>CM067260.1:0-1418973 GCA_034195605.1 Santalum album | reverse complement strand
TGCTGCTAAACATCCCAGCTACAGCTGCTAGACTCTCCTCACTTGTTTCTTGAACCTAAACCAGTAAAATACTTCTGTCAATTAAGGTTCCAGAAGAGTAAGTCATCAAAGACAATTGCAACTGGTAAGCCTAAATTGACATTATGGGACATATTTGAGCAGAAACTTAAAGAATGACAGGTCTCATCAGAAAAGGTGGGGAAGAAAGTTAACGAGATAAGGGATAATATTATATTAGACACAACAACTTACAAATTATAAAAAGTTTGAAGTACAAAACCAAGGAGGAAAGGAAGGGATGAGGTGGAAAGCAAGGTTCACATGCCATGTATGTTCAACTTGAAATCATCTCAGTAGACCTTGTATCATGCTTCACATGCCTTGAGTTGAGATGTATAACCATAAAATGCAAGATATCATGCCGCAAACTTCCAGTAAAGTTTTTCAAAAGAAAATATAAATAATTTATCAAACAAGAGCATGAGAAATACTGAGAAAGCAATGGGGAAATGCATACAAAGAAATAGAATAGTTCTTGAGCTAAAATTTACTGTTATTAGGTTAAGCTAGGCAATGACACCTTTAAAATAGAGAAGTTGACCTTAGGCTTGGTTTAGATAAATGTTAAGCCTGGATCCAACCCCATCCAAGATGATATGGCAGACATCCATAAGAACAACGAAATGAGAAGCAAAGATAAAGAGAAAATGAAGAACAACACACGAGATATATGTGGTTCAGCATCTAGCCACACATCCACGGGTGAAGGAGAGAACAAATCCAACTATTTCAATAAAGTTCATGTGTCTTACACCCACAGCCCAATACACCCACAAATTACTCTGTGATCACTCACCAACTCACTCATGTTCTCCTATAGTCCCCTTTTGGCCTCCAGCAGAACTCACAAACTCTCCCAACCCCTAAGAGCTTTCACTTTGTTCCCTAAGCTCCCTAAACAAAATAAGAGAACCAGTAGTTACAAGGGACAAAGAGATGCCCGTATCATGCAAGGCATGATAGTAGTGGATAAAATGGCCAAAATTGCTCAAAATCGCAGAAAACTGAATCTGGAATCGATGATGTCGACTATTACGAAGGCAGGTTGACCAGCTGATGAGAAACAATAATACATTTTATTGTACTTATCATGGTCCAATTTGGTAGGATCTTTTAAGATTTTATTAAACAATTGGGGATTCGGTAAATTTAGGTCAGTTATCTTGGGATAATTTTAGTTACTTTATATTTCTTGTGCGCTAAGTTTCCATTTCCTATAAATAATCATGTTAACCCAAAGACTCGTAGACTGATTATTGAATAAAATTATGTCTGAGATTTTCTACAGAAATCCCTTTTGCCTGCAGGGTGCGCCTTGTTAAGTGGTGTGAGGCCACAAAATTGTGGAGAGATGAGAGAAAAAGGAGAAAAAGGGTAGGAAAGACAATCCAAGTCGATTTTGAGGAGACACGAGAGATTGGGGGAAAAAGATGTCTGTTCAGCTCAGGTTTTTTTCCAAGGGTGATCAACATTTAGCTCCTGTACCAAATAGTGATAGCCACTGTTTGACCATAAGGGACACTGAGTTTGTGTACTTACTATACAAAAGAAAGTGGAATCACCTCATTTAAAAGAGTTTTGAGTTTTCACCTAGGCGTATGTATGAACCAGGTTCAAAACCCACAATAGGAATTGTTTTGGCAGCATACGCCTTAGCCCATCAAAGACAAATCTAAGAGTTCGGACAGAGTGGTGAGTTATGGAACCTAAGGTTTGTAGACCAGCCAATAGTTATTTGAACTTGGATCTGGAGTGAAATCTGTCATTACCTCTTCGAACTTATACCCATCAAATCCATTTAAAACATATTTTGACCTGTAGTAGAACCAATGTACATCTTGATAACAGGTTCATTACAAGTACAACATATATGTTGGTTTGTTCTAGTTATTTCTTTCTTGTTTGAGGATTTTTAATCCTTATATCTTTTCATACCTCTCCTCTTCGTTAATTTGATATAATAAAATGTTTATGCCTATTTAAGATGAAGAGAACATCAGTTGAGAAGAAACAATTAGATAAATAAATAGCTGCAGAAGTATAATACTCCACCTGTAAACTTGAAACAACTCGTGCCAGAGCTTTAACCATTCCTTCCACTATGTTAGTGCTTTTGGGATGCCTGAAAAGCATATGACGAATATGTTTACTAGAAATGAAATGTTATTATCAAATAGATCATATGGAATGACATCTGAACACAATATGATGTCTTTGTGACTCCTCTCCTTTCTTTTCCCCCAACTTCACCATATATACGTGTCTGTATGTTTTCTGTGAAAGATACATTTGGTCAATAATCCCTCATCAACTTTATAAATAGAAAGCATTGGGTCCAGCTAATTTTACTAGATGTGTAAGATGGTAGATTTTTTTCCTCCATAAAAGCACTATGAAAATCATTTAATAGGTGGACATATTTGCAACTTGGTGTTGTCGAAACATTTACAAAATTAATAATATGATTTCTGTGCAAGATACATTTGGTCAATAATCCCTCATCAATAAAAAGCATTGGGTACAGCTAATTTAACTAGGTGTGTAAGACGGTAGAATTTTTTCTCCATAAAAGCACTATGAAAATCATTTAATAGGTGGATATATTTGCAACTTGGTGTTGTCGAAACAGTAATGAAATTAATAAAACCCAAAGGGTTCCCCCACCGAGGTGCAGGTACAACTTAGTAGTAAAATTTATTCAAAATAAGTTTGATCAACGAAGAAGAAGATTTTTTCAGGGAAGAGAATAGACAACAGAAAGAAGGAAGAGTGATCCTACTAAAAAATGGAGCAATAACAAAAATTACATCAAAAGAGCCTCCCATTCTATCAAAACATCCCTCAAGAACCTGATGAAGCTAATCCCTCTTAGCAACCTTTGGGCAATCTGATGGGAAAGAAATAAAAGGGTATTCGAAGGAGAGGAATGTCCCATTCAACAACTGAAAGGATTGTGGATTCATGATCTTAAAGTTTTGGCTTATTTCTTGTAATTTTGATTCTTTGATGATTGTTCTGCAAACTGATAAATACTCTTACTTTGTAAAATGCTCATTGTTTTCCTTCACCTTGTACTCAGGCTGGCATCCCAAACATCCGTCAAGAGAACCCCTTGCGACATGCCCAAGCCACAGGCCACGTGCCATAGCTAAAATACAATGTGGTCCCAAACTCCATAGGTGCTAAAGATCTTTCCTATAAAATTCTAGGATTTCTGCCAATTCAAATGCACCACGAGGGGAAAATCATAAATTGGAATGTTCCAACTGGAATCTTCTCAATATTTAGGGGTCAAATTGCAATTTCTAAAATATATGGGTAAAAACTCTAATTTTCAGAAAGTTCAAGGGCAAAACTGAAATTCTGCAAAAGTGCAGAGCGCAAAACACAGTTTTTGGAAGTTCTAAGCCCAAGTTACAATCTATGATGCACTGACACTCTAAAATGGCTCCTGTACCAGTGTCTGAGGCTATGCCAACACATGTTCGAACCACGCACATGACACACGTGTCCAGCCTAAAAATTGTAAGACACGGTTTTTTCCTTTTTCTTTTTCTTTCTTTGCTTTTGCTTCTTTCTTCTTCCCATTCTTTCCTTGCTCCTCTTTCTTTGCACTAAATTGCATCCCATCCCTAAATGGCAAACCCAACAACTCATACCTTCCTCCAACAGCAATGATTTCCTCCCTCTGACAGCAGCGATCTCCTCTGTCGACGCCCAGCGGAGGTTAGTCTCTCTCTCTCTTAATCTGAACTTTCGCACTTTTATTCGTGTTTTCTAGTCGAAATTTAAGAACTCAAATGCTGTTTTAAACCACTTTGATTGAAAATTTTCTTTTAGTTAAAGAAGGTTCGTGTACTTGAATGGTACCCTGGAATTGAATATTAAAACCAGAAATTTATCTGGTTGACAAGAATTTGGAAATTTATTTGAAAGTTATTAACGTATTGATTTGATCTTTTTTTTTTTGGTTATATATACACACACACACACACACACACACACACACACACACACACACATATATATATATATATATACACAAAAACCAATGACATGTCGGGGAACATATTGAAATTGTTCATTTTTTGAAGAATCGCGTGTTGCAAGTTTGTAACGTATCATGCCGCCATATCAGAGTTGATATCAGTGCATCCTACGCTACAATAACTCAAGCCTAGATAACTTGGGTCCTTAACAGAGCTCATTTATTCTAGTTGTCAAAAATAAAAGATTCAAATAATATCCAATTAATCCTTGAATAAAACAAAATAATAATAATAATAATAATAATAATAATAATAATAATCCACAGATCTAAATAATAAATACATCCTTAAATTTCTAAACTTAGGTTTCTGGCTTGAGTTGACATTCTCAATTAGAAAGTTACTCACGTAGATTAAATAAACTGCAAGAAGATAAACATGTAATAACGGGCTTTCCAGTTCCTAAATTTACATACCTTGCAACTACAATGATTTGAAACCAAAGTTGTCAAGGTGGCGCCTTGGTGTCCAGGTGCTCCTCACGGGTGCCAAGGTGAGCGCTTTGCTCGCCTTGGCAGCCTTGGGGCTGCCTTGGCAACACCCTGGCCACCTCGCCATAGAAGACAAAGAAGAAGAGAAGGAAGAAAAAGAAATAAAAGAAAAAAGAAGAAAAAATTAGATTGAAGACAACAACCTATATGATGAAGGTGTAGAGTCATGATCACGATCAAACAATGAAGATCTACGCTTATTTGGACCAGCAACATGGTGCTGCCATGGACGACCAGTGAAGCATGTGCGGGAAAAGGAAAGCATGGTGGCTTTTGGCCTAGGAGGAGACAAATGGAAGAAGGAAAATAAAGATGGGGGGAAGAATTATCCTCTACTTCTCATTCATTTAAACCCTATGTCAATAATTATTTGGCACATCCTCTTATCAAATCTAAGAACATGTATAAGTATGGTATACAGAGGTAAAATCATTAATTTCATTTAGGGGGTGTCTTGGACCACCTTGAGGACGCATAGGCGTCCAGGCAGTTGACCGGTCGACGCCGACCACCTTGGTGCTATGACAACTATGTTTGAAACTTCCATCTTTGCACAGAACAAACAATTCAATACACTAGGGTAGGCAACTAGTGGTACGCATAACAATAGATGAACAAGCTTACATGTCAAAATTCTGGAAAAGAATTTGCAATGTCCTTGCCTCTACACAAAAACCCTGCCAAAATGCACAAATTTTAACTCTTAAACAAGGTCAGTTGCAGGTGATAACATAAAACAAATTAAATTCCGGGTAGCAGAATGCAAAATAAAATGCATATTTAAAGGTTGTTCAAGTTACCCTCAAGATTTCAAGAACAAGGATCCTGTGCCATAAAGGCAAGTCAAGAGTAGTAGTTTTGACCAACATAGTTAGAAAAACCTGCAGCCAAACACACAAATTCTTATTTGGGGCAGAAACAACATACAGATTCAGGTACACCACTGCATCTTCTACACAGAATACAACTAGATAACAGCCTAGCAATTAAAACTGATTGATACCTAATTCTCAGTATCAAATTCAGTGAGATGAGAAATGAGGCAAGTATTTTAAAACCAGGCAGGAAAATCTCTTGGCAGTTAAAAGGCAATGTAGAATGATATACTAAAGAATGGCATTGTCTTGCATCCAGAAAATTATGTACATACAAAGCCTTACTTCATTGATTTGCAATCAAAGAAATAGGATCTAAAATTGATTTATAATTTCACCACCATCAAGCAGTGAATCAAACCACCAGTTTGGTTTGGGAAATGAAAAGGAACCAGTATTTCATAGAAATATAACTTATAAGTAGTTATATCTCCATGCAGCCTAAGTAAAATGGCTACTCCCATGGACCATGAGGGAAATAGACAAGGAATGGTTATTACCAATGGCCAATAGCATAATAGCTATTACTTACCTATTCCACTCATGACCCTTGAAAAGAGTTATTCCTCACATACTCCTCTCATTGTTCATGCTTATATTTTCATGAAATACCAATTCCACTCCGTGAACAAATGAATGGAAAATGTATTAGGGTTTTACCCTAGCACACCAATTTATAATAGAAGACCATATTTCCAATATGAAAACATAAGAAATAAGGGAATGAGATATTCTAGAGAATATTTTCATATCTCTAAACCTACACATAATAATATAAAATATAATAATATCTTTTAAATCTTCTCATTTATAAATTTTAATAGATTGAAGTATAGATGAGTAGTTATGAGAGAGATAGGAACAAATAACAGTGTCATAAATAAGTAGAATATATTAAAAAAACCAAAAGGCTAAATCAAGGGGAACAAGTTTTTGCAGACATCACACATTTAACTAGCTTCTCATCCTAGAGATTTATGAAGGCATCAATGATACAAAATGAGCAGGACATTGTGTATTTCTCCATTATATTCCTACCAACCATTGAGGCCCAGTAATAACATTGTTTCTATCTTACCATAGTATCCAAAAACAGTAGCACTTACCAACCGTGACATGAAGCCTTCCAACACTTTAGAAGGATAAGGGAAAAAATCCAACTAATCCAACAGTTCGGGAGCAATCCAACCAAAGGAAGCTAAATAAAGAACAGAATACGATCCAGCAACTTCTAAGAAGAAGCAGAACTAGTTTGGGAACTCCCAACTCTCAATGTAGATAATGGACACTAGTCTTAACAAAGTAGTTTAGACAAGAATACAAAGAATGTTGAGAATATTGTCCCACATCAGGAAACTTAAGCCTAGCAATTCAAATAATAAGGTCTTGGGGGCACTCCACCAACAACCAAATGGTTTTGGAATGGAAACCCCCAGACTTTATCAAGGTACCAAACCAGGAAATTCACAGGTGTTTGGCTCAAATGTTATCACACATGGGGGGATGTGTTGAAAATATTGCTCCACAACAGGAAAATTAAGCATAACAGTGTAATTAATGAGATCTTGGGGCCAGATTACCTACAACCATTTGATTTTGGGATAGAAACCCTAGGCCTTTATCAAGGAATTATGGCAAAAGGAAATTTATTTATGCTGTGAATCCCATATCAGGCTGGGACAAAGTATTTTGGTACTTGAAGTACCCAATTGGGTTTTTCCTTCTATTGTCAATTGGTCTTGGGATGGAAACTTGATATGTGTCAGAGCCAGTTTTGTTTGGCCAGGAGTGGTCCAGGTGTTTGGCCTAAGGGTGGCCCATTTGTGGTGGCACGTGCAGAGTCTGATTTGTGCCTGCATATTGAGAGTATCACATCGACACTCGAAGTACCCTGTTGGATTAATTCCCAATTGCCAATTGATTTTGAGATAGAAACATGATAAGTTATACTAATCAACTTGCTGTCACTAAACCTATAGGCTAATTCAACAAAATCCGAAGGCCTTTCTACTAGTGGTCATGTGTAAGTGAAGGCAGACAATGAAAATCCAAAATAGTTGGAGTTCTCTAGTGTTTAGAAAACCTTTGGGAGCATTGCCAACGTTATGATAATATTGATATTGATAGTTTTTGCACTAATATAATTACAAGCAAGCAAACAAGAATACCCAGAAAAAATGACTAAAATACCAGAAAAGATGAATGCCACTTGCAGGATCGAGGAAGAGTGAGAAACATTTCGTACCTCACACTCGGTGACAAGGGAAGAACTGTAGAGTCTAATAACATGGGAAACTGATCGCAAGACCAAGCGACGATAAGAAGGCTCACCCGCTTCACCTTCAAGCTAATTAATATTGAAGAAGATAGCAGATTAACATTATCCTCAAGCTAGCATATAAAAGGCCTTTATAGACTAAAATATTCATAACACTCATTTTTCTAACTGGACTATCACTTCAGCAGTTTTAAAATACAGTTTTTAAAGAAAAAGAATGTTACCTCAGCATCAATTCGAAGTGAAGTCATGAGCAGTGAACATATTTGATGACGCAAGACCTATTAAGTTAGCATGCAATCTTTTAAACTATCAAAATTTCAGTGGCACGTACATACACAAACACATACACACAGATATAGTATGCATATGCATAAACATATTGTATATACATATACATACAAAAAAACCCTCTTCAAAAAAAGGGATAGGGACGCTGCTTACAAAAAAAGATCCTTCGCCAACACACAAGAAGCATGGAGCTTTGGCACTGGAGTCAGCCTTACACGCATAGACACACACATATGCATATACAACCAAAATAAGGTAATATATAATCACCTGTTGATATGGAACCAAGGTTCTAAATACAGCAACATAGTTTGACAAAATGAACCTGCAGAACCACATGAATCTTAAGTGACTCAAAATCCCACAGCTTAATTGTGCAGCACTCTCATTAACTCCATTGAACAAGGGAAAATCCTGTGAGGTGAAGACCATGCATATACAGTGTAGCACTTCTGCCAGTCTTAAGAAAGAAACCCTGGTACCTTCTCTATTAAACATGTTTTAGAATTTTCATAAATTACCTCGTTTTAAACAACATGGCCCATCTTTCTGATAGTTTTCTCACTTGTAAATGTTTAAAAGTAATGATAATCAACAAATATATTATTTCTCAATGACGCTAGTCAGTTAAAACACAATGTAAATAAAAAAATGTATGCTCTCAGCAAAATTTAAATTACAAAGCTCCAAAATGTGTACAAAACAGAACAAAAGTTGAAAGAAAATTATCACGGTCTATAAAGATGGTCTGTCACATACTCTACAGGCGCATTTGTCTGCAAACTCCTGGAGCATTTCTGGGAAATAAAAGAATGGGATTATTATATTCAGGCAATCCACATTATCTAGCAATCTTTTCAATCTTTCCCACCACAGTTTCTTACTCTTAAAACTCAGTAAAGTGACTTCCCAGCCTCCCCACTGGTATTTTAGATTTCCCTAGAGAAGAAATATTTTGAGACACAAAATGACCTGTTCTAACAATAATAATACTTCTATCACCTACATATGTTGATGAGTTATGAAAATAGTTATGTTTTAGAATATGATGACTTTCTTAAGAAAATTTCAGATTTTTAACTGTCCTATATATCTAACAGGCCAAACCGAATAGTCAGCAAGCATATATACTATTACAAGGGAGTTAGTTGACAACTAAAAACATCATTCCCTCACAATCATATTCCCAACAGCCACTTTCCCGGGAAATTGATCTTGCATGGGACTCAAAAGGATCTAAGAAAGAAAATGCACCCTACATCACCATTAAATGAAAAACCATACACAGGCAAGAGACGGATTCCCTACTCGAGTATATCAAGTGCAAATGTCCGCTGAATAGAACTAGCACGTAACCACCGTCCCTGCATGTTGAGGGTAGACATAATACACCAGTTAGGCAATCTAAAGGTCAAACACCATATATATCAAGGAGAACAAAATAGATAAAGATAAATAAAAAAAGATTAGAAAAAACATATATTAGTAAATGAACTGCACACAACTGATTATAAACTAAAATAGATTCAGGAGCCAAAGAATTTTAAAATGAGACAAACACAAGCTTAGAGAAAGGCCTGAATCTTTAGCACATACAGATCCACCTGCAGCAAGAGTTGTTAGGTCTTCAAGCAGTTGAAGTCCAAGCTTTCCGGCTCTGGTCAGGTTCTCCCTCATCAACAAGGACCCTCCAGACACAAATTCACATTCCAATGATCTGAAGATGCATGGCAAGGTCATAAAACACAGCTGCTTAAAATTTTCAATGACATACAAAAGGAACAGAAAGTGCCAGAAATAATTATCACAAAAACAATTACATACTCAGAGTGGGTAATGCTGCGATTAACATCATCAGTAACAGAACTAGTTCGAGTTATATGCCCTCCAGAAGAAAGTTTGCCCGCAGGAAGGGACTCAGCAGAAACCATGTGATCAAAAATTAAGGCTACAGCTTGCCTGAAAGTAGCTGCAGCAGTACTGGAAAATTTTCACATAAAAGATAATGAACTTTCCTAAAATGAAAAGGAATTGCTTCTTCGCTATATTAAATCATTTTATACGAGAAGAATATCTAACCAAAAAATAAAATTGAAACTAATGCACACACGCCAATCTTAAATAGAAATTGCAAACATGTGAATTTAACTTACTTCCGCACGCTATCAGAGGACCGACTGCTCTCAAAAAGATGGAGTGGGATACCAAGTGCTCGAGCCATATTTTCCTGAGATTTGTTTAAAAAAAAACAGACAAAAATGAGCAGGGAATATGCTCAACAACCATCAGCACTTATCCTTCTCTTTTTCTTTTTTCTTTATTTTTGCTGGGGAGACATGGACAGAAAATGATACTGTGCTCAGCAAATCTAATTGGGGTACTCACTCATTCTAGACAGAACTATGGCAGATCCCTAAAAGAGCAATTCCAAATTTTAAAGCTGGAAAACGAAGGAAAAATCTAAATAAAAACTGTAAATTGTAGCCTCAAAAATCCCTTATTAGGTCTATCAATGGATGGCATTCATCCAAAACCAGTACAAAATACAAATCCACTAAGACGAGACCAGACCAAGCATGGGCATGATATTGAAATATGAAAAACACACAATTTTCCATACGTTGAAATTGATCATTCATTCAGTTCTTAGATAAGCTCTACATATTTAAGGCTCCTAAGTTGGAGACAAGTAGGTGTCTTTCCAAACTGGCCCTTATGCAGATACCAGGTGTCGTGCATGGACAGGTCTAGCTCCAGCCACATTCCCTTGAGAATTCTGAGGAAACAGGAAGAAAGTAATAAGTTGACAATCACCTCATTTTCAGGATGTAGACGAGACTGAAAGATTATTAGTATGGTCTGCAGGGTCTTAAGTTGAACACTCTCGTCTGCCACGTCTGCATGCTGGTAAAACATAGCATAATGTAGGGAAAAAGAATGCAAAGCAAGATCTCAAATAAGTATTCAATCAGTCAGAAAAAAAAAAAAAAGAGTGAGGAGAGAGAGAGAGATATATAGATGAAGACAAAGAAAAATATACAGATCTTCCAGCAAAAGAAAAGAAACTTATGTTTTAGCTTTTGCTTTAATGTTTAGCAAAAAAATGACAAAATAAAACCAGACAAATAAGGTATAATATACATGTAACAAAACTTACTCAGAATCGCCAAAATACTAATGACTCAATTAAAAAAAATTATAGAAAGAGACTACTAGTGGCTGATGTTTAAGTCTCTTTTCAGGCCCTACAATAGCTTTGGTCCTAATCCTTTTCTACTGCAAGCAAGAAATTTCACAAAGTGTCTTTTCAGGCCGTACATTACCTTTGGAAACAACAAATTCACAATAGACAACACACCAAGAATGTATATAGTGAGGGAGGAAGAGAGATCCTCCTAAGAGAAATTAGAAAATTACATCAAAAAAGCTACAATAAGAAAGCCTCCCAATCTCTCAAGAAATTAATCAACAGAATCCTTCGGGATCTACCCAACCCACAAGCTAGGAAGCACCGGTGCGGTCACTGAGCCTCTGTACACACATTGGCTGCATTTCAGGTACAGGTGTGGTCCAAAGAAAAAAAAGCAAATAAACAAAAAGTATTCGATTTTTGCAGCCAAAAAACTTTTCAATCAATCTCTGAGCTGAAGCCCCTAGGTTTTCTCGCTTCTCTTCTCCCTTTGGTCCCTCAGTTCGTTGAAGCCCCTCCACCATCACGCGAAGCCCCTAGGGTTTCTCCCTTCTCCAACCCCCCTCAATTTCCTCCCCAAGACAACAACAGGATCTCCTCTTTCTCAGCAACTGCAACAGGTAAGTTCCCCGTTCTCCCTTCCTTTCCTCTCCTTGTACTCCATCCAACTGGAGAGTTGCTCTTTCTGCCTCATTTGATGGTGCTGAAGCACTTGAAGTCGCAACTTAATCACTTAATGAGCCAGGAATGGAGGCTACGATCTTTGCTGATGATGGAGACAGAAGTGATGAAATAGAGATTATTGCCTCTTGAGAATAAAATCAATGATGCTTTCACTAATTATGTTTTCATCTTTGTTTGATAATGTTTTTAAGACCACTTTAAACTACTATGCTTTGTAATGTGCAATTGTGATTGCTTAGATATTGAACTTTTAGATACGTCCTTAAATGGTCATGGTTTTAAATCGCGGTCGCGTAACAGTCGTAGGAGTAACTAAAAGCGGTTGTGACAAGGGTTACCTAACAGGATGCGGGCGTAACAAACGTGAATTTATAGGTGCGGCGCACGACCATCGTTTTTTGACATTTTAAGTTTATAAATTTTATATATATGATTTTTAAACTACTTTGATCCACCTTATTTATCTAGTAAACATTATTATATAGGACAATTAGATTTTATATTTATTTATATGTGCTGTTGAAAGTGAAACCTATATATATCTTCATTTTGACCACCATAACATTAAATAATTTCCTAAATATTATCATGTGACTGGAATTTGGTTGGCTTCTTGTCACACAGCATTTTCCTATCATGGATATAAATAATGCACATATAACCCATAAATCAAATTATGCAAATTAATCAATAAAAGAATTTAAAAAATGAATTAAGGGGGTGCATATTATTTATTATATGGATGAAATTGTGCTGATTATCTCTTTATGTTTTAGGTGTTGGAACCTATTCTTATCACTTTGCCTCCTATTTTGGCCTATTAGAATTTGAAATGCATGTACACCTAATGGGGGCTTGACATTCAATTAGATCCACAAAATGTTGTGGCTTAATTTTTTTTATTTTTAAAATAGGTGTAACAGCCGATATCGTGGCCGTAATGGCTGTTACGGCCCGTTTTTTAAAACCATGTAAATGATAGATGTTATGCTTTATTTTCTTAAATTAACATATAAGTATATACATATAGTTTAATTTTAATTTTTTCAATACATCACATTATGGTGTTAAATCGGGTTAATGGTCTCCATAACGTAACAAGAATCGGATGTAATGCAATGGGTGTTACATAACGGGAAGTAGGCATAATGGCTGTGAATTTTTTCAACAGACACACAACGCTTTTTTTAAGAAACTTTTGTAGCTCTTATCCAAATATACGATGGGTGTTGCAGCAGTAAATTTTATTCCCACTGCTACAGCGGCCCGTAAAAGTATCAGAGGGCCAAAAATCCATTTACACACTGGCAACAACTGTTTTTTAAAAACTATGCATTGTATTCTATCACACTGGGATCCTAATTTTTATGAAAATTGTTGAATTTCATACCTAGTGCAAATTTCATCGGATTCTCATACCCATGACGGTGCTTCCCTGCCCACAGGCCAAGAAGGAGATAAGGAAACAAGATGGTCTGAAACGTGTGAGGTGGTCAGAGATTTTCCTCTTAAACCATGGAGACTCTTTCAAGTTGTCTTGCTTGCTAAGTTGCCTGGGCTCTTTTCAACCTCCTCTGGTTGAGGATGGTAGGGCAGGGAATCTAGAGGGGTTGTAGTAATTCCTCCTTCATTAATTTATGCATGCCTAATTGTAACCATTTCTCTTTGAGCCCTTGATTAAGTAAACACCAACATGGACCCAATAGCAACCAATAAAACAATAATACAAAATTGAGAATGTTATGAAACACAGATTTAACTGACTCGACATTTGGCCTATGTTCCCAGAAAAACATTGGAGAAAAGAATTCAATTATCAGAAAGAAAATAACAATGCACCAAAAATAACTTCACTCAATGCCATTTTATTCTTATAAATATTCTTAATATATAGTTAAATTCAATCCATGATTCATCAATTCTCTCTTTGCTTCTCCTCCCTCGTTCTCCAACAGCAGTAAAATAGTGCATTAAGTTCCAGATGAACCATGGGCATTATCATTTTCTGATTCAGATACTATGCAGAATAGGCATAAATAAAATAACTCACATCTTTCAGCGTTGAAAGTATCTCTTTCAAAGCTGATGGAGCAACAGCATCATGAGAAATGAGCTTCTGCAAACTTGAAAGCCCAATAACACTTAGCTTGACAGATTTAACCTCACAAGCCATCAAAAAGATTCTCAATATATCCTCATTCTGAACAATTTCACTTGGCCTTGACAGTGTTCGAAGCTGCACACATAGACATCAAAATTGGTGAAGCTCATTGAATACGGAACAATATGAACAGACAATGTAATTGCTTATTATAATTGTCATTGAAATGTATCAAGAGCAAACCATTCTGCCCACCACAAGACTTCTCCAACACATACATGGAAAATTGAAGACTGGCAGAAAGACTGTCCTTATTTTCGTGATGGAAAGTAAAATAAGGAAGGAAATGCATGTGCACTGAAAGCTGAGAGAGCCTCCTATGAGTTTGTGAGAATATTATCACCAACTTGGATATCACAAGTTCCATAAAGCTATAGATTCATCTATAACTTTTTCTCTTTAATTGGTAAATACTCACACACCCAAATTAAAAATTAAAAGGATGTAGACCCTTGACCTCGTATGGCACCAAAATTATTTATATGCTGGTAAACTAGACTAGGAAAAGTCCATGCTTCTTTACTCCTACTTCACCATGCCAAATGAAGTCATAATTTCATTATACATGCAATATGCAAGATTATCCATTGAGTTCCTGAAAAATATATAAGAATTTGAGCATCAAGCTTTGAGTCACATGATTCTGATGTTTTGCTTTTTGAATCAAGAAATAGGAAAATACAACAGCCATAAATTACAACAAAACAAACCTTAGTCTCCAAGGGTTTAGGGGCAAAATAGGCAATAAACCAAAAATATTGCACACCAACCAACAAACAAGCGTGAATGCTTAATCTTTTCCACTTTTTTTAATAGGTAAAGACACACCTGTCAAAATTTCCACCTACAACACACCCTTGCACTTATAAGCAGAGGAGATGCTATTGAACTACTAACAACAAATGGTATCTCCATAATGTTTACCTGCAGTGCCAAACACAAACCATTTGACAAACCATAGATCCTATCACATTGTCATGTGAGAAACATATAAATAAAGCACGTAACTCCTAAATCAAAGCACCAAAGCCAAAATAATCCAACGGCCTGATGCAAAGACGTAGTTCCTATTAAATGAAATTCTTTAAAAAAAATACAAAGAAAACATGTTATTAATGTTCATGGAAATTATCAAAGTCATTCAAAGTCTAACCCAATGTGGTTGGGTGGGCAGCATTCGACAGCGTTGAATGCAGTGCAACCCTCCGGCAGCGTAGTGAATCTACATCTACTGGACGCTTGTGAAATGTAATGGCCTTGGCAATTACAAGTCTACAACTATATTTACAGATTTAGTCGGGGGTGTGAATTTTCTATGCACTCTCACTTATAGAATGCCCTGACTTCAAGGTAATATGAAGCATGTGAGAGTGTCCCAGAGTATGCAAGTGGGTATACCAGGGATATAGAGTCGGACAGGGATTAAACTTGGTGGTGTATTTCTTGAACCGGTTTTTTACCCGTGACAGTAATGACAGTAACATTGGGAGTACACTTAGTTGAAATAGGCAAATAAGCGCCCAATCACAAAAATTCCTGCGTGTCCATCTAATTGTCACGGCTTATTTTGTGACTGTATCCTGTTCATTCCCGCTCCAATTCAATTTCTAAGTTCAATTACAACTGATCCATGTTATTGGATTATGTCCAGTTAACTGAAATAACACATTCCTTCTATACATCAAGTCCCAACCCTAAATCCTAATCCGTTGTTATATTAGCGAAAATATCTCATTCTTCGCTTGATTAAGATTCAAGCAATCACCGGACAGTTCCATCAAGTCAATCATACGATTAAAGAAAAACAGGAAAGAGGCACTCAGATCGCACACAACAGTTGCTAAAAATTCAAAGGAATGACATCTAAAACCTAACCTTCAGGATTGCGTGCTCGGCCCCGTCCTTCACTGCGGGGTACCTGCGTCGAGCTTCGACCGACAAAGCGCGTAAATCTGACTCCAAAACGGCCATGAAAGCCATCTCTGGACCTCCTGCTATGGTCCGACGGAGGTGTACAAAAGGACCAGGTTGAACACTCAGTCGAGAATCGCGCGCACACCGGAGAGAGAGAAGGATGAGAGAGAGAGAACGACCAAACAAAGGAGAGAGAGATACATCCGTTAGATTCGCACGTGAGAGATACGCTTGTGGGAGAAGCTTGGTGGGCCGGGTGTGGAGAGGATACCCGATTTGTATTTTGCAACGTTTTCATGGGCCTATTTGTGAAATGACCTGATGCCAATTCGAATTTAAAGTCAGAGCCCAATAAAATTTGTCAACGTTGCCCATTATTCGGAGGAATTACTGAAAGACCAATAAAATTGCACCAGTTTATCGTCCGCTTCTTTTAACGCACCTGTATATGTTTACGTACAATAGTGAGTTAACAAAGATTATCCAGCTAGCTTAATTTTTTTGCAAGCACTAATGTGTAAAGTATTTTTCATGAAAAAAATACAAAGGTGGAAAAACAAAACTTTTGTAATTCTGAAATTCTGCTGAACACAATAATGAAGCAAGTGTATCCAAGCGAAATAGTTTTGAGAAAAAAATGAAAAGTAATGGGGCACGTGTCAAATAGTGGGTGGGAGCAACTAGGGAATTGCTGCAAACCGGTGCGCAGCAAAAAAAATCCTCCTAAGCCAACTTCTTGTAGATCTAGTTTAAAAAAATGTAATTTTATTTATAAAAGCAAAAAAATTAGGAACTCAGTTCGCCTGAATTTTTTTATTAGATCTCAAATTTCTTTTTAAAATTTCCTAACTCTATGGCTCGCATAAGCAAAATTTATTCAACAATAAAGAATAAAGAAGTTGACCACAAAATTTATAAGCTTTGACTTTTTGGATGAAATCCTACAAATAATAATACAAGACTTGGACCCTAGGTCCTGTTTGGATGCCATAAGAAAAAGATTTCTAGGCCAAAAAATTTAATTTAAGAATAAGAAAAAAAAAATAGGCCTTTGATGTAAATTCGAAAAGTATTTCTTTGAAAAAGTTACAAGAAAAATACTTTTAGTTCTTTTTGAAAAAGTTAAATTAAATTGCATTTTCAAAAAATACTTTTTGGGCCAAAAGTGCTTTTCTTACCAGCAATCTAAGGTCTTAAAGGAAGTAGATTGTTTAATCCAATTTAATAATTATAATTTTAAGTAGGGTAAGAAAAATGTTATCATATTAAAATTACCATTGTTTATCGATTCCAAAGAATGAAAATTTTGATGAGAGAAAGAAGAATGAAAAGGATGCTAATTACTACTGTGAAGTGAACTCAAAGGGAAATTTTCAAAAGTTGTATGGGTCTCCCCACTAATCAAGGATAAAATCTTTTTTATTTTTAATTTCATAAAAATGGTTATTGAATGATCATTTTTGTCCGGGACTTCTAAAAGATAAATGGAATGGGTATCCAGAAGGATGAATTCATAGAAGTTCAGGGATTAAGGACCGGAGGGGTTAAGACCATCATGGCATCACTTAATGATTTTGTCTGCAACCTTATGAGGGTTGTTCAAGAATTATGGTTACAGTAAGCATGGTTCAAGGAAACAGTATTTAACAAATCCTCTGGCAAAGTATCCAGAGTTGGAAATGGTTCTTTTAACTGGTGATTGGGGTTCTGAAGATGGAGACTTATTGGATGCTGCCACTTGTGCAAAGGTAGCCGAATTAGTTGGCAGAGCAGGAAAGTTCGTAGGGGATTTCAAGGGACTAAACCTGTTGCTCAAAGAAATGAAAGTCTCCGGACTTTTAGAGGGAGTTTCTACCCCTTTCATGTGATACCCCTAAATTTTCATTTAATTTTAAGTTGGGATTGTGGAAAATATGAGGCTGACAATGTATAAATGGGTGTGATATTGTGTTAAATGAAGGGTTGAAATGGTAAAATGACGTCATCGGAAGGCCAATAATAATTTAGGAATGGAGAGTTATTGAAAAGTCGAAATGAGATGAGATAAATGGAATGCATACATGAAAAGATATAGGTGTGTATTTTTAAATGAATATTTATGGGTGTAAATAAGTATATAATAATATAGATAATAACTTAAGTGCTAAGGCAAATGCAACTATATATATATATTTGTATTAAATCATACAAGTGGGCAAGTGGGGGAAATTGGAGCCTTCGTCTTCAAGTCGGCTTACATGTAATATTATATTATATATAAATAAGTACATAGTGATAGAGTTGGGGAAGTTATAGTAGGCAAGAAAAAGGGGAAAAAAAAAAAGAGAAAGTTGAAGAGAGATTGGGTAGGGAGGGGCCGAGAGCTCCAGAGGGAGTAAAGAACCGGAGAAGAAGGGAAGGAAAAAAAATAAAAAAAGAAGAAAGAAAAGGAAAAACACGAGGAGCTGCTGGTGGAGGGAAGGTTATTCTTGACTTCGCAAACGATTCAGGTAAGGATAATTCATTCTTTGTAAGGGCAATCTAGTTTTTTTTTGTAAGGAAAATCTATTTTTATGCTTGAGATTTGTTCATTTCAGGGAATTTCAATCATTTTATTGAAATAGTTTGATTCCCATTGATTTTAGTTGAATCTATTGATATTTGAGCCATTTTTGCTGTTTCAGGCATTTTCTGACATATCTACATTAATTTGTTTATCCAATTTGTGGTTGTACGTATTATTTGAGTCTGAACCGTTGATTTGGCTATGAGTGAGAATAACTGTTTGAATCCACTAACCCAATTATTGCCATTACATTTGTTGAAATCCTAAACGTTGTTTTAAACGTAGTTGAACCTATTTGTTCGGTCCCGCCTGTTATGATGATTCTTGAATGTTGCATTTGAACCTGTTGACTGAGATGAACAACCGCAAAAGCAAGAATGGGAAACCCCGTGCTTGGGTTAATGCACGTATGAGCCGTAATGGCTAGTTAACGGGCCCCGATACGTTGAGTAAGCCCCGTGCTTGGGTTAATGCACAAATGTTGGACCCTGTGTCTATGTATGAACCGACACACCGTTCGCGACCCATTCGGGTCTCTTAATAGTTGCTGCTTTGAGCTGACATGAATTGAACTTGTTGTGTTGACCTTTTCCAAGCATATTCCTGATTGATTATCCCTTACTGAGTGTTCATTCACACTCACCCTTGTCGGTTGACCATTTTCAGGTAAATTCTTAAAAGACGAGCTATACGTGAGGGGTGGTGGCGACAAGGGAAAAGGGGTCGCCAATTATTAACGCTTGGGTTTTTTTTTATGGTTTCAAGCTATCTTTTAAGATGTAATATATTCTGTAATACGGTTTTAGGTATGTTATACACGATTCCACTTTTGTGATAATGACTAGGAACTGTTTAGTTGATGATGGATGAGTGCACCCCTGTACATTTATTGGTGTGTAAAAGGTAGGGGTGTCACATTTTGACCTCTAGTAAAATTTACTTATGGAATTTGGAACAATGCACAATGAAACTACTCAACAGTCAAAAAAGAAATTTTGGCTATAGTTTTGTGTATAACCAAATTTCAAAGTGATTGACTAAATCAGAAGTTCTTGGTAAGAGTAGATTGTAAATCAGCAAAGTTTGTTTTGGCTAAAGATGTCGAAAACTTGGCCTTTAAACAAATATTTGCCAGAGGGCACGCTATTCTTAGCATATTTGACTTCGAAATTAAATTTATAAAAGGAAAAACTAACAATCTTCCTGATTTCCTCATTCTCATAGGGAAAAAAGTTGGCCTGCCTTAATGGCAGAGCAGAAGAGTGTCGGGAAACCAGTAAACATTTCAAAATTCAACATGAACAAGGATAAAACTCCACTCAAGAGAAGCCCATCAGTATCTTTGATAGGGACGCCAGTTCCCAAGGTGACTCTCTCTCCATTCTCCATGAATAGCCCAGTGTCTCCCATTAGAGTCTCCCCCAACGAAAGGAATTCTCATTCCACAAGTTTTCGATCCACAAAGGTTGAAAGGGATAGGAATTCCCTCTAAAAGTCCGGAGACTTCCATTTCTTTGAGCAAGAGGTTCAGTCCTTTAAAATCGCCTACGGGCTTTCCTGCTCCACCAACCAATTCGGCTACCTTTGTACAGGTGGCAACATCCAATAAGTCTCCATCTCCAGAACCCCAGTCACCAGTTAAAAGAACCATTTCCAACTCTGGATACTTCGCCAGAGGATTTGTTAAATAATGTTTCCTTGAACCATGCTTGCTACAACCAAAATTCTTTGACAACCCTCATAAGGTTGCAGACAAAATCATTAAGCGATCCCATGATCATCTTAACCCTTCCAGTCCTAAATCCCTAGACTTTTATGAATTCATCCTTCTGGATACCGATTCCATTGATCTTTCAAAAGTCCCAGACAAAAATGATCCTTTAAGAACCATTTTTATGAAATTAAAGATAAAAAATATTTTATCTCTTGATCAGTGGGGAGACCCAAACAAGTTTCAAAAATTTTCCTTAGAATTCACTCTACAGTTTTACAATTATTGGGATTACTAGGACGCCTAGTACAAGTTCATCTTAAAGCAAAATTAAAATTATTCTCTCACATGGTTCTGTTATTTTGATAAAAGTCTTTCAATAAAAATCCCCTTCTGGTTTTTTGCATGGTGGGAGAATTTGGACTGTCCACAGCAATTTTTCTAATCGATGTGGAAATCTGTTTTAATTATTGAAATTAAAATTCCAGAGTCATGGTATAAGATGCCATTGCTCTTCTTATTTTCTAAACATTTTAGCCTCACATGAATCCTTTTCTTGGATTATGAAATCTGAGATAAAAGGGCTGGAAGTTTCGAAGTTCCCCAGCTTGGCATACGGATTAAAATCAAATGGTGGTCCGCCATGGACATTAGTCAATTTACTCCAAAAAACATTAATAAGTAGATTTTGCAACATCCACACTTATCCAAACAAGCCTCTTCTAAGAAGGAGCAAAAGCAAACTTATAACCCAAAGTCATTCACTACCATTCAGCAGCGTCTGGCTAATGCCACCTCACAGAAGGAATTCGATGCCATCATGAAAGAATATCAAAGCGGATCCTCACCAGAGCTAGTTAATGATGGACCTACTTTCAATTTATTCAGCAAAATCTCAAGAAGATGATCTGGCCCGAGGAAATGAAGATGATTGTTATAGCACCTTTGCCCCTATTGATTCCTGCGACTCACACAGAATTTATCATGCATAAAGGAGTGGTTGCCGACACATCCAACCAAGAGACATTGGTCAACAAAGGCAAAACTTGAGAAAGTAAAGTAAAGAAAAAGATATTCTTTGCACTTTTTATTCCTTTAAATTGCGTAACTCTTGAAAGGGAGAGGTAGAGCGAAAATTGTAGAAAATTTTCTTATTCTATAACTTGCAAGAGTGGGAGAGAAATCTTCATCTTCTAGACTGAGGACTATCTTCAAAGAATTGAAGATTGTTTAATCCAATTCAATAATTATAATTTTAAGTAGGGTAAGAAAAATCTTCTCATATTAAAATTACCATTGTTATCAATTCCAAAGAATGAAAAATTTGATGAGAGAAAGAAGAATGAAAAGGATGCTAATAAATGCTAAACGAAAAATAAATTTTTTTTAAAAAAAAACCGCAACAATTTATTTAAGGTACGCAATTTTTGCCTCAAATATCCACTAAAATTTGGAGCTTACCCATGGGACTCAAAACTAGCATGGATTTAAAGCTACCTGATATTTAAGAAAAACAAAAAAAAAACACAAAAATCAAAAGCATGAAGGACACTTAAAAACATTATCTAAAGCGTTAAGAGATTTATACAATTTTGTTATGTATAAAGCTATTTTTCATAAGGCCTGAATATTCATAAAGATGTGACGGTTTAGAGCTCCTGGTAGTTCTTATTATAAATAACAATCCAATCCATAGTAAAATTGTGTGAAAATTGACATGTCATGTTTTTTCTTGCTGATTCAACTAATAAGATTAAAAGATGTATAATGAAAATCAAACAAGTCATATTAAGATGCTACAATGGGTAAATACAATACAAACACTTTTATCTATCTTGTTACTATAAACATTTTAAATTTTTGCATACCAGGCCCCCCAAAATAAAATTTTCCAGCTTCATCCTTGGTCAGGGGTGTGAATTTTCTAGTGCACCCTCGCTTACAGAATGTCCTGAGTTCAAGGGAGCATGAAGGTGTAGGAGTGTTCTATAGTGTCGAGTAACAATTAAATTTGAGAGTACGTTGAAACACGCAAACATGCGTTGAACCTCAAACTTCCTAGATTTAGGGATTGGATACACTTCAGGGATCAATGTTCCTCAACGATCTAACCCAAGAAGGCAATCCTTTCGGACTTCCGCCTCACCGATGGCCATCATGCCCTCGAGAAAGATTTTCTTAGGCACATTATTCCACGCCGTCCGTGGGAACCACTATGGAAGGTCTTACTCCATCGGCCCCGTAACGCTGGCCATCAAAATCGTCGATTTCACCGGCCATTCTGCGCTGGAAAGTTCAAAAATTACCGACCTGCAGTACCCAAGTTCGGTGAAGACCAAATTGCTGAAAACGGGTCCCTGCCGGCGACCCACTCTTTATTGGGCCATGTTTTCATGGGCCTATTTATGAGATGACTGGATGCTAATTCAAATTAGTCAAAGCCCAACAGAAGTAGTCAACGTTCCCAGCCTTCAAAGTAATTAATGAATGTCCAATAAACTGCCCTGAAACCAAAATTTCACAGTGCCAGCTCCAACGGGTTTTTATCGAGGATTAATCCTAACGTATTTAACATCTTTGGACCCTCTTTTCTTTCTATGAGATTTCTTGGAGAAAAAATAAGATTACATTTAAGATTACCAACAGAAATAAAGCATCGTATTTTGTTTGCTGAAGAAAAGATTTGACAAATTTTTCTTTCTAAAATTTTTTTTTTAATTTTTTTTTCTATCCAACATGTCGGTCGATAATTCCTTATATAGATAGGTTGGACAGACAACACAATTTTTATTAATTCGACCTTAGCTCCAAAAAAAAAAATTAATATAAAATAAAATAACACATACTATTAATTCACTGTCTTAATAAACATACTTTTATAGAAAGTTCAAAAAACTAGAAGATACTTTTTTTAAAGCAAAAGATATGACATGGGAGACGCGCGTGGGAGAAGCTTGGTGGGCCGGGTGTGGAGAGGATACCCGCTTTGTATTGGGCCACGTTTTCATGGGCCTATTTGTCAAATGACTGGATGCTAATTCAAATTAATCAAAGCCCAATAGAATTAGTCAACGTTCCCAGAAAGTAATTACTGAATGTCCAACAAAATTGCACAACCTCATCGAATAATTTTTAACACAATTGTACATATTTATTTCCAACTAATCTTATTACAAATCAAATCAACAAATTTATTTACCAAATTTAGAATCCATCATTTTATGTACAATAATGGGTTAATAAAGATTCTCCAGCTAGCTCAGTGCTCTATATCTTTTTGCAAGCACTAATGCGTAAAGTGTTTTCCACGGAAAAAAATACAAGGGTGAAGAAATTTATGAAATTTTGAAAATCGGCTTAATGATAGCAAGTTTTTCTAATTCAACATATGGGTTTGAGGTAGAGGGGGCAAACAAGAGGATCAAGAGGGTTGCAAGAGGCCCAATATGGGTCATGGGACCGATTAAGATTATAAGCAGGTCAAATCAGATTATCATATGAGTAGATTGGCAGGTCAACGATTCACATTCCAAATACAACTTATATTTATTTTATTACTTTCATAAACTTATCAATATTTAACGATAACTACAATTTTAAACCCGAAAAACGTAGAAAAAACCTAATAAACAATGACAACTGGATCAGTTGGGCAGGTCAGGAAAATGATGGGCGAGCCGGATCAGGTTGAGTTAATGTGTGAGCAGGCAAGGCGGATTGATGGGTCACGGGCTATGCTTACTGCATCTAATTCGAGATAAAATTTAACTACACATCAACTAAGTTTTGGAGATTTACCCATGAAGCTTAAGTCAAGGGTTCGAAACTACTTTTATTTTTATTTTTTTTAGGGGGTGAGTTTGGAATGTTGTGGGCCCTCTCCTTGTCCCCTTTTTTCGCGTCAAGAGGCAGTGGAAGGATCCCACATTGATTCTCAAGTGTGTTACAGTTATCATCCAATTCCCCTTATTCTTCAATTTGAACGGTGGGAAATAGAGTTCTTCATGTTCGATGGATGAAAATGGATGCGATTCTTCAAATTGCTGTGGTATTCATTCCTTGTGCAACATAACAGAATCGCATTCATTTCTCCATTATTTCTCCATTCCCAATGCGAAGGGAACATAATTCTTCTATTTAAGAACAAGTTTCATGGGATTTTAAGAAGTAAAAAACAAAGCTTAGAGGGAATCACACACTTTGTGAGCTAAATAAATGGCTGGGTACGATTACAAGAGCGGCGGCTACAACACCTACGGTTCGACCGAGCCGCCTACCTACGCTTGGAGGAAGCCGGGCTATGACGGTGACAGATACTCCGATCGCACCGAGCGTGGGCGCCCTATGGTCGCTGATGCCGACGGAAGAAGACGGTCAACTCTTCCCTTCGCTGCGCCTAGCGTTTATGTCACAAAAACTGAGACTGTTGTCGAGAAAATCGAGACCCGTGCTCCTCCGACTTTTGAGTACAAGCACGGCATCCCAAGGGCGGACCCAGTTAGGGCCCACGGCGATGGCTTTAAGCTCTCGAGCTCACCGAGTTATGACCATCGACCGCCGCAAGTCGAGGAATTTATTACCAAAATTCAAACCGATGTTGCCCCACCCGTGCGGACCGGCCCCAACACGTACTGGGATGGGGACCGAGATCGGGACTTGGGGTATGGCAATCGCGGTTATCATCATAACACCAACGGCTACGGCCATAATGGCCGTAAAAACAATGATCGCGGTGAACGGGACCGGGTGAAGGGTGACCGTGATCGGGACGGCTATTATGATGGATATCGTCGCACCTCGGGCAGCCCGACCAGACACAACTCGGGCAGCCCGAACTATCGAAACCGACATATGGGTGACCGCGATCGGGATGACTGTTATGATGGACATCGCCGCACCTCCGGCAGCCCGACCAAACATGGCTCGAGCAGCCCGAGCCATGGAAACCGACTTAGCGAGGCCACAACTGACATCGAGAAAGCTGTTGAGTACTTAAAGGAGGCAGCGGCGGTTGTCAAGCCTCCATCGAATGTCACAACGACATCGAGGCCTAAATTTAGGGTTTCAGTGCCTGTGGTGCCTAGGAACTACTGAGGCTGCGAGGTCGCAAGGGGGTTTCGGATCTATAAGTAATCGTCGAGGCGTACGGTCGTGAAAAATGAAATAATGGTGCAATAACTATAACTACGCTAATATATATGGGTTGTGGGTTCAATTCTCATGAGATTGTTGTTCCAGTCAATTAATAAAATAAAATAAAATAAAAATAATGTATGCAATGCTAAGTGCTACACATTTAAAGGGTGGGTTCCACATGATGGTTTTATAGCCTTATGCATTTTTATTGTGGTTTATAGAAGTATATTTATGAATTATATTCTAAAAGCTCACGCTCACTGTAATATTGATGTAAGCTTCTTTCCGGAGCTGTTAAATAAATGTACACAGGAGGATATGAGTCCTTCACTTACACGATGAGTACTTCTCTCTTTGTTTATTCATTGTATTATTTTGTGCAAAACCAGTGCATTTATACATACTCAACACCTTCTCCAAATGCATCTTTGTGAGATGTATAATTATGACAGCAACACCTCCACCAATGGATAATTAAAGAAAGAAAGAGATGAGGGATAAAATGATTTTTCAATCCTTGTTTATCATTGAATCTATTTCAATCTCATGTCACATTAGGTTCACGTAATGAAATATAATACCTATTATATGAAAATATAACGTGTAAAGAGTAATATTTGCATAGAGCGTGAGTGAAATGACTACTCTTATTAGTCATAAGAGAAATGGACGAGAAATAAATAAGAAGTACTTGTTATACTCTCGACAATGGGTAATAATTATTCCTTATTTATACCTCATGCGCTCTATGAGAGTTGTCATTTCACGTATGTTCCATGAAAATGTTACTCCTTACATATTATATTTTCATGAAATATGTATTCCGTCTCATATTACGGAAAGTAAAATACATCACTAGATTGCTTGACCTATGTATTTTCAAGTTTCAGTTAAAAAGATGCACATTTTGTAACGAAAAAGATAAAAAAAGATACAGATTTTTGTCCTGGTGGTTGTAAAATAAAAAATCAAAGGCCTACACAAACGCTATTACGAAGGCAAATTAACAGCATTGAGCCATCAACCAATCAGATATTTTTTCAGAAGATTAAAAGTAAACTAAAACAATGCATCTACAGCCAAAAATAATAATAATTGAACCAAAGATAATATTAGTTCCATTTTCTCTTTCGCTAGGCAAGATTAGTCCTATTTTTGTAATTTTCTTTTATTATAGGTGGCGGGAAAGGAGGCAGAGAGTTGAACCTTGGATCCATTAAAAAGAAGCTGCCTCACCACCATCCCTATTCAACTCCCCTAGTTCCATTTGATTGTTGTACATAAGCACGTATCACAACCCCTATAGCACCTCTCTATATTAATGAGATCTTTAATTTGCCTGTATTGACCCAAAGCTTTTATAAAATTGAGGTTATTCTTTTTTCGTTCGCATGTAAATTTCTACTCTCGTATCTACAAGGTTAACTCTTATAATAATTACCTACAAGGTTAACTCTTAAAATAACATCCAGCTCTTCCAATCTTTTTTTCATTTATCATTTTCTTATAAAGAAATAGAAGATATATTAATATAAATAAAAGGAAAAATCACTTTTTTGATCCTTTAATTTTTCAAGTTAGCACCAATTTAATTCTTGAATTTGAAAGTAGCTAATTTAGTCCCTAAACTAATGGAACCATTAGATTTGGATAGAAAAGCCAACTAGATTTGAAGTTTAATAGTTTCTAGCAAATTTCAAGCAAGAAAAAGCAAAAAAGAAAAAGAAAAAGAAAAATATGAATTTTTATTTGTCAGTTTCTATTTTTTCTGCTAAAATCTCCAAGGAACTGCCTACTTTGATTAAAAAACAATTGCTGATTTTTTAGTTACTTTTTTTTTTTCTTATTGGACCATGAAAAAGTACTATATGCTTTATAAGTTTAATTGTCATAAAATACGTTAAATTCTTAATTTACCCTTATCTAAGGACTTATGTGCATTGCAGAAATTTTCCTATTTTTAAATCTAATGGTTCGTGGATCAAAATTGGCTCCCTTTTTATAAACTATACGGACAAAATTAATAATATTAAAATATTAGAAATTAAGCTGACACCGATTTGATACTTCGCCGACCAAATCCGTAGTTTGCCCTTCGAAGAGTAAAAAGGAGGAGCAATGACGCGCATCTCCGCGTGGATAGGCCTTAAATTCATAGGCCCAAGCACAAGCCCATCTGCTTATTGGGCCGGGCAGCCCATGGCTACCTTACTTAAATCCCCAACCTTAAACCCTAAGCCTTTGTTTTCATCATTCCGCGTTCTCCTCACCGTCTCCGTGGCAGTGCGGCAGAGAAGCGGTACGAGCTAGGGTTTGCTTTCTTTAGCTTCTGCATGCGCACAGCAATTATTTTGAGACTCCATAGAATTGATCTGTAGTCAACTTCAAACATCGTTCCACGTTTGCTGATCATGTATATATGATAGTGATATTTTCAGTGTTCATGTCACTCGTGTTTTTCACTGTGTTGTGTGCATGTAAGAGACAGAGATAAGGATTGTTGGACTTTGTTTTGGAATAGTTTATTATGAATTGCTTTATAAGCCTCAGTTTCAATTTCTTAAGATTTTAACAGGGTAACGTGTTCTTCGTTTTAGTGATCTAGTGATGACTGTTTACTTTGTATGTCTGTTTAGGGTTCTGAAAAATGTTGGTGCTATTTGAGACGCCAGCAGGCTTTGCCCTGTTTAAAGTGTTGGATGAAGGCAAACTTTCAAGGGTTGAGGTAGTAATCATTATCATTCAAATTTCAATTATTATATTTTCAGCTTCTTGCACTTTAGATTCCATAGGTGGTACATGTGTTATTGTTTTTAATCATGCTTAAACTGTACTTGCAGGATTTGTCTAAAGAGTTCAACTCAGCAGACTCAGCTAGACAGGTCATTTGTTTGCTCTCTTCCTCCCTCTCTGATTATTTTGTAGTGTTCTGCGACTGTGCTTCTTGATATGGGATAGTGATTTAGGTACAGGTAGCCAAAATTGGGTAAGTACTCATATAATGCATTTTATTAGTTGAAAAACTGAAATTGGAATTTATAACAGCTACCTCCTATGTCATTAGGAGCGCCAAAAGAACTTTGCTGTTAGGTGTTGAATGATGAGGTTGTGGATTCCACGACTTTCTGAAGTTTGACTAGTAACAACTTTGGTGCTGGCGCTCAAGGATGTTCTGCAAACATGAATCTGAAGTAATGTGACAAAAGAAAGAACTTCTACACACCTAATATTTTGACTGGGATACCTCTAAACTAGCAAACCTCTTCCAAAACTCTGGTGTATCTGCTTTTTTTTTTTTTTTTTTTTGGATGTAGCATTTGCCATTTGGTGCCTGCTGCTATATTTATCTTTATTAATTTTTGTTAATAAAGGAAAGAGCTTCTTTCATTTACTTATTCATCATTTTTCATTTGAAATTTGCTCCTACTGTGCAATGAGAACTTCAATTCATGTTGAAGAACTATAATTTTATGGTTTAGTTGTTAGCTCCATACATTTAACACTATGTTTGCGCTGCAATTTAATAGAAATTCGTCAGAGACAAATAACTTTGCATTGCTTTCTTTTTCTTCACTGTTATCTTTTCCTCTGCAATCTCTTGTTGTCATTATTAACTCTATCTGAAATTTGACAGGTAGTGAAACTTAAAGCTTTCTCTAAATTTGAGAACACCACTGAGGCTTTGTCGGCAGCAACATTGCTGATTGATAGCAAGCCAACCAAAGGATTGCGGAAGTTCTTGCGTGCCCATTGTGATGGTGAAACATTAGCTGTAGCTGATTCTAAACTTGGAAATGTGATCAAGGATAAATTGGTCTGTTATTACTCTGATATGGTTATGCTTCATTTTGTTCTGGCGTACAGTTCTATCCTTCCTTTACAAGTCAAATTAATTATTGTTTGCAGCAAATTGAATGTGTTCACAATACTGCTGTTATGGAGCTCATGAGAGGAGTAAGAAGTCAGCTAACTGAACTCATATCTGGTCTAGCTGTTCAAGACTTGGCTCCTATGAGCCTGGGTCTATCCCACAGCCTCTCCAGATACAAGCTAAAATTTAGTCCTGACAAGGTAGGTCTGACTTCACAATTTTTATGTTATGTTTTGTCAGTTTTGAATCACGGTTCTGGAGAAGTTGCTAATTCTAATTATGTAGGTATTATCTTATGTTTTCTGAGCTAAACTTGTCTTAACGTTAAATCTAACCACAACTATTTACTGGCTACTGTGAACCAATATGTCAGCTTTTCTTCCATATAAAATGAATAAATTAAATAAATGTGGTGTTCACATTGTTGAAATCAAGCCAAAAGGGGAAAAGGTTTTGTTGTGATAACTTGAATTCCGCAGATGCACACATTTATTTTTTACTGTTATTTTTAGTTCAGCTTATTCTATTTTTTTTTATTGATCTAGACTTTGTAAATATTTTTACAATTTTTTTAGTTTAAATAGTTTCTCAATTAAATCATAAATCAGGAGTCAATGAAGCCATAAGCATTCCATCTATGTTTTATTCATTTCAACTAAGAGAATGATCCTAATTAGGACCATATTTCATCTATCTATTTGTAGATTTTTCTGATAAAGCTGCCCATTTAAATAATAAATAAGCAGCTAACTGTTTTATTTTATTTTATGCGTGGGTTGTCGATTGCATCTGATGTCCTGAGTGGTTTTAACTGATTCCATTATTTAGGTTGATACGATGATTATTCAAGCCATTGGCTTGCTGGATGACCTTGATAAAGAGCTCAACACATATGCAATGCGAGTTCGAGAATGGTATGGCTGGCATTTTCCTGAGCTTACAAAGATTATACAAGACAACATCCTCTATGCCAAAGCAGTGAAACTGATGGGCAACCGTGTAAATGCTGCGAAGCTTGATTTTTCTGAGGTATCAAACTGTAGTTTCTTTTATCATGATCGTAGTAATTATTATGTTCTTTCTGCCAGCATGGCGTTGGTGCTTTGCTTTTTTATTGTATGTAGTAGACTTCATAATTCCCGAGGTCTCCACTGGCCTAATTCTTGGCCATGTGTCATCTGCAAGATATACCTTTTGTAAGTGGAACCTTCCATAGCAGCGGCATTGTTGTTATTTAGTGCTTTTTTAATCTTCTTTTCCTCCAATTGGATCTGCGCAGGTTTTGCCAGAAGAGGTTGAGACAGAATTGAAAGAAGCCGCCGTGATATCGATGGGAACTGAAGTGAGTGACCTGGATTTGATGAATATCAAAGAACTCTGTGACCAAGTACTGTCTCTCTCTGAGTACAGGGCCCAACTGTATGATTACTTGAAAAGCAGGATGAATACTATTGCACCAAATCTCACAGCACTTGTTGGAGAACTTGTTGGAGCACGCCTTATTGCCCACGGAGGCAGCTTGATAAATCTTTCAAAGCAGCCTGGGAGCACAGTTCAGATTCTTGGTGCAGAAAAGGCCCTCTTCAGAGCTCTGAAGACAAAGCACGCTACTCCAAAATATGGGCTTATCTATCACGCATCCTTGATTGGTCAGGCAGCACCAAAATTCAAGGGAAAGATTTCTCGATCACTTGCAGCAAAAACTGCTTTGGCGATTCGATATGATGCTCTGGGAGATGCCACAGATAACTCTATGGGATTGGAGAATCGAGTTAAGGTATCATAGATTGGCACGTGTGTTTTCTTTTCCTCTTTTAGTTCTCCATAAAGCTCTCCTCATATACTTGTATGTTACATTTGTAGCTTGAAGCACGATTGAGGAATCTCGAAGGGAGAGAATTGGGTCGATCTGCTGGGTCGGCTAAAGGCAAACCAAAGATAGAAGTTTATGACAAGGATCGTAAGAAGGGAGCTGGAGGACTGATAACTGCTGCCAAGGTCTGTTGCCCATCTTAATTTATTCTGTTCATTTTTTTCCTTGTTCTTCTTCATCCAAGTAGTTAACAATCATGCTTTTAATGCAGACTTACAATCCTTCGGCGGACTCTTTACTTGGCCAAACTAAGACAGCAGAAGATGCAACCCCTTCAGTGGGAGAGGATAAGAGGAAAAAGAAGAAGAAAGCTGCCGTAGAAGACACAGATATGCAAACTGCTGAGGTCGGCCGTGCAGAACCAGAAGGCGAAGAAGTTGTCAAGAAGGAAAAGAAGAAGAAGAAGAAGAAACATTCAACTGAGTATGACGACGAACATGAAGGAGGAGTTGAAGAGCCTGTGAAGAAGGAAAAGAAGAAGAAGAAGAAACATTCGACTGAAAATGACAACATAGAGGAACGAGGTCAGACTGCCGAAGCAGGGGAAAAGAAGAAAAAGAAAAGAAAGCATGCCGAAGCCGAAGAAGAGACGGAAACACCTAGCAAGAAAAAAGAGAAAAAGAAGAAGAAAAGGAGTGCAGACTGAGGAGTCCTGCGAGCAGGTACGTACGAGCAGAAATTTGAAACAATTTTGTTTATTTACAGCATGTTGAGATTCCATGTGTAAAATTCTGCAGATGTATCCTGCGATTTGTGTGCTAATGGGATTTCTAAGTTATTTTTAATGTTTTCCCTAGTCTCTTACATAGGATTATTGTTGCTAGTAGTTTGTTTGGAAGAGTGTCCTTTGCTGGATTTGTTTTCATCATTTCATATTTTGGTTAGCAATCGTTGGTTTCGACTTGATCATGCAGCAGTCATTTAGATCATTTGATTATTTTTCCCTTAACAAATATTTGAATCATTACGACACTCCATTGGCCATGGCTGCGTGAGTTGTGTCAATGAGAACTGCTCGTCCCACAAACATGCACTTATTAAAGAAATGCCTTGAGAATAAATAAATAAGCCATGGTTTTAGGGGTTTTTAAATGAGTCATGGATCACAGAACATGCATTTGAAGTACACCTCATGTGCGTAGTATCAGTAGTTAATTGTGAATTAAAATGTTAATAGGGTGGCAGGGAATTACACGTTGGCGAAATTGGCGATCTTGTTCTTTTTCCTTGATTAGTCCTGGCTAAATAAGTATGTCTTGTTTATTTTTTCTTGAACATTTGTTGTCAAATTTCAGAATAGACTGGGTCATATGTCATTATTCATTATTGATCCTTGCAAATATGATTTAGCTATTCAATTGCCTGTAATTTTTATCAGACAGAAGGTCGGAAACTACAATACCGTGGAGGTTTTTATTAGATTTAAACAAATAAAAAGAAAGTTATAAACAAGGCACTTGACGGCCGGAACTGGTCGTTGATGAACATTTCCATTATTTACCGACCTAAAAAGTAGAGTATTTGATCTACTTAAATCGCAACCTGTCGATCCACTAAACCTACTAGATAATTCGACTTAATCCACCTATAAAACAATTTTGATTCATCTAACTTGTCCAATTTTATTTTTAATTAGGTTTTTTTCTTAGGTCTAGAACTAGAGGAGTTAAATGTTGATTGGTTGTTTTACGAAAATATTAAAAAAAAATTGTATTAAGAAGGTGAGTCCTTGATTTGCCGGCCTGCTTCTATATAATTTGGCCCAATTCAGTCATAAAATGTTTTTTTGTTCCTTTATTGACTCGCACGTGTTGGCCCTTGGCTCATTTGTTTAATTCGTCTAATTGTCACTTCTAATTAAATGTAATGAGAAAATGGGCATTCTAGTCTTATTCTCATTATATTCTCACCATTATTTAAGGTTTTGTTATTTGGGGGAAGCATTTTTCATATTTTTTAGTATTTGGAACACTTAGGAAAATGAGTCGATATAAAATATTTCCTAGGACATGGAAAATATGCTTAGTCTTTTGTGTGATAAATATTTTACATTTTTCCCCGTAAAATGTTTTCCAAATTTTACGCTCAAAGCAGCCTCATTTATTTTTTTTTTACCTCCTGTCCTTTTATTATACCTATTTTATCCTTTATAGTCTCATTCATTCATTTAGTCGCTCGATTCTTATTTCTAAATTATTGTACATGTTCTTAGAAAAATTATATTTTCTATTGTCTTACGAATTTTTTATATGCCAACCAAATAACAAAAAAACAAATAAATTTTTTGAAAAATATTTTTTAAGATTAAAAAAATTTTCATGAAACAAACAGAACCTAAATAAAAGCCTCGACCTCCAAAACTTTGAGCCCCTTATTATTTAAATTTCTGATTTTGGCCGTAATGAGGGGACAACAATTTGCCCATAATGAAAGGACAACAGTCATCATGAGCACCTCCATGCACGCCCCACAGCAAATGTAGCTATTGCAAGTAATAAGTGGTGGAGCTTATAGGGGAGTTGGTGGTGTCTCCTACGTCTCTTCTTCAGGTGGGCAATTGATTTCAGGATCTGGTTCCTTCCCCATTCCCCTCTCAAATTGATGTGCAGCCTATATAATTACTTTTGTTCAATACATTTTTTAAAAATTTGAACCATATAGATGGAAATAAAATACAAGCATATACATTTTTATCAATTTTCAAGTGATTTGAAAATGTGGATCCTATTCATCCTAAGTATAGAAAATTTTAGGATTGTTTTTAAGCTAGAACTTTTTTTTACTTTGGATGAATATGTTTTACATTTCCAAATCACTTAAAAATTGATAAAAATGTGTATTTGTGGATGTTATTTTCATCTATACGGTTTAAATTTTTCTAAAATATGTTGAATCAAAAAAATGGTATAAATCGTACCATAAACCGGAGAGAGGAATGGAAGAGAATCCAAATTCATTGATTTCATGCACATCGAGAATGAGATTCCTTCTCTGAATAATAATGATGTGAACGTACGGAATGGAAGAAAAATGTGGTGAATTGATACATATCAAATTAGTCGTGTTGTGTGGTGTGGGTCTCTACCCTCTTACACCAATTTTGGTTCTTTGTTTTCCTTCAACAGAAAATGAAGTTTCGAGGTCTTTGTTTTCCCTTTAGAAGAGATATCTGAACCCTCACACGGGGGTTATAAAGGGAACAAATGACGAGAATTTTAATCAGGTGGATCTAACAGGCAATTTGAGTATGTTAATTTTCACGAGATTTAAAAATAAATAATTCTTTTATTTTAAGTTTTGATAATTCTGAAATATTTTTTCATATTCTAAAAGATTTTTTTATTTTTCTTAAATTTCAATACTTTATATATTTTTAAATCTCATAAAAATTGACAAAAGTATGTATAAGAGTATGTTTTTATGATTCGTGTAACTAAAATTATTGAAAAATTCATGAAAATTAAATAGGATAAAAATTTGACGGTAAACTTGATTAATGTGAAATTGATGGGATCATAGTCGGAGAAAAAAATGCCCAAATTTTCTTTATTTTCGTAGATCCATAGTACCATTAATGGGTATTTATTTTTAATATGACAAAACATATACGCTGTTGCTATCGTTCCAACTGGCAATTGAAGCATCGGTCGAAGCCGCCAAAACCTTAAAACGACAATACATGACACCGTATTGCGATTGGCGTTTTCGCCTGATAAGATCTCACAGCACTTATCTTAATCCTCTTCTATAATTTTCTAAAATATAAAAAGGAGAGAAAAGAAACAAATTCAAAATTAAAATGCCATGATAGAGTACACCCGGTTTCATCGTAGACTGATGACATGGCAAGCTCTGACGTGGATCCGTCAAAGATAATTTGTCCCAGCTATGTCTGTTGAGTGGGTCCGAGTGGATATCTACGGGTCATGAACCAACGAGAGCAAGTTGATGTGAGTCTAAATTATTTCATGGACGTGGGTTATTGTATTTATGGATTACTTTCTTGGTATTATTATTTATTTTTTTTGTGAGAAAAATGTTTTGAGTGCAATGCATACGGTAATTACCGAGTGTAGCATTAGTAAATGGATCATTTCATGTTTATTCTACAAATTTTAACAATATAAAATAAATTAGTATAAAATAATAATAAATAAATAAGATAACTTGCGGATTTGATATAACTCTATTCTATATCAAGTTCTCCTTCATCTCTATTACTAACAAGAGATTCGAACGGTTATAGTTATTTCAAACATTTAGACATTATGTGCAAGAGGTTTATAAGTACGGAAATCGTATAAAAATTGACACGTCCTCTTATGTTTTTATGCTTATTCAATTATGAGGATTAAAATTTATAAAATGATCCTAAGCCGACAATGTTTTAGACAAGTTAGGCAGCACAGTTGAATAAAGTTCAAAATTATTGTATGAACGAGTTTAGTCAAATTATTTTATGAGCGGAGTAATAAATCATAGGCTTGCCACCCAAATTAAAAAAAAAATCATAAATTTATAAAATCGAGCAACCATATTCATTCGTTCTTTTCCTTTTTCCTTAATTTTTATCTCTTTACTTTTTTTTTCATTTGATAATGAACTATTAGAATTTTCCGTTCTTATAAATTTATGATTTTTAAAATTCACGCGATCAAGATCCGCCGGGCATCCACGTGGCAGGTAGATTCCGGTGTCCCTGTTTCTCTTCGGTGCCTCCTCTTTTTTGCACCGAGCACGAATCATTTCCCCTTGCTCTCTCTCTCTCTCTCTCTCGTTTGCTGTTTTTAGGATCCTTGAGCTCGCAATTTCTATTTTAACCAGTGGCATTGATTACAATTGCGTGAGAATCTTGAAACAGAGGGGGGGGGGGGGGGGTGTAGAGGGATTCCTGTCCTCTGTTCGATTTTCTCCGTTGGAATTTGCGAACTTCTGAACAAGGTTTCGTCGTTTCGGAGCAATGGTTTCATGCAGTCCGCGCCCAAGGTTCTGGTGAGTGTTCCATTATGCTTCTCCAAGCTTCTGCCCTTGTGTTGTTGGGTTCATTTGCTCGGTAGCATCTGTGAGGAGAGATTGAGAGGAAGAAATGAATGTAAAATTTGAAAATACAGAAAAGGGATTTCGAAAAAAAAATTCAGCAATTGCTTTGTTTGGTTGCTTTGGAAGGCATTGTGAAATATTGGGGATTCATTTTGAGAATAAATCATATCTACATGGGTTTAACTGGTCTGAGTGAATTCTGATATACATGTCTTATTACTTTCGATGCAGAGTTTGTGCAACTAATGAGTTTCCGAGGTTGTTGAGATGGCCAGTTCGGAGATATAATTGTGTGGAATTTGAGTGTTAACGGAATCTCTGTGTTTAGAATAATAAACTAATTATATTATTGTGAGTTGGCGCCTATTTACTTGGTAAGGAGGTGGTTGGAATGGCTTCCCAATTGATTTCTCTCGTGGCAAAGTTGAACGTGTTATCAACTTCCAACCATGCTTCCGTTGTTTCAATGAACCTGTTCGTCGCACTTCTGTGTGCATGTATTGTGATTGGTCATCTTCTGGAGGAAAACCGGTGGATGAACGAGTCTATTACCGCACTTGCCATTGTGAGTTTTCATAATTTATTCTCCATTTGGTTGCTCAGAAAGAAACGAGTTTGTAGAGACTAGAGTTACGTGCATTTTCTTCTTTACTTCTTTAATCAAAGAATGTATTGAACTTGTGTGGGTTGATGCAGGGTCTATGCACTGGGCTTGTTATTTTGCTGACTAGTGGCGGAAGAAGCTCACATCTTTTGGTGTTTAGTGAAGATCTTTTCTTCATATATGTGCTTCCTCCAATTATCTTTAATGCTGGGTAAATTAACTATCCACATTGTTTGGTTGCTGTTTTTTTGGGTTACTGACAATAGTCATGGGGTTCTTTAAATACTGTTTTATTTGTATTATGAAAAATCTTTTTATTTTGTCTCTGGAACTCAAAGACATATTACTAGGACACAGTGAATCCTACGCTTGAGAATTGTAGCAATTTTTTTTTTCCTTCTTTTTTTATAAAGAAAGAACTCATTTTGTTAGTTTTACCCTAAAAAGGGTGGACTGCAAGCCACAAGGCTTTCCACTTTGCAAGGGTGGGAGATGGTTGTTTATCGTAATCAGCCTGTCCCTCAACCTTTTTTTTTTTTCCCCCCACAAGGCTGTTTCCATGACTCAAAAATGTGAACTTCTCGGCCTTGCCGTTTGTACCAACGCTTCATGTTTGTTTTGCTCCACAGTATAATGAAAACTTGAAGATAAGGAAATGGTATTGTGGATGATTTTTGTTTGCTGATATTCATGTATAGATTGTGGTGGATCAAGAGGTTGCTGGATTTCCAAATACAATTAAAAAAAGAAAAGAAAAGAAAAAGCTTGAATTGTTTCACAGATGATGCAGGAGCTCGACACCTTAAAATTTAGTAGCTTTGGAGAATTGATATGCGCAGGATGCTCATTTTTGCATATAATAATGCTACACAACTAGATTGTAAGGTAAGATGTTAATGCATAACTGCAGTCCACATCTCTAAATAGAATGTCAGATAACAGTCAACATCAAGATTCGTGAGAACGTAGAGTTTGCCCCAAAATCTGATGGTGAGGTAATTTTCTGAGCCAAAAAAAAATTAGACTTTCATGTTCTTGTCATTCTTTTATATTTATTCATGATTTCCTGGAGTTGACAACAATAATCATCCATACTATTAACTAGATAATTTGACAATAGCAATGGATGGCAGTCATTTGTCTGATGTTTGACAGAAAAGAAAAGAAAACTATATTTTCATATTGCCTCCAACATTGTGTTTCATAAATCCTTTTAGTGAATTTAAAGTATCTGTATTTGATAGATTTTCTTGTGGCCTCGAGTACTTTTTCTTCTTATAAGCATTTTACAAGTTTCATTTGCTTGAAGACTATTTCTGCTTCTCTGCATAGCTTTGGTTCTCAGTTGTAGCTTTGCTTCCATAATAAATGTTGACTTCCAATGTGCATTTCTTCATGTTCAAGCCTTTTATAATTTTGACGTCAGTCTGTGTTTTCCATGGCAGGTTTCAAGTTAAAAAAAAGCAATTTTTTCGTAACTTCATTACTATCATGCTGTTTGGTGCTGTTGGGACATTGATATCCTGTGGCACCATAACATTAGGTACATATGTATATTTGTACTACATATTCATGTGGCACATGATTGAACAATGGATGCTTCATTTTGTTTACTTTGTTTCTTGGGGGGCATCTTATCTATCCGGAAATTTTGCTAGTGTACCTAGCATTACTATATTTAAAGCCATTGATATGGTCCTTTGAAGTGGAAGCAACAAATTTAGGAGAAAAGTGAATGATAAACTAAAATCCTCAAAGCCTCAGAATGGTTAAATAAGAAAAATGTTACTTAATCCGGGCGTAATGTTTAGATTTGTGCTCATAACGGCATGCTTCAGCGAATTTCATGCTAAAGGCAAGCTTATTGTATTCAATCACATTGTGAAAGATGTCTGCTGTTAAACAGTTGAAATATTGGACCCTGAGCAACCTTGAAGGTTGCTTGAATTAATTTTTTTTTTTTTTTTAAAAAGAACTAGAAGCAGACAAACACCACCACTTGGTGGTACTAGCCTGGATAAAAATTAGCTGATCATCACATGGTCCTACCATGCAGGTCTTTAAGGTGGACATACTAGCTTTTTGGTTTGAATTGAGCCATTGTGCACCAGATATGCATGATAATAAAGGTCTGGGTACTTGGGTTTCTGATTTTCTCTTTTTTACAACAGCATTATGCTTTTAGAAGTCTGAAGAAGAATTTCTTGAATGATGCACTTGTTTGTTGCATGGTGAAGGAGGCATCTTTTGCTAAATTTAGAATCTCTCAAGGCACCTTTTGGTCACTGCACGTTAGGTTGATCCTTGCAAATTGGAGCATGTTTCATTGGCCTGTATTTCCTGGTCTCTAGCCATTAGGATTGAGTAGCTAAAAATCATTGATATCCTGAAGTCCTCGCCAGTACATGCAGTTTGAATTTCCCTGATAGTCCCGTTTCGAGCAATTAGTTCCATATTTAGATATGTTACAGGTGACGAGTATCTCACCAACATTGTCCTTGCAATGATATGAATGTGTTTTTGAATGCATCTGTGGATCAGTCACCCGAATATTTCCATGTCAACGGAAATAAGGAGAGAAATATTTGATAAAATAATGATATGATGATTAATATTTGTTGGTTTCAGTGTCCATTATGGTTTGCCTTGAGATCTAGCAAATAGAGACTCTTTTTATATATGTTTGTGACTGTATCAGTCTAATTGTTGACTCAGGTGTCACACAACTCTTTAAAAGAATGGATATTGGTTCCTTGGATATAGGAGATTATATTGGTACAATCTCTATTAATCTTTATTATTTTATTTTTTCCACTGTTGATCTCTTTTCCCTGGTTCGGCCCTTACTGCTTTTGTCTACCTTTTTTCAGCAATTGGCGCGATATTTGCAGCAACAGATTCTGTCTGCACATTGCAGGTGTGACATTTCCCATTGTTATAGCAATGCTTCAAATTGTAAGGATACTCACACTTCGAATCTAAGCTTATTCTGATGCTGTATTGCAGGTCCTTAATCAGGATGAGACACCTTTACTGTACAGTCTGGTATTTGGGGAAGGTGTTGTAAATGATGCTACATCAGTGGTGCTTTTCAATGCAATCAAGAGCTTCGACCTTACTAATATCAATGTCAGAACTGGTTTGCATTTTATTGGCAACTTCTTCTATTTATTTTTCACAAGCACTATGCTGGGAGTGCTGGTAAGCATCTCTCTCTCTCTCTCTCTCTCTCTCTCTCAATCCTTGTACATGAGCAAGTGTATGGATAATGCATGTCGCCTTCAACTGTATGTGATGCTTTGCTTCTTTTCCTTGCAGACTGGGTTGCTTAGTGCTTATGTTATCAAGAGGCTATACTTTGGCAGGTACATTATTCTATAAAGCAAGGTTGTAAGCTGAGTTTTTCCTGATATTTACCTGCTGTTATCTTAAATTTCTGCTACATCAAACTCCTTCATTATACCTTATGTGCGTTCTTGTCAATCGTCAATGATCTGAGATCAGAGAGGAAATAGGTGATCTCATGGAGAATGTGGTCAGAATCCATATTAAAGTCTGTCCGTAATGATGAAATTAATGTTTTCAACTTTACTAATTCTACCTTTTAAAGGCCCAGTGTTTTTTTTTTTTTTTTTTGGGGGGAGGTGGGGGAGGGGATATTCTCAAAATTCTTGTGTCAAAGGAAAATAATTTCATTGAGCCCAAGTGCTGATTGACTATACTAACTGAAATTATGACAATCTTCAGGCACTCTACAGATCGTGAGGTTGCTCTTATGATGCTTATGGCTTACTTTTCTTATATCCTGGCCGAAGTAAGGTTTCTCTCCTTTATTTTCTTTTGACTTCAAATGCTCCAGTTAGATTTAACGATTTGTATTTTAGTCATTCCACATAATTTTGGTAACTTTGATGTGTTGCAGCTATTTTATTTGAGTGGTATTCTCACTGTATTTTTCTGTGGGATTGTAATGTCACATTACACCTGGCACAATGTGACCGAGAGCTCACGGGTGACTACCAAGTACGTTTTCTTTCTTTGAAACGGTTCATGTCATGGCTTTGGAGCTGGTTTTTATGCATATTTGTTTCTATTCCAAATAAATTATTCAAAAAGGATTATATTCTTCTACTCCGTTCAAAATATTACAGGCATGCCTTTGCAACCTTGTCATTTGTTGCTGAGATTTTTATCTTCCTTTATGTTGGTATGGACGCCTTGGACATTGAGAAATGGCGCTTTGTGAGTGACAGGTATGTACATGTAGAAATGACTGGTAGTAAGGGATCATGTTTGTACATTGGTATTGATCTAGTCACTTTATTCTCGTCCATTTGAAATTAAATTGGATATAATTTTTGTAATGGCGCTGTCTTCTCAAATTAACATTTTTGTTGTTGGATATGATGCTCAATTATTCCTTCCACAGTCCTGGGACATCAGTTACAGTTAGTTCGGTACTTCTCTGTCTGGTTCTGGCTGGTAGAGCAGCATTTGTTTTCCCCCTGTCCTTTTTATCGAACTTAGCCAAGAGTTCTCCAAATGAGAAAATTAGCTTCAACCAACAGGTTACTCTGCCATCCTACTTTGTCTTCCTTTTTTCTTTGTTATATATATATATATATATATATATATATATATATATATATATAATTATATTATTTAGAAGGCGGGGAAGAAGGCATTAGTAAGGGTTTTTTTTTTTTTTTTTTTTTTTTTTTCACTTCATTAAGGTCTGATCTATCAAATATTACTTTCTACTTTGTAGATTACAATTTGGTGGGCTGGACTCATGCGAGGTGCAGTGTCTATGGCTCTTGCTTATAATCAGGTAAAGCATTTGCTGCAGTTTCTTTTACAAATGGGGCAAGAGTTTTACAAATCTTAACATGTAATAATAAAAAGATGTTTATTCATTCTTTAATTATTTTTATGCAGTTTACAAGATCAGGCCACACTAAACTGCGGGTCAATGCTATTATGATCACCAGCACCATAACTGTTGTCCTTTTCAGCACAGTGGTGAGATATCTTGAACCACTGTTGTTTAGCTCTTTGAATAAATCTAGCTATTTTTTTGAACAACATAAAAGATTGTTTTGAGCTGCTTCCTAATGTTTGTTGATATAATGCTGTGCATATGACCGTTGTTAGAGCTTCAGTCTTGTTCATATGGCTAGAAATTGACCACATGAAAGATGAAACCAAGGACAAGTACCTTATTTGCCTTCAATTTGTTCATAGGTCCTCTAACTTCAGCTAACATCTTGAGTTGTAGTTTAGGCATATGGAAAACATGCTTGATATGATTGTTGACTCATTCTAAGAAGCCTTGCAGCCCATCAGCTCTTTGAAAATCTTTCATCTAGTCATCAACTCATCTTTGCCAGGTCTATAAATCAGATTTAATGCTCGTTTGCTTAATTGTTTCGCCATTTTGGTATTCTTAGGTATTTGGTTTGATGACCAAACCAATCATAAGGTTTTTGCTGCCTCAACAAAAACACACTCCCAGCATGTTATCGGAAACATCCACGCCAAAATCCTTCGTTGTGCCACTTCTTGGAGGTGGGCAAGATTCCGAACACGATTTTGGTGGCCATGATATCCCCCGGCCAACCAGCCTACGCATGCTTTTAGCCACCCCTGTGCACACCGTTCATCACTACTGGCGAAAATTCGACAATGCCTTCATGCGTCCAGTCTTTGGTGGACGTGGGTTTGTCCCATTCGTGCCCGGGTCACCCACGGAGAGGAGTGTTCCTGAGTGGGACTGAAATGGCAAGGGGGATGTAGAAAAATGCCACCTGCGTAATGAAGAGCCAGCGATGAACTTGGATTAGGCTCTTGCAAGCTCTGATTTTTCATTGGCTTTTGGTATGGGGAAGAGGTTTGTACCACATTCGCTATTGTTTTGTGTGATGTATGTTACATAGCCGATATTGGTCGTACATTGTTTTGTGTGATGTGTGTTGCGTACCGATTTAAAATTGTGTATACGAACAATTGCTTGCCCGCAGGCATTTTCCTCCTTTTTACCCAGTGGTATATCTATGTGTATCCCAGTTTTCCTGTTGTAATATTTGAGATTTTGAGTTGGTGGTCTTATAGTCTAAGCTCATTTGATATTGCACTTGTCATTCAAAATAGGATTAATTTATTCATTCCGAAAATAGTAATTCCGAACAAATATCAACATTCACTATGCAAGCAGGGTTCACGCCTCTACGTGAGCGGTGAGTTTTGTTTGAGATTAACTTTTTCAATAAGAGTATTTTTATCCTCTAAAATACAGTTAGCACTGCAGGAGATACTTTTACCCTGAATTAAGTAATTTTAAGAGATAGATTATCGAATCCTCATAAGATATATATATATAGGTAAATTAGACAATACAGATTCATCTCAAGTAAAAATGATAATAACCTATGTCAATAATTTGCAAATGTGGTAGTAATGATTCTGAACAACGAGACAGCAAATGGCAAGTGCCAGTTCAACTTCAGCTGAATGATACATATTCTTTGGAAAGTGATTTTACTTTGAAAAATGAGAAAAGTCTAGGTGGGACCGTGGAGGGTGATAGCCTCAGTCAAATATTGACGATTCAACGCCGGTAGAGGGATAATTTATGACCGATTACCCTATCAAATGAATCATTTTGATCGACTTGTGCCATAAATAATATGAAATAATATAAAAGTAGGATTGGATTGCACTCCGGACAAGTTTAAGTTATAAACAGTAATTATTAATGGGTAAACAGATTATGCAGTAACAATGCGGCTATTTCTATTATTAAAATCAATCATGATCTGGTACGGAAAGAACAAGTTAAGTATAAAGAAGGTGGATCTTATTATTTCAATATTCACTTATTATTTCAACACTCACGGAAGATAGATCTCACCATTCACATCACAAGTGTGGACCAATAACGGGTTGGATTTATCCACTGAAGCCCATCATCCGTTGGCCCAATTCTTTTGGAAGAACCCAAAAGGCCTTGACACCGGCCCAGCCAACAAGAAGTGAAACCAGGCTCATTGCCAAAATCCCCCGTTTTATCATCTCCGTTCATTTCATCCACTCTCTCTCTCTCTCTCTCTCTCCAAGTGATGGTTTATGTTTTTCTATAGAAGCATAGTTTAACCTTGAACATCACACGTTTCATTTTTCTTTTCTTCTATAGGCATTTAATTTGACAACATGCAGTAACTCTTGTGTTTTGTGCTTTTGGTCTTTATGTTAGATGATGCTTATTCTTGGGGTTTTCCGGTCTTGAGACTCAAGCATAGATATGTAGGATCTCATCTAGAAGGTGATTTTAGATCTTAGTATACATTATCTAGCCATGTGTTTATTATATCTATATAAAAAAATTATAGTTTATCAGCTCTTTTGTTGTTGCTTTAAGACCTTGATCTCAACAACGACAATATAATGGTGTGCATGAAATGACAGTTGCATGGAACCGACAACTGCCTTGGCTTGTTAACTTGATGAATTTTTAGCTCCTATATACATTTTGTCATGATACGACGCCTCGCATGCTACCGAATGGGGTTTTGTGGTGGTATAGAGGCGTCTTTATCCATGGGGGATAGACAGTGGAGTACTGTGGGTTGACATGCCACCACCCTTGATTTGTACGAGGGGGCTTGACTGTGAGACTGACCTTAGTTGCTGTGGTATATAATTATGTTACCCTCTTAGTCATGAGGATAATGGATAGGCTAGTGATGCTAATAACCAATAGCCTAGCATTGTGCAAGTAACTTATGGGGTCCTACAAACCTAAGATGCTTTCTTTAAGGCTTTTTATGTATGTATCTTGTGCAATCCTCCTGTTTTCCATCTCATGCACATCTTCTAAGATCACGTTGCCTTTAAATATTTCTGGGTGCAAACAGATTGTAGGAACCCTTGAGGAAACTGATAAAAGAATACTTTAAATGGGAAAACTTAATTCTTTCAAAAATGCTATGACCCAGAATGTTCTTGAGCAGGCCAAACCAGAGGCAGTGGACAAGGTATGTGCAATAGTTCGACAACAACAGTTGGGACTTCCAGCTGACCCTGCAGCTGGGAGCTGATTCACTCGATACAGTAATGCTCATTTAAACCAGCTTTTTGGCTTTTTTCCTTCATTGACGCAACACAAACATAAGTAAAAGTTAAACCAAAAAAACATAAATATTGATTCCACAGCTGCTATTATTGTTGCTTGTATTGCATTTCCTCTTACTTTCAACGTTCCCATTCAACTGGCTGTCAGCAAAACATAACCAGGTTTAATCTCACGATGCTTTGTGAGGTTGAGATCGTTATGGGACATGAGAAAGAATTTGGAATCACTGTGGAAGAGAACAGTGCACAGAGCATCACAACCGTGCAGGCCGCCGCAGATCCTCATCGACAAGCTCGTGAAGAAAAGTGGGGCCTAGAAGAAAGCATGTACAAAACTGGGATCAGTTTTGGCGGGCATGGTGTCTCCGACTCCTGTTATGTACCTCTTCCCGTTCTGCTGTTTTTTCCATTTCCTCCGTTAAATCTAAACAAAATGCTTTTGGGTCGATGCTCGTGGTTAAGCTGTTTTTCTATTGGACCCAGGAATTTTACGGTAAGGGTTTAGACTTAGACTGGATCCTTGAGGGGAATTTGCAGATCCCTATTGTGCTTCCTTCTTTGGCTTGACAATTGTTGATGCCTCATTGATAACATAAAAATAATAATAATAATAATAAAAAGTTCGTTCTTATGCAATCAAAGAAAGCTTGTACAAAAACATCTCAAAATCTTGAAAGCAGGAGGGTACAGCCACTTCCATAGTTATTACAGCTCTTCACAACCATAAAACTGTGTTCAGGATCCCCATAATGCCTACTTTTAGTCTAACTCTTGTATTTGGGTATATGCTTAATTACAATCAGAGAAGAAGTTCAATTGCAGATGAAACAAGGAGGGTTGAAATCACTCATACAGATAAAGCATCTAATCAAACTGTACATTTTATAGTAGTTTCAGTGTCATGGCAGAAAGTGGGGAGTGTTCTGATTAAGCAACCAAGCTAAGGCGTAAATATGTTACTTACAGCAAGAGTTCAGAAAGAATTATTCCCAATCAGCATCAAAGAAACCGGCATCTTTCATCTCGGAGTAGTATACATTCTCCAAATGCACATCGTCCTCCTGTGGTAGCATGAATACAATCATCAAACTATAAGATGACCTACAAAATCATGAACTAGTTTTTTCTAACCAGAATTGGTGGATTGACATTGAACAAAAATGTCAAGGAGAAATTCTTAAAAGAACTTCAAGAGATGATAACCTGGAAAAAGTCGGCCAGAAATGTTACATATAGAAGAGGAAGATAAAAGGCATGGTAGCAAATTGTTGTCAATTGATACAGCCTGCAAAACAAAAGAAGAAAAAGGAAAAAAAAATACTCACTCTACAAAGTTAAGAAGCATTATAATAATAAACGAACGGAAAACTTTGCACTGCAAATGGATGATCAAGAAATACCAGAACCCAAATCCTGCCCCATTTCCAGTAAGCATGCAAGAGAACAGAGACAACGCATTCAAGGAGAACATGATGATGATATAGTTGTAGAATGCAGGTCTTGCTGCAAAATGAGGAGAACAAATCAAGTCCACACAGCTCAGTCAAATATAAGGCAATGTAGGGGGAAAAAACGCATACCATACTAGATCTTACCAGGTAACCTTTCTCTCCATTTGGAGTGGTACATGAACAGTATGAAACCGTAAACTGCAGTCAGCACTAGCATGTGTACAACCCATAAACCCCATTTAATCCGATCTGGATTTTCATTGTTGTAAATGAACAATGGGATCCCAAATCCAAATAGATAAATAACCTAAAGAAGCAATGAAGATGCAGAAATTTTCAGTTGGCAGCACTAGAGCATAAAGTAATAACAGACAAGTTCATCGGTAGATAGTTTTTTTCCCTTCTAAAAAAATTGTTAAAATGGGAAGGTTCATCTACTAGCTAAAACTACAATATGCCACATGAGAACATTCTCAAATAACTCATCACATCTTGGTAGCACAACAACAAGAACAAAATAAACATCAAAATTTCATCACATTATCCAGATTAGGAGCAAGACAGATGCCATTGTGGGTTCATGTATAATAACGAGTGAGTGCACCAAATTTTAACAGGTAGGAGGAAATCCATCCTGCCTTGCGTTAATTGTCACCGCTGTAGCATTATTCATATGTAAATATAGCTTCAAAATAAAAAATGTTCTCATAAAAGTGTTCTGCAACTTCTTGAATGGCTACTTTATGTTCACAATGATGATATTGAGAAGAAAGGTCAAAACATTTGCTACGCAATTTGGTGAGTTTGTGTTCCCCAAAACAGGTGGTCTTGCATTGATGATCATGTTCATGGTATTTATTTGTAGCAATTGTGTGGGGGAAATGATGGAGCGAAGCATGTTTCCAGATACATGCAGTGGATAGGAAAAGGTGAAGAAAAGAGTGGTGGTATGGTAATTGCAGATTTTGTCATCAAAATGTTGTGCAGTATATGAAGCTGAAATGTGCCGTAAATAATGCAATAGAGGCACAAAAGCAGGGGACACAACAGTCAAGTCAAGCAGAAGCGAGGTTAGTAGTACCCTTATACTGGTCCACAACACTCCTACCACATGGTTCCTGCAATTCTAGAGCTGATATGGGTGCTTTCATCTTCATCAAGCTTGACTAAACCAAAATAAAATCAGATGTTTTTGAAAATATAGATAAAAATGACAGCACTCAAGCTTGAGCAACAATGACACCAAAAAATAACCAGATCTGGCTTCTCTAAAAATATTAAGAATAAATAATCAGTCGTAAACATTAATAACATATAGTTAAAGAATCATAATAATAAAGAATACCTTAAGAAGTATGTCCAAACCAACGATGAGTCCCGAGACGAAAAAAGTACGTGCTAGAGCATCCAACCCACTTGCATAATTCCCTTGGAGTAAAAAGGCCACCAAGCTTACTTCCAGGAACAGCATCCCAGAGGAAGTAAGCAAAGATAAAACATTCCATGCTACTTGCCTCTCAGGAATGCACTCCCATGACTGTGCCAATAAGGGAGAGTTCATTTATAATCTATGTAATTAGGTATACAAATTGAAAACATCAAGATAAACCCACAACGAACGTGAGTAACAGAAAAATAATTCGAACTCGACACACGCGATACTGTCATGGTTTTGAATAGCGGTCGCGGCTACTGTTGCGTAACGGTCGTGAGTGTAATGGGACGAGGGCATAAACAAGGGGTTTTGTACCGGGATGTGGGTGTAACGGACGTGAATTATGAGGCATAGCGCACGACAATTGTTTTTTGACATTTTAAGTTTATAAAAATAATATAAATGATTTTTAGATTATTTTAACCCACCTTATTTACCAAGCAAACACTAGTACATATGACTTTTAAATTTTAGATAAATTTAAGTATGCTATTAAACATAAAACCTACATATATCTTGATTTGTACCACCACAACAATACAAATTTTAATATATATTATCATAAATGAAAATCACATAGATTTTAACAAGTTTTTGAAATCACAATAAATGTTATATGGTGGTAATTCTCCAAAAACCATATGTACAAATATTTCTCCTCCATTATACATCATTTTATTTTTTTAATAAAAAAAATTCTCCAAAAACCACATGTACAAATATCTCTCATCCACTATACATCATCTTATTTTGTTAATAAAAAATAAAAAATGAAATACAAAAACCACATATAGAAATATCTCTCCTCCACTATATATCATCTTATTTTTTTATTAAAAAAAAATGAAATTCTCTAGAACCCACATGTACAAATGTCTCTCCTCCACTATAAATCAACTTATTTTGTTAATAAAAATAAAAAATAAAATACAAAAACCATATGTAGAAATATCTCTCCTTTACTATACATCATCTTATTAAGGTTTGCTATTTTTTTCTGATTATTTTGGCTGTAGCGGCCGCTATGAATCTTATTCCATCCGCTAAAGCAAACCATAGCGGTATTGGGACGCGCCAATACCATTACGAAGCGGCCGCTACGCAACCATGGATAGTGTGTGCCCTAAGATTCTTAACTTTCATTTATTGTCTTCAATTTCTTGCGAACACAACATAACATATCCAAACAGTTCACTTTTCTCCCTCCCTCTCCACAATTTTAAGAAGCTGGGAGTTGTGGAACTATAAATTTTACAATTTCATAATATTCACAACATTAATCTCTTCACTTCTTAGTTCTTCTCGATTATCTGAGGGTGTTTGTGGGTTCTGTGGGCATTGCCCGGATTCAAGGGTGCATCTGTTTTTTGAATGCATCCTCACTGGTGCACTTGCTGATTTTTGGGCCAGGTTGTGCAACATCAACTGGCAGAGAAGGAGATGGGAGCAACTTCTCGAATGGGTCCAAGTTTTTAAGGGCAATCAATTACTGCGTATCATTATTCGATGTTCTTTTGCTGCTCTTACTTATATTGTTTGGCAGGACCATAATGATATCATCTTTCGCGATAAGATGGTAAATCTCCTTGCTATACAGAACAGGCTTCATCACAGTTTGGGTTGTTTTCTCAGAAACGAAGTGAATATCAGGATCCAGAGAGCTTGGGGTCAGCATCAGACTTTTGAGTTGATTGCAGCTGATGTGGTTGCTCTGTTTTCCGGTGCTGTGAGTGTACAGGTCGCTCGGTCTGTGGTACTTCTTTTCATGTGTATTGAATATATAATGTAGTTGCTCTCCCTGCTTCCCTTGCACTTTATTGTGACACTTTGTGGTGTGATGTGGGGGTATGTTAGCTACGGTCTCTGGTGATGTATTTGTTGTTCTTCTTGTGTATCCTGTTTGTATTTTGGGCCTGCCTATTTGCAAGCTGTGTATTCGTTTCTCTTTGGAGTTTAATATATTTAAATTACCAAAAAAAAAAATCTCTTCATTTCTGACACTTACAGGAAAATCCAAATGGCAGTTTTGCTGTACTCACAACCTGTTTGGTTTGTGAAATGTAATGGAATAGGTATTCCAGAAAAATATAATATTCAATAAGTAATATCTCCATGAAGCATAAGTGAAATACTTATGCCCATGACCCATGAGGGGAATAGAAAAGAAATAACTATTAACAATGGCCAAGAGCGTAACGGTTATCATGAAAAGAGCTAGTCCTCACATACCCCTCTCATTGTTTATGTTATATTTGTATGGAATACTTATTCCATTTCATTCCATTGAGGGAACCAAACTACTGGTTAGAAGTCAAAATATTCAGTGCCAAACTCTTTCCTACAAAACATTTTGCCTTCAGGCAAACAAAGCAGTTTTACTGTTTTCAAATATAAACAACTTTCTGAATTTCTTTAGCAGAGTAACGCACGTAGGTGTACTGTCCAAAGCTAACGGTGCATTAATCAAATTAATTTCTCTAATTTCCCACAATTTCTCAGGAAAAAAAAGGAGAGAGCAGATTTAATACAAACCTGGAGACAGCACCAAGCAAGATTGAGCAAACTGACGAGCCAAAGGGACCCGTAATACGCGTTCATAATATAGGAAGGGCCATGGGAGAGCTTTGCGAAGCTTCGCCTCGCCTGATACGCCAAGTAGAACACGAAGAGAGCGGAGGGCACAATCAAAGCAACGTTGTGCCAGAAACCATGACACTCGAAAAGCCAACCACTATCCTTTAGGTTTAGGGTTGAATTCGAAATCGAAATCGCTCCACCCTCTGAAAACCCTACCACAGGCCTCATGTCGATTGAATCGAGATCTTAGCGCGTCAACAGAAACCCTAATACAAGTATTGCGTGTATGGAAAAAAGTACATAAACATATATATCTTAACCCAATTTGAATGCGATACAGATTTGAGGGGTGAAGAAAAAACCCTAACCCTAGCTTCTGTTGGGACCTCAACTTCGGCTTCAGATCAGATGATCGACCATGGTAATGAGAGCCAATGCGGGGAATTCTCATCTCAGGTGTTTTTATTTCCAAGATCGGGGCTTTCATTTTTGTGTATTTCTACCGCAACCCCACCACTTTTCCTATTTTCATTTTCAACCTTATGAGCTTTAATGTATTCAAGCTCCGCCTTGTTAGCTTTTCACGCACAAACAAAGCTTGAAACTTGATGCTCAAACAGGACCATTGAGCTTACTCAATTGTGGACTCAGAGCCCCTGCCCACACGTTACAACTTTAGCTCACTCGTGAGCCGCTGGGCATTTGGGTCGAAAAAATGCAGTTTTTTCTGATTATATCCTAAAAAGATTTTACTTTTAAAACATATTCTATCTTTTTAAAAATTTTTATATCTATCCTACTTTTATAAAATTACGGATGTCACTCGTGTTTTCTCTCTCCTCCCCCTAACACGCCTATTGCGACGTGTTAGGGCTCGAAAACTAGAAAACGTGTATGGCATCCATGTTTTTTTTTTATTTTTAATTTTTCCACTAAAATCGAGGATCATGTCCACAATTTCTACTTTGCCTCCATAGCTCTCACTAGCTCAGTTGGTTAGAGTTTATTGTTGTTAATCACAAGGTCCCATGTTCCAGTTTTTGAGCCCTGACACGTCACAGTGGGCGTGTCAGGAGGAGGAGAGAGAAAATGCGGGTTGCGTCCACATTTTTACAAAAGTAGGGGGATATGGAAACTTTTGAAAAGGTAAGATATATTTGGAAAGTAAAACCCCTTTTAGGGTATAATAAGAAAAGGCTCTAAAAAAAAGCTTGACAAGGCTTGATAGCCAATCCAGATTGCAAACTCTACCATGTGAATTCTTCTATATATTTTATAGATATTATATATATAAAACCGATGCTAAATTAACATTTTAAATTTTGAATCAGTGTAGTCGGTACGACACTCTTAGTACTACGTCCAAGGTTTGAGTTCCCATCCAACAAAAAAAAAAAAAAGAAAAAAGAAAGAAATTGAGGAGGGGAACTCAAACATAACAAAAATAGGAAAGATGTCTTATCAATTGCACTAGCTCAAAATTTAATATGTTAAGCATGAAAGTCCCAATCGAGGTAGCTCGCCACCAAAGCTTTACTATGAACTAAGCTAGCAGTCAAGTTTAATAAACTGAGTTAAGGTATGTTCAAGTTCGACTTGTTTATATGATTAAGCTTAGAAAATCAGTCTATTTAAAACTTATGAATCGAGCCTCAGTGAACTTTTTTTGAGTTGAACATTAAGTGGCCAGCTCATTTACAAGCCTACTAAATTAAGTATAATTTGTATATCTTTTTGTTTAAACTACTTGTTTTCTTTTTCGCCATTACTATTTATAATTCCTATATCTTGACGTAAGGAAATGGCTGAAACATGCACTAATCGGTTTGAACTTTAACTAGAGAGAAAATTATGTTGAGAACTATCCTGTGCATGTCCCAATGCAAAATTGGCCCTCAATATAGGTTTATGATTTTATGAAAATATTTTAAATCTTCTCACAAACCTTCAAAAAATAAAAAATAAATAAATCACAATATGAGAACGTATGACAAGAAAAAATAAATAAATAAAGATAATTCACATGACAAACTTACATTTTTCAGTATTTTTTCCAAGTGAAATGGTTACAACTATACACTATAAAGAAAATAGGTAAGTAATAAATGATGAATAGCTACTACTTACCTATTCCACTCATAAGCCTTGAATTGCTTGTTAGCAAATAAGATATTTATATACCATAGACGTATACATGCATCGCCAAATACATAAACGACTTACAGATCTGTATAAGTCTAATTATACAAAACAGATCCTCATTAGTTGGTGTTGAGTCAAAGTAAGTCAAATCGACACACAAAGATCACCCCCTAAACCCTTAGATTTGTTTATGAAGAACTAAGGAATAGAGAGAGAGAGAACTACGTTATGAGCCTAATCAAATGATGTTATCATTCATGTTCTTATTTGATACTAAATCTGTAACTGTATTTATTTTGGTTAAATGAGTGTTAGAGTTAAACTAAGGTTTTTATCAAATAAGTCCCTATGTTAACAAATAAGCTAACTCACTAAGGGATTGAGATTATCCAACCCACATGCACAACCTCTGGGGGCACGTACGTATGTTTGGTTTCATCCCCCGCTCACACACTAACTTAAATACCATAGATAGCCAAGAACTTGTTCATCTTCTCGAAATTAACTATAGAACATCCCATATTTGGGAAATAGGGCGGCCAACCAACGAGATAAAGACAGGTCATGCACATTATACTATCATCCCAATGGGTGAGAGTGATGCAACACAGCTGCAAATGAAACATAAAGCAAACTTATGATTATTTTCATCATTGTTTTAGACTACCATTGTCACCTGATTATGCTACACATATCCCTCACGAACCCAGCTCGCATGTATAGGCACTAACCCAATCTGAAGTTATGCTATATTAATAAGGCTTAAGCAATCAACTTCCACACTTAAAGGGTATGTTACAGGAATCCTACATTGAGGCACAATCTCAATCCATCTTGCTTCTGCTATTTTTCCAAAAACACCTGATATAGCTCTCACTTATGTTACGATAACGGTTGAGAGTACCATCAAAGTAGCAAAACGAAAGTTCGACTTCATGTCCAGCACTTGAGGATGTATAAGAACAAAGAAAGTGAGTCTGATTGAATAGTCCTACTTTTCTCTGTTCACTAAATGTTGCAAAACGCATCCGATATGAAGTGCATGTCGTGGTGTGGTATTAGCCTTTCCCAAGCTATACGCATGCTACCCAGAACACCATATAGGTCTAAGGACTAGCCCACTCCCTCAAACATCCATCCCCATGACTCCACTACCCTGATCTACCCTAACATCTAGCAGGGGGCCTCACATCCAGTTATGTAGCAAGGTTCAATGAGGCTCGGATGAAGCTCTTGCTCTGTTTTTTATGACCTCATCCCAGCTCATTAAGGGCAACCTATTTAGAAGTCTGTCTACCTAACAACGACCTCAAGGTCTAAGCTAGCTCACCGTCAAGTGCCCGGTTTGCTATTTAGTCAGATAAAACAAGTCCTTGTGTACATCTTATGTTAAACCAAGCACAAACAATAATAGAAAATAAAAGAGAAACCGAAACTGAATTGCATAAATATAAATGATATCCAATAGATGTCCAAAATGGGAAACAAAAGAAAAAAAAACATAAAAAGCCTCTACAGTCCATGCAACCCCATGCTACAAACATGTCCCTAAAACACAGTGTGACACCCCACGCCTCGTGCACCTTGCAGATATTGTTCATTTTGGGGAACTCTTGCCCCTCGTGGCTTTAAAATGCCTCCACAAGGGAGAGCGAGCCACTAAGGTTTTCAACCAACTCAACCTTCCTCCCTTTTCCAATGTGAGATAGTGAGAGTACACTCCCATGTAACCATCCCCATTGGACTAAGCCGTAGGGCATCACACTTTCCCCTCCTTTTGAACAGCAACGTCCTCAACGTTGCTCCCACTATCGAAATAGGGCCTTGGCTCTAATACAAATTGTGACATTTTGCGCCCGGTGCGCCTTGCGGATATCGTCCACTTTGGGGAACCTATACCCCTCATGGCTTTAAAACGCCTCCACAAGGGAGAACAAGCCACAGGGGTCTTCAACCAGCTCAACCCTCCTCAATTTTTCCGATGTGGGATAGTGAGAGTGCACCCTTGTGCACAAATCTCTACTGGACTAAGCCACAGGGCATCACACTTTCCTTTCCTTTCGGACAACGACGTCCCCGTCACTGCTCGCAACATCGAAATTAGGCCTTGGCTCTGATACCAACTATGACACCCTGTGGCCGATGCACCTTGCAAATATTGTCAGCTTTGGGGAACCCTTACCCCTCACGGCTTTAAAATGTCTCCACAAGAGAAAACAAGCCACAAGGGTCTTCAACCAGCTTAACCCTCCCCTATTTTCCAATGTGGAACAGTGAAATGCACCTCTGTGCACCCATCCCACCAGACTAAGCCACAGGGCATCACATACAGCCTGCGGGATCAACTTCGTCAAGAGATCGACACCACATTAAAGGTAGAATTATACTCTAGAATAATCTTTTTGCCCTTTTCAACAAATGATCTAATGTAGTGATAGCAAATATGAATTGTGCATCACCTTGCCGTGGTATTTATGATTTTTCATGAACTACAAAACTGATGTAATATTAATATGCAGTGCTGATCGCTTAGAACTAGTAGTGTTCAGCAACAGCTTAAAGAATCCCCTTAACCACATGGCTTCCTAGGCTGCAACGCTGGAAGCAATATACTCAACCTCCATAGTAGATGGAGCAATGCAAAACTGTTTCTTACTGCACTAGGAGATACCCCCACCTGCCAATGTGAACACGTAGGTGGAGGTGAACTTTCTTTTATCTGGGTCAACACCCCAGTTTGCATCTTTATATCCTTTGAGACGTAACTCTTCTTTGTAAAGCATAACATAAAGTTGGTGGTGCCTCATAAATATTTCATAACGCGCTTCACTACTTTCCAGTGCTCGTCCCCATGAATACTTTAGGATCTGCTCACTAGGCTCACTGCATAGCAAAAGTTGGGTCTAATTTACATTGTAACATACATTTGGCTTCCAACTGCACTCGCATAAGGAACAAAAGACATTCTCTTCTTATCTTGAGCACTGATTGGCCACAAATCTTGGCTTAGGGTACTTCCCTTCTCGACAGGGGTGTCTATAGGTTTAGCTTTATCTATATGATAATGCTCCAAAAATTACTTAATGTACATCTCTTGAGACATACTGAGAAAGCGTCTTGAGCAATTACAAATGGGTATGTCATAAACATGAAGCGATAGAATAAGAATGCCACCCATCAATCTCAAGACATACATGCTATAATCCTCCTTAATCATCTGGAAGCCAATCCTAGTGATTGCTTCATAAATTTTGAGGTACCATTGCCTAGACAACTGTTCAAGGCCGTGGATGGATCACTTTAAGCGACAAACCAGGCGTTCACATCAATGGGTCTCAAAGCATACTGGTTGATCCATAAAAATCTTTTCATCTAGTTTTCCATTGAGAAATACAGTTTTGATATCCATCTAGTGCAATTTTAAATCCATATTCATAACTATCGCTAGAATGAGGTGCATCGAGGCAATACGTACCACAAGAGACTAGGTCTCATCACAATCCACACCTTACCGAAAGATCAACTAACTCCTAACCTGATTGTTATACATACTAGACATCCCCTCATCCATAGCATCTCTCTATTCAGATGCAGCAGATGAAGCAAAAGCCTCACAATAATTTTGTAGCTCATCTTCGTCAGGTGGAATGCATACGAACGGGTATTTGCGTGATTCTACGTGGTGCTGGAGGATCTTGATCCAGTAATGGTTATCTCTTAACAAACTAATTAGCATCGAGAGCGTGAGGCTCACTAGGGAGACAGCTCCCACTTGCTTGAACATCTTAAGTGATAACTGAATCATCCCGTGTAAGAGGATCACTCTCACTTAAGGGGAAGATAACAGGAGCGCTCCTACTGGGAGCATCATCCCTTCTCATAAACATAGGAATCAAATCTTTATTGGCTTCGACAATTGACAGAGACATTAATTCCCACCTTCGCAGATGCTCTGCACTGGCTCATCATACCTAAGCTCCTAGAGCTAGTAATTTATACTCATAGTACCTCTGCTTGGGAAATCATCCTCAATAAAATCCACATCTCAATCAGTCCCCCACCTGGCTATTTGCACAACATCACGTAACCCTTAAAGCATTCAGTGTATCTAATACAAATTCCCTTTTGTCGCCTAGGTTCCAACTTCCTCCACTGAGGGGTTGGGATGCGTACAAACCCCGCTAAACCCCAGGGTTACAGATGGTCCAGATTGGGCTGTCGGCCAGATCAATGCTCATAAGGCGTATCGGGTACTGATTTATTAAGCACCTGGTTAAATATGTAGGCCACAACAAACAAAGCATCCCCTTAAAATGAGTGGGAAAGTTGGCATGTACCATCATCGACCTAACCATCTTAAGTAGTGTATGGTTTCTCTGCTCAACAACCCCATTTTGTTGGGGCGTGTGTGGAGTCTTAAGCTGTCGCTTAATACCTTTACCCTCACAAAGCGGCCTAGAATGTTTAGATAAATATTCTCTTCCTTGATTAGTCCTAAGAAACTTCATAGTCCTACTAGTTTGATTCTTAACCTCGAGGAGGTATTTTTGAAAGTTGTTCAATGCATCAAACTTGTGAGCAATCAAATAGATGTAACCATATCGAGAGTAGCCATCTATGAACGTGATAAAGTAATATGCACAAACACGTGCGCTAATATTGAATCATCTATAAATGTGTAAATGAATTAACTTTAATGGGTGACTAGCTATTACTGCTTTACTAAATGGTTTTCTAACTTCTTCCCGTACTAAACAAGATTAATATAGCGGGAGATTAATGTTGTTCCCATTGGAATGTTATGGTGTTGTCATTGTTGGCAAGCCTAAATGGGTGTCCGCATCACCGGAACATCATGCCTATTGTCTATATATGACTTCATAATGTCGGAATAGCATGGAAATGAAGAAGAAGCGGTGACGGAGTGAAATATCCATATACGGCATAAACAAGTGATTCTAACCTTGTTTGAGCGCGTTTTGGAGTTATTGATGAGTTGAGCATCTTCGGGCGATCAGATGGCCATGGGAAGACACCAGCAACCATATTATATCATGGTAGAGTGTTACAGATGCTTACAGCACAGCAAAAATCGTTTTGGCTATATTGGTCTCAAACAAGCGATTCTAAGCTTGTTTTAACCTAGTTTGGAACGGTTATTAATTTGAGGCACTCCGGGTGATCCGATTACCATGGGGAGACACCAGCAGCCATAATATATCATAATAGAGTGGTATGGACACAAACGGCGCAAAGGAAATCGGCTTTGCTCAAAACGTCATATTGGTGTTCGGTTTTGCGCAATTGGACCATATACACCGCTTTAGGCTTACAACAGCTACTTTGAGGTTTGTGGGCTGCATTGAAGTTAATATGGACCTAATGGGCTATAATGAGTCCAAGAATCAGCAATGGGCTTATGAAATTCGTGGTGGGCATTTGGGGACATCATTTAGGGCCCAATTGTGCAATGTGAAGGATTTGGGCCAACTAATGGGCTTGGCACACAAGGGCAGCAACTAAACAAGCCCAATGACACTTGGAGGAGCCCAAACACTCTTGAACCAAGTCAAATTCGTGGGAAGATGCCATTCCACTATTTGGTCCACCATTGGTGTCAAAATCCCTTAATTTGTGGAGTGGTGTTTAAGCATCCAAGGACATCTATGTTAGATGCCTTCTTTTGGCATGTGGAGACACAATAATGAGTCTCCCACCCCTAATACATGGACCATGTTTGGAGGAGGAATAATTTCCACCACTATGCCATGTCTTGGAGACTTTGGAAGGCTATATAAGGAGGGCCTCTCCCTTGGACGAAATCACACCTTCCTTGAGCATTAAGAGAGCATTTGTGTGAGAGAATTGAGAGAAATTCTCCTAAGGCGGTTGAAGAGTGCCTTGTTTGTTCTTGAGCACTCTTAAGGTTTCAAAAGGTTGAGTTGTGTGAGCTTAGGAAACACTTGTGAAAATTGTGTGTAGAGCTCCCAAGATACATTTCTGGTGACCCATGTAGTGTTTCCGTGGCTGGAGAAGGTGGTAGCCTTGGTGCGTATTTTGGAGCTTCTTCGAGTACTTTGTGCTCTTCGTGCGACGACAAAGCGTTTGGTTTCGTGAGTTGCTCTCATTGTTCTAAATTTATTATTATTGAAGCATTGTAAGTTTGTCAACCCTAGTGAAGGGACGACAATATTTTTATTGGTCAGTGAGACCATTGTATCGCCCTAGTGAAGGGCCCGTACAATTTTAGTGAATTCGTTGGTGACGGTAGTGAACCCGAACCAGCCGTGGACGTAGGTTGCACACATTGTGTAGCTGAACCACGTAAATATTGTGTTTGCGATTGGTTGTCTTGTTTACTTGTTTTATACTTGCCGTAACAAGTAAATTGTGAAAAGACATACGAATTGTTAAAGTGCACTGATTCACCCCCCCCCCCCTTTCAGTGCTTATATTGGGACTAACAATTAACCCTGGTGAGTTGTCTTATAAGACCCACTCTAGCCAATTTAGTCATTCTATCATACCCAGTGTGACCAAATCTAGAATGCCACAAGATAAAATTATCATGCTAAACAGAGTAAGAAATATGCATTCAATCGATAAGATAAAAACTATCTACAAGGCGGCCACCTCCATTGTAAAGGAAACAAATTCTTTATTGAAACTGAAAACAGCCCCATAAGCAACTAAAGAAGTTACGGATGCCAAATTTCATATGACACTGGGCATATGCATGCAATCATGCAGGAGCAGTGTTTGTTTAGATCATAGTCGCAGTTGGTACGTGCCAACTCTAACCACCCTGTCAGCCGTACCGTTCCCCATATATAGCATGTGTGCCCCTGTTGGTATTTTGCGGAAATCCATGAATTCCGACCTATCTCGTGCTATATGCCTTGTGGCCCTTGTATCAAGAATCCATGAATGACTTATATCAGCGAACAACACATGAGTAATTATAAAAGCACAAGTGTCAGGAGAGAATGTTACATTATGTGTGCAATCATGCTCAAGGTGATCCTCTTTCCCACATGGTAAGCATGTTTTAGTCTTTGGTTTCCTAGCGCCTTTGTGCTTCTTCTTCACATCACCTTGAGCCGCAATTACAGGTGTAGGTTTTGTTTTATAAACACTGCCTAGTCACTTCTTAACCTTCGACACTAGGGCCTTAGGCCTTTTGCTAGAGACATAGTAGAGCGTTGCAGGAATATTTGGGGTAAAAGGCTTTTATTTGTAATGGTCAACCTTCACTTCAATATGCCTTTTGAGTTCATCAAAAGTAGCGTTACTCAAATTATGAGTCACCTGTACTACAAAATTATCCCAGTCATCGGGAAAGGATGTGAATACTACCTCAATATGGATACATCATCTATCTCATGCCCAACCTCTATCAATTATTTGGTTATGCCCTTCATCGTTTAAAGGTATTCAACTATAGTAGTGTCTGCTTTATTACGATAATGATTAAATCGCATAACATCTAATGGCAACGAAGACATGAAGTAATGTTATCCATGAACTCCCTCATGATATCGTTAGACAAAGAGTTCAAAATGACCATCTTTGCTCGATGATCCTTCTTGAGCCAAACATCATAGATTGCTTTTGTCGCTAGTACAGCTCCAGTAGTGCCAGCACCCCGTTTGTCCATTTTAGTAGTTATCTGTTGTTTCAATTCCTTTTCCTCCAAGAAAAAATCAATCCTAACACCCCAGACCTTGTAATTATGGCCATCCAGATGGTTGTGATTGATTAAATCACTAAGGTATCTTTTAAAAGGTGCCATGTCACTTTAAAAAATTATTTAAGTTGGAAACCAGTACACTTAATTCACTTACGAGACCCACCAAGGTTCACGAGACCATAATGCGCTTCACCTTAATATGTGTAGGGAAGGATCGCTAAGCTCACCCTTACAAGCATAAAAGAAAAAGCTTTGAACATCACATCCCATGAACTCTTTAGTGTTCTCAAATTTGATTTTTAAAAAAATTGGTCATTTCCCTTTTCTTTTTCTTTCTTCTTAAAACGTGATTAAGTTAGAAACATGTACCAAACCAAACAATCATAATAATATATATATATATATTTGCAATAAAATTTGGGAGATGACACAACCTGAAGTGTATAGGTATACTCCACATACCCCACGCACAACAACTGTGTCCCAGAGCATCTGACCTCTCGGGATCCCTACACACCCAAATAATTTGTAAATATACTGGTTAGCAATTCATAATAATTCTATCCTACAAATAGAGGTTTGTTAGTCAATAATTTAACTATCCGTAGGATAGGGAAAATTTTAATTTAATCTCTACGAAAAAATTGTTAAAAAATTAAAAATTAAAATTAAAATTCTCAATTGCCTGTCCCAACAGTCCTTGCAAAAAAAAGAAAGAAAAAAGAACAATTGACCAAAAAAGAAGTTTATATTTAACCGTTCACATTTATGCTACCAAGATAGAATTAAATTGGAGGCTAAAAAAAACTTAAAGAGGACCAAAATGCAACAAAGAAATGTTTCAAAAAAATTCCTAGTGGCGTAACTTCTTTCATTTTTTTTTAACTTCTGTTACGATTCTACTATTATAATAATAAAACCAAAACTAATGGCACGCCTATTGGCAAAGTCAACCACACTAATGTTTTCCCTTTTTTTTTTTTTTGTTTTCGAACTTCCTTCTTCTAAAGTACAGCTTCTGAACAAGGGAAAAAAATACAGTAATACTCCTTATAGACAACCTTCATACTGAAAATGTGACTTAACAGAATATCTGTGATTATTTTTTAGTGGTATTTTGGTCAAATAACAATATAAAACCACATATATTCTGTCACGTGGTCACTTTTGGTATAAAAATTGTATGAAGGATGTATAAATAGTATTACTCAAAAAAATATCCTCCACTAGCAGGCTTGACTAGAGCAAAAGAAAGCGAAGATAGAAACATGATCTCCACCCACGAGATCTAACAAACTCACAACACCACCATTACATCAAAGTGCAGTCGCTAGTTCGTTCGAGATCTTTAGTGCCATCACCACTTTCCACCTACTATTCAAGCGCCATCACGGTCAACAGATGCACCGCCTCCAACAAGATCTATTCTTCATGATTTTGGACCCGAAATTACAAATATATAGGTTTTCAAAGTTACAAATCAAACAACAAATTTAACGAATCTAATTAACAATTGATAACTAAATATTGATTTGTCTCTAATACCACTATTAGTAAATCATATATATATATATATATATATATATATTACAGATGTATACATGCATTGCTAAATATATAAATGACTTACAGATTTGTGTATGTCTGATTACCTTGACAATAAAGCAGAAACGTCCCACAAGCACATCTTCATTGGAAGGTGTTGAGTCAAAACAATATCCAGATCGACATACAAAGATCACCCCCAAACCCTTAGATGTGTTTATAGAGAACTAAAGAATTGAGAGAGAATTGGGTCATGAGGTTAATTTATCATTCAAGTTCTTATTTGATAATAGGTCAGTAGCTGTATTTATTTTAAGTTAAGTGGGTATTAGAGTTAAACTAGGATTCTTATTAAATAAATTCATAGGTTAACGGATATGCCAACTCATTAAAGAATTGTCATCATCAAACCCACACGCATGACCCACGAGGCACATACGTGTATTTGGTTTCATTGCTCTTATTGTTTATGTTATATTTCTATGGAATCCAATTCTATTTCATTATGTGATCTAAATGCGTTAAATGAACTTGGCTCGGTTCAAAACTGAATCTCAAATTTTTGGTATCTCATAATTACAAGAATAAAAGATATTGAGACCCCATCTCTTTTCAAAAAGGATACTCACACCCTCTAATTCTCTTAACTCAATATTTTTACCTATTACAAGTTGGTAAATAAAATCAAAATTTTATCATGTTATTATTATTTTAAAATACCAGTTTATAAAACACTATACCTTTTTTATGAAATGAAAATTTATGAAATAGTTCATTTCTTATTTAATAAAAAGCATGATCGAATATGGAAAATGGTTTTTCATAATCATAAAATACATAATTTTTATATATATTATTTTTTAATGGGTAACATTGCTAAGTTAAAAGAATCAAGAAATATAAGTGCTATTTTAGAAATAAGTGTAGGGTTATTAATGCATTTTATCCTGACGAGGACGGAAATCTCAAATATTTCATGTTCGCAGCCTTTTTTTTTTCCTTGTTCATAATTACGAGGGATATCCAATAACGGAGGGCTCTTAACTCTCACAGATTTAAGAGGGGTAGGTACATGGAAAACCAAAGACCCGTTTCTCATTTGATTTCTTCCACCTGTCCTTATTTATTATTTTTCTGATTTTTCTTTTTTTTTTTTAAGTAACCTGTCCATATTTATTCAGATTTTTATTTATTGTCGCTCGCTCACTTCTATAGAAGGATCCAGAGGCCACAGCCCCCCATCTCTCTCTCTCTTTCTCTCGAGTCAAGGGGTGTTCTGAGGTATGCTCAACTTTAGATCGGATTCCTGTTATTTTCTCTCTGAATTATTTGCTATTTGTTTTTCTTTTTCGTGCTGCAGAACTTATCTAGTGAGTTGTAGCTCGATCTTGGAATTCCTTTTCGTTTCCGTAAATTCACTAGAAGTTCGCATTGTTCTGGATTTTGTTTGCTTCGATCGGTAGTTTGCTGATAAGTAGCTCAACTTTGTCCTGACCTTTTGTCTTCTCGGGGATATTTTGTGTTTCAACTAATTCACTAGTGTTTTTGTACCTCATATGATTTGGTAACTCAGATTTGGCAACTCAGATTTGGTGTTCTGGGGTGTGTGTGTGTGTGTGGTATCGAAGGATTGATGATTTGTGGATTTATCTATTCTGGATCAAAGCATGTAAGGTGCTGTTGATGAGGTTTTTTTTTTTTTTTTTTTCCCCTCGAAGAAAGTTATTGCTGGAATATACTTGACTCCTCCAATTAGTGTTTACTGAGTAATTTTTCATTTAAATTTTCTGATTATATCATAACAAACACTGCAGAGAGTTGCAATGAATAGCTTTGGGCTCTTGATCTATGGTCTGTATATTTACAGCTTATCGTTTTTCTTAATAATATCTTCTTTATTTATTCTTTTGATTGGAATATCTTCTTTATTTATAAAATAAAACAAAAATGATTTCTAGGATTTTTCTCTAGTTTCAGATTCTCTGAGAACCTTCACACTCACACACACATATGGGTAGTTGCGCGCGTGTCTATGCATCACTAAAGAAATAAGTTCAAGTGGAGTTTAAAAAATATTCAATTTTCTACAGTCATATGCTTATTGCAGGAAAAATTGATTCCCAAATCATATAAATTCTATCTAATTATTGCATCCCTGTCAAGTTATATGGGGCTGGCTGCATGAACCTGATTTCAATTTAGGACTGCTGCTGCGTCTTCTTACATTTCGATAAGTCTTTGATTTTTTACTTTTTGGACTATCACTTCCCCCTCCCTTCTGAATATATACCTGTGTAATGTAATAAGTGGAAGCTTACGTATACATCATTGTGCAGGAGGGCAGGTTCTATTGTTCAAAATTCTCTTAGATCTGGGTCTTTCTTCTGTTCATTTTCTGTCGTGATCTGTTTTTATATATATTTATAACTCATTATGATCTGTAGATCACATTCACATTGAACAATGGTGAAGGCTGTTGCGGTTCTTCAGAGCAGTGAGGGCGTCAATGGAACAATCAGCTTTACCCAAGAAGGCGATGGTAATTAAAAATATACTTTTGTGGTTACTGAAGTGATTATGTCATTAATTCAGATTCTCCATTCATGTCTAACTATATTTGTATTTGTAACAATTTCGAACAGGTCCGACTACGGTAGTTGCGGGTATTACTGGGCTAAAGCCTGGCTATCATGGCTTCCATGTGCATGCCCTTGGGGACACCACAAATGGTTGCTTGTCAACTGGTATGTTTTAATTACCATTTTTCCCCTTCCATTTTATTCTTGAATCTGAGGGAAAACAGGGCATTGTAACCAAAGTTCTTTTACATATGGTCGCACTTTTATAAAATCTTTTAAATTTTTATATGCTCAGGGCTGCATTTTAATCCTGCTAGCAAGGAACATGGTGCTCCTGAAGATGAGAATCGTCATGCTGGTGATCTGGGAAATGTCACTGCTGGTGAAGATGGTATAACATTATTTAACTTCCCTCACCATCAGCTATTTAACTGCAGTAACAGAAGTCATAATCTAGTTTTCATCTTTTTCATAATTAGCATTTTTTTTTATTATGCCTGTTGTACATGTGAGTCATGTGATGTGATCTTACTCAAGCAATCGACCATCACGTTGACAGATTGATCTTATGATGTTTCTGATTTACACTCTTCAAACTAATGTATTTTTGTGTATTTCTCCTTATTCAGGGGCTGTTAATTTCACAATTACTGACAATCAGGTGGGCCTGACACAGATTCCCATTATTTTTCCAATTTGTTTGCTTATGCTAAAGTTTCAGGATGTTCGATTTATTTTTTCCATTTTGGTTTTCCCCTTTGGGCTCGTGGTCTACTTGCCTGCAGATCCCTCTCACTGGACCAAATTCCATTGTTGGAAGGGCTGTCGTTGTTCATGCAGATCCTGATGATCTTGGGAAGGGTAATTCTTTAAGAACTCCTAATCATAAATTTGTTTTGCTTATCAGGATAATATTATTGCTGCACTATTATAAGGTCTTCTCATGAATCTGTTTCTCTTCAGTATTACGTCATCTCTGATAAAATGAAATAGGTAGTACATGTAAGTGGAATCTGGAAAGGGAGAATGGTCTAGATGCTCTTTTAGAACTTTAAAAAGGGTTCTTTGTTTTCACAAGGAAGCTAAACTAGATTTAATTTGTGAGACCTCTGCTTAAATTTTTTAGTACTACATTCCCTCAAAATAGTGGTGCCCTGAATAAAATCAAGGTTGCTCATCTTGGGAGGGTTTATTCTTTAAGAAATCCTAATCATAATTTTGTTTTTCTTATCGGTATAATATTATTGCTGCACTATTATAAGGTTTTCCCATGAATCTGTTTCTCTTCAGTATTACATCATCTCTGATAAAATAAAATATGTAGTACATGTAAGTGGAATCTGGAAAGGGAGAATGGTCTAGATGCTCTTTTAAACTTTAAAAAGGGATCTTTGTTTTCTCGAGGAAGCTAAACTAGATTTAATTTCTGAGCTCTGCTTAAATTTTTTGAGTACTACATTCCCTCAAATAGTGGTCCCCTGAATGAAATCAAGGTTCCAAGACATGTTTAGATTTATTTATATATTGAATAGCTGAATCGTTTCCAGCTAAATAGTTTGTACCCACCATACAGGAGACCATGCAATGCAACATTGTAAACTTGCTTTACAATGATGGGCAGAATTATTATTATTATTATTTTTATGCTTTCAGCTTCTACATTGATCTTTGATAATGGCATTGAGTTGCTGGGGGGAAAACAGAAATTTTCAGTGTTTGGGTTTGTTGTTGTTCTACAACTTCTGCTTATTTTACTGCCAAATCTATGTATGCTTCATTGCTTATGCTTACCAGAGAAGTGGTTTGACTCATTAAGAGGTTAATAAACATATGGCATTTTTAGTTTTTGTTGTTTTAGTCTCAGAGCATCTTCTGCTGCATCTAACTGGGCTTTAATCCTTTTGGCCTTTTATCTCCAGGAGGACATGAGCTTAGCAAATCAACCGGAAATGCTGGTGGCAGAGTAGCCTGCGGTAAGCAATGTTGCAATCTCGTCGTGCTTGAAATGGAAAAAGCTCTAGTACTCAAAAAAGAAAGATATTGGTTTGGTAACAAGAAGATGCACCTTTCCTTTTTTTGTCCCTCCTGGTAGTTGGTGTATTATTGCAGACCCACTAGGAGTCTGGCTCCCCTAGGGAGCCGGCCCCTATCGGGCACACGGGTACATGCGGATCCTAATCCGGGTAATAGAGTATTTAGGTTGTTTTTAAGCCTAGTGTCTGTCATGTCTCACTGGTATCAAATGTCACTGGTTTTCTCACCAAGCAGTTGGATTAAATAGATCTAATTTCGCCCATGTATGGCTGTTTCAGTTTTATTCGTTCATGTTTGTGCAGGTGTTATTGGACTGCAGGGATGATTTGGCTCCTCCAACTTGTGGTGAATCCCAGAAGTTTGATGTGTGTGTGCAACTAGGGAAATGGACAAAGCTTAGAGCAAAGTCTGTGAATAAAGGAACAAACCTTGGCTTCCTGTTGGGCCTTTTCTGTGATCTTGGAATGATGTGCTTTCTTGTTTAAGGGATACAGTAATGTCCTGGTTCAGTGTCTTTTATGGCGCCTATTAAATGTTTGTGTTATTTTTGTTTTCGATAAGGGAAGATCATTGATCATTTCCGAATCAAAAATTAATAAATAAAATTATGGAATTACCTAGTAAAGTGATAAGTAGGGTAATGTTTCGCAAGAAATTTAAGGCTGAATTGTGTTTGATTTTAAAATTAGAAAACTTATCTAAAAGGAATTTAAAAGAATTATCTAAAGGTTACACTAAAAGGTTAACAGAAAAACTAGGGGCTGGAAAAAAAATTTAATTTTGGGGTTTGAATTAGTTTGTGCATGCATGTAATTAATTCATTAAAACTACCAAGTTTAAAGATATTATTAACTCATTAAAACTACTAGTTTAAAGAGATTTAGAAAAATTGGGTGAATTAAGTCAGGTGTAACTTATCTTCTCAAATTTTAGCTCAGTCAACTATTCATCATCGTTCGAAAGAATTTATATATAATATCTCACCAATACTTACAGAAAATTAATAAAATCATACTTGCTAAATAGATTCAGTCTTAACATAAGCATTTAATTAGGCATAAATTTTAAATATTCATCAATTAAATGACATAAAGTGAAATTAAAGTATCCCTTACGATCCAAAAGCAAATTTGGGTACTTAACTAGTCATGGTATCGGAAAATATCACGATTTGCATCGAGTGAAACTCGGCAGTGGAATGAAAGCAGCGATGAAAACAGCGGCTCATCGGTGCTGGTCAGAGGTGGAGATGGGGATGGTGCTAGTTCGGCTTGGATCGCGGGCGGCTGGTGAGATGATGGAGTGCTGGTCCAGATTGCGTTGGAGAGAGAGAAACGTGAGTGATAGGAGTTCCAGAATGGTGAGGAAGATGGTGCGGCGGTCGAGATTAGTGGATGAAGTTCGGGACGGTGTTAGCTCGGAAGGAGATAATGATGGGTGCGAGTGTTGGTGAATCATTCTACGTATACAATAAAATTATAAAATATTTATATGATAGATATTTCAGTAAATATTTAAATATACATTTATAAATTTATATCACATAAAATTTTAATAATTTATGATAAAATTCTTTATATTTGTAGCATTTTGTGGAAGTCGGTAGTCATGAGACTGCAGGGAGGGACGATTGTGAAAAGTGGTGGATGGTTGGAGATTCAATTGGGAATCGGCGATGGATGACGTCAGGAAGTGATGATGAATTGTAATTTAAAGCGGAAGAGTTGCATCTTTTTGACGGCAAAGAAAAACAATAAAGAATAAAACATAATATTTTTCTTTTCTTTTCTTTTCTATTTTCCTCACGAAATTACTTTTCTTTTCCTTTTTCCTTTTTCTCAGTGTAATTTCATTTTTTAATTTTTCCTTTTCTTTCCTTAGTTTGCTTTTTAATCCCGCTATTCCATGGAGTTACGAAAAATACATCGTTTTGTCATCTTTACCCTACAATTACTAAAAGAATAAAATAATATCAATTTAATAAATATATTAATTTTAATTACCTAATTAAATATTACTTTTTATCAATATTGTGCCCCAATCTGAGAGTATTTAGTTTAGATAGCATGACAAGTAATGCTATAAATTCATAATAAAGTAGATGGTAATAATGCAATTTTATTGAAATATTTAGATATTAATTTATTATATTTTACTCATATGATGGTATTTAAGAAAGAAAAGGAAGAGAGATGTTAAAGTGTAATACGTATTTAGGGTCAACTCATAAATGTGATTTCACGTGGTGATACAAATCAATAAAATTATTTAATAATAATAAACTATATAAGTGCGTGTGTCTATTTGGAATTTGTTTTTTTATTATTTTAAATTTATTACTGAAACCCTTCTTTTATTTCTTTATTTTCACAATAGGAGGTTAGAACCTTATTTATTAAAATTGTGCTCTTTTTTTTTTTATGCAGTAGTTAATTAGTCATTTCTTGATAGAAAAATCATAAAAAATTAATGCCAATAACAAAAAATAAAAATAAAAAGTGACAAAATGAACTACCTAAAATTATAATAATAAGTAAAGCATTTTCAATTATACACTAGCAAGAATAACCAAAAAAAAAGGCCAAATAACATAAAACATAAAATAGCAATAACCAAAAAAAAGGCCAAATAACATAAAACATAAAATAGCTATTTCAGTAAATTTTGAGGATCAAACTGTGACTTTTAAATACAAGGGATCAAATTAACAATTAATCCCAAACTTGGGAACTGAAAAGATAATTTTACCAAAATAAATTATCCTTTGAGCGTCATTTATCAACGGTATTTTCCCATTTATAAATTAAATTATTTTATATATACAAAAAAAAATTTAATAAAATTATAAAAAACTTATGTGATATAAATTTAATGAAAAATATTAAAATATGCTGCAATGAACTTGTGGATATAAAGACTTTTTGTAATTTTATTATAATTATTTTTTTTTTTTTATTTTTATCAATGGGATGGTTGTTAGAAATCAAGCAGTTCCAATCCAAGCAATCGGGACGTCGTTCTAATACGTACAAACTCGGACTGGGGGCCGCGTTATAACAGTGCGTTTCGACGCAGAGCGGCGATTTCATCTTCACAAAGCGGGGAAGAGAGAGAGAGAGAGAGAGAGAGAGAGTGATGGGGAGGAGAGAGGTATCAGAGAGCTGTGTGGATAATCTCCTGACGGAGATGGTCTCCTCCTACTGCACCCATTTCTACGCCAACAAGCCCGACCTCGCCGCTCGCCGGATCGAAGCCATTGGCTACCAGGTCGGTCACCAGCTCTCTGAAAGGTAATCTTCTTAACACCCTCGAATCCACCTTCCCAGCTCGTACAATGAAGAGCATAACTTGGTTTGTTGCTTTGGGATGCCCAATTAGGTTTAATTTTGTAATATGAATCTGAAATGTCTATCTAAATGCTAGCCCAGAAGTACTTTTGAAGTTGTGGGTCGGTTTATCATTTTCACTAGGATAGGAAACCATCAATTTGTACTTTGCCATCGCTGGTTTTTGAGCCCATCAAACCCACCTTCCCCTATCTTCTGAAAATGAAGCATTAGGGTTTTCATTCTATACCCAAATTAATCTCTCTCTCTCTCTCTCTCTCTTTCCCCGGGGGGGGGGGGGGGGGGCATAATTAGTCTGATTTCCTCTCTAGATGCTAACCCAGAAGTACTTTTGATTTTGTAGGTTTCATTCCTTTTTCTCTAGGGTTAAATTAGCAGTACATCTATTAGTACATTGTCATTGTGGTTCAGTTTTGGTTTTTGATCTTGTCATCTAGTATAAGATAGTTAATAAAATGTTCTAACGTCTTGTTAGATATACTATGGAGCGGCCGCGGTTCACTGATCATCTGGAGGCTATCAAGTTCATCTGCAAGGACTTCTGGTCGGAGCTCTTCAAGAAGCAGATTGACAACTTGAAGACGAATCATAGGGTATGTTAAGTTTTCTTAGCTGGGTTTCAGAAAACTTGGATTTGCTTCTGTTTTATTTTATTTATTTATTCAATGGATTTGGGCTGCAAAGAGTTGTCCTCCTCCCTCTCCTATAACCGCCAATGCTGGTGCAAGTGTTTTTTGATCCCAGTGTCTCTGGTGGATAATTCTTCACTAGCTAAACTAGTTTGATTTCTGAATTTCAGGGATGAGAATTCTTGATGATTGACTCATTAGTAGTGTAGGAGGAATAATTTGATTGTGTTCTTACATTGCAGATCTAATTAATATTGTGAATCTATTCTGTGTTGATGCCTAGTTTTCAAAATCAGGTGTAATAAATGAAAATGTGTCCAACTCAGTTCCCCAGCCCAATTTTCTAGATGCTATATGGATGCCGCTTGTTAACTTGTCATTATTGTGCGGATTTCATGAGGTGGCTTATGTTTATTTTTAGGGTACATTTGTGTTGCAAGACAATAAGTTCCGTTGGCTTGCACGCATGTCTGTTGATCCATCATTGAAAAATGGAGAGCTATCTCAAGATTTATCTCTTGCTGTGGGTGAAAACAACACAGCACAGGCAATCAGCTTGCATCTCTACTTCCCATGTGGCATCATTAGAGGAGCACTGTCAAACTTGGGAATTCCTTGTGCAGTTTCTGCTGATATTTCCAACCTGCCTGCATGTGAGTCACTACTTTTTGAATGAATTTTAATTAGGCTTTTACCTAATATCCAATAAATTGGAATACCTTCTTGACAATGGATATAAATGAGAAAAAAGTTATCTTGCTACCGTTCGTGACTTTCCATTTTTTTCAGAATTATAAGAAACATCAAATACCTAAGAGAAGTCACAATTCAGGGAACGTCATCTCACCTGCTTAATTCTTTTTACATTGTTTTTTTTACTTCCCCACTAAAGTTTGCTGAAACTAGGGTTGGTTTGGTTGTCGACTCTGTAAGTTAATTTGCTGAATGATTAGCTCTACAGAGAAATTTACTGTTCTCAAGAATCTATGTACTTGACCATTGCACTTCTCATTCTGAAACCTTGGTTGCCTGTCCCACTGTGCCTCATTCAGTAGTTCTTATACCCATGAATTTCCCTTTTGGTGCCTTTTCTATTTCAACCAATGCCTTGCCACGCATTTGGTTTTTAGTTGATGTTCTTCTATTGTAATTGTGAAGGCTAGTGTTTCTCTTCAACCTGCTTTAATACATGTGTTACTTTTACCCTTGTCGTCAGGGTTGACACGTGTCGGTTAAGGGTAGGGTAGCGATCTTACACTTACCTTTACCCTAACCTTGAAAGCCTTACTTTTACCTTAACAGGTAGAATCAAAAACATAATTATTCTACACTAACGGGTTACGAGTAAGGATTAAATTTATCCTGATGGTAAAATGGGTACTTTTTTAAAAAATGAAAATTTTAATAAAAAATGGTAAAAGTTAAGTTTATGCCTAAAATCTTAGTTATTTTTGTGTGTGTGTTTCAAAAATGTTGTAAGTTCCTTTAATTACATTTAACTCTAACCTAAAGCTTTATTATAGCTATTTACATAATTAAATTATATACTTATATACTTAAATATCTACACATATGTTTATTAAAATATACATGGGTAAACGGGTGAAAAAAATCTGTTTACCCTTACCCCACACTTTTAGTTAAACAGGGTAAAAAATCTTTATCCTTACCCTGCCTTTCACTTAAACGGGTAAGAAATTCTTATCCTTACCCTAAGAATTAGGGTGGGGTAAGGCGGGTGAACGGTTATACCGTTACTCATTGCCACCCTTACTTGTCGTTTCAACTGGTTGTCAACACCAGAGGATCTTTGTCAACAGTGCTTTATCTTATGAGTCCTGAAGGCTGCTTATAACATGATAGGAGGAGCTTATACATAGCCGGGAATGCTTATTGTTTCCGACCAACCTTCCTTGACGAACAATGTCCTGATTTCTCTTCCTATTTTTTCGGTTCTTTCTGTTCCAATGAATAGGTTCATTTGTGGTTCGCATAAAGGCATGAAGGAGCTGCGGCCAAGGAATCGGTGTGAGATTCTATGGATCTGCTTGTTTCCGCATGAGTATTTGCATAAACATTCCTTTCCTCTTCCTTTTAAAAGAAAAAAAAAAAAATAGTTGTTAAATTACCAGTTGGTAAATTACCAAAGTTTTTACACAACTACTGAGGCGTGCGTTTAGTCTTTCATTGTAAATCTATATACTTTGATTGCAGGAGAAGGAAATTCTTGATCTATGTTGAAAATTCGCTGAATTGCATATTATGAGATTTAAGCTTTATATAGCTTCTAGTATTTATTTATTTTTATTTTTTTTGTATAGCTTTTATATGTGCTAGAGAGAAGCCTGGGTCAATCCGGGTGGTTAAAGGACAGAAATCTAGCCATGCTTGCGCTCCGAAATCATGTAGCTCTACTAGTAGCTATATATATATATATATATATAATAACGGGCTCCAAAATCATGTAGCACTAGAAGCAGAACTACCTGACCGAAGGAGATAGACAGGAAGGGATTCGAAAGACAGCATAGATTCGGGGAGAGGGGAAATTTGACAGCTCTATTGATCGAGAAAGCTTGGGCACTACTAGTAGCTATATATATATATATAACAATGGACTTGTGGAGCTATGTTAACACGTAAGGTTTAATTTTACCGCATGTCATAGTCTATATACTTAGGTTGCGGAAGGAAATTCTTGATCTATGTTGAAAATTCGCTGAATTGCGTATTAGCAGATTTAGCAGATTTAGCTTTATATAGCTTCTACTCTTTTTCTTTTCTTCTTTTTTTTTTTTTCCTGGTAGCCTGGGTCCGTCTGGGTGTTAGAGAACACAAGTCTAGCCATGCTTGCGCTCAGAAAACTTGTAGCTCTACTAGCAGCTACATATATATATATATATGTAAGGTTTAATTTTACCGCATGTCATAGTCTATGCCAATAAAATTTTGACACGTGTTATTCACTTGAGAATTTTTTTGAAAATTCTTCTTTGATGCACATTTTTTACCAATATTTATCTACAATGCTTATAAATAGATTTTTTATGAATCATATGATATTGAATCTAATCTAACTATGTGTTGTTAGATTTGTTTTCAATGTAAGATTCAGATTAAATATTTTTAGCTTTTATTTAGACATTCGGTTTATGTTTGGATATTTAAAGCACTTGTAAAGTGACGTGTCATAAAACATTTTTAACTATAAATATGGTAATAAATGTTGAAAATTTATTTACACATCAACTTAAATTTATGAAGTTTACTTTGATATTTTGTGCATTCACGCCACTATTTAAACTCTTCAACTCCTGCTTACTTTTTTTTCACCACTGATCTATTGGATCTGGATAATATAAATTTCAAATTATAACCGTTCTTTCAATTAAATATGTAAGAATTTTTAACACCTAAATTATATACATTAAATTTATAATTATTAAAAGTTAAATGATTCGTGCATCAGAGGCTGAATCTACTTCTTATAATTTTTTTAACTGTTTTTTTTTCTTTTTAGTGGGTCATTGGGATGCGTAATGATTTTTGTTAGGTAAAGGTCAATTTTCACTCTCAAACATTTCAATAACTACCCAAACAAGTGAAGTATGTTCAGATATTTTTCTTTAATCGGATGCTCATTCACATCAATACAAACAAAGTATTTACTGAATTTAGGAGAGAAAATAACATTTACATTTTTTTTCTTCCTGTTTTTATGTTGAGAATTAACAGGAAGGAAAACATATTTTATACGTGGAAAATACTATTTTAGTCATAAATAAGAAATTCACAAATAAGGGAAAAACTCATAATAGGAAGGCCAAACTTCCTTCCACTTATTTTAAATGGATTCGACAATGCATGAATCATTTTATTATTAATAATTATAAATTTAATATATACAATTAAAATATTAAAAATATATTTAATAAAAAAAAGAGTTATAATTTGAAATTTACAGTATATAACTCCTAATATTTTAAATGACACTTGTTAATCGTCTACGGTCTAAAAGATTTACAAAAAATAGGATGTGATATGTGGCACTTTATAGGTACTTTAAATTTCAGAACAAAATTCAAGAATCTAAACGAAAGTTAAAAATATTCAATGGATTTTTTAGATCCAATACCATATGACTATGAAAAACTATTTATAAGTGTTGTAAACAAGTATTGAAAAAAAATAATAAGCGTTGTAAAAAGGATTTACATAAAAAATTTAAGTGAATGACACTTGTTAAAATTTTATTGGTTAACTCGTGACATCTTATAAAATTAGTTCCTATGGTAGCTCTACACGTTCGTTATCATATATACTAGTCGTATCGCACGTGTAATGCATATGCTCAATGAATTTTTTATTAAAATATAAAAGATTAAATATAAAATTATAAAGAAAAAAAGGAATGAGTATGTACTTAAAAAAAAAAGATAAAAGTGAAAAGAGTAGGAAAAAAGTTGGAGATGAGTGGATAAGAAAATAATTTTTATAACTTTAATAACAGTAAAAAATTTAAAATATAAAATTTAAATTAATTTTAATTGATGGAATTAAAAGATTTTTTTCGTATGGTATAATATATATATATAGAAGCATAGATTTTATAACTCAAAATCACAGTATAGGTGTAAGTGTTTCTCTGTAGTAAGTCCTTATTTCGCACCCTTTCCTCGTTATTTTCTTTCATTCAATTCCGGAGGGAGTTTCCGTTGCATGCCGCCACGAATCTTCAGAACCTCATAATCTAGGGTTAGGGTTTCACTCTCCCTGATGGCTTCCGGGGAGCAGATCGCTGCCGCTTTACAGCTCGCAGAGGCCAAGAAATCGAGGCTCCGCAAAGCCTATGAAGATCTCAAATCCCACTGCCCTCCAGTCTCTTCCTTCAACCTTCAATGGAATGACCTCGAATCCCACTTCACCTCCATCCAAAACTCCATCAAAACCCGCCTCAAAGACCTCGAAACCAAAGAAAACCTCTTAAACCCCAAAGAAACCCTCTTAAAGCCCCACAATCCCCACCGAAAACCCCCGAAGAAGTACCCCGCTGGTAGGAATATCGATGCCCTCAAAGAGCAGATCCAGAACCTTTGTGCGGGTATGGATTCAAAGGGCCTCATATTGCTTCTGAAAGAAAACAAATGGGTCCGAAGCGAAGTGGGTGAGGCGCTGCTGTTAGCCCCGGATGGGGCGAAGCTTGTGTTGGATGCAATAGAGGGGGTTAAGGATGACAAGGGTTTAATTTTGAAGTACAGCAGGAAAACTTGTGTGATTTTGTTGCAGGAGTTAACTAGTGCTTCGGTGCAGATTAAGGATGAGGTGAGGGTAGAGGCGGTGAGAGTGGCGCGGGAGTGGAAAGGGATGCTTGTGGAGGGAAATTTGGATCCTTGGGATGTGATGTGGTTTTTGCAGTTTTTGGTTACATATGGGTTACAGTCTGCTTTCGGTGTTGATGAGATCTTTGGGGTTTTTCAGTCTGTGATTCTGAAAAAGAAGGCCAAGGAGTTGTGCGGTGTTCTTGGTTTAAACAATAAGGTCCATGGTAAGTGTTCTCATTATCGAACTTTGATCTAACGCAATTTTACAGGAAAAGTAACTCTTTTTCCATTATAATGTACCGTGCATGCATTCAAAAAATTCAAAAATTTTAGAATTTTCTTATTAATTTATTTTAATTTCTTGGTCAGATACATCGTTCATGGATTGCTTGCTTCTTGTGTCTCATTTCATGGCCTGCAAATTTTATTTTTTTTTTTTGGCAATTCTGTCCGCTTAATGATGATGATAGTCGGATTACACTTAATGCTACCAGGCTCTATTTGCCATTCTCTTAATATAATAATACTCTCGATCCAATACCTTGTCAAGTGAGAACCTTTCACCCTTTATAAAGAAATTACTCATTATTGATTGCTCCATATCTACCCTATGGGGGACAACATGTTTATGGATTCATGTGTGTTTCCTTGTTTCAAATCACTAATTATGTCTGAGAAGACTGTTTGATTTCTTTGGATTTAGTTAATCATGTCAGCTTGAGGAGCAGCATATCCTTTTTCTGTAGATGTGCCAGTTGCATTGCAATTTAGCTTCTACTAGTATACCTTCCATGGAATTATTGAACTGATGCTTGCATTAATGGTCTTTCTTAACTTTTAGTTACCTTGGGACCTGAAAATTTGAGACAGTTTTCCATTTCAGCTGCTTCCATCAACCAATGGAAAATTGACAGTAGGCAGGCTGCATTCATGCGTCACTTTGATGCAATTTTTTTATTTTTTTGGCGCCTATAACTTAATAAATCACCACTTGAAAGTGATATCCTGTGGTTTATGTTTTCTAGCAAATACTTATGAAGGGAAATGCATTTTGGAATAGTTGACATTTGAAGCCTAATACCTTGCAGTTTTGAGTATGTTTATTCATGTGGGATGTATGTGGCTAGTTATTCCTAGGAATTTGTAACTTTTTGTCTTCAACATTACTTGTATCAGAATACTGCCAGTTTAATAATTTAAACGGAAGTGATTAAAGACCTAACACAAATAAAAAGCATGGACTGTTGCATAATTTCAAGAGCCTGCTCTTAAGTAAGATTGTCACCGGACCTACTGAATTAATTTTCTTAGGTTCCAAACAGGATTTCCTAGGGGCAGGTTTCCACTGCATACTTTTTACGGTTTAAAGAAGACAGCTACCACTAGGTTTGTATCAAAATTTTATAAGTGGCAGTTATCTTCCTTGCTGAGTTAATATTACTGCCACAATTTTGCTTTCTGTGATTTTGCAACCGCAGTTGACATTTCTTTCCCTTTGGTTTTATGTGCAACAGCTTTAATTTTGAGTCTCATCGAAAAGGAGCAGAGAATTGAAGCTGTTAAATTAATTTATGCATATGGGCTGGTTGATAAGTTCCCACCAGTACCTCTTTTGAAAGGGCACTTAAGATATACAAGGAAACTAGCCACACGCATCCGGAAGGAGAAAAACAACTCAACTGATGCACAGGTAGTTGTTTGTTCCATCTTTTACTGGGCCATTTCTGCGTATTACATGTGTGTTTGGGTTTTTTTTTTTTTTTTTTTTTTTTGGGGTGGGGGAGGGGGAAAGTGTTGTAGTTCTTTGGTCTCCATATGTCCCCATTCTTACACATTCTCACAGGTTGAAGAAGATGAGGTATTACTTGCTGGTCTGAGAGCCATACGTAACTGTATTTTTAGCTGCAAGCTCGAATCAGAGTACCCCCCATATGAACTTGGCATGCAGATCAGGAATTTGCAAAGTAGGGTGGCAAAGAGGAAACCTACTTTCAATGATCCTGCGGTCAAGGCTCAACCACAACAGCAGAATGGTAAAAAGGTCAAATTTTCTACTCTCAAGCCCGAACCCCCACGGCAAAAGGGAAGGAAGCGCAACAGAAGCAACATGTCATCCAAAACCGCCCCAAGTGCTTATGTTGCATCTGCTCACCCAACATGGTCACCAACATATCAAGGCTCACCATACTTGACTGCTGCAGCTACACAACATAACGTACCGGGCTCGTATGGGCTAGCAGGGTCCAGACCATTTCCTCCCTACGCAACGCCACAAGCTGGACCCTCTAGGCCTGCGATTCCTTCGTCTGCACAGTATGGTGCCAGCAGAAACATTGGCGAGTTTGGATTTATGCGGCCTGAATCAGGCTGTTCAAGCCCCAATGGGCTTATTCCTTTCCACCCTGGGCTGGGGATGGCAGTTCATGGCCATTTTGAGAGGCCTAGTTGGAGTAAAGTTGGTGGGCATGGCTTACCCCCACCTTGGAATCATCCATCTACTCATCCCTAGGCATCATATACATGGTCTGTGTTATTTGCAGCACTTCTTTGGTACATTGCTTGCCGCCTTCTCTGTATATATACGACACTTGTTCCTTAGTTTGTTGCAACCCTCCTTCCTCCCCAAATATAATGTAATGGGAAGAAACAGGGCAGCAAAATTTATTAAATCTTTTCTGGGAAGCCAATGTTGTGTCACGTTATATGTTTGGGTCAGCTTTAAGTACATTTGTACGTGTGTTTCTTTTATTTTAAAAATCCATATTTCATAAAAATTAAGGAGCAACAATTGAGTTTTTTTTTCTTGAGCTTTTCAAAATGCGCGCGTGCCTTAAACTTATGTTTACAACAATTAATTTTTTCAAGTCAACTTTTTTTTTGGATTCTTACGGTTCTGTCCATTGGTGTGTATTTAACTGGGATCGGAAATTGTGATCATTTTTCGTTCTTTATTTTTGTGTCAGACGCCGCATCACAGACAGACAACCTCGTTTTTTCAGGAAGAAAGCTATAAGAAGAGTTGAGACATTCATTGCAAGTATTTGGTTTTGTTAATTATAAGTAGAGCATTTAAGACCCAGAGTCTTTCAATTTATAATTTCGGGTCAATGCTCCGCCCAACTTGGGGACCGATCGAAGGATGAGAAAAGCCAGCTGTTTCCAACTAAGTTGAGGGAACGCCCCTATTACGAAGTCTCCTGACGTGGGAGGGTCCGGCACTAGTGGTGTTCATGGAAGGCGAGAGCAATCTTTGGAAGTGGCTGGAAACTGAGAAGAAGGTCCGAGGCCTCTCACCCAAGACCGCCCACCCACCACGTAATATCTTTCTTCACAGGCTGCCGTGTCTCCGCAGAAGCAAAATGCCATACGACTCGTGCACGCATCAAAGTGGGCCCCACCTTTGTTGGTGAGGCGATACTTTCTTGGTGAATGGGGCGACCGGGGGAATTCAGTAAAACTCGTCAACCCCCCGAGGTTTTTGTGTCAGGATGAGCCGGATTCCTCATTTTGTAGTTATTTTTATGATGTAAATGGCATCTCTTTGATCCTTTCTTCAAATGTGTGGTGCTGTCATCCAAACTGCACCCACCAACCATTTCTTCAGAAGTCATCATCTCTTCTCTTTTCAGCGAACCTTGGCTTATTTTCCTCATTTTTTATTCTTTTTTTTTTCCATGGGTTTGAATGTACTCATAATGTTCATCGGATGTGTACCTTGCACTCCTACTTGGATCCACCAAACCTTATCTATTCTGCGCCTTTCTCCTCCCTCTTCACTGACCCCTGTTCAATATAAACTCAGTCGTCCAACCTGCCTACCTGATCACCATTGACATTCTTTTATTCTCAATTTTCTGAAATATATTTGATATACTGATTTTTGCCAAATGGGTGTGGTTGAAGCATCAAAGAACCCAACCATGATTTGCACTCCTTTGATGGCTCAATCCGTCCAGCAAATGTTAACTGAAATGCACAAGGCAAAGGCGGAAGGAGCTGACTTAGCCGAGGTCAGGTTGGACTGCATAAAGAACTTCCAGCTTCACCAGGACCTTGATATTCTTCTCAGAAATAAGCCATTGCCCGTGATCATAGTTTACCGGTATATAGTTAAATCTTTTTACTGTTTTGGAATTTGTGCTTTAGTGTTTTTCATATGGACCCAAGGGGTTTAAACTGTAGCCAGATTTCATTATTGCTCTGGCTGTTACTAATTGTGACGAGTTTAACCGTAGCCAGATTTCATTATTTCATTATTGCTCGTAGGACGTTACTAAGTGTGACAAATTTACTGATGAGACAATAGACCATCATGAAGATCTCTTGGTCATTTTCAATATGATTATCTCCAATTGGATGGTGCCAGTTAGTAACACAAAGATGGCGAAATAGTTTTCAAGTAGTGGTCCAAACAAAAAGCTATCATCCTTAACATGATAAACAATCCTGAACCTTTAAATCCTGAACCTTTGGTTTTCTGGTTTCTAACCTGAAGCTTGACTCACTTATGTTCGCGAACGTGAAACTTTCTTTAGTGAAGCTATTTCATTCCTCTCTCTAACTTCCATTTATTTTCGTCCATCTTTGCTTGGGTGGCCACTTGGACAGAAACATGGTGAACATATCACTCTATAAAATTAAATAATCTCTTACTTCTAGATTAGTTTTATCTAAAAACTTTCTTTTTTTTCGTTCTCCTGATTTCTAACTTGAAGTTTTATTCGTAAATTAATTCAAGTCTCAGAGCTACGAAGAAAAGACATTAAATGTTGTCAAGTAAACGGTTCTTGCTCTGCAATTCTATTGCAATATCTAGCCTTATAAATTAATTGGTTAATTTTATTTTCCTTAATTGTTACTGCTTGATTTAAGTGATGCATTCTTAATTATTTCAAATCTCATATTGTTATGTAGAGGATTTACATTGTTTAGGTCATAACTTCATATATGCTTAGCAGTTGTTGGGATGTGACCTTTCTATTAATGTCCATAGTTTTATGACAATACATGGAGGTTTAGGTTAGAAAACAAGGAAAAAGAGCTTGGGATTTAAATTAAAATAATGTGAAAATGCCATATAGAGTGACATTTCAGCGGGCATATGGGTGCTTATGTGCATGCATGCAACCAATAAGCATGGAATGGCTGGAAATGGATTGAAGTTAAGGCGAGGGCTAAAATTGCTTCACTAACGAAAGTTCGGGTTAGAAATAAAAGGGAAAAAAATGTTCAGGATTTAAACTAAATAATTGTAAAGTAGATGTTTTTTTTTCCCAGTATTATGCCTGAGCTTAAAATTGACTTGATTTCACATATTATATTATTATTTTTAAAATCTGGGGAACTACAATGTCCCTGCTTTCTTTGTGCTCCCCTTCTGCTTGCTTTATGCTCCCCTTCAATCCATGTGTGACCAAGTTTGGAATGGAGGGCCAATGAAGATGTGGTGCACATCATATGGGACTCTGGAAGTTGTACTATAGATTCGTTATTGGACTCTGGTCGACCAGTTTCACTTGATCAGTCCCAAGTTTTCCAAAGCTGATAGGCGGCTGGCAAGGCCCACATTATGATATATCCATATGTAAAGATCAAATTTATAAACATGGCTGGTTACAAAGGTTTTAACCATTGAAGTTGCAATGTTAATTTAACCTTTTACATTCTAAAGTATTCAGAACTTTGATACAGTAATGGCTTGCTAAGGTGATCTGCTCTTGGTGATTATGGTCAATACATTATGTTGAGAATCCTATGCCAATTTGGAACCTATTATTCTGCGACTTGAAGCATCTGTTGGGCTATTTCTCTCATTGCCAATTGGTTTTGAGGTGGAACCTTAATGGGGTATCAAAGCTTGGTTCTATTTGGTCCAATAGTGGCCCATTTGTATCTGCCTCTGTGGGGGTTGTGCATGTGCAGGCTCAAGTTATGGTTGCACGTGAGGGGGACTGTTGAGAATCCCACATCGGTTTGGGACCTGTTATTTTGATGCCTGAAGTAATTGATGGGCCACTCCCCTCATTGGCAACTAGTTATGAGTTGGAACTTTAACACATTAATAGGATGTCTAATATGGTGGACCATAATTTCTTCCACTTATTGTGAGATTTGAGATTTTAAGTGCATTGCTTGTTGGATCTGGTGGAGACCAGACTTTATTGTCTACAGTTCATGTCATACAGGGCCTTATCATATAACACGCTGCATTTGCCATATGTATTAAAACTAACTCTGTGTGTTCTTACCCAACTGGACTTTTGAACCTAAGATGACTACTAGAGCATTTTATACACTTAAGTCATCTCAACAGTTTCTGTGTATGATCTTGTTCCTCTTTTTTTTCACCTATAAAAACAGTAGGACTTCTTGGTCACAGTAAACCAAATATTTATCATTACAAGTGTGATCTGGGTGTAACAATACGTATTATTACTGAAATTTGGCAAGGCAACAAAAGTAAGCTGGTGATAGGCAGTGAAGGCGATGCCACCTCTCTTTATGTCATCTTATGCATGTACCTGATTTTGTAAAATTCAAGATTCTAAAAATAGTCTATCATTTTGTAAGTTTTTCCCACAGGGTTCTTCTGCATTTCTTGTACTCTCATGGTGAACTGTTCATCAGATTCTATGATTTTTTTTTTTATTTTAAAAATACTGGAAACCATTGGTTTATCACTTTTCATAATTTTTAACTTCAACACAGTTAATTCATGTATTTCCAGGCCGAAAGGGGAAGGAGGGGAGTATGAGGGTGATGAACATTCACGATTGGAAGCACTTAATTTAGCAAAAGAACTGGGAGCAGAATATGTTGAATTTGAGCTCAAGGTAGTTTTTAAGTGCATATTTTTAGCATCGTAAACTTATCCGGCATCAGATTATATGATAGCTGAGATTGTATTCTTTCATGTTTTACAATAGCTTTTTGTTTCATTTGTTTATCTTCCAATAGACTGTTAATGGTATATTCAACAAAGATCATTAGCCACTAAAAGTAAATCCTGGAAAATTTCGTGAAAATGGCAAGATCATTTCACCAGATTGCAGTCATTGATATTGGATATTAGTGAGTGATGAATCTTGCATGTGTTCCTAAGAAAAGGAATTTGCCCATTTTTCGGGGTCTCAAAGGAGTGTGGAAACACATAAGAACTCTTGAATGGAAATGGGGAAAGGGGATGTAACTCCAGTTTCTTCGGAAATGACAAGATCTTTGGCGCAAGAAGGGGTTGATCTGTCTCATCCTGACTTGGTTCCGCTTCCTCTATTTTTTGAAGAATATCGAGTTGGGTTCTTCTCCTACCCATGTCAAATAGACCATGCTGAGCCAAATCTTCTTCATGAAGAACCTGACTGGAAAATCTTGGGCAGTAAGGAGGTGTTTTAAAGTAGGTAAAGCCTATATTTATGTGTGATTCATCCCAAGCTATTGAATTTCCTGATGTGCACTCCATAATGGAGAACTGTTGTGTAAAACAAAAGTCTCCATTAAAGCTCCTTGGATGGAGTTTAACCTTGTCTTATTTCTCCTTTATCAGTAGGCAATTTATTGATGATGCAGGCTTGGAACTTCAATTAATCTAGTGGCTCAATCACTTATGTAGGAGGGATATACTGACATCTATGAAGCCTACCTTGCTATAATAGTGTTCTGAAGGCATCTGCTTATGTGTTCCAATCTTTTTCTGCAACTGAAATTTACTCCGCATAATGTTTTAGTATTTTCTGATTTCCCACCCACCGGTGGGGAACCTTAACAACTGGTTTTAAGCTATATTTCCATTTTCCCCATTTTGGTTTCAATCTCTTATTTTTCTTATTTAAGTTCTTTCTAGCAGTAGAGTCAGAATCTGACGACCTTGATAACCACTTGTGTTTAAGCCACAATAGCCCTGTGCAATTTCTCCCTAACAATCAATCATTTAATTCCTGTTAGTTTTCGCGAGGAAAACCTACACTAATGATACTCCAACAATTTATGTGGTCTAAACGTTTCAGTCTTGAATTTACTAATAATGGTTCACTTTTTAGGTAGCATATCATTTTGCGCGAAAAGACAACTACTCCAATCCGCATAATGGCAGTAAAATGATTGTATCATCTTTTGTAGACGGTGTCACCCCTCAAAAAGATGTTCTTAGTGATCTCATAGATCGCTTACAGTCTACAAAGGCAGACATCATCAAACTTGTCATCAATGCAGCTAATATTACTGAAATAGAAAGAACTTTTCATTTTCTTTCACATTCCCAGGTATGAGGTTTGTTAATGGAATAATAGTTTTTTCTTCTTGCCATGAAATCCCTAGTTTACTAATTTGAAAATGACAAAATTAGATGTGGCAGTGCCACTTATGAAATCATAGTATTGAAGTTAAAATTTGTGAGATAATTGTCCTTGTATGTATTGCCTCGCTATTTGGCAGTCTATGTAGCACAGCTATTTTGATAAATAAGCTGTTTCTTTGAACACACTCTTTTGATCATTTATAATTTACAAAGATCATATTGCAATATTGGACCCTTCTTCAACAATACTTAGACACCTTTGATGCTTGTTGGATACTCATAGGAAAAAAACTATTTATGCATTGTGACGTCGCTTTTCTTTTATGTTAGTATTGTAAGGCCGAATTTATGAATAATAGGTAACATTAAAAATGGTATATTTAAAAGCTTGGCTATAAGAATAGAAAGAGTGATGCGTCGAGAATTCCAATGAGATGGAGAGGGAAGAGTTTTGAAGTATATGTTGCATATATTGTCTTGCTATGTAAAGTTAAAAATTGAACCATTGTTAATATAGTATAATATATGCATTAAATTATTTATAAGCTGGAACTTCAGTGTACCATCTTTTAAGATTGCTTTATTGAGATCCTGTTCCATGGCTCAATTCCTGCATCCCTGCTCCTTAGCTTTCCATCCGTTGGCGAATACGCAAGCTACTTCTATGTGACAGTGAATTACGCCCTCCATTTAAACTTTTGACTGAGTGAATTGACCATTCAATTGAAAAGGTGACAATTAAAACCCCTCCCCCTCCATCTGCTCACGCTTATCATCCCTTTCCCAGCAAGCGTAAATAAATAAATAAATGTAACCTAAGGTAAGCCTTTACCATAAGCTGGAGCTTTCAATATTGTAGAATATCATAAAATGGATCGTAGAACATTCCCCCTTCATTCACTGACACCCAAACCCCCTTCACCCCTCCCCCCCAACCCCCCCAAAACAAAAAAGAAGAAGAAGAAGAAGAAGAGAAAAATAGGAAAAAGAGAAAGAAATGGTAATAAATGGAGCTCATGTAATTGTAAGATGTCAAAAATAAAATAAAAATGGAGAGACAAAATGGGTTGTTTATTTATTTATTATTTATTTTTTATTAATGTAATCATATTGATTGGGTTGGCATGAAAAGTTAAGGTCTGGATACTACCTGCAGGTGCCACTAATTGCATACTCTTTAGGGGACAGAGGTCTAATAAGCCAGGTATTATGCCGAAAATTTGGTGGCTTCTTAATTTATGGATCTATGGAAGGACATCCAGTGCCTGGACTACCCACTTTAATCAGCCTTAGAGAAGCATATGAAGTGGAACACATAAATGTGAATACTAAAGTGTATGGGCTGATTTCAAAACCTGTCAGCCACAGCAAAGGCCCTATTTTGCATAATCCTACCTTCAGACTTGTTGGGTACAACGGAATTTATGTACCAATGCTTGTTGATGATCTCAAGGCGTTTTTTAGTGTATACTCGAGTCCTGATTTTGCTGGTTTCAGGTACGTCAAATTTAGCTTTAAACCCCTTTAAAATGTAGTTGAGCTTTATTTTTTAGTAGAATAACATTTTGTATCAGAAATGTAATTGCTGTCATTTTTTTTACTAGCGTCCCTAGCAACCAATGCCCCAGGCCTATTGGTTTTACCTTGTTCTTTTCTTTCATCATTGCAATAGACTACTACTCTCCACCCATACACACACTCACTGCAGAATGTAATCTGAAAATGGTTTTGAATTTAAAGCGTTTTATATATATATATATATATATATATATATATATATATATAATATTTTTAACTCATACTAGTTAATGGTCTTGCTTAAGTGAAACCTTTTTGGAAGTAAAGGCTATAATATTTGGTTCATTTCATATTACAATTAGAATTTTTCAAAGCAATGCTGATGAATACACTTGTTTTCTGAATTTATGAATGGAGAAGAAATGAAAAGTAGTATTCTACTGCATATGCATATGGTATGATTAGTTTATGGCTGACTGGATGACATTAAAATTACTGCCTTCATGCTCCGTCATGATTTAGTTTCATGGGGCTGCTTTTTGTTGCCCATTTCTTGCTTCAATTGGTATTGATATTATTTTATTTCCTTTTTTGTGTAAATTCTAGTGTTGGGATTCCATACAAGGAAGCTGTGGTCGAGTTCTGTGATGAAGTTCATCCACTTGCTCAGGTCCCAAATTAAGATATTGAATTTCAAATTTGATCTTAACAGTATTGTGGGTTTCAGTATGGAGGTACGCGTAAATGAAGGAAACAGATTTCCAGTAGAGATTTTACTGGAATTAGATGATGCTGACAACTAATTTGCAGTTTCTGCTACCATTTCTGAAGCCTTTACTGTTATTTTTAAATGCTAATCACTAGGGACATCTGATGGCAAAACTAGAAGGTTAAATAATTTATCAGATAAGAAGAATAGATTAATCATGAAAAACAAATGCTTTAAAATTTCCAAAGCATGAAGTTTTGGTTCCTGTTAGTTTATTGTTTAAGGTCGGATCCTGAATAGAAACCTAGGATTGTGGACCCCTTTTCCATTGAAAGAATTGAGATTATATAAATGAACTGCTTTTTTTGATCTTGATGTGGGACTCTCCAAAAAGTGGTGCCATGTTTGATTTTTAGTTCAACTAACTTGGCCTTGTCAACTTTTGCAAGCTTGTAATATTTTACCCCTATGTTCTTGCTAACAAAGACACGTTTGGAGAGAAATTGGTAGCGTCTAGCACTTGGAATTTTGATTTTGATGTATGATCTCAGATTGTGGAACGTCTGTTTTATTTGCTAATATTCTGAGAAATTAATCAACTTTGTTTTCTGCATCAGCTTATTGGAGCTGTTAATACTATTGTGAGGAGGCCCAGTGATGGGAAGCTGATTGGGTATAATACGGATTGTGAAGCTTCTATAACTGCCATCGAGGATGCTCTATCAGGTAACAATATGCTGAAACAATAGTTTCACAAATGAAAGCCCCTGTTGACTATGGTAAACATGGTAGAACACCGGAAAATTCTAAACCACATGTGATGATTATCCTGCACGCTTTATAGAAGCGCATGTTTCGCATAATGGTGACTGTCCACGAGTTGGTCAAACAGCACCTGTAGGTTTCCTTGTGCATGATATGGAAGATTTACCAAATATAGGTTCCTTTCATGAAGCTTCACTGCTGATTCAGCACCTGTCTTTGTGTATTAGTACAATTCTTAAAAGGAATATGGCTTTGACTTGCAAATCCCAGTTAATCAATTCTCAAATTGATTTAATGAATAATTTGCTGATCTTGTATCTCACAGAATGGGGACGCAGTAACAGGACAGCACCAATCTCATCTCCCCTCACTGGAAGAATGTTTGTTCTGGTTGGTGCTGGAGGTGCTGGAAGAGCACTGGCCTTTGGTGCTAGAAGCCGGGGAGCACAACTCGTTATTTTTGACATCGATTATGGTACATTACCATCTTCTTTCTTTAAAATCATAGAAGTATTGGACCTCTGCTTAATGTAGCGCCTAAAACGTCGTTTGGGGATGCCACATCCTGCACGGCTAGTGTGATACTATATACCCAACTCACATATTATAATTTATTTTGTTGTGTTCGACTCTTTTCTGGTATCTTCGCAATTCATTTGATTGCCAATAGTCTCCTCACCTCACCTCACCTTATGGTTTGGGGAAGGTGGTTTTTTCCTTTTTATTGTACCATTTTGCTTATAGACCTAATGAAACAGAGAGATCCTTGCATTTCACACCCTTCTCTAACCATCATTTTGTTCTGTTTAATAAAATAGAGAGAGCAAAGTCTCTTGCTCGTGCCGTTTCGGGTAAAGCTCAGCCTTATGGAGACCTAGTAAACTTCCGGCCAGAGCAAGGGGCGATTCTAGCGAATGCAACGCCATTGGGAATGCACCCGAATACAGACCGCATTGCTGTTGCCGAGGTTTCAATTTATACTCTTTGTTTTGCAAGAAGTTACCACTGCTAACATCCTTAACTTTCTCCAGGTGACCCTGGGGGACTATGAGCTTGTATTTGATTCCGTTTACACACCCAGAAAAACCAGACTTCTAAAAGAAGCTGAGGCTGCAGGAACCATCGTTGTAAGCGGAGTTGAAATGTTTCTCAGGCAGGCTATTGAGCAATTTAATCTTTTCACTGGTGGTGAAGGTATGTATTCTCTATATCATACTTATCCTCCTTTCGCGCATTGTTTCTCGAAAACATAAAAAGAACTTGAAAACTAAGTATACCATTAATTTTCGGAATAACTCGGTAATGCGGAAACCCTTCATTTATGCACGGAAAAAATAGTCAGTTTTTTAAAAGTTCAGATTTATTGATTTTCTTTATTAAAAACTTAAGTGGAACAACTTCATTTTGGGGTGTGTGATAGCACCTAACCTGTGCTGTAGCACCCATTAATCACTTTTCTCGAGCGCACGTGCACGTTTGGGTATACAAGGGAAAATTACCTTTTGGGCCCGCCCAAGTGTTAATTTAGTCCCCCATATTGGAAAATCTTTGTTTTTATAAATGGTCTTAAATTTGGAAAACGTTGAGAGAAAATGTTACAAAATTTTTCTAATTATTCCCACAGGTAATTGAAAAAAGGCCTTACTTTTCAAATCGCATCAATAAAGATTATATTTTAACTTAAAAATCAAATATGAAAAATGGAAAATTAATTTTCCATAACTAGGGGGGAACCCTAGCACTGTCTCATTCCCATTGTGTTGGTTTGTTTTGCAGCACCTGAAGAGTTCATGAGGGAGATAGTCTTGGCTAAGTTCTAATGCATTGTATCACAGGGCATTCATTCATTGTGCCAATCCCTGCTGTAACATATAATTTCAATTGATATGTCAATGATTAATAAATGAAGATGTCTGAGCAGTGAAATTAGTTCAAAGTGCAAGTAACTTTGAAAATTATTCTTTTTAGTGAAAAGTAAGCCTATGGCTTCAATTTGTAAAGACCACATAATTTTATAACATTTGTAGTCTTCAAATATCAGATTATGAGAAAAATAAATTGTGCTCACAATCATGATTGTTAAAATTTTGATTTAAGTCTTAAAATCTTATGATGTTATGATATTATCTGCCCAAAATGGTTCAGATCTTAGGTGAAATCTTAAATTTGTAGGATTTTACATGGAATCTCGATTTTGATCTTAAAATTAGTAAATTCTTGAAAACATAAAGTTTAAATCAACTTTAGTTGAGAAAATTAAATAACCTCAATTTATTGAAAATTCATGCAAATAACACAATAGGTTGGGTTGCTAATTTCATTCTTTGTTTGAATTAAAAACAAAAACAACCACCTTTTTAACAACTACAATGATTTAGCTTTTTATTGATGAGTTTACTTTTATATATATATAATTATGTTGATCATTTTTTTTCAAAATAAATGTATTAACTTATACCCAAGGTCCTTGAACCATAGTATCAGTATCTAAAATTCACAATTTTGTATAGTTTGTAAAATCTTACAATTTTATGATAGGATTTTATAGAGCCTTTTTGACAACCTTGCCCACAATAAAATTAGAGGGCTTAGCCCTTTATTAGACAGACTATCATTTTTCTGTCTTTTTCTTCTTCTTTTTTTTTCTTTTTTTTTTTTTGGTGGGGGGGGGGGGGGGGGGGGGGTTTGTTTTGATCTATTTAACTTTTATATTTATAGGGTTTCACTACAAATCTCAATAATTCAATTCCTAAACTTTCAACGGTGTCGAAATTAAGCAAATTATAATATACAAAATGGACACATGAATTATTTAGCAACTTTGTTCCCATTGCTTAAATTAGCAGATTCACTCACTCTTAACCCACCACAACCTTCCTCAAGAGAATTTAAACTATATTCGAGATAATTTAAACTGCACATTTTGTTCAGCTGAAGGGCATACTTGTAATTGAAAAGTTAACCCAAATAGTTGACGAGCGCTACTTGAATCGGCTACATCAAAGATGTGGAGTTTCGTGCGAATATGTAGTTTCTTAGAAAGTTGTTTTCTAAGCGAAAAGGCAAAAAGCAACGGATCGGCAAATAGAGCTTCAATGGTACGAGGGCGACCAAAAAGAGTGGCATGAGGCACTTAAGACTGGCAATGGAAATTGGTGCGAGCTATGGTTGAGCTCAAGGTTAGCATCTGATTAACAGGACGCTCATGAGTTCATCGACTCTATTTCCAGAATAAAGCACGAAAACTTCGACCTCATTGCATCTTCTTACAATTTTCACAGCACTCCATCTTCTGAGGACACTGGCAATCTCGTGGCAAAGATACAGCCTACTGGTGCCGACACTGCGAAGAATGCAGCTACTGCATTGGACATCGCTGATGTCGCGCGCATTTTCCAAACAACTGCGCATTCTCGAGTAACCGAAACAAAACACACTCCATGATTCGTATTTTTATGTTGAAATGGCTTCTCTTTTCCCCTACTTCTCTTTGAATGTGTATGATTTTATAGGTCCCAGTAATAGGAATTTTAATGGGTGAGAGGGGTGTAGTTTCGAGGTTACTATGTCCTAAGTTTGGAGGGTACCTAACTTATGGTGCACGCGGAGCGGGGAAGATATCTGCTACACGTACATCCCCCAACCTTTTCTCGAATTGCCTTTCTGGATATTGGTGCTGTATCTGCCATTGAAGATGGCCTACGAGGTCTTTCAAATGTAATCTTGGGAGCTGGTGGTGGCGCCGGCAAGTCACTTGCTTACGGCACAAAGCAAAAGGGAGCAAGGGTTGTAGTTGCTAATTGCGCGTTTGATAATTAATTAATTTCCAAACTTGCATTATCGTTATTTTGTTAAATGATTTTAAAAAGACATTCTCAAAATGACGTCATTTAAGGATAATATAGAATCAAGATAAATTACCATCTATTACGTACCTGTATTTCCCATTTGATCGAATCCTTACCATCGACTAATTGTTTCACAGAGATAGTCGGGAGACGGTCTATTAGATTCTTAACTAGGGATTACTGAAAAGAAATTCTTCCTTTTTGCACTTTTTCTATCAAAAAAATTATCCATCCAATCTAATTCAAGACCCAGTCAACCGGTTACTGGTACAAATAACATAAAGAAATGCAACCAACGTTTATTGGAAAAAGCAACCCCAAAGATTTGGGACCAAAATCGAACGAGAATAAAGATAGAGTCCCGTTCTACATATCAATACCGATAACAATGAAATTTATAGTAATAGGAAAATCCGTCGACTTTAGAAATCGTGAGGGTTCAAGTCCCTCTATCCCCACAAAAAAGCCCATTCCTTTTGCCTCCCTAACTATTTATCTTTTTTATCCTACCTTCTGCTAGCAGTTCAGATCTAATCCTCCACGAAAAGTCAGAAATTCCGCATATTTTGACCAATTCAAGGTAAAAAAGGGAGTTGCTCCCTCAGCAAAACTGGGATAAAGTTGAGCCAAAAGATCCCGATTCAAGATAAATTCATGAGGAAGTGGTATCTCTTTAGGATCCACTCCAGCGTTTAGAAATTGGTTAATTGGCAAAGATACGTGTATTTGATGTCCTGCCCAAGAAAGAGACCCAAGTCCTAATAGCCCCGCTAAATGGTGATTCAACATAGATTCTACATCTTGGAACCAAGCCAATTTTGGAGCAGCTTTGTGATAATGGAACCAACCAGCAAAAAGCATTAACGCCGCAAAGATTAATGCACCAATTGCGGTACAATAGAGTTGTAATTCACTAGTTATTCCAGATGCTCGCCAAATCTGAAAAAAACCAGAAGTTATTTGTATTCCTCAAAATGAGGATTCGGAATATCACACATTGATCAATCAAAGAGAGATTCAACAACTAAAAGAAAGATCGATTCTTTGGATCCTTCCTTTCTTCAAACGGAACGAACAAAGATAGAATCAGACTGATTCCCGAAATGCCGTCTGTATGTAATTACTTATAACGACATTGCATCTAGTAGAAGCCCTTTATAAGTTACCAAATGAAAACATAAACAAAATATTACTGGTTTATATACTCGGACATGATCTAATTGCTAGTATAAAGGTTGTGCGCCTTTTTTTCGACAACTGCAGAGAGAGTAAGCGAAAGAACTTGCAGATATAGTTGGACGACTAGCCATGAATCCTTCTGAAGTAGATCATTTCTACCCAGAAGAAGGGATGGTTTTTGCAAGCACCACATTAGTGGAAATGAAATCTAAAATTGATGACACCCCAACATCTAAGGAGTTTCTATTGACATGTTTGGCTTTTAGAATAAACTCGGATAGGAAGGGAATAGTTACTCCATAAGAATTGAATGGAGAAGAAATCGCTATTTCCACAGCCACCGGCGAAGTAGATATTCTTAAATAGGCTAAAATATGGTACAAACGATAATAGCTATTCTGAGTCCCAAAGTGAATTAGAAGTAATAATAGTTGTTCCGTAAGAATAGATTAACTATTGGCATGCAACGATCATGTCGTAATATCTTCCCTTTTTTTTTCCTGGTTTATCTGTTCTTCATTTCTCTTTTAAACTTGTGCTCCTTAAGGTTTAAATGACTACCTAGCTTTGTTGCTCCAGTCATCAGGATATGAGTTTTAAGACTGCTCATAGCTGAACTGGCTTTTGTTTATTAACAGGTAATTGCTGTTTTTCTATATGAATTTGCAGCAAGCTTTGAAGCACTGCTCTCTAGTTTTCGATGCGATTTACACACGCAGAGAGACCAAACTCTTGCGCAAAGTAAAGGAGTGCAGGTGCACAGTCGTTGTAGGATCTCGGGACAAGTGTTGCCATATATAGCCTAACAATTGCTTACGGAACGGAGATGTTGATCTGAAAAGCCAATGCTTTGGACAATACAGGAACGTCACTGGCTTGCCCAGCAATTTTAAACAACTTAACCATTACAAAGAGGTTTCATAGTTTCAAGTTTTTTTAAACTTGTTTAGAGGTTTCTTACTCGTTATGCTTCTTTTGGAATTACAGCACCAGAGGAACTGTTCAGGGAACTAATGGAAAGATATGCATAAGAGTGCATTTGGATACATGGATCACTCTACCGTTGCATATAGTCAATGAGTTAATGCTGTTGCATGAATGAACCTTTTTCAAGACAAACTATCTTTGAAACCAGAAAATGTGTGTTAGATAGGGGAAGAGAGGAATTTTGTGAAGAGCTTGTGTGGCCGAACCACCTATTTAATAATGTTAGGTGTTTGACCCAAAATAAAATTCTTTTAAGGTTTTCCTTTATTGAATGTAAAATTTCCTCCAGTGTTCTATTAGAACAATTCGAAGTGCTCACTCAGCATCGAGACTCGGAGCTCTTGGTTGTACAAATATGAAAATATGTGCCATTCAGCTATAAATTTGAATCCGTATTATAGTTTTTATAATTGAATTGCGCACACATTTTGGCATGAATGGAATGAGCACTAAGCCTTTATGTTCCGTAAGCAATAGAATTTTTTTCATGTTCCAACCCCTTTGTTATGAATTAAAAAACCAAAACAATATCATTTTGGGCCATAAATTAACTTAGGTGTTGATATGCATCACATTAAAATTCCTCATACATATTGCACTCACTAGATTCATATCCTGTGAGATGCATGAATTGCTAATAAAATTTTGTGTGTAAAATTTAAGGAAAATAAGAGTCCTAATGTGAAGTGCATGGTAGATAAGCGCTAGAAAAAAAATAATAATAATAAAGAATTGTTGAATAAGAGTGCAGAAGTTGGAGTGGATAATATGCATGAAAGTTAATATAACAATATGATGATTGATAAAAATGAGTCATACAGTATAGTTATCGAGTCTTCGATTGGTCATCATTAGCTTTATAATGTATGAGATGCACCTGTCTTTTAAAAAAAAAAAAGAAATTCAAAACAAATCACATTCATACTTTGTTTTTAGTTTTTTTTTTTTTGGTAAATTTGTTATTAGTTTTTTTTAGCTTTCCATATAGCTAAAAAAATATTCACAAAAATGTGGGTGTGACAAATGTCATTATAGAGTTGCTTTAAATTTTGTAATGAAAGTTCAGAGTTTAAATAATTTCTATAAATATTTATTTAGGCCTTAAATTGAAGAGCATAGAAATAATACATAATTGGATTAGATTCCATGTCATATATCATTCAAAAACTATTTATTACAGATAAATAAGTAATAGAATTAAATAGATATCAAAGGAGTAGAGTTTAAATAGAATTCTTAAGTATTGGCAAGAATTAATAAATACGATTGATTTATCTTATTAAATTATTCAAAGCTAAAATTTGAGGGGTGGATATTCTGGGGCATTTAAATGGGAGAAAAGCATTTTGTTGAATCTACTGTAGAGATAATTTACTTATTGTGTTGTATCAGAATTATTTTTTAATGTTCAATTGTAAAAAATTTCAACCTTACGAATAGAATGGCCATTAAAAATAAGATGCCGTGCCAATTTTTGTATAATTTCATTGTATATCGGGCCCTCGTTCATATTATAAACAATTAATAAGTCTAATAATAGATGTCATGTGTTTCTTTCTTTTTCTTTTTCTTTTTCTTTTTATACTCGTTCAATTCATAAAGATTAAAATTTACCTAATGAACCCAAAATTACCTTATCTTAGAATGACACCTTATATACTATTATAATGGGTTGGGATGGAAAGTACAAATTGCACTGGCTGCTATTATGATTTCCTCATATTGCTCCCGTATAAATGTATAATGCCTTATGTATTCTTAAAATGAAAAATTACTAAAAAAAAAAAAACCCATGGAATTAGAAAATGTAAAAAAAATACCTAAATACCCGAAAAGCAATAAAATGACTATAGTACTCCTGAAAGTTCAAAATCTCTCATACGACTAAGCTCCACTTCAAAATGGTTGAAAATCTCACAAAACATTTAAACTGATAAAACAATCCAAATGATATTTAGAACTCTTGAGAGTTCAAAATATTCATAAAGTTTCAAAATATTAAAGGAAAATTGCATTTAACCCCTCTGTGGCTTGACGTTTTTATAGGGAACCTCCATGTGTTTTTAAAATTAGCACATAACCCCCCTATGGTTTCAATGGACTTATAAAAGTTAACTTTTCTATAAAATATAACAGTTTGTTCTTCCATAAATTTTTTAGTGTTTAATATGAAAAAAGAAAGACTTTAATTTCCCAAATTACGTATAAACTAATTTCTTAACTCTTATCGTAGTAGTGCCCAAATAAATTGATGCTTTTATACTTCTTGTATCTTGAAAAAAATATACATTCTATAGGGGCTATGTATTCATAATTCCAGCTAATTATGATGACTAGAAAAAGATATATGTATATTATAAGCATCTAGGTAAGTTTTTTTGGTAAAAGCATAGGTAGTGAGTACAAATGCTTTTTTTTTTGTACAATAAATAATGCGTGTGGTTCACAGCTCTTATTATATTTTTAGACATTTTGTATTTCTAAAAATATTTATAATCATTCTAGTATACCTTTTAATAGTTTAATATTTGAAAAAATTGTACTTAACCTCCTTGTGGTTTGACCTCGTTGCGGGAAACCTTCCTTTGGTTTAAAAAATAGCACATAGCCCCCCATGTTTTCAATGGAGTTACAAAAGTTAACTTTTCCATCAAATCTAACTATTTTTTCTTCCAAAAAAATTAGAGTGTAAAAAGACTTTAATTTTCAAAATTACCCAAAATTAACTCCTTACCTCAATCACAATAGTTCTCAAAGAAATAATTATTTTTACCATTCTTAGATCATAAAAAAGATATAAGACTAGTAGTACATAGATTACTTAAAAATAACGGTACAAACACCCATTCTTTTTTGGGAAAATAGGACACCACGCTACCTTAACTGAAATTACAATAAGGCCCTTGGCTTTTAGTGCAATTCTTTGATTTAAATAAATGAACTATTATTTTTAGCTGAAATAAATAAATCAGTTGATGAGACAGAACTGATGAGACAAAATAGATCTTTTTCTTAAAAAAAATTATAATAAAGAATTGGTTGAAATTGAAAAGGGGCGGGAGTTGTTCCCTCCACTCCCTCCCGCTTGAGCTGTTAGAAAATTTGAACTCATTTTTTTTGGCCTTGAAATTGTCAACTATTTGACAATCTCCGAAAAAAAAAAAGTAAAAAAATGCCCAAACTAAATAGCTAGGAGGAGAGATTGCATATATGTTCCATTTCATTTTTTAATAGATAAATATACATTTTCAAACTTGCAAATCTTCAAACCCTTATCTTGTTTGAGCTAAATTGTATTATAAGTAAAAAATATTATGTTACACAAAAAGAGCTTAACTTTGGTGTAACTGCTGTATACAAGTTAGGTGGAGCACAAAAAAGAAAAGAGAGGAAACAAAACTAAACTCAAGATGACGCCATTCCAAGTATTTCTCTTTTTTAAAATATTGTAAGGCGCAACTGCACTTAATATATATGCAATTGCTTCATTTTTGTTTTTTACAAGTGAAAATTATGTTGCCTTTTCTAGGTAATATATTTTTGGAAGGATTATGTATTTATCTTTAACTATATCAAATCGAAGATAACTATTTCAATTCCATTTACCTAATCTTAGAATCGGATAAGGCAATACCCTTAAAAGAAATTAATACGTTGTTGAACAATTTTTACGGTTAAGACATGAAAATACATGCCAAAAAACACAAAAAGACGCATTGAAGAATTAAATTGAGCAGAGATTATAAATGTTTTTATATAAATTTCTTATTAGAGATTTTGTGTTGAGTTTACAAGTTTATTAGTGACTTTGTACACAATTTATATAGTTAAATAAGAAGTTAACTTTCGAATATGATGAACCATTAATTTGATTTTTTTTTTCCCCTTTTATGATTTGGTAACTTTTTGCAAAGCTCCATTAACAAATGATTTTGCCGCCTATAAACATTTAGCTTGTGAAAAATGAAATTTAAAAAGTAGATTAGGGTTGTTCTTATTATTTTTTTTCTTCCAATATTCAAAGAAATTAATACATTCATCATAATTTTTAAGATTTTTTTTTTTAATAAATATCCCTACATTGAGAGAAGATTTTGACTCCCCCACTACTGCTCGCACGCACGCTCACTTTTCCCTACAAATTGGGATCTATCGCTCGCAGAGCACAAATTCAAAACAGGGAGAAAAAGAAAATCTCAGAGACACGCGACTAACCCTAGAAATTCAATGAATTGATTCCATTTGGTGATTTAAGGACGAAACGGAAATTTACCCACAAACCCTGGGGCTGCATCTCCCTCTCTTCCAACAAATCCGCATCTCAATTCTCCTCCTCAGTCCCAATTGTGTACGTTCTCTTCCCCTTCTCCTTTTAAGCATATTAGGGTTTTTTTTTCCTGTCGAACGCAGACACACACACACACACACTCTCTCTTTTCCTTTATCTAGAATTGGGTTTATGATGTTTGGTCTATGATTACTAGTGATGTGCAATTGTTTGTCGTTTGTGTTGTTTGTGCTTCTTTGAGCATAATGTGTTTCGCGTTTACTTTTGAGGAAGTTATGACATTTAAGAACATTACTGCCAAATGAAGTGGGTTTTTGGGGATTTATGTTTTTTTATTGGGCTTTGTATTCATTTTTGAGGATGCAAATGACATTAATTATGTAATCTAAGAAGCCAGTATATCCTTCATCATTTTTTTTTTTTATAGCAATTGGACCTCATCGTTAGCGGTGTTTGTTTCCATTCAAACAAATATGTCGAGGAGCTGCTTTGCTACCTTCTGGAACTACCTTCTTCTTCTTCTTCTTCTTCTTCATCTTCTTTTTTTATTTTTTTTATTTTTATCATTTTGAAATCAAAATTTATGGTTGTTATTTCTGTCATTATTAATCTCATTGTTTCGGGTATATGTGAGTGTCTTGTTTTAAGAGCTAACATGCTTGTCAAATTTTGGAGCTTCTTGAAGTTGAGCCTTTTTGAATTAATTCAGACCATGTAAACGTTGGTGTCGGTTGATCAGTTTTTTTTGTTTTTTTTTTTGGTAAATGTGTCTGTTGATTAGTTAGTTTCTCATGATTCCTGGAATGGCTTGGACATTATGATATTTCAGGTTTCAAAGTTCTCATGTAATCTTCTTCTTTCTTTGTATAATTAAATGATTCTAATATTCACTGATCCTTCTGCATCAGCTATTCTCATTCATTTCTAATTTTTCTGGTTCCAGGCTTTGGAATCTGAAGCATAGGGCTGTCTTCCATCACAGTTGTGGGCTGATTAGATTGTCTGCGGTATTAATATTTTTTTTGGTGAATAATAAGCCGCATCAGCCTCAGCTGATTACTGGTTCTACCTGCTTTTGAAGGTGTTTTGTTGCTTGTTCCTGGAATAGTGGGTATATTAAATCCATATCTGTGAATTTTTCTGTTTTGCTTTTGGTGACTTGCTTTTCTGATACCAAGTTTAAAGTGTAATGTTAAGAATTGGAGATTACCCTGGTCTAATCATTTTATTTTATTCGTTTCCTTCATGGTGCAGGATGAAGATTTGAATGTTCTCGCAAGGCAATCAATGTAATATATAGATTCCAAATATGCGTTAATTGAAAATGAAGAAGAAAAGTTATCCATTCGTAATCCATTCTGTTAATCTCTGAGACTTTGTGTTCCAAGTCTTCCATGGAATGTAACAAAGATGAGGCCATCAGGGCCAGGGAAGTTGCAGAGAGCAGGATGCGTATCAATGACTTTGCAGGAGCTCAGAAGCTTGGACTGAAGGCCCAGAAACTTTTTCCAGAGCTTGATAACATCTATCAGCTGTTAACTGTCTGTAATGTTCACTGCTCATCTCAAAACAGACTTAATGGTTCTGAAATGGATTGGTATGCAATCCTTCAAGTCACAAGAATGGCCGATGAAGCTGCAATCAAGAAGCAATACCGAAAGCTTGCCCTCCTCTTGCATCCCGACAAGAACAAATTTCCTGGTGCAGAATCGGCTTTTAAGCTTATAGGAGAAGCCAACAGAGTACTTACAGACCATACAAAACGTTCCTTGTATGAAATGAAGGCTAAGACCTCAGTGAAAATGACTGTGCCAAAGCCCCCGCCCGATCAAGTAAACAGGAACACTTGCGTGAGGCCACAATATGAGGCTCCAAATGCTGCTCAATCACAGGCCATGGGTTCAAATGTGCAAAAGCAGGGATCAACATTTGCCAATGGCCAGGAAACATTTTGGACAAGTTGCCCTTTCTGTAGTGTAAAGTTCCAATATTACAAAGATGTTCTTAACAGGTCTTTGCAGTGTCAAACCTGCTTCAAACCCTTCATTGCATATGATTTGGGTGGTCAAGGGGCATCGCAAGTGCCCAGCTGGAATCATCCATCTTACCCTCATCGGAAAGAGTTTCCAACTGAGGGGGATTTTAAAGCAAATGCACATAGTTGCAGTTGGAAGCCCCAAGCTGGAGTGAGAGTTCAGGGGGCCTTTGGCAGTAAAACTACTGGGTCAGGACCAGATTTGAAGACAGAAAACACTGGCAGGGCCTCAAGAAGTAAAGGGAGGAGTAATGCTAACACTGAAAAAGATGGGAAAGCAGGTTCCAGCATGCCCAAGAGTGATGCAGCAAAGCCTGAGCAAGGCAAAGCATCGAGAAACGCAGGCAGGAGAGGAAGAAATTCGGTTGTGGAATCTAGTGAAAGTTCTGCAACTTCAAGTAGCAATGAGTCTGAAGACATGGATATTCAAGAAAATGGTGGCGACCAAAATTTTGGACTCAATGGAGGTTATAATCGTAGGACTTCTTCCCGGAACAAACGAAATGTGTCCTACAATGAAAATTTGAGTGATGATGATGACTTTGTGAGCCCTCCTCCAAAAGCGTCCAAAGTGGGTAAATCATCCAACACCAGGGAAGATGAGGTAAAAGATGACGGAACTAAAGAAGAGGTCAAAGAGAAAGGAAATGATCATGTTGGACAAAACTTCCCAAATGGCACAAGAGAAGCCACAGATGCTAAGGTAAGTGGTGAAGAGGTAAAGGAGGATGAAGCGCCCAAAGTGAACGGAGAATTTGAATCCGATCCAGAGTTTTATGATTGCCCTGATCCGGAATTCAGTGATTTTGACAAGGATAAGGCTGAAAATTGTTATGCTGTTGGCCAAATATGGGCTATTTACGATGACATGGATGGCATGCCAAGATTCTATGCTCGTGTCAGTAAAATTTGTCACCGTGGGTTCAAGCTAGACATCACTTGGCTAGAGCCTGACCCAGATGATGCAGATGAGATTGACTGGGTCAATGAGGAGTTGCCTGTTGCTTGTGGTCACTACAAGCTTGGGAAGACAAAAAAGAGTGCTGATCTTCCCATGTTCTCTCACCAGGTTGATTTTAAAGAAGGCAACGACAGACGCACTTACGTGATATACCCTAGAAAGGGAGAAACTTGGGCGCTTTTTAAAGATTGGTATATTGGATGGAGCACAGAGCCAGAAGACCACACATCTTACAAGTATGAGATAGTTGAGGTGCTTTCAGATTTTGTGGATGGAGTTGGTGTTAAGGTTGTTTACTTGGACAAAATCAAGGGCTTTGTGAGCCTGTTTCATCAAACAACACGGGATGGGATCGTTTCGTTTAATGTACCGCCCAAACATATCTTTCAGTTTTCACACCGAGTCCCTTCATTTAGAATGGATGGTACGGAAAGAGTAGGCGTTCCCAAAGGGTCTCTTGAACTGGATACGGCTGCTTTGCCAGCAGATTTATTAGTCAAGTGTGACGATGCTACCAATGTAGGGACTGCAAATCTTAAAGGTATGAACACGCCGAAGAAGAGCGTGGACATGGAAGAGGAGAATGAAGTTGGGGGAAGGGGTTTAAAGCCTAGAAGGTCTCCAAGGCATTGTTTGTGAAGCGATATGGATTTAATAGGAAATCTCGTTATAGACTCCGATCAATGTTTCGCATTTTATCCTTACGGTGAAAGATTTTTCTTTTTCAAGGTTGGTCGAGTCTCAATAATATCAATCTTTATTGTATTTTAGTTTATTGGTGTTCAGTTCAGGGTTTTTTTTTTTTTTTTTTTTTTCTTGGTTGCCCCCCTTGCTAGTCTGGTTTTAACTGGAGGGAGCTACATAATTAATGGCTCCTCTCTCTTTTAAACCCACCATTGTATGACTAGAGTTCATGTACTCCTTTGAAATGTGAAGGGATTTTATTCAATTTCGACTTTGTTCATTTAATATGATCTGTATCATGTAGCATGTTTTTGGTTGTCATTACTTTCTCCAACGTGTAACTTGAGGTGGAAAATAATATCAGCGCAAACTTATCATGAGGATTCATAGGAAGATAGGCTACCACGAGTGGTGGGGGAAGAAAAAAATGAATAAACAGAGAAAGGGGCATTCCGAGAATTGAACTCGGGACCTCTCGCACCCTAAGCGAGAATCATACCACTAGACCAAATGCCCAATTTAATCTTATTTTGTACAATTAAATTAATATTATAATATTCCATCTTCCTTAAAAATGAAAGCTGTTGTAATTTAAAAGGGGCTTTCCAACCCTAAAATAATCAGGTGATCTGGACTAAAGAGTTGTTAAAGGTAACCCATGTTACCCGTGATTAGACCCGAAATCTCCATCTGGTCTAGTGACCCACTCAAAACCGTTCATAAGATAATTATTCCTTTTTTTGTATTCGCGAAAGTTACCTCCCGTAAATATGAGTTTTCCACAGTAAAAAGTAAGATAATGTGTCATTCTTCTATCGATCAAATATGACTCTTACATGTCACACACATTGGTGCGGATAAAATTTTCTCCTAGTAGTGAGAGAGCCTCGTGAATTCCGTGTTGGTTCAAGTGTGACTGTGACAATGTGTTGTACATGTTGGAACGAATGTCTCAATCAATTAGCCATAAATCTTCTAAACAAAATAAAATCGAGTCGTGAATTGCCCCCGTGACCCAATCTACCCATTTTCTTAAAACGAGTAATTCTCTCATAACTCATTTTCAAATATCAAACTTTTCCTTCACATAATTCACGTTTCCTAATATATCAGAGAAAAAACTATTTTATATATATATATATTTAAAATTTTACTTATATAAAATTTTAAAAATATGATCATTAAATATTACTATTTTAAAAAAAAATTATGGGTAAATTTAGATGGATCCTTATTTTCTAAAAAAACATAATAATAAAGTTGCCATTAAAAAACACCGAGTCATAATATAAGTCCTAAATGGAAGAGAAGAGAATAGAATAATAAATCTAATGATACATAGATCATTCAAGTCCGATATCTAATACCAGCTTTAACAAACTAATTAAATATATTAAAATATAACAAACTATGCATCTCGATTCTTGTTCTAACTTTTATTCTCTAAGTAACTCATTATTGTGCAAATACACCCATCAGAAGGGCGAGGGTAGAATTGGAATAAAATTTATTACAAATTAGTAAAATAATTCAAAATAAAAATTAAACAAAAATGGACACATGTCAGTATAGTTTGCAAGTACATCCATCAAGAGGGCAAGGGCAGCCCCAAGTGCCGTCCATTTTTATTTTGAATTATTTTACTAATTTGTAATAATTTTTATTCCAATTCTACCCTCGCCCTTTTGATGAAATAATTCCAAATAAAAATTAAATAATAAAGGACACATGTCAGCACTTAGGGCTGCTGCCCGGGTCGGGGGAAATGTTTCTCCCCGTCGGTCCACCCGTTGACTTGAAATGAGTCATTCATGGGCTGCTGATGAAAATTAAACGTCTGTGATTTACACGCTTACGAAAATAACATTTCAACCCATAATGACACGTAACGTCACCATACAAATGAGAAGTGTCGGAATTCTTAACGGTGGGGTCCCGATCGACTTCCACTGTGCACATGTTGATAAAATTTTTCATGTGTTCGGTAAGATTTAATAGGGATGCAATATTATTAAGATTTGTACTCTTTCTTAATATTACTTTCGTATTGTTTTATATTCTATTTTTTTCTGTAATTTCATGCATTCTTTTTTGTTTCTTTTGGCCAAATCCCAATCACATTTCAATGATTTAAAATTAAATTAGGTATATGCTTATAGAACTTAAAAATAATATAATTATTTTCTTAAAAAAATTTTAGTAAAAGAAATGTATCAGTTCGAAACTTAAAAAAGTGTTGAGTTTTTAAACCTCAAAGTTGTAAGGTTATGATAATTTATTTATTTTTTTAAATTTTAGTTAGTTTTGAAAAATTATTATATCAAAATGACGCATTTTAGAGAAAGAACATTAGTTAAATACGAAAATGCAAAGAAATTGTTGAGTGACGGGGTTGAAGGGGGTTTTTTTTTCCAACTTCAAGATTGCTGCTTCGGAGAAAGAGGGCTCCAACAGAATGATTCTAGGTCAACTCTTTTACCTTATTTATTTATTTATTATTTTTTTTACTTTTTCTCATTTTGAATTTTCAATTGGTGCAATTTGGTGGCAAAACCCAACAAACTTCTTAAGCGATATATAGAAAGCGATCGATGCTTTTTCATTTCCCAACCCAAACGTTACCCGTATTTAGCAATGACGCGTGCTGTATCTACCATTTAGGGTTTTTGCCAAACCCACTGAGGGACTAGACGCGCGTTTGTAAACCGTTCTTGGTTTTTGGAAAGACAGATTGGGAAGGTGAAAAATAGGGGGTGGGAATTCGTGGAAGGAGGGGTGTAACAACATAGAGGAAGAGATTGGATAGAAGAGGGATCGGAGTTTGTATAAATTGGGTGCTGGGGTTGCTTAGGGTTCTTATGTAGAGAAAAGGGTTGCAATAAGTTGGGGGATCTGAAGGGAACGTCTTGTGTGAACTGGGGTTTTTCTTAGAAGACTTGACCTTTGGAGAGAATAGTAGGTGGGTTTCTATAGAGATTGGATAGGAGGGTTCAGAGAGAGAGAGAGAGAGAGAGAGAGAGAGAGAGAGAGAGAGATAAAAGGAGAGATGGGTTCTGGGTTTTCAGATGTGAGAGGAGGGAAACAGGCGGTGGGAGGGGCCCAACGGAGATCCATGGCGGGGGAGACTGGTCACAGTGATGCTGTTGACTTCTTTTTTAGATCGAAAGGCCAATCTCCACTCTTCACCCAAATTGAGGTATCTTAGTGTGCACACCGCTTTACTTGGTTATTCCCCTCCCTTTGTCCCTTGGTTCCTTGACCCCTTTATTGGACAGCATAACATCTTGCCTGGGGAATGCTCACAGTTTTTGTCGTTCTGGGTTAGAGCGAACCTGTTGCCTATAACAGTCAATAATGAAAGCTGATGTCTCTTCCTCTGGACTAAGATAAAAAGGGTTTTCAATTACCCGCCCTCTACTTACTTAATGAACCAAACTTCCTAAGGATTCGAATCCTTGAATTTTCAAGCATCAAGGCTTTATTATATCCTATTAAACTGATAACAGCTTTTTCTGTTGCGTCATTTAATTTGGTGTTTTCCTAAACCAGCTCTTTTGTAGAATAAAGTAATTGTAGTTTGTTATTGGGACGTTGTCCTTCAGCGATAAAAGAAAGGATTCTCTCCCTATATTCTCTAAATTACCCTTTTCCCCCATAATTGATTTTCAAGAGTTCTTGTCTATTCATTTATTGAAAGACAGATAGTTTATGATCAAAATGATAGCTATGATGATAAAAAAAAAAAAAGTGGATTTCCTCTGGCACTGATGACCCTTTGCTTGCATTTACTCAAATGCTCTAGATCAGGGTTTCCTAGGAGAGCTGATCTGTTTAAGGCACTAAATGGAGCCCTCGGCTTCAGGGATCAGAGCTTACTAATTACTGAAAAAGCCAGCTTATGAACAAAACGGATTAATTATATGCATTGAAAGAATTGTCTACCTAAATCTGATGAACTGTAAAGTGGTATGGTGCCACTACTCAGGATGATGTGAACTGAAGCTGGTTGTGTTGCAGAATGGTTTCTAAGCAGAAGTGGCTGCAAATAATCTAATGAGGCAAACCCGACAACCCACAGGGAGGGGTCTCAAAGGAGGAACAACACTAATATCAGTGTCCTTAAAGTTTATCAAACTTGTCAACGTTTATGTCCTGTGCTCAGAAAGTAAACATTTGAGCCCCAGAGAGATGTGAAATATGCAATAGTTCATCGATCAATCAAATGAACCCATGCAACTCCTGTACAAGAAAGTTTTTTAACTGATGTTTTGCGTATACTTGGGTCAATAGATCCATTTGTTTGGATATAGAATTTTTTGAAGTTCTAAAACTGTTTAGCTGTGTGCTGAGTTTGATTGGGGGCCGAATCAGTGGTCAATAGTTTTTCCTCTGACTTTTTTAGCGGTTGTTTCTAAAAGGTGTCTTGGAACTCCTATTTTCTTGCTTCACAACTTTATGCTTATTTGTGAAATACACCTCTCAGATGGTAGCGCCGCCTTAATTTGTTTTTGCCATGTAATGCAGCTGTCTTTATCTGCCTCCAAGTTACTTGATCGCGACATTGTTTCAAAGGTGTGGCCATGATAAGTGTATAACTTGACTCAATGTTAGAACTGTATGCCCATAATGTTAAATTTTTTGTTTTTTTTTTTGTTTTGTTTTGGCTGCAGAGTGATCCTATGGCGGTAATCTATGCAACTGAAGAGAGACGGAACGCTCGAGGAACTTGGTCGCACGGAAGTCATAATGAATAGTTTGGATCCAGAGTGGATTGAAAAAATTACCATTTCTTATCAGTTTGAGATTATTCAACCCTTGGTGTAAGTATTATTTTCCTTTGGAGCACAAATTTGTGTAGATTCATCTAATTTTATTTTTGCCTCCTAGGTAACTCATTTTTTATCTTCTTTAATGTTTCTTCTTGGGTCCAGGTTTCATGTGTATGACGTGGACACAAAGTATAATAACATACCTGTTAAGGTTGGTATTTTTTGTTTTTGCCCTTTAATCTTCCGGTTTACTTCGTGCAACCTTGATATGAAACGGAGGATTCTTCTCCTAAAATAATGATCTGTAATTTACTTTGTGCAAGGATTACTGCATGCCGTATGCTTCTACTTGATCTTGTTCCAGGCTTTATATTTCCAAAAATAGCGCCTGATGCTGCTGCCTCCCCCCCTTTGGGCGTTAATATTTCTATTTTAATTGTTAAGGAATATATGATCACGAGAGGTAAATTTCTCGTGCCATAGAAAGCGAAAACTAGAGTTGACGTCCAAACTTGTTGGTATCATCTGACAGATGCTGAAGTTAAAAGATCAACAATTTCTTGGGGAAGCAAATTGTGTTTTGTCTGAGGTATGTCTTTCCAGGAAGCACAATGTAGACAGTTTTAGGTGTATATAAAATACAATATACACTTTGTTTATTAATCCCTTTTAATTTATTCAGATAGTGACCACGCGAAGTCGAAGTTTGACACTAAGTCTTCATCACAAAAATGGGAAAAATGGTCCTAAAAAATTGGGGGCACTCACTGTCCATGCAGAGGAGACGGTTGCTTCAAAGAATGCCATTGAGATTTCATTTCATTGTTCTCACTTGCAAAAGAAGGATTTTTTTTCCAAGAGTGTATGTGTTCATAGCATTTAAATTCTTTTTTTTTTTTTTTTGTGAGAATGCTTATGCATGCGCCTGCCTCGTCCCCCCCACCCCCCTCCTCCCCTCCCTCTTCTTTCAGGATCCTTTCTTAAGAATATCTAGAACTGTGGAGACTGGTGGTCCTATTCCGATTTGCAAGACTGAAGTTGTGAGCAACAATTTGAATCCAACATGGGGGCCGCTTTGCTTAACAATACAACAGTTCGGAAGCAAGGCAAGTTCTTTTTACCTCTCAAAGATGTCTCATGCTTTTTAATTTTTGCTATTTTGTGCATTTTCGTTTAACTATTTTTAGCCGAATTATAGCTTGCAGAAGCTTTATTTTTGTGGAAAACAATCCATTAGTCTTAATGATAAAATTTTACGTTAATGCAGGATACCCCTTTAATTATCGAGTGTTTCGACTTTAATATTAATGGCAATCATGCACTTATCGGGTAACTATATCTTCCTCTATCACGAACTTTCTAATGTTTTTCTACCCAAGGATGGATATTAACTTTGGGATTTTACATCAGTAAGTTACGGAAATCTGTCAGAGAACTAGAAAAACTACACAAGGATAAAAATGGTGCGAATTTTGTCTTACCATCTTCTTCTTGCCGCCGTCGTGAGAAGGTGTTTATCTCCTACTTGGCTGCATAATTTAATTAAAATTTCTATTTTTGGTGGTTGTTTTGTGCCTTCTTTAAGCCATTTTTTCTGCAGGTTCTGAAAGGCCAACTTTTTGTGGGTGGATTTTCTGAGAAAAAATTGTTCAGTTTTATTGATTACATCTCTAGTGGGTTTGAGCTCAACTTTATGGTGGCCGTTGATTTTACCGGTAACTAAAATTTTACATTTTATCACAATTATTCACGTTCGGTTTGTATTTTTTAGCATTATGTATATCTAATTCTTACTTTTTGTACAGCCTCAAATGGGAATCCTCGAAATCTAGATTCTTTACACTACATTGATCCTTCAGGGCGCTTCAATGCGTATCAGCAGGTGAGGCTTTTCTACTTCCAGTATCTCTTGAAAAATAGCTAGCTAATATAGACATGAAATCGGTAAAGCACACCAGGTTGAATTCAAAGATGTAATGGGACACTAAACTAAAAAAAAAAAAAAAAAAAAAAACAGTGGTTTGATATGATTCTGGACTTTAAACATGTTTTTCTTTACCCTATAATTTATAGGATGCTCATATGTTTCTTACTGGATTTTTTCACAGGCTGTGATGGAGGTTGGAGAAGTTCTACAATTCTATGATTCTGATAGGCATTTCCCTGCTTGGGGCTTTGGGGGACGGGCATTTGATGGATCTGTATCTCATTGCTTCAACTTAAATGGAAACGTCGGTGGCTTTGAGGTAAAGCTCTTCTGTTTGAAGTCTGGAGAGACCAGAGGAAGACATCCTTTTTTCCGTTGTTTATCTAACGACTGCATTTTCCGTTCTCTATCTGTTATGTTGTTTATGCCGATGATAAATTCAGAGTTACCATTAAGCGTTTGCGTCTGTGATGCTTTTGTTTATTTTCTTTTATCAATTGTTGGATATTTTCCCGCCCATTTCGCAGGTTGTGGGAGTAGAAGGCGTCATGGCGGCTTATGCAAACGCTTTGCATACTGTTGCTCTGGCGGGACCCACTTTGTTCGGTCCGGTGATCAACCGGGCTTCTGAAATCGCTGGCCAGTCTCTCTCCTATAGCCGCAACAAGTACTTTGTCTTGCTGATTATAACGGTAAAATCGCGAGGCTTCACTTCGTTTTGATGTGTTTTCCATAATTTCGTTTATCTTACGTAATGTCTCTTCTGCAGGATGGAGTCGTTACTGATCTCCAAGAAACTAAAGACGCTCTGGTGAGGGCGTCTGATCTGCCCCTTTCGATTCTTATTGTTGGAGTTGGTGGTGCGGATTTTAAACAAATGGAGGTGTAACCTTATTCTGAAATTTGGACTTCAATTACGACCGGAGACCATGGAAGCCCCCACTGCTTAAAATTCTCTTAACCAGCAAAGTAAATCTGTGGTTGTTCTTTGGCAGATCCTCGATGCTGACAATGGGCATCGGCTAGAGAGCTCTACGGGACAGATAGCTACACGGGATATCGTTCAGTTCGTTCCGATGCGTGAGGTGCAGGGTGAGTACATGCATACATCTGGCTGCATTTTATCCCATACAACAGTTCAAACATTTCATCTCCATTTGGATGAAAAGAAACACTGCAAACACATGAAATCTGGCCACTCTCATTCTAGAAGATTGCAGAACTAATAGCCCCCACACTTCAAACTAAGAGAGACCTTTGGTTTTTTTTTTTTTTTTTTTTTTTTATATATATCATTTCCTTGAAATATTGCCCTTTTGTTGGGAGTCCTACTGTATAATTTCTTCTGATTCATTGTTATTAACAGAAATTGTTCTCTTTTTCTTTTTTCAAAAATAAAATATAAAAATGACAGGTGGACAGATCTCTGTGGTTCAGGCCCTATTGGAAGAGCTACCGGGGCAGTTTTTGACGTACATGCGAAGCAGAGGAATCGAACCGCGTGCCGTCGGCTAATTTGAGCAGAGGCTTTCCAGCAAAAGCCCTAGCACCAGGGGTATTACTGGTGGCTGACCTCACAACTCTTTCAACTGCAGTCACCCCTTACTATTCCTTGTTTCTGTCTTAGATTAGCCTCAAGTTTAACTTTTGTACAGCACCAAAATGTTGGTCAACAAACCCAAAAGGGAGAAAAATGGATCGAGGTAAATGCCACATGTATAGAATGAAGGACTAGAATATTTCTGTTTTTTTTTTTTTTTTTTTTCTCGTGCCATTTGGATTCAAATTGTTCTATAATGTTTTGGTGATCCACACAACGTGTCTCCAGGCACATGGATGCTTGTTCTTCCTTAGAACTTTTTATGAATCAGTAAGTGACAAAATAAAAGAAAAAAAACATTAGTTGGGAGCAAATAAGAGATGAAAAATGTTAAATGTGTAATGTAACAATAAATATATTATCGTATTTTTTATACATAGAACCACTGACATAAAATGAAGGTGCACCAATTGGGAATGTGCAAGAGAAAAACTATAAGTGGGTTCTCTACTAAACATCTGTGGCATCTGCAGTTTCCTCTATGACATTGATGCAGTCACCTACTGATTTGCCCAAGGCCATGGCTGCAGTAAGTTCAGCTCGTGTCTTCTCATGGCGACGCAGCATAAAAATGGTATTAAGAACTGCCCATCTTACTTGGGAGTCGGCTTTCTTCTGTGAGAAGCCCAAGCTTTTGAGTAATCCGTCCAACTGTTCCAGTACCAAAATAAGCAGTTCTTTCATATCTGTACAGTCTTTTCTACTGTACTCGAGAAAATGGGAAAAGGGTAGAAACTATGCAAACCTGGTAAATATCGGCCAGGCCTCCCTCGGAGTATCCGTAAAGAAGATACTCCGTTGCCACACCTGCCAGAGCTATACACGAGAACCTGTTTAACATCTAGGGAAGTAATTCCACCATCAGAGTTTCTACTTTTGCCCAGAGGAACAACTAAGCAATTTGGGGGACAAAAATCATAGGAATAGTTATATACAAATGGAGGACATAGTTATCTCACCATAGCCGATACTTTCCCTGCATTAACCTGCATGACACAAGGATGGTCAATGGGCACAAATCCGAGGCCAAAAATTTTTCTTTTAGCGTGAGCCAGTTATTGTATAAACAAATGAAGTGCTTGCTTCATTCATTACCAGACACACCCGGCGTACACAAAATTGAGCCTCCAGAAATGATGGTAAACATTATTGTTCTGGAGTAAAATATGTACCTCTTCAAGAAACTCAAAATCCACAAATGCTGTCCCTGCTTGGACATTTAGCGACCCTTCTTTCTTCAAAGCTTCTAAAGTAGATAATGTGTACCACTTGGGAAGAATACCTAGTAGGTACGCAATTAAAAAGTGACCAGCTTCATGCTGCATAGAATTTTGCAAAATGATCACTCTGTAAGGGTAGAAGTAATTCTAAATCAAGATTGGGTATTAACATACCTGGTGATCTACAAAGAGATGTACTATACCTAAAATCTTTCAGATGGAATCCAATGTGCGTTACATTCAAACTATAAACCTTCCCTAGCAAAAAATTGAGGATGGATAACCCTATACAACTGAACCTTCTGTTTGACTTGGACTGCAAAAGAGTTTACGAGTCTTCATGATAGAGGATGCAGGAAACATAGTTCTTCTACTGGCAGCCCCTCCCAAGAATGATTGAAATGATACCAGGCCTAGGTGTGCCAAAATCACCCTGTTAACTTTATAGTGCCCCAATGTAGTCGCGTGGGGAAATGAGAGGTTTCCTGCTATGTGACAGAAGTCTGTTCTGAAACCTGACATGTGCGGAAAATTTATGTTGGAGTGTGGAAGTCGTGCTGGAATTCTATTCCTAAGAAAAATGGGTCCGTTTGATGAACTCAACTTTCACCATAATGTCTGTGAGGAGATGGCTTTTATTTCATAAAGAAGGAAAAAGAAGTACACTTGCATCGAAGAAGGAAACTCTTTCAAGCTTATACAAGCTTCTATTACATGCCTCAAATCCTTGTAAGCAGAAAAACGTAAAACACACAATGATGTTTCAGCCCGTGTTTGGTTGTGCTCATGTGAATGGGGGACAGACACGGAAAAGGGGGAGATCTTACTTGAATGACTCTGTTATGGTACTTTTGACTGAAGGTATGTCCAATAGTATCAAGAACCAAGCTTCCAACTCCTCCATTGAAAGATACCTAAACAACAACCAATTTGAGGAACCTCATTTAAGATATAGCTACAGATTCAAGTAGTTCACTTCACTGACATACACAAGTATGAAAATATTAGCGAATGTGCACATCCAATTCAGCCCGGTATCCAAAAGTAAAAGGGGCAGCAAACAATATGCTGAAATATTCACACTTTTTCTCTCGTGCATGGTAGCAGAGTGATAAAAACAATAAACTAGCGACAAGAAGCTGCGTTCATACTTTTTCCCAATATATGGTAGCTCTCATGCATACAAGAGGAAATTGTCCTTAAAACTAAAGGTCGCCCCAGTCTAATATTATCTTCAATTAATATCAACATGACTTAACTTGCTTCACTTTTCATTAGAACTCAAGAAGCCAAGCAAGAAGCAGGGCCATGGAACAGCAGCAAGCCTTCTTGTAAAGTAGATGAGCCCAAATTGATACCTAACATCAGAGATGGGTTACTTCTTTTTTTCTTGGTCATTAGGCATAGGGGTAAGCTGGGAGAAGAATGAAAACATCAACTTTGGGGATTCAGTCGCAGTAATGAGAAATGAAAGTAACGGAGTAATTCCATTTTGTGTGGCTATTATTTCCTGATGATTCCAGATTTAAGAAATCCAAAATAAGTGCTCAAGCAAGCTGTTTGAGCTTAAGATGACCAGAGAGGGATGGGTAAATCGGCGATTGCTGCCACAGGAAACTTAAAGCCACCTTGGACAATGCACACAGCAGGATGCTAACTATAACTTTTAGACTTACAAATCTCAGGAACATTCATCTTCTATAATAAATTTAACAACGTCACGGTTCAAACACATATATTAACCATTAAATAGGGCAACAATCCTAATTGCAAAATGAGATGAATCAATACAACAAAAAACCAAGTGTAGGAAAAGAATCTTACCGAGTCCAACGTCCATACAAATAACAATCCCAGCGACAAGTATAGGATCTGTTGGGTACTTAATCCAAACACATTCCATGCGGCAACTCCTCCCAAAACTGCAGCAAGCTGTAGAGTTCTTTCTATTGCACCCAGTGTCGTATCAACAGGTGCTAAAAGAGATGATGGCTCTATCCCGTTCATCTTTAGTTCATCCAATGTGTACAGCCTCTGGGGAACCTTCATGGTGGCAATTAAATCATTCCCAACTTTCAATAAATAAAAAAATGCCATAATTCCAAGAAAACTCAATTCATTCCTAACCAAAATCACCCATCACTCTTCCCATCCACAAACCTGTGTGTGTGCTTGTGTGTCTCTGTGTGTGTGTGTGTGTGTGAGAGAGAGAGAGAGAGAGAGAGAGAGAGAGAAGCTAAGAACCTGGCGAGCTGCACCGAAGAATTGAAGGCCACCACGCTTACCCTGCAAATCCTTGACAAGTGAGAGAGCTCCCTTCTCGTCTCCTTTATCCAATTCTCTATCCAACTGCTCCAAGGCTATCCTTCGTGAAGCCTCAGTTTCCGACGAGCTTACAATTCTAACAACGTGAAGCCTTCGCCATGAATGGGACGAGAAACCCAATTGAGAAATTACAGTACTCATTCAGAAAATCCACCACATCCCCCCCTCCCCCCCAAATCAAATCAAAAAGAGAGAATAAATTAAACCCTAGCTTTAATGAATGCCCTCATTCTCAACCACATACAAGGGGAAAAGAGGATAATAAGCAATGAAATGAACCCTAGTGTGTGAAATTCGTGACTGGAAATGCTCCATGCCACCTGAATTTGGCGGCTTTATCATTTTTCAAGCAACTAATTAAAACAAGAACCGGAGTACGGAGGAAGGTTTCTACCCTATACGACGGCGTTTTAGAATCGAGGTTGATTCTTTTGTCCTGTGGGCTGGGCCGTGACGAGAGACATAAAGAAATCGGTCCATTACTGAAGCCCAGAAGACAAAAACATGGGCTCATTCGAATTGTTCAAGTAGACTGCGGAAAAACAACCCTAAATCAATAAAACGGGCCTCTTACATTTCAAGCCCACTCTAGAAAAATGTGGGCCCCGTCCAACTGGCCTATATGGGATGAGAACTTTTAGTACTGAAAATTTGCTGTTGAAAATTTCGCAATAAAAATTTTAAATTAAACAAATGATCATTTTTTTATGTTTCCGTTTCTGTCTTCAGCAATGATTCATTCAATAAAATTTTGTGCATATAAAATCACGTAACAAACCCAATAATTTTTCAAATCCGGTGCTCACAATTTAAATTTCTATTATCTCGCAGCTATTTAAAACAAGAACCGATGTACGGATAAAGGTTCCTACCCTATACGACGGGGTTTTGAATCGTGTAGGTGATTCTTTTTTGCTGTGGGCTGGGCCGTGAAAAGAGACTCTAAATCACTCAATAGGAATGGGCCCATTAGTTAAGCCCAGATGACAAAAACATTGGGCCCATTCCAACTGGTCAATTGGGCTGGGAATCTTACAAAAAGAAATGGGCCCATTATTGAAGCCCAGATGACAAAGACATGGTGCCAGCCGAACTGTCTATTGGGCTTTGAGGGCGACATAAAAAAATGGGCCCACACGGAAGCCCGGATGACAAAAATGTGGGCCAAGTCGAACTGGTCCATTAGAGAAAAGGCAGCCGAAAAGCTTAGCCAAAATTTCCAAAGAGCCCAACACAAAACAGCGCCAACCTTCTCTGCACTGCAATTAAGCCGAGCCGGCACATGGACTCGCTTGGGTTCAACTCATTAAGGAATAATTCGTGCTCATTCGTTTTTCAAATAAGTCGAATACAAATGCAATGTTTAGGCTCTTCAGCTAAATGACCTAAGTCCAAACACGATTGCGCTTGACTCGTCATGCTCGTTTGGCCGCTCTTACACATATTAAGACTATATATTATATATGTTACTTATGGCTTATGTTATGTCTTTGTTTATGATTTAGAAACAAAATCATTACGATTAGTTACTTGGATTGGCCAGACAAGCCAAATAAATACAAATAAGTTTGAGAGGACTCGTTATATTTCCATACTTAGTGGCTAACTGGGGCGATTGGAATGAAAAGGGAATTTTTTTTTTTTTTTTTGCCTTTTGTTTTGCCCAATTCTTTAAAGCTTCATAATTTATTTATTTTTTTCATGCAAAGCTTGTTTGTTGGGAGGTTGGAATGGGATGAAGAGGTGGTCTTCAGTTTGTGGGTCCTTGAAAGCAATGGAGGCAATGAGGTAATACACAGTGCCATCATCATAAATTCCATTTGCTTTCCCACTCCATCCCCCATTTCATATCCCTCCTGAAGTTGACTTTGTTCTGTTTTCTTTGTTTAATTTCTAACATTATTGAAGCCATGGGCTTGCAACTTCCAGGATGATGCAACTCCATATTTATTTTTCAATCTGTCTGTTTCTCTGTGTTATTTAATAGCCTTGTGAAGTACTTCACAATTCATGTCAACTTTGTCTAGGCCTGGGCTCATGTATCATATCAAAGCACCCACTGGCATATGTATTAATCGGAGAACTTGGCTCGCCCCGGCAATAAGCACACCCTAAGCATCAAATTAAGGGGTCAGATTTTAGTTAAGGGCTCGGTGAATTTAGTGTATGCTACAAAAGGTAATTAATTACTTAGCGCAATGCTCAAAATAATGTCGTTTTACCAAAAAAATAGAAACAAGACCTCAATTGAATGAGTATAAAAAAAACAAAAGGACATAGCCTGTTCTCATTCAACTTCGTCATGAATTAAGTTCTTGTTCCTATTGCAAATTAACAAGAAATTTGAACCGTTATATTATGAATAGTTAGACCACCCCACAGATAACAGGTTTATATGTAATGAAATTATATCGAAATTGCACAATCGTATTCTCTCTCTTAACGCGAACTACGAATTACGTGTTTAAATGCGATTATGGCAAAAATGCGTCTAGCAGCTTTATTCAATTTTATGAGTATATATATATATATATATGCAATTTCTTTTAGAAAAATATAAAATAAAAATAACGTACCCGCCCCATACCCGTATCGTTGCTTCTTAACTGTCACCGATCTTTTACAACCAAACATTGCCTACCATGAGGATGAAAAGGAGATAATAAAGTTCTTAAATTAAAAGGAACGAAAATTGAAAAATAAATAAGCAAAAGCTCATAGTGACCTTTTTCTCTTTAGACGGTTTCAAACGCTAAGAATTATTGATATATGCCATATAGATATGTACCAGATCAAATAGGTTTTACGGGTTAAAGGTCATTAACCTAGAAACCCTAAATATATATTATATATATTGGCTGAAGGCAATAGTATAAGTATTTCGAATTTTATATGTAGGGTGTAATGCTATCAACACCCGTTTAAATGATGACAAGAAAAAGAACATTTTGTTCTTTTGATACTCGTGAGCACATCATGGAACTCGAATTTTTTTTTTCTCTCTTTAAATATACTTGTGCAAATCATAGATCCTAGGATGAAGCCAATAATGCATGGGCGTTGGCTTCTAATATGATTTTTAGTTCGAGGTTTGAGTCTGTTCCTTATAAAATATGAACTTCTGAACTTCATATGAAAATGAGTTTGTTGTATAGTTGTCATGATGTTGTTGCTTGCACACATCATGATGAGGAAATTGCATCGATTGCCTTTCTTTTTATTATAGGGTGGGACTTATGTTTTAATTTCTTTATGTCGATTTAATTTACTTTCCTGCATAGTTTCTCTAAGCAGTGAAAAACACCCAGAAAAGCCAAATTTTGCATTTCTTTTTTCATAATAGTACTACTAGACTTCCGATAAAAGGAACTTCCGGTCGAATTTCATCACTTATATGCAGAGTGGGCCCTACCTTTACATGTTAGAGTGCCCATACTTTGTGAGTAGGTAAAATTTGGATCGAAAACCCTATTTTGGGAAGTCTTGTATTTTTCCTTTCATAATGAAGGGATATATTCGTAGTTAAGCAATAACTTTCCGGCCCAAATAATTCTCACTAATTATCTAAATTAGATAAATCTGAGACTGTGTGGAACGGAAAAAAAAAAACAAAACAACCTTGTCATCTAACTGCAAGTGGGGGCACAAAAGATAATGGAATCAGATTAATAATTTAATGAATTTCAATTTTTTTATTAGCAATCCAAAAGAATTAAATGGCTCGGTTAGCATTAATCATTCCTAAACTTTTCTCTCTTCTATGAGCTGTTTTAGGCTGTCAACGTTTTGTTCTCTCCCGAAGCTTCCAGTGACCCACTCAACATACGCCTACAACTGTTTCCTTGTTCATGAAAAGGCCATCTACGGTTCCTCAACAAAAAAAAAAAAAAAAGAAAAAAAAAAGAGTGAAAATAAGTAAGTAATAATAATTTTATGTGAAAATCAAGAATTTCTCTTATTCTTTACCGAACTTACCCCTTCACTGGTCTTCAACACCCAAATGGGAAAGTGGAAAAGAAAAGGGAAAAAAAAAAAAAAAACAGGGAGAGGGAGAATTGAAAGCTCCTCTTTGTTTTGTTTTCTTTTTTCTTTTTTTTTTTTCTCTTTTGGGTTGTTGAATTTATATGGGGGAAAGCTCAACTTTGACTAGAGAAAAAAAATGAGCAGGTGGGATGGTCACATAGCTTTGGCACATTCCCTTTTTTTTTTGAAAAATTTGTTAGAATATTTCATATTCTATTTTATATATTCCAAATATATGTTATATAGACATGAATCGAGTCATGTGGGTCTTACTAGTTAAAACTCGTTAACCTAAGAAACCTAAATATATTCTATATATACCAATCGGTGATAATGGTTTAAGTATTCCAACCTCGATACCTAGAGTGTAACGCTTTAAGAAACCGCATAAATCCTAATAAAATTCCTCATGTCTAAATTGTAGTTTCTAATGTAAAGAAACAATGCACTAGGTATTTTTTTTAATGCTCCAATTTATGATGCAAGGAAGACTGACTTGGGCTGACAAACAAAGCTGCTTTTTAGAAACCCCTGCTTGAAATTGGTGGGGAGAATGTGGCTTCCCCTGTGTGGTGGGTGGTGGTGTGGATTTGAACTTTTTTTATTTTGGCTGATATTGATGGGGAAGTGGGAGCTTCATTGGTGGGCCAAAAAAAAAAAAAAAAAGAAGGGAAAGTGGGAAGCTGAGATTTGGGTGCTTGTTTGGATCAAACAGTATAGAAGAGTCATGCAGTAATGGGATAAATAGAAACAAAAAGAAAATGGGAGAGGATGGGAGCTTTCAGCATTGAAACCTTGCTAACATAGATAGGCCTCCTCCACCATACACATATTGTCCCTCAACTTGAGAATCTCAAGTGCTCAATTAATCAATGTTCCTCCACTATGTGTGTTCATCCCGTAAAACTTTGCCCACCAATGAAAGTCTAAGTACGGTAAGAGGCCCATCGAAGAGAAAAAAATAAGCACATATTTGAATATTAATTGAACGAGATAGAATCGCTCTCTTAAAATTACATGTACACGCGACATTGAGTTCTTCAATCATTTTTCAATTATTTGAGAAAAAAAAATCAAGATAGTCCCTATTAAGTGAGACAATAATCATGAAAAGTTCAAAATTGTTTTTTTTTTTTTTTTTGCCCCAATAAGTAGAAAAGTAATCTAATTTAAGTCTTGCTATTGTAAATAAAATAATTATAAAAAAAAAAAAAAAAAAAAAAAAAGCAACAAAACAACCCCAGCTTGTCCCATTTATATGTTCTTCCAATGAAGTACAAAAGTTTCATGGTTTGGGCATTCTCAATGCAGGGCATTGGACATGGTGGGGGAGAGAAACCACCAACCGGAAACAAAGCGAAGAAGAGAAAGAGGGGGGAAAAGTAAAGCAAAAGGGAGAGAAAGCATGTAATGATGAAAAGGGAAATAATGGCAAACTTATTAGTTGTTCACTTTTTCTTTAGCTGGCGACTTTTGATGTGGGCATTAATTAACTAAGTGATGAGGCAAATAAGGCAAATTTTATTTAAGTGATGGGTATTAAACAAGTGCTTGAGAACTTGGAGGTGAAATATTGTAGATTTTAAGTATAAGAGAGGAGGTGTCTGCGAGCTTGGCAGTCAAGTATTCTGCATTGACGCTCTCCCAAATTTATCTAGTACTTCAATGGGGTGGAAGGGTTTGAGAGGAAGGGGGAGTATGATACATGAAAGGAAGAAATTGAGAGAAGTGTAAAGAATTGTCTAGAAATCGAATGAGTTGGAGAGAACAAAAATGAGTTCGATAAAATTTTTATAGTATCCTGACTGTCCCACAAATGATGAAAGATAAAATAAATGATATACAAGTCTTTCAAGGCTTTTTATAATACTTTGATAATTTTTCTTTCTTTTCTTTTTAACTTGCAGTAAAGGTGAAAAGATCTCAGTTACATCTCGACGAAGGAGGAGAAAGAATGTCACTGCTTCTTTTCTTTTCTTCTCATAATCCCTTCTCATAATCGAAGTGTAAAAGACTAAAGTATCCAGATTTAGATCCTCTCCAAAATAGAGAGGAAATTGAGTGTTTATTTTCGTTCTAATGTATATTGCATGTTTGAAATGTAATCACAACCATTTATTTTATGTTTTTAAATTATCACAATAGTTTTGGAGGCATTACCGCATACATTTGGAAGAAAAATTTCAAGACAATTCAATTTCGAAAAAATCCTTTCGCACAAATTTAAAATTTGGGTACCTTTGCGAAAAACAATAATCTGGTTCGTTTGCTTTTACAGCAAGAAACAAATCCTATAGACAGCAATTAGACATTCCCCATGTGTACATTGCACTAGCTATGAAATCAAGTTTTAAAATCATCGTTTCACAAACTACAACATTTTGAGAAGTTAAACCTTGAGGAGATTTGGAAAATTTTAAACTTGAATGTATGACGAATAGTGTACATATGATAATCATTCAACAGTTTAGTCCAGAGTACATTTTCTTCCCTAAATGCATGTTGGCCTTGTTTTTTTCCCCATCCGAGAAAAATTGATCTTTCAATGGAGTACGCGTAAAATACACATGTTTGGGAATCACTTTGGGCTCTTGTTGACCAAGTCAACGGAGAACTATCTCATTTTTGAGCCCATGGTGCACTCCCGAGGGGATGTACTCTTATTTTGTCCAATTCCCCACCATTCTAAGCCTTTGGCTCAATCTCTTTAAAGGTTCCTATCATTGAGCCTATGGCTTAATCCCTTATTGCCCACCTGTTTTGGCCCGTATCTTCCTTCTTAATGGAAAGGCTCTCAATTATCTAGCCTATAGCTCCACCACGCTATTCTAAAGGCACATGGTTCCTTTTGAGGGATTTTCCCTCATTCTTTCCTCTAGGAAGAGAATATTTTGGGCCTAAGACTTAAGGAGGGTGCATCCTCCCTTCTCCCCTATGTAAACAAAATCCTAGGGTTTTGGGATAGGAGATCATTCTTCTATGAAGAAAAGACTGCAATCGGTATATAAAGAGAAAAAGGGGGAGAGAAACCCAACATCTTCTCCATTTTTTCACAAACCACCACCAAAAATTGCCATATGATTGCCACAACTCCATGAATTAGAGACCTATGGGCCTGATTTTCTCATGTAGATATGTAAAAAACCTTATGGGTCCAGCCCTAATTTATATTTTCTTATTTCCTTTCTTCCTTTTTTCTTTCCTTTCTTCCATTCTTCTCATTCTAGATCTATGATCCTTCCCATTCATTGAGTCATCTACTGTATTAACTTCTCTAACATGAGATTTTAATTGATGATTTTGTATGCGTGAGGCGTTGAATGTAAATAATCGTCGTCCTGTAAGATGTTGAGAACATGAACCCCCATTTTATTTTTTCCTCCACAAACAACGCATAAAAACCCGATTGCTAAAACCCGTATCTCTTCCACGGACTAACTGAAATGATTGCGGCATTGAATTATCACGTTTTTAGTTATTTAATTAAAGAAGCCTTGACTTAAAAAATAAAGCAAAATAAAAGAAGCAGTGCATGTGTAGTTATGCAAATTAAATAGTGTTTCGGAGTCATTCATAATGAAGGTATTAATAAAAAAAGGCAATGACTTGGTAAAAGATATGTTATTATGGGTAAAAGACAGATATATCCCTCAATTAAAAATATAATAACATCCCATCTATTTTCTGAGAGGATACTCACATGTCCTAAATATTTTAAATTGACTTTTCAATCAATCACAAGTTAATAAATGCGACAAAATAAAAATAAATAATTATTACTTTAATATGGTGTTTATCATGTTATTATTGTCATCTGTTATACCTTCTTTTTATGGAACAAAAATTGGGGAACAGAAATATTTTTTATTTAATTAAAAATACAATTTGATGAGGATAATATGATTTTACAATTATAAAAAAAATGATAAATTGGTAGCTAGTCTGCAAAAAAATAAGTTTAAAATATTTAGAAAACGTGAATGTCTTTTTAAAAATACAGAGAATGTTGGTGTCTTTTTTATATAGGTAAGAGGGTGTCAATATCTTTTACTCCATTATTACTCATAATCCCTTATTTGCTTTGATTCTATGTAATATACTGCAACCACCCCCCCCCCCCCCCCCCCCCCCCCCCCCCCCAACACCAAAAACAAAAAAAGAAAAAAAACCCTAATGTTGAAGAACTCATAATGGGAAGGGGGGGGGGGGGGACCCATTGCTAATAGAAATTCAATATATTAGCCTTCATCTTAACCATTGACTATAAGCTCACATGCTATAATGAAAGTTAAGAAATGTGTCATAAAACATCTGTTAGAAATCTTCTCATTTCATTGGCTGTCAGCCTCAGTCGTAAGAGGAAAAAAAAGAAAAAGAAAAAGAAAAAAGAGAGAGAGTGAAGTCATGGGCTTGTTGGATTGGGTGAGATACATTAATGGTAAAATTGATGTTGCACGATTACCCCACCCCAACAGTTCATGTCAACCATATGCTTTCAATACATTTAATAGCAATTTCTTTTTCCTTTTTTTTTTTACACAAAATAGCTTCTAAAGAAATTAAGTTAATTTTTCTTCAAAAAAGAATAAATAAAAAAAATATTGTTAATTGGAAACCATATATACGTCCATTAAGTACTATAATTTACGGCATATGTATAATGGTGTGCATATGCCATAAATCACCCAAAATTCAATAATTTTGAGTTATTGGTGAAAAATCATTATTTTTGCAAAAATTGTAATTCTGGTACCTTCTCACAATTCTTGAATTTTGGGTGGGCTATACATTATCAAATTTTTCTATATGTAAAAAGCTATATTATGGATCAAGAAAGTCAAATGGGGGGAAGATGGATGAGCAAAGAAATGGGAAGGATCTTCACAAAGCCATATAATTCTAAATCAGACTAAATCAATCCAACTCAATGGCGCTTGTGCTTTACTTAATTGGTAAATAACATGATATATATTAACAATTTATAAATTTTAATCGTATGAATTGAAATAGCATAAACCAGCTTTTAAAGTTATTAATTTATTATTTAATTTGAAGACGTTTAGGACTCTCATCTTATGAATGAAAAGAAAATTTAAGAACATTATAACAATTATTATTATTATTTTCTATAATTTTCATCTTTAAGATGAGTGTCTCAAATCTTATAAACCTATACTCCAATCAGATCCGACTCATGTAGAATTCCTCATGTTAGAATTCTTTCCCCCCTGTCCATCTATTTAAATTTCATGCACGGGATGAAATTTCTTTTCCTTACTAAAGAATAACTTGCCAAAAATAATTTCCCTTCAAATTAATGCATTGAAGACATCTTCCCCTTTCATTAAACAATAAAAAGAATTCAATACCTCTCCCCTTAGAAAAATAGAATTGCATCGCATGGCTCTAACTTACAAATTTATCAGACAAATTGCATCATTTTTTATTCAATACATTTTAAAAAAATTTGAACCGTATAGATGGAAACAAGAGTCAAAAACATACACACCTATCAGTTTTCAAATGATTTGAAATTGTAAAATATGCTCATCCAAAATAAGGAAAAATTCAAGTTTAAAAACAGTCCTAAAATTTTCCCTACTAAGGATGAATACAATTTACATTTTCAAGTCACTCGAAAATTTGTAGGCATGTGTATTTTTTATTCTTGTTTTCATTTATACGGTTCAATTTTTAGAAAAATGCATTGAATAAAAAAATGATGTAGTTTACTTCATAAATTTGTACGTTGGAGCCTCACGATTGCAAACTCTCAATCTTCACGATGCACGATACTTACTTTGAGTTTTTTTTTATATTATTTCGAAATTTTTTCCTCACCCAAGGCTGTGCATATTAGGAAATGATCTATTAATTTTTATTTTTCCGAAAACATTGCTTGTAGTAGGAACGTACCGATGAATGTTGGCATTGACTTTCGCCATTGCCCTTTCCTTTTTTTCATTTTCCACTTCCTTCCCATCCGCGCGTATAAAGTGATCACTGCTCCCACAAGCTCCCCCCTCCCTCCCACTGTCAAACCCTTACTCTCTTTTCTTCTTCTTCTCTTTTGTCATCTCTCTTTCTGTGTCTGCTCACCGATTCCCAGATTCAGATCTTCAAATGATTTTCAATCTCCGATTTTCACAACCCATTTTGAAACTCTGAGAGTGGATCCCTCTGTTCTTCAAGTTCCTTAAACCCATTTTCCTTGCAAGCATATAAAACCCGCCCAATTTTATTTCACTTCTCCCAAAAAAAAAAAAAAACTCTCTTTTGAATTTCCCCTATCTATGAAAAATCCAAACTTATTTTGCTTCTTCTGAGTGTAGGATCCAAGCTGGGTCATCTCACTTCCCCTCTTCCTTAGCTTCACGTTTATAAAAAACCTCCACAGCATGTAACTCTAGTCCCTCCCCTTTTCTGCTTCTCCAAAACCCAAAAAAAAAGAAAAAAAAAAGGATTTTAATTTGTTTTCAAATTCACAATGCTCCCGTAGGATTTCTTGGGTTAGCAATTTGGAATTGATGCTCGTGTAGCAGAGCTTTTATAAAAACAGCCAGATCATGTAAAACAGAGCTTTTCCCCTACCCCGTCATCCTTCCATCTCAGTTTTCCCTTATAAAACAAAAAAGAAAAAAAAAAAAAAGAAAGCGTGAGAGGAATGGCAGAATCGGAAACGGGAACTCCGACGGCGTCGGAGCCGGCGACGCCGGGGACTCCGGGAGGGCCGCTGTTCTCGTCGGTGAGAGTGGACTCACTCTCCTACGATCGCAAGTCAATGCCGCGGCTGTGCAAGTGCTTCCCATTGGGCGGCGGCGATCCCACGTGGGGCCAACCCTCTCCCACCTGCTTCACCGATTTCCCCGCCCCGGGTATCTCTCTCACCCGCAAGGTATTTATTTCTATATGCTTCGACGGCTCCCTTTTTCTCTCTCCTCTTTTCCTCAACAAAGGAAAATAATAATAATAATAATAATAATAACAATAATAATAATAGTAGTAGTAGTAGGTGATTCGAAACAAGAGTTTCTGCACGCGGGTAAATAGATTTAGATTTATCTACGTGTTAAAAAAATTATCTCGTTTTAATAAAATAAGATACTTTTATAATTCATCGTGCATCATTCATCGTGCATCAAAGTGCATGAACTCCAATCTTAATAATATAATTATTATGTTTAATTTTTGTAATTTTAATGAAAGGGTTTTAAATTTAATAGTTGGTATGTTAATGAGAATTAGGTTCAATTGGCCATTTAATTATTCATAATTATAAGTTTAACGCATATGAGTAAAATAATGAATTTTTGGGTGCAAAATTCAGGAGCAAGAAGAGTCCTAATTTTTTTTTTGAGGTACATAATTCGGATAGGAGGACAAAAAATAAAATAATTACGTATTAAAATTATGTTGATGTAGAGGGTCATAGAAAAACTTCATTGGTCCATTACTACATATAAAATGTTATAGATTGGTGCAATTAAGCTGGGTCTCATGGGGTTTGACTTTTTCTTGCAGAAACAACCTGGACAGCAATATAAACAAATCGAAAAATAAAAAAGAGTCGAGATCCGTGCTTAAAAGCTTTATTAGCTATAAGTAGCTAGCTTTATTATAATTTATTAGGGAAATCCCGCAAGTTGCTAGCTCTATTATTATAATATATTAGGGAAAGGGCAGTCATTAATAGTTTTAAATTTATTTTATCGCTTTCTATTGGTACTATTTTATTTTTATTTTTGTAATTGAAGGAAGGTGATCAGAAGTCGGTATATGATTAAAATAGTCTTGTTAGTATTAGGTTCAAAAAAAATAAATAAATAAATCCATTAATTGTAAGATATGAACGGGAAAAGAACATTTAAAAACAAAACAAAGGGAGTTTAAGAAAAGAAAAGGGCATACATAAAGTAAGCTTGGGATGACGCATAGGTTCAATGTTGTTTAGTTACATAAATAAAAGCATCATTGAATACAAATATATAAATAATGTAATATAATGTATTTCTTTTTTGGTCTCTTCAAATTATTCAAAGAGTATTGATGAAGGAACTAAACAAGGTCTTCATTCAACTCACAGCCCACCACATCTGTTGAAATATGAAATTAATTTTAAATACTTGTCTAAAACAAAGCTGCACCCACCTAATCTTGTCCCTATCAATTTTGGCACATGGTGGTGGTGTGTCTTTGTTATCCATTGTATGAATCAAGAGAACGATAAATCATATTAAAAATAATCAAGATATATATTGTAACCGAATGTTTTTTTTTTTTTCTTTTTTGTTTTATGTTTCACGTTCGTTTTCTGTTGAATTTTTAGTTATTTATAATTTCTGTTGATTTTAATAAATGAAATTTTTTTTCCTATGGAGTACCTATACAACACACTGAGAAAACTTATCGACAAAAAAAAAAAAAAAGAAAGAAAAACCTCATAAATTATAGGCTTCTAAAGAACAATCAATATTATTTTTTTCAATGCGTCTGATCCTACGTACAGTTGGTTTAAGAATTAATTAGTGAATCTGATCAAATTTTCTGTGCTTGTGCATATTTTATTATTACTAGAATATTTGAAACTATGTGGGTTTTTTTTTTTTTTTTTCTCATCAGATCAGAGAAGGTGAAGATCCTCAAGTTTAGATTCAATGTTTTTATTATTATTATTGGATAAATAAAAGAATGCTTCGGTTCTGTTTTTTTCTTCATCCCTACTTGCTTCTTTCTCTTTTCTTCTTTCTCATCTCTTGCGCACATGTCTGCACAAATCGCTCGGGTACCTGTGTACGGATAGGGATTCTCTGTAGTCCAATAGAGTGCAGTTTATGTGCAGTTTTATGATTTTTTTTGTTTTTGATAAAATTTTAAATAATTTTAACCGTACGGATGAAAATAAGACACTAAAATATATAAGCATGCCAATTTTCATGAGATTTAGAAATAAATAATCTATTTATCCTAAGTATTGAAAATTTAATGACTTTTAGGTGTTATTTTTTTTTCGATCTTAGGATGAATGAGTTTTTTTTATTTCCAAATGTTATGAAAATTGACATGCCTATGAATAATATTTTCATCTATACGGTTAAGATTATTTTAAAATGTATAAAAATAAAAAAGTGCAAAACTGTCCAAGAGATTGCACACTTGAACCGTAGACACCCCAGATTCCCGTGTACTAAAATTAAGAGAAGTAGGAATAAAAAATTAAAAGGGGAATTGAGTTTTTATAATGATGCATCTTGATTTATTCTTTTTTTTTGGGGGGGGGGGGGGGGTAAATATTAAGGATCTTGACATAAAAATGAATTTATTACGGACCACATATTTCGATGATTGGAGTACTTTTTAGGGTGAAAAATTTTCATACCGGACTTACATCATTCAAGGTTCTTTTTGTCCCATAATAATCATATGATACGACCTTTGAAATAGTACATAATCAAGAAAGTAAAACCCCTTTCGCTGATAATAATAAAAATCATTGTAGGGTTGAAATGGGGTAGGCGATGAGCATTGGTTAATGTTATTATTGTCACTTTTGTTGCACCATATGTCACCTTTTAGATGTATGCACATGTCTTCTCCACTTTTGCTGTGATGGGTCACTTTCCAACAATCTCATCAACAGTTCAATAATTTTGGGTGGATGACAAGTTAGAACTCATTCAAATTTCAAACTCTGGGGTTGCTCAATCAAGTCATATTGATGAAAGACTTCATTTTTCTAGAGACACAGTACTCTTCTGTATGTAAAATTTAGTGAATTTATTTTCAACGTTGGTGTGTCTGTTTTGTAAATTTTTTGGGTTCATATTTTAATGGAAGGTATTGTTGGTAGTGGTGGCTGTAGATAGGAGCGGAGTTCGTCGGCACATTCATACTGATATTCGCGGCCACCGCGGGGCCTATAGTGAACGAGAAGTACAACGGCGCCGAGACCCTCATCGGCAATGCTGCTTGCGCAGGGCTAGCGGTGATGGTCGTCATCCTATCGACGGGCCACATCTCGGGCGCCCACCTCAACCCTTCGCTCACGATCGCATTCGCGACGCTGCGTCACTTCCCTTGGGTCCAAGTTCCGGCCTACGTCGCGGCCCAAGTCTCCGGCTCCATCTGCGCCTGCTTCGCCCTCAAGGGGGTTTTCCATCCCTTCCTCTCCGGCGGCGTCACGGTCCCTAATGTCAGCCACGGCCAGGCCTTTGCTATCGAGTTCGTCATCACTTTCGTTCTCTTGTTTGTTGTCACTGCCGTCGCCACGGACACCCGAGCGGTAAATCAATTTTCGAACCCAAGTTTGCGTGAACGTAGGAACCGTCTCTCTCTTTTGTTTTGATCGGTAAATACACAAGCATGCAATTAAGTAACTACAAAGATTCAAATTCTTGACTTTGCCTCGTATCGGCTTGAACGAATGGACATTTCTTGATTCTAGATGGATTTTGTTGGCCTCTAATGGTAACAAGAATCTGTGCTAGGTGGGGGAGTTGGCTGGCATTGCGGTGGGAGCTACTGTCATGTTGAACATCCTTGTAGCTGGGTAAGCTCTTTTCTCACCCTTCCCAAACTATCTTCCATCAATAGTTATTGGCTTTACCACACGTTTGATCGGTAAAATGAAAAAAAATAGTTATTTCACTAGAACGTAATACAAAAAATTATTATTATTCTCATGAACCTCGAGTTGAATGGGTAAAGAATAGTTATTTTAGAGGAGCACGAGTGAGATAAGTAATCTTGATTAGGTTAGGAGCTCTAAAATGAGCCAAATGAGATAATAGCCCTTTTTCTGAAGGAACGTGCACAGAATGGAAAAGCTATTCTCATGACCCTGTTGGCTTCACGATTAAGTAACAGATTCCATATTAAATTCGGACGGGAGAATAGAGTGACTAATATACTTGGATGGACTCATAACCCATCAGCTATAACTTTTGAATTATTTAGGTTGGGATATCAAAACGCTAATATGGGACAAGTCAAACCAAATTCATGTGGCTTTTTTTTTTTTTTTTTTTTTTCCTTGTGCCATTGCCAGTAACACGAGCGGAGGTTCCATGAATCCAGTTCGAACCCTGGGGCCAGCGGTGGCGGCCGGGAACTACAAAGGCATCTGGATTTACTTATTGGCGCCCACGCTCGGGGCCCTAGCCGGGGCCGGGATTTATACGCTCGTGAAACTTCGGAACGAGGAGGGGGAGACCCCGCGCCCCATTCGGAGCCTCCGTCGCTAATCCGGCGTATCTGGAGAAATGGTACCGAGTAATAAGGTGGAGTTGATGGACATGGACAAATGGTGTGTTAAGGTCCATGGTCTAAGCTCTTTATAGAAGTAAAATAAATAAAGGATAGCTTGTGCGTGGTGATATGAACTTTGATGGCTTGTTGTGTGATAGTAAAGGGGTCGTTTTAAAGGGCGTATCCGGAGAAATGGCACAGAGTAATAAGGTGGAGCTGATGGACATGGACAAATGGTGTGTTAAGGTCCATGGTCTAAGCTCTTTATAGAAGTAAAATAAATAAAGGACAGCTTGTGCGTGCTGCTATGAACTTTGATGGCATGTTGTGTGATAGTAAAGGAGTTGTTTCAAAGGGCGTATCCGGAGAAATGGCACAGAGTAATAAGGTGGAGCTGATGGACATAGACAAATGGTGTGTTAAGGTCCATGGTCTAAGCTCTTTATAGAAGTAAAATAAATAAAGGATAGCTTGTGCGTGGTGATATGAACTTTGATGGCTTGTTGTGTGATAGTAAAGGGGTCGTTTTAAAGGGCGTATCCGGAGAAATGGCACAGAGTAATAAGGTGGAGCTGATGGATATGGACAAATGGTGTGTTAAGGTCCATGGTCTAAGTTCTTTATAGAAGTAAAATAAATAAAGGACAGCTTGTGCGTGCTGCTATGAATTTTGATGGCATGTTGTGTGATAGTAAAGGAGTTGTTTCAAAGGGCGTATCCGAAGAAATGGCACAGAGTAATAAGGTGGAGCTGATGGATATGGATAAATGATGTGTTAAGGTCCATGGTCTAAGCTCTTTATAGAAGTAAAATAAATAAAGGACAGCTTTTGTGTGCGGTGATATGAACCTTTGTGGCTGCTTGTAGGGTGTTTGTCCCTTGTTTGATGTACTAAACTCGGACACTGTTTGTTTCAGAGGGCGTTTGTCCCTTGTTTGATGTACGAAGTTTGCATAATGTGTAATAACAAAAGCTGGCGTGAAATAATGTGCATATAGCACTGAGATTCTGGTTTTTGTAATAAAAGCCGAGCCTTGATATGTGTTATGATGCGTGCGCTGGAATGAGCAATTGAAAATTTTTCATGTTGGGTTTACCGACTGGTATTTCTTTTAGGGCTCGTTTGGATGGAGTGAATGGAAATAGTTCATTCTATGGGAATGACCGTTTTGGTCATGTGAAGGAATGATTATCCCACTACTAATATGTAAGACTCCTCATTCCCACAACCAATTCAAACATTAGAGCCGTGCCGTCATGATATTGCATGACTCTTATGATCTTGTGAAGTGCCATAAAAACCTCAATGTGGCCTTCCTATAATTTATTTATTAATTTTTATTTTTAAAGTTATTTGAGATTACTTGCATGTTCATTTCATCGTTGAGCAAACCAAACGCATGAATGAAAATTAGATGGGAATGGCCATTCATTTCCCATTCTTATTTCTTTTCCACTTCCTATCATCGAAGCACAATCTCGTAGTTTACGTTACATTTAGATGGAATATCTATTCCACTCCCATCTTATTTCACGTCACAAACCAAACGAAGTCGTTAGTGATTAAATTACTCTTCAGATAATAACATTTTCTTTAGAGTTTGATGTCGTTCCTCAATTGCAATGGATTCGTCTGTATTTGGGTAATCATATCATCTAGTAGTTGAATGAACGCAATTTCCGAAACGAGGGGAGCTTCCCCCTTACTGTCGACGTTAATGAATGTATTTACGGTTTGGTGTTCCCACTTTTGTCGACACCGACATCCCCAATCAATACCGTTTATATTTTATTTTAAGAGATTTCATGTGCACTTGTTGAATTTTAATTTTATTTTCAGCAGATCCCTTTTATTTATTTTTATTCAATTTAGAGACAAGTTATTAAATTTTTATATCACTACTTCACACATAAATTATTAAAAAAATAATAATATAAGTGCTTGAAAAATAGGAACAATTAAGAAAACAAAAATAATAAAACAAGAAGACCCCAGCCTACATTTTCAATAGCCATGGACCTTAACATTTGCATTTCAATTGAAAATTTGGAAGGGCACTGAGATTTTAGTGCACTTTTTCTAAGATGAGGCTTTAATTCCATTGTGTGTGTGTGTCTGCACTTTCGGAGAAAGGAGTTTCACCTTTCTTACTTTGTTATTTAGATTTTCTTAAATTTTCTATTTATTCAATTATTTAATATTTTTTAAATTATTTATATTTGAAATAATGATGCGTAAATTTAACAGCTTAACATGTGTCCTCCCACCTAAAAAAAATTGGATGACAAATAGATGTAACGGCCTCTTGAAAGCAAAATAAAGGTATAAGTGATGTGGCAAATAAAATTTAAATCATATGAGGGGTTCTCTTAAAAAATGACCCAAGTCACATGGGTCTTTTATGATTTTTTCCTAAATTTTAATAGTATGGATTGAATTTATATATAAATATAATAGAGCATTGTCAATTTTTGTATAATTTTATTATGTATACACACCCCTCATCCTATATGATTTAAATATTCGAAATAATTATAATGATCCAGATCTCATGATAATTTATAATATAAAAATAAAAATTTAATACACATGATATTAAAATTAATATCTTCTTATTATTTCTTGCTCATTTAATTCACTAGGTTAAAATTTATGACATAAATCTGAAACAAGTGAATTTAAGGTGTTACCTTAAGAAATCGGCAACTATGACGGCACAAAATATATATATATATATATATTATCCTGTTAGTGGGTAAGTAAACACACACCTTAGCTTTTGCTAAGGCGTAAAATGATCTGATTAGGACTCATCCCTTGACATGATCAATGGACAAAGATAGGTAACCTTATTATTGACCGATTCAATTGGGCTTCCCATCAAAAGAGGAATATTGAGGGCGGGCCCACATACTTCTCTCTATGAGGAGTATGTGGATGGACGGACGGACGGACACACGTTTCGTTAAATTCCTCGAGTTTTTCCAGAACAAATTGCTTGGTGGACTGCCACACGTGTGGAGAAAATATCTGACTCATGTGGGGGAGACGCGGGACCCACTCGACCAGTGGGGTCCCGTGCCAGGTCATTCCTGGGGAGGAAAAGACAGCGAGCAATTATCACGCACAGTGACACCCTGTGCTCCATTATTTATTTATTTATTTATTTTTTTAATGGGGGCCATGCAAAGACAGAATTGACTCCCATTCATAATGTGGATTGGATAGGCCACACGCTCTATTTACATCAAATTTTGTATTACGCACAAGTGGGGAAGAAAATTTAATGCAAATAAAACGACCTCATTGAATTTAGAATAATATTATACGTATATTTTTTGTATAATTTTTCATATCAAAATAAAATAATGTAATAGAATATATATAATTTTTAAATAATATTTTAATTAAATAATAATAAAGAATCACACATATTATATCACTGTAATTACTTTCAATATAAAAATTATATGAATAATATACAAAGAGTATTATTCTTAAATTTAAGGGATTGCGCTTGAAAGCTTTAATTATATGGGGATTGAAATAATTTTATTTTACTAAAAAAATATGAGTACCCGGCTCGATGATGAGTTGAATGAACGTTAAGTTATATTATATGCTTTTATTATATGATTAGTTTTTATTCATATCATCAAAAAAATTTATAATGTTATAATTATTTTAAATATTTAAACTTTCTGAATTAAATTATCAATACGAATTACTTTTGATCTATTATATTGCGTTAAAAAACCTTGCACTAATCCCATGAATGTGAGATTTATATATACATACACACATTTATGGATGTATACTCCCTTGTATTTGATTAGTTTTTGACATTATATATATATATATATATATATATGTGTGTATGTGTATACGTATGTATGTATGTATACTCCCTTGTGTTTGACTAGCTTTTGGCATTTCTGGCTTTATAAGATCCATATCCTCATCTTTCATACATCTCTGAGGAAGAATTTATTGAATCATTTTATAATATATAATATATATATATATATTCAATTTCTTTTTATTTTTTTGTTTTAAGAAGGGGTTCATATGAGGTTTTTGAAAAGCAATCAGTCGGTGGTGTTTCCGTAGATTGACAGTACAAGGATGGACAAAAAGGTCATTTTGCGATCTTCCACGCACCCTGGCGCACGGATACTTTTTGTCCGCCGAATCTATTCTCTTTTAATATCGTTTAAAAAACAATCGAAGGAAAAAAAAGAAAAAAAAACAAAAGGAAAATTAAAAATTATCCGAAAAAATGAGTTTGTATTTAATTTTCTTGTAGTTTTAGAGAATTTTTCTGTGTTTCAAAACTCAACACACAATCCTTTGTAGTTTTAATGTACTGACAAAAGTTAACTATTTTCGTTAAATTTAATGGTTTATTCTTTTACAAATTTTTCAGTGTTTAATATGATAAAAAAAAATACTTTAATTTCTCAATTCATTCATGAGCTAATTTTTTAATCCCTATTGTAATAGTATTTAAATAAATATATGCTTTTATACTTTTTGTATATTAAAAAAATACATATTATATAAAAGGTTATATATTCATAATCTCAACTAATTATGATAATTACAAACATCTATATAAATGTTACAAGTATTTAGGTAGAGATGCACATGTAAATACTTCTTTTTTTTATATAATAAATATATCTTTTTTACGACTTCAGAATTATTAGAGTGATTATTTATTTGAGAGTTATTATGATAGAGGTAAAAAATTAACTTTCGATAATTTAGGAAATTAAGTTCTATTTTTCTATTAAACAGTCGAATTTTTTTTGAAAGAAAAAGCATTTAAATTTGATCAAAATTTTAAATTTTATAATTTTATTAAAATCATACAAGGATTATGTATTGATTTTTAAATCATCTAAAAAGTTAACTTTTAATAATTTAGGAAATTAAATTTTATTTCTTTTATTAAATATTTTAAATTTTATTTATTTTATTAAATATTTTAAATTTTATTTATTTTATTAAATATTTTAAATTTTTTAAAGAATAAGCATATAAATTTGATCAAAAATTTAAATTTTATAATTTTATTAAAATTATATAAAGATTATCCGTTAATTTTTAAATTATGGTTCAGCTGAAACCAAAGTAAGGACAAGTGTAATTTCTAAAAATAAATAAATAAATAAGGGGGAGAAAAGGGATTTTTTTTTTTTGTGGTGGGGAGTTGGGGGGATGGCGGGTCCCGCGTCAACTGTTTATTTCGGCCGCTTACTTTGTCGGCTACCTCGTCTTCGTAGGCCCAGGGGCGTATTTTACCATCGTCCTCTGACGTTTCTCTATCGTGTACCCTTTCACTTATCCTTCACCCATAAGTTAACCCCCCAGCCCCTTTCTCTCTCTCTCTCTCTCTCTCTCTCTCTCGTCTGTTTTATTGCAGAGTTTTCGTAGCTTTACGTTCAAAGCTTGAGCGAAGCAAATTTCCTGAAGAGAAAATCGCAAGAACAAGGCTGTGATCGGTGTTACCATGAATCTTGAAGAGGTAAAGGAGTGAATTTGGTGGATGCAGAGAGTGTGACTTCATGGAGAGGGCCCTTTGATTTTGTGAGGATCGGTGAATTTTGAATCGGGTCTTTCTGTGAGAAGATTGTTTGTCCTCTTTTGGGATTTCTCTGTTGAATTAGTAAGAATCAGTTTCATGGCTGGGAGTAACGAAGTAAACCTCAGCGAGTCTAAGGTGTGTATTTAGTTCATTTGATTTCCTTATATGTATGGGGATTTTCCTGTGATTCTTTTCTTGTTTAGGTGGAAGGAAATTTTGATGGGCTTTTGTTTGTTGTATCTCTCCAATTTTGTTCGTAGTGTTCTTCAGACTTTTTAAAGGTTTTGTGGGTTTAATCTAGGTCTGAGGTAGTCTAATTTGGGATTTGATTGCGCGGATCAGATAAATCATTCTTATTTTTTATTTCTTTAGTAGCAGGGGGGATTTGGTCTATCGTTTTGTATTTGCTGATTGTTAATCTAAGTTGGGACTTCAAGTTTGGGATTATAATCTGCGTTGAAGGTTTTGATATGTGTATAACGTTTCTAGGTCATTCTTCTTGCATAACGTAGTTGTTTCGATTGTTTTGGGTTCATTTTCACATGTTGGCCATCTTTTGTTGTGTCTAGGGCTTACGTTTCTGTGCGTGTTTGTTCATTTTCAAATCTGCGTATATCATACTGAATTCCCATGATTTTCTGTCCAGATGGTGGTTCCCTTGAACACATGGGTCCTCATCTCTAATTTCAAGCTAGCTTACAATCTTCTTCGTCGCCCTGATGGAACTTTCAATCGACACTTGGCAGAGTTCCTTGATCGCAAAGTCCCTGCTAACGCAAACCCAGTCGATGGAGTTTTTTCTTTTGATGTCCTCATTGACCGTGAAACTAGCCTCCTGAGCCGGATTTACCGGCCAGCCGTTGCTGAAGAACCCCAGCCAAGTATTTTAGAGCTGGAGAAGCCCTTGACAGCTGATACAGTGCCCGTGATTATTTTCTTCCATGGTGGAAGCTTCGCGCACTCCTCTGCAAATAGTGCTATATATGACACTCTCTGCCGTCGCCTAGTGGGCATCTGTAAGGCTGTTGTGGTATCAGTGAACTACCGTCGGGCACCTGAAAACCGATACCCATGTGCTTATGATGATGGCTGGGCAGCTCTTGAGTGGGTTAATTCAAGGTCATGGCTTCGGAGTCAGAAGGACTCCAAAGTTCATATATTCTTGGCTGGAGATAGTTCTGGTGGCAATATTGTTCATAATGTTGCTTTAAGAGCGATAGACTCAGGAATCAAAGTACTGGGGAATATACTGCTTAACCCAATGTTTGGGGGCCTTGAGAGGACTGAATCAGAGAAGCGATTAGATGGGAAATATTTTGTTACCATCCGAGACCGAGACTGGTATTGGAAAGCTTTTCTTCCCGAAGGAGAAGATAGGAACCATCCAGCATGTAATCCATTTGGTCCTAAAGGTGGAAGGCTCGAAGGAGTAAAGCTCCCTAAGAGTCTTGTGGTGGTGGCTGGTTTAGACCTTATTCAGGACTGGCAGTTGGCTTACGCTGAGGGGCTTAAGCAGGCGGGTCAAGATGTGAAACTTCTTTATCTGGAGCAGGCAACAATTGGGTTCTATCTCTTGCCAAACAATGACCATTTCTATGTCGTAATGGACGAAATACGTGACTTTGTGTGTTCTGATTGTTAATAGAATTAACCTCTTACATGAAGCAATAGATAACAGAATGCTGACATTTCGCTTGGCTTTATCTCCTCTTGAAGTCGTCATCTGCAATTTATATGGGATGTGTAGTAGTAGTACTACTTACTGTTTTATATGTAGCGGTCGATGCGACTCTGCTCCCATCGAGTCTAGTCAAAGGGTTAGCTTTTGGATATCCAGGCACTTGGATCAGTGGCAGAAGGGGTCGGTGGTTTAATTTAATGAAGCCCATTTTTTAGTTTGCTTGATGCCTTGAAGATTTCCTGTTCTCTCTTCTGGCCACAGCAGAGAGGAAGATGGGAGCTTCGACCTTGTGGTACAGTGGCTCTGATTATTTGAGGTCGATGCCTGCTAATGTTATGTTATATAGCTAATTTTAACACATGGATGGAAAACCATCCATGGTGTTGTGAACTTGTAAGTATGCGTTCTACCAACCATATAAAGGTGTTTGCTTACCCGCTGTTGTCATCTTTTGTTGTTTCCATTTGTCATCGGAGCTTCGTCTTTTTCCCAACTCCCTGCTCCACGGTTCATCTAAATGAGTTCCTGATGAAATGAATGATAAATAAGTTACTACCAGGCTTGTTTGGATTTTACGGAAGTTCCTCAACTTCAAAATGCCTTCTTGGTCGTCTTCTGTTCACCTGCACTTTAGTAAATTGGGTTGTGGTTCTGTTTATGGATGTTGTGTTAGGATCTGTGGGTCCAGACGAGTTCATTGTGATCTTTTTGTGCCTGCTGTTATGCTTAGTGTCTGCGGTTGAATTATTTCATATTTAACGTGGTCTGCAGAATTAGTATGGCCATGTTTGATGCTACAATAGCATTAGAACTGGTTCGTGGAGCGAGACATGGTTTCAATCTTTTGGTGACCAGAATACTGCAGTTGACGCCATCACTGCTTGAAAGTAGTGCTTTTGCCGGTGTGGACGGTGTTATTAGATCCTGTAGGTAATCAATTACAAGAAATGTGAGGTAATCAATTACAAGAAAAGAGAGAAAAAGAAAGAAAGAGATTTATATTGGTTCATCCTGGTTTAGGGCTACTAGTGGCGGGCGGGCTTTTAGTCCAAAGGACACGGAGCCGGGGGCGAGTCACAAAATTCAATAGTTCCATTTTCCTTCTTGAAAATTCTCACCAATATTATTATTAGGGTTTCATTCAAAAATATTTCAGAGAACAAAGGAAAAAATAATTTATATATATATATTCATAAATTAAGGCATCACAAATATTATTTCTTTTAGTCATCATACGAAAACCCTAGATCCAAACATTACATGATCTGACTTTGATAGGGTAGCGAGATTTTCGAAATTATTTTCATAGCGTACAAGTGTCGAAGTAGGAACCAACTCAAATAAGGCAAACTTCAACATAATGGTTCTAACCAGAACATAATGGTTCTAACCAGGGAGAAACAGAGAAACAAAAAGACTTGTACTTAGTCGCCTAATCTAGTGGTGTCGGCAACTCTAAGTGCCAGCGAAGTCGAGAATGCAAAATCACTGTAGTTGTTAAACTAGATTTGTGTATTTACTTGTAAAAAAAAAAAAAAAAAAGAGTAATTGCTTGCTCCTGGTGCATGCACATGTATATATGCATGTATCTGTAAGATGATGGGAGCCAGCTGGTTCAAAGAATATAGGCATAGACAAAGGGAAGATTCCACTTTATGCAAATTTCCCATCTTGACTTTGTTAGCAATGGAACATTGAATTCTTTAACCAGGAAATGATTTGAAAAACCAATCATGCTAATAATGTAATTAAGAAAAACCAACTTAAATCCCATCAAGCCCTGGTCTTTTTGCTGCTGTGTTTGTCACTAATCGCACTACCAACCCGAGATGCCCTACCACCACCAGTTCTAAAGTGGTGAGATTAACTTTTGCTTGATTTGACTAGTACATGATATAATAGTTAATTCATGTCATTCTATGGAATGCATTTGTGAAAAACATTCCTACTTTTGGCCTAATGGTCACGTAAAAAAAAAATCCCTTTAGCAAATCAGACTAGAGTCCCAAAAATTCAACCCGATACATTATTTTGATTTAAACTTTTTATAAAATAGGTCCTATCATAAGCTCTTTCCGAAGAATTCTACCAAAATGATCTTATTTGGAGGTCCGGACTTAGGTAGTGTGATATGAGTACCTGAATCTGGCCCCGGGTTCTCTCCTTCCATCTAATTGCAAGGCGATTTGGGGCATAGGATGGCGGCAATAAACAAGCGTTGGCTCCTTGTGTTGAAAGGTGGAAAACAATGCTGGCAGCTTGGATGTATTAAAAGGGAACCACTTTGAACACAATGGTGCATTTTTATTTTTATGTTTATTTTTTTACTTTTTTTTGTTACTTTTGAGAGGTTATTTAAATGGTAAGGAACAGCTAAAGTTTGGACGGTGACAGTGTCATGTTTGATTGACCTCATGTCACATTTTTGTTTCTTTAGCCACTCTGTCATTTTTTCCAAAATGGCTAGTGTGCAAGGACTACGGAATCTTCTCCGATGGTGCGTGGACACTCATCAAATGAATTTGTCTCAGTTTCCGGAATGGTGGTGAAGGGAAGCAACACAAACCAGGCCCTGTGATCTGGGTAAAAACTATATGTTTTTGTCTGTTAGGAGCGTCCATAATCAAATGAGTACATATTTTCATTTTGTGAGGTGAGGTGCACCCGTAATTAAACAGCTACCTCTAAGTCTTTGACTGTCCCCATACCGATTAAGGCTTAGTTGCGGAGGGACAATTGAATGAATTGGGCCCCAATCTCTCAATCAAAGAACTGATGCATACACCCACAACCCCCTTTGGAATGAGAAGAAAATGATTCATTGAATTGGATAAAAGGCGCTAGTTAAGTGCAGGTTAACGTTCTGACCTACATTGAATTCGATAAGCAAAAGGAAAATATCGAATGGCCACAGTGGATGCTTTCAGGAAATCCAACTGAGCTTCGAGCAGCGATTAAGCTGCTATTAAAACGTGTGTGCTTCAAAAAAAGAAAAAGATCCCCATTGCTGCAGCAATATTTACCAAGAATTTCTCCATAAGAGCAACAGCATGCTGAAGGTTCAAACATATAAAGTTCATCTTAGCTCTATGGTGAGTGTTCAATAAGCAATATGTGGTGCCTCAATACCTCTCTCGGTCGGACCCCATAAAAGGTCTGTAAGCATAAAATTGCAAAGCTTGGGCTCAGGCATGTTTTCTCAGCCAATATAAGCCCAATAGTACACGGCTATTATATACTATAAGTTGGGCAGTTCATCAATAGTCATGTGGCACATCTATTTGCAGCATTAAGTAAACTAATTTCTCGAAAATATACTCAGTTGCTGCTAAGTGGAAGCCCACATGCAGCTATGGTAAGTCATAACCAAAGAACAGTCTAGTTCTCAAAACAAAAATGCAGCCAACAGAATAAAACTCTAAACAGATTAAATAATGCATCCCTGTGCCTACAGACACCAGTCACCAGCCTAATGCATTAGGTGCAATGTTTTAGTACATCGTAGATAGGAGAAAATATTTTAGCCTCAATGCGTAGTCTCTCAGGCTTATACTTGTGAAATGATTGGCCAAAGTCGAGTGGGGAACAGCCTCTCTCTCAGACGAAGTGTGACCTTTTGCCAAAGGACAATCAAATTATATAACAGCATACTACCAACCGTCAGTCTATCCGACCCCAAAAGTGTTGAGATTAAGTCATATCTTGTTTTTGTGTACTATGAGCAGCACTCAGAAAACATTGCTAATTAAGAGAACAATTAGGACAGGCGGTGTGAAATAGTATAGCAGAAAGTTTGATTGAAATAACAGCCAGGAATATGTTCTCATTTTAAGACACTATCATTATTCCTATTTCAAAAGCTCAGAACAACTCAATGGCATGGCGTTTGACTTTGAGAACCATAGAATCTAACACTGGGAGATCCAGAAATCTATAAAAACAAGAAATAAATAACTAAAATCAGCTAGCGTGCTTTAGCAACGTACGCGGCGGATGCTGCAGCAAAAATCATACTGGCAGATGATACTGCAGTCCAGAAGCTCTTTTGCTTTCGTTCACCCGCCACAGAATTTCGCAGGAAATCAAGCTGTTGCTTCATCTCCTCAGCCTTCATCTCTCTGTCCCTAAAAGACTTATTAATCGCCTCCAATTCTGCAACATAGTGTTCAATTCCTTCTCCAATCTTATGCTCACCCCCAACAGACATGTCTCTCTTTCCATTAGCTTCATCACCAGCGAGGCTTAACAATGTGGAAGTGCTCTTCAGCATAGTGCTCATAAGCCCTATTTCTTTCTGAGCCTCTATGAGGCTTCCATTTACTGTAGTTTTCTCCATAATTGCGATTTCATATTCATCTTCCAACTGATTCTTCGCTCTGATCAGGGTACTGTAGTCGCTCCTTACTTTCTCTAGAACCTTTAGGGTTTCGTCCAATTTTTTTTCAGCTTCCGAAACATGAGATTTCATTTCTAGCACAGTTCTTTTCTCATCATCTAAACATTTAACAATGGTGATCTTCTCAAGTGTAAGTCGATCAACATCATTTTTGTAGGACTCTATAATCTCATCAAGCTGTTTGTTTTTTGTTTCGCGATCAGCACACAACCTTTGCAAAGTCAAGACAGAATTAGTCAGTTCATCCACCTTGCTCCCGAGTTCGACAAGTCTTTTCTCCTGTTGAACATTCACATCTTCTGCCACCCTCTTCTCTTGGACAAGTTCCTCCGTCTTCCTATTCTGAACCTCTACTTGATTCATAGACGACTCCAGATTCCTCATAACTGATTCTTTTTCTCCCATCAGTGTATCAATGTCTCTCGCTTGTTCCTCTATCTTCCTCTTCTGAGCGTCTACCCGATTCGAAGACTCTTCCAAATTTCTCATAGCTAATTCTTTTTCATGATTCAGTAAATCAATGTCTCTTTGGTTTTCCTCATTTCCTTCAAACAGCATATCAATTTTCCTTTGTCTTTCCTCATTTTCTTCCACCAAATCATTGATTTTCATTTCCATCTGCTTTGCCTTCTTTGTTGCGTCATCTCTAACCTCTTCCATCACCAAAAGTTCATTACGCAATCCCTCATCCGCATTTTCCAAGCTCGAAATAGCCTCATTACATTCACCTATTTCCTTCTGCAAATCATAAATCCTTGCTTCCAGCCTCCCATTCACCTCCTGGATCCGCATCTTATCCTCAATCACACCCTGAATGCCTCTCTTCAGGCCCTCAGTTGTCTGCAACGAATCCTCGAGCCTCCTCTGGATGAAACCCTTGTCAGAAACCAAGGACTCAATAACCTTTTCTTTCTCATCTTTTTCCCGGGTGAGCCCTTCCAATTCCTTCTCGAGTTTCCCATTGGATTCTTGAATCCTTGCCCGACTCTTCTCCATCTCAACCATTTCAAGTCTCAATACATTCACCTCTTCAGCCTTAACACTGAGTTGATCCTTCAAACCATCCCTTTCTATATTCACTCTTCTCAACAAATCACCCTCGACCTCAAGAGCAGCCACAAGCTGCTCAACCTTATCCTTCACCAACTTTATCTCACTCTCCCCTTTCTTCGCAATCTCATCCCTCTCCCTACAGACCTCCCTCACTTCTCTAACCAACCCCTCCCTCGCCCGAACAAGAGCAGAAAAATCCCCCCTAAACCCATCAATCTGAGAAAACAAGAACGCACCCACCAAGCTTTTCTCCAACTCGAGGCCTAAGGATTCCTCACTGGACCGAGACAACTCGGCCAACAAGCGTCCCCGCTCCATTTCAGACCGAGCCAGCTCGGATTCAAGGGAAACATTGGATTGTTGAAGAGAATCTACCTGATGCCGGCGGTCGGCAGTCTCCTTGAGGAGCATAGAGTTGAGGGATTTCAAGTTCTCAAGCTTCTCTTCAGAGCCGTCCATGGATTTAGGCTGGTGGTGGTTATTCAGGGTTTGCTCTTTGGGTTTGAGCTTGTCTTGGACATTATTCTCATTGTGATGGTGGTGGCTCAGTTTCTTCTTGGCCATAGTTTTGAGGTTGAGAGGATGAGACAGAGACAGAGACAGAGAGATGTGATGGCTAGGGTTTCGGTAGGGTTTGTATGGAGGAAAATGAAGATATAGAGAGAGAAGAGGGTAATGAAGAGATTGTCTAGCTGCGATGAGATGCGGTGGGAATTCAAAATTCAAACGTTCGGCTCGCACACTCTACGAGGCTTAATCTCGGGAATCGTAGAAATTGCACGAAAAATTGCACTTAAGTCCTTTATAATTTAATCAGATTGCAGATAACTCCCCTATAATTTAAAAATCAATACATAACCTTCATATGTTTTTATTGGAGTAGTTAATTTTTCTATTAAACTTAACAGTTTGTGCATATCAAGTATTATAAAATGAAAAAAAATAGATTTAATTTTAAAATCTATTTTCCTAATAGAAATTAGATAAATCCTAATTTCATCATTTTATAACACTTAGATGCACAAATCGTTAACTTTAACGAAAAAAGTTAATAATTAAAATTTTAATGGAAATATTAGAAGATTAAGTATTGATTCTTAAACCATAGGAGAGTTCTTTGTAACTCGATCAAATTATAGGAGGTTTGAGTGTAATTTTCCCTGAAAACTAATATATATTTTTAAGATGTTATTTATTAGCAAGTTGTTAAGAATGTCTCTCTCTCTCTCTCTCTCTTTTTGAAATGCTTACATTTTCAATGCATTGATTGAATAAATTCTATTAATTTCAATATATTAAAATGATGAATGTATCTATAATTAGGTTCTTAGCATATGTCCTTTGGGCACGAGTAAGGAAAACCATCATTAGATACTGAATTTATTCATCACACAGATACATCGAATTTTCATTACACAGATACATCAAATTTTATTAGTGGATCATCAGTTACTTTCCCCAATAAAATGAAATAAAATAAAATTCTCATTAAGCTCAATTAGGGTCCCCTCTAATCTTAGAAATGCTATTAAAAATATTTAACTACATGAAAGAACTTATAAGAACATGTTAATAAGTCTACTTTTGTAAGATTTCGTGTTGATCTAGTTGCATATCTTAGTTCTATATTTTTATATATTTTTAAAATTTGAATGGACAGAATAATTTTTAAAAAAATCATAAAGGAATAATTGAGGCAGGGCTTAATAGATGGGAGCCAAATCCATTAAATTAGGTATTTAGCAATTTTTTTTTTTTATATAGTAATTAGGCGTTGACGACTGCCCTTTAACAAAATCGTGAATTTAAGGTCTGAAAGTGAGAGCAGACATTTAATTTTAAGGGCCCTAGCACGCTCTGAGGCCCAACCCACTTTCAGGCCCAATCCAATTTCAGGCCCAACTCATTTTCAGAATTAGACAATTTTGAGGCCCAACTAAATATCAGGATCGGTCCATTACGATAAAGTCAAGTGATGGGTCAGATTCATGTTTTCCCCACCCCACAGTCTTTGTGCAATTGCAACTGTTATGGTCAAGAAGGATTGGGGAACTGAATATATTTATTGGGTCGGTAACCGTGGGTCCCACACTTATGATACGAATAATAATGCGAGTATTTGATATTTCACGTGGCAAAATCTTCAGTCCCGAGACAATTGTATTATTACATGTTGAGGGTTTCTCTAGGGTAAATCCGAGGGGAAAGTGTCCTGTAAATCTAATATTATGAGCGTGTTTGGCTCACAAAATTCCATATTTTTATCCAACATTATATTTTTCAGAATGTGATGCTCGAAACATGATATTCTTCTGTTTGATACAAGTAGTCGAATTCTCCAGAACGTGACATTATTATGATTTTTAAAAAATAGTATTATTAATTCTTTATTATGAATAGATTTACCAAAAAAAAGACTCTTTATTATGAATAAAGGTACTGTTATTGTTATCATTATGAGCTATGTATTTAAATGAAAATTTTATCAATCTGCTTATTTATAACGATAGTTTGGACATTCTATTATATGTACACATTGCGGCATACTTTTAATCTCACATTCTCACCGCTCAACTCAAAAATGCCAAGTCCCTATTTTTTCAAAATATGAGATTTGAGAAATGTGACATTCCAAAGTCATACCAAATGCTGGAATGTAATATTTACAAATAAATTTTGAATAGATTCGGTGAACCAATCCGATCTTATGTTCTCTTTTAAAGCTGTGAAGTGCACATAAAGTTTGCGTCGACGACTAATAAAAATAATAACTTGAAACTTGTGAAGTGCACGCCGACTAATATAAATAATGCGCGAAGATTCTAACAGACATATGCCTTTTGCCTTTACTTGCACATTACTAGCAGACCAATAGACATGCCACCGCCCTCTCACAATATATCTATATATATATATCTTTGACATTACCATAACACTTCCATTCAGTGAATGCGTGTAGACAACAATTGCAATCTTTTTATCTTTTTGCCAAATGTAAAAAGAAAAAAAGAAAAAAAAAGAAAAAGAGCTGCTTAAACAGCAGCTTCACACTTCCAATATTATTAGTACTACTACCGTTTTTCTTTTCCCTTTTCAAAGAAATGCTTCAATTTTGGTACAAAGCGAGAACTTTCGAACTTTATCATATAATAGAACGAGCAAATTCACCATGTATTTAGGTTCAAATATTATAGAACGCACTTCATAATGATCACGGGTTTGGCTCAGATAACACCACGAGTAAATTTTTGGGTGACCCTACGTTGGTTTAATCTGGTCATGGAGGCCTACTTTTCAGGAATTGGACACAAGCCAGGCTCTCTAAGCAATCCATTCGGAAATAAAAAGAAAAGAGAACCATTTCAAAGTTGAATGAATCTCCCAGCTGTGTCTTACTCTACAAACTCATCTTGGTTAGGGTTGAACTTTGATGATAAAAACAGGTCCACCATTTGGGGAAAGAAACTTTGAGGAATGAAACTGGAATAACTTATTCACATTCACCATCATGTACATTAGACATAAGAGCATAGCCAATATTCAGAAATGGGTCCAGAAGAATACAGAAGAAGAAGAAACAAGAAGAACAATAAAGAAGATGCTGCTCTCTTTAGTCTTCGGATGCCGCCTGCCTTCGCTACACGGGAATGGCAATCCCAGCGGCCGAAAGCTGTTGCTCAAGCTGTTGTGAGAGAAGATGGGCGAAAGGAGAAAACATGAGGCTTTGAGACGACGAAAAACTAAATAATCGAAAATCGATCCGAAACAGACGTATCTATCAACGGTAGCTTCTACTCACACTGATGAGAGTTTCAAGTTTGTTCCTCACAAGGGCATATTCTTGCTTTACTTGTTGCAGGCATTTCAGGCATCTAAATCACAAGAACAAAGGTTGCACAAGGCTATCTCAATTCTGACCACAACAACAGATATGTTCTAGAAGTACTCAAACATGGTAATCTTAATGACATGAATTTAAATTTCAAAAGAAGAAAACAGATTGGAGTTGTAGTAAAGAAATTCACCCCTCAGTATTCTGCTCATTGCAGCAGTTGCGGAAGGAGATGCAGACGTTCTGAACTCTTTCTGCACCAATGCTGTGAGTTCAAATAAACATATAAAGCATCAGAGTCGGTTCTGCATATCGAGAGCAGCAATTGCAGTCCAGACTAGGCTACTGTATTGTGAATCTACAAGGCCAAATCCATGTTTCTATGAATTTTTTAAACAGACTGCATTCATTAGTCTCTCATCTTCTCTCTCTCTCTCTCTCTCTCTCTCTCTCTCTCTCTCTCTCTGTGTTTTCTGGGGTTACATCCATCAACAGTCGCCCAAGAGGGAGGCATTATGAGACCGAGAGGAGTCCAATTCGCTGCAAAAAAAATCTCCCAGAAAATAGAAGGCACTAACATAGCAGCGACTACGAGAATAAATCGGCAAAAACAAACAATTATCAAAGTAAAAGGCTCTCCTAGAATGTGAAGAAAAAGAGGGTTCTTGAAGCCGATGAAACACAAGTGATTCCATCAAGAATTGACCCTTTCAATTCGGGGAAGACATGCTTATACCTGGAGCTGCTGCCTTTCAACTGATGGACATAGGAATCCACCCTCCTGAAATCAGCATTCTGTTGATTTCTGTATACAACAGTAATAAACCACAAAAACCCAACTACCATGAGAAAGTGAACACTTTCTTCATATTTTCAGTCACCTCTAAAATCAAAGGGTACCCAGAAAAGGAATCCATGAAGTAATTCAACAAACAAGAGAACTCTTCAAAAATAATGAAAAAAATAAACGAAAAAGAAGAAGAAGAAGAAGAAGATGCCAGGCTTAGGCCTTACAGTGCTTTGCCCAATTCATTAAGAAGCCTCTCAGCGTCCTCAAAAAAGAGAGACACCACTTCAGCCACGAAATCTGGGTTACTTGCATCTTGCAGTTGCCGGAGTTGGGTAAACTGATCATTCAATATCCCCTTTCCGAAAACAATCCAGACCCATCGTCAGAAGCCAAACCCACAAACCACACATAAACACAGGCGGAAAAAAAAAACGAGAGAATGAGATAGAAAAGAGAGGGGATGGTGCATAAGAAGCCAAAATATAGCAAACCCCACAACAAGATTCATGACATTTTGGAACAACATAAAGTATTAGAAGCCAAGAACAGAGAAAACCACCCTGGGAAATTTTCAAGTTTTCTCATTTGAAAGAGCCCTATTAGTTGGTTTATAGACTGACCTCTTGAAACAAAGAGGCTGTGTAGTCGACGAACTGTTTTCTCAACTGCGCTGCACTACCCATTTGAAGTTTTCTGAAGTTTTCCCTCAACCCTCAGCAGATCTCACAGGCTCATTTCACATTTTCTTCTAAGAGAAGCTCAGACCCGGAAAGGGTTACGATAGCTTTAGCTCGAGGGAAAACCCAGAAACCTAAAGATTCCAGCTTCTGGGAAGGACTAAATATACAGTATAAAATTACCTCACATGCAATCCTGTCACTGGGCTTCAGTTCCTATTATTTTGCTCTGCTTCCCTTTACCCATACCACCATAGAATAGATAATTAATTAAATCATAACTCCCCATTAGATCCAAAAGATGTTGCTAAATACCCTTCACCTTCCCATCTCTTCCTTTCAGTAATTATTGCTTAATCTCCTCCCTCCCCCCCTCCTCTCTATGTTCTTATTTAATGTTTTTTTTATTCTATAGATCTCATTCTGTTTTTTGTCCTTTTTTGTCCATGGTGATAACCTCAACCTAAAGTGGGGTCACCAACCACCGCCAAAGAAATTTTCTTGCTTTCCTTTTTTTGTTGCTAAAAGAGCTAATGAATACCCAGATTGGTGTCTTGAATCATTATGGAGTAAGGATAAACCTCATAGCCATTGGCTGAAACTAGAGGGCTTTAATATCATAGGAAACATGAGCACTTGTTTTTAAGGTTTTTTTTTAATTTTAAAAAACCCATTCGATTCTATTATTTTGAAGAAGAGCCTCGTTCAGTTTACTTCTCTGTTTGGACTTAGACTAATATAGGGGCATTTGAAGAGAAAATGGCTTAAATGTAGAAAAAGTCAAAGGGCCATTTTCGGCAATGAATATTTTTGGAGGCCAACACTTGAACTCGCAGCAATGTGATGATGTAAGACCTCAGAAAGGGCTCAAATCTACATCTTTATATATCGATTCCGGATCTCATTTTAAAAATTTTTTTTTAACAAAAAAAAAAGACGAAGAAGAAGTAGAAGGAGAGAGTGGATTTATATTCCTTCTTGAAGGCTACGGTAATATTTATACTTGTTCCTTGATTGCCTACGATGGAATGATGATCATTCTCTTTATTATTTTATTCCCTTTTCACATTTTTATTTTTGATTCCATCTTAATAATTTTCTTGAAGAATAATGGCATGCTCATCTTACTTGTTGATATTGTTTGGTTGATGAATGAGAGTGATTGAATGAACTTTAGCTAGCCCGGAAGGAATAGCAGACCAAACAATGTGCCCTACAGATCCTTCATTTTTGGCTTTATCCTTAATCCCATCATCCCCTTCCTCTGTTATTATTGTGTGTGATGTTGAAATGCTTTCAACCGAGCAGATATCACTACTTACAGTGGGGATTTTTAGAGGCGGGGAAATCACAGGTGTCATGCCTTGGGGACACTACGGGGGGACCTCTCACTTGCATTCGCATCAAGGGCGATGATATTCATTCCCCACAAATCAAATTCAAATCCCTAAAATCTTTGTAACGTTTGGTACATGAGAGCTTTAGAGATTCGAACGCAATTTGTGAGGGACGAATAAATTTTTCTTTGCGGTGGGGTTTAAATGAAAAATTTTCATACAAAGTGGAAAAGCAGGTGAGAATGAAAATGTTGATTCCCATTCTATCATTCGGTAATTTCCTCGTATAATGGAATGATGATCATCCCTCTTTGTTATTCCATTCCCTTTTCACGTTCCATATCGATTCCATTCCCACTAGCTAAAAAAAAGCCATAAACATCAAACTACCCCTTGAACTTTTACTTTGTTCTCAATTTGGTCTTTCAACTTCAATTATGAGCAATTTGATGCTCGAACTTTCATTTTATACTTACTCGAAAACGAACGTTAAGAGACATAATCAATTGCTCATATGACATCCCACGTGTGTACTTATGTGAAGGATCATGTGTGCAACTTTAAGTACATATAGTCCTCTTTTTCCTTTCCAGTCCTATTTCTTTTATTTTCTTCCAACTCAAACCTCTTTCCTCTTGTCCTAACTCTATTCTTGCTCAAATGCGAAGTCGATTAAGTATAAAATGAAAGTTTAAGGATCAAATTGCTCACAATTGAAGTTGAAGGACCAAATTGAAAATAAAGTAAAAGTTTAAGGGGACATTTTGAAATTTCCGAAGATATTTGGATATGGCCCAAAGACAAGATTAATGACTTTGAGCTGTTCTGCACAGAGATAACGGGGCATTCAAATTGGCTGTCACTGTAACATGAACTAAAAGGATCCGGGCAATCCCAAGGATAAGGCCTCCAGGATTTGTCTTACATTCCTTTGTCAACATCTCTGTGATGGTTCCAATAGAGGCATGTCTTCATGCCCCAACCAATAAACCACACCCCCCCCCCCCCCCCCCCCCCCCCCCCCCCAACAACAAAAATCACCTCCCTAAAAGAAAAATGTAAAAAAAAAGAATTCACCCCTGACGTCATTCTGTTAAAAATAATTCTCATTTATTTTGCAGCTTTTAACGAAACTACATTGTTTCAAGGACGGATTCGAGCAAATTCAACAGTTTCAAGCATATATTCTCTTTTCACAAAGAAAATAAGCAAGCAAATAAGAGAAAGTAAAAAGAGCGAGGCAAATTCAGCTACAAATCCAGCCCGACTCTAGAATATTTTCACTCCCCCCCCCCCCCCCCCCTCTCCCCCATTTTTGCAGTTTCAAGTAAAAATACAAAAGTTGTAGCTAGATGAGATTGAATCAGAAACCCTTACACAACTCCAGGGGCACTATGCGCATCTTGAATTTCTGACAGGGAAGCCAAGACTAACGAGCTAAGCATATCTAGGGTTCGGTAATAATCTCAAGAACCCACAATGTGTTGAGCTATGATCAAAATCTCGGGAGTCAAGATCGAGGAGGTGTTAAACATAATATGACTAGGTTTGAGTACTCTTTGGTACATCATCTTACCTTTATACAAACATAAGCATCTCTCTCATACATTACCCCAACCTTATACAACATAAGCATTACTAGTCATATTGCAGTAAGTCCTATGAAGATAAATCTTGTGACTGTAGTACCCACATTCATACAACGCAAGGAAACCCGATGGGTTCGATGTCTTATGTCATACTCCCTTTCCAAAAGGCCAAATGCATGAGACTAGGGAACGAGAAGGGGAATGGACCACTTGATCTGTTTGGCTTATGCTGAAGCACGCAGCTGAGAGGAAGGGCATCTAAGTGGGGCCCTTCAGAGGCAGATTTCAGGCCAATAATGCAGTGAAACAATTGGCAGAGCCTAAAGAAAACAAATACGTAAGATGTGTGCCTGTGTGTGTGTTTTTTTTTTTTTTTGGGGGGGGGGGGGGGGGGTGTCCAAAGTAATGAATGAACAGAAGAAACAAGGGCCACTTTGATACAGCATCAACTCAATACCCACAAAATTGTACAATCATAAAGGCCACTCATTCCCCCTCTGCACAAGATACCTACAAAACAGTCCATTCATTAGTCCTTGTACCACTACCCACAAATGTGTACATCACAAAATGCCATTCTATTCGATACCCACGAAGATACACCACAGAAGGCCATTCTCTACGTGATACCCACAAATATAAATGACAAAAAGATATTCATTACTCTCACAGATAACTTCTACTTGATGTTCAAGTCTGCAATTTGAATAATTTAGGCTTTAATTTTTAACAGCACCAGACGTAAACCAAAATGATGTTCTATTTCCTTCATGTCTAATGCCAAGGAAGAGGGAAGATGAGTTATCCACTACCTAAATTGATAGGAACCAAGGGGAAGAGGAGCAAAACCCACTCAGTAGAAGAAATATCTACCCAGTGAGTGTGCTCCAAAAACATGCGTCAATAATATATTTAGGTAAAATAACTAAAATTGCTTCATCAATTTCAAGCAATGCAGTGCTAATGGCAGAACTAATGCATTTCATGACCCTAATTTTCCCTAGAAAATAGCAATGCAACAATTTCAAGCTCAAAAAGCCATAGCACTAAAGAGATGACAGACTGATGAATACAACATAACAAGCCCAAACAAATTTAGTTCACTGCCTCTGCACAGAAAACTAGGGTTGAACAAGGAGAGCAACATGCACAACAAAAGCAAACAATTTGTACAATGGAATGAGCTCTATTTCATTTTCCACTTTCTTTTTACTTTTTCATTTGAAGAATAAATAATGTTACACAGCATTAGAAAGAACAATGTTCACACAGATCATTTATAATGTGTGCTTTTAATCTACATCATGTACATGAGAATTAGAGCGGAAGAAAAACCAGGAATTTGCTTCAGGAACACTGGGATGAACAAAGATTTACACGTCAACATCTCAAGTCAACCAGTCAGTAGTAGCATTGAACCATCAAAAGCCCAAAACACAAAGGCCAGCATTTTCATAAAAGGGATCGATTCCAACCATCCACCTGATCTCTGAACTACACATCCACAGAATAATGGGAGTTGTAGAAAGGTAGAGTTGGAAGGAACACATCAGCCTGCAAACAAAGAAAATGGCTTGTTCAGTTCAAATGAGGGTCAACAGAAAGGACGTAATACCAAATGCTATGTAACTTAATACACAATAGCAGCAATGCCTTTGTGTCAAGCGACAAATAAGTGGCTAAATCTATGTTTTGTAAGTTAGGAGAGAAAAGGGAGGGAGGGAGGGATTCTTTACTCTTAGGAGGGGAATGAAGGAAGAGTGTCTAACCTCCCTCTCTTCCCCATTTCTACTTTTAACGATATTATCTGTATTACAAAACATTTTATTAAAGTTTTCCCTCAAAATCTTAACACTTTCCGATCCCTTAGAAAACTCAAAAACACAGGATTCAGAAGAAAAGCTGTGATTTTCCTTGCAAATCCTTCCCTCTCTCTTTTCTAAAACGCACTTACAAACATGGCATAAAGGAAATTCAAAAGGAATGTTTCTAATACAAATAACACTTTATGCAGTTGTTCCCCCAAAACTATATTAAATTTTTTGGCAAAGATTAGATCAGGAATGCAGCCTTAGAAGGGTTTGTTAAAGTCAATGCATCAGATCACAACACCATTCTGATACATTGCTTGATCCAACATGGAAGGTATATGGTGTTTGTTTGGCAAATCGGTACGTGTGTGTGTGTATATATATACATATTAAAAGCAAACACCATATTCAAAACTAAGCTTGATCAAAACTTTAGCCATAGAGTACTTGTTTGGATAGTATTTCAGGACAAAAAAAAATTAGTATTTAATGTTACTAGTTCTAACTTCTAACGATAAACTTCTAAAGATAAATGTTTAACATTCATGTCGCATCAAAACTCCAGCAGACCACTAGAAGACTTCCCTTGAAGCAACAACACCAGAGGTTCAAAGCACAACATGTACATGACACCTTAGAAGCATGGCAACTCTAGATTTATGAAGTTCCTCCTTGCAATAAATAGTTCATGAAGTAGGGACAAAAGATCTCAATATGGTAAAGCTATCCAACCTGGCACCGTAAAAAGAAATTTTTGCCTATGCCAACGAGCAGCAGAAGTGGCTGTAACAACCATCAATTTATGGGGTGCAACTGATACAAGATGACTATATGTAGTTTGTCTTACCAGACTATTTATATTCCATAGATATTTGAATTAGCTTTACTAAACAGCACACATTCTTTAGTAAATCTAATTATATATATATATAAAGCTGTATGCAAAGACAAGGGGCACCCACAAGCAGACACATCAGCAAAAATGCGTCCAAAAAAAAAAAAGGCTGACACATCAGCTTAAACATGTCTCCCTTTATCCCTAAAATGCTTTCACCCAATATGATTCAAACACATGTCACTAAATTAAGAATCATATTAAACTCTTCCTCAATGATACTTTATCTCCTTTCATTACTTAGCTATTATCACTAATAAATGGTTTTTAAAAGACATGACATCAGATCTAATCTAACTACATATGGTTGAATTCATTTTTCTGTATTCTTCAATTTAAGGCCTACATTGAATATTTTTAGATATCGTTTAGACTTAAATTTTTTTACCAAAATTTAAAGCACACATACACTGATATGTGTTACGGTCTCATTTTTTGAATAGTTTTATCCATAAACGAATTCATGAACTTTATTTAAACTCTTTCTCTTCAATATATGTTAAATTTATAATTATTGATGATTAAATGATTTGTGCATCTCACGAGATTCGAATCAAGTTTTACTCAAATTTAAAGCTAAACTTTACTAATATGCATTCTTAATGATGCTGACCTTCCTCGGAGAAGGCAAAGACACCTCCAAGCATGTCATCATTATCTCCATCTTCCTCTGACTTTTCTCTATCACAGGGACCACTGCTGCAGTCTACATCAGTGACAATTTCTGCTAATTCATGGCTACCATCAGCATCCGATGCTTTATAATAGCCTTCCTGAAAGTATGGATCAAAGTCTAGTGCATCGTGTGATGCCCCCTCATCAAGAATGTTCATACTCAAATCAGAACGGTTGGAACTTGTGTTTGAAACATCACTGGTCCCAACACTGTTTGAAGGTGGAACTTCTCTTGCGCCACTTTGTTCAGAAGAAAGAGAATCATTTTTTAACGTAGAACTGTGCATCATTGGAGGAAGGTCAATGATAGATTGTCTGGGCGAAATTGGGAAACTGTCTCCGTTTGAGGAGTTTTGGTCAGGCAAAGAGGATGCTAAAATAACACCCTCTCTCTTCCCCCCATTATTCTTCTTCGCATGGACAACAGATGGAGGAGCAGTTATTGGATCCAAAACAACAGGAGTCTCAGTTGTCCTTGACGAACCTGAATAAAATGAATGATATTAATCACACAACTGAATTTTTTATACAAGACCAAAAAAGATGATGAACTTACCTGAGTCAGAATTCTCAACCAAGTCAATTGACTCCGCCTTAGAGTAGGATACAGCAGCATCTTCTGATAAATTCCCTTTAGTTCCATCCTGTTTAGATGATGAATTTGGATTTCTTCCTCCAATAAGTCCTCTGTACAAAGAAACCAAACAAGCAATTTATCAGATAAAATGGTAGATGGAAGCACTATGACAAAACAACGATTAAAAGAACAGAGAGGCAGAAAAAAAAAAAAGAAACAAGAAAGGGTAAGGAGTGAAACAAAAGGCAAAAGTTTTAATGTTGTTTGACACTATGATGGTTACCCCACGCATAAATTACAAACACACACAAAAACAGAAAGTGCTTTTCATAACGAAAAGTGTCACCCCAGACACAACATCAACACCTAGAGAAGTGGTTAAACAATCAGTTGAGTTCAATAAAGCACCAAAATGGAGAACCACCCACGTCTAAATCTAAAAATAGCATTACCAACTCCAAGGATAGAACAGAAAGCACTACCTACCTTGGGCTGCAACAAGAAAAAACATACATAAAGAGGCACCAATGTACATAGTTGCTGCCTCAGTGTTGTGGCCCTTTCATTTACTGTATTGAACGGCAATTGTACTACCTCATGTATCATCAGGCACAACAAAAGAAACAAATCGTACAAGGCTATTGCAGAGCAGGCACTGGAATGAGACCATAGCAGGAGAATAGCAATTCTTAAACTCCTAGCAGTACAGATAGTCTAGGCAGGGGTAAACATGAAATGCGAAAGGGTCTCCAGGAGCGCACATCAATATGCACATTAGCACGAATAGTGGAATGTGAAGTGTTTCTGGGCCAATTTTTTCCTCCTGCGAGCTAGACTGACCCCCATATATTTCTGGTTACAAGAGTTCCAAAAATAATGTTTTGAAGAACATGAATCTTGTGGGAGCTTGGATCAGTTTCCCAACCACATATAAGCAAAGATTGGAAATGTTCCACAAATAGTTCAGTTTGTAAATTTAAAATTAGTTAAATGAGAAATTGTCAAGCAACCAACTCTCAAGGGAGGATTGGGCATCAAATCTCCTATTGAGTTCAACTCTGCCTTGCCTAGTAAATGGCTCTGGAGATTTATGCTTGAGAAAGATCACATTTCGTGGCAGGATATCACTTTCAACCACAGCCTCGCGCATCTGGGGTTGGATCTGAACTCAGAGCAGCCTCCCTTGTGGAAAAGGACTTTGGAAAGACATCAGCAAAGGTTGGAGTTTATTTCTGCTCGACACAAATGGATCCCCACCCAAGGTACTTCCATTTTCTTTTGGAATGACAGGTGGTGCGTAGATCTACCTCTAAAGCAACAATTTCCAAATCTTTTCAAGTTGGCAGTGGCTAAGAAGGGGACTATTTCCTGTCTTCATCATACAGGTAGCTAGAATATAAACTTCAGTAAGAGGGCTCAGGATTGAAAGATAATCGAGTTCGTGGAATTCTCTGAGCTCATCTACAAATATTTGGGAATCACTATTGGTGATGATATGATCATTTGGAACCTCAGCAATTCTGGACTTTATATTGTCAAGGACTCCTATCTTGATGTCTCTAGCAAAAGCAGCAGGCTTTCGGTTGATGGAAATCAGGCCTGGTCCCTGATTTGGAAATCTGATGCCCCTTCTGAAATTGCTTTTTTCTTTCTTTCTTTCTTTCTTTTCTTTTCTTTTCTTTTCTTTTTTTTTTTTTTTGGCTTGAAAAGCAGCTGGGGAAAAACACCCTGACCATGGACAACCTGCCAAAAAAGGGGCAATGTCTTGTAAATGGATGCAAACTTTGCAAATCAGAGGTGGAATTCACAAGCCTTCTCCTTATCTACTGCCCTTGGAGTAGACAAATTTGGGCATTAGATGGGTGCCAGAGGGAAGCATTGGCATGGAGCTTAAAGCTTGGTTGGGCTTGCACCCTGAGAAAAAGAGGAAGAAATTGTTTCATGTGATCCCTCTGAGCATTCTTTGGGTCATCCAGAGGGAGAGAAACAATAGGTTCATTGAAAGCAAAGAGCTCTTAATCCAACAACTGAAAGAAATTTGGCTTTCTTGTAATTTTAAGCTTTTTGTCAATTATATTGATCACATTGAAAACCTAGCTTTGTAATTGTAGTGAAAGAGAGGAGAAAATTTTAAGGAGAAAAGTCAGATGCCCTAATACAGGCACAAAGACTATCTATTTATAATACTCAATATTAGGGTCTATTTATAATACTCAATATTAGGGTTACTAGGAAACCTTAGCCCCTTGAACAAGGAAACATAATGGCACCACACAAAATACAAAACCTAATGTGCCAAGAATACAAAGTCCAAAAGGCTTACACAATCCAACACTCTCCCTCAAGTTAGGAATAAATATTACACGTACCTAACTTGGACATAAGGAACTCAAATTGGGGCTTGAAGAGACTTTAGTGAAGATATCAGCACATTGCTAAATAATAGGCATAAATGGTAAACACAATTCCCTCGACATCACACGTTCGCAAATGAAATGTCAATCCGCCTTAAAATGCTTAGTACAGTCATGTTGAATAAGATTATTTGCAATACTTATCGCTGCCTGATTCACAATAGAGTTACATCAGAGACTCAAACAGGACCTCAAACTCATTTAACAACCGACGTATTTAGATTAACTCGGAGATTCCATTCATCATGGATCGAAATTCAGCTTTTGCACTTAGACTGGGTGAAACAAGCCACTTTAACTGCGCCAAGTCACAAAAGTTCCCTCCCACAAAAACACAATAGCCTGAAGTAGAGCTCTTATCAGCAACCAAGCCTACCCAATCGGCATCGGTGTAGGCCTCAATCTTCATAAGGTTATGTGTGCTAAACAAAGGTCCTTTACCAGAACATGATTTTAAATAACGAAGCACCCTGTCAACAACTTACATGTGAGGAACCCATGGAGCATGCATGAATTGGCTAAGGACATTAACCACAAATGCAATATTTGGCCTGGTAAGAGATAAATAAAGAAGTTTCCCAACTATTCTTTGATATCGGCCTACGTCATCAATTTGTTGTCTCGGTTGAACTCAATTTGACATTTGGATCAAAAAGAGTATCCAAGTCAATATCCAGTTTTCACAGTGTCATGCAAGAGATCAAGAATATACTTGTGTTGAGAGACAAAGAAACTATCCTTGGACTTAGCAACCTCTACCCCAAAAAAATATTTGAGTTCTCTAAGGTCTGATCTCAAATTGAGAAGCTAAAAATTTCTTTAGCTGAGCTATTTCTCCTTCATTATTTCCGGTAACCACAATATCATCGCTGTAAACAATGAGAATTGTAATGAGAGCACCCTGTCGTCTAAAGAATAGTATATGATCAGCATTGCTTTGATTGAATCCAAATCTTTTCACAACTAAGTTGAATTGCTCGAACCAAGCCCTTGGAGATTGCTTAAGACCATACAAAGACTTCTTGAGTTTACATACCTTCCCTTCATTAGCCTCAACAATGCATCTTGAAGGTGGTGACCTGTATACTTCCTCTTCAAAATCCCCATTGAGAAAAGCAATTTTCACGCCCATTTGGTGTAGCTTCAATCCTTCCTTCGCAGCAAGAGACAATAACACCCAAACATAGTTCATCTTTGCCACTGGTGCAAAATTCTCTCCATAATCAATGCCATATTTCTAAGTAAAAACCTTTTGCAACCAATCTAGTTTTATATCTCTCCACACTCCCATCGGCCTAGTGTTTAATAGTGACCAACCACTTACACCCCCCAGGATTTTTTCCAGTCAGCAAATTAGTAAAATCCCACATTTCATTTTTGACAAAGGCATCCATCTCCTTTTTCATTGCTTTTATCTACTTGGGATCCTCCAATGCCTCAGACACCTAGGATGGCAACGGAAAGGCCCAATACTGATTTACCTATTGCCCTGCGTAAAGGCCCTTGTAAATGTACCCAATACAGTTTATCAAATCTTTTATCTCATTCTAGGTTCACCATTGTATTGATCTTTTCTTGCTACCATATCCCCTGTTAAAGTTTCATCTTGGCGATGAAGAGCTCGCTGGAAGTGATTGTTTCGCTGCTTGGTCTATATGTGTCTTCTTCTTCCTAACATACACCCTCACCTCAAGCACAACAGTTTCAGGAGTAAGCTCGGACATAGAAGGAATAGATGGAGCCAACTCAGGAGAAAAAGGCTTGGACTCAGACATAGGAACGGGGGTAGGAGTCGGAGGAGGCGAACATAGGAGCAGGAGTAGGAGCCGCAAGTTCACTTGGAGGGGTACACTCTTCCCATCAATCACTCTCCCCCTGAAGAGTGAACCCGGAAGGAGGGAAGTATGAGAGATTTTCGAAGAAGGTAACATCCTTTGAGACGATAATTTTTCAGCTCTAAGGTTCAAGACAAATATACACTTTCTAAGTGTCAGAGTACCCAAGGAAAACCCCATGAACAGATTTGGGATCAAGTTTGTCCTGAGAAGACCCATCGATGTGAATAGAACATACATAGCCAAAGATACGGAAGGGCAGAATATCAGGGCTTGAAGAATGATATAAAAGTTGGAAAGGGGTTTGGAGCTGAAGTACCCGAGATGGCATGCGATATTTATTACATAAGCAGCAGTGCAGACAGTAAGTACCTAATATCGTTTAAGGACATTCATAGCAAGGGTAAATGCCCTAGCAATCTCTAGCAAGTGTCTGTTCTTTTGTTCGGGAGTGTAGGCACATGAACTTTGATTAATAACCCCATAAGAATGGAGATAATCAGCCAAGTCATGTGAGAAATACTCCTCAACATTGTCAGATGGAAAATCTTAATGCGCTTGTGAAATTGAGTGAGGATGAGCTGATGAAATTGACGAACTAATTTAAGCACCTTATCACGGGATTTAAAAGGATACAACCACGTGAAGCGTGTATGATCATCCACAAATGTAATGAAATATCGCATACGATCAAGGGAAATATGAGGAGAGGGACCCCAAATTAAATCAACAAGATGTAAACTCATTTTATTACTGACCAAATAAGTGACTCTGCAGTGTTTTGGTAACTGACAAATCGAACACTGCAAGGACTCGAGGGACACATTTAAATAATTTGGGAAATAAAAGATGCAGAGATGAAAAATGACAAATGACCAAGGCGAGCATGCCAAAGCCTTATTTGAGACAAATTCACAGTACTAGGACTACTAGACTAAAGTGCCTTCACTGACGGAGCTCCGAAATTCAAAAGATATAGACCATCAGCTTCATGCCTACTCCCAAACATTCTCTTCATCCTAGGTCCTGGATAACACAAGAGGAGGGATAAAAAGTCATACTACAATTGAAATGTTTAGTAAGAGAGCTAATAGACAGAAGATTGGCAGTAAAACTTGGTGCATGAAGGACAAAATGGAGGGAGGAACAGTTCCCTCTCTCGAAATGATGGAAAAAGAACCATCAACAATAAATATCTTATCTCTACCAAACTTGAGCTTATAAGAGGAAAATAGACAAGATACACCGGTCATATGGTAGGTAACTCCCGAATCAATAATCCATGACTCATGGAACAAAAGATAAGACGCACTAGCTTGGTGGGCAGTCGGAGGAGTTGTCTTAGATGCACTAGACGACTCCATTTGGTGTAAAAGATGCCAAAAAGGTGCTAGGTCAATGGTGTCGAGAAGTTCCGAAGCAGCAACATTAGCTGTATGACCACGGGCATTTTTTTGCCCCCCTTGCTTCTTCAATTCCCGCAGCCAATCAAGTTTTCTAACAAGTGCCCAGCAAGTCTCCTCATTATGTTTGTTCTTACCACAATGGAAACATACCAATTTTTCTTTGGTAATATTCCTCTTTGCATGGAAATTGGTACTTGGTCCCTTTTGAGAAACAAAGGCCAAAAAAAGAGATTGGGACAACATTACCTGACGACGACTATCCTCAGTTTGCACCATAGAGAATACCTCATCAAGAGAAGGCAAAACAGATTGACCAAGGATTTGACCTTGGACAACATTAAACTCGACATTTAATCCTGCCAAAAGCTAAAAGATTTTGTCTTCGTCAATTTGCTTCTGCTGACACTCCTGATCATCATTAGTATCCCACTGAAGCATCCGTTAATGATCCAATTCCTCCCATCATCCTTGAATAGTAGTAAAATATAATGGCAAAGTTTTCTCCTCTTACAACCATAGGGAGATTGCTTGATGGATCTGATATATGCAAGTAACATTATGCCTCTGAAAGTATAATGTCTTCACCTTGCCCCAGATGGCCTTCACGGTCATCAAAAAATACGGCAGCCCACTAATCGAGGGTTGCATGGAGGTTACCAACCAAGACAATCATCTGATTCTCTTGCTCCCACTTGGCATACCCTTTGTCCGTCGAAACAGGTGCGAGTGTGCTCCCTATGATGTAACCAATCTTCCCTCGCCCTCCAATATACATCTTTGCCGACTGAGACCATTACAAGTAATTCAATCCATCCAACAGAACCGATGTTATCCGAATATTTGGTTGCTCGTTGGACGTAGGAATTACTGGTGGTGAAAATACAGCTAGCGAAGTAATCAAAGGGATCGAAAGGGATTTACCTTCGATTTCCAATGTATTTGGAAGGTCTGCCATTGATTGAGATTGTCGTCGATCGTAGATTGAACCTGATCAAGATCGCCGGGAAAAATAGGACGGCGACCGCAGGAAAAATTTGAGCCGAGAGACAAAAAATTTGGGCCGAGATCGTTGGAAAATTTTGGTCGAGATCACCGGAAAGTGCCGCCAGGAAGACCGCCAAAAGTTAGGGCTGAATATATAATATCCATTGAATCATATCTCTGATACCATGTAGTTAGGGCTGAATATATAATATCCATTGAATCATATCTCTGATACCATGTAGTGTAGTGAAAGAGAGGAGAGAATTTTAGGGAGAAAAGTCGGGTACCCTAATACGGGCATCAAAAATATCTATTCATAATACTCAATATTAAGGTTACTGAAAAACCCTAGTCCCTTGAACAAGGAAACACAATGGTAGCCCCCAGAATACAAAATCCTAATGCGCCCAAAATACAAAACCCAAAAGGCTTACACAATCCAACAGTAATATATTATGTTGGCACCCCTTTGTGCCCTTTAATATTCTACACCATTTACTAATAAAAAGAAAAGGTAAATTTAAAATTTGTTTCCTTGACATGATGTATTAGGCACTTATGACTCCCGATTGGTACTACACGGTTAAAAGGATATTAAAAGTCAAAGACAAGTTCATGCATCTGCTACCTAGAATTCAAACATGCACACAAAATGGTCAGCAAAGTTACATAAGCCAACCAAGGTAGCAATTGATGAACAAAATTGTGGATACAGTGAATGCCAAAGAAGTGACTTGCATTAATATTCCAGTTTTATTAATTAAAATTATAACTTACTGCAAGTGATGCATAGCTCATAGATCAAATAGGAGGAAAAACATATTGGAGAAATTATAGGGATGTGAAGAAGTGTCAGTTAAATACTGTTTCTCCTACATGTCAAAGCAAGCCATAACTGGGTAAACATCCAATGGTACAACTCCTCTGAAAGGGCGTAATTTCTTCTATGAGCTGGATCAAATACCAAGTCCAACCCAATTTACATTTCCACCAAACTGACATCCACCTCATCTAGAATTCAGCATAACTGAGTATTTATTTTCTGAAGGTCTTAATGATCAAATTATGGGCCAAGATGAGAGAATAAATTTATCAAGAAAAATATTCATAGAACACTGAGAAAGTTAAAGTAAGAAGGGGAAGAGTTTATTTTGTATTTCAGAGCTTTCTATTTCTTCTTAATAAAAGAAAGTACAAATGGGGTAATAGATTGTACTGTTTGACAACTTTGCAACCCATATTCCAGCAGCTAATAATTACTGAGACGAAATATTTCAACAAAATGTTGATGGACAAGTGAAAAGGGATTCAATTCCCAACATCCTCCTCCTTGAAGCTCTTTCTCCCAACACCAAGTCTGAATCTCAGCTGCTCAAACTTTTCTTTCAGTAAGACCTTTGTAAAGATGTCAGCTAGTTGCTCATTGCTATTGCAATACTTGTTAAATGAAAGCATGATAATTAAATAAGTTAGGCCCCACTAGCTATAGTGTCTACAGTGGAATCCTACTTGTGTAAAATATTGGCTCCACCGTGCCCATGACAGGATACGGCAGTAAAAACATTCAAATAAAAAATTGAAGTGTAGAGATTACCTGTCAATCCAATTGGGATGGATCCTTTGGAAATGGTCAAAAGCAGGCAATAAATCTTTCCGTCTTACTTCAACCTCATAAACAGGAACCTTTTCAATTTCAATTTCTCCACTGCTATAATCTCCAGATAAATTTTGCTCATTAGCCCCTAGACTCCTCAAGGTGTAAAACTGCATCTAAAAGAAAATGCAAGGTTTAAGCATAATTGAGTTTGAAAACATAAACAAGGAAAAAGCATCCAGCAGAATCCACAAACAGATACCTTAGATTTTTGAGAAATAGGTGCCCGACCCGAATTTATCTGCACCTCCGCATTGGAGAGATACAGATGAGATTGCTCGTGGGACTTTACCTCCCCATTAAGACTATCCTCACCATCAGAAGGACGAAACCGCATCTCTGAAGAATCTTGCCTACCAACAGTAATCCCAGCAAAAGATTCCTCTTTTTCTTGCCAATCTGTTCTACGACAGACATCCCACCATTGAACAGGTTCAACTTTCACATGCAACGCCTCATCCTGCATCTGTGTCACAGAACCTGCTCCAGTTTTGGAAGCAATTTCACTTGATTCTTCCCATATGGGTGGTAGAAGTTTATGTTGAATCAGATGACCAGATGGTGTATAAACCAACAGGTATTCCAAGGCAGAGACATTTGGATGAGCAGGTTGGACATCAGGAGGTACAGAATTGTGGAAAACTGCAGTAACAGCACCAGATGGAATGGAGGCCTTTCCTGCTGCAGAAGAAGCAGCATTGCTCACTGTGTTGAGCCAACCAGTAATATTTTTTATTCTGCTAACTACAGAAAGGGTAATTGGTGGTGGCGGTGGTGGAGGATGCCGATTTATCAAAAAAGATGGATTGTACCACCAAGGTAGTGATAAAGCTTGTAAAAGCTTTGAGCCATCACTACAACTTTGCAACTGAAGGCCTGTCTCACCACCAAAGGGGGACAAAACAAAAATATGACAAGTCCCCCTGGACGAGACAATAGCTATCCACTGGCTATAATGATTAAAACAAATGTCTTGTATCACCTGTAATGTACAGAAGGAATGAAAAAAAATCATTAGCAAGGAAAATAAATCATTAAGGAAAAACAAAAGAAAAAGAAAAACATTAACAGAAGACAACTAAGTATTCAGAAACAGAAGCGGCAGCAAGTCAGAACGTACAGCTGGTGTCATTCCACGATGGAGCTTGTAAAGGTGCACATGAGAAGAGCTCCAGTTGTAGCTCACGGTGCCTGATCCATTTCTCGAGCAGGATGGCATAATCCGGAATATATTCATATTGTTCCCATGTATTGAGGCAGTGACAAGAAGTGTTCCACTAGGGTCAAAACAAAGAGCAGAAATGGGGCTCGTATGTGCCCTGAATTGAGATATGATAGCTCTTGACTCAGTATCTTTAATGGCAACCTGCAAAAACCCAAGCAAAAGAAGGTGAATAGAAAAATCTTCAAGTCACGCTTAAAGGATAATTGCATAAGTGAAATGCCACTCTAAATCTGTCATATCCCTCTTCAATCAATTACACAGGCTAGAATCCTTGACCCAGTATTCAATATACATGTCAGTACCATTAGGCCAGACAAACAGTGGTAAGTTAATAGTAATAATAATAATAATAACGGCCTCTACAAGTGGAAGACGAGCACACTAACCCCTACCCCCGCCCCTCCAGCCCCCCCTTAAAAGACAGGCTAAAACAGGGGGAAAGTTTCATTAACCTCCCTTGAAAATTCAACAATCCCAATTGCGCCCCCCCCCCCCCCCCACCCAAAAAAAAAAAAAAATGAAAGAAGAGTTTTATTTGTTGCGTTTTGCCCCTTCAACTTACAAATTACGATCAACGTACACCTAAACTTCAATTATTGATGACTTTCTATAGAACTTTACAAATTTTGCCTACCTTTTCCTCTCCCTTATCCCTCTCTTGATCTTCTACTTTTTTTTCCTCTCCCTTAGGGAAGAAAATAAATAAAAGTTGGACAAACCGATGAGAAATTGTTAATAAGGGGCATGTTGGGCATACAATTAAAGTTTACGGGTAAAATGAAACAACTGGAACTCTAGAAAAGACATCGAGATTTTGGCAAAACTTCAAGGGGGATTGGTGCAATTTCCATTTAAAAAAAAAAAAACACAAACTTTTAAGCATGACTTGAGACAACTGAGCTTATAATTTCCAGCCAGAGTAAAAGACAGACCATTCCAGCAGTTTCAGCTTCAGCTGAATGTGTTGCGACTCGACCAACTTTCCAGCTTGAATTTGCTGATGCAGGAGAGCTAGAACCGTCAGGAAGCAGATCTTGATAGTATTTCGACAAAGTTTTATAGCCCATGTCACCCAGATTTATTAATCCGGTAGCCAGATGCTTACTCGATTCCATGGCATACCGAGCCACCAAATTTCCACTGCTGGGTGAAGTAGATGGAGAGACCCCTGGAGAGGGAGTTAGATTTTGTGGACTTAGGCGACCTGTATTTGACAGCAATGCGCTGTTGGAAGCATAAGCTAACCACCTGGAACCAACAGCCATTGGGCCATACCCAATGTTAACCACAAGGTTTCCTTGGCTTCCCAACTGAGGGATGGGATAAGTAAGGACACTAAATTTATTCTCAAGAGTGAGAGCATCAAAGCAATAAATCTGCCAGCCATATAAATTTTTTTTTTTTTTTTAAAAAGAACATTAGAATATCATTCAACATCATGTAATATGTGAGAATTCCAACTGTAAAAAGCATGACAAAAATTAAATGGCTAAATCCACTGCTTACTTGTGATGCAAGGCCCACAGCAACTACCTGAGAACTGCACCTAACCATATATACAGTTGATCGGAATCTCAGAACACGAACATAATTGTGAGACTTCAGTGAGTAAAACCTCACAGCTGTAGGACTGACAATATTTCCTATCTGAGGTTCAATATAAACATCCTTGACAGATCCATCTCTTCCACCTAGCATGTGAGGCGAGGCATTTGTGTCATCAATTGCAACAACCAAGAGCAATGGATGTGATGCTCTATATCCCTCACAACCCTCAGACTTTGCAGGGGTTGGCAGCATCTGTAAAAATGTAACTGAATCATCACGCCTTGAGACCAGTTCACTGACATTAGAGGCATCTCCAACGTCAAATACTTGAAAGCCATTGGAGTAACCAAGCAAGAGCACATGCTTGATGGAAGATGGACCAAGCTCTAATCTGTCAAAGCAAGCCCATAATACCTGTTTGGACAGAAGAACCGAGATCAAATAGTGACCATCCCTTAAAAGAATACAAACACATACAGCTTAAGCAGATACAGCGGACTGCAACAATACAATAGGCCTCCATTCATTAACACACATGAACACACATAACTTCTTTTGAGGGAAGTGGAATCCTGGTCACATTATGGGAGGGAAGAGATGAGTCAGTGGCATACAAACCCATGCTCAAGCTACATCACATATGTATAACAAAATCTAGTAACCAACATAAATACTATATCCCACCAGCAAAATTTAAAATTTCCAATCCCTCTCAATCACTTCTTGTTAATTATCCTCTCGGCTGACTCACATCCTTAATTCGCATTCACTGAACATATTTTCAATATAATGAAACCCAGAGTGAAACAACACAGTTTAAAGGAATTTTATTTTTATTTTTTGGTTAAAGGAGTTTTCAGCATTGTCTTGTAAAATGGCTGTCATATACATTGACATATGGAGCACAGGCTGTAGCAATTTTTTCAACTATGAACAGTGCTTCGTCAGAATAAAGAAGAAAGGATAAGGCATTCTTTTACATAAAGGAGAGTAATAGCCATTAAATTTAGGGTTATATTCAATGACTTAATGCATTTAAATGCAACATAAAAATATTTTGAGGCCTCCAGATGGCACTGAGAGGCTGCATTAGTGTCAATAAAACTTAAAAGGCGCTTAGTAAACCAAAGGCATAGTCATAAAACCCTGTAGTGGTGCACATATAAGGCCAATGCATCAATTAGGTTAAGAAAGTGAGTGCCTAGAACAGAAGCTTCAGACATGAACTAGCAAAGACCAAATACATGCCATTCAATTCTTTTTTCACCATTCACTCAAAATTGTAGACTTAAAATGAGGAAATAAAAATCATCACTCAAATTTGAATTGAATAAATATGCTACACATAAAACCCAAATGGAAAATGGATAAGGGAAAAGGAAAAACAAAACACAGCTCTATAATACAAAGACAATTTTAAACATTTTAAGAAAATTTAGCTAGAAATTCCTCAAGCACAAAACCACAAATTGCGCTTATGCCTAAGCATAAAACCTATTGCGCCTTGTGCATTGCACCTTTAACAACTATAGGTTATACACGAGCTGGCGGTTTTAGTCATGGTGAGATCTGATTCGCAAAAAACATATGAAAGCTCAATTGACAACTAAAATGTACTGATAATAAAACATGTTGCACGCACTGTAAGTTGTTTAAGAGTACAGCAGTTTACTTATTTGTAATTCAGATATACAGTATAAGAATCACAAGCAGGTTTTACCCATTGAGCCACTTCATTTCTTCTTTGACAATAATAAATAGCTATTTGCAAGGAAATAGAGTAGCAAGTCTTCAAAAATTAAGATTATTGCGTAAACAATTATAGGCCACTTAAAAATATGCTTTTCCACGTGATACCAACATCTTTTGCCCAAGGGGCACCGTGTCATCTCTATTTGGCATGTTTTTTTTTTCCCAATAAGCAAATAACTTCATTAAAAAACCAAACCAAGCAAGCATAATGTGTATTTAATATTTACTATGTGCCTTTTCCATGCTTTTTTGAGTTTCACATTGTCATACAAGAATCGATTTCCTTAATATGCCTAAGTAAAAGATATGATGATTCCAATTTTCATGTGTTTCTCTATTCTGCCAACCCCCCCAAAACCAACCCAATCCCTTCCCCCCACCCCCCAACCCAGGGCACTCAGAGATCTACAAGCACAGCTCCTGCTATAATTTGAAGCATGTCATAGACTATAGGATATTTACTGTTCGAAGATGGGTCGAGGGGAAAAAAAATAGTAGCAAGACAAACGCGCTAATACAAAACCTTGTTACTAAATATCTCCCGAGTAAAATTTCCAGGCATTTCGACCCCAAGTGAGAGCAAAATAATCAAGAGAATGGAGAGTTCATATTTAAAAGAAGGTGAAACAACCTATACTGAAACTAATTTTATTCAAGTTCCAAACTTTCACATGTATTACTAAGGTGGGTGAAAGCTGTTCATGATTCCATCAAAAACGAACATCTTTACTTGGTTTTGGTGGGAAACAAGGAAAAATCATAATAAGTAACTGTTTTATTGTTCGTATACATATCACGACGCAATAAAAATAATAAATCACATAATTCCCATCCCTTAGCTCAATCAGTAATCGAAACTTCACATATTGGTTTCCTCAAATCAATATCACAGTTCCAAAGCACCATCCAACAACTGACGATCACACGATCAACACTAAAGGCATATTGAGCCTTTCTAACCTTACAATTTCAAGAATTCAATTTTCTCAATTCATCTCCTCCCTAGCTGAGTTGATCGATAACACGAAAAGGAAAGACGATCCTACGCGTGAAATCAAAGAGATAACCTGATCCTTGTGTTGTTCGGAGTCGCCGGAGATGGAGCCGGCGACGGACGCGCCGGCGGAGCGGACGTTGGAGGAGACGGTCTTGATACAGGAGGAGATGAACTTGAAGGAGTTGGGGATCAGTCCATTGGTCCTGGTCTTCTGGTTGCTGTTCTTCTTCATGCTATCAGGATTGTCGAAGCAGCAATTGCTACCATCGCTAGGGTTCCAATGAGTACGTGGATTGCCGGAGGAGCTCCGCCGGCGACGGCGAACATCGCCGAGCAGGGGCGATCGGGTCGCCGTAAAACGTGACTCGCGAGGTGAGGGTCCAGTGGTTGAACCCTTCTTTGACCTTCCACACACGAAGAAGAAGAAGAAGAGACGGTTCGTTCCTCTCTCTCTCTCTCTCTCTGTGCGCGGAGACAGTGGCTTTGTTTAGACTCTAATTAATTGCAGCGTAAGTTTGTTTTGTTGGTGTATATCCGAAGTGGACTCGGGAGAAATGTTAATAATAAAAGATTAAAAGTAAAAAAGTAATAATAAAATACTGAGAAAGTTATTCCAGTCAATTATTGTGCTATTCATTCCTAGTAAGTTTCAGGGTATTATCCACAAAATTAAAAGGGGAAATGGAGCGTACGGTTGCCACCTCATGGGGCTTGTATGAGTCCTAGCCGGAAAATTATAACTTTATAAATTGGAGGAAGATGAAAAAATGTAAGAGTTTATCGATTTTTTATTTAATTTATATTCACACACGTTTTCTATTTATTAGATTAAAAACTTACGTAAACTCAAATGATTTGATTTGCTTTTAAGATTTCACTGTTAAAATGAAAGATGGGCATCCGTATATATTGTATAAAAATTGATTGACCCTCATATTTTTTTCATACCATTTCATTCCATAAGGTTAGAACTTAAAAAATTAAGACCCTTTTGGACCCCAAAGGCTGTTGCTATCGATTAGTCGATTTCGCAAATAAAAAGGCAAAAAAGGTTGGATAACCGATTTCAATACCCAAGACTCATTCACATATAGGGTAGGGCCCAACCCTAATGTGTAACTATGGGTCCCACATAAATACGCGCGAATGGATTTTGGGGACACAACCTCAAAAATTGAAAGGAAGTGTCCCTTTATTCTGTCCTTTTAAAACAAATTACCCTTTGTTGAAGTCCAAATGAGAAATTAAAGTGAATTCAATAATTTTTTTGTTATCGAACGAACAAACTAGTCTCACATGATAATAATGAAATATCTAAAATTATGATTGAAATTATAGCGCATGAGAAGGAAATTTATGCTTTAAAATATAAAATAATTATTAACAAGTGTCCTAGAAAAATACCAAGAAAAGCCAACAAAAAAAAAATACTGTTCACAACCTATCTTCTTCATAAAGTAGTCGCATATGGAATATTCATCACCATATTCTATTTTTGGATTTTTGTCCACATTTGAATTTATAATTATCTACGATTCAAAATTCACATGCTACTTTTTAAAAATTTAGGGTGACATGATTTTATGACTAAAATAAAAGAATACAAGTGATGTAGCTTATTAAAGGTTTTGCTAACATATACCCTAGCATTCCTCTGCATTTTTAAATATAAATTTTTTTTTAGGAAAAAAAAGAAAGGATAGAGTATATGAATATCATTGATTTCAAATTTTAAAATGTCAGCCTTGAAACTTATCTGTAAAACATTAGATTTGTTTCAGATGATTTATGAAGCGCGTGTCCTTTACTTAGAAGGAACAAATTCAAAATTGTCAAATTCACATGAATTTGTAACGTGAGCTCTGCAACTTATGCATGAACTTTCATAAATTCCTCTCATCTAAAGCATGTACTCTGTTTCCTCACGTTGAATTTTGAGTTTCCATGCATTTTGTTTTCTTCAAAAGTCCTGTCGAACTTTATGCATTCCCTCGTTCCTAGAACATAGTAAAAGTCGATGGACCGTCAATTGTATTTTTATTTAGGTATTATAAAAAAAAAACGGGGCAAATGATGAGCCAATCTCACGCGAGTATTCGATAATCTGAGTACGAATCACCTGAATTCGAAAAGATTGTAAATTTGTAAATTGAATAACCCTAGCACTTCCTTTCCTCCACCTTAGTTTATCTTTAATGAACGCCTAAACCTACCCCATAAAATCTTTTGACTTTTTCCATTCATGAATATAAGTAATGAATAGCTATTCTCGAAAATCAAGAGTGGAATGAGTATTCTTGATTAGACAAACCAATAACTATACTAGAAAAATAGAGACCTGAATAGAATAGCTACATCCATAAACCCAGCATAACAAAAACTCAAGGCTCTCGAATCCTATAGATTACACATAAATGCAACAACTGAGGTGGGGGCTTTCATCCTTGGTGGAATCGGAGTCATTGAAATCATATTTTACACGGCATTCAGAGTGTAATGGTAGAGTAAGCCATGTAGCTTTCTCATCTTTCAAATGCTTAAAGCGACTGCTTAAACCCTAACAACTTTCTCATCTTTCAAATGCCATGCAAAATACAAAACTTTGAACGAGTTCAGTTCTAGGGGGACTTCCAAACATGCCTCAACGCTTGAATGTCTAGCTGCGACAATTACCGATGTCCTGTAGAAAAGCATTCAAGTACCCAATGCAACTTCTCTGTGTCGAGATAGATCACTCAGATATCTTGTCGAGTTATATTCTTCTATGTCCAAGAGCTCTTCAGAGTATGTTCTCTGTAACGGGCGGTTATGAGAGTTTTTGGAACAGTCATGGCAATAATCGCCGTCCCTCAGCAGGATGGCAACCTGCAGCCAGCAAATAAACACTGATTAACCATAATACAATCTCTACTTCTGCTAACCTTATCAAATTTCGAGCATATCTATTCTAGGAAATGGAGGAATTTTCCCTTGTATGGTTCCATCGCATTGAGCATTGCCCACAAAGGCTTCATTAAAGCTGCAATGAGAATGGGAACTAGTTGATTGGTACTAGGGCTTCCCTTGGTTTCAAAAGCAAAACATGGAAAGCATTTTTCGCAATTTTAAAGCAATTCGGGAATGCTAGTTATCATTGGTTTTTAATTGTACGAGAAAGAGACGAACTTACTGCAAACGCAGCGCTTCAAAATGAAAAGAAAAGAAATCAAGTTTTGATTGGAGAACCGTTCCATTTCCATGATTTCCATTCAGACGGCCCAAAATGGTCATGCAATAACACGAGCGTGATGACAGTCGCGTAAAATGAATACTGACCTCATTCATTTTAGGCCGTAGAATAGGCGAGTGCTCTATGCACAAAGATGCGGTCAAGGCCACACGTTCCAGCTCCTCTGGGTTGTAGTCATCACCAAGTGATGGATCAGCGAGCTCTCTAAGATTGTTCTCATCAAGCAAAGGTTTTGCCTACACCCCCTCCCCCCCAAAAAAAAAAAAAAAAAAAATCTAAAGCAGATGAGGCTTTGGGCATATGACCATGTACGATGACTTCAGCAAATTGTTCAAAAGTAAACAAACCCAAAGAACAATGCTTTGTTGTTGAAGATCCAAAGCACGGCGTCCTGTGATGATCTCCAAAAGCAGCACCCCGAAAGAAAAAACATCAGTCTTCTCATTTACTATGCCATGCATGAAGTATTCGGGAGCAAAATAGCTGCCACAAATAAAGGGAAAATAAAGGATATTTAAGTACTTTAGTAGCTTTGGAAGAAAAAAAAAAAACAAATATCGAGGCTTACAGACCCAAATGTGCCTTCGAATTTTGATACATTGCGGTGAGTCCATTGTTTTGGCAGCCACTGTGCCAGCCCAAAATCACATATCTGGAATAAAGTCGTTAAAAGTTGAAGCATATATGTAAATAAAATGATAATAGAATAAGTATGTTCTTTATTCAGACCAATGGATGATTAAAGAAATGAATTAATTCATGTCATAATTTTGATGCTTACTGACATGACATGAAACAGAAATTCATCAATTTTACCAAGATAATGCTTATGTGAAATCCACCATAAAACACAGGATTCTAGCAAAGTGCCATGCTGAAAGATGACCTGCCATAGTTGTGTCTTGTGTTTTGAGAGGAAGATGTAACCCCATCAACATCAGGAGGCAAAAACATCTTAAATTTAGAAAAACTCCAAGCAAGCTAACTCAGATCATTGTTTTTTCTTTTTTTAATACTACATGTTTATACTTGAGCAATCAAGAAGATGCACATGGGACTAACTGCGTGGACTTCACCCTCCCATAAGTAAGGCTTGCTACGCATACTATTCGGTCTTAAGAGTGCCTTCTACTTCAAGCCTGATTGGCATACACCAACTTAAAAATTCTAAGATACCTGAGGCTCATAATCCTCTGTGAGCAATATATTATCAACCTTGATGTCTCTGTGAATGATCCGCCTTCGACAGTTCTCATGGAGATATTTTAGGCCATCTGCTGTCCCTAGAGCTATGTTATACCTAATGCTCCATTCTAATTTTTCTTCTGAACCTGAAAAACATAATCAAACGCTATCTAAATGTTATGGTAAACCAGAAGACAAAGATAAGCTGAGGAATATGAGCATGAAAATTGTTAGCAAACCGTAAAGCACGGAAGCTAAACTGCCACGTTGAGACAATTGGATAACAAGGTGCAGTCCTCCTTCAACTCCATACCCAATCAAATTTGCAGTATTAGAATGATTAACATGCGCAATGATCCCAAGTTCGGATAAAAATGCCGCTGTTTTCTCTTCTTGCGTTCCTTGAGTCAGTCGCTTAACTGCTACCAGCTGCCCATCATGCAGGCATCCCTTATAAACTTCAGCATAACCGCCTTTTCCAATCATATTCTCTACCAGGGGAAACAAAACAAAAAAGTATATCACATAAATAATGTCATAATAAGATTTCAATCAATCGTGATTTTGCCAGAAGCAAACTCATTTCTTGTGTAGGGCTTAGGCCTAGTTTGGAGCAGTTATGAGAAGCTGCTTAGAGCTTTTTGAACTTCCCAAGCAGCTTTCTGAAAATTTCCTGAGTACCATATTTTTGCCAAAACTCAAAATGAACTTTTCCAGCAAATAAGCCTGAAAAAAAGCTTCACTACAAAATGGATTGATGTATATGCATCTAAATCCTTGAACAAATTACTCACCATGGCTGAAATCGTTTGTCGCGGATTGGAGATCAGAGAGTGTGAAGCTTTTCCATGAAGACTTGAATTTGTAAAAATCAACACTGTCAGAGGGATTCACTTCATCAGGAAAGTCTTCTCTTTCAGCTTTGCTCTTTCTTCTTGTCATTAGAGGAGGGAATGTGGGTAGGCGCATCATCGTTTTTCTTTTCCACCTGCTTAAGAATCCATGCCAACGAGAAACTGGTTTTGAATTTGAGTGCCCAGTTTCAGATTCTGATGAGTTTGTTTTGGAAGAATCCATTTCAGATCCCGAGTTTGTTATGCAGCCCTCTATAACTCCTCTAGGAGAAGTGTCATGTTGTCTCTCCTTTTCCATATCTAAGCATCTCAACTCTAGATACAGAAAATCACTCCATGAGGAAAATGAACGTTAATGCAAAATGCATATCCAACTGCTCATATAAAAGAATCAACTGAGAGTAAACCTAAGAAGGAGATGGATATGTTACCATCTGCAGAAACACAGGAAGAAATGAGGGAACCAAGTCTCGGATGGCCTGTTGAAGCAACCTTCTCTGGTGCCTTCTCTGGTTTGCATCCAGAATTCTCACAACTTTCCCTGCATAGGAATAGCTACACTTTTATGAACGATCAATAATTGGTTAAACCGAAGACTGGGCCAATTAGGGAGAAGGGGTGTTGTATGCCCTTTGCCTCTCCATCCTCATTAGCCCCAAAATGTCAATTGAAATATGCTTTTTTATCTTAAGACAAGAACCAATCAACAACATTTTTTCTTAAAAAATTTGGTTTAGAATTGGCTGAAAAAAATAATAAAGTAGAATTGGCTGAATTGAACTGTATTTAAAACAGAATTGAATAAAATCTTAAATCTTCCCATCAGCACTAATTCTATGTAGACCAGTCTTTTGCCTCTGCATTCCTCTTTAAGCCCCCTGTTGTCTCATGAGGACACCCCCAATCAGCAACATTTACAAGAAGTTTTCTTTCTTCAAAAAATTGGTTGAACAAGATTTTGGCTTAAATCTTAATATCTCCTGATCTCAGAAAACTACTATCCAAATATCTTCCAAGCAATATTATCATAAAATTAACAAAAACAGCATATCATAAACTTAAACTTTAAAGTATCAGACAAAAAAAAAAAGGAGTAAAACTGCAGAAAATACTTCATGAGAGTTCCTGAAAATGTATTGCCATAGCATCAATGAATAGAAGCGTGACCAGAGAGTGTAACACCACTTAAGAACAAATTTTCCTTCACTTCAAAAGCAGAACAGAAATAACTTATGTTCTTAATTTCCTGCACAACTAAACCCCTGACTTTTTGAAAACAGATGTATCATTCATCTTGATTCTACTTTGTTACATCATAAAGACAGAATTCCTGAAAAAGGTTTAAGCTGCTGGATTACAAGACTCTCAAAATTTCCATTGTGGACCAATGAATCTCCCATACTAAGGAAACTAACAAATAATTTATAGAAAACAAGAGGAGCGACAAAAATGCAATGTACCAAAGATCTTCTTCTTTTCTTTTTTTTTTCTTTTTTTTTTTTTACAAACCAATGTACCCAATACCTTTATTTGCCTCTTTCTCCCATGATACACAAAACCCACAAGCCCAAAGTCAAAACCCCGCTCCAAAAACCCCAAAGAGAAACTAAAGAAAAAGGAGTAATCATACCCAAATGAGAGAACAGAAAATAGAAACCGTACCCTTGAGGGAAGAGCAGCTGGGTCTGGATGAACGTCGGCCATAATGAGCAACGGAAATCAGATAGCACAAAAGAGAGGGACCATGTGAGGGGAAAGAGAGAAGGGCGAGAGGTTACCATGTTCATTCATCACCTCACCGTAAGCAGAGGAGGGGAAAAAAAAAAAAAAGAAACCAGGAAATTGATCCACAGAGCCCTTTTCTTTGCTTCTATCCGCATTAGCCCAAATTTTGCTGCCTAGGAACCCGGGAACGATTACCCAGAGTCAGTGAAGAAATGGGGCGTTCTATATATGGATTAATCTCATAAATCAGGAAATTGATCCACGAAAGGTCTCTTTTCCTCTACAGAGTTCACAAGGACCCCTCTGTGCTCTCTCTCTCCCTCTCTCTCTCTCTCCGTCCCCTTCCCAGGAAGCCCGCAAGAATAGCTAAACGGGTGTTCTACAGGTGGAAATGAACAAGTGTCCGACTGAAGCCATTCTCTCCATTTGAGGGAAGGAGAGAGGGAGAGAGAGTACAAATCAAATTTCGGGTCTTTTGGTGAGATTTGGATCTGTCTCCTCATGGGTTAACCCATCATTTTCGTTGCCCAATTTGGATTTTGAGTTTGTCAATAGCCAGAAGATACATATATTTTCTCTATTTGGATAAAAGATCTGTTTGCTGGGTTTCAGGGAGGATCCACCTACAATGATTAACTAAACAACCGCCTTCATTAATTTCGAATAAATTAAATTAGTACTTTATGTCGTCTTGACTAAATGTCATTTCTTTTCTTTGAAAAACCTTTTGACACATGATATTGATATAATAAAATTTAAGTAATTTTTTTTAAAATATTTTAATGTACAAGTAATAGTAATCTCTATTTTTTGGGATAATTTAATTACACTATGATAATAATGGATTGGTGGATCCCTCCTTTTCATATAAAGGTCGGTGTAGTATCATCAGTGCATATATATATATATATATATATTGATTTTGTCTATAATCAGGATGATTTATTATTGTAAATCTAGTTTTTTCCATTTTGAAAATTTATTATGAGCATAAATCTTCTAGAGGCATTTTCCGTTTATTTTTTCTAAAAATATATGACAAAGCTCATTAATTATTTTATTCATCATTTGTTGAGTAGCCTTAAAAGATGTAATTAATTTATACCTTAAAAATAGTGGTCATTAAATAGGCGGGGCTAATCATCGGCTTCGGAAAAAAGAGTTTCTTGAGAAAATTTCTTTGATTTTGAATAGAAAATTGAGGATTTTTCAAATGGATATAAATATTTTTAAAATATTCATATTTTAAAGCATTAAAACATTCATAATATTAAATGAAATGAAAATGAAAATGGGGCATGGTCACAAAATAGTTACTGAGCATCATTTAATGACATCAAATAAGATTATAAATTTGATTTCTTATAATTATTAGAGCGATGGAAGAATTCTATAGTCTGAGCATTGTTGCTTTAACTCTAACTAATGTGTTTCATAGGATGTAACATTGGCAAAATAATAATGAAAACCCAAAAAAAAAATTGATTGGACCGACGCGTGGGAAAAAATTCAACTAATTGCGTGACATCTTTTCCCAAGAAATCAAAGTGGAAAATCAATAAAATATGGTTTAAGTAATTAATAATAGAACAACTTATCTTAGTACCACCGCATCATCAATAATAAGCCAATGAAAATTAGTCATATGTGTCGATATACGTATTGTAAGGGTAACGGATAGGCTACTTTATCGAAGGTCTATTAAAAATAATTATAAACTAATGATAGTTATGTTGGATTGTATATGGTAGCAATTATCTCATAGCAAAGGCTAAGAATTGATAAAGTTACAATTGAATCGTGGACGCTCATATGTGTTTAAACGTATTATAAGGGTAGGGTTTGCACCTTTTCTTAACAATAATTGCTTTTAAGAGAATTGGTAACGCTTGAGGATCTTACAAGTGGTATCGGAATCAAGGTAATAGGTTAGGTTTTGTACATTTCCTAATAGCAATTATTTTTATAAGAAGTGATAGCGCCTGAGATCCTACAAGCTAATAATGTGCGCCAACACATAATTGACAAGGGTGATAGGTAAGTTATTCTATGTGAGTCTGACTAAAAATAATTATAAGACCTACTATTAATTAATAGTACATTCAATTAATTGTTATTGGATGACTATTTCCACGTCAGATTATAATACCCCACGAGACAAGTTTTTTCTGGCAACCTGTTTCGTCAAGAAAATGCTGATCTTAACTTGTGTCTAACTCATCATCATCATTATTTTGAAATCAGTGAGCTTGAGATTAGCTGTTGTCCATGAAAAATTCAATTACAGTTGGAATATTTTCAGTTTTAAGATTCACCAAATGTTAACAAATTTAATTATCATTTCCTCTCGCAATTGGGCCACAACAGTTCGTGTTTTCGGCTTTTGGGCTTCGCAAATGAAAGAGCCCATCTCAATCACCGATCAATCTTAGCCACCTTTTTCTCTCTCCCTTCTTTGGGCTTTTGGGCTTTTGGGCTTTTGGGCTCCTAAGCCTTTTAGGCTTTCTGGTTTTTGTACCATTGGGCTTTCTCCCTCTTATTTTATTCCGCGGGTTAACTACGCTTTATTTCTTGAACTATCAGCAATATGGTTACCCTCTAGAGTCTTAATTTGAATATTTAGAACTCTCTTCGACCATCAAATGTTTAACCCTTGACCCAACTTATATTAAATTTGTAAATTAATGATAAAACTTTAAAGTAACGGTTAACCTCACTGTTGACAGATCCATCGTTTTGGATAGGACATGTTTTTAGAAGAAGTATAACTTTACTTGTGCATTGCACGCACATCCGTGAAAATGGGCGGCATCAATAACTAGGTAGGAAGGGTGTACAACTTACAAGTAATATTACACTTTTTATCCTAACTTGGGAGATCTAAATATTTAAAATTGATAGTTTGTGGAGCAAATTGATATGCAGCTAATAATTTTAGGGAGTGAAAACGTAATATTATTTTGTGAAAAGAGGGATATGAGTCCGGAGATCGTTCCCAAAATGATGTAGTTTTGCTAAAATTAGTTATTATTGATTTATAATTTTGGAGGAACTCACTCAAATTACATATTTTCGGGTTCATATTCTCTTTTCGCTATTAAGTTTTCAATAAAGAGAACGTGCACCTAAGCGCACGTAATTTACATGTATTTGCCCCTAAAATAACATAGTTTTACTAAAAAAATTTATTACATTAAAAGTTTTCAGCAAAGCTAGTTATATCGCACACGCTTTACGAGTAGTTCAATGACTTTTGATCGTTATAAAATATTGAAAAGAATTCACGAGTAGGACTATTAATAGTTTAAGATGAGATTTTTGTGTTATTAAATTATAAATCGTAAAGGTAATGATTTTGAAAAGTAGAGAAATTTTAAGATAATTAATTATATTTGAATTTAAATTTTGAATTTGCACTCCAATTCTTAATTAACTTTAAAAAATATTAAAAAAAGAAAAGAAAAGCTTTTCAAGAGGTAAGTTTGAAAATTTTAAAAAATTGATACTTGAAGGAACAAAGGTCTCCCAACTCTCTTATTTTATTGGTCCGAAACACAATTTAGGAGCGAGGCGTGTAAGGGAGGGAGAAGAAAAAAATCTAGAAGAGGAGCTCCCCATCACCAACCTCATGATGATTTCTCTTGTCAAAGAAGATCAACTCCGAAGCCAAAATTCAGTGGATTCCATTCCCATTACTCCCAAATTGACCATCCCATGTAAACCCATCACAGATTATAAATTCCCCACCCCCAGAATGAGATCATAACCATTTGCAGAGTAGAGGAATCGAGAGAGAAGATGGCGCTCAGTTCTTGGCACAAGACTCTTCCCAAGAGGATCATCTTGATGCGCCATGGAGAGAGCCAAGGGAACCTTGATGGGTCCGCGTATACCACCACCCCCGACTACAGAATCCCACTCACCCACCAAGGCTGGGCTCAGGCGAGGCTCGCCGGCGAGAATCTCCGGCGGCTCGTCTCCGGCGGCGGCGGGTGCCGGAGCTGGAAGGTGTACTTCTACGTGTCTCCGTACGAGCGGACCCGATCGACGCTGCGGGAGATCGGACGGTGCTTCTCGAAGGGGAGGGTGATTGGGGTGAGGGAGGAGTGTAGGATTAGGGAGCAGGATTTTGGGAACTTCCAGGTGGAGGAGAGGATGAAGGTGATTAAGGAGACGAGGGAGAGGTTTGGGAGGTTCTTCTATCGATTCCCTGAGGGTGAATCTGCTGCAGATGTTTATGACAGGGTTTCAAGTAAGTCTTTCAACCACATTTTTTTTCTTTCATTTCTTTTTTTATAAAGAAATTTGGGTTGTGATGTTTAGTGCTATTGTTTATTTGTATTAGGGTTTAGTTTCATGAAAGTTGAGTTACTGGGTAATGGGAATGATGAAGAATTGGTGTTAACTCTAAAATGTGTTGCTTAGCTGATATTGAGATTAATTAGATAGTTGGCCAACCAAGCTCAATGAGTTTTGAAAAACGTCGTTCAAGCTCGAATAATCTGGAACTTGCTGAGAGTTGTGCAAATTTTTTAATAATGGATTCCATTTTAAGCTTTGCTGTTCAATTACCAAGTTGCATTTTCATTCCATTGATCTTTGTTTGAGATTTGTGATGGAGGTTTGCTCCATAACACTTCTTCCCTAGATGAACGACACTGATTTTTCGCATGATGACCATTTGTGGATTTTTCTCTTCCTCACACGCGCACACATAGATTCCAAGCTCTACTTGGAATATAGATACCAAGCTCAAATTCTAATAACTAGATGAAGTTATCTTTTTTGGTGAGAATTTATTTTATTCATTATTGATTGGTAATTTGCACACTCGTGTGCATTAACCGGTGCAATCAAAAGTTTCTGTCCTTGGTTTTTTTTTTTTTTTTTGTTGGTAAATTAAAAGTTCATGGAAAACAAGTTTCTGTCCTTGTTTTCCTTCCTCTTATTAGCCAGGTTATGATGTATTTAGTCTTTGGAAGGGGCCTAAAGTAGATTGTGCTCTGCAGGCTTTAACTTATCACACTTGTAAATTAGTATATCAGAGGTGTGTTGAACCCAACTGCTTTTGGAATTTTTTTGTCCTTTTTTCCCCTTCCTATGATTGTTTTATCGGACAAAGTAGGAATAATCAAGTTAATCATGTATTGCCTGGCGTAGATGATCAGTTGTCATGTGTACAAGCCGACATGTGAAGCTGTAGCTATAAACAACAGATAGTTATGCAAGCAACTCTGTGGTTATCAACTTATTTTGGCACTGAAGTTAAATATAGGAGCATTGGGCTATCCATTAGATGTTGAAGCCACCCTATCTTGGGACTTTTTTTGTGTGCTTTTCAGGCCGAAGTGGGGACCCTCACAAAAGCCTAATTTACTGAACTGAAATTTGCAGGTTTTCTCGAGTCTCTTTGGAGGGATATAGACATGAACAGGCTTCACCATGATCCCTCACAAGATCTGAATCTCATAGTCGTGACACATGGATTGGCCGCAGCGCGTGTTCCTCACGAAAGTGGTTCAAGTGGACGGTCGAACAATTCGAGTATTTAAACAATCTTGGTAACTGCGAGTTCAGAGTGATGCAACTAGGAGATTGTGGAGAATACAGCCTCGCAATCCATCACACTGATGAAGAAATGCTACAATGGGGATTATCTCCCGAAATGATAGCTGACCAGAAATGGCGAGCAAATGGAAATAGGGGAGAGTTGACCGAGAGTTGCCCTCGGTACCTTGATGCTTTCTTTGATCATCTTGCAGACTCGGATGACAGTACTGAAGGCGATGAAAAAACAGACCATTTAATTCATTCGAGTGATTGTGCATGAACTGACCAGAATCAGATGACAAAATTCTTTTGTATCAAATTTGTACTTTTGATTTGCTCAAATTGACCATACAGTTCACATTCAATTGGTATTTAACATGATTTGTTTGGCTTCAAATTCAAAGTGTTGGTTGGTTGTTGAAGTGAAGACAATATGTGAATGACTGGATGGAATTAGCTGTCTAACAGAATAAAACTATATTCTGGTTTTGGAGTTCTGATGCCATGAAGAAATGAACCATTTCAGGAAACTGCTCAGCCCAAAAAAAATTAAAATTAAAAATTAATAAAATCAATGATTCAATCCCACCCTAAAACATGGTTTGGCACCAGTGGCAGCTTTCCACGAGGAGATCGGAACAAACAGGTAGCCCTGGAAGGGAGGAGAAACCATGAGCATACCGACAACTGAATCGGATGTTCATACCGACATGTGGTCGTAAAAGATTTGGGTTCGGTGTTGTAACAGTGCAACACGCATCTCCCCCAATCTGTTGCCATGAGAATTTCATCATCCATGATGTCCGAGGGGACAACAGTAGCCAGGACTCTTTCAAATCGATAATGTACTTTTACTCACAGCAACTGCAATGGGTAGAAGATCCACATGCTCATCAAAGTTCCCTCTGGACTCTTTTGACTGTCCCCAGTCCAAAGCTCAACCCGCCGGCTGCAGTTGCAGGATCATGAACTTTTCAGTCCTCATGTCGAAGGAAAGAATGCGCACTCGGTCATTTTCATGGTAATGGTCAGAAATGTTCAAATGCAAGGACCTGTGAACTTTGTACTCGTTTTTGGAGGGAAAATAACCAAAACCAAAGTCGAACAAGCCCGAGCAAGAGACGGTCATCATGAGAGGAGGGTTGTGGGGAAGCTCAACAAGATGTCCTTGAGTTTGGTTTGAAGAGAATGTTGTGTTTCCCTGATGCTGTGCACACAAAGTCGCCCCCATCCTCGGAGGGAAGTAACTCTATTCTCGAATAGATGCCATTAGAGGTCTGCGCGGGAAAGCACACATCATTCATCCGCCATTGTTATTGATTTTGGGTGTGTGGAAGTGGATCCCTCCGTCTCCTTAATACAGCACTAATCAAATTGAGGTAGATTCAACACGAGTATTCGTATATCGGCAACTAGAGCACAATGTATACAGAAGGAAAATTCAAGAAATGTGTGTGTCCATGACGTAGGACCAACTTTTTTTTGCTTATATAAACACAAGAAAGTCAAACAAAATACTTAAACCGTTAGATTAAAACCTCAATTCATGTTCTACTATTCGATAAAATTCAAACTTTGTTGATCCAAACAGTCAAAGTTAAACTCGTATTTGGTCAATAACAGAGTCAATATTACAACTAATTGTCATCTCTAACGCAATGATTAGGATATGCTCAAATTTTCGGGGCTTAAATTTGCCCCTATGCCCATCTACTAAATACTTAGCCGGTTTTTACCGATTCTAGACCAGTAAAAATGGAACCAAATAGAAAACAAATGTGAAAAAAGGGGGGGGGGGGGGGGGGTGGTTAGTGGGTAAGCAAAGCCTGCACCCAAAAGATGAGAACAGTGGTTTTTGTGCTTATACATTAAACAAACACACCCCATTCCATTTTCCTGCAACATATCAATCAGTACCCAAATCTACGATGATACTCCATTAACCATCATTTGTGTAGTTTCTCCTGCATCTGAACTATTAGTATGAACTTCGTGAGCAGGTGAATGCGTGATTTTGCCTCGTATAGAGGCGGTATCTGCGACCCCCTGACGAGCCGGACGGCCTAGCGTGACCGGTTTGAGGGATTGCACTTCAATGGTTTTCGAAGAGGAAGTTGAAGAACTTGTGGAGGATGGGGAGAATGATTACAGGCTTGATGAGGAATTGAGCTGCAAGAGCAGCCATGGTGATCAAGTTGAACAGCCTCTGGAGAATGGCACGAGAAGAAGAAGCCTGGCTCTCTCCTTGATTCATTTCTTCATATGGGTTATGATTCCTCTTCCTCTGTACTTGAATGGATTTGTAGAGAAACTTGTCAATGGTCCCAATGGGTCTGTGGGGTTGGGTCCCTGAGGAAGGTTTGGTGTGGAAGCAAGATTTTGAGTAACTTGGAAGAGACAGAGAGAGAGAGAGAGAGAGAGAGAGAGAGAGATTTATACACACATTCTCCTACTTTGGGAGAGCTTCCCATGAAGAAACCTTTTCATTTTTTTTTTTAAAAAAGGAGAAACGCGGTCTTGTTTTATACTTTTGGTTGAACAAAACGTGTTAGCTCTGCCTCTAAGTGCATGTTTTCCTTGTGGGCGGCTAATATATTGTAATAATATAAAAATAAAATAGGGAGTTTATGTCGGCCACTGAGAATCTTTCAGAAACCACTTTCATCTCTCTCAATTAATTTGAAGGGAAAACATTTTAAAATAATCTCCTATAATTTAAATCGGATCATCTCTAATTTTAATTTGTTCGACCAGACTCCCTCAACCTTTAATTTGGTTTCAAACCCTTTCATTTCATTTTCCATCCAAAATATAACGGACATGACATCTATCTAAACTTATCCTAAACTATAAGGGATCTGACTAAAAATTATCTTAAATCAAAAGGGGCCTTATAAAAAGTCCAAATGAAAAAAAAAAAAGAGGAAAAAAAAAAAACTATAACCCACCATGTACACGCCTGTCGATCCGTCAACCCAATGTCCTTAACAACAATAATTAAAATGAATATATATATGAGATTTATACGACTTACTTTCTACATAGTTAGCAAAATATTATGTGACACAAAAATATTTTTAAATCAAATAAGAATAATACAGTAATAAAAAAGAAATGACTAAGAAATGATTTAAGAAGATTTAGAATGCTTTTAAGAAGACTTCTTTTCCGTTATCTTTGACTAACGATAGGCAACGAATCTATTAAAATCAAATTGAACGTTGAGGTGTGATTGATTAGATTAAAACCAGCGAACGCCTACAAAAAAATGATCAAACTCATAATGGGTCTTTCAAATATTTTTCCTAATTTAATAAACTTTTGAATATTTTTAATTGCGAGAATCAAAAAACGTACACAAACACATAAGGATGTGAATTTTAATGAGATTCAAAAAATGTAAAGCTCATTATCCTTGAAAATTATGAAAACTACAGATTTTTTAAAAAAAATTAAAAAACACATTCAAAACCTTTAATACTTAGAATGAATAGATTCTTTAATTTCAAATATTTTTAAACCTGGCATCCCAGTATGTATATGTATGCCATTTTCAACCCGCCCAATTAAAATTATTAAAAAGTTCATTAAAGTTATTAAGGAGAAGAACTTCGCGAAGAATTGAGAGGAGCCCCGTACTAGAGGAACCTAGCACAAAATGCAAATTATAAACTGAAAGACAAAAAACACATTCTAATGGCCCATCAAAACATCAGATGGAAGAAGGCGGAGGACCTTCCCAGTTGTGGGGCTTAATCCTACCTACATGACTCCTACCTGCTTGCACCAAAGAATTGGGAGAGAGAATGTAAAAGCACAACAAGAAAGAAAAGCAAGTCTTTTACCTTAAAACCCATTCATGCAGCAATTCATTTGGCAGCAGAAACAAAATACTTCTTGAACAGAAGAAACATTTTCACTCTATACTATGAGTTGGATTCGCCGTTGCAACATCCGAATGAACTTAAAAATGCAGAGTCTTTAAAAGTTTCACCATGGGAAACTGCAAGTCATTTTAATTTCGGAACGTAACTAGACAAAATGAGATCATCGGACGTGCAAGTTAGGTACGTTATTGTAGAGTAGAACTACACAAGGGATCACCTTAACTTGGGGAAAGGCAACAGTCATGGGAGATTCATGGAAGATGAAAGGCATGAACTCCTTGCAGAAAAACTGCAGACCTAGACTGAAATCCGCCCACAAAGTCGCCAGTATGATCCACTATGAAACAGAGACTTCTCAAATACCCAGATGTCACGGACAAGAACCTGAAACAAACGCACAAAGTCTGATAAATGCTTGCCAATATTGATAGCACAGTGGTGCGAATATCACAAACGAGCATTTAGGCCATATTAAAACCCTATACGGAAAAGGTGAACCCTGAAGGGGCATTTTAAATAGTCACGTACGCTTTTCGTGAGTTTTCTGTGAAACTCTTTGCGCGCAAAGCATTATTCTTGATAGCATGGCAGAATCAGAATACTGTTTGGTGTACAATAAATTTGATTGAAACATTTACATTTCAAATGTATTATAATAATTTCTCAAATTGCTTAATTATCTTGATGGAAACCCCAAACCAACAGCTCTAGTATGCCTACAGTTTACTTGAACTATGGAAAGGCATCGTTGAAAGACATGATGTCTAGGAGCAAGTTTGGGCGTAACATGCATGCACTAATGATCCAAGTTTCACCTTCATAGGAGCAAAATATACAAAATTACTATAGATCCTAAGGCATATACCATATTGGTGCATTTAATTTGAATTGGATACAAAAACAAGGCTGGGTGCAGATATATAGAGGAGAGTAATGAAAAACAACCCTACAAAATCGCAAAAAAGATAACGTGACAACACATGAATGGGTAGTACTCAAATAATTTTACCAAAATCTTTAGATAATTACTTCATCAACCTCCATTTATTTTTTGCAACATCAAGTTTTTGGGATTTGGTGGCGATTTAGTAAGGATGTATGGTGTTTATTTGTATACAAGGAGACGTACACAGGGCGGCCGCACTCATACAACGGTCACAATTGCCCCTCCTTATTTCTTTATCCCTCAAAATTGTAAGTTAAGCCTAAGTTTACCCCCCTAATTTTTCTCAAGAAATCTCCTATTTTCATTTTTCACCCGAAGTACAACACTAGTCAAGTCTTTCTCCCCTTGATTTTCCCTCTAATTACAACTCTATCCTGAGCCTTTGCCCTTATTTTCCCCTTTATAGCAAACAAACAAATCAACCCTTTTCCTTTCATCAAGCTTCAACCCTGACCAGCACAGTGAAAAAAACTTACAGTCTTAATTTTATTCTCGCTCAGCTCCCTCTACTTATCAGAATCCCATGTGCTTCTGGTACTTCAAATGAGACCCACTTGTTGCCGTTCTAAAGATATCTTACAGTTCATAAAAATCTGGGGAAAGACGCTGGACAGAAAATACATCATATGGAGGCTTACAAAACACACCCAACTTTTATGCGGGCTGCTACACAGTTGGTCTAATTTGTCTATCATATAGGCAGCCAAGCTTTTGTTCAGCAAGTACGAAAGAGATTTTGCTTGTACTCAGGAGAGGTGAACAACTGGTGTTGCCCAAAATAATGATGCACAAAAAATATCACTTACCCAGGCTTTCCTCAGTCCAATTCAAAATAAAACAGGAAGTCAAGGACAATAACAATTGCCAAGATAGACATGAATTATCTATTTGTTTTTCTAATTAGTGAACTTGTCATTTAGCAAAATGAAGACACTGTTAAACATAAGATGCTAAACTCCAAGGATTTGTATTTCTGTATTTCTTACCTCCTTACTTTTATCTCCTGCAACAACAGTACCTCTGGAATCATATGCTTCAAACTTCTGCAACAAATAAGCAAAAAAGGAAATCTAAAATGTCTTAGCAGATGATAGCAAACTTGCAAGGAAGGACAACAGAACAACTAGGCATACACTAAGATTTGCATGTGCGGAAATGAGGACAACAATGAGATTGTTCATTCAGGTGGTACATCCGGAAAACTGCCTTAAAAATATCTGCCACTACACATATTCCTAAGCGAAGTTATAAAACATAGTTTCCTGAGAAATACATGGGGCCTTTTCAGCCAAATTTCCCATAAGGGCTCTGAGCTCATCTGCATTTGTATAACAGCTCTGGCTTTGAGCTCATCTGCACTGTTTCAGTGCAACAAAGAATACAGAACCATAAGCAAGAGAATGCTTTCATTAAAAAAAATCAAGGCATACTGAAGTTGGGGAGCTTGTATTCCTAGAACGAGAAAAGAAAAGAAAATGCATCTTTAGTTATGCATACCTCAGAACACCTCTTTTATAAACACCAAATAATATTTTTGTCCATCCAAATATTTAAGTTTCCTCCAGCTCATAATTATCCAGGAAATAGGGTTTAAACCTGGTAATAGATTAATGCCGTCGGACACAAACATGGGAGCATTCTAGTTATTAATGAGATATGCAATCATAGAGAAACAATTAAGTTTGACTAACAAAAGGAGAAAAGTTTAGAGTCAAGACAACCTGCTTGTTGAGAAACTCAAGTGTGAGCTGTATGAATACTTTACTGAGGTCATTTCGATCAATGCCAATCTGGAAACAGGATAAAAAGAAGGGCAGGCATAAAGTAAGTTCGAACTGCAGAAAACAGATCATTTTCTATAAAAAGGCAGCAAACAAGTAAGTTTACCAACCAAGGATTCTATGGCAATATATTTCCACGCCTATTAGGATCAAAAAACAGATCATTTTCTATAAAAAGGCTGCAAACTGACCAAGGATTCTATGGCAATATATTTCCACGTCTATTAGGATCAAACATCTAGATTTAGTAAACGAAAGATATCAACTGCATATTTTCTAAGTCAACAAATACTCCTCATCAGTCCCATACACTCTTGCATTTTATTTCTTAGGTTTTCGTAACCTATGCAGCACTGAATAAGGGCCAATTTATGGAATTTTTTGAGTTTTCAATGCAATGAAATTTATAAGAGTTATTGCTACAATGCATCAGAAACTGGGAAGCATGGACACTTCTAAAATGAGGCATACACGTGTCAGACGCAGATACAGCAAGATACACATGAGATACTGTCCAATATGTGTCAGACTTAAAAAACAGTAATTTTACTTGCATGATACAACATGGATATGTCTCTGATACACCGGGTCAAGCTCCGTTATGGCAGGATGGCAAAACTACAATAATAACTAGAAAAAACTTCCAAAACAATCTTCTTTTCTCAACCGCTTTTTTCCCTCTCTAATGAACTTATCTATTCCTCTCTCTTCATCTTCCTTTCATGAGCACATTTAAATAAACAACTAATTTTTCTAAAAAAATATAATAATTTCCATATCCCTGTGTCTGTATCCATGCTTCCTAGATTGGAAACATAAATGTTTCTAAAAGCACTCATTAGAAGAACCTTTATCCTTTTGATCTGATTCTTTCCTCCATTTCAGGATGTTCATTCAGTTTCTTACTAAGAATGGGTGACAGTATCCTGTCTACTTAGAAGACAATTTTTTGAATAGCAAACATTTGCTTTGAATGCTTCATGAAGGACATAGCGAAGACACCAATTCTTGCCTGAAGGGAACACCGAAGGCCTCTACCCTTTTCTTACTTGTATATTATGTGCATGGGACAAGCAGTTGGATAGCTTATGTCCTCCCATTCTTGATATATATTACGAGACTGAACAAAAACCAAACAACACTACTAATACTTGCCAATCGAGCTTGCAAGGTTCGCATCTTGACAATCGGCTCAACCATTTCCCAGTAAACACTATTCCATTTAGATTCTCTTTGCTTGATTTCATTCTTGAGGCCCTGTCAGCATTAAAATAGAACATAGTCAGAAATGTTATACTCTTGTAGACTACGCAAATTAATAAATCCAGTCAACCAACAAACAAAGTCAAACTCAAAAAACAACATCATGCAACAAGTAAATAAGAACAGAATTTACAGAATACATCTTCTCTGTAACTGCTTTCCTTAATGATTTTCTGTCACCATTTGCAATAGAAGTGTTTATCTGTTAAACAAGATGCACAATCAGTATTGTGGAGCAATCAAACTAATATTACAACAACAATCTCAAGAAGTTAAAAAAGAAGTGATTATTAAAAATAAAAGTAAGATGCCATATCAACTTACGCTTAGAATAGGATAATTGTGGCGGGGCCCAACACTACTCTATGACATAGCTTTTCCATCTCTGAGGTTTGGCTGATAACATTTGGACTTTAAATTTAACTTACAAGCAGAACCCAGGTGTAAAGGCCAACCTTGCCCAGTCTCCAGGTACCAAAGGACTTAAAACATAAGTGCTTTACAAAGGTTTCAATCCAGCCTCCTTTCCAATTTTCAAGAGCCCTATCATCTAATGTATATCTATTTGCCAAGTATATATGCATCTTAGGCATATTATTATTATAGACCTACAAAGCTACTGAAAAATGTCAGGTCTAGATTTCCAAAACTGAAGAAAGACAAATGATAGGAGGCAAGTAACTTAGATTCTGTCCAACCATACATGTTTTAAGCAAAGATAATTGCATTGGGTAATCTAGCACTTTATGAGAAAGAGAACACAAGTTTGGTTCACTCATGGTAATAGCCATTCCACTCCGCCTCTACTCTTGCTAATAGCTATTACCTCATTTCGCTCACTTTAGAGCTCCCATAATATGTTAATATCTATTCCACTCATGCTCCAATGGAATAGCTACTCCACCCACGGCTCACGAGAATAGCCATCCCATTCCCAGCGTTCTATTCCGTGAACACAAACCTCAAATGACTTTTTTATGAATATCTGACAATAGGATTGCACCAAGCAACTCCTTTTTAACATTAGCACATAAAGGTAGAAGAAGAACAATTTAGTTGGCAAAATATTAACAGATGATTAATGCTGCAAAACTGCTGCATGAAATGCTCATTCAAGTTCAGCAACAATTGACTACAACAAGCAACAGCAATTGGTAACCTTTCTCAAAAGAATGTGCAGTTAGCCACATAAAAAAAACAAGAAATAATTTACTGCTAGAACCCTGTCAAGTTTCCATTTTAACATGCCTGTAACAGTGCACAAAATTGAAATATCTAAGCCTAACACCAGATACTGGGTGTTAGAGTTGCTTTTCTACCCTCCAGGGTAAATTATCTTTTCAATCAAGATTTCAAAAAATTCCCTTGAAAATTTCACCTTTGGACTTTCATTGACCAAGTCAACAAAGAGTTGTTTCTTTTCTAGGCCCATCGCTCAATCCCTAGGGGGATACCTTCTGATTTTGGGTTCTTTAGTCCATTTTTCTGGGCCCTTGGCCCGATCCTTAAAGGATTTTCTCTTCAGGCCCCTCGTGTGACACCCCATCTTTCCAATGATTGAGGGAAACAACGGGGGTCAACGACTACAAGACGACCTCTCGAGATTAATAATAAGTTGAGTCAGACATCCTATCATTTAGATTTGACTATCATTACAAAATCCACCCGTACCCTTTCATAGGATCGTAGGGTCGGAAAAAACACAAACACACTATACTACAATACTCACATAATCCTTTGATGACCACTCAAAGCTTAAGTGAGTTGCTAGGCGATTGACCCATCTAAGCATAAGCCACGCTTTGGCCCTTAGACTGATCATTTGCAACGGGCTCCTCTTTAAAGATTATTCCTGGTAGGGATCAACAACACAAGGAGTGACTCAGTAGGTCAAACAAGCAAATCCTACCAGGTCACATCCAGACAAGAGATATAACAACTCAACAATTTAGATAACAGTCTCAACAAAGCAACAAATACCCAACTATCGAGGCAAGTGGCACCATCGTAGTTTCGAACGACTAGAAACTGTTCCGCTCACTTCTTAGGACCTGAGCCACAGTCCTCCCTTATAATGTCTAGTGGATCCACAAACGGCCTTCTCAGGCATAGGTGTGCTTTTTTCGCCAAGCACGGGCCTCAACAGTTTCCACATAAGCGGTCATCCATCTTGGTAGTTGGCACACACAACAACAAATCCACAATGGTTTTAAAGGATCAAACAACAAATAATATTAACAAACCAATGTCTTTACGATAATAGAGACAAGTAGAGCCAAGCAATACTACTCATGGAGAGATTAGCCACCAAGGAGATAACAACAACACTAGGAAAGGAAGATCCGTTGAACATCTCCAATTTAAAAGAGCCAAGAACTGATCTTTGAGTGTTCTATCTTTAAAAGATAAATAATTATTTGTAGAAAATCAAGGACGCTTTGAAAACAGAAAACTTTGAGTCATTACGTTGAACATCTTAGCTTGAACCGACAGTTTCTAGGGCTGTTTTGCCCCGAACAACGGTTATACAGGGAAAAACGGCTCTGTTTTAGTAAACAGCAGTGGCTTGGGGCTGCTGCTATACTTTCCTAACTTAAGGCTTACCATCAGGGCTGTTTTGGTCCAATACTAGGACAAGATAACTTGTTTTAGCCGAGCAGCAGTGGCTTAATGCTGCCACTGAGTCCCTGCAGCTTAACCTTCATTGATTTAGGGCTGTTTTTGCCCACACAACAAATAGGTTAGCAAAACAATTACACCCTTGTGAGATTCAGTACTTTAAAATAATTGATTTTGAGAAAAGAAAACCCAGCAGTGCTGGAAACCCCTCTTTTCGAGATTTTGATGGTTTTAAAACAAGGTTAGCACATCAAACACTATTTCTGGAGTTGACAAAACTTTCTAGCCACCTTATCGTCAAAACAGTGACAAAAGGGTTCCTATTTTGCCCACACAGCAACTGGACAGATTTGCCATTCCGAGCCTAGTCCTTGAATTGACAGTTTTTTAAAACTCCCAGCAGTGTTTAGGCCCCACAACCCCAGATTTCAAACTTTAAACAGAAGCGAAAGCATGGAAACATCACTTTCAGAAATGATAAAAACTTTCTAACAACTCCCCCTTTTGGAGATGGTCCAACAATTACTTCCTTTCCATTTTAATAGTGTGAGAAGTATCACACACATGCAGCACAACAAATGAATGCCCAAAAGAAAGCAAAAGGGAAAGTGACACTACCTCAAATTTGGAATTATGATGCTCCTTTTTCCTCCTTAGACTACTCTTAAGACTTCTTGTCTGTCCTCTTTTTTTTTTTTTTCACCTGATCTAGTGCTGTCTCCAGGGGCTGCTGTGGCCTTCTATAGGCAGCAAAAGAGAGAGAGAGAAAGAGATAGGCACATATGTGTCCCATCACAATTGATGAGCACATATGTATCCCATCAAGGGGACATCTCACCCCCCCACATGTATCAACCCTAGCCACAAACCCCTTTAGGTCTCCTATAAGTGACACATATCCCCTCCCATACACACTATCCTTATCTCAAGATAATAGGTGAAAAGATAATTAATTAGAAATAAATATTTGCAAGACAGTCCCTGAAGTTTCTGGGTATTACACCTCGGCTCATTTTCTTTTGAACGTACGGCTCAATCCCTTTTGGGATGCCTTCCTGGGCCCTTGGCCCGTCGGGTTTTACCCCATCGCTTCCTCATTAATGAGGAAGGCGTCCACGACTATGCTTGGGAGGCCCCGCACACTGTCATAGCAACATGTGGCTCCCTTTAAGGGATTCTTATTTATTGCTCCTCCTAAAGAGGGGATTTTTGTGGGGCCCGAGGCCAGGAAGGAATGCGCAGTCGCATCACTCTCCTTCTTCCCTCCCCTTACATAAGCAAAATTGTAGGATTTTGCAAGAGAGGATTCTGGGAATTTTCTTCTACAAAGAATAGGGTCTTCCAAAGAAAAAGAGGAGAGAAACTACAAAGAGAGAACAAGAGAGCAAAACCCAAGTTTACTCCATTCTCTCATCATAGAACCACTGAACAACAAGGCAACGGCAAGGTGAGCTACGCTCTAGTCATCCCCACAACTTCACAAGCTTCAGAAAATATGGCTCTGATTTTTCTATAGAGATGTAAGAAACCATATGGGTTCGATCCCTTTCAAGCCAAAAGGCTTCCTTTTTCCCAAAATGTCTTTGTTCCTTCCTTTCCCATTTTGTCCCATGTTCTGGATCTTTGGTCCTCTCCTTTCATGGAGTTTTATGTTTTAATGGCCCTTTAACGTGTGATCTTAATCAAAGGTGTTCCTTGCCTAAGGCATTGGAAGTAAAAAATCATCATCCATAGGACGTTCTAAACATGAGCCCCCAAATCAAATAATAGACGAGTTTGCACTCCCATTTTCCCCGCAAATGATAGGTGAAGCATATCTTGCTCTAAATTGAAATACGTTTTGTGGAGTATTAGAACCAGCATTATTCAGCTCAAATACTTTCCATTTCTTTATGTAAACCATGAGGTAGATGGATTTTCCAGCTAGTTTCAGTTTGAAAAGGTGACAGAGAATAGAACTTATATTTTAAATTTTACTTGCTTAGAACCCCCTTAAACACAAACAAGGAATAACAAAGACCCAGCAATCACATAATAATTAACAGACTAACCCTCAATTATATCTGGTTCTTTTGGAGAGAGAAAAACGGAAGAATGTTTGTGGGGAGGAGGAAGGGATCTCCTGTTGGCTGTCAAGGAGAGACGTGACTCCAGATACTTGGTTTGGTATTTTAAATTGTACTGAAGATCTCCAACTACCAGGAATGTTTTACAGTTTTTTTTCTCTGGATTATTTTTAGATAGTTTGGCAAAACCTTGGAAGCAAGCACATTAAGACAGTTTGATTTCCCTATAAAATAAATAATTATACAAAAAAAAAAAACCTAACTTTCAATGAGGGTAATGAAATCTAACACATATTTACCTCTTTGTATAAACCCAAGGCTTCTTTGTAGAACTGTTGTTTTGAATATCCAGATTTCCTTAATTTAGCAATGGCATAAGCACTTTTGAGCTGAAAACAATACAAAATAAAATAAAGTATGAGTAAATTAGGCCTAAAAAAAAGTATCTCCTTTTTTTAAAGGGTATATCCTTGCTGAGACTCTATGCGAATTCTCCCTGCAATCTCATTTCATGCTGGACTGTTATCGCAGCTAACAAACAGGACAGCATGAGAAATTACAATTTATTCAATTCAAATGAAAATAAATAAATAAATAATGAAAACAGTTCAAAGGCCCTTTTATGCATGAAAAAGTTAACCAAAATAATTTAATTGTAGACTATTTTTTCCCTATCCAAAAAGAATTATTAACAGTATAAACTCCAAAAAGAAAACACAACCACAATACAGGTACTCAACTAATCACGAAACTGAACAAATGAAAAGAATAGAATACAAAACTGGGTTCCCAACACGTTCAAAATTCTTCCTCTACTCTCTTTTCAAGCAATCCACACGACCCCAAAAAAGTTGCAAAACTCTAATCTTTCCATTCTATCATTATTTTGAAGTAATGAGTAAGATATGCAAAAGAGATTACCTCTATAATGACATCTTCTTTTGTCCTTCTCCAACCACTTCTTGTGAAGCATCTGAAACGCAGAATAAACAAATATGAGAAAACAAAAAAAGGTAGATTAAGACAAACAATGGTAACACAGGCAAAAACACCAGTGTCCAATAATATCTGAAGGCCTATGGAGTGTAAGCTCACAAAATATACTTTTTGTTTATTATCTCTCTTCTTTTCTTCACATTAGAATGAACAATGAAGCCTTCAAATAAATAAGGAAATCTACTAATAAGCAGTAACCAGTGCTCGTGAATAAGCTCAAATTCAACACTTTTCGTCGGTCACAAGGGAAATCCACTAAAAAGCACAACCAGTAACCAGTTCATAATGATTTAATGTTTCACCAGGTCAATTACTACATTTTTGTCATTGTCAATAATGCCAAATTTCTATTATAATATGTTAAACCAAGAATTTCCAACCAGCTGATCGATCAATTACTTATTTACTTTAATCATGTGGCCTCAGGAGTATTTACTTTGTCCATACGCCGTTCGGATCAAATTCCAAATCAACCTTGGCTACTCATTATCGATCTGGAAGGAATTAAAGACTGATACATTTGACTGGAAAAAGATAAACAATCCGCTACTCTTAGTTAGCTGCATCTCGAACTGCTCTCTAGCATTTTATGGTGTTGTTATTGTTGGGTAACAAGAACTTCCAACAGCCAATCAATCAGTTACATTTTTGTCAGGACTATATCTACTTTAATCTTGTAGCTGATAAAAACCAGAGCAAATATTTATATTTCTAGTTTTTGATAGGAAAGCAATTTTATTGGACTTATCAAGAGAGGCCACAATTACCTAGGCATGCCCATGGGTGGTGATAGCTCCTAACCAAACAAAATAAAAGCCCAACAATGACAGTCTACATACACAAACCAGTTATCTCCCTAAAACACATTCCACCGAGTGAGATCGAGTATCACTGATGATAGTATGACGAAATATGCAAGCACAAATATAATATAATATAATATTTTATATAATAATAATAATAATAATAATAATAATAATTTTACCTCCGCCAAAATGGGATCGGATCACGAGGCGTATATGGTTCATAAATAATTCCAGGACTTGACATGGATACTTTGAGTGCCCCCTACAAGCAAGGACCTCTAAGCTTGTGAGCGCCAATGTAGGTAAGAACACAACAATTATCTAGACTAAAGAATGAATGGATGCTAATAACTTCATCGCAATGACACCATTATCAGTTTCCAACCCCAAAATTCAAACTCATTGGTCAGGAAAGGAGGGAATACACCAAAAGCTGTATTTCCATTCAAAGCAATAGTTAATACCTTAGTAATTAAACAGTGGGAAACGAACAAAATCTAAAGCAAATGAGATAGAATGGGCCAAAACTAATGCTACAAAGAGACACCTCCATAAGAAGAGAGGTGGGGAGATAGGGAGGCCAAAAGAAAAGTGAGAGTACAAGGAAAAAAAAACAAAGCAGAAACAATGTTTTCACTGTAATTACAGAAGCAAAGTGACATTCAGGAACCCAATTACCATAAAAGACAACGTTATAGTATGGCCACATTTAACAGAAGAGATGCCATACCATTTGTCGTACTTGGGGAGGAGGTTTTACTTGTGTTGTTACTGACCGTGCATAATCACAGAAGACCAATAACTCATCACCCTGAACAGAGAATCCAAAAAGAACTTGGTTAATAGGAAACCCCAAAAATATTTTAAAATGACATGCTTCCAGAGAGGGATGGAGAGTGGTATGGAAAAAATGATATACATATGGCAGAAGCATGCACATAACAATGAAAAAAAATCTATAAATCAACTTCTGCAGCCACACACTCAAATTCTATATTCCAAAAGGTTACCATTTTTGAATGGAGAGTTACATTCCTAGGTGCCCAGGGGAGACCATCGTGTCCCTTCTGTAAGCAAGAACTCCTCTGCCCGTTAATTTCAGGAACTGCTCACGTAGGAGAGTACATAAATAGTAAAGTATTGCAGCCCCCCAAAAAATAAAGATGATCAGCTAAGGAAATAGAAAATATATAAAACACAGTGAACTATCTTTCTATTTCCATAAGTAGCACCAGTTCAAGCATGGAAATTTCGAGCAATTATGTTCAGGAAGTGACAGTTCAAAACTACATGATTGATGGACTTGTATTGTGTGGGAATGTAGTATGACTAAATGTGAAGGGAAGTGTTAAGTACTGGTGAAATTCTTAATGAATTCATTACAAAATACAAAAAAAAAGGTTCAAAAGTACATCATTGTAAGGGGTATCATCTGCTGTCATGACTGCATGATGGAAAAGAGTACAACAACGTATCATCTACTTATGACTGCATGATGGTAAGGAAGTACAACAATGCAAATGATTGTAATAAGAGCAGCTAGCTATACATTTTCATAAAAATGTTCTGTTGAGCTCACGTTTCTTTCAAGATCTCCTCAACATCAACAGCTACTTTCATTCACATTCATCATGCCTCAACAAAGGTCAAAGATCAAATCATATAGCATTCATAGAACACTCCAGGCCAATTTTCTATTTATATCTTCCAAAATAAAAGTTATGTCGGTGTACGAATGGAGCTAACCTCAGCACCAAAATTATACAATTTTGATATGATTTATTTATTTATTTTATGCTTCAAATAGTCAGTACTCTATATAGTTTAAGAAAATTGAAGTTCTTCAGAACTATCTTGCATTTGAACTAATTAGAAATTATATTTTCAGGGAAAAAAAGATATGATGTACAAGAAGACATCCACACAAGTAACTTTACATTCAAGAGCAGTTTACCACTGACGAGGGCACTTGAATAGCTCCTTGAGTTCCCAAAACTGAAAAATTCAATTATTGTCAGACATGCTTGCTTAAGAAAAAATTCAAGCAATTAGACAAGAAAATGAATCCTTGCAAGAAATGAAAAGTAACTAAAATATTAAGGAATTATATGTCCTTTTAATTTCTTCCGTTTAATCGAACAAACAATTAATACTCACAGATACGAACACTCCAGAATCTCCAGCGATCGATACAGATTGCGAACCGTTTGTAATCGCGTGATAGCCATATGGGATCCTCAAAACCCTAGAGTGATAGTGTGGTCGGGCGAGAGAGAGCGAGTGACGGGGTTTTGGAGGGTGTAGGGTTTAAGCAGGCGCGGATTTATACAAAGCGGCTCCGAAGGGAACGGTTAAGGATCCAAACCATTAAACGACGTTATATTGATGAATTCGGAAAGTCATTAAAACAAGTCGGTAATATCATATTAGTCCTTAAACTTTGATTTAATTATTAATTTAATTCGTAAATTTTAAAATCAAACAATTTATCTCATGAACTTCTTTTCATTTACGATACTAAACACAATCACTTTTTCATTGTAATTATTGAAGTAACGTTCTATGTCACATTATTTGTAGGAGAGAAATATTTCCTATTAGATGTTACATGCAGTCATCTCACCGGCGACCAAACCTTTATTCTTTTTTCTTAGGCGAAGATGAGATATGTCAAATATTACATCGACAATTATGATAGAAGAGTGATGGTATTGAGTCTTGATAGGTGAGAAAAAGTTAATCAAGTAAATTATATGATTTTAAAGTTAAAGTAATCAAATTGGTAACTAAGCGAAAGTTTAATGGACATTTTAATGTTTAGACTTTAAAGTTAAGTTAAAGCCCAAATAATCGGACTATTTCATCGGGGACTACAAATGAATTGAGAGCATGTTGGTCAAAGGAACATGAACACAAATACAAATTTAGAAGCCATTAGCTAAATAAGCCAAATCCAAACATGGTTGGGCTCAGCCAATCGTGTTCAATACAAATTTAGGAGTTATCAACTAAACAAGCCCAGCGCAAAATAATTGGGCTCTAGTTGCGATGTTCGTGAGCCTATTGAGCTCGATTAGTTTATTCTTGCTCTTTTACAATTTATATATATTTAGAGTAATTTGAGTCATCTATCATAAGAAAAATATAAATTTTCTTATAATTTATTTTAAAATATATTTTATTTTTTGGATGGTAATGTGGTAATTCGACATGTTGCCATGTGTCTTTGACTTAACAAATTTGGATGAAAAATGGACATTGAAAACAAAATTTTCCCACGCACTCAGTCTCACAAAACTCCATTTTGAGCTTGATTTTTACATGGCAACCAGACACCACTCAACATTAATCCAATCAACAGCTTGAAATGTTAATGGAAATTTTCATGAGACCAAAATACTTGTACATCATTCTGTACACCCTTCGCATCAAAATGGGAACTTCTAAACATTCACAAAAAAAAAAAAGAAAAAAGAAAAAAAGAAGGAGACATTTTCCATCACCAATGGCCACAGAAGTTCTTCAAATGCGCAGAAGTAGCATTTGAACACTTTTCTATGCACAAATCAGGCCAGCAATGTGACCCCACAGGCTTTTGCTTTTGCGTTCTTTTTTTAAATTGTAGGCACCGTAAAATATTGATTTATTTAATAATGAGGGACTCCCAAGCACATGAATTTTCTATAAATAGAAATAGAGAATCGAAAGCTTGTTATTCAACGGCATGACATGAGTTATACAGTCATACCAACCAATATAAACACACATAAATAGATAGAAACAGATTTTTAGCACGTATAATTGCTCGAACTAAGAAAAAACAAGGTTGTTGAATGCAGGAATCCTTAAACCAACTTAGTCCTTCCTTTCTATTAAAATAAAAATAGTTTTTATAATAGTAGGTAAGTTGATTTTCATGATTGGTCTAACAAGGACAGCCGTACAGGAAGAGGCTGGATCACCTCCTTTTCCGGGGAGAAACTAATGCTTGTTAGGTATCATATCCGCCAATCTATTTAATGCTTGAATTTTCCGCAGATCAAATTAAAGGGTCCTCATGGTAAGTGCCACAAGATCTAGTGCATCGAAACCCATGAAGACTCGAAATTCGTTAGTATGGAACTTTTTTTTTTTTTTTCAAGTAAAACCGCTTAATATATGAAAGAGGAAAGAAGGGAGGAAAGAGAGAATAAAAGTGAACTCCACTTTAGCAAAATTCGAATTCAGACTCTAATTAAATTAAGAATATAATACAGGAAAATGTAATTGTGGGTCTAGACGAAACAACATAGTATCCCAATTGGTTGGACTATTGGTGCGATAATTTACTTCACAGGCAAGCTCTCTAGTTCAAGTCCATGATGGCCCAACTATGCCTGGGAGGCACAGGTTTCTCGTTTCTCCTTTGTTGCTAGATGAAGAAATTTGCGCTCAAGGAATGAAAAGGAAGAATGAGAAGTAGGTGTGACTTTCTAAGCGAAACATCCATGAATCAGTCGACTATCTCACATAAATAACACATGCATCGACGCACAATGAGCTCAAAATAGGAGACCTGAGCCATCTACTTACACTAAATCGTCAATGCTTTGCACCCTCAAATCTTACAAGAACAGGAAAACAGTGATGGTTTAATGTATCACCAGGTGAGGAAGGAAACTGCATAGGGGCAAGTACTAGTATGCACAATGAAATTGGCTACAGCAACTAATAGTAATATGGTACAGAACTTTTCATCATTCTAAAAGCCAATGGAATCACAGCAAGAAAGCATAGTTAATCGCTGGTTCTATGTTATGCAGTTGTGATTTTGTGCATGCCCCCTTTTGACTTTTCTGTCATTTGTGAACAAATATGGTGGATGCGAAAAGGAAAGAGAGATGGGTTCTCGACAGAAGGATAAACGGGGAATGTCAAGGCCATTGAGGATGACAATAGCTTTTCATGCACACAATCTCAATTATGAGGCTCTAGTTCTTATAGATGTGAAGAATTGTTCTATGTAGCAGATAAAAATTGTAAAAGTCTGAGTTTCTAAATAGCAGAGCTGTTTATGGTTCTTTAAATTGTGTGGCTTCTCAACTAGCCCGATACAGTTCCCTGATATCGGGAAAAAATACCGGCAATATTCTCTCTAAATCAATAGCATAGTTTGATGAGAGGACACAAAAGCAAAACAACTTGTGTTGCAATGAATGTATAAATCCTGCAACTATAATGTCCTACTACTATATCATGACATTCAGAGCAGCCAGAGCCCTGCATATCAATTAGGGGGAACTAATGAAATAGACAACAGTGCATTTTAAGGTTCAAGTTACATGAGCAGTAGGAACCCACTTGGTGTTAGAACATATATTCATCCATGCCTTGAAAACATTCATGTACATTAATAAATGAGGAAAAATCAATGAAATAATGATAACCTTACAGAGACCTTTAGAACTTGAGTTTCAGAAGGAAAGGCATCTGGTCTGCGAAAGGTGGGTCTGAATATTTACCAGTAAGTATCTGTGATGAGACATGCTGATTTGCGGCTTCTGTGTAATGAATTCCATCCCAATTTACAAATTCAGTACTGTCATCGCATCCTTTTGCTGTTATTGAACTCCCGTTCACAACTTTTGTTTGCCCACAGGCAACCTGACTATCATAGTTCAATGGTGCTCCACCATAACCACAACATGCCATCATTGGTTGTTCAAATCCTGCAAATTAATTCAAAAAAAGATCAAATTTCTCAAACATATATTTCACAATGGTTTTAGAGAAGGAAGCTCAAGCACTTAATTGGGTACAATAATCTTCAATACTCCAATTTTTTGAGTTTGTTGTAATTCTTGGCTTCTGCCTTTAGAGGATTTCTTATTCTTGTTGCTTGTACTCTTCTCCCCTTTTCTAGTATATTCATTGCTTATCAAAATAAAAATAAAAATAAAATACTGGTGTTCATCTGAATTTGCTAAAATAGTCAAATAATGTTACTTAGTCAAGGAAAACAACAAGTATATCCTTCGCCCTATCTTGGATTAATTGCCTGTAATTAATAACAATGGGGAGGAGAAACCAGGAAGAAGGGCTTCTCTTGAATTCTGTGATCTAAATCATTGCTAAGACCTCTATTTATCCATCAAATCACATAAAAGAATTACCAATAATTACCATATCGAGAGTAGTCCTTTATCAGGTTTGACTTTATTGAAAATATATCAACATATGAGACATTTGCATCTGAATACTGCCCCTGCAATTTTTTGCACAGAGCATGAAGCTGCAGATTGAAAACCTTTGATACTTGGTTATGTGAGCTAACGCATCCCATCTCATCAAGCTTTGACGGATGAGCTCCAAATTTAGCGATGTTCTGAGCCAAGCATCCCAGAGGCCCAGTGTTGTGTATCCAAAAATTTCTCGCACCTTGGTCATATAATTTCTGCTAATACACAAAATATTAGTCATTTGAAAATGATATATCTAAATCAGATAACATCATGAAAAATGACAATAATTAACAATGCACAAACTTCCAAATTTTGAGAAGCAGGAGAATATCTTCTTCTAAAGAAAAAAGACGATACAAAATATATGCTATAACTAAGGGCGTCTTAAGCTCACCTGGATTCCAGTTTCAAACTCTAACAAAATTGTTGGAATTGAAGCAAGTATTTGATCCAATGTTTTGGAGTAGAATGCACCAGCAAGATCATTTTGACCTATGTCAAACATGTAAAGCCCCTTCTTGAAGTAGTCTTCGTCTGGCAGAAACTTATCAAAGTCCTTACCTGAAGCAACAGAGCAAGCCTTATAGTTATAACCAAGAATTTTTCATTGATAAAACAAGACATTACATCAGGCTGTTGATATAGATTTCCCTGTGCCACTCAATCCTATTTAGGGCAGCCTCCTCATGCACCTCCCAAACATTCATGTCTTTTCTTATAACTCGCATCCAAGTTATCATGGTCTTCCCCTAAACCTTCCTCAATCAATGTAGTTGCCAAAACTGCCTAAGATAATTCAACACTCACTTATCTAAATTTTCATTCTTAATCTTATTTTCTAAAATCAATTTACATACATCTTAACATATGCATGTGATCGTGCTGATGATGTGGAACCACAGTTTTCTCAAGATGTCTATGACAAGATAAACGGGTGTGGTAAATCATGATATTAACAGAAACTATCAAACAGAAGTCGGGAGGTTTGATAATCTATGAAAGGACTTCTAATGCTAAGGAAGAATCAAAGGAAGTCCATTACTGAGAGAAATGGAGGTTATAATACCCAAAAGCTTCACACAGTGATGTGGATTCATAAATTTTAATGAACTCCTTGAAAATTACAACTGAAAATCTAAATTGATCCAAGGGCTTACTTTTCGCCAGCAACTCAAGGACCCGTGCTTTGAACCGGAAGAACTGAGCCACTTGAATCCCAAACGAAAATGGGCTGACAGCAAATGTGGTGGCGGGAAGAATCGTAGACCCTGCAGCTGCAAAATTGCAACCTTTTTTGAAATTTGGAACCCCAATTGCCTCCAAATATGGATGTAGAAATGGGAGATCCATGGCATCCACTGCAACCCAATACCCAAAACATCAATAAAAATTAGTGCTCAACAAGAAATCAGCCCGTAAGAATTACAGCACAATGAATGAATCTATTGAAGAAGCACAGCAATAACAGGGTTCTTACCAAGAAAATCTATAACCAGTCGACCATCACAGAACCTCCCAGATGGTTTTTGGAAGTAAATATCTCCATTGGGGGGATCAAGGCGTTCGCCAACCCCCGCGACAAGCCCTCCAGTGTCGGAATTGGAGTCGCCGAAATTGAATACTGCTGGGACATCGAAATGCACAGATTTGGAAAGAGGGCAGCAGATTGAAAGTAATGTAAGAGCCAGAAGAATTAGGGTATTGGGTGCCATGCGGAAGTTCTCGCATGAACAAACAAGGGAGAGTTCACGGATTTCATCCGCTTTTGTACGGTAACCGGCCACCAACTAGAAGGCGGATAAGTCACCAGGGATGGTTGGTGCTTGGGATTTTTGATCGCCACTTTGCTTTGTACATGGAAACCTAGAACACAAGATTCCCCTGCCACCCGAGGGGTTTTTTACGTCTATTGCCATTATTACCCTCCCTATATTAGATGCAATAGGTGTCCTTTTTCCAATGATGAAGGGCATACATGTAATTACGCGAATACAATCTCCAGGGAAACTCGAACAAATGAAACCCCCGACTGACTTTGAAGTGAAGCGAGGAGAGCTTTCTTTCACACTTCCCCTATCTACGGTGGGATGGGTGCGTCTAGGGTTTAAAGTTCCATTTTTCAATTTGATCAGCGTATTGAATTTTCATTTGCACTACAAATTATTAAAACAGATCTAAACACTTATAAATGTCAAGAATAAATACATGAGAGATTTTATGTAAAGAAATTATAAGAAAAATTGACGGTATATTTTATTATTATTTTGCTCATAGGAAGGTCAAATGCCATCTAATGCCTCGTCGCAACAAAATTAAGACAAACTATTTGATGATGCATTATGAAAGCATTGAGAATTGGGGAACACCCAAAATATAAGACATTATTCTATGTGCAAAATATAGTGATTAATAAAAATATCAAAAGGCTGGCTAAGCTTTATTATTCTTCTTTAAGTGGTAATTTGTGAAAAAAAAAATATAATAAACAGGCAATGGCGCACTAAAAGGATGAGAAGAAAGTATGCACGTACAACATTAGGTCAGGATGGTTTTGATAGCTTTTTGATGAAGACAAGTTCTAAAAAAATATATGATCATGGGACCTAAATTGACTACACCTACCCTTAATAAATGGAATCAACAAAAAATTACTTCCTTTCCACCTTATTCCGTCAATAGTTTAGGACCAAATTGGTCACTTTTAATAACTCCAGGGGATCAAATTGAGTACTTTCAAATATTAAGAACTCAATTGACGCTTTAATCCAAACTTTGGGCATGAAAAGATAATTTTCGTTACAAAGATTCATGTATAAGGATAAGTAATAGAGTTCTCGATGCAATGTGACCAAATTCAACTTTCTTTGTTTTAAGCTCCGTTTGACAAAATTTAGCAATAAAAACTAAAATATTAATATTAATATATGTAGATAAATTATTTGAATGAAAATGAAGGATCTCTGAATTTAAATTTTTAAATTTGTTTCCTTAAAATTTTAGAGAACATATAAATAAAAATACTTTTATGATTTTACCGTAAAAATTTTAATCGATGAAACAAAAGGAAGGTGGGATTCGGAGTTGGTCAAGGACAATATGATCAGAGGCATTTAGTAGAAGTTCTGAATTAACTTACCCCTGACCGAGGTCAACCAGAGCAGACGAACGAACCCTTTAACAGTGAGTCTTGCTCTTTCTCTCATTTTCTCTTCTTAGAAGACTAAAAGAAGAGGAATAGAAAACAATACTAGTTCCAGCTCTCAAGGCTTTCCAAAGGGTCACTTCAGATCCGGCTAAACTTGTGCACCCTTGATTGGAACGAAAGCATTTGATGTGCCCTGCATTTTCTTAAGGGCTTTGCTTTATGGGCATGGCCGTGTCCGCGCCTGATGTCACCTTCAGATCTACCGATCAGATTTGTGAACACAGACAGTAGAGTCCGGCATGAGGTGCCGCACGGAGACCGCAAAGTTTTGTCCCCCGATTGCATCGCGTCATGAGTGCACCAAGGCAGCTATCTTCTATTGAACAGTTGATTCCATTGTGATTTGCCGTACATTTTCATTCCGTGGGTCTTTGCTGTAATGGATGTAATGGAATTTGAATGTTCAGCATAACTTTCTCGCCGCAGTGTACAAGAAGTTCTCTTCAGGACAACTTCCTAACGTTGTGAGCCATCCCATCAAGCAGCGCCAAAACGAAACCAACGCTGAAGATGCCTGAAATTTTACACGCAATGTTTCCAATTTAATCGGACGGCAATCTTTAAAAAGGAGAAGGGGTGGGGGGAGGACTGAAAAGTGACGAGAAAATATGGGTTGATCGAAACGGCTATCTTTGCTTCGGTGAATCATCCAGTCGTGTTATCTCCATTTGTGTTAATCGAACGGCTCAAAATCACCATTCGTAGTTGGTTCCATCAAATCAGAGGCTCCGTTGCCCCGTTACCGCAAATTGTACATCACAGTGAGGCTAGACAGGCTGATTTTGGAGGGGATCCTTTTGGATCATCTCTGCGAGGAACTTCATAATTACAAGAATATGAGGAATTTCAAAAGCAAGGGGATAGGCCTTAGCTCAATCCACATTGCAAGCAAGAGGTTGATCTTTGTTTACACAACTGGCAAATATGGGGCTTGTGCTTTTTTGTTCTTTATTTCCCCCCTTAATTCCATAAGGACCACTTTAAGTGAGGGTTTGAACTCCCTTCCATTAGTCCTTAATGCCTTTTTTTTTAAAAAAAAAATCCTATCATTTTGACAAATTAGGACTGCAAGGATAGAGAAATATACTAATATAAAGACATCAGTTCATGAAAATGTGAAAACCTAGACGTTTAGAAACTAAAAATTTAGTACAGCTTTCTCATGATATTTTCTGTAGCTTCTCTTTCTAAAGTGAAGGCTGGTATTTTTGAGGAAGAAACCTTGTAACTCTTTCTAATGTTGTGAGCTATATACCTTGAAACAGTAGAGGCATGGAGTTCTCAGTCCAGCATACTGGCAAAACCAAACCAGGAGACAAAAACACTGAAAACGCCAGAAATTTTACGCGCAAAACATGCGAGTTGTTCAGCCTTCTCTTGAAATAAGTGACAAGTTGCAGCAGCTCTCAACTTGGACCTGAAGGCCTCATTCTCTCTTTCAAGCTGCAAGGTATAAAGATAATTGTTTAAATTACATGTATTACTATTCGCTTGGTTCGTGAAATGGAATGGCACAGGTATCCCATAGAAATATAATATGTAAGGAGTCATATCTCCATGAAGCATAAGTAAAATGGTTGTTCTCATGAAGCATGGGGGAGAGTAGACAAGGAATAGCTATTACTAATGGCGTAATAACTTTTACTTATCTTATTCCACTCATGAGCCTTGAAAAGAGATATTCTTCACATATCCCTCTCATTGTTCATGCTACATTTCTATTGAATGCCTATTCCATTCCATTCCGCGAATCAAACGAGTGGTTATTATTATTTACTTAAAATATTAGTGAGTAAAGTTCTTTCAGCAAATAAAATTCATTTCAGTGTAAGGAAGTTGATGTGCTGTGGAGAGCAATTTCGAATATGCCGTGTGAAGCTATTCCATTGGCTAAGTTACATGAACAATTGTTCCACATATCAGTTCTCCTGGACAGTACCAAACCTTCATCTTACCTCCTTGTTAGCAATGACAAGCTCTTCTACGGCTTGCTTCAATGAGGAAATGGTTTTCAGAGTGATATCTTCGTAAACCGCTTCCAACTCTTCAACTGAATTAGGATCAAAGAAAATTCCCTCCAGTATGAACAATTCCTCAATTAAGTCTACATCTTCAGCATCCAATTTCTCTCTCAACTGCAGGATGACAAGCTCCATCTAGATATTAAATGGAAGAAATTTTACACTAAAGATCAAGAGTTTCTAGGTGATACGAACCCTGTGTAGAATCCGCTCACATAACTCATCCTTATTTGAAGGTGGAGTTCCTTGGCTTTCATTACATTTAACTTCAACATGATTCACACGAGGAGATGCCTTTATGTGCTTTGCCCTGCCCAGGTTAGAGCAACTGGTTAACCCTTGTCTCCTCAAACGAAAGGATTGGCAACAGAATAATTACGAGAAGTTGACACTCTCATCAAATTTTATCCTCAGATGCAAAAAGATATTCTGGAAGTATCTTATTGCAAAAGCCAAGACCTAATTGAACACCATTCTGTCTTTATTCAAGTATCTCCTTGATTTTACAAAGTTGTGCTGATTTTCTTTCATAGTGATAATTCTTTTCTATGCCATATGCTTTTAAAAACAGAAGTGGCTTAACAGACCTCGCACCAAATCGGAGGGTGGACAAGCTCTCTGCTGAATTTGTAAGGCTTGGTGAGCAACAGCATAGTATTGCAGTTTGTGAGTAACCTCCCTGTAAGTAAAGAAACACTCAGTTATTGATAAGAATGATCATGGCATGCTGAGCTAGGATTATGGTGATGCAGACTTACAAGAGCATCCTGAAGGATCCGTGTTAGCTTCGAATCACGATATGGAATGTGGTTTGCTTTGCCCTGTGGCGAACAAGTCAAAGCATTGATGACATTTCCAAGGGCAGACAGGGATTTGTTAATAGCCTTTGCTTCTCCTAGCACCGTTCCTTCCGCTCCAGTTTTGTCTACCTTCTCTGACCCCGCCAAGTCCACAAGAACCAACTTTCCAGTTGTCACACTGCCATAAATTTAGAAAAAAAAAAAGTTGAGGACTTGTCACATGAATTCTCCGTGCTACTCTGCAAAGTCAGATTAAACCTTTTATCCCTGAGTAACAAATAAAATAGAATGAATACCTTTTATCCCTGATCAACTCCTTTTGAACTGTAAACATGTAAATACAGTGGCTTCTACTGCTGGCCATGTTCATTTCTATTCATTAATTTCAGAAAAAAATGCAAGAATGATGATCAACTGTAGCATCCCATAAAGTTTTTTTTTTTAAAAAAAAAACATATGTAACATACGTGTCTCTCCAACTGCTCGATTAGCTATTCCTCTCTGCAGTTACAAGGTCAAAATTAAAAGCTGAAATAGCGGTCACAAAATTGCAAAAACTTCTAAGACTATTTGATGACTTACAGACAAGCTCTGTAATGCTTCTGCAGGGTCAGATACAAACATCTGGAATTGGAAAAAAAAAAAAAAAACATATAGCGAGTGAAATCTAAAATCCAGTGATTTGATGACTCTATGTACAGCTTTATTTGACATCACCATTTCATTTTCGAGTTCAACAATGAACCATTTTTAACTGATGTATGATGAAGTTTACATGATCGTATTTCCAAGCACGTTATGAGTTGGTTTGCATTAAGAAATATATCAAACAGACAGATACTGGCAGAACTGTTTCCTGAATAAAGTTTAACACAGTTGGCTAGACAAAGAAGAGGAATAGGTTTAGTGCTTTCATTTCGTGTGAGTGTATTGTGTTTTAGCAGGCTGCTTACGAGGCGTAAGTCTAACAAAAAAGCTCAAATCCAAATAGTGGACAAACATGAACGCAACAAAATGATCATTGAGTATGGAATAAACTCTGACGATTCCTACACTACAATGAAAATATATCATTACTACTATAGATATCCCCACCTCTGTCACCCCGGGCAATAATATTCCATGGACTTTATTCTCCTTAATCTGTAAGTTGTCCTTCGACAAATCATAAAGGTCCCTGCAGAAGAGAAATTAAGATTGTAAACCCCCCAAAATGATTCCAGGCAATGGAGAATGTCCTGAAAACTGTCCTCTTCATCATCTGTTCTATGGATTAGGGAAATCCTAAACAGCGACTCTGCAAGTGAACTTGCATATTTATTCAATGACACAAACCTTACTTTCTCCATGTAGATTTCGACCTGCATACCCAAGAATGGTTCAGATTGCAGCCTTGTTAACTGCTATTGAAGGATAGAGTACAAGCTGTTTTAGTACCATCGACAACTTGATTGTATATCTGACTGAATCAGAAGAACAGTTAATTGTATCAAAAATTCCATCAACCACTCTTGGAAGTAGTCCTTTCTTTTGCTCGTCACAGGCTATGATACTGGGCCCCTGATCCAAATAAGTTGAAAAATGGGTTCAATCTAATGTAACACAATGACCATTTCAGTAGTATAATAACAATCTCATTTTATCACCTCCATGCTATAAGTCTTCCCTGCTCCTGTCTGTCATTAATATGCAAAAGAAAACTTTAGGACAGAAACTCTGAAAATACATCAATACGACAGATACACTTTTGAAATGAGACACTTGGGCATGAATGTATAAGTACATGCACTTCACTCAGCACAATTTTATTTATATCCGAAATCGAGTTCTTATCTAACATCTACAATTAATGGTGCCAAAATTTTAATGCAGAAGAATACGTTTTTCTCAGTTACGTAGCAAGCTTGATGGCCATTAAAGTAGTAATAGAATCAAAGATTCCCTCATTAGTAAGTGGGATCATAAAGCAAAGACAGATGGTGCGGTACTAGAGGAATTTATACTCAAAATGACATGATAAGGCAACTATTAATGCACAGAGAAGTGAGCTTTTCGTGAGTTTTTCTTTTGTTGCACGAACAGACAAATCCTACCTGTCCATAAGTAATAATTGTCGCATTTATTTCATTAACAACGCCTGTTTAATTAGAAGAAATAACAAAAAAGTTAGAGCAAAAATAGTGATCAAGCTGCTCGCAAATCAATTCAGCGCATCAAAGCTACTGTGTTCTGCTTACCTTGAACAATTGGCAACGCTACAAATTCATACACATCAGCCTGTTCAGAATCTTCATAGAACACCCTATCAAAGCTAAACAAATTATCTTCTTCCTTCTCATCCTGTCATACATCAACACAATAACTTCTAGGAGTATTAGAGCTTGATTAATGAGTTCAAAGAGATGGAACAATTATTAACAGAAAACACCTGCTTCCCAGAATCATAATTCAACTGGAGTTTAGCTCTCAAAGCAAGAAATAAATATTCAAATGCAAAAGATAACCTTGAGAATGAAGGTTTCAGCGTCCACAATCTGAATGCAAGCACTGTTGAAGCGATCTCCACGCTCTTTTGCACTTAAAGGTCTGAAGCGTGCACATATGGTTATGTTTGACATCCCTAAACAACACAGAAACCACATTTTTTCAGGAACTGATTATCACCAACTGCAAGTAATACGAATTGAGAATTCTCACTGTTTCAGACCGCTATACAACATATTAACAGTAAGAATAACTTAACGTTGTCTGATTAGCCTCTCAGAGATAGTTTTCCAGCTTTTGGAAGTCGATATCACAAAAATGCTAATTAAAATACATATTAACGAGAATTAAAACAAAGATTCCCAGATATTTCAATATTCATGATCTTGAAATGAAGAAGTGGGTAATTCTCCATTTACTTGCCAAAGACAAATTGAGAACACTAGAAGATAACTCAGCTATAATCAAACATAAAATATATATAAGATCAGGTCTCTAGGTTCTCAGTTTCCCCTTTGAACATTTTCTCGCTTCTGTGCGACATGTATCTACAACACCGAAACAATTTTTTTCCACAAACTGATTACTCTAAGAATAACTAAACTGTTGCTTGATTAGCATTTCAGAGATAGCTTTCACGCTTTTTGAAGACAAAATCGCTCAAAGGCTAACTGAACTACACGTTAACAAGAACTAAAACAAAGATTTCGAAATACCTCGCTGTTTATGATTTTTGAAAATGAAGAAGTTGGTAATTCTCCGTAAAGTTGGCGAGGAAATTGAGGAAAGCTGTAGAAAGAATCTCGCCTGAGGTTACTGCTTGTCCCGGAGTAGGAATCAAGCATCTAAAATTTAGATCTCTAGGTTTTCAATTTCCCCCCAGACCATAACCATTTTCTCGACAACCAAACAGGGTATAGAAATTCAAATCGAAGAGAGAGAGAGGGAGAGGCGTACTCTTCTGTTTCCGCTGCGAACTGGTATTTTTGGCGCCTACTCGTTTTCCCTTTTTCGTTTTTTCGGTGCAATGAGAAATGTCCGTTTATAATGGACGGATGAAGTTGCGATTGAAAACGTCGCCGTTTATGTTTCTCATAAAATTACTGGGCTTGGGCCAAAGGCCTAACCTAGCAAAGCCGAGTTAGCATAAACGTAGGATGTCACAATAAAGCCGAGTTTACGACTAAACTTTAGAATCGAGTTTCTATAAAGCTTAATTTTTTATAAAATGCATATTCGACGACTCGAGTTAAAAAGATAAAAAATAATTTTAAAAAATATGAGTAAATTAAAATGGTCAAAACTTGAATGAAGGCAATTGGATAAATTTCGATGGTCAAAACTTAATTTTGTGTTCATTAAAACCATAGTTTTTTACAAAACAGAGCTCATGCTAATCAAACATGCCACGTCAGCAGATTGGAACAAAATAAATTTTGACTTTAAAAACTTAGTTTTTAGTAGTAACTAAATCTGCACCTAAAGGGAGAGAGCACAAGTGAGGGTTTCAACGAAGACACTAAGGCTCACTCCTATTCGATTCTATTCATTTGTTTATTAGATGAATATAATCTTGATATAATTTTTGGGTTTATCAACTAGATAAACTTGAATACAATTAGATTCGGCTCATTGTGTTCAAAGGCCTTTTAGCTTTGGTTGATTTTTCTTTTTTCAATTAGCAAACTTATGATCCTTTATTTAGATTACTATCACATTACGTATTTTTTAGAAACATAAATTATATATAATCATGTTTAATATGGTTGAATTGTTATCTGTATTAATTAAACGAGTCAAACGAACGAACAAACAAGTTTGAGCAGATAGGCTTGCCCATTGAAACTTTTTGTGGGCTGATCTCAAACCCAATCACAAATCAGATGGGCCGAGCCCCAATCATTTTGCTGCCCAGGAGTTGCCATTAAAACGTCGTCGTTCACAATTTATCGTCGCGGAATGGTACGTAGCCCAATCACTATAAAAGGGCCGCACCAAGCGCGCCATGCGAGTCCGAGGTCCGAAGGAGGCACAGTAATGGCGAAACGAGAAGAGCTGGACGCCGCAATCCCTCCGCGTCTCCTTCTCGTTTCAGCTTTCATGGCCATGGAGCCTTCCGATGCCTTGATCAATCTCTCTCGGTAATTGGAATTACCCTATTCCCAAGAGCATTTTAGCAGTCCAGGTGCACGGTAGCGCCTGCGCTTTCCCTGTTCTTTCCCGTTCTTCTTGTTGATCATTGGGTCTGTATAAATTGAAGGTTTCTGTTTGTGTTTGAAAAACCCTGGGGAATGTGGTGGAGGTTCCATAACGGAGAAGGTGCAGCGCTTCATTTGGGACTATTGCATAAGCAACCCTGTAACTCTCTCTCTCTCTCGCTCGACACGTTAACGGAGTAATGTTTAGATTTGATTGAAGCAATATATAAGTTACATGGATGTGATTGTTTCCATTTCTGTCTTAATTGCACTATTGTGATTCCTTTTGTATTATTGTCTAAAATACTGTTTGATTAACAGATGATAACACATTTTTCCTTTCCTTTTTCATTGTTTTCCTGCAAGCCAAAACGAGTTCTAGTTGGCCTAAAAATAGGAAATTACAATATGCTAACATTTGATTGTTCGATCATGCTTTATTTGTTCTCTTTTTTTGTTTCTTAATGAAGTCAATAAATCTGAATCGGGTAGTTTTGTGTACATTGAAGACTTGAGCATTGGTTGGCTAGAACTTTATCAAGCAATGTCTTAATATAAAAAGGAAGTAATATTGTTTGTTTTTAACTACTCATATCAAGCGTTCCCTTTGTTTTGTAAATCATTCTTTTTTTGCTGATACGATGGTGCAAGATAACTTGACTAGAGTCGCAGGTTACATTGCCCTGCTTTCGATAGTTTTCTTACAAATTAGATGGTCTCAAATTTTTATGCTTTATCATTGAAAGAAACTGCATAATTCAGTTTACTACTAATGCAGGATAGAAAATGTTAGGAGCCTTATGTGAAGAAATTTCTTAAGAAGCTTATCAGTGAAATTGAGGCTAACCATGAGGATGTGTTGGATGAATTATACAAACAATATGCTCATTTCATGATTTCAGTAAAGGTAATTTGTTCGGTGGGACATATTTGTTAATTATGGGATCCTAAGTTTTTATGGCAGTAATCAATAGCTTTTCTTAACCTAATGTGACAGTATTTCTCATTGACTAGGATAACAGTATGGGGAACTCCAGAACTTTAAAGTACATCTCGTTTCTTTTTCCATCTGGTTAGAACTTTTGCCGTGGTGTTTTCTTTGGGGACTTTAACAGTTTCTTAGCTCGACTTTATGTGAGGTGTTGGGTTGCTATGCCTGTAGATTGCTCACAAATACTGAGTTGTCCAGGATCAATGAAATTGATGATTCCTCTCCAATGTTCAGCCAACAGGCTTGAAGGAGACATTGGGTATGTTTTATCGATCATCATTTTTTACCAAGAAGGATGAATTTGTTAATAGTTCCGAACTCATATGGTTGGAATATGGCCAGGTTGGCAGAAAGTCAATGTATTAGAAAATGGAAGGGCCTGGACGGAAAATGTTGGAAAACACTAACAGTTGCATACAACCAGTTGATATTCGAGATAATTCGTTCCATTTCCCATAAACCATTTCCTGGCTTTGGACTTCTCATTCCCTGAGCTTAGAGAATTCCCCAATATAACAGGCATGCTAGCTGATCTGTTGTTTTTGTAGATTATTGCAAACTTGATAAATCGATTCTGTTAATGAATTGCTGACTACAGGTGTTCAATTAGGCCTTCAAGCCTTTTACTGTCAGAGTTTATACTTTCTAATCCAGAAATTTTCTTCAGAAAATTATGTTTTGAGGTAATTCACATGTCAGAATTTATTTATTTCTTTCTGAAATCATTTTTTTTTCCTTCAGCTGGTTTAACTTTGAGTAGGTCTGTTACGGTTATGTCAATATCAATTTTTAAGGAACCCACTCCACCTCATTTGATCTCTTTTCTAAGTAAAATACCCTAGTAGTTGGGCAGACATGTTAAAATATTAAATCGAATCCTTGAAATAAATGCGTGGATGTTCAAGCTGCTGGGAAATCTTCAACTTGTGCGGCCGCATTGGAATCTTTGAATTGCAGTAAATGAGGTGGAATCAGCCAACCTACTCATGTTTGCATTTATTATAGGAGTGTGCTGTGTGTGCATGTGTGAGAAGTGCAGTGGTGTGAGAGTGATGTGTGAGAGAGATGTGTGTGTGGGTGGATTGTGCGAAAGAGTGATGTGAGAAGTGTGTGCGAAAGTCTGCAAGCCTTTATGAGAGTTTGAAAAAGTGTCCTCTGTGTGTGCGTGATACCTTTGCATTATTTAATACATTAGGTGAAATGTGAGAGTTTGTCTCCATTTATAAGTGTGTGTATGAGTGAGATAAAAAGTGTGTGAGAAATCAGCAACTCCGTGCGAAAGAAAAGTGTTAGTGAGATTTAAGGCAGCGAAGCCTTCCCACTGCTATTTTCTTAAGTGTTATTTCAGTGTATATTAAAGCTTGTATTTTAATAATACAATTGTCCAATTCTCCATTTCTTAGTTCCAACAAGACAAGCAGGTGATGAGCTTCTGTGCGACTATTTTGCTGCATGCATGAATATTTTCAACTGACCTAAATGGTTATATATAGCTTAGTTTATTCTTTCACTGTGTGTTCTTCCTTTCCAAGTGTTAAACCTCACTGCGCCCATTACATCTGCATTTATAATGATGATGAATACCCTCTCTGTTGTTTTATCAGGTTGGTTCTGGTGTTGGTTTGGTTGGCATTTGTCTTGCCCATGTGAAAGTTTCCAAGGTATGTCTCCAAAAAATTCAGTAAAACTTATGAACCTTGTTAATAGATGCTTTTCTTCCTAGCATAGGTAAGATTGGAACTTTGAAGCATATGCATGTCTTGTCATGGTGTAAAGGATTATAGAAATGATAAAACTGATTAAGCATTTTTAATCTCATCAACTATAATCATTTAGTTGATAACCTCAGCTTGTGCTGCATTTGGGTGTGATACAATTTTGGACCCATCCTAGGCACATGGAAGATTTTGAGGACCCATTGCAAATTGTAAAGGCCTTTTTGTTTGACTCGATTTTCTACATGGTTCAGTTGAGGTTGAATGACAATGATCCTCTTAAAGTAAGCATTGAGTTGAGTGTAAACCTGGAGCCCAGGCCAGGTGGTTGGGGTCTGAAGTGTGAAATCCTTGGAGATTCCTTGTAAACCAAAAAAAAAGAAGGTTCAGTTGAGTGTATATTTTTCCTTTTTTACTGTATTGTTGTAAAGGGGAAGTCTAGAGGGGATTTATCATGATTAAATAACTGTGAGGAAGTTTGAATTTTTTGAAACTGAACTTTTTGAGTTCTAAAGTTCAAGAAATTATAATGTCAATTTTTTTAAAATAGAGGTTTTTATCAAGTGTCCACTAAGCTGGAGATCCTAGTTGGTGCTTTTTAATTTTTATTTTAAATTTTCTTTGTCTACAGGTTCTGGGTGTAATAAATGCTTTAGCGTCACTTTCCTTTTCCATTTTTTACAGGAAAACATTAATAGTGTCTGTAAAGGATGCACCACAACATACATCTTCCCTTTATGGTTAAAGTCTCTGTGAAAATCACTGACACCCAGAGGGGTATGAGAGCCTATCTAGTATGTTTGTCCAAAGTTGTCTTCTCCTGCTTCTCATTGTTTTTCCGCAGGTGGGGCAAAATAGAGAGAGGACATGTGTTGTGTTCGTGGTTGTCCTACAGTTTTTATGTTGTTGATCTAATAACTTTGTACAAGTGCCTTCCATATTCAAGTCAATTAGAAAATAACGTTTCATCAAACAGTCCTGAAAATCATGCACTTCACGCAGGTGATACTAAGTGACGGCGACCTGTCAACTCTTGCAAACATGAAACTTAATCTTGAGTTGAACCAATTGATGGCCAACAATATGTTAGAAGGAACTCATCAAGATTCAAATTTGGTGAGTTCTATCTAATGGAAATGTTGTTTTAGTTACTATATATAGTGAAGTGTTTTTCTAAGATTTTTTTGGTGATCTGAGCTTGCCCTTGGAGATTTTTGGTGTTGAAACCTTGAACCATTTTAATTATGCCTGCCATCTGTCACTAAACATTCACACACATATACACACACACACACACTCCATTCCACATTGCCAGGATTGGGCAACTTCTTGATTTCTGCTTATTTACCGTGTTTCATTCTTCAAGTCCGAACTACAATTTTCAAGCGTAATGAAATGAAATTCTTTGTCTTTTGGTTGCATCGGTGTTGGAGTTGAACCTTTGTGTAAGTTCAATGCCATAGAGGTACCCGTTGAAGCTGTTGGGATTGAATTTATTTAAAATCTCAGGTAGAATGCTTCCTTTTGCCGTGGGAAACTGCAAAAGAAAGTCATCTTCGGGGGTACTTGCCTGACATCATGTGAGTATTTGCCTTTTATATATATATAATAACTGTATATTAGTCTGGTCTTTTATAACAGGGATGTGTGAGATTGTTGTTACTTCCTTTCCAGAAGTTTATATTCTTTTTGAGAATTTTGGAACAAAGATATGTGAAACTTCTGTATCGATCCTTTTGCTTTCTTTCAATTGTTATAAAAACTGAATGATAATCTCATTGTTTTTCTGCAGTTTGGCTGCTGATGTAATATACGATCCATTGTGCATCCCACATCTTGTTCGAGTTCTTCAAATTCTTTTGGACCCCCATGGGTTTGACGATAATGGAAGCAGGGGAGCAAGGGTGAGACCAGTGGCATATATTGCTTCCGAAATTCGCAATGCCGACACATTCAGTTGTTTCCTTACATTGGCAGATCAGGCTAGCCTTGCCGTGAAGGACATAACTGAACAAATTAAGCTGTTTGTTTTGCTTCCTTATATGCAATCATTCGATCGATCAAGTATACGTCTGTGTACTGTTTCGCATAGTTGCAATTGAGGGTAAATAGGGAAAATTTGCAGCTTGTAGGCATTCCCCCTACACATTTTCTGGGTTTTGCAGGAGTGTGAACCTCAGATTTTGTAACTCACATTAACTGAACTTACCTTCTATGGTATTTCTGAAGTGCTTGGTGAATTTACCTACAATAGCATTTCAAGAGGATGTTGTTTAACTAAGGAGGTGGCTCAACTGTGTGCATTGAATCAGCATGAAAAGAATAAGACGACATGTTAATTTTCACTCGATTTTATTATGTATTGTGTTCTCAATTTTATTGCAAACTATTAAGATTCTAATACTTTAACAATTATTTCGAGTCTTAAAATTGTATGGAAATTGGTGATGCCTACATGAAAAAACAAGAGGAAACTCTAATTTTCATTCAATTTATTTATGTATTGGGTTCTAATTTTCATCGATTATGGATGATAGGTTTATGCATTACAAAATTGTATGGAAATTGGTGTTTTTTTTTTTTGTGCGTGCTCTTTCAATCAATACGGTTGAAATTTTTGCCGAATGCACCCTAAATAATTCATGGAAAGCTTTTAAATTAAATTTTTATCCCTTTTCCCTTTTTTCCTATTTAAAATTTAGTGATTTAAATAACTGTTTCAAAATAATTGAATATCTTCATACGACAGTCATAACAATAATAATGTAATATAATTGCATACTTTTTAGAATGGTTCCTTAATTTATTTTAGGACTAATTGATCCTAAATGAAGCCCATCCTTCATGGTAATAACCAAAGCTGTAAGACTGTCCAATGGCGCTGGTAAGATTTTTTTCCTTCAAATTGCTTATACGAAATATAATAATGTCATATTTTAGGCGATTAAGTATAGCAAATAGAAAAATGTCACATTTCGATTGTCACATTTCCAGGCATCATAATTTAGAAAATATGATGCTGGGTGAAATGTGAGATTTCAACCCTAAGGGGTACATTGATCATAATTCATAAATTTATAAGAGAAAAATGACACAATTAAAATTCTTAACACGCTGAATGAAATTTTATAAGAGAAAATAAAACGTGGGACAATGTTAATCTCAAAAGAAAGGAAGAGAAGGATGGTGTTTTCTCTCTGCCTTGATTGTGAGTTGGAAATTAAAAAAAGAAGAAGAAGAAATATTCACTTGTGAAAATCCTGTGACTAATCACTAATATAGTAGTTATCACTCATTATTTGCAGGATAATCTGGATATTATATAAGTTTTATTAAAGTCATTTTCTTTTCTTTTAAATCATCCTACTTTTGGATGGGAAAAAATGGGAAGGAAGTTGATTGTTTTCATTAGAGGTGGCAATTGAATGGGTCAAGTTGAGTCCGTTAAAGGCGAGTGAATGGCAGGTCGAAATTATTTTAGGGGCCGAATCAAGCTAAGTTATCAGATATTGTTTTGTCAAGATAATTCTTGTTTCTTTTAATCCTTTCATAAACCGATAGATATTGAATCAAAAAGAAAAAGACCTTATTTTGCATTTCTATTTGGCGAAAAGATCATATTGCTCTTTGAACTTCAACTTAGTTACCAATTTATTTTCTAAACTTTAAAACAGAACAATTTACCCCCATCACTCTTCCATCATAATTATTGATATAATATTCCATTTAATTTCTTCTATAAAAGAGATGTAATCCTCACTAAATCTTTCATGCAACCATCTCATTCTTAATCAAAACTTTCTCAATATTTTATATAAAAATGAGATTTGTAGGATTTTACATTAACAATTAGAATAGAAAAGTAATAATGTTTAGTGTTATTGAATGAGAAAAATTTATGAAATAAATTAAATAATTTTAAAATTTAAAAACTAAATTGATAATTAAAATAAAATTTAATGGATAATTTGATGTGTTGTCTCGGGCTTTCACCGAGTGAGCCTGGGGCGCGTGGTGCGTGACTCGCTAACCAAGGCCCGGTTTTGAAGGGATGGAATGTCCGACTCGGACCCGTGTTTTTTTTTTTCTTTTTTCCATTTTGTTGGAATCGAAACAAAGAATGAAGAAATACAAAATTGCCACCGGAGAAGACGTGTCCGAGTGTCCGCACCTACATATAAATCGTCTCCCCGCATGCTAGCGGTTGCCGCACCAAACTCGCCCGAGGGCAGCAATGGCGGAAGAAGGAGAGCTCGACGCCGCAATCCCTTCGCGCCGTCTCCTTCTCGTTTCAGCTTTCATGGCCATGGAGCCCTCCGATGCCTTGATCAACCTCGCTCGGTAATTGGAATACTACCCTATTCTCCGGCGCATTTTAGCAGTACAGGTGCACGGTAGCGCGTGCGCTTTCCTTGTCCTTTCCGTTGTTCTCGTTGATCTTTGGATCTGTATAAATTGAAGGTTTCTGTTTGTGTTTGAAAACCCTAGGGAGTGTGGTGGAGGCTCCATCGCTGAGCAAGTGCAGCGCTTCATTTGGGATCATTGCATAAGCAACTCTGTATCTCTCTCTCTCTCTCTCTCTCCATGTTAACGGTGTTATGTTCGGACTTGATTGAAGCAGTTTATAAATTACATGGATCTGATTGTTTCCATTTCGACTTAATTGTACTATTATGATTCGTTTCGTAGTCTTGTACAGGAACTTGTAAATACTTTGACCTTTCTCCGCGTAAGAAAGTAGTGGTAGAAGAAGGACAAAAGAAGGCCAAGATACAGTTCGACTAACAGACGATGGCATATTTTTCTTTTCATTGTTTTCTTGCAAGCTAAAATGAGTTCAAGTAGCCTTAAAAATAGAGAATTTTAAGTCGCTGACATTTGATGCATCAATCATGTTTGAACCAAATGGGATAGTTGGGTGTACATTGAAGACCTGGGCATCGGTTTGCTATTAAAAATTAAAATTGCATTACTCAGGGACCAAGTTAGGACATTTTCCCCCGAGGGACAAGCTACTGTGCAATATATATTGCGAGGCGAAACTTAGGGTCAAATTTTTCCAAGGTCAATAGTATGAATTCTCAAATTAATTAATTAATTATTTTTGTATATGATTGTTTCACCAAGTTTGAGATTAGTGTCAATCCCTCTTATTTGGGTTTGGCCAAATTGGTCCAAAATTTGCATTTTTTCTATTCAAATCTGATAGTTCCATAAGTTTTGGAACCAAATTGGCTACTTTCATAAACTTTAGAGACCAAATTGATCACTTTCAAACAAAATGAACATTTCCCTCGATGCACATGCATCCAATCTAATAACTATAAGAGTTCTAACCCTAGATCTACAGGGTAATGTACAGGTGAGTTTTAATTTCTGTTTTCTCTAATCTAATTGAGTTGCAAAAATGGGATTTTTATTTTTATTTTTTAACATTATTTAAAGTGCGGGCTTAAAATATGTGGCATAACTTGTATATGGGTTTTGAGCGCATACGATAAATGATTGACTTTATTGTTCTAAGTGTAGGCTTTTAAATATGTGGCCCACCTTATTAAAAAAAACCAATAAGTTTAAATTTTGGGCTTCAAATGTAAACTTATATTTACTTACTCTGTTTTGGGGCAATTTTTTATTTTTGATTTTTTTTCCCCCGGGGGGGGTTGTTGGAACTTAAAAAAAAAAAAAAAGAATAATGTCGGACAAAAATTGAAAATTTCAGGGGTAAAATTGCATACCTTTGCCCGAATACTCTTGAAACCAGTAATATTATTTGTTTTTAATTAAACATACCAAATATTCCCTTTGTTTTATACATCATTATATGTCTGTCTATACGATGGGGCAAAATAATTGAATAACTCAACTAGATTCACTGGTTGCATTTCCTTGCTTTCCATAATTTTCTTACGAAGGAATAGGCATAATTCAGTTTTACAACAAATGCAGGATGGAAAATGTTACGAGCCTTACATGAAGAAATTTCTCAAGAAGCTTATCAGTGAAATTGAGGCCAACCATGAGGATGTGCTAGATGAATTATACGAGCAATATGCTCATTACATGATTTCAGTTAAGGTAATATTTTTGGCTGAATATTTTCTTTATTTTTTGGATCCTATGTTTTTCTAGCAGTAATCAATATTTTCTCTTAACTTAATGTGACAAGATTTCTCATTGACTAGGATGATAGTAAGGAGAACTCCAGAATTTTGAAGTACATATCATTTCTTTTTCCAGCTGGTTAGAACTTTATTGTGGTGCTATCTTTAGAGACTGCTTTAGTTTCTTAGCTTGACTTTACCTAAGGTGTTGTGTTGCCATGCTTGTAGATTGCTTGGAAATAGTGAGTTGTCCAAGATCAATGAAACTGATGATTCCTCTGCAATGTTCACTCAACATGCTTGAAGGAGACACTGGGTATGTTTTACTGAACATTATCTTTACCATTACCATGTATGTAATAGATTGTGTTTCAAGTATTTTAAATAAAATACTAAGAAACAGAGGATATCAGAAGGAAAGCACAGTGGATGTTTGTGAAGTATATATTTAATTGTATTTTAATTTTTTATAATAAAAGCACTATCCTTATTCTCAAATTCATCTGGTGTAGAAGCGAATGGTGTAAAGCTGCACTTTGAAATTTTTTGGAATTGGAGGAAACAGACTAGACAATGTCAAACCTAGTTGGTTTAGTGTCATACAGAGAAGTTCTTTAAGTCATTCTATCATCTGGTCATGTTAAATTATGGAGAATGCATAATATTGGAGCATCTTAAAATGTGAGACCAGCCCCTGTAGTAGATGATGGACAGCTGATGGGATGTTCTGCTTCTACTCACACATGAAGTCATAGTGGGTTAAGCTGTGTGTGTAAATATAGAAGGGGCTTGAATTGGTTAATATATTGAATTCATGGTTGGAATATGGCCAGGTTGGTAGAAAGTCAATGTATTAGTATGACGTTCATATAAAGGAAGGATCAGAATGGGTGAATATTGTAAGACTCTAATAGTTGCATACAACCAGCTAATATTCACATTAATTCTTACCATTTCCCATAAACCATTTCTTGACTATGGGCTTCTCTTTTCCCTGAGCTCAGAGGATTGGCCAATATAATGGGCATGCTAGTTGCTCTGTTGTTTTTGTAGATTATTATAAACTCACTGGATCTAATTTTGTAATGACTTGCTGAATACAGGTGCTCAATTTGGCCTTCGAGTCTTTTTCTGTCAGAGTTTATACTTTCCAATCCAGAAATTTTCTCCAGTAAATTATGCTTTGAGGTAATTTACATGTGCCAAATTTTTTTTTCCTTTTCTCAATTAATTTTCTTCAACTTGTTTAGCTTTGAGTCTGGCTGTTACAGTTCTTTAAATTTTCAATGAACCCAAGTCACCTCATTTGTTCACTTCTGTAAGTGAAAGCCCCCTAGTAGATGGGCAGATGAGCAGATGATGATGATGGGCTTCTATGTGACCATGTTGAGCTGCATGCATGAATATTTCGACTGATCCTAAATGGTTATAGTTTAGTGTACTATTCCACTGTGTGTTGTCAAGTGTTATTCCATACTGAGCCCATCACACCTGCATGTGTTATTTTAATTTCTGGTGGATGTATGATTCTAATATATGATGTGCTGCAGTGTGAAATGATGAATACCCTCTCTCTGTTATATCAGGTTGGTTCGGGTGTTGGTTTGGTTGGCATCTGTCTTGCTCATGTGAAAGCTTCCAAGGTATGTTTCAAAATTCAGTTAAACTTTATGAAAGCCCCAAAAAACCCAAAAATATATGAAAACTTTTTGTTTCATATGCGCGTGATTCCTTGAGCCCCCCCCCCCCCCCCCCCAACCCAACCAACCAACCAAAAAAAAAAAAAATTGAAAAAGAGTTTAGTCGAGTTTATATTTTTCAATTTTGTCGTATGTTTGTAAAGGGGAAGATTAGTGGAGAGTTACCATGATTGCAAAACCATGAGGAGGTTTGAATTTTTAGAAACTGAACTTATTGAGTTCTAAAGTTCATGAAATCATAACATGTAGTTTCCTTAAATAGGGTTTTCATCAAAGGTGTGTTTAGATAGGATATTTATGAATACCAAGAATTTTTCAAATACAGGGATTTAGAAATTCTGGATTTACAAATCTTGCTATTTGGATCAGTTTTTACGCTGAGGATTTGCCAATGCTGGAATGACCAAATTTGAAAGTTTAGGGACTAAACCAAAAATTTCAAAAAGTCAGGGACCAAACCAAAAACTTTCAAAAATTCAAGGATCAAATTGAAATTTTTGAGGAGGAAAGTGGAATTTATTTAAAGTTTAATTACCAAAATGTAATTTTCTAAAACATTTAGGGACCAAAATGCAAATTTTTAGAAAATTGTTCATTGGAAGAATTTCAAAATAACACTTTTTTAGAGGTTATTTGTGGAGGTGATTTGAAAGGGGGTAAATACCCTCTCAAAATCACCTGGATTTTTAAATTCATATTTGTGAGATAACCAAACAGATGAATTTCAAGAAGGATATTTTAAATACCCTTTTGAAATCAAATCCCCTGTAGAAATACCCTATCCAAACGCACCCATGTGTTCATGAAGCTGGAGATCCTAGTTGGTACTTTTTAAGGTTTTTTATCTACAGGTTCTGGGTGTAATGCGTCCTTTAGTGTCACTTTTTTTTATGAATTTTTTTAATTTTGCTTTTCAGAGAACAGCATAAATAGTCTCTGTAAAGGATGCACTGAAACATATATTTTGCTTTATGGATAAAGTCTGTGAAAACGACTCTTTCCAAGTCCTAGGAGGGCATATGAGAGCTTATCCAGCATGCTTGTCCAAAGTTTTTTGCTGCTTCTCGCTGTTTCTTGGCAGGTGGTGGCAAGTAAAGACAACATGTTTTGTGTTTGCGGTTGTCTTCAGCTTTTATATTGCTGATCCAATAATTATGTACAAGTATGTTGCGTTGTGAAGTCAATTAGAAAATAATGTTCTGTCAAACAATCCTGAAAATTGTGCAACTGATGCAGGTGATATTAAGTGATGGCGACCTGTCAACTCTTGCAAACATGAAGCTTAATCTTGAGTTGAACCAACTGATGACCCATGATGAGTTAGGAGGAACTTATCAAGATTCAAGTTTGGTAAGTTCTAGCAGATGGAAATCTTGTTTTTGTAATTGTCTACAACAAAGTGTTTTTCTGTGATTTTTGGAACTTATCAAGATTCAAGTTTGGTAAGTTCTAGCCAATGGAAATCTTGTTTTTGTAATTATCCATAACGAAGTGCTTTTCTGAGATTTTTGGAACTTATCGAGATTCAAGTTTGGTAAGTTCTAGCAGAGGGACATCTTGTTTTTCTTATTATCTATAACAAAGTGCTTTTCTGAGATTTTTTCTGGAAATGTAAGCTTTCATTCAGAGGTGGTTCCATGTTGAAACATTGAACCCTTTCTAATTATACTCCATGCCACATTGCCGGGATTTGGGATGTGGCAGGATTGGGGATGTTCTTGATTTCATTCTTCAACTCCAAACTAAATATTTCTGAAGTAATGATATGAAATTCTTTGAGTTATATTTTGGCTGCATCGTCGTTAGAATTGTTATTTTGTGAAAGCTCAATGCCATGCAGCAGAAATAGGAACCAATTGAAGCTGTTGAGATTGAATTCATTTAACATCTCAGGTAAAATGTGTCTTTTTGCCGTGGGAAACTGCGAAAGAAAGTCAGCTTCAAGGGTACATGCCTGACATCATGTGAGTATTCGCCTTTATATTTGTAGTATTACATAAGTCTGGTCTTTTGCAACAGGCATTTGTGAGGTTGTTGTTGATCCTTGTGCTTTCTTTTGAATCCTTTTCAACTGTGATAAAAAGACAAGTGATAATCTATTTGTTTTCCTACAGTTTGGCTGCTGATGTAATCTACGATCCGCTCTGCCTCCCATATCTTGTTCGAGTTCTTAAAATTCTTTTGAACCCCCACGGATTTGATGATAATCGAAGCAGGGCATCAAGAGTCAGGCGAGTGGCTTATATTGCGTCCGTAATTCGCAATGCCGACACATTCAATTGCTTCCTTACGTTGGCAGATCAGGCTAGGCTTACTGTGATGAACGTAACTGAACAAATTAAACTGTTTGATTTGCTCCCTTATATGCAATCATATGATCGATCAAGCATACGTTTGTATACTGTTTCATATTTCTGTAATTGAGGGTATGAATTGTAGCGGAAAATTTTGCAGCTTGTAAGCATCCCTCGACGGTGTTGGGATTCTTCAGGTTTGTGGGCCTCAGATTTTGAAACTCAATTTAATTGAACTCATCTTCTGTAGTGTTGGGATTCATGAAAAGCTTTTCAATTAAGTTTTATCCTTTTATTTTACCTTATTTTTTGAAAATTAATTGAAAATTATTTAAAAGTTCCAATTTTATTTTGCTGGATGTCTGACTGATTGATTTATTGGGATGCATGTTTTTTGGGAGGTGGTTATTTTATTTTAGGACCACCTGATACTGATACGAAGCTTATCATTTCACAGTAATGGCAAGTGTTTTTCAGCGCGTAAGATGAGAAAAAGAAAAGAGAATTTACTTAAAGATTAAAAAATAGCATAAAAACAGAAAATAAGGCAACATGATGGAGTTCAGGAAAGAACTTTTATGCTGAGTCAAATCTTTTTTTACCAAAAATTTGCTTGATTTAGATCGGGAAAGTTATACAATTTTATGAAATCATGTGCCGTGTGACTCGAATTCTTGGCTAAATTTTAATTCTCTCAGAGCGGAGGAACGGCCGTGTTGGTGGGGGAAACGGTGTCGTTTGCTATGTGTAATGTGTTTTTACTTTTTGTAATAACCGCGGCAATTTCTATTCACCATTGTGTGGGACCCACCAATATTGGATGTATCCTCCGACTCGGACACGTGTGTGTGTATGTCTTTTTCTTTTTCTTTTTTTTAATTTTGTCTGAATCGAAACAAAAATGAAGAATTCAAATTTGCCACGCCAGAAGACATGGCTTTAATCAATTATTTATTACATGGATAAATTTTCTTAAGATTAATCAATTTTTTATTACACCTCAAGGATAAAATTTCTTCAGAACAGTGGAATTTGCCAGTTGTTGATTGATCATCTTCATCTCCATCTCCATCTCCATCTTTTCATGATCTTCATCTTTCCTCAGTTTCATCTCCAATTTGACCATGGCCGGAACCCAAGAAATAGAAGTGATTCACTCATGGTCCGCTCCAAGATCTCTCAGTTCTAGTCTCATGTACTCCTTTGCTCAGGTTCCCATCTCTTCTTTTACTTTCTTTTCTCCCTATCACTTTTAAAGGGGGGGATTTTCATACTTTTTGGAGTATTATGGACAGACTTACAATTGGGGTTGTAATTTACTGTGTTTGTGACCTCAGGAGGGGGATTTGATGGGCATTAGTTGTAGTCTGTTGATGTTGAAATAGAACACTAGCTTTTCTTCTGTTGATTTTCTGATCATCAATGTCGTGCAATAAAATGATGGGCTTGATTTTGGATTCTATAGAAGGAAGGGAACACAATATCCAAAGTTTCACAAACCAATGGTAACATGCGCGATACTTAAATTTGGCTGTAGTAAACTGTTCCACTTGTTACCCAGAGCTCGCTCTGGGAGCATTTTGTGGTTTGAGATATTTACATTCTATATGTGCTCACATTCTTTTTGGTTAATGGACAGAACTGGCACTGTTGTTGTTGCATAAAGATTCAAAATGATATATGCTCTGTCATTTCATTATCATTTTAGTATGTTTAATTGATTTCTGAATGCTGATTCAATTTGGCTTACTTCTATCTGTAATTATTTACTTTTTTTTTTTTTTTGGGGGGGGGGGGGGGGGGGTTTGCTTGTTCATATTTCCTTAGAGGGATGATACAGAAGTGCTTGATGAACCCCTCTATGCAAACTTTCTCCGAGTAACAGGTCTTGAAAGGCCATACCGTGAGGAAGTCCTGTCTAAAATGGTATGTAATATTTCATCACCAATCTGTATTTCCTCCTACGGACAGTAATACTTCATCATTCTAAAAAATGTGGACTCCCTTTCCTCAAAATGTGAATCTTTAATGTTACTTCTTTTTTGAGCTATACATATGGAACTTCGACAGGATTTTGATAGGCTTTCCTTCCAGGATGAAGTACTTGGTAAATTTTGTGGCAGAATATCTCAACAGACAGTGGGCTTTCCTGCTTTGAGCATTTGATTTTTCTTTTTGGTGCCTCAGTTAATTTAGATGGTCAACACTGTTGAGTGCATCCTTGAAAGAATTTCATTACGATATCTACATTAGTAAACAAGATTCTAAGTTGTTTTAGACCTTGGCACTGGTGTTAATGGTGGGTGCGAAGTGCTAGCAATGTTGGTGCACCGTGAGCAAGGCATGCCTCCTGTAGCATGCTTTTAGCTCATAATTCCATGTGAGTGTTCACCCGAGGATGTACTCGAACAGGAAGAGGAAGATCGTGGAGCCCTAGTCTGGGTCAATTTAAATTCTGGTGCGAAGTAGAGCAATCAGCAGGATGGTCTCGATCACAGAGACTATATGAAATATAATATTTTATCATATATATGTAGATTATAAATACATATATATATATATATATTATTCATTGTGTCCCCGTATTGTGTTGCATGTCACGTGTCCATGTCTGTGCTACATAGCTTATCAGCAGAGGCCTGGACATCAGTTTTAACATCAACCATGACCCATTTCGCCCATTCGCTGCCCATTCCTCGGTTGTTCACTCCCACAACCAGGGCTGGTTGTCACAAACTGTGACAGAAGTGCAGAATTTCATATTCTTTAAAAAGTAGAGATATTATCTTCATTAAGCAAGACCAGCTACGAGATGACAACATACTCCCATCAGGTGTAAAATAGAGATCCAATTCTGAAACAAACAGTAGTCATTTTTTCAAGATGTAGTTCTTTGAGGGAAGCAGACAGGCTTAGAAAGGAGAGGCAACTCATTAAATCTGCCTTATAGGTCATTCTGGGGTTTGGATGATCTCAATTCATTTTTGCTTGATTTTATTATATTGGTGCAATCTTTTTAATCTTGATTTTCTATACGTATGACTTGTTTGATCTTAAATTCCTGTTACTGTGTTATTATTATTATTTTTCTATTATAATAATTCCTTGTTCTTTATGATGGCTTGTGTTTTCTATGGAAATGCATGTGATTTGAAATTTGAATTTTCGAATGGAGTAGGAAGCTGATGGAAACAAGGTAATAAAAGGGATTATTTTTGGTCCAGGGAGGAAGCAATATCGATATTGCAAGGTAATCAGAAACCCTTTTCATCTTAGCAAAATTTGTCAACCAAACCAGGATGATTTTTTTTTTTTTTTGTTCTGCCTACAGATTTATTCTATGAAGAAAGTCTAATTGTTACTTGTTACAGTGGCAACTTTTCCACCAGTCTACCACCATCTTTGCATATTTTCTGCAGAATATATTCAGGAAATACGTGGTCAGGGTTTGTTGTGGTGGGAGAATAATGGGTCGAAATGAGATGGTGGAGGCGCTGGATGCCTACCCTGTTACATGCAATTACAAAGATAATAATTCAACTAACTCATAACAATTCCCATTCTCTCAAATCCATGCATCTCTTAGAGTTGGTTCAATGAACATTCTTTTCCTTTTCAACACCCTTTTGTTTCTTTCTCTTGAAATGGTTCAAGGAGCGCACAAAAAGATCCATGACATGAAATTCCAGAATGATTCTCTAATGTTATTAAATATTTTTAGTTGTTCAGAGGAGTCTCTATAGGCCTATGTGGGCTTCTGACTTCTGATAATGTTAGTTATAAATGTTGAAGTTTTAAGAATAATAAGAAAACTTTTGTAAATATTTTCTTTAAAAAAATTCATCTAGCAGAAACACTCAAAATCTACTTCCATATATTCATGACAGTACAAACATGTGCAGGGAAGTATTAATTTTTGTAAGACCTGTTTTCCTCTGTCTGCAGCACATGGCAAAACAGCGCATTCCTGGCTTGGAAAATGATTTGATGAAAAAAGGAAAGCACTTCATACTGATAAGAAACCCTCTTGATATTTTGGTAAGATAATGGTGAAATTCGTTGACTGGTCATCTACCTAAGCATGGAACTCCTTTTTTAAAAATGAAACCCCATGCTATTTCTTATATTATTTTCTCAATAGTTTTTTTGAAGAAGTTTTGAATTTGCTAGCTTAGACGCAGACATTATAACACTTTGTGTATCCTTTTCTAGAACAGCTTAACTATAGGAATCAATATTTCCATCACTTTTTCTTGTAGAAATCCTTGGCTTCCTTCTCATTACTCATTTATGCTTGCTTTCTGGGTTATCTGATGTGTGTCCGTCAGCCGTCTTTCAACAAGGTTGTGCAGCCATCCTTTCTAGAGCTAGGTATAGCAGATCTCGTCGCCATTTACAGTGAACTCTGTGAACTGGGAACGCCCCCACCTGTAATTGATGCAGCTGAGCTTGAACAAGATCCTGAGGTTGTGTTCTAACTAAGCATGTTTTTTTATGAATTATTTTCTCTGCTTAAGGATTGATACTTTTGGATCCTGTCCTTGAATTACTCATTTTGAAGATCTAATCATTTACAGTTGCCTGCAATTTTAATGCAAAAAAAATAAAATAGGATGATATAACTGATAGATAATAAAAAATCTTTATGCTTATGTTGTTCTGTTGGTTCAGATAGTATATGTTGCATTTCTACAGCAATAATTACTCTACATGATTGAATTTTAGATTTACTCTTCTCATTGTTGTGCAGGCTACTTTGCGTGGCCTTTGTGAAGACTTGTGTATTCCTTTTCAAGCTTCAATGCTGAAGTACGCAAAATCAACTTTTTTGACAAGTTCAATAGTGGGTTATGGCGTTCTTTATTTATGGTGCATGATTGAAATAAGTTTTGTTCATAAGATGATGTTAATTGTGAAGTTTTTCGTGAGAGTATGGTTTAATGAACAACCAACATGAATACCCCTGTTTAATTCTTGAAGGATATCTCTCTCTTGCAAGTATAGAGCCTATTATGACACCACCCACTTTTAATTTTATGCCTATGCTCAAAGGGTTCAACTCAGGTAAAATGGAAAACGCCTTACCTGACTATGTAAAATCGGTTGCCCTTATTCTATGAGTTCTTTTGGGGCATTTGTGTGTTGATGCGTGGACCACCTTGACTTCCCTTACAGCAAGGCTCATATTTTCTTGGTCCTCACATTGTTTTCTAATCAAACCATTTCATTCAAGTTTTCCAGTGTGAATACTGATCTTTGTTATGCAAGATAAGACCATCTTGGTCAACTTCAATTCATCTTGTTCTGCCTGCCTTATTCATTATCCAACTCAACATACTGACATCAGCCCTTCGCTTTACCTTTTTCTCTCAGTTGACTAAAATTCTATAATGCATGTTTTCCCATGTATGAGCGTTCCTTTGCAGTGTGTGTCTATTGATGGTTTCAAGCAAGTACATTAAATATATTTAAATCTGTGTATCTCCAGATGGGAAGCTGGTCCAAAACCAATAGAAGGCGTTTGGGCCCCATGGTGGTATGGAAGTCTACATAAATCGACAGGGTTCACACCAGGAAGAAAGTACCCTTTGGTATGTGGTTTCTGCATTATATCTGGTATCAAGATGCAGCTATCTGCATTATTATTTCATTAAGCCATTCTTAAAATGTCTAAAATGGGGTGGAAAATAATTTTTGCCATTTTTTGATATCTTTGCTTTTTGTTTCAAACTTTTAACTCTCAGTGGATATATAGAAGTTTTCAGAGATGAATATGTGAATTGGATTAGACTGTAGAAGGAACACGCATTCTCAAAGTTTAGGAACATGAACTGGACCATAGAACTATCATGACAGATAATTAGCCATGTTACCAGTAGGTTCATTTAGTTAAATAGGTCTTGGATGCACGGATGAGGAATGATGGAGAGATTTTTTGGTTGCTTTTCCCTTTCCAGCCTTTGCCCTCTTCTCTTTATGATGTACTGGAACAAAGTCTTCCTTTCTACAACTTACTCAAGCGTCATGTGAAGCGGAAACTTCCACTTTTGAACTCGAAAATTCCTGAACCTGATCTTCCTGTTCCTGAAAACAAGAAGCTGCTTGCATGGGTTGACAACGAGATTGTACCTCGTGAGAGTGCTAAGGTACCTAGTATGGTTGACATTTTGAAACATATATGCATTTAAATATATTCCTTCTGTTTTTCTTCTGTTTTAAATTTCTCATTCCTAGCCATGATCTGTTAAGGTTTCAGTGTTTGACTCGGTTGTCCAAGGTGGTGATTCAGTGTGGGAAGGACTTCGAGTGTACAATGGAAAGATATTTAAGCTCGAGGAGCATTTAGATAGGTCAGTGAAGGAAAATCTCGAAGTTTGTGATGCGTGATGAATGGAGGATAATCGAATTATTTCAGCTCCTTGTCAGTAACTAACATTTGAAATTGAATTTATTAGGATGTTTGACTCAGCAAAGGCTTTGGCTTTCGACAATGTTCCATCCCGCGAAGAGGTGAGGACTGCAGTTTTGAGTTTTCTGCGAGTCCTGAGATTCTGGTTAATAGCAAATTAGGTTAACTATTCTTCCTCGCATATGGTTGTTTAAAATGTTACAAAGCCATAAAGGCCTCTAGATCTGGTTTCTGAATCTTGGGACCAACTCTCATTCTATCTGTTGAGTATTAACTAACTTCCAATAATGCAGATCTCGGTTTGAACTTTTACTCTAATTCCATCTTCTCTTAACATTTTATTGTGCAATTTGCAGATCAGAGATGCCATTTTCAAAACTCTCATTAAGAATGGAATGTTTAATAATGCACACATCCGACTAAGTCTAACTCGCGGTAAAAAGGTTACCCCCCATTTCTCTCTGTCTCTCTCTCCCTCTCTCCCCCTTTTGTGTGTCTTTTTTGCATGTGTTCTACATATGCATGTACAAAGAAGGTCCAAAAACAAACATCAGATTATTTAAACTTGTCAAACTTGGCTGCAGTCAGGAAGAGATAATTGTGCATCAGATTACTTAAACTTGTCAAACTTTTCTGCAGTCAGGAAGAGATAAATGCGAATTGATTGAGCTGAGAAATGATCACATTCAAGGTATACAATAGTTAGCATGAGAAAACAACTGCAGGGCATCTAGCCTCTTTGTTCGCTTGTCACATCTCTGCAGAACTTGAGACTGAATAGCAATTTTGAGATGTTTTCTGAAAATCATTCTCTTGAAGAGACTCTTTGTTGACAAGTTTAGAAGCTTTTCAACAAAGCTTCCAGTTGCGTAATTGTTCATTGGTCATCTAGAGGATAGGAAGAGAAATTATTGTCAGCCTTTGCTTCCATATCTGCTGTTATCTCATTGACAGTAGGATGTAGAGTGACAGGAAAAGAATTTATTGAGTGAAAAATGGGCATGTAGCCGTGAGTTTTCGTGTTTAAATGCTTTCTCAATTTAAATATCAGGGTTTAAATCTGTTATTTTGACTTCTGTGTTGATTCCTTTTCCTGTTTTTCTATGTTCTTGTCTTTGTCCAGGTCACTTCTGGAATGAGCCCGGCATTCAATCTTTATGGGTGCAATTTGATTGGTAGTTCACATCATTAGCTTTCTCCCCTTTGTAAAGTTGGTTTAGTCTATTTCAGGTTCTATTGTGCTGTTGATATGGGTGCATGCATGAACTCTCCCCTGTTTGTCATAATTAGCTAGCCCCTTTCCGCTGACCTAAGAGCTACAGCTGTTAGTTAGTGGAACTGTTATTTCCCAGTGTTGGAAATATTCTATTAATTAGTATGATATCCTAGTAGAGATATGGAGATATTACAGAATATCCTGCAATTATGTGCAATATTCTATAATCTCTGTTATAATGAATCATATATTTTTGTATTGAAGGCTGAGATCCTTCTTTCAATATTTTATTATGATTTGAATAGTATAAATATGTGATTCCTGTGCCTGTTTTAGTGTATTGGGGTGTGCTTTCCCTAATTCCTCCCTTTCTCTAAAACTACACCATGAAATTAGGCGGCAGTCATGGGGTTCACTGTTCACTGTGACTCAGCCCCAATCCCTGCCTCCATTGACGAGGCTGGAAGATGGCCAACTACTAACAATCCCACACCCTGCTATGCCACTAAATTGGCTTCTGCTAGTCTAAGCATCCCTCAAATGCTAACAATCGTTAAACTAAAAGCTGTAGTTGTTAGTTAGCAGACTAATGTTTCCCTGTAACTACAAAGCAGAAACAGGTTCACCAAGCCTCTGCTTTCGAGGTGTTTTGATGGCTACCTGCCAACAAGAATTGCTTTAATATTCTCAGTGCATGTGTGTGTGTTTGTGTGTATCCATCTATGTAAATTATTTCCTGTGTTTCTGCTACATTGCTGCACTCCCAGTTAGATGCCCATTTCTTTATTCTGGACTTTTAATACTTTCCTGTAAAATTGTAGTGCTTCCTGAATGGAAACCTCCTGTCTATGACAACACAAGTGGTATAACTCTGGTGGCTGCTACAACACGTCGGAATTCTCCAAATGTAAGTTCATGGCCATATTACTTTTTCATTGCTGTTATACACTAAAGAACACGAAGTGCTTCCATGACCTTCCATCTTGACATTTTACAGCTATTAAATGAATGGGATCCTTTCAGAGAGCATGCATGTTATTGTATATTGTGGTTATGTATATATATTTGTATTTCCACACGTATATATGGTTCACTTTGGGAACCTTGAAAAGCTGAGTTTTAGCCTGTGGATGGATTGAGGGCTCTCAAATTAGATTCATAAAGTGGTTAAATTATTTCCTAATGAATCAGTTCTACCCTTGATGGGATTTGTATTTCACTGTGGTTTTAAAGGGACAACAGTTGGAATATTATGATCATTATAGATCATTGACCAGCATAGCAGATGGCTAGCCAGATGTCGTGATGCTGATGTACTCTAATATAACGATTCAGTAGAAGTTGAATGTTTGTGCTTTTGTCTTTTTCAGAATTTGGATTCAAAAATTCACCATAACAACCTGCTCAACAACATACTTGCAAAGGTATGGTTACCTTCTCCCTGTCACTGATGAAGTTATTATTTGCTAATGTAATGCCAACTCAGTTTATAAAAATTGGCACCACCCTTTTGGAAAATTGCTATGATGGTTTGGTATTTACCCATTTATGAAAGATTTTCAAACATAAGGTTGAGGCTTCATAAGTACAAAATTTTTTTTTTTTGGAACAATCCTCAAGAGTACATCAGGTGAAAATGAGATGGATGAGATTTTCTGGTCTTCTTTTCTCTCAATTTCTCAATTTTCTCATCTCCCTTTCTTTCCAGCGAAACAAACTGTCATGGTGGTAAATTGGCACAATGACGCGATTAATAATGTATCACTCCATCCACTTCTTTCTCGAATCTTAACTCACATTATAATCAAATTACTTGGTGCGGTGCAGATAGAAGGGAATAATGCAGGCGCTGGTGATGCCATCATGCTTGATAAGGATGGTTATGTCTCTGAAACAAATGCCACAAACATTGTAAGACTTTCTTTTTGTACCTTGGGTTCCTGGCTCTTTGTACCAGAGATATTCTGAGTTCAATTTCGCAACCATATAAATGAAACTCCGTCCCACTAAATCTATGGGGAGGCTGTACTCACTGTGATTAAATCTAGAGTTTCTACTTTGCACGTTTAGCCTGGGTTTGGCTGTGCAGTGTGGCAGTTGCAGCTGTATACTATTAGAAGGTGCTGTTGATGTTAAAGTCAGTTTTTGTTTGCGACCAACTATTGTTTACCAAACACAATTTGGCTGTGGAGATGGTGGTTTGGGTCGTATGCTATCTCACCACCATTTTCAAACCCAGCCTTAGTTTTCGAAGTGTTTTTTTACCTGCGCAAAGCAGTGTTGAAGCACCCACAACAGTCCAATACACAACTTCTCATACTTCTCTTTATATTTTTTGTGGATGTGGAAGTGGCATTCAGTTTTTCACATTAGCTTATACAGTATATATGCCATGCCAAATTGCCAATCAAGTGAGCAGCTTTTCCTCATGTAGAAGATTCATGCTTTTTAATTGCAAACTTTTCACATCGACTTCATTACCGATGAATGATCATCTGTTTCCAAATGCAGTTTCTGGTGAAGAAGGGTCGTGTTCTGACACCCCATGCTGATTACTGCCTTCCTGGTATAACCCGAGCAACTGTAAGTACATGAACTTCCATCTCTAAAAGGAAAAAAAGGCAATCATTATTGTATGTCATGAAGAAACCTTGAAATTAATTGCTATGTATGAAGCAGTATTTGTCTAAATGCACATGTACTAATTAATTATTTAAAAGTAACACTTCAAGCAGCCCAGTGTACATGCACCTTTACTTAGGAGAATATTTTGGCTAAAGGAAACAGAAAGGGGCAATGGTGAAGAGACAACCCTGTAAATTTATATCAAGGTTTCTCTTTATATCAAGTAATATAAGGTCAAGTTTTCTGTAACCAATGAAAAGCACAAAATTTTGAATCTCTTGGAACGAATTTCATAAATTAATCCACGTAATTGTGTGGGAGTAAGGCCTAATTGCGTTCAACATAAGATTGACCTTTTTACTTGAAGGGGAAGATAGTGTAGTTTACCTTTTCTGGATATTACAAGAAACTGCTAATGTATTTGTACATTCTTGCCATTCATGTATGCAACTTCTTTGGGATTGCAGGTTATGGACCTTGTGGTAAAGGAAAAGTTTGTTTTAGAGGAGCGGCGTATCAGCTTATCAGAGTTCCATACTGCAGATGAGGTATCTATCTTTGGTTATATTTGAAGTCTGTTGAAGCACTTAATAACTTAATGAAAAAAAGGAATATGTGCCGTTACATTTAAAACTGCAAGGATCTGAGGAAACATTTGTGATACTTCTTTATGATTGGTACTCTGGCAAAGTAAATTTAAAAAATGATTGCACACAGCTTTTGGAAAAACAATTTAAATTTTGAAAAGTCATTGTCAGGTTTGAACTTTACTTTTCCAGTCAACTCTTCTGAGCAGGTTGAATTAAAAAATCAATAGAGTTGTTATTTGTGACAGAATGGTAAGTGAATACCATCATAATAATGTCATGTTAATTAATTTGTTATAGCTACACATGCTGCAAACTTTAGCTACTAGATCTTGATTAATCCAAAACATCCATTCTGTTGTGCCCACTATTCTTTTGGATGAATGATGGGGCCAACTACTTGATTAATGGATTCCAAATCATTTGTTTACTCCATGGCGGCACATTGTTGATCCCAATCCTTTTCTGCATGTTAACTTAAGGTCACCTTTGTTTTGTTTCCCTTGTAGGTGTGGACAACAGGAACAATGGGAGAGCTGACCCCGGTAGGTTATTTATATTTGACATGTTGTCCTTCTGTTTTTTTAAACCTCTTGTATATGGCCTTTGGCACTTATGGTTCATCTAGTGTATATATTCATCCATATAAAAAAAATTGTTGTACTTATGGGCAGACTAATGCTTGACATGTAGTCAGTTGAGTCTACCTTAAATCAAACACGAGCTGAAAAAAAGTTGGTGGGACTGTAATCATTTTAGCGAGGAATTTGTTGGCTTGTTGAAAAATCAGTCATGGATGTTTTTCAAGTAGTTCTGTTGGCAGTTTACTAGTCTTGGGTGAATTTACAGTTTTGAGGGATGAAAACTTAAATACTGCTTGATCTGTAGCTCAATAAGGGGAGGCAAGTTAAAAAAAAAAAGAGATGTCATGAGATAGTAACTAGAGGCTGGTCGGCCTATCTGGTGCTTCAGCTGATTGAAACTGTCAAATAGTCGAGCTTTGACAAATAAAGGAAGATTCAGATCATTCCAAAGTAAAATTCAGAGTATTCAAAGCGTCTTGGTTTAGGAAGAAATTCTAGGAATAGTAGACTTATTCTACATGAGTTAGAGTCATTTGCATGGTACTTTGCAATGAGTCAACTAACACAAACTTCTTAGCTGGCAGCTCAAGATTTATGTTGACTTCCTTGTTTCACTAATCTTGCTCAAATATTTATTTGAGGGAATTAACTATTTCTCCTTAATGCTTTAGAAGAGATTGGCAACATTAAGAGACAAGATTATTGCTGAATTGTGTTCTCGTGTTTTTTCCTATTTGGTGGCTATTTTTCCCTTTCCATTAACTCCTAGTTCCCATAATCACTATACCAGGTTGTCAAGATCGATGGACGCATAATCGGCAATGGCAAAGTGGGGCCTGTGACCCATAGACTGCAGAATGCATACCAAAAGCTAACGGCAGACTCGGGGGTGCCTATACCAGCATTTGAAGAGGCTTAGCTTGGCAGAGTCAAAAGGTTTGTCACTGTTCTCCCTTTATCCTACTTAGTTTATGATTTGAAGCAAGGCGACATTTAAGTGATGCCTCATTTCTTTCTATTTTAGATCTACACCATAGAGCCAGTAATTCCTTCATTGTATTCAGATATTGGGAGTTCAATTGGAACACATCTGTGCATTCTAAAGACATAGATTGGCAATTGTGTTCTATCAACAATATTGTAAATTCGTAGTGGCAAATTCCTACGATCCATGAAGCCAAACAAGAAGATGTCGAAATGAGTTGGGTTTTTCATTAAGTAACAACTATGGGTCCTATACCTCTTGATTATTTCTGTTTTCGGTTAAACAATATATGAAAAATTCATTTTTGGCAGTGCGATTCACATTCAGATCCCACTGTGATACCTAATGAGTTTTGACACAATTGGTGCAGTCTTCATTCAGTCTCTGCCAGTAGTATCCTGATATACAAATTTTCCGTCTTTCAGCCAACCATGACCTTGTTCTTCCTCCCGGTCGCCAACCTCTCCCATAATCTTCTTCCCTTCTATAACCTCTCTGCTCAGAGTCCATAATATATCGTGCTTTTACCGATCAGAATTTGTGCTGACAGGTTGCGCGGCTGATGTGCACAAAGCCAGTCTGAGGATGGAAGTGGGTTGGGACTACTTCCAGAAGAGTTTTTAAGGATTGGAAGCTAGCTATTCTATTTGTGGTGAGTGGACCCACAAATTTGTGTTGTATCTATTTGAATGATATGTTTGTTAAGAGTTTTGATTGTCAATCATGAGCTTGAACTTGAACAGGGCTTCTAAAACCCTCTTGAGAAAGAAATAAAATGAAGAACTTGAACAGGGGCTTCACTAACCCCCAAGAGAAGTGTGTGGTGGTTTTGGTGGTTGATTTGTTCTGAGGCTTATTTTAGGGCATTAATCCGGTGTTTCTCATAATGATTAGTTTAGATTTCGTAAGATTTTATTACACCTTAAAATTAAGGTTCAAAACCATGTTTTTGAATGCAGCATTTGAAGTCTAACGTTACATTTGGTTCAAAACTACTCTAATATGGGAGAATAGGTAAGGAATAGCTATACCAATGGTCATGTGTGATATGAAATGGCTATTTCACTTTCATTCCTACAAATCAAACGTAACGTAAAATCTTGAACTCACCTTTATGAAGTCTAGACATCGATGCAATTGTGTCTTTGCTTTTTAGAATTTGTTCGGTGAAATTCTTAATCTTAGGTTCTTGAAAATTTAAGATTATGAGCGTTAATTTCTACATTTAAGATTAAAATTGATACTAATCAGTATCTTTTTCTGATGTATTTGAGGCAGATATATGCAAATTTTAAATTAAAAACAAGATTATATTTGTGAGTAACATGATCACTTATTAAATTATTATTGATTTTCCTCCAAAGAAAATATAAAGGATAAAAGCAATCATGTTGGTATGGAGAAATTGCAAAAAGAATACATGTGAAAAAATTCGTCTTAATTAATATCGGCTTTATTTGAAAATTAAAAAAAAAAATCTTTCTTTAATCAAATCTAAACCCTTCAAGTTTTCGAAATCAGAAACTGTTTCCCTTTTTATTCTTCCCTTCAGTTCTCGCGTAAACCTAATAGTAGAATGAACGTTGTAGTTCCGCGAAGCCGCGCTGTGTCTGCAGTTGGCGAAACAGGTGCCGACTCATATTTCTCTTTTGTTTTCCCTTGAAGATTGATGTTCTCTGATTTATTGTCCTGTTAATCGGTATTCACTGAGTTGGGGTTTTTCTTTACTCTGATTTTCAATGCCCGCCACACCAAAATAGGGGAAAATAATCTAATTTCAGTACTGGTTGCGGTGGTGGTAAGCACTGATTTAAAAGGTTTTTTTTAATTTTGTTTTTTCCTTTGTTAATGGGTATTCACTGAATTGGGGTTTTCTTTACTCTGATTTTCAATGCCCTCCAAAGCAAAATAAGGAAGAAGAAGGAAAAAAAAAACACATAATTTTAATGCTGGGTATAGTGAACAAGAGGCTTATAATTGGATTGGATTTATAAGAGGGGATACAAGCAACAGAAGTGATTGTAATAGTCCCTGAAAGGTGTACAAAATATGGAGAATCATGGACATGAACAACATAAAGACGACTCTGTTGGCAGAGAGAGTGACACAAGGTCTTGGTCTGATGCTCCAAGAGATGTCATATGTCTAATCCTGACCAGACTTTGCCTGCAAAAAATAAAGTACGATTCCGTGCTGCCCGCAAGAGTTGGCAACTTGTTTTGATGTCTTCCCCCAACCCCTTGGATACATTACAGTGGTTAATGAGCTACAAACAGCAATACTACAATCACATCTATATCACCTGACTCCTAAGCAAAACAAGATTGATGGAATGAAAGCTGAACATACCACGATTTTGGCTGATGCAGAAGTTCTTGCTTCAGAATTTGGCTTTCTCCTATTGCAGAAACGAAATAAATTGTGTTTCAAAGACCCTCTTAATATGGAATCCATCGACGTGCCCAAATGGTTTGTTGAAGTGAGTGTCACTCTTGCCACATTCTCCTTGACTCCACTGTCATCGAACTGTATGGTTTTTGTTATCGACAATCAGTCCGAAAGAAGGGTTAAAGTCCACACATGGCGGCTCAAGGATAAAGCATGGGAAAGTCATGTGTTTCGTGGGAATTCCCAGGAAGATAATGATGGGTGTTGTTTTCAGCAAGGGAGTTTTATACTGTGCTTTCAGTGAAGGAGTGTTGGGGGCCTTCAAACGTCATAAAACAATAGGATTGGAGAGTCCTCACTTCTCTGGACTCAATGTTAGCAATGCCTAGCGGAAACATATACCATGATGCTTTCGAAGATTCGACTATTTATATGGCCGAGCACAAGGGGGGAGATCTTTATGGTATTGAAATATGAGAATCTGATTTGGGGAGCATTCTCTTCTTTCGGCTTTCTTCTTGTTTCCCAGTTTGATAGGTCACAAGGAACTTGGGTCAAAGAAGAAAGCCTGGGTTAGCAGGCTACATTGATGGGGGAAACAAGAGAATCAGAGGACAGGATTTATTACCAAAAAGGGAAGAGTACTTGCTACTATTCATTGAAGTCGGGCAAAACCAATGTCATGTGCGATCAGTTTTATCCCTGGAGACATTGTTTGGCGCATGCGAAGGTTTCGATTGATCACCCTCTAGTTTAGGTTCTAATTGGCAATGTCACAAAAGGAGCATGTTCTTGCACTGCTGCAACATATTGTGCCTTGTGGTGAGGTATGGAACATAATTTGATCCTTTTGGCCTGTGAGTTCTTATTCAGACATGCATTTTTATCCTCTCTCTCTCTTTTCTTTAGTAAATATTTTAACTTGTCCATTTGTCATTTCCCTGTTTATCCTTCCATTGATAACCTTAGTTGTTTTTTCAGTCATATCATTATCGCTGAGGCATGAGAATCTAAGCTTTTTTCCTTCTCTTCTACTATATTTGTGTGTGTGGGTGCGTGCGCGCGTGTAATTTTGTCTGTGTGAGGGTACATGATCATTTTTGGGCAGTATATGCCTAATGTGACAAACCCCTGTTGAAATTTGGTAGCAGACGAGTTGAAATTTTTTGGAATTATTGCTGGCTGAAAAGGTTCAGTAGATTTATGATTAACAAAATTTAGAGGATGTTTAGATTGGCCATGGAATGAGTGGGTGGATAAGTTGCTTTCTTTAATCTTTTCAAAGTAATGTGAAAGTATATGTGTGAGATGCTGCCTTTTTCGTCTTAAAAAGTTCAGGGTACGGCGATAAATTATCAATAATTCTGTAAAATGGTAGAGTAAACATAACTTGAGAATTCAAATGAGGATAGAAGAGTTCAAATGAGTTTGACAAAATGGTGATTCCATGGTGAAATTAGAGTATCGTTATAGACTCGATTTTGCGATTGCTGTGAAATGATTAGAGTACAATTAGTAGTACAAGGTCTCACTGTCTAAGTGAAACCTATGCCTTGCAGTTTCAAGAGAACAATTTTAAAATTCTGGAGTAGGGAGAATAATGGCATCAAGAGAGGTAGGGGAATAATTGCTAAGCTAGCTAAGGCTCTACAGCAAAGTTACATCTAAGTGTTGAATAAGGTATATGTTTTGTATCAAAGTCAATTTTTATGGGACTTAAATATACGTTGCCTTCATGTTTCAACCCAAATCCCTCCTCTCTTGAACTTAAAGAATTGGAAAAAAAAAAAAAAGAAAAAAAAAGACACACACACACACAGAGGCTTTGTGCAAGTTCATCTTGAAGTATTCATAGACATCTAGAAGATGTGAAGATTTAAAAACTCCTTAACTAGATAGGGTTTAACTTAACACAATAATTCAAGGGAAAATTTTTGTATCTGCTAGTATTCATGATGAGCCATATCATCGTATAATCTGCTAGACTGTCCTAAGTAATTGAACCTCTCAAAGAATCAAATGTCTCTTCAACATTTCTTTTTTCTATTTTCTATCATAATGTATCAACTTCACTCTTTTCTCGATTTAAGTTGCATTGGGATGTGATATAGGGAGTGGTACAACATCATGGGGCCATCATGGTCTTCAACATGTGAATGATTTTGATTTGAAGTCTTGTACATGATTAACCATCATACCTTCCCCTATGTTCTTATTTTTTATGAACCCTTCAAGAGCTATTCATCATCACATTTTGTCATTTTATCATTATTTTTGTTTTTATTTGATAGTGATATTTAAGTATATGCTTGCATGAAATCAGTTAGTGCGTGTTTGACTGCCACTCCAAAAACTAAGTTTTTGCAAATGATAGGACGGACCAAAATACACACACCTAAATTATGAAATACCTAACTTACTCTTACCCTAACAAACTATTACCACTTTTCTTTTCTTTTTTTCTCGTCTTTCCTTTTTTTTTCTTTTTCTTTTTCTTCCTTCTTGTTTTCTCTCTTTTTCCTTTTTTCTTTTTTTGTTGCCCCTATTACCTTGCCAATGTATCTTCTTTTTTAAATAAAAAAGAAAAAAAACTCTAGTAAAAATTTCTTGATGAGCATAATTTTAAGGATTAAAATAGCATACAAAGTTAAAAAGATATGATTGTTTTCATGAGATTTAAGAATCTTGATAATATTCACGTATATAATTGAATCTAGATACATTTTTTAAAGGTCTTGATTTATTTATTTTTAAGTGCTAAATATATAAAAGGAGAATGTCAAATCTTGTAAAGCTAAGTGTATGTTCATATTCTTGTATGTTCTTTTTGATTGTTTGTATGGTTAGAATTATTAATCATGCCTGAAAAGTTTTAAAACATGAGCTTCAAAAACAAATTAAATATGTATGGGTGGGGAAGTTAATTATGCATTATGTTTAGCTAATGAAAATTTAATCTAACTTAAAAATTAGTATTTAGTTTAGTTTAATTAAAAATTGATATGAAATAATACTTTGATGCATAATTTATTTATTTATTTAGTTTTTTACCATTCAAAACTAAGTTTTGACTCAAGCAACCAAACACGTATTTTACCCAAAACTAAGTTATGCAAAACTCGATTTTGGAGCTAAAACTAATTTTTACAAAATATAGTTTTGAGCTTAATTTTAGCATGGCAGTCAAGCATGTACTTAGGTTCTCTAGTTGTATCAATATGCATAATAAATTGTTATTGTTGCACTAAGTCAAAAGCTTTTAAAATCTTTATAATTGCTTGGTTGAGTGAGCCTGTATTTACCAAGAAGAACTATAGATGTTCACCTAAAATTATAAATGCAAGGGCTCATCTCTTTACATGGACAGAGTGTATATATATATATATATATATATATTCCAATGAACAGCTAGGAATGCAGAGATGCAGAGAAAAAGCTTCTTCATCTGGAGGTGCCTTTCTCTCTCTTATAATGAGCATAGATCAAAACTTTACATAACTGTTGATGATCATATTAATATATATGTTCAGTGCATAGATTATAATAAGTATACGTAATTTGAGGATAAGATGAGCACACACAACTTAGGACTCGTTCCGAAAATTCAACCCAAGAACATGAAAAAAAAAATGACGAGAGTTATAACGTCAAAGATCTATTCATATTATAACATTTAATATGTAGGCCTTATGTATCATCAAGCTTTATGAAAATTAGGAGGTTTTTCTATTTTTTCCATACTCTTTCAATATGTACAAGTGGAATTTTCACGACAGGTCTCGTTTTATGCACACAAAGTATGCTTATTATAATATATCCATATATATATATATATATATATATATATATATATATAGTAAAGAAAAACTTCCTGAATTATTAAATGACAGCTGTAACTCAATATTTCCCAATCCATCTGGAATTGGAAAAGAATACAAGGAGTCATAATTGACCCATCTTTTCTTCATGTTAGAAACAAAATCCTTAATTAGCAGACAATAACACAGAAACCTCTCTTGTTTAACAGAATACACCTGAAAGGATCTAAAAGGGGAAAAGGAAAAAAGGTGAGGGGAAAAAAAAAGATTAAGGGGGTTGCCTACAAAGTAAAAAATGAAGATTAATACAGTTAATCTCTGAGAGAATAAAGCAAAGCTCAATTAGGAGGATAAGATTAGAATTATTAGGCATACGTTTTGCCGGATTAGGCAATTTAATTAATAATGCAGTAGCTAATGATGTTTTTATCTTCACGTAAAGAGAAATGCATACTGTAGATGAAACAATATGAAGGCTTCAGGAACTGCCCATTTGGGGGATTAGTGTGACGATTAGCATGTCTGATTTAGGCATGGCCCACTCTTGGGACACCCATGGACCGTACATATTATTTTTTCATTAGGTAAGCTGTTGCTGGGCTGTGTGGCTGAGTCAGATTCAATCCAACAACATTCCTCTTCCCTAAAAGAGAGACCCCCCGATTATTGGAAAATATTAAAAAAAAAAAAAAACTTGAATTGACAAGCTGACTCCCTTACCTCACACATACATATCATGGAATATGAAGTAATTCTAAAGGTACATGTTTTGTTATCGTTCGTATCAAAAATACAGATGTGTCAAAATTTAAGAGATTTTTTTATTGTTATTCGGTCAAAACATCCCAAAGAACTGCTTAAATTTTATCGCATCTGCATTTTCACATGAAGGGCGTATAATGAATGTACGAATATAAAGACATCTTTTCTCCAACAATTTACCAAAAAAAAAAAGGAAAAAAAAGGAAAAAGAACCTTAACTCTAACCAAAAATAAATTAGATGTTTGAGGAAACGGTGGCTGCAATAAGAAAATACTTTGAAGCACAAAAGATGGATAAGAACTAAATGGAGACAAATACCAACTTGAGGAACATGGAAGTGTAAAATTACAAAGTGGAAGGAACAAAGAAAACAAAAAGAAAGGGGGAGCTACCAATTAGAGTGGGGAAGGGATCTTCAAATATTCAAGATGGGCTTTCCTTGGATCCTACCTATCATCTCATGCACAGCTGTGGCTATTTCATCCGCTGAATGCAGCCTGCACTCATCTTCTACCTGTGTTGCCAAAATTAAGGAATGTTTCAAATGGTGGCATACGTTAAAAGTGTGGGTCATAACTAATCTATGTAATAAACAATGTTAGATTTATACGTACGTATTTCATTATAAATTTGAATTCAAAGCACATATTTTAAACAACTCTTTCTATCCATTCGTATATTGTCCTTTTCATTCTTCTTAAAAATTAAGAAAGAGGAGTTCACATCAGATATATTTTACTTGGGTACTCGATCATTGGGTGTTGGGAATTTTTTCCCAAAATATCAAATAAATAAAATAATGCACACATGTATGGCTTAACCCACCTTAACACTCAGAGAGTAGAGCACAATCTGATCTACAGTGGTGACGTTGAGGTGAAGAATTGTGAGGCGCAGTGCGTGGAGCTCGGACACCATTCTGAGTAGCTGCTTGGGCCTTCTTTCTGTCCTGATTTTGATGCTAGCATGGCTCTCCACCAGTGTCACTTCCACGTCGGCGATGCCCGCGGCCGGACCAGGCGTATCGATCGCCCCCGGCGAGGATGTCGAGAACTGTGGGAAAGCGAAGAATTCAGAGAACGGAATAGAATTATCGGCGCTGATGCTGTCGGATTCTTCCTCCTTCTTGTTGGTCCCAAGAAACTGGAGGCGCTGCTCGAGCTCCTTCACATAGTTGATTGCTCCTCCTATGATAGATGCCTGATCGCCCTGACAAACATCACAACAAAAGTCCAAAAATGGCCGAAAACTTAAGGACATGTTATTCTACTAAGAGGTTTATAGCAGGAATTTGGAGGAAAGTCAAAATGTACAGAAGGAGGGAAGAAGGGAGAGACAGAGAGAGAGAGAGAGAGACCCTTGGGACGTAAGAGTCCGGCATTAGGGATCTGAGGGCGGAGAGGTATTGGTTCATCTGTTTCCGCCGGTTGCGCTCGACGGCAATGTGGGTCATCCTCTGGCTCTCGATGTCTTCCTCGTTCTTGCGGCACCTCACGCGCCGCTGTCGTTTCGGTCGCGCTAATCCCACGGTTGATGAACCGTCAGGCTGCAGCGGGCCGGCTTCGGGGCTTAACCCATTGTGCGCCGTGTGCTTCTCGGTCTCCGTGGAGGAAGAATTGAAGAGGCGGTGGTGGAACTGATCGAGCATGGATGGATCAAGGGGAGGAGGATTCCAATTCTCATAATGGAAATTCTTTGTTTGGATCTCATCTTCTAAATTGATCTCCACGCCAAAGTCGCAGCCCCAATTCCCTCCAACTGTATTGTAGGACTCCTTACCACTGTACCCAAACAAGTCCTGTTGAAATATTACAGCCTCTAGTGCCATTCTCTCTCTCTCTCTCTCTCTCTCTCAATGTGTGGAAAGTGAAAAGGGGGCTTTATTTAAGCACAACCCACATGAAGGAAGTGGAATAGTGCAATGCTAGGCCTACCAGGGGCTTTTAGCTCTCTGCTTAGGTCCTTTTGGGGGGGGGGGGGGGGGCATTAGAAAATTTGAAGCTTTTCAAGGGGCCCTTATCATAGAATAATTGTACAGTATTTCTGCACGTGAAATTATGTAAATTTTTTAACTTTGGAACAAGTTATTACGAGAAGGGGGTAAAATCATGACATTGTGCTCATATTCATGCAGTGTGATGATTTCATGGAGCGCACCCCATATCTTACAAGAGTGTGGGCGGTACCGACATGGTACCCCGATACTATTACCGATCAGTCATTATGGTGTGTGGATCCCTTTGTGTGTTAGAATAGTGTTGGGGTGTTGTATCACTACCGCCGGCGCGACTCTATATCATATGGGGTGTGCAGGTCTCATCGTCTTGGCTATAAGGCGGCACACGCAGATGTGTTTGGTACATTTTAAGGTGTGAGCTCCGATATACCTAATATTATCATTCATCACATAATTATTTTCGTGGGTTTGTCGTGTTTGAAACTTATGTTCACAGTAATATTTACATTATTTAACAATCAGGATAAATATCGTTACTTCTAGGTTTTTCATGGCCAAACAAACTACCGAGCTATAAATTTAGGCTCCGAAATTTGCCCGGGGGAAAATATTTTCCTCATTTTTAAGTGTTTGGAACGTTAGGGGAAATGGGTCAATGAAAATTGTTTTCAAGTCAACGGAAGATTTGTTCTTTATTTCGTAGAAAATGATTTATATTTTTTTAAAATCGTAAAACGTTTTCTCAATTTCATTTTAACGGCCTCCGCTCTGTTATGCATTCTCACGGACAATTTTCATCACGTCAACTGAACAACGGAAGATACTTTTCCATGGGAACATTAACGCGAAAATAATTGTCATGAATGATTTGTTACACATATTGCCGCCCAAATCAGCGGCGATATTGAACTCACGTGTCGATAAAAATGTAAAAATGAAGCAGTAATATGCATACACAAACATGGTGGAATCAGAAATATTTTATGATCTCAGATTAGCTGGGTGCTAATCATACACATTTTGAGGAATAATTCAGTAGCATTAGGAGTCAAACCAAACGCACCACCCCTACTGCATTTGATTCATCCCCTCTACCCTAGGGTCTTAGCTAGCTTCCATCATTTCTGTTTAGGTTGAGGCGAGAGGAAAGTGCATTACAGACTAATTACTCATATATTAATGCAGTTAATCAGTAACCGTGATGATTATGATAATAATATTTTAAATATATATATATAAACCTCTAGAAAGTCTCTATTTAGAAGAGGGTTAAAGGTTCATGTACCTATACCAAAACATGTATGTTCCTACAAAATCCCTGTTTACTGTGGCCCAGTGGTGAGCTAATGACTGTTTAGAAACAAACAAGGTTGCTCCTACAGAATAGGAGTCGTAACACTTGTATAGTAATTAGAAGTCTGATCTTGATTTTCTAGGAAAACGAATCATTTTATTTCACCTTCAGATGAATGTCATGCATTTTAAATGTAATCATAATAGTTCAACAGAGGGCACCAAAGAGTTTAAAATGAAAACGGCTAAGATTGCTTATAAAGATGAAATGAATATGCTTAGTTGCTTATTTTTTGGGCGTGCCAAATTTTTGCGGGCTTAACAATAGAAGTGGAGAATAGGATGCAAAATTTCTTTAAGGACAAAACACGCTTCTCAAATTTGTAAATCCTAACAACACAGATGGAAGGATGGAGAACAAAAAATGAGCTACTGATTAACAACATAATAATGCGTAGATGATTTATTTAAGAGTCATACTGAAAAGGCGCCCCGAAAGTAATTACTGATACGCACATGGGATTGGGGTCAGTGAGTCCCACTCACTCATAAGAGTATGTCGAATTAATGTATTAGGTGCTTCTCAGTATCCCAGCCTTTTTTTTTTATTTTAGTGATGAAAATTTCAATACAATTACTGAAATCGTAACCTCTAAGATGAAAATCCTACACAATGTCAAAATCATATGAAATGGATTAAAATTTATGAATTTAAATTATGACGGATATTATGATATTGACAAAATTCTACCAAGTAGAATTTCCATTTTAAGTCCACCTCAAATTTTAAATTGTTAAAAAGTGCATTATTATTATTATGATTATTATTATTATTATTATAATAGAAAGTGTGTGCATTAATCAATGATTTGGTGCTGCACTCTAAAAAGCATCTTTCCCCTTCCCCCGAGAGGCTACTACGGACTTTGACCCGTCCATGACAACCCGTATCCTTTCTAACCGGGCCCCATTTCTTTCCTCGGAAATTGTAATAATAATAATACTTTTTTTATATTTAGAAAAGAGAATTACAACAAAAAATACTCCACATTGTATATGCTTCTACAATATGTCTATCTTAATTCTATATTTATTTTAGGGGGCGTTTGTTTACCTCTAATTGCCACCGAATGTAACCGTTTCTCTTACAGCCATTGCCTCGGAATCCTTCTCATCGAATTAGACTTGGATATTTGGCGATGCCTTCTCATGATTTGAGTTGTTCAAAATTACAAATAAACTTTTAAGAATCCATTTGAAAGAAAACCCTTTTATTGGTGCAAGATTGCACTTAAGTTAGGTGCATCAATCATACAAAAAGAAGAAAAAAATAAACCAAAGTTCACAACAACATCGTTTTGAGTCTTTTGTGTTTTATCAATAAAACATCACAATGCACAATTATGCTTAACAATTGTGTTTATGATTAAAAATATTAAAAGTTGTACTGAATTAATTAACTACTTTTTTTAAGATATACATAATGAATAATTATGTTTTGAGTGATACATAAGAGTAAAAAAATACCCTTATTCAAATGTTTCGTCACATTTGTAATCAAGCAACTTTAATAATTCATATTTAGTGGCCCCAGCTACGATCTAAATAATTTTACAAAATTCAGACCAATTTTCAGTACTCAGGACTTAACACTTAATTTTATCAAATGCTCCCTTAATACAAGAATGAGTCATTTGGTGAAGTTCTTTTAAAGAATATTAAATATTAATATACAATTATTTTATATCGATTCCAAAGTTATAGCATTACCATATTGTTTAGAGGATAGTTACATTATATTTATCCCATACAATACTTTAACCACCAAAATTTTATCAAAAAATAATAGCATGATCAAATTTATTGAGATTTTCAATTGCCAAGTTAGTATATTTGATTATGTATTTATAACATATAATACTCTACCCACCAAGCTACTAGATTTGTCCTAAAGCCCGTACTTATATCATTCCATCTTATTTAATAGGGGAGACAAGCTCCCTCTATTTAGTGCAACTTAGTCTTTAATATGGATACAAAATCCTCTTAAAACCCAACAAATGTTTGTAAGTACCCTCTTACCAACTAATCTGTCTAAGACCATTAAGTCAATAAATAATTAGACCCAACTGGCATTCACACAAATGCATGTACTATCATAATTAATTGTTAATTAAAACCCTTATTTAAGTCCCTAACTACTATTGATTAACTCCCTCAAACTAAAATAAAAAAATAAAAAAATAAAAGAAAGAAAGAAAGAAAGAAAGACCATCCTTTCCCTTTTTGTTAATGGATTTTTTTAATATATATATATATATATATATATATATATATATAAAATCAGTATTTTGCCCAACTAGGTTCTATCTCCAGGACCACTCATTTTTACTTGAGTCTGGTGATGGTTGCCCAATTTACAAGTATGACACAATTCAAACACTAACCACTGAAACAAGTTTGGTTAAGAGATCAATTAAAAATTATTCTACTAAGAGAGTCCACAAGCGAAATTCAATTAGAATTGTTTAGATAATCTAAAGTTGGCTTTTTCTAAACACTTTACTAAATGTGTGTGTGCATGTGTATGTGTGTGTATATATATATATATATATATTTCTGTGAACTTATAGCAAGCAATAGCTCAAGGACCTATCCAAGGATAGTAGGGTTAATTGGATGGAACATAGATTCATGCCCAAGTTCCAACAAGTAGTGTTCCTCCAATTTACACAAAGCTAAGCAAAGGAAATAATATAGCACAAATGCTAGATTCCTATTTTAATTTAGGGATCACTTTGTTGGGTGCATTTTGAGATGAAAAAAAATTTCATATGGGCTTACGCCATGTTATTCGTATTACAAAAAAAAAAAAAAAAAAAGGTCATTTCGTTAATTTTTATGAAAGTTTTGGAACCATCTACTAACTTATTTGGTTTGAGTCTCATCATCATTAAATTTTTACATTTTATTAAAACTAATAGGTGATTACATTGTTAATGGAAAAAAAAAAATTGGGTAAGTTTTAGTCACCGAAATATAGGGTCGATTCTAGAATAGTCACTGACATTTAATTTGACGCAAGTACCACATTAAACTTTGAGATTTATTTCAATTCTATCACTCAGTCTCACGTTCTTAGTATTTCCTTTTGTGGCGCTATTTTGATATGCTGATCTAATGTGTGTAGGCTCAATCCTTAAACATTGTTTACTCATAATTTGTATTTATTTATTTTATTGTCTTTTTTCGTTTCCCTCTTCCTCCTGCTTTGTATTATATTACTACCCAAACCCTAATTTTTTCGTTTCCCTCTTCCTTCCACTATTTTGTGCCTCCATTCTCGACTCTCTCCACTTTAACCACGTGGAAGAGAAGATTGGAAACCATCGATGTGCTAACATACATTAAGTTCTACATATATTTTGCCTGATTTCTTCTTTGATTAAAGCCTTTTTGAGTGTGATCTTATTTCCCTCTATTCATTCTTTTTTTTTTTTTCTTGAACTGTTATATTTTCGTTGTGCATTTTTTTTTTTTTAAAGTTCTGTGCTTGTCCTTTGATCATGTAATTTTACTGTGTGATTTTAGTTTCTTTATTTTTTTTATTTTTTTCCTATCATGTACCGTAACAATTTGAGGTTGGTACGAGGCCAATTTTCTTTAATAATATATTTATTTTATTTCAAGTCACCTCATTAATGCAAATCAACGCTGTTAATGAAAATATTAGTAGTGCAAAACCGAGGGATGAAATTGAAAAAAAAATCTCAATTTTTGGTAGAGATTCTGAAGCGGACGATAAAATATAAAAGCATAAATAAATGAAAAAAAAATTCTTTGCTCAATCTAATAAAAGTGAATACTTAATACTATTCCGTAGATTAACTATAAATAATTAGAGGATGCCGATATATATATATATATATATATATGTTTAGTGTTTGTGAGGTAACATCATATTCAAAAAAAAAAAAAAAGTGAATATACCTTTTACTCGACATGAGTTTTATTAAGTAAATTTTTACTATACAGATTAAATGGATAAAAAAAAACCCATCCAAATTTTATATATTTTAATTATGTATAAACCTCCTATCTATAGGATTTAAGACCCAATTTGGTTACTCTATGAAGAAGCTATTTGATTTATTTTTCTCAAAAAAACACTTTTTAAAAAGTACTCCTCATGTGGCCTTTTTTTTAAAAGCTAAAAAGTGCTTTTTAGATCGGTGCCAGATGCCTACTTATTTAAATATAAAAAAATACCGAAATAATATAGAGAAAATAAAATTCTCAAATTAGGTGTATAAATTAGATTTTTCTTGAAATAATTTTTTAGGTAGTCGTGCATTTGCCAATTGCGCAACTAGATTCTTCCCCATTTACCGTCACACAATTGGTAATTGCATGACCAACTTTAAATTACTTTGGTCACGCAATTGCTAATTGCGTGACTGATATAAGACAAAAGTGGTCATGCAATTAGAAATTAATGGTCACGTAATTGTCAATTATGCGACCATTATTTGGGTAATTGATACGTGTTGTTTTTTTCTTTTTTTGGAAGAGTTGGGGGGGGGGGGGGGGGGGGGGGGGGGAGGGGAAGTGGAGGGAGTGGGTGGTTTGACGTGAAGGGGGTCCTAGTTTGCAACATTCTATTTTCCAATGTGTTTTTGAAATTTTTGAACCGTATAGATAGAAACAATATATAAAAAAGTACATGCTTATCAATTTTCAACTGAATTGAAATATAAATCCTATTCAAACTAAACGTAGAAAATTTCAGGACTATTTTCAAGCTTGAGTTCTTCCTTGCTTTAAACGAAAATTTTGAGATTGAACAAAACCCTTGTAAATCACTTGAAAATTGATAGGTATGTGTATTTTTATATGTTTCTTCCCTCTATACAGTTCAAAATTTTCAAAAATACATTAAAAAAAAAAAGTGGGTGCAAATTGCACCCTAGCCCCCCTCTCCCTCAACCCATCCACTCTCCCCCATCAACCCACCCACAATGGTCATGCAATTGCCAACTGCAATTGCGTGATTATTTTTGCCCTACATCAATCATGGAATTGGTAATTGCGAGACCGCCTAAAAATTTATCAAGCAACTAGTAGTTGTCTGATTAACGGTTAAAATTTGTGAAAGTTAGTCACGCAATTGGCAATTGCATAGCTGAAACTTATTTCAAAAAATACTTGATCCTTACACCTGGTTTGGAAAAACAAAATTAACTATATGATTTGGGGATTTTTTTTTTCCATTTAGATACATCCATAATTCAAAATATGAATAAGAATTCATTACATAAATAAGATTGTGTGAAAATTACCAATGCTCTCATATGTTCTGCATGCTCATTAAAACATGCAATACATAACCAAGGTGAAAAATTAGGCTTTTTTAATGTGATTTCCCCTTTCTCCTAAATAAATTCAAAAAAAAAGGAAAGAAAAAGAAAAGGCGAGACCACATTTTTTTATATAAAAATATGGTGCCATCTCTCTATATATGAAATAAGATCCTCAGCTACAACTTCACTGTCTTGCATTTTCTCCTTCGAGATTGAGTTACTTTTCCGAAAATTTCACACCAAGTATTTCTAAAATTTAATGTTAAATGCCATGTCACATATTCTACAAAATAATTAATTTTTAATAGTAATATTTTATTGATATATATATATTTTCCAATAATAGAATTACTGTTTTTTTGTTTCAAATTTTGGAAAACAAAGTAAAATCCCAATCCATATGAGCTCATTTTTCATCCCAAAATCTGAAACTTTCATTTTGGTTATTGATAAGGCAAGAAATTATAATTACGGGAAGCCCAACAGACTACAGGCGATTTAGGCCCAACCATGCCCCTGGAAGCCCAGGTCGGCCAAGGCCCATTATGAAGCCCAGGTCGGCCAATGCCCATGTGGTCTTTTAAGAATTAGGGGCGGAGGAGCCGCTAAGTTCTTGCAGGATAGGATCATGACCATAGAGTTCTGCCCCAAGATCTAATGGATACACGATCATAACGCTCTGTACTAGAGGCGGCAAACGGGTGAATCAAGGCCAAAATTATGAGAGACTCGAATCGAGTTTAGTCGAATTTATTCTAAGCATTCGTTTTCTCTCTTATAAATCTCACATGGTATTAGCCTAAATTCTTAACTCGCTCAACCGAGCATCGGAGGCTTTCATCTAGCGTACGTTTCTCGATTAACCTCAAGACCTACCACCGGTGCTCACTGGTTTCAAGTCACGGGGGATTTTTTTACCGCATCAGTCTACAATGGCATAAAAGAAAAAAAAAAAAAAGTTTTATTTACCCGAGGACTGTGCAGAATTGTATGATAATTATAATATGCAAACGAGGGCTTAGATTCCATATGGGTAATTTCGGAGATGGAGTCAACACACTGGGCCAGGCCTCCTGACACTACAAGAGGACATGGGCCCAGCTGAGCCAAGGACCAAATAGGCCCAAGGCCCAAATGATGTCAAGGCCTGGGTAAACCCGGCCCAATATCAGGAGTTGACAAGCAGGTTTCCACAAAAACCGCTCTCAAATTCTTTATAAGCGGTGGCTTCAGTTTTTGCAATATAGCAAGTTATCGAAACGACTCCTTTTTATTGTTAGTGTAGAACAACTACAAATACCATGGCCAAAGAAAATTCAGCAAAAAGAACCAGAAAAAAAAAAAAAACCCTTTTAATCTCTTTAAGGAAAATTTCTGCACTCAATGAATATTCAATACTCACATTTATGCATAATAGGATACAAAAATAAAATTTCGTTTGAACATAAATTTAGAACTAAATATTACACGTACTTATGAATATTATAGCATCGAATTTCGATGCAACCGACGGAATGTTTTATCCCCGAGATATCTAGCTTTTTCGGGTTAAAAAGTAGGGAAAATAGCTAAAATTAGAAGCAAAAATAGATTTCGCGAAGTATTAAAAAATAAAATGGAGGAAATTTTCTTCAAATGTGGAAACGCATGCTTACAAATGAGGTCACCGAACGCGTTAAGGGACTAGATAAGTTGACCTCCCAAGCCAAAAAATAAAAATAAAAAAATTTAATAATAATAATAATATAACAATTTCATGGAAAAAGAAAGCATACTTTAGTAGAACATTCTGTTTGAATTTGAATTTGCTCTTGAAAGCGTCTTCACGTGTTTTTGTCTTGAATTTATGTCCAAATTCACAATTATGTTGTATGCATGCAGATCTTATCACACTTATCTAATTATATTGCAATTTCAGACATATTACGTAAACAGGTTACTATCAGTTAAGTTTATACTCGTCGGTATATTTTTTTTAAAATCTATAATTATAAATATTAGTTTCAGATTGCGTGACTGATACGAATAGAAGAAATATAGTTTTCTCGGCTCTAAAAGTCTAAATCATTATTAATTTTATTCCTTTCAATTGACTTCTTCTAATTGCAATCCACTGGTTAAAAAGTGGTGATTTGTGCAATGGACTCTGCAAGTGAATTGAAGAAGTCAACAGAAGCATTCATGATTCAAACTTCTGTATGACTAAGTGGTGAATGACTAACATACCCCCAGTCAACCGAAAGAAAGAATGATCTCATGTTGGAAAGTCTGATGAACAGCACCTTGGCTCGTGTGAAAGCAGTGCACTCTAGAAGGTGTAGAACCACTGACTGTGCAAGCATGGGATCTTTCTTTTTTATACACATTCACCATTACACACTCATAGTTCAATGGCATCCCCTTTTTGCATGAGAATATATAGAAGAAGGTGTGGCTTAGTTTACTCCTTTATGTATCATAATGCATTTGTCATGCTACGTGTCGCATAATATCTGGTGTGTGATGAGACACCCTTGCCTTAAATTCCTAGGGTTTCATTCTCAGGGAACACACATTTTTTACTAACCATGTTGGAGTAGCCAACAAAGAGAACTCCGCGACTTAAACATAGCTATTGAGATCTTGAGATGGTACTTCCACCTTCGCAAGAAAATGCTGACACGACGATATTTTTCAAAACTTGAAGATTTTTCCGAGAACAAATGATTTTTCAGGAAAATTTGTTTGTTTTCTACCTTTTGATTGATACGCCAAAATTTTTTTTGTGAGAATGCGTAGCAGGGGGAGGCCGTCGAATACGAAGTTCAGAAAGCGTTTTATGGTTTGAAAAAAAAAAAGTACAACATTTTCCATAAGATAAAGAATAAATATTTTTGTCGAGCTAAAAATATTTTTCATTGACTCATTTTCTTAAAACACAAAAAAGAATGAAAATATTTTCTTCCAAATAAATGGAACGTTAACTCGATTCACTTGAATTAATTATTGGGGACGCTTTTTTTATATCTAGTGACGTGGAGACAGCCATCAAAATTCATAATAAAAAAATTCCTAATTTATATTAGTTTCCTAAAATATAATTTTAAGGTCAAGTGCTGTCATGTTGGGCAGAGAAACAAGATTGGAAGAGCAGTTGTCCTGTGATTAACTATATGTCCATTCGCACACCAAGCTTTATTAGAACCGAACTATTTTAATGTGACATGACTTGTACATAACATTATTAGTATTAGGTGAATTTAAATCCTTTTATTTCACGAAAAATGATGTCGTGGTCAAAGACAAAAACTTATATGGGGGGTGACATTACATTACTTATAGCATAACATATTTTTTAATGAATATGGGAAATTTCTCTTTTTAAATTTTTTTTCACAAATAATATAGTTAAAAAAAATCTCAAAACTAGGTGCACCGAGAAATTATTTTTGAAAATAAGTATTTCTTTTGGTCATGCAACCAAAAAATAATATAATATGGTCAATCCATGGGTAGTGTATGACTAAGTTTCACAAATTCTTAAGTGGGCAAAAGTGGTCATGCAATTGGTAGTTACGTGACCAAAATAATAAAATAATAGTCATCCAATTGTCAATTGTATGGCCATTATGGGTGGGTAGGGGGTGAGGGTGGGAATTGGGTGTGTTGATGGGAAGGGGTTTCAAGGTGTAGTTTGCACCATTTTTTAGTGCATTTTTTAAAATTCTAAACTATATAAATAAAAATAACATGCAAAAATACATGTCTATCAAGTTTCAAGTAATTTATTAGGGTTGCGGAGGATTTTGAATTTTTCATTCATCTTTCTATGCTTAGGATGAATACTACTTACATTCCAAATCACTTAAAACTTGACGAGTATATACTTTTTTATATATTATTTTCATTTATATGGTTTAAATTTTTCAAAAATACATTAAAAAAATTAGTGTAAAATGCATCTAAAAGCCATCCTCCATCAATCTATCCAATCCCCCTCCGCCCTCCTATTATGGGATTTTTTTTTTTAACTATATTATTTGGGGGGAAAATTCTCCCTTTTTCCCTCAGTGCTGAGAAGAAACATGCACATCAACTTTTCTTTAAAAAAATATTCCTTTTTTTTCCCCCCCTTTTTTCTTGTAAATATCCTTAATAGTTCATTACAAGTAAGACGGTTTCCTGTGGGTCCCAGGCACAGACCACTGTGGGGTTGCTAGTCTTTCATGGCTGCTCTGCAAGTTGGAAAAAAAAAAAAAGGAAATTTAATTATTAATAATAAAAGAAAAGAAAAAAATTTAATAGTAAAAGCCCGCACTTTCCAAATATTTCATTTTTTTTTATAGAAAAAGAAAAAGCACTTTCTAAATATTTTCGTGGTTGTAGAATCATATCTTCTTCTAGAATCGCATCTTCTTCTGTCAGGGTGCTTCCACACCAGTGCTTTGCGAGAAACGACGCCCACCGTCCGATCAGAATCACCACTTGATCAAATCCAAATCAATCAATTAATGTGGACAAAACAAAGCAACGCGACCGCCACCATTAATTGATTAATCGCGCCAATAAGTTATTTAAAAGTCCACTTATCATGTGTCGCTTGTATTTGCATTTAATCAATCAATCATCGCCCGTTAATTAAAATATCGTCAATTTTTGATTTCTCATAAAATGCCATTAAATACTTAAGAAAATATTTATATTGTTTGGAGTTTGGAAATTTTATTTTATAACCATTAGTTTACCATTGCGTAGCCTATATAATATGGGAAAAATTAGCCATTAATTAAAATATTGTCAATTTTTGATTTCTCATAAAATGCCTAAGAAAATATTTATATTGTTTGGAGTTCGGAAATTTTATTTTATAACTTTAGTTTACCTTTGCGCAGCCTATATAATATGTGAAAAATTAATATGCAGTAACTACATATAAGTTAGGTGCAACCGTTATCTCGTGATGTTTAAAAAAAGAAAAACAAGACTCAAAATAATCTCTTGTGTGTGTTACACCTAAATAAGGTGCAGTCGTTGTATCAGAGTTAAGCAGATATAATATTGTGCGTGATTTGTGAAATATGCCACATATGTTACCAATATTTTAAACTAATGGATGCAACAACTCCTAGTTAGCATGCCTAAAGTTAAAAGAAGATCGACCTCCAACCTATTATTACCATGAAAGGGGATGAAATTGCAAAGTTAAATTTCAATTTAAGGTATGTGACCTTACCAAAATTCAAACTTTTTTTCAAAAAGTAATAATATTTGCCAGCACGTGCAGGTCAAGGGTTTTCCTTATTTTATGCATAAGTCCATAGCTGTAGGAGAAATTTATGACGATCCACTTATCCATTCCGCATCTCTTAATTGACCTAAATCTCATTATAACTTCAACCAGACTATATAAATATATACAATTAGGCTAGTCTTTTATAATTAATTTTTTTTGCTACTTTTCGTCTAAAATTTTTAATATGTGATCTTGATCGGTGATTTTAGATTAGGACCCTTGAATTTGAAGAAACTATAAATTTTTTATGGATCAGAACAATTTCGACCATTCATTTTTTTCTTCTCTAGTTTATCTCTCTATCTTTTTAATAATGAATGGTTAGGATTTTCTAATTATACAAATTCATCGTTAGAGGCTCCATATATGTTTATTTTATATCATTTATTGTTCTTTTCTTTTTTTTATGAGTAAATATACATACACCTAACAGGTTTAAAAATCAACCGGACTCCTCTACATTTAAGACAAGAAATGCACCTATGATTCGCAGATGGAAGGCCATTCCCTATGTACGTTGAAATATTCCGACCATTTATTCATATTTTATGTTTATCATTTTGAAAAAATGCGTTGTTTTGGACTGTTTTATTCTAACTAAATTTTAGAAGTATAAAACTTGAATAAATGATTTCTCGAGCACGTGACAACTATCCATCTGTGAATCAGAGGGTGGGTTTCTTATCCTAAATGTAGAAAAGTTCGATTGGTTTAAAACTTGCAACCTTCTAAACTTACTTCAATTAGGAAAAAAGTTACTAGTAGATCATCGCTTATTAAATAAGCTAAATCTAGTGATAATAGACATTACTAAGCAAGGGCTAAGCTCATATACATCATGCATGCATTATCTCTATTTTCTTGTTTAAGGGGGTGGGAGGGATGTCCATATCTCTCAATTTTTCAATGAACATAAAAAATACAAAGAAATTGGAAAATGCAGAGAAAAGAGAGGGGAAGGGCCCGTTGTTGAGATGAGAACCAACCAAGGAAGACCGAGTTAGCACACTCTAGAAACCTGGTCAGCAGTCACGACTTCCCCCAAGCAATTGCAGGCCCACTTGGCCACGTGGCAGCCACCCATATACGACTAGAAACTGATGACGTCACCACGGGTAGTGGGGCCCACTTGACCCCCAAAAAGTCAAAGCTTCAGACCCCGTTGTCTTCCGGCCCACGGCGCCACCTCCCCCCGCAGACCCCGCGCCCCCTTTATATTCCTCTTCCTCTCTTCTCTCACCTGCAAATGCCGTCCCCGGCGCACCTTAGCCCGACACCCACCCAATAAACCTCAAAAATCTCCCCCCGCCCCCCCCCCACTCTCAACACACACAAAGAGGAAGAGACCAAGAAGAAGAAGCAATACAAGCATGAGCAGCGATCATCGCAAGGAGTTTAGACATGGGACGATCGGAGCCCTCTCCATCGCTCTCCTCCTCCTCGTTCTTCTCGCGCAGGAGATTCCCACCGTCGAGGCCCAGCCAGCGAACCCCTCGCCCAACGACAACCCCTACATGGACGCGAAGCTGACCCCCTCCATGGCCATCATCATCGTGGTCCTCATCGCCGCCATGTTCTTCATGGGCTTCTTCTCCATCTACATCCGCCACTGCTCCCGCAGCGGCTCCGGTGCCGGCGGAAGCATCCGCGCTGTCGTCGGGGCCGTCGCGGGCCGCTCCCGGCGCTCCCGCGGCCTCGACGAGGAGGCCCTCCAGGCGCTCCCCACCTTCGCCTACTCCGAGGTCAAGGGCCTCAAGATCGGCAAGGGCGCGCTCGAGTGCGCCGTGTGCCTCGTCGAGTTCGACGACGAAGAGACCCTCCGCCTCCTCCCCAAGTGCGACCACGTCTTCCACGCCGAGTGCATCGACGCCTGGTTCGCCTCCCACACCACCTGCCCCGTCTGCCGCGCGAATCTCGCCGACGCCGCCGCCGCCGCCGATTCCGACTCACGCGCCGACGCCGGAGACAATTCCGCCGAGATCGTAGATCCGGAGAGCGACGATCGTCGATCGGAGACCTCGGATCTACACAGCGACGCATCCGTGGTGGTGCCGGTGGCGGTGGTAGCCGACGATGAACGAGATCGGAGGGGCGAGACTGCGATTCTCCCCCCACGGCCGCCGCCGGCTCGATCGTGGTCCATGAAGAAGCCGCGGTTCTTCTCGCGGTTCCCGAGATCGCACTCCACCGGGCACTCGCTGGTCCCGCCGGGCGAGGACTGCGAGCGGTTCACCCTGAGGTTGCCGCAGGTCGTGAGGAAGCAGCTGGTGAACCGGAGCATGAACCGCGCTGCCGGTCTGGCGATGCTGCCGAGGCAGGGGAGCTCCCGGCGAGGGTACCGGACCGGCGGTGACGGTAGCAGCCGAGGGGGGAGGAGCTACCGGAGGCTCGACCGGCTCGACCGTGTCGTGAAATCTGACCGGTGGGTGATCACGGCGGCGCCGCCATTTTTTTCTCGGGCATCGTCGTTGCGGTCGCCAAGGGTGGCGGCGGACGGCGGCGAGGGTTCTGGATCGTCGTCCCTGTTAACGGCCGTCAAGACGCCGTTAAATTGCCTAGGCTCAAAAGGCCACGATGACGCCGAGTCGGCTTCGGGTGAGACAGCTCGGCTCCCGGTTTGATTCTCAATTTTGTTTGTTTTTTTTTTCTTCCTTATTTTGTAGAAAGAAGATCTACATTTCTTTATCCCTTTTTTTTTTTTTGCTTTAATCTATTTTTTAAAACACGAGGAATTCGTTGTGTTGTATATTATTATTTTCTTCTGTCGTTTTAATTTGGAGATTGGAATCAAATGGGTTATAAAATAATTGGTCGTATTTGTTTAATAGAACAAATAGAAGACAATAATTAGGATCTGATCATTAAATCCTAAAGTAACATGTCGGCACATTAGGAACTCAAATACAAATCTACCACTTGCTCCTCACCCACCAAAGCTTGTTACTTCATTTTCTCACTTGTAATTATGAATCTTGTATGCTTCCAAACTTCCAAACTAATGATGTAGATCTGCGAAGCACCACCACTCGTCCTATCGAAACAGCTACCTTTTGATTCTTTCCATGAAAGCAAAATTGGTCTTAAGCTTAATTCTGAATAATTGAATTAATAAGAAAAAAACACAAATAAAAGGCTGAGACGAACAAAAGAAATTATATGTCTTGTTTAAAACTTTTTAAGGAAAATTCAGTGAGAAAAATCAGTTAAAGGAAAAACGAATATATATAAAAATTAAATATTTACATAAAAAGCCTTACACACCCAACATATAAAAAACAGGAAAGTAACAAATAAAGTGCATGTGCCTCGTGTGCAAGAAAGGCCAACTCATCTTTAAAAATGTGCAACAAGCTTGTTTCGAGGTAGTTATACTCAAAGAAATCATCCAATAAAATACGAAATATATAACTTTGTACCATCATGCCGTGAAATTGGCCTCTCTTTCTTGGGGGGAGGAAGAGTAGTAAATCGAGCAGTTGGTTCCAAGCCAAACGCAACTCTAACTAGTAGCTTGCCGTTACCCTTCAACTGAAATAAAATAAAAAACTACTTTTCTCCTCCATCTTGGCATGTACAACTGCTATACTATTTTTGTAGCGTCGGATAGAGACTTCTTTAGGAATTTATTGCCAATTTTGAAAGTGGGATCAATTTCTATTGTTCGGTGTGTTTATCTTTTTCTAAACCAATCCAAACTTTCTTCTAATATAGTTCAAAAAAGAAAAAAAATCAATAATTCTATGAACACAAAATATTTACAAGCTTTTGCGCGCCTTATGATTTTAACAAAATACTTTATAAACACTACGTACTCACGATCGGGTTTTTATTTTAAAGTAAGTGAGGTCAAGTTGGCCAAGTCTTTGATGGGTCTTTGTAAGGTCACAAGAGCATCATTTTCATGTTTAATGGCTCTTTTATTGGGTTAGTTAGAAAGCACCCTCTTAGACCGGTTAAGCCTCATTTATTAAAAAGAGAGAGTTTCACCAGCAAGGATCAACTCCCGGAAGAGGTTAGCCTACACTTTCCTTTCATGTGATTCTCCAAATGTTGTTTTTCACATTTTGAGAACCCGTCGCATCCCATTTTTTTCCCAAAATAATAGAAAGACGTATTCGTTTGACCATTATCTTAGAGAGCGTTTGACGAGCTGAAATGAAAATTTGCTCGAATGAAAATGACTTGGTAATCGGGATGACACGGAAATAAAAATTGTTTTTGCACTACCATTCTATGTTTGACTTCATGAAAGAATGAAGCTACAAATTAAACTTTTTATTTCCGTTGCTTCATTTGGTGCACAATAATAGCGATGAGAATAGAATGAATTTTTATATCAATCGACTAATACAAGTATTCTATTTTTTTTTCTAATCATTATAATGAATTATTTGTATTATTGTTATAGCAATTTGAAACAAAATGGGGGGCATGACCTACAGAAAATAGTAAAATAATTAAAATTCTAAAAATCCTACAGAAAATAGTAAAATAATTAAAATTCTAAAAATCCAATAAACACTGCAAGATAATGCATTCACTTTTATTAAAGTAGCACTTTGAATAGCAAAATAATTAACAATTGTTCCAAACAAGTTGCCTCACCTTGAATATACACTTCCTCCTTGGGTAGAAATCCTTTTCATACAATTGCCTTGAGCTTAAATTTTTATCACCTCTCTCTACAACCAACAACGTTGAAGGGGGAGGGGAGTGCCATGGGCAGGACAAGGAGAAAAGACAAGCTCTTTTTTTTTTTTTTTTTTATGTGCAAATTTGTTCAGTGTTTGAGGATATTTTGGTAATAATTTAATTCTTATGCCATTGAGAATGAGTTAATACCAAGAGGGTGGGGGAATGGATTTTACTAATTTCGTGGGAATGAGATTACGCTAGCAATGGATAATTCTTGAACTCAATGGATCACCAAATGCAGGGATGGGAATGAGGTTGGCAATGAGTCATTCCATTTCCAGGCCATTCTCGCCTACCAAACATGCTCTTAGGGTTTAAACTATCTCGATTAGTCACTTAAATTAGATAAATTAAAGATTATGGACTCAAAATTTAAACCTTGAAGCGTTTATTAGTCCTTGCCCTGTTTGGAACCTTCACATTCTTAAAGAGGAATGATTACTAGTTTTAATTGGTAAGAAAAATCAGATTATCTTTCATACTCTGTACTTCCCTATAACGTAAGTTATTTTTTCTCTTAAAAAAAAAAAAGTATATTATTTTATTCTTAAAATGCTTCCCCCCTATATTTAAAGCTAATGGTATCCTTTTTTCTCAAAAAATAAAATAAAATAAAATTATATATATATATATATATATATATATATGACGTTAGAAGAATATTATAGAGCTTTTACAATTTAAGGTCCATATATGCATATCAAGTATAGAACCGTCACATTCATGAACGCAATCTACCATATCGACTGCATCTTTAATTTTCAACGCACTAAATTTTAGTTAATATTAATATTTGTCTATGTATAAATAGTTCGCATTAAAACTATGAGTTAAATAATAATAATGTGGACATGATTGGACTTTGATGGAAACAGATGTTAAGTGGGCTTGGGTGGTTAATATAGCATGACGAACGTGGTCCATTCTCCACATTTCAACGGCACGAATCGTGTAAATATGAAAAAAGTAAATAAAAAGAAGATGTAACGATTTTCATAAAATTTTATCATGTATATAAATTACTTATTTATAGGGATCTAAATATTTAAAATTATTATTAAAAAACAAATTTATAGACAATTGATGGTATAAATCAGAATTTAATTTATAACGCATTCTTACTTTATTTTATACTCATTCCATCTATAATGTTGAAAAGCTCCATGATTTTTTTTAGTAAAAGAAAATTATTTTATCTGCTACATTAGATAATTACCTGTTCTGGCACTCTGAATTCACCGAGCACCTCCACGCCTGCGATTTGGAGCCGACTCTCTCGATCCCTCCCCAAGCCCAAATCTTGTAATGGGGCCTTCTTTGGGCCCACTCAAAGGCCCAGTCAAGGCCTCAAACGGACTCTCAAATCCAGAGCCTCCCCCTGAATCACTCCATTCGGCTAACAATGGCAACGAACACAGAAGGGAAGTGAAAACTCATCACCCCAAAAGAAGAAAACCAGAAGAAAGGCAATGGAGAATGAAGAACAAGAACAGCGGGAGGTGGAGGAGAAGAAGAAGAGCTCATTTGTCATCGACGTTCCATCTTACCAAGAAGTCCTCGACTCCTCCCACCGCAAAACGACGCCGTCTTCTCTCTTCTCCCCATCCCCATCCTTCTCCCAAGCCTTCTCCTTCCTCAAGAAGTCCGAGTTCTACTCCGCTCCTCCTCCACCGACTTCCGAAACCGCCCCTTCTGCATCGACCCAGTCCGGTTCAGACCGGTATGTGCCGGGCGAGCCCTGTTTCCCCTTTTCGTCGATTAGGGCTCCTCTTTGTTCTATGGGAAATTTTCTTTTTCTCTGAATATGATTGTTTAAGATATTAGTGATTTTATGTTTTTTGATTTTTTTTTTATTTCTCCATATTCATCTTCAAGGAGAATTGGGCAATCGGAGTTTCCTCGTCCTTCTTCATCGTCGGCTTCCGCTGTCACGGACTCTGTTCAGAATCGCAATGCAATCCTTGTGAGCCATAGACAGGTAATCAATTCTTAGGAGGGGGCCTTATGTAATATGTAGAATTATATCAAACATCATGTGATGTAAGGTGGTGAAATGCCTAATTCCCTTTTGTTCTTATGTAGAAAGGAAATCCTTTGCTGAAACATATCAGAAACGTAAGATGGAATTTTGCAGATGTTGTTTGTGACTACTTGTTAGGACAGAACTCCTGTGCTCTCTACTTAAGGTTTGGACTTCCACATTATTATGTTTGAAGACTGTGTTTCAATTAATGCGAAAGCTTACTTATTGAGTATCAAATACTATTTCCATAAGTTATGTCTGTGTGAGTCGTATAGAATGGTTTGAGTAAAAGATTAGACTTTCTTATCATGGCTCAGGAAGTAGTATTTGCCTGAGTTGCTGGCTTAAAGAGTTCTTTACACAGATAAAATTCATAACAGATGCCTCTGGATCTCTGATGATTTGCCTATCAATTCAGTCCTGATGTACAAATCCTTATTACATTGAGCATTTGTTGCAGTCTTAGGTATCATTTGCTTCATCCAGACTACCTGTATTACCGCATAAGAGAATTGCAGAAAAATTTTAAGCTTCGGGTCGTTTTGTGTCACATTGATGTGGTAATGCACTTGTCTCGTTATTCAGCTTTCCACACCTTGGATGACATCAATACTGATAATGTTGTTTGAGCTTTTGAACGGAAACTTTTGCCCAATGGTGCAGTTTTATTTTTAAAATGATTTGAAGAATTCCATTTCTCCTTTCATTGCTAATTTCAGGAGGATGTTGTTAAGCCTTTACTTGAAGTCACCAGAACGGCTTTACTTCATGACTGCACCCTTTTATGTGGTTGGAGGTACAATAAGCTATTATTTCATTCTACCATGGATGAGAAGTTGTTTTAACTTGGATAGTATAGTAATAGCAGCATGCAACTGCCCTATGAGAGTTTTTTTATAATATTTTACTGAGATATGTAGCATTAGAGTAGAAGATTTTAATGAACTCGTAGGAATATCTCCTTAATAATCCTAGTAGCTATTGCTTGCTTTGTGTTTCATGAGATTTGTGATCAAGAGCCCCTTTAGCAAATATTTTGTTGCCGCACCTATAGAATCAGAATACATAGAAAAGAATTTGTGGTACCAATTTCCATGTTTTTTATTGTGTGAATATTTTTGAAAACAATAATTGGTTTATTTGAAGGAGCATTTCAGTCTGATTTTCTTTGACAGTTTTACCTTTTTTATTTTTATTCTTCTGTTCCAGCTTGGAAGAATGTGGTAGGTACTTGGAGACAATAAAAGTTTATGAGAACAAGCCCGCAGATATTATTCAAGGCCAAATGGATACGGACTATTTGTCACGGGTATCTGATTTTTCTGTCTGAAGTATTGTGCCTAGTAACTGATAAATTTCTAGAAACAAAATAATGTTAAATGCTAGGGAAGAATTAAAAGTTATGTATCAGGCATGATTGTACTGAATTCATCTCTTCTCTTCTCCGGTCAAAACTGCAGCTGAATCATACTATCACGTCAATTAGACATGTTAACAAGACTGATGTGGTTACACTTGGATCTACATTTGCGGTATGCAATATTTGCACCATGGTATTCATTCAGTAGGTCCTCTTATCTCGCAATATGTGTTGATATGAAGTAATTTTCTTGTCATCGCAGTCCCTTTCTCATATCATGGATGCATCTATGGATGATCTAGCTCGTTGCCCTGGCATAGGAGAGCACAAGGTATATTCCTTCATTTTTTTTTTTGGGATTAAAGAAGAATTTTCATAGAGAGAAGGGGGAAAATACAACACAAAGGATGAGAAAAAATCTTTAAGCGGAAATCTTGTGACATATGGTGACTTATCGTTCCATCTGTTATACTGCATGGCTTCTTCGGTTTAGATGTGCCAGAGTGTGTTTTGTATATCTAAGGAATCTTTCGATGCATCTGGAAAAGGTTCTGTAGGTTGGGTGTTCTTAGCAATTGTTAGCATTATTACTCGAATTTCCTGAGGATGCAGTGTTAAACAAATCATTAGTGCTGGAATTATTATTATTTTTTATGAGAGAATAAGGAGATGCATTACCTAGTATAAGGGTCACATAAATGTTAGTCTTATATAGGGGTGCATTCTATCATGCATGATGTCTATCTAAAAGCCAGTCATAATCCGTTTTATTCTGCGACCATGACTTCATTTTATTAATCCACTATATTTGTTAATCTGGCCATTCAGGTAAAACGCTTGTATGACACTTTCCATGAACCATTCAAGCGGGTAGTTTCCAGCCGCCCTGCTGTCCCAGAAACTCCTGCCCAAAAAAGTTCTGAACCTTGTCCAATGAGCAAGGGAGTAGAAGAAAAAGTTGTGGAAGATGCAAGCAAAGGAAAGATGAAAGAACCTGAACTGACTGTTAAATCAGCTCTATCTGCTGCTTTTTCCAAATACCCAGATAAAAGAGGGAAAAAGAAAATTAAACGCTCAGATAAAGTAGAAGAAACTAGTGCTGCTAGAGAAGCGATACGGGGAAATAAGAATTCTAGTGCAGAGGCTTGAAGTTGACCTAGATATTTTCTTTCCATTATGAAGAGCAATCTCAGAGGATGTTTAACCAATGTCTCATGGTCTAGCATTTTCTCTTTGATTTTCCAGATTAGAGGTGCTTGTTACTTAGTAAAGTTTCTGTGGCATAATGTATGTTTGATTTATTTTAACGACCTGCCTTTCAGCATTGTAAATAGCCAGCATAACAAATGTACCTTAGTATTTTATTGCCATAGTGCACAGTTGTGAAAGCTATTATGCTAAATCAGGGGCCAACATGTTATGTGATGGCGAATTTGAATGGAGTAAAGACCTGTGTATGCTTTTTCCCCTCTAAATTTGTAGCTTTCAAATGTACAGAACACAAATCCACGAGAATGCTTGGGAGAAATCCCATCTACCATTACCTGCTTTACTGTAAGTTTGCAGTGTTTTTGTACTATATTTTCTGCAAGTACCGGAAACAAAGACGACAAGAGATATAGTTTGACAGTGGTGATGGGACCAAGTTGGGTTAAAATTTGTTACGGTTTTACATTTTAGGTCTCTTACCTTTTGTGGTTTCTCTTGAAATATTCAACAATCAAGATGAGTTGCCTTGCATACCTTATTATTGCAAAATTTCCTGGTAGGAACTCAGAAGGAAATAAAATATTGCTTGAAACAGAGTAACGTTAATGCATGATATTATTAGAAGACCAAAAGGAGTCCAACAATGCTGCCATATAACGCATAAAAGTCTAATTTGTCTTAATATGAAATTTGAACTTTTGGACGTTTTAAAGTTATATGAAAAATCAATGCGTCCTCCTTAATTCTCTTTCTAGAAGTTGTATTTGTCAATGTGGCTTTTAATACTAATTTGTTCTTGTCTCAGCTTGTCATCATTCTTACGTACTGTGTAAGCTGAAGCATGTAGAATGATTAATGATAATGAGTAGGAGGTGCTTTCAATTATTACAAACTTAATGTCTTCATGATGCTTTGGGTTACAGTGTTGTGCTAGTGCTCCCAATCTCCCAGCCTTTTTTGTCTCCCTGTGCTTGTTTTTTGGAAGTATACTGCATCCATGCACCTGAGAGCCCTCTTAATTGTTATATGAAATTATTACAGTGACTACTTTGTCTTTTCTTTGCAAGCATTCTAAATATGCAGATGCCTATTGTTTTTTCTGAGTTAACTGTGACGGACAGCTTGACAGCAGGAGGACCATAATGAAAATATTTAATCCTACTCTTTCTAATCTCGTTCCATTAATTTAGACTGATCAAATGTGTGTTTCTTCCATTTATTTTTAACATCTTTGCAATTGAAACTTTTATGAGTGCCCCACGGCACTGTTCCTTAGTGGTTATGTTCGCGATGATTCTGTATCACTTTTATGTCAGCAACCATAATCTTGCTCCTGCTTTAGATTTATCCTTTTAAGGGGTATGCGATAAATGGAATTGGTCTATGTTGCACAAGCTGGATTTGTAAGCGAATGCCTTTATTGATCTCATGCAGGATACAATTTGTTATTCTATAACATTCCTTGCTGTCTGGGGCTCAATATTTGATTCAGGAATCTAGGGAGGAATGGGGGAAAGGTTCTTGACTAGAGGGATCAGGGACTGCACAATGTCGGTCATCAGAGGCCGGTAATCTGCTTCTGGTTGCACACACAGAGCTGCAATAGCTGCTACCTGTAAACCAACATAGCGAGAGGTCAGCTTTAGTTGGCACTATATAGCTTTCTTTAACATTATAACTGTAGAGAATCAAGATGACCTGAATCAGATCCTTCATTGAATACTGGCCTTGGAGAACTGGATCAACCATTCCCTCTACTTCTCCTCTGTTGGTTAATTTTGGGAGAGCCTACCAAGTTTAAAAGCAGAAATTTGAGGTATGAAACTCTTATTACTGAAATACGTTGGCATTCTGTTGAAAAGGTTTGGATTTTGTAACTAACCCAAGAGACAAGGACATGTTCTCCAGCAGGTCGCTTGATATCGATTGGTACCCGACCCGTTAAGAGTTCTAGAAGAACAATACCATAGCTGTACACATCTGATTTTGTCGTAAGCTTACCTGTTGAAGCATACCTACAATACGAAAGTGCATTAGACATTTCACCTAAATATGAGTTCCTTTTTTATCACCTTCTTCTGTTTATACACTTTCTTGTTTTAGTGTTAAGAGCTGTTTGGAAACCATAAACAAAGTTTATATGCATCTCTTAATCAAGTGCTTTGGCGAGGGTTTGGAATCTCATCAGGTGACAGCATGAATGAAAATGACATTGGTTAGTCTACCCATGTGCATGCTTCGTGAAGTTACATTCATTTCTTGTTGGGTACCAGGGCATGTCAGTGTACAGCTGAGACGCATGACAAGTCATGGAATACTCACTCGGGCGCGAGATATCCAGTAGTCCCAAGCACCCTAGTCAGAATCTGACCGTTAATCTTGTCTGACCCTGTCTTAGCCAATCCCAAGCTGGAAACTTTGGCTCTGAAATTTAGATCCAGTAGGATGCTGCTGCACTTAAAATCGCGGTGGATGATGGATGGGGTCGAGTGCTCGTGGAGGAACTCGAGGGCTCTGGCGCAATCGAGGGCTATCCTCAATCGGGTTGCCCAATCCAACGGCTTGTGTTGGATGTGGGAGGAATGTAGCTGGTGTTGTAGACTAGTGTTAGGCATGAATTCAAACACCAGGACTCTGTGCTGTTGGTCTGCACAGTAGCCAAGCAACTCCACTAAATAGGGCGAGTGCAATCGGCTCAATAGATCAACCTGCAAGATTGCGTTTGGTCAATTGCAACACCTTTTTGAATAAAATTATGGAAAGGGAAATAGAAGAGGAGCGTGTGCACGATATGAGAGAGAAGTCAGCTATATGAGTTGGGACACAAGATACTTAAAACCAGGAGAGAAGGAATAATTAAATATGCAAGTATTGAAGAAAGAATTATGAGAGAGAGAGTTAAGTCAACGAAGGGAAGGACTGGCTTCGTGAGAACACTAGACAAAGACAGAAACAGGGAGAGGGCGTAGTTTGTAATTGTAATGCAAAATATCTGGTCATGGAGTCATTCCAACTATCCCTAAACACATCTAACCAAAACTTAAATTTAATATTCGAGTACTAATTCTTAATAAGGAAAGTACTAGGAACAAGAGTACATAGGGGAAATGAAAATAAGAAGAGAGAGAAACAAAAAGACTGACCTCCATCCTGAATGCACGGTCCCCATGCTTCCCTTCCTTGTGCAGCATCTTTATGGCTGCCACTGTTCCATCCCTTAGGACTCCTCTATACACCACTCCAAACCCTCCATTCCCTATCACGTTTCCTACACTGAATCTCGCTGTAGCCTCTTCAAGCTCTCTGTAAGTGAACACTTGAACTCCTTTAAACCCAGCATTACTTGGTACCAGGCCAAGGTTCACTCTTTGAATACACCCGCCTTTGACATCTGCCGAATCGTCAAGATACCCAGATTATAATTCATCAAAAATAAATAAACTCCGAAATTATTTTGAAGGAATTGAAGATCAATTGATTACCTGGGCTTGAAGTGAAATGAATGGTGCTATGAGGGATGAAGTTGAAGTTTGTGTCCTCGATGCTACCATTGTTTTTGTTGCTGCAGTGGGCGTTGTTTTTGGGGGACTTCCTTCTTCGAAGCAATATGATGAGGAGGAGGAGGAGGGACACTAGGAAAACGATCGAGAGGACAAGTACGAGGAGGGGGAGACAAATGGGAATTCCATGGTGTTGCTTACTGTGGGTGTTTGCAGGGAGGGATGGGGCTGTTCCATCTTGGTTGTGGTGCTTATGGGTGTTTGTTTCCATGGTGAACACAAGGAGAAGCTGTAATAGAGGAGAACTCCCCCAGAAGAAGGATTAAAAAGAAGAGTTGATTAGGGAGAGGGGGAGGGGGGGATTTGGTAGAGGGAATTGTGGAGGCTGTGTTTCCCCTTCCTAGGTGGTCACTCTTCCTATCTAGCCAACCACGTGCACCTCTCTCTCTCTCTCTCTCTCTCTCACACACACACACACACTCTACTCTTTCTCTCTCGTGAGTGATTAGCACTGTTCTGTACTTCATTCGTCCCCTGTTCTGCATCATTTCTAGGGTGTTGTCTTTGTCTAACAGAGAAAACTTGGAAGCTTTTGCCTGTTTTCACCTCTGTATTCTCGTCCAAATCATGGGCTCATAATTAATATGAAACTGCATGCCTTGCATCCATCTCACTTCCCCAGCACCCCCCCCCACCCCCCCCCCCCCCCCCCCAACCCCCGTGATGCCCATGACTCTGCCCCTTCCCAAAACTGACTCACATCCACAGATCTTGCGGGACATGATATTTGAAAATTTAAGTCAAAGAAGTAGGCTGGTATAATTGGTTGTTACTAATGTAACATGGGTGGTGACGATCCAATCTAATTCTTTATTCATCAAGCAAGATTAGAAAAATGGGAGACTTGTGCACCGAAATCCCTCATTGTGTGGATCGTAACAACCGGTGCTTACCAGCAAGAAAGGGAAAGAAAGAAAGAAACAAGGATCACATGTGTGCAATAATAAATTGGCAAAAGCCAGAAAGGTCACGAGTGTCTGATGATGAATGTTGAAAGTCAGATTGCAAGCCATTGATGTTACTTGGTCATTTGGTTGTTGACTCTCAGCTGACAATCAACACAGAAGTTGCAGCGATAATGCATTTGTGTCACACACAAAGCACAAGGAAGCAAACAGAACAACCATAGACACCAGTGAGTGTTAGCATAGAAGGTACTACCTACTTTCTTAATGAGAGTGGATGAGGACAAGTGCAGCTGCCAATACACAGAACGAATGATGTCTTTGTTCTGAGAGAAAAGTACCTATATTCAAAATCATCTATGGAGAAAGTAAAATGCTGGGTCTCCATTAGTCTACAATGGTTTTTTTTTTTTTTTTTTTAACCTTCAACCAGTTCTAGATTGAATGACTTTTCACTTTGGGGAAAGAATTTTCCTGAAAGAATCTTCCAAGCAGACAAAATGCAAAAGCTTATAGGGACACATGTATATGTATGTACAAATTGAAGACAATGGTGGTCCGTTTTTGCATTATTCTCTACAAGAGACAGATTAACAATTTGGGGGCTACCAATCATTGAAATTGTAGCAATTCCTTTTAACTTTCTTTGCAGATTTACAGTCATCCTCCTCAGGACATTATTCCTCACCATGGCAGAACAAGACAGTAAGTCCCACCCATTTGCAAAGGTTCTTCTTTTTCATTCCTCTGTTCATGCTAACTTTGTTGAGTATAGGCATCAAACGGTCAACGTGGGGGTGCGAAGGACAACGCTATGGAGTCTCGCCATTGAAAATCAATCCAGAAATTTACAAGTAAGTTTATTGTTTAGACATGATGGAAGAAGGCTTGCACCCCACTTATCGCTTCCTTCTGTTTACAATTGAGAATAGCATTCTAAATGACTTCCCACCCAACAGTAGAAAAATTACTTCCTACAAGCACAAGATGTGAAGGGTACTCAACTCACGTGGTTGATACATTTTGGTAGAGAAAGCTGGTACAAGAACTACATTGATGCATGACCGAGTCCACAATAATGAAGAGAAATGTTACAATCTCTGGCTAAAATTCGAAACTTACCTTTCAGACATGTGATTGCATGAGATCCTTGCTTATCCTAATCGAGTTGCGAGTCCGTACATTCTGTTCTAACATGCTGGCTCAATGGCCCATGTGGAGTTCGCTTCACTGGCCTCATATGTGATCATTGATTAATAATGTGAAGCAAAAGCCAAAAAAAAAAGAAGAAAAAACAGCTTGTTTTGAGCCCAAAAAAAAAAAAAAAAAGCATCATTCTATCCTAGCCAGTGTCCACACCACCTTCAAAACATGCTACCGTTCACAGGAAAAAACTTAAATCAATTTTTGGTTATGTGCTGGGTAGGGCAGGCAACATAATGAATAACCTTAAATATTACATCAATCGTCAGTGGAACCTAAAGGTCTGCATAAAAATCTTAGCAACTATGGTGGCATTAAGACGATGTTTCCTCTGGTAGTCTCCGTCTGCTTATTATCGATCAGATCCTCATTCGCTGCGACAATTAGAGGTCTTCGAAGCCACAATACCTCTCAAATATGCTCCTCGAACCTGACACCACACCTTTTTCCCTCTCAACTACGCAACTCTCTAACAACAGTAGCAGCAAGCCTTAGTTTCAACAGTTTAGGGTCAGCTAAATGGAAACAAAACAAGGAGTTACATCGTGCATCACACAATTTATAATTCTAAGACTAAATAGAGCCACATGAGTCTACTTCTCCTGTGCAGATATATAGGAAACCTCATGGGTCTGGCCCCCTTCTGAGCTATATGGCTCATTCTCTCCTTTTTCTTCTTATGTTTTTCATCTTCCTCATTTGCTTCTTCATTCTCTAGATTGGATCTATGGCCTTTTCTGTTAATAGAGTCATCTACTTCATTGATCATCATCACAATATCCTAATCGAAAATGTTTCATGCTTATGACAGTGGATGTAAACAACCATCATCTTAAATGTAAACTTGAGCCCTCAAATCAAACAATAGACGCGCTTAACCCACCATTTTTCACCCAAACATAGACCGTGGTTCAAATTTCAAATACAGTTCACAACTTTCTGGGTGATGCCAAGGAACTTGTCTAGGCGAGCCCATCTTCTTCTCCTCTACGCTGCTACAAAAAGGTATCATCCTTAAAGAACTCGTTTTAACACAAGAAAAGGGGCTACCTTAGACAATAAGAGAAGCATCTTCGTCTGACTTGGAGAATTATACATAAATAAGTAAAAAAAAAATTCAAGAAGAAGAAAAAAAATACAATTACAAAGCACAGATGAACACAAGCGAATCTGGAAAGAACTTATGGACAGCATTTCGCAGAATGCATTAAGAAACTTTGAAGCTCACATGCATGGATAAAACGTTGAGTCTGACATTGAAAGAGTGGTACTGAATCAGTACTGTGCAGACATGGATGCATTAGCAAATACTTTCCAAGATCTTAAAAAGTTTGGGAAAATATTACTGTTGAGAAATAGTAAGTGTGAAGATTCACATTTTTGGGAATAAAAAAGAGCACTAGATTGTTGAGTTGCAAGATAATCCTGGGCGTCCCAGTTTAGGGTCTCTAAGATCTCTGTTACCTTAGTGGCTCGTCTCATCACATCATTAAGACAAGCCCTCAGACTAATAACAAGAGGATGACTCCCTTGAAATTTTGGAACTTTTCAGTTTCCTTGGGATTGTAGTTCAATTGGTCAGAGCACCGCCCTGTCAAGGCGGAAGCTGCGGGTTCGAGCCCCGTCAATCGAGCGCTCGAAAATGCACGAATGCATTCGGGCTTTCCAGCTCTAGATGCAGAAGAAAAAAAAAACTTTAGCGAAAACTCTACCCAGTTTCTGAATTCCTAGATTGCAATTTCACCGTTACACATCAAAATTTTCATTACATAGCACATGTTGAGCCAAAATATAAAGCACAGAACGTCACACACTTTCTTTTTGATATATAAACCCTACATTCAATCTTTAGAGAATTATCTCACACTTTCTTTTTGATGTATAAACCCTACATTCAATCTTTAGAATACCATCTTTTAGTATCCTTTTCCTTCACATCTGGTGCTTACAACAAGAAAAATGAAGAGAAAGAAAGAGACCCAAAAAATAAAAGCTTGAGATTACCCTTGTGGGGATGAAAGGTCCTTGCTCCATTTGACTGAGAAGGTGAGTATAATAACCCTTTATTTTCTGTCGAACACTTTTTTGTAACCTCTGCCAATGCCGACTCCTCTTATCGGAGTAATTTCAGTCAAGTTCCAGTTGTTTGCCTAATGGTACCTCTCGTATTCAATGAAGCGAACCCAAAAGCATGGTGCCTTAATTTTAAAAGGGCCTTCATGGGGAATCAAAGGATTCTTGAATTGATCATGGAACACTTATACGGCATGCGACTCTATTCAAATCACGGTATGTGTTCTCCAAAATTTTCATATTAGAAAGCAAAATGATTCATCATATAGTAGAACAAAAAATTCTAAACATGCCTTAGAATGAGCATATCATTTGTCTGTTTATAATCATATTTTTCAAGCAGCATCAGCCCAAGGGAATGAGGGACTTTGGGGGGGGCTGGTGGAAAAAGATACCCTTAAATTTTGAGGACCATGTCCAACCCAAACTGAGGCTGTCCGAGGCAATGACTCTCATTTTAGCTGTCGCCAGCTGCCTCTACCAACGTGAGTGAGGAAGGCCTCTCCTCTGTCCGTGTCTCCGATGATGTGATTGCCCTTCAATTTGGGTGGGCCCCCCCTCACCTCCCACTCCACACCGGCTTAAGGATTCATGCAAGGACTCTCTGTCACTGACTCTTTGACGGAGAGAGGACTCCCCCACACACCCTATCAACATAATGATAAAAGGTTGTGTGGGATGAATTTAAGCCCATTATGTCCCTTTCCTCCCAATTCCCTCTTCTTTATTTTCCTCACCTTCTCTAAATCTTCAATAGCTTGGGCACTGCCCACTTTCCTCTTTTTAATATTCTCCATATTACTATTAACCCACACTTTTATAGTCCTTGTTATCTCCAAACCTCAATTTCTCCCTTTCACGACCTTAATTTTTGTCCAAATTTTACCAAGTTTCAAGATCTGTTTCAATCTAATCATTATCATCAATAGTATGGATGACAAACCATACTTGTGTGGCTAATGTGAAACTTTCTCTTTTCTTTTCTTTTATTCTAGCGTGATACTCATTCAACTTCAAAACATAAACTAATGAAATGATTGGATTTCATGTTTTTTTTTTCTTTTCTCCCTTCCTTTTCTGTTATCTGGCCGTGAGTGTGCTACTAGTAGGGGTCTAAAGCCAAACACGATTAGCATCTAATCATTAAACCAGCCAGACCAATGATATCTACCAGATGCAGATTAAATAAATAACCTTAGTATGTGAGGGCATGAGTTGTCCTGTCTTGTGTTGGGAGAGAATAAGAGAAATAAAGTGAAATCCTGACGACAGGATTGCCCCTCCAGACAAAAAAACACAGAAGGGATTCTTAAATCTGCAATCAATCCATAAAGCTTCTCTCTTTAATTTTTAAAATGACATTGAAGCCCCTTGGTACTAGTAGTAGTGGGTCAGTCAAAAATTCAAAAGCTTGATGAAAAAGCCATTTTTGACCAAAAACACAGCCCACACCAATAAAGGGACTCTAGATATTTGGGGATCTACCCATTTGTGGGCCATTCCTGTATACACCTACCCTCTCTCCTTTTTAACTGTTCACCATGGACCCCACCTTCTCTTCATCAGAATGCCTTTTTTTTTCCTTTTTCCAAAAGTATCCCTTATTTTTGTTGCATAATAATTCTGTATTCAATTATTATTTTGGTTTGGTGTATTTATTTTCATCTCCTTTGAGAACATGAAAAAAAATTAAAAGTTCTTATCCTCTCCTGGATAGATGGAGAGGAAGGGAAGCGCAGAGGCCTTTGGTACCCTCTCCTATCAAGAATTGAGACCATATAAACATAAAAAGAGAATCTTTTGTTATAATAAAAATAGAAGTAATGAGAATTATCTAAAAATTGGAGTTGATTTACTTTATTAAAAAAAGATGTCAATGAACTTCTATGAAATGGTCTTGCGGTTAGATTTTCTTCCATCGAGTTTGGAGTTACATCTTTGTTGACGTGTGGACTTCATTAATTCATTAATTTATATGAAATTTTTGAATAATGTCTGTATTTATGAGTTTTTTTCCTTTATTATTTTTAATAATGTATTTTTATTTCATTTTTCGATATGGATTCGAAAAAAAAAAAAAAAAAAAAGAAAGAAAGGACAGAAAACTTATATATGATAAGATAGTTGATGTAGAAGCCCCATTCTCTTCCTCAACTTGCATTCAGGTATCTCTCCTTGAAAACGATTGATGCCATATTATTATTGTTGCATTCTAATTTAATTTTTTTATTCAATAATTTTTATTAGAATATAAATTTAGGAAAACCCCCATATGGTTGAATCAAATCTAGATGTTGCTCCCTAGATTTTGAATAGTTGCATTTTACTCCTTTACTTTTAAACTATAATAATAATATTCCGTTGGTTTTCCAACTTTTTATTCATTTTCTGCCTTAATGGACGTACAAGAGTGAGGGAGAGAAGAATTAGGAAGAGGAGAAGATAGAGAAGGAAATGAGCCAAGCTTTAATATTTGAGGGAGAATTAATATAATTATCTCTAAAACTTATTTAGGATAAGATAATTAAAGCCATTCAACACATTAAAATAAAAAAAATAAAAATTTCTTCAAGCAAAGAAGTTTGTACATGTAATTGATACATTTGAACTCCATTGTATTTAATGAATAAAGTTCATCCCGTCAACTTCTTCTCTGTTGGACTATATATGGTAGCAATTATCCCGTGGCAAAGGCCCAGAGTTGGCCAAGTCACAATCGAACCGTGGGCGCTTGTGTGTGCTTGAATGCACTATAAGGTTAGAGTTTGTGCCTTTCCTAACAGCAATTGCTTTTAGGAGAAGTGATAGCGTTTGAGGTCCTACAAGTGGTATCAGAGCTGAGGTCACGGGTTCGATTCCTAGCGGGAGCAAATGTTGAGAGGGAGATTGTTGGGCTATATATGGCAGTAATCGTCCTGTGGCAGAGGCCCAGAGTTGGCCAAGTCACAATCGAACCGTGAACGCTCGTGTGTGCTTGAATGCACTATAAGGCTAGAGTTTACGTCTTTCCTAACAATAATTGTTTTTAGAAGAAGTGATAGGACCTGAGGCCTGCATTCTCCATTCATTTTATGCTTAAATCTGTGTACCCTTGATGGACAGACGCCCTTAAAAGTACTAAAAAGATGATTATTCCCTAAACTTTGATTAAACATGTAACTCCATAAGTTTTTGAGTGAAACGTGAAAGAAAACAAAGGAGATCATTTTCCTCTGGGGTTGGGGCTTTTAAGGACACAACGCATTGGGGGGAGACCCCCAAAGGGCTCATTGTTCAAAGAAGTTCACATCTTTGCTCCTTTTCACTTTGTTGCATCCAAAGTGCTGAATAGAATGCTTTGCTTGAGAGAATGATTGGAGTAATTTCTTACTTTATTTTTGGCTACACTGCAACTTTACTTTCTTCTGGAACAGAGCATTCACCCCCTCACATGGATTTGAAAGCACAAATTGGAGTAATTTTTGATCGGCAATCAAAAGGGAAGAAGGAGAAAATGAAAAAAAGAAAAAAGAAAAAAAATGTATTTTATGTTCAAGGAGTGGGTCCATCCAATCATGGTTTCACAACTAAGAACGACTGTACATTTCAAAACTTTGGGGCCAAATAAAGCCCCAATTTCTACCGTTCTCCACCACCTCCTCTTTCAATTCCCACTGCTTTTTATAGATTTTTTTTTTCTTCTTCCAATGGGAGAACCCCTGAAACAGGGGGCCACTAAAATAGGAGATAATACTGGTCGGTGTTCAAATCAGAGATCTAAGTAGTGTATTAGGTGAGTACTTAATTTATGGAAAGTTTCATACATTCACATGCTTGGAAGAGCTCATCCAACAACAGTGTACGCTCTGTACAAATGTGAAGTTTGATGAGCTCTCCCTTTTTTGATGCTCTAAAAACACAGATTTTAAAAGACTCAAAAAAGAAGAAAACAAAGGAGTTTAATAATGAATGTTTCACGCACGAACCGACCCAGCAATATCTGCCCACTGTGTCTCCTTCTCTGTGAAGCTTTAAAGCGCAATCAGAGTCGCCCCCACCAACGCTAGAGAGGAGAAGAGGAGGAAAGAGAGAACCTTTATTGCATTACCACCTACTACTACTTCTGTATTTCCTCTCTTTCTCTGTGAGGAGCTACTACTACTACTACCACCGCTGCTACAAGCAAAAGCATATACCTCTTTTCTTGTCCTAAAGAGGCCGAAGCACAGATCTCTCTCTGCTGCTCCTCCTCCTCCTCCCACTAGGGCCTCTCTGTTCTCCATCATCTCTGATTTAGTTTTGTTTCTACACCAGGAACTATGAATAAACAGGAGGTCGTTAAGGTTCAGGTACCCTCTTTTTCACTCTCTAATCTTATTTTGTGCCTTCATGTTGTCCTTAAACCAAGATCTATGCCTCTCCCTCTCTCTCACTCACTCTGTTCTTGTCCTTTTAATACGTTGCTTGTGGATAAAAACACGTTATTCATGCTGTCAAGGGTTTGTTTTTGTTGTTGCCCCTTTCAGTTTTTCTAATTTTCTTTCCTTGTGCTTTTCCTGGTTATGCAGACTTTTGTTCTTAGAGTGCATATAGACTGTGATGGATGCAAGGGGAAGGTCAAAAAACAGCTGCAGAAAATTGAAGGTGTGGTTCTTAATTTTTTTTTTTTGGGATTAGGGTTTTCTTTAATCTGTGTAATTATAAACTAGATCTGAAGTTCTGCATCCGTTTGCTTGAATGATTCTGGGCTGTTTTAGTTCAATTTTCTTACTTATTTTTTTGGGTCTTTTTTTTTTTTTTGGTTTGGTTAGGAGTGTACTCCACCAAAATAGATGCAGAACAAGGGAAGGTGACAGTATCAGGCACTGTGGATCCACAAACCCTAATTAGGAAGCTTGAGAAATCAGGGAAACATGCTGAGCTGTGGGGACCCCCAAAGGGTTCAAACTACAACAATTCCCAAAATCTCTTCAACAACCAGTTCAAGAACATGCAAGTTGGCAACGCCAAAGGTGGCAAAGGCAACGACAACCCCAACCCCAACAACAACTACCAAAATCTTCTCAACAATCAGTTCAAGAACATGCAAGTTGACAACAAATCTCAAAAGGGGGGAAAGGACCAACCCAAACAGCAACAATTCTCACAACAACAGATGTTGCAGATGATGAATGGATCTGCTCAATCCCAGAAAGTGCCCCAAAAAGACCAGAAGTCTGTCAAATTCAACTTGCCTGAGGATGACTATGATCTGAGTGATGATGATCTTGATGATGACTTTGATGATTATGATGATGACGATGACTTTGATGACGAATTTGATGATGGTGAGTTTGGTGGAGGTCATCACCAACCATCCAAGATGATTCCTATCATGGGTAATGGGCATGATAATGGGATGATGATGATGGGGTCATCCATGAAGGGTAGTAAGAAGGGCGATGGCGGCATGAATGACAAGAAGGGGGATAAGAATGGCGATAAGAAGAAGAGTGGCGGTGATAAGGGCGACAAGAAGAAGGGTGGTGGTGATAAGGGCGACAAGAAGAAGGGTGGTGGTGGTGATAAGAGCGATAAGAAGAAGGGTGGTGGCAACGGCAATGCTAAGAAAGGTGGGGGGGTCTTTGACATGCTCAAGAGTTTTGCTGGTAAAGGTGGAGGGAAGAAGGGTGATGGTCACAAATGCAGCGAGTCTGGTAAAAATGGCGGTAAAAAGGGCGGAGGAGACGGTAAAATAAATAAGAATGGTGGTGGTGGCGGTGGCGGTAAAAATGGTAAATCTGACGCGAATCATGGCGGAGGCGGTGGCGGTGGTGGCGGAGGTGGCGGGAAGAATGGGAATGGAGCAAAGAAAGGTGGTGGCGGTGGTGGTAAAAATGAGCAAGGGATGAAAAATGCGTTCCATGAGCTTAACATGCCCAATCAAGGGAATGGCGGTAACTTTGGCAACCACCACCAAATGGGTAATGTGCCGGCGGTCCAAGGGCTTCCGGCGATGCCTCCCGCCATGAACGGTGGCGGTGGATATTACCCAGGGATGGGAATGGGGATGGGGATGGGCATGGGCATGGGACCGGGTGCGGTCAACCCTTACAACCAGCAGTACAACATGGCCATGATGATGAATCAGCAGCGATCCAACGGTCACGAGATGTACCACCCGATGATGTACGCCCGGCCGCCTGCGCCGATGGGTTACGCTCCGCCAATGCCGCCGCCGATGGCGGATCCCTACGCCCATATGTTCAGCGACGAGAACGCCAACAGTTGCAGTGTCATGTGAATAGGCCGAGAGCCAAAGTTCATCCTGTCTTGGCAATATGTCCCTGCTTTTCCTAAGTAGTGAAATTTGTTACCTTTGGTAACCTTAAGAATGGTGGGTGGTGCCTCTCATGGCTTGGTAATGGATTAATTTTGCTCCTTATTTTGGTTTTATTTGGGACTTGTTTGGGTTGAGAATAGCTCCTTAATTGTACTTATACCTGGTTTTAGGTTATGAATATTTGCTTTGTCGATTGCAATATGAATGATTGTGTACACCTCCCACCCCCATCTCCTTGTTTCTTCTTCTTCTTCCTCCACTTGTTCTGTAATTTTTTATTTTTTTTTTGATCTATTTTATGCTTATGCACCTTGAATCATGCATCACAAAGTACGTTATATTTGATAACCGGTAATGCTACTTATCCTAAAAAAAAAAAAAAAAATTTGTAAGACTGAATTTTACGCGGTTCATCTATTGAAGTGGTGGGATCTATTCATCCGATGTGTTGAGCCATTTCTATACGTGGGTGGTATTATTCTTCGAGATCATCATCATTTTAAAAATGATTATGCTTGAAGTCTTAGTGGCCTAGTGGACTACTGGCAAGCAGACAAAGAAAAATCATAACATATACTATTCATTTAATTAATTATTTTTTGTAACTCCATTTTTATTTTTATTTTCTTTTGGGGGCATTTTTTTTTCGTATTTAATTATGGAGATGATAATGATGCAGGGTGTGGACAAAGAGCACCGAAATTGCCGCGGGTGAGAGAGAAAGGGTATCATTAGTGCCTCAAAAGTAATTGTTCCGTAAATGGGGGGCAAAGGGGAAACCCTCACGCTAACGCCACGACAAAAGAGTACTTGTTCAAAAATATCGCTTTTTTTTGTTTTCGTTATATGATTTTTTGTTTTTTCCCGCCCTCATCAAAGATTTTTTTTCTCCCACCGTCCGCCGTATTTTTTTTTTTCTTTCTATCCTAATATTATTCATCTTTTGGACTTTTTTAATTTTTTTTTTCTTTTTTACACTTTTTTTCTCATTAAGCTGAAAGTCATCACTAGATATAGGCAAAGTGACAACTCAGTTGGCATGGTGGATGTCAAAGGTTCAAATATTTATCACGTTTGAATTGATGAGTAATTTTTTGTTTATTTTATTCCAACGAAAAATAAAAATTTATCGATGAATAATAACTTTGTCTTTTTAATTTTAAAAATTTAAATTAATAAATATTATTTTAACTGATAGTGACGTACTTTTTATTGTAAAATTTAAAATTTTGAACCTTTAACATGTTGAGACGTGAAGTATTTTATCATTATTTATTTCTCAAATTTTTATTTCTTGTATAATTAAAAAAAAGAGTTTGAATTTGATGACTAGATTTTAATGATTTAAATCTTTCTCAACAACATTTACTGACAAACAGAATCCCGTTGACTAGGATTCACACAGGAACACCTAAATTTTATTCTCAATTTCGAAATTAACTAATATTTCTTCTTGAGGTACTAAAAACATTAAAGGTAATTAAAAAAAATAACTTATTTTCTTGACTAGAAAATAACAGAAAAGAAAAAGAAAACAACGTTAAAGCTTTCGCAGCATTAACTCCACGGTTTTGGCCAAAACGGTCTGAAGTAATTGCACTTTAATAGCCGCATTCAACGTTACATTAACCCAAACAAAATGCGGATTTGAATCTGCCCTTGTGCGATGGAAGGTGGCCCGCATTAAGAGCTTGATTTCTTTTAAGTAAGGTTTTGAGTTTGAGCCTTATGAATAAAAAAAATAGGCGGTGTTGGGAGAGCTTTACCCTCCTTATGGGTCCTTCCAGCTCGAACCAAATTTAGTCGGGATCATTTCGCGTTTGGATACTAATGGATAGACCAAAAAATGAAAGATGGACCATTTGTTAATATAATCATAATCATTTATTTTACTTCTTCATTTTAAGTTAAAAGAAATTAGGATTACCGGCAAACAAGCTTATCAACTCATTTTCTTATTATGGTGGTCAAGAATTTAAGTTTTCTTATGAGCCTCTCTTTTGTAATAATAATAATAATTTGTAATAATAATAATAATAAAAGCAAGAATTGATCTCATGAAGACCACATTTGGGCTTTTTTTTTTTGGCGTTGAACCATTAAACAATGCATAAGAAGAATCACAAGTCTAATGAATTCAATACTTCATAGCCATTTTTCCGAAACAATGGAAGAGAATAACCTAAAACAAATCGAAAGACTGCCATGAGTGATGCATATTTTGGGTTCTGTATATCAGTGGCAGGGTCAAGTTCTCAACTCCTCATAAATTCCTAAATTACACGTTGCATCAATAACTGAGTTGAGCAGAGACTGCATTTTCATGTTCTGAGCATTGAAGTTCTGAGGCCAATGTGCATAGAGAGGGAGAGAGAGAGAGAGAGTAAGCCAGCTAATAGGATTTTATGGCTGTGACCATGCTGTACTGTGAATCAGCCTGCTCAAAATAAATTCTAAGCCGCTAAATATTGGTGCAACCATCCATCTTGGGGCCCTTGTGCATTTACGCTGCCACCACTAGAGACCAATCCCCTCACCTCATAGAGCTCCCCTACTCCTCCAAACTCTGAACATGGCTCCTCCTTTTCCTCAAACCCGGTTGTCCTCTCTCACCCTTCTCCTTCTCATCTCTCTTCTTGTCCTCTTCAAAGCGAGTCCCCAACCAATGGTGCTCGTTCTCCCGGTATCGAAGCACGACTCGACCCTCCAATACGTGACCCGCATCCACCAGAGAACCCCCCTTGTGCCCCTGAACGTTGTAGTCCATCTCGGTGGCCGAGTTCTGTGGGTCGCCTGCGGTTCAAATTACGTCTCGTCGACGTACCAAAAAGCTCACTGCGGCTCGACCCAGTGTGCGTTGGCCCACGCCGCTAGCCGTTGCAAGGCTTGCCTCCACAGGCCTACGCCGTGGTGCCACAACGGCACGTGCACTCTCCTGGTGGAAAATGTCTTCACGCGAAAAGCCTCAATGGGAGACCTAAGCGGAGATGTGCTCTGTCTCCCGTCTGCGAACGGTTCAACCACTGGCTCGACGGTTTCCATCCCTCAAATTCTCTTCTCGTGCGCTCCCGAGATTCTTCTGGATGGACTTGCTGGAGGAGCCAAGGGAATGATCGGTCTCTCCCATGCCCAAATTGGTGCCCTTGCACAACTCTCACTCGCCCCAAGTTTTGGCCAAAAATTTGCTATCTGCCTTCCCCCGTCAATCGACTCGAAAGGGGTCATCTTCTTGGGCGACGGACCGTACATTTTGACTCCCGGCATTGACGTTTCCAAAATACTCACCTACACTCCCCTCATCATCGAAAACCCTCCAAACATGGCCACAGAAGCCGTACCGTCGTCTTCCTACGAATACATTATCGGAGTCAAGTCCATCCGAGTAAACGGAAGATCGATATCGTTCAACTCGTCTTCGTCCTCCCTTGATCGCAGTGGCATGGTCCGGGCGAAGATCAGCACCGTGGACCCTTACGCGGTCCTGGAGACTCCCATATACAATTCCCTCACGGAGCATTTTGTTCGAGAGGCCATGGCTGCAAATGCTACTAGAGTGGCCTCAGTAGCGCCATTCGGAGTGTGCTTTGGCAGGAACACCGGCGAGGGGGGAGGAGGCCTGGTTAGGCCGAGCATGCCCACCATAGATTTAATGCTGCATGATGATGAGGTTTTCTGGAGGATTTTCGAGACCAACTCGATGGTTTCGGCGAGCGACGAAGCCTCGTGCTTAGCATTCTTTGATGGAGGACGGGATCCAAAGACTTCGATCGTCATTGGAGGGCACCAATTGGAGGACAATCTTGTACAGTTCGATATGGTTTCGTCGAGGCTTGGATTCACTTCTTCGCTGTTACTGAGACAGACGAGTTGTGCCAACTTTGATTTCGCTTCCGGTTAGGTCTAATTATCGAGGGAGTGACGTTGAGGCTGCTTCCCCATGTTGCCATTATGGATTTTGTATGTTAGCTTATACATTTGATCTTGTGTTCCATGAACTGAATTAATTTAATAATTCAAGTCAAATCAAATTATTCCTATTTATAAAATTATGCAAATTATAAAAAAATTCGTAAGTCGACAAAACTATCTCTTTACGATGTAAAGATATATAATTGTCTTATTTATTAAATAACGATACTTCATTATTAATAAAATTTTCTACAAAAATAAAATTATAAAATCTTATAGATAACAACTAGTGGTGATATTAAAAATAAAAAATTGTGAGATTATTGAGTTTCATTTTAAAAAAAGTGTCTACGATGTAGTCATTTTATTAAAAGAACTTTGCAGATACTACAAAATAACCCCCCCCCCCCCCCCCCCCCTTTTTAAGTGCTATACTAGAAAAATTCTTACGTGTGATACATTAATTTTTTTATTGCCATTTTTTTTCTTTTCATAAAAAAATGAGAGAAAAAAAAAAGAAAAAATATCTAATAATGGTGGAAAGTTAACGGAGGGGGATCCGAATCCGCAACCTAAAATGGTTTGAAACCCGAAACACGCTTGTCAATCGCGACGACCTCTGGAAAAGGAACAGCGCCTCTCAGTCTCTGCAGTCCTCGGACGAAGAAGAAGAAGAAGGAGGGAGAAATGCACACTTTCGGGTACAGAGCCAATGCTCTGTTGACGTTTGCCGTCGCCATCCTCGCTCTAATGTGCGCCATGGCGTCTGTACCCGATAATTTCAACTCCCCCACTCCCACCGCTCAAGTCCAGGTGGTGTGTCGTCTAGATCTATGTAAATTTTTTCTGTTGAAAAACCTGGGTTTGGATTGATGGGTTTTGTTCTTTTTCCTGTGGTTTCAGGTTTTGAACATCAATTGGTTCCAGAAGCAGCCTAATGGTAACGACGAGGTAATTCTTTTGAATCCGTTTTATGTGTGTGAATTGGACTAGGGTTTGTTTGGAATGGAATAGGGATGTGCTGCGCGATTAGGATTTCCGAAAGTATTATTCTGCTATTTGCTAATTACTCGCTGACTTATCAGATGTTAATTTCCTAGTTTGGGGCGGGGTTGAGTATTTGAGGTGTTTTATATATATATTTTTTGAATGTATAAGGAATGTATGGGGCTTAGATGTATGAAATTCGTATGACCTTTGGTGTGTGACATTATTTACTTTATGGGGTATTGAATGCTTCGTGGGGGAATATAAATTGTTTCACGGATGCTTCATGTGTGTCGTATCTAGGGTGCGGGCTTGCTAGGGTACTAAACAATAACATGCCATATTAAATTCGACCAATGTTGGTGATGTCTTGAAAAAATACTGGAAAGAATTGTCCAGGTATGAGGGAGTTATGCTTTTGAGATTTTAGTGGATGTTGGGAGATTAATATTGCCTGTACTATTGTCGAATATTAGAATGATATATAGAACTTCAAAATACATTCATGTGGGTTTGTTCAGGGGAGAGAAAGGGAGAGACATTTTATGACAATTAGAGGTTGAAAGGAATCTCTGTCGTGGGTGGAAGACTCCATCCTTTCCTTTAAAGTCATGATTGCACATTAAATAAAAACTTGAGTTTTGTTTTGGATCTGACACCATAATAAAATACTGCCCCCATGATTAGTCCATATAATTGAGATCTGATAAACAAAATATGAATTGGTATTTAATTCAATTGAACCTTCGTTACAGGGGGAGAGTTATCTAATTAGCAGCCACTAAAGTTGCCAAAAACTTCTGAATGGTATTTGATTAAGGGAATGACTTGAAGCAAATAAGATCGACAGCAACTTACTCCCTCCTGTCCGTTTTATGGGATGTTTTGGTCCATGTCATTTTTCATTTGAGTCTTACAAGGGGCAATTATTACTTAGAATCCAGTTATATAGAATTAATATTGTGAGGTAAATTGCCCTGGCAGGTGTATTAATTGAAGGGGTCGTAGTTGAAAATTTATTCAGTTCGGCTTACCCAACCAGCACGTCAACCTGCTTTCCTTGAGTACAAATTTTATAGGATTAATTTACTGGATTGGAGGGAGTATTCTTTGTGGGGCTCCATGACGCTATTGTTAAACATTGAGTTACACTCCATATAATTCAAGATCAAAGGTTAAAAAAAGGAAATGCTGTCTGTACACACACATTCTTTTTATGACACGAAGCTCCTTAAGATATCTCATGTGAAATTTCTTCAATTCATCTTTCCATTTTTGGGTATTTCACATAGAATGCCATTGTATGCAGGTCAGCATGACCCTTAATATATCAGCAAACTTACAGTCAATGTTTACGTGGAACACAAAGCAGGTTTGCTAACTACAGATTCTTGCTTTTTAATTTGGCATTTTCCATGGCCGACATTATTGTTTACCTTTCCTGCTTGTTTGCTCTTCCAATTTGGGCCCGCACTGGTGGTGGGTTAATGGGGGGCTGCTTTGAGAACTGTGAGGTTGAGTTCCACTTCGAGGCATCCTTTTTCTTTATTATTATTTTTTTTGCCTTTGCATGTCGTTCCAGGTGTTCTATAGTGTATATCAAATAGCCTTTCAAGTGATTCATCATTGATCACTACAATAAGTCAGTGCTTTTGAATAACCAGGAATGATATGCCATGGTTTCAGCTATAATACACTTCATGCTCATGAGTTTTTGTTCCAAACACGACGGGGAAAGCCCTATTAAATTGACCTCCTTTGTAACTAGAGCTGTCCAATGGTATTTTCTCATCACAATTATACATACTGCAGTTATAATTTCCATTTTGAATTGTACTTCAGACTATCTTATATGGTTGAATAAGCTACTAGAATGGATACAATATATTTTGGAGTATTTTGAGCTTCCAACATTCATCTCTTCCCACCCCCACGCCCAGTACGGTCCTTTTGATCCTGAAACCATTTGTATGTAACTTGTTAACACTAGCAAAACTCTATGTCCATGGAAGTTCTGATTCTTCAGGTGGCAAGAGGGATTATCTTTTTGTTGAAACTTACTTAGGGGCTGTCATGTTTTTAAGAATAAATATCTCATTTCACGTCTTATCATAAATTTTGCACAGTTTTCCTGTGAAGGAGTTGCTATATTAAAATTTATGTCTGCTGTGTGGCAGTAATGAATTTGACTTGTTGAACTGAGCAGTGTAGGATGCTAAATATTATGTTGTATTAGTCATCGCAACTCTATTTAATAGAAGGCTAAATCTTGTAGTAATTTATATGAAACTTAAACTGAATAAATTGAATAATGTTATATAGTGAGATTTGAAAAGCTTTTAGGAGCTGTCCCTTTAACATGGTAGATATTATAAGCCAATTTGCCAACACAGGAATTTGGGTATATTCCTGAGTTATGAAACTATAGATTATCCAACTTGTTCCAGACTGTGAGCTCACTAAACTTAAAAGTTAATTCTGAATTTTATTATCCTATGGAAAACATAATCAGCTGATTCAAACGCTGTTGGTTGCTTGGAGTCCACCTGGATGTTATTTTTCATTTTCACTAAGTTTTGAGGTTATTGAGAAATTAATCTTCAACCCAACATTGCTCTTGCAGGTTTTTGTATTTTTAGCAGCTGAGTATGAAACTGAGAAGAATTCTATGAACCAGGTAACTTTAGATGCTTCACGGTGCACGTATCTTTGGCCAAGCATATGTTTTGAATCTTGGGACTTTTTCTGTGAGGTGTTGAACCTTGCTGGACAATATTTCCTGATCATTAAGCAAGTGCTTCCCTTGAACTGTGACGTATTATTAATGCCAGCCATGATACATTTTTGTGTCTTCTCTCTACTGTGCTGGTCACAGCCCACAAAATGCAGTTTTAACTTACCCTAGATTGATTATATGTGAATTGAAATTGTAGCATTTGGTCCATTTCTTGCCACAGCATTGCCTTTATCTGTTACTCGTCTTCTATTTGCTCCATAAGTGCCCTTTTGAACTCTCTGTGGTGGCATTTCTACTTGTTATATTTCAATTAATTAATTAGCAACACATCAATGGTGTGAAATCTGTTATCGAGGTTAGTTGGTCTGAAATTTCAGAGTCGAAGCCTTTCAAGAAAAGCTGTTGCTATACCAACTCCTAAGTTCTGTAATCTTGTTAGGCATGATTAAGTTGCTATACCACAAGAAAAGATGCATTTTGTTTCTCTTCCTTATGTTTAGAGAACACCCCTGAGGAAAGCAAATATGATTTTGCCTATGAAATAGAGAGACATCAAGCTAAGTTTATTTTCCTCTTATGAGTTTGCCTTATTTATTACCATATGCATAAATTATACCAACCCCCGGAGAGGACAGTGTAGCTCATTATCATACATTTTTTTGTTGGGATTTCTATCATGTACACGCTTTTGGGCAAGCAATGAAACAAACTTGAACAGAACTACTGTTTTTATTTGCTTAATGAATTTTTATGATAAATTCTGCAATTTGGTAGGTGTCCCTCTGGGATGGTATTATCCCTTCCCAGGAGCATGCCAAGTTCTGGATTCAGACCACTAACAAATACCGATTCACAGATCAGGTAAGCTGTGCTTTAACTGCAGTAGTTTTTATCTCTACCTCTACAAAGGACAAATATAACTGTCCCTTCACTACACATAAGATTTGAGTTCTGTTCGATTTCCATTTCGCAGGGAAGCAATCTCCGGGGTAAGGACTTCAACTTGACATTGCACTGCCATGTGATGCCCAAGACTGGCAAGATGTTTGCTGACAAAATAGTCATGCCAGGTTACCGTTTGCCGGAGGAATATAGATAGGGTGTTGTTTGTTGGGTCCTTGGTTCTTCTGGCTGTAACATTCTTCTGATAAAATAGAAGTTGACTAATATAGAGAATGAGGAATTGGGAAAACGATATTTCTGAGGAACAAAGTGAATGTTACCGTTGTTTCTTGTCATTTTGAAGTTATCAATTGCAGATTTTGGACTTCCCATTGGCTTGAGATATTTCTTTTTTCCCCTTTGTATTAAGGAAGAGAGTTCTGGTTGCACAAAAAGCCAAGCATTCAGGGGTGTGACCTCTTTGAACACTGACCCAACAATAAGAGGTGGGAGTTCTTGCACTCGGGTGCAAAGATTTACTCGTCGTTTTAGTAAAAACCTTTTGTTTTGGTAAATTTTTTTAAAAGAGTTAAGTATTTTAATTAAAATAACATAATTTGGGCACCTGACTATAAATAAGTGTCGCCTGAGTATAGGAGCTTCTTTCCCGAATGAAGATGGGCAAAGCAAGACTTCTAACAATTCTATTTGTAATGGTTGATTTGGGAGTTAACAATTCTATTTGTAATGGTTGATTTGGGAGTTAGTGAGTTATTCGGAAGAAACTAACACAAAATCATATTTATAGTTTCAGTTCTTGAGCTAGGAATCGAGATCTCTAAAATAATATTATTTTAGTTAAAATATTTCCTTATTTACTCTTTTTTAATTAAAAATTATATCATTTTTTATCAAAATATCATCATTTTGGTTTCAATCACACTAATTGTACTCATTCGGCTAAAAGAACCCTTCACATTAGAATGATAACGGTATGAATTGCTCAAGGCGCAATGGCAGGCCTGTAAATTTAATATACATTAATGACGTTTCACCCTCTCGTGAGTGGCCTAAAGGGCAAAGGTGTCGTTTTCTCTTTAACCACGCTCACTGGGGACTCCCATCGTCTCGCATATTCTCTCCACCGTCCAATTGATCGTTCTTCGCCGGAAATCGCTGCGGGGTCCTCTTCTCCGGCACCTCTATCAGAAAGCTTCGCAACCCTTTCGCATTCTATGGTTGGTATTTGGTGAATAAAATTCAGTTTCAATTTTCAAATATCCCAATCTAGTGCAACTCTTTCTTACAAAAAGCGTGAATCACCACATTCATATGCTATTTACCAAAAAAAAAATCACATTCATATGCTTTCAATGCAATTCCTAGTTTCATCTCTGTTCTTTTGTTCTACAGTTTATCCATTTCTTTATGTTTTCTAGTTGCTGTAGTGCTAGAGGAGCTGATTCTCATTTTCACAACCTAGGGTTTAGCAGTTCTGGAGAGAATTAATATTTTTAATTATATTAATCGATTAGCTTTGATAATCACAGCAGCTAAAAAGTGTTTCTTTGTCTTTTGAATATGGACATTGGCGGTTGTCTTCAATTATGAAGGATAGCTTAGAACTTTGTTGGGTTGAATCTCAGGTTTATCCAGTTCATTGGACATTCATTCGTACTCAGCTGCTTTATCTCTAGGATAATAAATTTTTTTGATAGTTTTTAGTTGGTTAATTTCTCTTTTGTGGAGTTGATCTATAATACTTAGGACACATGTGTGGCAGGATAATTTAGTTAGTGTTATTGGGACAATCATTTGCTCACACAACACTTTCTAAGCAAGAGAGAGAGATTCATTCTTTATCCCATGGCTTGTCTTGAGCATTACCTTTTTATTCCTCTCCTATCTCTATCTCTACTTTGCGGGCCTGTCCTCATCCTTCTGAAGAGTGGCAACAATGGGTTGTGTGTGGCAAATATGCTTGCTCCGCTGTCCTCCATTGAGCGGGGATAGCTGATCCGCGACATTCATTTTGATGACCCCCTTCTTTGACAACCTCATCTTGCTGCTTTGTTGCTCTGTCATTTACTGTGTTTCGCCGATTGGCAATAACTTCTATATGTAGAATGTGGACAATTCTGACGATTATGAAATAAAACTTCCTCTTTCTTGCTTTTATCTGTCTGAATTTTTTTCTTGGATATAATTAATCCTATAAATTCTCAGATTTTATTCACAATATTGTTTTTATAGCTATTGAATTTGGAAGTATTTTTCTGTGCTGCATAATTTATCATTATGATTTTTCTCGTGTTTTCATTGCGGTGGTGACTAGGCTGGCACTCTTTCTTTCCCCCATTTGTTTAAAAACATTGTGGTGACATGTTAAATCTTGTAGGAAAAAGGAATGAGCAGCCAAATTCCGACAAGTAATGATCGCTCAAGGACATATTGGACACCAGTGATGGATCAGTTCTTTATTGATCTTTTATTATATCACATGCATAGGGGTAATCGAAGTGGTCATACATTCCACAAACAAGCATGGACGGATATGCTTACAGTATTCAATGCAAAATTTAGAACTCAATATGACAAAGATGTTTTGAGAAGCCATTACACAACTTTGTGGAAGCAGTTCTATGATATAAAGAATCTTCTTGATCAGGCTGGATTTTCTTGGGATAATACTCAGCAAATGGTGGTGGCCGATGATTATGTCTGGGACGCTTATATTAAGGTTCAATTTTTATTCTACATATTACTTCATTTTTGCCACTGTGCAAAACTGTAATTTACCTTTATATATGTGCAGGCTCACCCTGATGCACAAGTCTACAGAAATAGGGCGTTAATGAATTTCAATGATTTGTACTTAATATATGCGTATACAACGGCAGATGGACGATACAGCCTATCAAGTCATGATATAGATTTTGATGTTGACTTCCAAGGACTGAATTTTGGTGTGTCCTGTTTCCTAGAGTATAGTTGTGTTTTTGTTGCTGCTGAAGTATTCGTTTCCTCTGATTTAGAATTTGTTGGTCATGAAGCATTTTTTCTTAACCTTGATTTTTTGGTTATCATTTGTGGGGTGTGAGAGAGCTAAGCCAGGAAAAAGCTTGATAATGCTTGTTAAAGAAAAAATTGAGAAAGTCATGGAGGGAATTTCTTTGGCTTGGCTTTCGGATATCAATGCAGCAGTGGACTGCATTACTGATATTTTACTGTCCATAAAGTCAGACTCTTCTTGTTAATCATTGATCTATACTTTTTCTTGGGAGGAGCATAAGTTTGTCGATGAACTAAACTGATCAGGAGTGAATTTGGTTAGCTTAAATTCCTAGAGTTTAAGAAGGAACATGTCTCAGTAGCATTCCAGGTTCTTCATGAGGAAATGGTTATCAGCACTAATATTCTTGTCAACTGTAGGTGATGGTATGGATAGCCTGGCCCATGCAAATAACAGGCATTCATACGCAGATTGGACACTTGCGATGGATGAATATTTCATTGAGCTTATGCTAGGCCATGCAAAGAAAGGTAATCAGGTCAATGATACTTTCAAGAAGCAAACATGGACAGACATGGTCAGCTTTTTCAATGGAAAATTCTGTTCGCAACATAGCAAAACAGATTTAAAACATCGACATGAGAAATTGCGGAAGTATTATAGTGATCTAAGGATACTGCTTGAAGAAGATGGTTTCTCTTGGGATGAGAATAGACAGATGCTAGTTGCTGATGATGACGCCTGGGATAGTTATATCAAGGTATACTTTAACTTAATTTGTGGTTTCAATTCATTTTAATGTTTACATATTTAATGTAATGGAATGGATGTAGGCACACCCACATGCGCGAGAATATAGAAAGAAGACATTGTTAAACTATTGGGATTTGGGTTTAATATATGGAAATTCAATCTCCAAAGGGGTTTGTGGTCGTTTACAACAAGATGAGGACACTGAAGATGAAGGTTTACGAATTAATGGTAGGACTTCTTCTGTCATAAAGTTAGTCCCAACTGAACTTTGAATCTGATGTTGCAAATAATAGTAATGTTTGGATATTTTTGTAGTGGAATCTACCAAATACATGTAGCATGAGTACTAGGCAATTGGATTTACATTTTTCTTTTGTTGTATATTGTTTATATTTATCTTCTGAAACAGACTTGCATTTTCCAGTTATCTCGTTACATGAGCTTAGTTTCCTGGCCTGAACTCAGCACCAATTATTTGTTGAATTGGCTTTTCTCAGTATATCTATGGGATGTTGAAAATTACATTTTGCAAAGTGTTTGTGCTGTTTATGAACTACAAAATAAAATGGCCAAAATTTTGGAAATCCCACAGTACTTGGTGAATGACTCTCTAATCCTTTGACAATGTTCTTTTTTCTTCTATAGGTGAAGAAAAGAATCTTGGAACTTTGTTTGGTTGTGAGCATGCGGTGGCGTATTGGACAGTGGCTATGGACTGTTATTTCATTGACTTATTACTCGACCAAATGCATAGCGGAAATAGAATCGGGCATACATTTGTAACACAGGATTGGATTGAAATGGTTACACTGTTCAATGCTAAGTTTGAATCTCATTATGGAGAAGATGTCCTGAAAGATCGATGCGAACATTTGAAGAGGCAATATAATGATGTAAAGATTCTTCTAGAACAGAGAGGGTTTTCCTGGGATGAATCACAGCAAATGGTAAGAGCAGAAGATTATGTGTGGGATTCTTATATCAAGGTAATTGCTATCTACCCTGTTCTTATTTTGAATGTAATTTGGATGTGATTTGTTCCATAATATGTTCCTAATGCTTATGCATATTATATGCAGGCGCACCCAGGTGCTGAATCATACAGAAACCATATTGTGCCGAGCTATCACAAGTTGTGCATTATATATGGCCCAGAAGGGTCTGATAGAAGATGCAACCATTTGGCTTCCAATTTAGATTGCATTGATGAAGTCCCAGTTTTGATAGCTGGTATGTTTCTTATTCAAGTTTGAAAATTAGATTCAGAGATATATTCTGTTGAACAACCCTAAAATGAAGTCATTATAAATAATGACAGGAATGAAATATATATATATATGATCGCCTCTGGACAAGTTATTTAAGATATGCAGTATGCATCAATTGAGTCACAAAATGCATTTAGATGTATCATCAATATATTTACTTCTCTGACATGTAGATGGGGAGGACATTCTCTGTCATGCAAATAATGGCCTTTCGAAGACTGACTGGACTCCTTCAATGGATCGTTATTTTATTGACTTAATGCTAGTGCAAGTGCGGAAAGGGAGTAAAATTCATCAAAAATTGAACAAACAAGCATGGCTGGACATGGTCACATCATTCAATGAAACATTTGGATCAGAGCATGACAAAAATATGTTAAGGAACCGACATGAAAGTTTGGGGAGGCTGTACCATGAAATGAAGAATCTAATTGACCAGAGTGGCTTTTCTTGGGACGAAGTCCGGCAGAAGGTTACAGCATATGATAATGTTTGGGATGCTTACATCAAGGTGCACTATTTATTCGTTCGGGTTGTGCTGAATTTTATCGCATGCACCTAACATATCTTACATTACATGTAGGAACACTCAGAAGCTAAGCCGTTCAGAACCAAGAAAACTCCAAATTTTAATGATTTGTCATTGATCTATGGACGTCCAGATGGAGGATTCAACGGATCAGAACATAATGTGAACTTTCATGGTAATGGTGAGTTTTTGCCGACTGGCTTGTCAGCAATTTTCATTGTTTTCGCATAGATGCCCTAAAGCCAGATTATAATTGTTTGTACTTATTTTTCCTTTCCTGTCTTTTAAAATTTATTGTAGGGAGCGAATTTCAAGAATCTAATCTTTGTGGCGGATCAATGACTGATTGGACACCACCAATGGACCGATATTTTATTGATCTGTTGCTAGAGGAGGTTCATAAAGGGGGTCTGATCGATCGCAAATTTAACAAACAAGCATGGATCGACATGGTTGCGAAGTTTAATACGCAATTTGGGCCTCAGCATGATAGAGAGATTCTGAAAAGTCGCTTTAAGAATTTGAGGAGGTGTTTCAGTGAGATGAAAATTATACTGGATCAGAGTGGATTCGCTTGGGATGAAAAGCAGCAGATGGTTATTGCTGATGATAATCTCTGGAATGCTTATATTAAGGTCCTTTGGAAGCGCAAAAAAAAAAAAAAAAAAAAAAAGAAAAAGAAGGAAACAAAAGAAGGAAAAAAACACGATCTGTAATTCTTATATTTTGAGCCTCATCTACCTTACATATGGTATATGCAGGAGAACCCTGACGCAGCTGCATATAGAAGCAAGACCCTTCCAAACTACAATGATTTGTTCTTGATATACGGAAATCTATTTACAAACGAGGAGGACCATCATTCAGGTCATCGTATAAACATTGATAATCATGACCTAGTAGTAACCAGTGGCACTCCCTCTCCATGTTTCTCAAGATTAACTGTTAACTAGGATAGCTATAACATTGACATAATATGCTTATTAGTCATTCTCCAACTGCTATAGTATGCTGAATTATTTTCTCAATTCTTAGGTGAAGATGATGATGGATCCCCTGCTAGCAGCAACACCTCAAAGGTTTGTGCAAATGCAGAAATGGAGATCAACAGTTCCAGCCCAGAAATTCAGAAGGATGAATTGTTACAATCTCCAGCCAGGGACATTGAGAAGGCCGTTCTTAGAAAAAGGCGCTGTTCTTCAAATCCCTCAAACCTATCATTTTCCAGGAAAGTCCAGAGAACCTGGCAGGAGCGGGTGCGCCCAGCAATTGACGAGATGGCAGATGCTATCTCTACATACACCACTGATGAAGAGGATCCGAACTATGGGTCATCGATAGAAAGCATTGTCGACGCGCTTCGGGTGATACCTGACATGAACGATGAGCTCTTCTTGGATGCTTGTAAACTCTTGGAAGATGAGAGCAAAGCCAAAATGTTCGTTGCATTAGATATCACGCAGCGAAAAGCATGGCTGCTTAGAAAGCTTCGTCTGTAGTATCCTCAGTTTTCACTGCGATGCTTGCTTCTCAGAAGCTTGTAATTGTAAATTATGAATGCTAAAGCACGCTCTATGTTAACAGAATGTTCACGTAGATTTATTAGCGTATCAAGTTGTGAATACTGCTAGCTTCGAGCATGTAGAGTTCTTGTTCATGACAAACTTGTAAAGCACCGAAACGGTTAAAGAGCCGAGTTTCTAGTTAGAATTTTAAGCTCATGAATATACTTATGTTTTTAAGTATTGTTTAAATATTAGAATACTATATTTTATAAGAATTTAAAGTTGGTTACAAAAATTGGATTCAGTTCGTTTGTTTGTTCCTGGTATAGCCCCCAATGACCCTCTCCTCTACTCTCACCTTGTCCATTTTCCCTCGCTCATCCCCCCCAAATTCAGCTCCTATTCTTCAGTGCTGGTCCCTCCTGAACACCACAAATCCCCAGTCCTGCTGATCCTCTGTACTCCCCCACCTTTCCAACGCTGCTCTCTTTCTCGATCACTGCAATGGCGACTCTAATGGTCTGTTCAACTGCTTTTTCTAGGGAAACAAAAAAAAAAAAAAAAACTCAGTGGTCAAACCCTCCCTTTCCTTCCCTTCTACATCCTTGTTAAAACACTAAAGGCTACAACACAAAGATTGCATTAAGCAGAACTCATTCATCACCGCATCAGAGGACGAGGGCGAAAAGATGATATCAAAAATTTCCTCATTTCTACCAGCGTATACAGCTCCCAGTTCATACGTGAAAAACGTAATGTACAGCGCAAAATGACTTAAAATTGGTTATTGCTTTGTTTTCCCCCCTTTCCTGACGAGTCCCTCAAGTATTCCATCGATACCAAAGTTGCCGGTGAACTGTTGCGGTTCGATAGGACCAGGAAGCTGAAATGAAATGGAGAACATCCCAGGTGGGCACAGGTTCTGTGTTTGCATTTCAAACACAAGTGAGCCCCTTCTCACTGTTTTCTCGCCTGTTGTAGTAACACCCTTTATCAATACCTTGCCATCATTGTCAACTTCGCAGCTAAATTCGGCTGCATTGTAAAAACAATAATCAAATCATTTTGCTGGCTGTGATTACCGAGAACAAGAAAATAGCAAATGACAGCGAGTGTATTGACCATGGATATGAAAACTACAGATGCAGAAAAATCAAACTTCATAGCATAAAACTAATAGTTCTTACAAAATCCTACCAAGATTACTATTTTATAAAACACTTCATTCGATGTATGGAATTCAGCACATTCTAGGTCATCAATAGCATTAACTACAAGAAACTTTAAAAGTATAGCATCCTAACAAGGAATAATATAAAATAAATAGAAAGAGTAGGTGCAGCCAGGGGAGTAACAGAAAAACAAAAAATCATTTTAGATGCCCAGAAAGGATAATCCAGTTTTGCTGCAGGGCTAAGGGGGAAAGTTGCTACAGGCGATACCAAAATGTCATTACATTAAGAAATTTTCCTAGCTTTATAAAGTGAATGACAATATGCAGCTATGGCAAATTCAATGGGAATTTGAAAACTCAATATACTTACTTTCATCCCTTTTCACCCCTGGAAGGGATACGCGGAAAAAGTACCTATCCTCGCATTCTCCCATATCCATGAGTCCAACGAGTGGGCGCACTGGCCCTAAGGCAGCACTACCAGTTAGAGCAAACCCAGTCTTTGTGGCTGCAAGAATATTGTTCTGTTCTTCTACAGATGGTCGAGAAGGAAGATATATGACTGTAGGACCAGAGTTCCCCCCAGTCCCACAGTCTACACTGGGCGATGGAGTCATATCACTGTATGCCATAGGAGTACCATTAAATGGCATGCTAGTGCTAACAGGTATCATCACCTGCAGAGGGTCCTCAGAATCTAGGACTTCAGTCACGCGTCTATTTCTAAAAGAACTTTTAGATTCTTGCTCCTGCAACACTACATTATGCAAAGCCCCACCAACCTCAGACCTGTCTGACCTTACAGCGCCCTTATTGGTAGAGAATCCTAAGTCAACTTCATCCAAAAGAAAACGTTCCATCCCAGTTAGCCTCTTAAACCTTTCAACGTCCTCCCGCTTAATATAAAACATTTCAGGGTTATTAATGAATACAATATTTTCAACAATTTTATATTGATTTTTAAGCCGTGAATGCGAATGCAGGTCAAGAGGAAAGAGATCGGTGAATTGAGCATAAAAGCAAGTAGCGTCTTGTTCCAGATCACCCCTAAAGAATCGGCGCAGGAAAGGTTCTTTAACTACAAGAGAATCATCTGCCTTTCTCAGCAAATAACTGTATACCCGATGCAAGTCTACCATTTTCATGTGGGAACCAGCAAGTTGGTCAGGAGTATATGGAGGAAGACCCTCAGCCATTCTTTGCAGAACAGATTTTTGTGGCCACTCCCCTTTGATATCAGGCCCAAAGTAGGTACCCATGATGAAGTGCAAGAGGAACCACCGATCATCATCTCTGGATTTTACCTCCACAACAGTTAGAGAATCTGTAGCTTCGTAGGAGCTATCCATCCCAGACACAGCTTAGGAGATAAAAATCTGCAAGTATAAGTATTTCAGATTCTGGAAAAAGCAAACGTCAGCAAGTGAAATGCTCAGATGCGCAGCATGTATGCACAGAGTAAAATTAGTAAAACATTAAAATAGTAATAACTTCATGGAAAAAGTGATGCTGATACGTCTCACCTCCTATCACCTCACAAACTAGACTTTCTTTTCTAAGTTATAGTTCCAAAAAAAGGGGTGGAACCAAGGTGAGCCAAGGAGGGCCATGGCTCCCCTAGCCCCTTCACACTCTTTTCACCTTGTTCTAAAATTGAGTTTTTCTAAATTCTAATTCATTCTTATGACACTCAATTTTGATAATCCCAGATCGTATGGATGTATTTAAGTGTCCCAAATGGGTCTGTCAATCCAAAACAAAAATGGCACCATTTAGTTTATGATGCACTAGATTTCCATTGCTTTGGTGCATTTAAATCCAAAACAACTGTATTCCAATACTGATATTGACAGGATTAGACAACTAAAACAAAGAAGCTCCTTTTGACCTGCCATATCATGCCAATGGTAGTAGCTTGCAAAGGCACCATTGCATTTGCTTCCAAGAGCAACCGTTTTATATCTGCTACTTTTGGACACACACTGACACACTCATATATGTAAATATAACTCATGCTGTTTATCTGAAGCCAGATATACCAAAAAATAAATAAAATTGTCTTCATCATAGAACTAACACCATTGGCAACAGAATCAGCATACAAATTGCAAAAAGTTCATCTGTTCCAAAATTTTTAATTTCCCAGAAACACCACTCAAAGAAATTTATTTTCAGGAAATGCAGATAAATATATAAACGCTTTTTAAGGTGCAGATCCTATGGTCACTGAGTCCAACTACAATAAAATATATAAACACCACATGATGAGCTTCCGTTGAATTCAAAGCAGAAGAAGTTTCATTTAATAAAATTCTGAAATCTCCTTCTCATTGTCAGGAATATTAGAAAAATTTGAGTAAAGTCCTATTAAAATCCAATACAAGTAGACTCATCACACACTATATGCAAAAGAAAAATGACGTGATTCAGTCCCTACCAACCCATTTTTCAAAAATCAACCCCTACATAAAATTGTCAATGAGCAACATAAAAGCATTGATATAAAAGATCATAACGCACAAAAGAACATCAACGTATACATTAAGTGTGAGTGTGTCTGGGAAAGAAAGGGTTAACCAAAACCAAGCCAACAGGACAGTGGTGCTTGTTGCATCAGCAAATGATTAAAAAAAAATGAAGTTGGAATCATCAAACTAAAAGAAAATCAAATAGATTTCGTAAAAGTAAATCGCATAAACATCAAATTGAGCTTGCCATGGATTACATGGAAAATTACAGACAATGGCCCGATTCAGTCCCAACAATGATAACACGCAAACAAACAAACAATAGTATCATACGAAGCCTTACAATAATTGTGAGTGAAGAAGCCAAATATCAATCCTCAACAAGTGAAATTAAAAATCCAAGGAAGATGAGAGGAGAAAGAGACGGAAATGCTCACCTGGGATGAAGACGATACAGTAGAAATGACGGGACAAAGAATGAGAGAGAGAGCGCGAGAGAGAGGACGATGGAGTTATCGTGGCAGCTCTACTCATTGAAGTGGGAAAGGGCTTTTATATGCGCATTCTTTTTGTGGGGTCTACTGGTCATGGATGTGGGTATGAGCTCTTTGCTTCCTTTTTTTTTCCTCTTTTTTTTTTTTTTTGGTGGTCCCCCAAAAAAACTTTATAAAAGTTTAATATTTACCGATTTTAATGTTACAGATCCAAAAAATAATAATAATAATCTACTTCATGTCATCAAATTTCATACTGCTTAGGGTTATTGCGGAAGGATGAAAATTTTAAGGCAATTATAATAATTTCTGAGTTTCTTTTGATTTTTCATCCCTTGAACGATATCCTTAAATATCATGAAATTGAATGAGATTTAATAGGTTTATTTATTATTTTGTGTTGTTTCAATATGTAGTGTTGAAATTTATATGTTCTGAATGTGTATAAATTTAGTTAGGGACAAGCAAATCATAAGCACCAAAAAGTCGTAAACATGGGAGTCCATTCCAAGGAGGTGGTGGGGACATTAGAATTTGTTTGGAAACGAGAATGAGTAGGGCTGGGTATGGATACTTCCCTACCTGCACTTGTATTCCGAGAATAAATATTTAATCATATTTAAAGGATTTCGTGAGCTAAACACACCCTTAATTTATTTATTCTGTTTACGCGAAAAAAAGAAAACGCCTACATGCTCGTGTATATGATCCTTCACTGGGATTGAACTCTTTCCATGATGTTTAGGAATATGGTCGTTCTATGCTTCATCATGCATCTAACCTCCCTCAGTTTTTCCCATTGACCCATCCCTGCATGCACCTTAGAATCACATAAACCATTTCTACACAGGGCAGTGTTTGGGTTGGATTGGCATCATCTTATCTAGTGCTCAACCATCGGTACTATACCATAAACTTCTTTCATAGAGGCAAACTGTCGATGACCTCCTTCAACCAGTTTTCAGCATATATCCATGCATAATTAAGCTTGTGACCATGCTATTCCATGCCCTGACATCTTTCTCCTACAAATCACTGATGATTTGTATGGTTAGTAGGAATGAGAATGGGAATGGAAATGAGAATCAACACTTTTATTTCACTAATTGGTAACACGAATGGTAATAGAATGTTCATTAGGGAATCGCCCCATTCCATTCCTATTCCTATTTCTATACCTTTGTCATCCCATTCCCATTCTCATTTCCATAACATTCCCAGCCGAATTTTGAAAGATAAGCATAGAAACTTTGTCACAGCACAAGAGCCCAAGTATGCGTTCAATTCACGTATCCACGAAGGGAACCGGTGCTTCACTAGCCAAACCATATTGGTTCCGAGCGACCAAATTTCTCCTAGGCATTTTGTCGAAAACATACGTCTTGCATTTCATGACATAAACACTACATGAAGACCAGTCTGACAGAAGACCATCTGTGCATGTTCAAAAAACTCTCTTCCAGATATAAACATCATAGTTTTACACTTCTTCAACAGCTGAAGGATAGAGGTGTAGTGGGTCTTCAAAATCCTCTCTATTTGCTTGAGAAGCCCGTACATTATGCAACAGCAGGTGGGCACTTCATAATGGCCTTTAAAAACATGGAAGCTTCAGAAAATTTCTACTACTGAAATGAACATATCTTCAAATGGAATGTGATAGTGTAGTCTTCTGAAAATCAGAAAAAGACCCGTTCAATCAATTTCTCTCTATTACAACTTTAAACGATTAATTGATTTTTTGCAATCTAATGGATTGAAAACTGCAGCATTACATTAAAATGAAATCAATCATCTTTAGTGATTGAAAAAGAATGCAACTTTCCCTTTTCTTCCTGTTAAAAGGCTTGTCTTCTTCCTCTTCTTCTCCTTGCAGTCAGAAAATCTGGAAAGCAACCTCTGAACCCTTTAACCCAACTCAACACCACTTCTTCTCTCCTCAACCCCAGGACAAACAAAACAGCACAGCAACAAAACCCTAACACCCAATCTTTGATCCCACTCTTCCACCCTATAATTGAGACCCCCAAAAGTCCAAATCCCAAGAACCCTAAAAACGCATCAGTATCCAATTCTTTGCCCAACATCACCCAGATCGCTGGTCCACATCCCATCATCACCAGCACCAAAACCCCAAGATTCCACCTTTTTCTCCTCCTCCACCCCTCAAACCCTCCTCCACCGAAACCCCTCAAAAACCCTACACCCCCACCATTTCCGCCGCCCCCGAATTCTCTAATAATCAGATTCAATGGTTCCGGTAAGATGCCGAGATTTGACGCTGCGAATGCGATCGACTTGAGTGCAGTTAATGTCGATCTATGGGATCTGGATCGGCTTCGGCCCTTTCTTGCACAAATGATTGAATTATGGGTCTGGGATTGATGCCGATGGATGAGATCTGAGGATCCGCAGCGGATGAGAGACCTTGTTGCGTATATGGTTCTCTGGAATGAGATCTCCATTTTGAAAAAAAAAAAGTACTTTGCCTGGACAGAGCGCTGATTTGGGTAGGGTTTTTGCTGTGCCTCTCTTGCAGCTTAAGATGACGAAGGAAAGATGACCGTTGTAAGGAGAGGTTTTTGTTGAATGTTTTTGAAAGCTGATCTTTTGATGGTATTGATTTAATTGAGGGTGGTTTCTTCATCCAAAAGCCGTTTGAAACCTTACAAAAATAAAATGAAAGCTAGTGCACAGCATTATAAGACACCGTCTCTTATTGTGTGTGCGCCCCGTGGATGAATGAGACCCATCTTATCATGTAAAAATTGGTGTAAGTTTGACTTTGTTCTTTTTTTATTTTTAGATTTTGTTATAATTTCTTACTATTCTTATTTTCATGTTTTTATTTCTCACGAACAATAAGAAATATAAGAAATATGTTAGATTTGTACAAATTTTTTGTTTATTGGCTGATAAGTTTTGATAACAATAGCGGAATTTTGCCAATAGTGACCTAAATTGAACGATGAATGGTGACCGAAATTTAGTGTCTGTGATAAAGATCTAAAGGCAGTTGCGGGAGTTTGATGGGTGATGGCTGTGGTGGACTTGAGTGAAGCGGAGGGATATATAGAATTTTATTCGTACACAATATTCTTATTTCCCATTCGACTAGATCTAGCTACAACGACAAAGTCCGCCAACGATGGTTGGGGTCAAGTGCCGATGGGTGAAGCCCGGTGGTTGATGGTGGTGGAGCACTCACTGGGAGTGTGACCTTTTTCACTCATGAGTTTGTCAAGAAGTTTTGATAATCTTAAAACATTCTCGAAAAGTATAAAACAACAGCAGCGGAAGAGAGTATGAGTTTGCTTTCAAGGCAATGTAGATTTACTAAAAATGATTATAATTCATTTATAATTTTTAGTAAAATTATTTTATTTTTTGAGTGAATTCATGTATTTATTTGAGCACGAACTCATATTTTCTTATAAATTAATGTCACATAAAATTTTTATAATTTTATTATGAAATCTTAATTTCAATAGAATTGTTCCTCTTCACGTCCTAAAGGGTTGGTCCAACTAAACATGTTCTAGTCGTTGGCTTGACGAGTGAATGGTGTGATGTAATCAACTTATATCAAACTTTTTTGAGACTTCAAATTATTTGAGTTTAAAATATTATAAATGTGTAGAATTAAATGATTTTTTGCCACTCGTTAAAAAAGAAAAGCTTAAAGACAAAAAAATAAATAATTTAAATTATCTAAATTTAAAGACCAAAATTATCTAAAGACTAAAATTTCATAAACATATAATTGCTTAAAATTCAAATGATTCATGCCTCTTTTTTCAAACAGCGTAGGCCATCTGCTTTGGCAGCACGTGGTATTTGCTTTTTCCTCTTTTGAGGTTCAAAGGACATGCATGTGCCTCATTTTCTACATGGACGGCTATGATCAACTCCACGCACATCACCCTTGAATGTCACGTGGAGTTTATATTATTAAAATAAAAATGTTAAAAAACTCAAACACCCCTCAATATTTTTGGGAGATTCAAATGTCCACCATTCTATTTTCACTGATTTTTTTTTAATTATTTTCTTTTTTGGTCTTCTTCCCTTCCTAGGCTCCCTCCCACCTCTTTCTATTTTTTTTATTTTATTCCTATCTAGTGCATAAAATCGATAAATGTTAAAAAGTTTAACCCATAATTATTAATAAGGAATACATCCAGCAGCATGATTTTAAAATTTTGAAATATATTGCTTAATTTTTTCATAAACAGTGAGATGCCACGAAACAGAGAGATTTTTATTTTTTACTTTTTTGGTAAATAAAACAGGGAGATTTCTGTAGTTGCACGTAGCACTCACAGTCAAAAGGAGTCTACAACTCCAGCCCCGGACTAATGAATTCTGACTAGCACACGCGCCACCATCCGCCGTGGGATTCACGCAACGGAGTTCAAAAGGAATCAAACGAGAATTACATGACGATATTAGCGATGATAGGATAAAATTATTTTATGATCCTCATTGTTAATGTTAATTATAAGTTCAAATTAATTTTATTTAAAAAATTTATTTTATATAAAAAAATAAATAAATAAATAAAATAAATAATATAGGTTATGAGTCGTGAATTAAAATTATTTTATATAAAAATTAAGTTGGATTATCATATCATAGTAAGGGCCCAAAAATTTATATTTCCAATAAATTTAATTATTTAAGTAAAAAATTGAATCCTATTATATAATAAAATTTATTCAGAATCACTTCTTTCTTTCTTTCTTTTTTTTTTTTTTTTTTGACGAAATGACTTGTCTTAGGGCGAGCGACGGGTGTGGAAGACCGGCACGAGCCTTTAATAAAGAAACCACCGAGGATTGAATTTGTCACTCCGCCATCATACTGGACTCTCTGACCGAGACGATTCCGTTTGATTCCAGTTCACCTTCAAGCACACATCACTACTCAGCCGGCGCCACCAAGAAAGTGAGCGTGAGACAGGAAGAGAGAGAGGAATACGGGAGTAATGGAGGTGAGGGCTCGAGCTCCAGGGAAGATCATTCTCACAGGGGAACACGCCGTCGTGCAAGGATCCACGGCCGTGGCAGCCTCCATTAATCTCTACACCTATGTTTCTCTTCGCTTTCCTGATGATTCTTCTGGTTCGTGATTCCAAAATTTGACTCTTTTTGTGTTTGTTTTTTGGTTTTTGGCCCTAGATTGATGGATGGATGGATGGATTTTGGTGTGATTAGTAGGTTTCGGTGAGGTAGCTTACTTGTATGAATCTTTCCGTCAGTGCTGATTTTGCAAATGTGATGTTTTGGGTTTGGTTGGGATAATGATTTGAAGATAACCCTATTGAGATTATCTGCTCATTTCTTCCCTTATGCACCATTTTGCATCTGTTTCACGGTGGCATTTTGGTGGTCTGGTCCCTTGTTAGTGGAATCAACACCTGCGAGCTGATTTTCCATTGAGGTGTTGTTTTCTTGAGATGATATATTTTCACCTTTTTTTTTATCGGTTCACCTATATATATATATTTTCCTCCTCAGCATTTGTACTTTGAGTCGGTTTTTTCCTTCTGAGGTGGAGCTGTTTAAGGTTTTCTGAAAAATTGATGCTGGGGAAGAAGCCTGAAAAGATTTTGGTGGTAATCCTTTTGATTTCTTTGGTGTTTTTGAGATCCACAGTAACTTAGCGAAAAACTATGAGCAAACCTCCTTTAGAAGATAATCTGTCATTCACTTTTTTTTTCTTTATTTTTCAAGAATTTTGAGCTTTAAGATTGAGTGTATGAATATTGAGTGACTTAATCATAACTTACAGCATTTTTTGATTTGCTTTACATATCCATGTTAATTTTTGGTGCCTTCATTTTGAATGGGATGCTAACAACTTGTCGCCAGTTAACTGATAATGGTTAAGTTATTCGGAATTTTGTTTTTTGTTGGCCTTATATTACCGTGGTTCTGGATTGCTATCGAATTTTTCTTGACTGGCTAAAAGTTTTGAATCATAGAGAAGGCGAGAGAGTTCGCCTATCATGCCGAAGTTTGTCAAGATTATGGAGTAAATGAAAGAACCTACTCTCTATTTGAAAATATTTTGTCCATCCACAATAGAGTGAGGATATGCTCGCACTACATGATTCTTTCAAGATTGGGTTTTTTTGTTGCTTAGATTTCTGATTCATTTATTTATTTATTTATTTTGCTGCTTTCCCTCAAGAAGAGAGCAAGGATACGCTCACACTCCAGCTCAAAGATATGTTGTTAGAATTTTCATGGCCAGTTGGAAAACTGAAAGAAGCATTGTCAGATTCAGTAAACCCTCTTCCTTCAGCACCCGCGTCATGGTCACCAGAACTGATAAATTCCATAACTGCTCTAGTTGAAGAGCAGAACATTCCCGAGGCAAAAGCTGGACTTTCTGCAGGAATCTCAGCATTTTTATGGCTGTACACTTCAATCCAAGGGTATGTATCCATTATTGACTCATATTTCATGTTCTCCCCTCTCACTACTACAATTGACTCTATATATTTGTCTAACAGGTTTAAGCCTGCGACAGCGGTTGTCACGTCTGAGCTTCCTCTAGGTTCTGGATTGGGTTCATCTGCGGCCTTTTGTGTTTCACTCTCGGCTGCCTTGCTTGCTTTTTCAGATACAGTAACTTTGGACCGCAGCCATCGGGATTGGTTTATATATGGTGATAACGATTTGGAACTAGTGAATAAATGGGCTTTTGAAGGTGAAAAGATTATACATGGCACGCCATCAGGAATCGACAACACGGTCAGCACATATGGTATGTGATTCTCTTGGCACTGATAGATTTATTATGCCATGGGTTGTTACTGGTAGATACATGTATCTTGCGTACCTTTGATTTTTCAGGCACTCTTATCCCTTGTCAGAAACTAGGATGAAGAGTTATTCTCTGCTTGAAATTTCTAGTAAATTATTGAGAATATGGTGAAATAGCTGGAAGGCTAATATTGGGAAACATATCAGGAGGAGGGTGTATTAGTAGAATGCATGAAGAAAGAGACGATTTTTTAATTTAAAAAAAAAAAAAAGAAGTAGAAGAAGGGAGCCACACATTGCCATCTAAAATTATGTGGAATTCTGTTTTGGTTCATTCTCTAGTTATTTATGATATTACAAATCGGGACTTGATAAAAAATTTAAGGAATTGCCCTCTTGACATAGGGTAATAAGATTGAAATTTATGCTTACACTTCCATTCCGAATCATGTTGTTTCCAAGTCTGGTTTATATTTTTTTTCTGGGCTTGAATATGTTAGCAACTGGTAAAATGTTTGTACACAGGAAACATGATCAAGTTCAAGTCGGGTGGTGGTTTGGCACGCATCAAGTCCAATGTGCCACTGAAAATGCTAGTCACTAATACAAAAGTTGGGAGAAACACAAAGGCTTTGGTGGCTGGCGTTTCAGAGAGGACCTTAAGGCACCCTGATGCCATGGCTGCAGTCTTCAAAGCTGTTGATTCTATCAGTGAGGAGTTATCTTCAATTATTCAGTCGACTGTTCCTAACGACATTTCCATTACTGAGAAGGAAGAGAAGGTAGAGGAGTTAATTGAAATGAATCAGGGGTTGCTCCAGTGCATGGGTGTCAGCCACGCATCCATCGAAACTGTTCTTCGAACAACATTGAAGTACAAGTTAGCTTCCAAGTTGACAGGTGCAGGTGGTGGAGGCTGTGTTCTGACTTTGTTACCGAACCGTATCCTTTTTCTTTTTGTTCTATTATTTCCATTTCTTCTAGTTTCTTACGCCATTTTAATTCATGATAATAGGTACTTCATTTTTGATCTATTCCCTTTTCTTTTGTTCTACTATTTCCATTTCTTCTAGTTTCTTACGCCATTTTAATTCATGATAATAGATACTTCATTTTTGATCTATTACTGTTTGGCTCTGTTTCAGTCCAATTTCTTCTAGTTTCTTTCGCCATTTTAATTCATGATAATAGATACTTCATTTTTGATCTATTCCCGTTTGGCTCTGTTTCAGTCCAATCAAGTATACACGTTTCATTCATAACCCAATGAAAGATACCTAGTCTATTCCCATGGGATGAATAGATCAGTCCTCTATTTCATTCCATGAACCAAATATATTTATTAGTGTTATACATTGACGATCAACGGGTCCCTTTTATATAATTTATGCTTGCGATTTACAAGTGAAAGCAAATTAGAGTATTAAATGTAGAAGTAAACCTCCTTCCAGGTTAGCATGCATGTGGAGCTGTGAGTCATATTTCAGTGTCAACATTTTTGACTCTGAAACTACCATTGTCTTTGAATTCTGTCATCACTCTATATGTTTCCTTGACTTCATGACCAGGGGTATCCGTAGCAGTTACCGACAAGGTCACTGCAGAGCTCGAGTCGAGTGGGTTTCAGTGTTTTGTTGCAAGGATCGGCGGTAACGGTGTTGAGATTTGTCTCGGTGGTTCTTCATAAAGGGCAGGTATGAACCACAGTGAGATGCATGATGCTTAACATAAAATAAGCGACTGTAATTGTCTGTGTTGTTTAGTGTACACTAATCAATGTTGTAAGCTTCTAAAGCCACATAAACTCAGTGATTTTCACTATAATTTTGCATCTCAGGAATGATTCTTGCACATCTTTTTTGCATGCAAGGAGCTAATACACAAATTATATAATGATACAACTCCAGTTTGATGTTGTATGAGAGAACACAGATGTGACATATTTACATAATGCCCCACCAACAGAACCACCCACCCAAATCAAGGGGACCGGGAAAAGGAGCATGAGACAGAATGGAAGAGAGGGGACGAAGTATAATTGGTGAAATGGGGTCATTCAAGGCCTTTGCAGAGGGTACTAGGGCATTTGGTGTTGAGATGGGTACAATGGCAAGGCTAGATTTTTCTAGTAACTGGTGTAAATGAGGGATACCCAACATAAGAAATCATGCTTAAGACTCACAAAGACCTTTCCCTTCACTTTTTTCTCTTCCCATCTATTATCATCAACAAAGATGGAAAAATAAACCTCCTTTACTTCTGTTCTTTTATCAACAGTGATGAGTTAAACAGTCGCCAGCAAGCTTCCCTCCATTCATCCATGACATGTTTCATTTTCCATTGCATAATATGAAAAAAGATTACGGTTGCAAGTTTGTGTCCCAAATTTCTCACGTGCTTGCTGGAGGAACCATCAATGGATTCAAATATTACTGAACTTTATTTCGACAGTTATACTTCTTATTAGATAGTAGAGGGAGGTAAACAAAAAAATTAACACAGCCGCCACTGAAAACCCACCGTGCCACTTAAATTTAAAACTCACATTTTAACAACACATTACACACATATATACGTGTGTATACATATATATATATATATACCGAGTATGTTCCACGCACACATATAGAACACATACCAAAACAACCCCCTTGCCACGTGCCACAAAAGTATACAAGACCCACTCGCCTGCTCACACGAGGTGAGCTTTGAGAAACCAAACAAGAGAACAAAACACCCTCCAACCCCAAGTTTCAGGCCTTTCATTAGGCGTTCACTATGGTTCCACCTGCAAAACCCCACATAGAAAAATGTCATAACAAGGAAAAGTTTGTAACAGAAAAAAAAAAGAATAATTTCCCAAATTAGGTACATTAACAGGGCATGAAGAGTTGTCCCGACAATTATTTACCAAATTCTTTGCAAAAGTACAGAAACTCCGAAATAGAGCACTAAAGAAACTGGAAAGATTGATCGATTACCATTAGGGTGGAGGACTTGGCCGGTGAAGTAGGAGGAATCCACCTCAGACGCGAGGAACACGTAGGACGTGGCCACCTCGAAGGGCTGCCCTGCCCTTCCCATGGGCACCTGCGTCCCAAATTTGGCGCACTCTTCTTCATCAAAAGAGGATGGGATCAGCGGAGTCCATATCGGACCCGGAGCCACTCCGTTTACCCGAATGCCACGGTCCACTAGGTTCAGGGCCAGGGACCTCGTAAATGCCACGATGGCACCTTTTGTGGACGTATAGTCCAGCAAGGTCTTGTTCCCTTTGTATGCATTCACCGACGTAGTGTTGATGATGCTGCTCCCTCCCTTCATGTGCTTCAGTGCATGCCTATAAATATATCCGTACATCCCCATATATCACAATCATAAATATTCTAACACATGCAAGAAGGAAAAAATAAAAAAGAAGAAACTACACTGATACAATGGTCGCAAGAAGAATTAAACAAAGTCTCCTCTTCGTAATAACATACCTCACCATGAAGAAGTAAGAGAAGATGTTAGTCCTAAACACTCTCTCGAGCCTCTGCTCATCGATCTCCTCAACCGAGCTTGCCATGTACTGCTCGGCCGCGTTGTTAACCAGAACATCGATACAGCCGAATGTGCCCACCACTTCATCAACTACCCTCTTGCAGTTCTCATCGAAGCCGAGGTCCGCGGGCACCGCGATTGGGTCCTTGGCATCCGGAGTCTTGGACTGCTTCAGTATCTGGAGTGTGTCCTGCACGTCCTTGTCTTCGTGGCCTTTTACGTAGGTGAAGGCCACCGTCGCACCCTCCAGCACAAAGTAGAGGCACACCGCACGACCGATCCCGGAATCCCCTCCGGTCACCACCGCCACCTTCCCCTGCACCCCACAAAAACCAAAAACAAAAAAAAAAAAAAAAAAACACAAAAAAAGATTTAAAAAAAGATAAAGGAAAAGGAAAATTCTTTAATTCTAGGACAGTTAAAATTCTTGGGAAATTCCCAAATGTTTTTGAAAATTTCTATTGCTATATTTTACTTCCCCAAAATTATGCAAATCGGGACTAATTTAAGCTTCAATTCTTCAAACCTTAGCGAAATTCAGATTTTGCTAAAAATCTCAAGAAAATATTGTGTCGTTGAGACAAACAAATATAGCAATAATGAATACCTGAAGTCTATTAGAGGGCTTGTAATCGGGGCTATAGTACTGAGGAGTGGGATCCATCACGTGTTCTTTCCCGGGCTGGGTGTGCTGCTTCTGAGGAGGGAAACCTGACGCCATGACTATTGTTCTGATCACTCGGCTCTGTTGCGGCGGCGGCGGCGGCGGAGAGGTACGGCCCACCGATGAGAATGGATTTTTCACGTGAGTTTTACGGTGGAGAGCGTCGGAGTGTCCGGTTGTTACAGCAACTGACAACGTCCGCAGTAGTGAGGATGAGGGTGGTCGGAAGCGACAGAGCATATGGTTGCGGGTCCAATGGAGGATTGTTGGCTTAAGTAGGGGTTGAGGGCGGGTGGCGCGTGTCTGGTTGCTGCGATGGCGAGGTGTCTACGTGTCTCCCGACTCGCGCGCAACGGACACGTCCGTGGACACGGGCACTGTCGCTGACGCGGCTTTCAATGGAATCCTTTGCCACGCTCTGCGTGAGTTCTCGCGCTTAATCACAGGTCAGGGGCCCATGCATGTTGCCACGTGAAATGTTTTGACCACGAAGAGCCACATCATTCTCAACCCTTTTGAAAATTAAAATTTACTTCTTCGAGTAGAATAATGTTAATATTTAAATGATTCTTTCTATATGTATTTTGATTAAACACTAATACTAATAATAATATAAAAAATTTTATAGTAAAATTATAAAAGGCCTATGCATTACAAATTCATAACAATATACGATTATATATTAAAATACTATTTATTAAATTTGTGTCACATGCATTTCTTGTAATTTTTATTATAAAATCTTTTATATTCATGCAATTATTCTATTAGTTACACCTTTAAAGATCTGTGTACACCTAACCTAATGGGTTGATTTAGTAAACAGTGAGAAGAGGGACATTCTATCGAGACAAAGATTTGATGCATCGTTAGCCAAAAGAGTAATACTAGTCACTTTTTGAAAAAAATATAACCTGAATAAATCCCACCATCACATGAGAAAATAAACTTCACATACATAGATGGATCATACAGTTATTAAATTTATTTAAAATTACTTTTTCCTGAATAAATACATACGGTTATTGAATTTAATTGAAATTACTTCATTCTATATTTTCCTAGCCAAAAAGGAGAAGATTTCTAAAAAGGAAAAAGAAAAAAGAAGGAAGAAGCCAGAAGGGCATGGACCATGCAAGTAGGGATATTAACAATTGATGCCTTGGCAGAATAAAATTCTTTCCATTGAATTATTTCCTTGGGTAAAGTTACAGAACAGCATCCTATTACAGCCTAAACCATGGTCTCAGATTATTCTATCAAGTGGGGCATGTCCGCCCCCAGAGAAGAGCTTCCTACTCTTCCAATACAAATAGAAAAAAGAAAAAGAAAAGAAAATGCACCAACTTTCCAAATTCAAATGAAGCCACGCCCTTTACTGTCACAAAAGAAATACTCCATTAAGGTTTCTTTAGTCTAGCTCGGGTGAGCAATAGGTATTTTCTGACTGCAAGGACAAGAACCCAAGTTGCTGCACTGATCTTCTCCTTGATCATCAAAAGCAAGGCGGAGCTGAGGACAGTTTTCAATATCTGAGCCTGCAATCCTTTGAAAAAGCCCAATATTCCTTCTTTCCTCCAGATAGCAAGAAGAACTCTATAAACTGTTTTACGGGGTTTCCGTCGAGCTTTCTTAGCTCTGTCATCATCTGTGTCTGCTGCTTGTACCATCACCTTACACCTGTTCTCAGCCCACACACACGTTATTACTAAGATGGGGTGCGTGTGTATTTAAAAATAAAAAAGGTAAACAAAATGTTAGATGGAATGCAGTTTTGAGTGTTAGGACTGGACAGACCCAGCCCACCAGGTTGTCAGGACAGCCCCTATACACATGTAAGTACTCCTAACCCTTTCGGGATAAGGATTATCCATCTCTCTCTCCCACACACCTCCCTCTCTACTCTACATTGTCTCTGTATCATACCTTTCAACAAGCAAATAGATTCATAACAATATGGCTACCTACCTGATGGCTGGGTATGTTAAACAGGTGGCAATACTCTTTGAAACTGCACCTAGCACAAAAGCTGAGAAGGCAGAAAGGGATTCTGGGGATGACCCCGAAAGAATTTCCCCCTGCTTCCCTTTCAGGAGTCTTTGTTTCAGCTGGTCAAACACTGTATACTGCAGAATACAAGAATTCTTCTTTCAGCTCAGTAGATTTTATGCTTTGGGTCATATTTATGTCCATAGCATGGTTACCATCTATAGTGTCAAAAGACAGAACGAGAATAATTGCCTGAATAGATGGATTTGACGTCAAAAGAAGTGAAATGCCAAGGCCGTCAAATGCATCACTCCAGGTGCCCTCTGAGAGGGTTTGCAAGAGCCCTTTGGATTTTCCAAATGCACTTGTCTGCATCCTCGATGATGCTGTATCAAGAGGCTGCAGAGCAAAATCAAAAGACGGGGTTAAAGCTTCCGGAAAGGCAGGATACAAGTGTTTTCTTCTTCTTCCCTTTTTTGGATCGGTAAAAGGTGCAATATATTGAAGGTCACAAGGGGTGCCAACCCAAATCACAAAGCTAGAAATTCAATGAGATTGATACAATTGGTAGCAAGCCAAGATAAAAGTATGAAAACTCCATAAAAGGTCTAGTCCATAATGAAATTAAAATGAACTAGTAAGTTTTAATATCAAACTGTCCCATGGTCACATCAGGGATGTCTCAGTTTCGACAAATATCGAACCCTACACTATTAACAGAAACATATAGCTCCTCTCTCCTTGACAGAGGAGTACTAATTGAGCCACAAGCATATAACCAACACTGACAGTTATAAAACCCATAGGTGACATTTTTCTAATTGTCTGATGATAAATGTATCTAACTATAGCACAGGACCAACATGAAGATGGCTTACTTGAGTAACAACAACAGTGCAAGCCCCAGCAGCAGCAGCGATAATTAAATTTGCTTTTGTTCCAATGGATTTATAACCACTCCTTTCCAAATATAGTCTTTTGAAATAGCTGTATCCATAAAAGTAAACAAATTGTGAAATGAATGATTGCAGGTTCTTTGTGCCCAAACCCTGGTACAACGAAATAACCTGACCGGTTGAAATTGCTTCTAGCAGGACATCGGAGAGGTTCCTACAAAACCCAGAACAAGGAATGTCAAATTAAGATCACATGGGCAATTTTGATTATAAGGAGCCTATATACTAATTTTGTAGATGCAAATTCGGATCTATTATTCTAGTGCTTGAAGTATCTAGTGGGTCACTCCTTTCATTGTCGATTGGTTTTGAGGTGGAAACTTAACAAGGTAGCAAAAACTGGTTCTATTTCATCCGAGAATGGCCCAAATCTTGTTCAGCCCAATAGAGATCCATCTGTGTTGTGCACGTGCAAGAACTATTGAGGATTCCACATCGATTCCAAACCTATTATTCTAGTGCTTGAAGTGTCTGTTGGGTCACCCCCCTTATTGGCAATTGATTTTGAGGTGGAACCTTAACAAAATTCACTACTATTAATTGATTCGCTAATAGATGATGGAAAAGATATGGAACTAACAGAGGAAAGATGGTGATCTGAGAGGATCAGCAATCTTCAATCATAAAACTCTATTAGCTTCCAATAAACTAGCTATCTTCTTCTTCCTTATTATGTATATTTACTTCAACATTTTGGCACTACGTAGAACTCGTTGGAAAGGTCTAACTGTGGACTTTAGATGTTGAAGTTCCTTGAACAGAAAATAAAACAGAAACAAATAAACCTAGTAGATAAGCTGAAATACATGTACACAACCTCTATGATTGTCGGCCATTTTGACAACTTCATAAATGTGCAGCTCCCTTTAAGCTAAAAAAATGACATATAGCCTCGTTTAGTTTATGAAATGCTTGGCATGTTTAGTTTCTACACAGGATGCTAGCAGTGGAAGATGGAGCAAATGGGTAAAAAGTGTCGTTTTGCTGTACTTTAAAAAGTATAATACAGTCATATCACGTCCTTAAAGCATAAACTGAAAGATCAGCAGCTACGATCTAGAATCCACTGAAGAGACAATGTTTAACAACCATCCTCTAAATTTAGGGGGTAAGCCTCCATTGATTTACAAGATGCCACTATTGTAGGTATCTCCAGTCCGTTTTGAGACCAAAACAACACAGCTCCTAATCTATGAACAGTAACAGGGCAGTCTATCTATGTATTATTTATAAGAAAACAAACACAGCATGGAGAGTGTAAATAAAGCAATGACATGAGAGGAAAAGGAAAATTAAAATGGTAATCATCGATTCAGCTGAATATACAAAAAATTCAACTAGCTTCTCAACAACCTTATAATATATGGCAACAGGTAGCATCAGTTCAAATCCGCACAAATACATATTTCAACAAAGTTCTACCTCCATCACAAACCTGCACGTATCCAAAGTTCCTTTTCTATTAAAGCATACTGCAAAATTTGTATCACTAACACCTATTTGCTCCTTAATTGGTCTCTCTCTCTCTCTCTAGCAATTTACCGAGCCAAAACCACAATAAAAGTTCCAAATCCCATAAAATTTTGATAAAAGTTCTAGATTACACATGAAACCCCGTCCCCTGCCCACGTAAAATTCAATTGCAGGCATAATTCAGTAACAACCTCTCAAGGTACATTTACTTTTTTTTTTTTTTTCCCCTAAAGAAGAAGAGAACTGCATAACAAAAGCAAAGTACTTCTGACTACTAATAATATATAAAAATCACTTTTAATTCAAAAAACAAATTGGAGCCCATGGACCCATTTTTCCACAGCTGATCAAACACGAGATCATGATATTTACCAAAAAAGGAACCAAAAAAAGCGATGAGCATGGATCAAAAAAGAAAGGAACAGAAAATTAAGAAGACCAGGATGAATGACCTGTACTTTAGGCGACCATGGGCTCGAACCTCGGCCTGGAACTTAGTTTTACAAGTATCAAGAGGATACAAGATGGTGGTGCTCAGGAGAGCTCCCATGGCTCCCGAAGTCGCCTCTGATACAGATTCTATATCCAATCCCCCCATCTCTCCTCCCTCTCAATCACAGGCCACCCTAACACACACACACACACACAGAGACAGGCGGTGTATTTGTGCTGTGCGGAAATTTTGGGCTTTCTCTGTGAATTGCAACATTGGATTGAAAATCAACAAATTTACGAAGCAGCACGTGATGGGGTTTCCGTCTTCTTCAATACTTTCACTGGTGAAAATTTTAGCCATTTTTTTTTTTGTCGTCATTTTCATTTTTACATTCTTTTTTTTTGTAATATTTTGATTATGATTATCTAATTATATAAGTTTATTTTCACTTATAATAAATGAATATAATAACTTAATCTCATAAATTTATAATTTTTCAGATTCCGATGATTTACGAACAGTGTCATTTCATATTCTTTTAAAATTTATTATATAAATTATAGAGAAAATAATTATATGCACTCCTTCAGTGGATTAATATGCGAATAATTTAATAAAATTATATAATTACACTCTCTTAGGATATGCAATATTACCCGTTATAAGATTTTATGTTACTTTTGAAGTTATAAGTTTAAGATTTAAAGAAAAATCATTTAGTTCTGAAAAATATTTTGTGAAAATTTCCTCATTTTTCGTCATTTGGTGAATGGCTAGTATTACTCATTATAACAGAATTTATATTTATTTCGATACATTTAAAACTTTTCATTCGCTATTTTTTATTTTTTTTCCTAAACAGTGTCAATGTATTAACTTTTCAAAATGTCCACCCATTTAATGCATAGAAATCTAATTTGCAGGAACCTGTTATATATATATATATATATATATATATACTTAAGCCTGTAATAGTTAATAATGATTAGATTCTTTTATTTTTATTTGTATTATTTTGCCCTCAAATTTAGTGACCATTATTTAAAACATAAAAAAAAGGGGGGGTAAAGAACCAAATCCATGCAAATTTTAGTATTCTTTTGCTGGCAAATTAATGCATACGTGTTTCAATATCAAATATCCCTGGTTATTCAATGGTACCTATTCCCCACTTATCAGGCAAATATTTGATATATATTAATAACTTATAAATTATAACCGTATAAAATAGAATAACATAAAATTATCTATGAACTATTAACTCTTTTCACATTTCAAGATATTTAGTGTTCTTATCTTACGAACGAATGAAATAAATATATAAATATTATAATAATTGAAAATTTTTATGATTTTTATCCACTTGATGAATGCCTTACATATATTGAAACTTTATAAAAATTAGTAGGGGCATAAGTTATTGAGAGAATATCTAAAATACCCCTATAATTTGGGTGATTATCGAAGAAACTCTAGTTTCAATTGTTTTAATAATACTTTTGTACTTATAAAAATAACCCGGTGGATTCCGGCCTCCAATTATGTACAAATTAATAATAAAAAATTATTAAATTATATATATATTATGACTAAAATATAAAAGCTTATTTCTTAAAACCTCTACCGATTAGATCTAATTGTAATCATCCCTTTGATCGGTCGATCTTTGGATTCACATTTTAATTAAAAAAATAACATATTTTTCAATTATAGTAATTTAATCTGATATTTTTCTCTTAATTTTTACATTTTATTTCATATTTTAACAATTTTTTATTATTAAGTTGAACAGAATTGGCCGCAGATCCCATCAAACTATTTTCGTAAAGAAATTAAAACTATCGGTGGTCTCTTTTAAGAATCAGCCAAGCAATGTTTTATACATTTATTCTAAATTATTTATAATCATTTTTAATCAATATGGTTGAAAATTGAAGCTTTTCGGCATCGTTTCTTTGTGAGTTAATGTCTCGTTTGATTTCTTGCAGGTTCCACGGCGGTTGGTTGTTTCAGCCGGGACTGAGCACCCTGGTGGCCGGATCCGGCGACCGCGGTGGCACCGGGAAATCGAGCTTCATAGACACTTATTCTAGGTATCTTTTGCTCTATAAATATATAGATACATATGTATGTATTTTTGTGTGTTTGAAGGATGTGTGCGTTAATATGGGACTATTTGAATTTTCCATCAGTTTAGGTCAATTCAATGTCGTTCCTTTTGCCAACTTTTATGGCGTGCCCTGTGCAATTCTCTTTTCTATTTTTGTGCTTTTGTGAATCATATAGGATTGTTTTTATGCTTCTAATGGTTTTGCTTCGGAGATACTGAATGGTTTCTGAGTTGAAGCTTTGGCTTGTCATTTTTCTGTAATCCCCAATTAGTCTGGAATTTGTGCGTGAATTGAGACCAGCTGATGCTGCCATACTCGAACATGAATGCGATCAGCCCGCCAACACTCGACAAATTAAGTACATTCTGGCTTCCAGAGCTTCGGTTACCCGGGGCTTCCTCCTCTCATATGTTATTATATTCACGTCTTGGATTGTCCTTGCTGGGTCTCTTTGTTTTAGGAGAACTATTCTAAGGAACTTCATTGTCAGAAGAACTAAACTTAGAACCACCCCCCCACCCCCCCCCCCCCCCCCCCCCCCCCCCCCCCCCCCCCCCCCGGCCCCCGAAAAGTTTAAATTTTGCATATCTATATGTGTGAAAGTATTGTTAAAAATCCCGAGTAACTGTTTATGGCAGAAAAATTAGAGCAACTGTGGTAATGCAAGATTTTTTTTTCTTTTTTTCACTGGGGACGTTCATTTTTATTTTTTTGAGTCAGTGATGGTGCCTGCTATAGTGTCGAGCGTGTCGACTTATTCCAGCAATAGGCAGGGTTGATTCTGAAGTCCAGGTTTTGTACATATGAGTTGTGTATGTGGTCCATGAATATTGCGTAATGATATTTTCTGTGAATGGGTGGGTGCTTTCTTATTCCCAGTAAATTATTGCTAATTTTTCTCTTTTTGTAACCATTGTTGTTGGAACTGGAATAGCCATTTTTGGACTGGCTGCTTACCGTGTATATATTAAGCATGTCCACTCAATAAGATGGATCCAGTTGCTGAACTAGTCCAGTATGCTTTCATTTCTCTGGTGCCAATGTCCTGACGTTTTGATAAATTTATACTGCAGAATAGTTTGATTTTTCACCTAGTTCTCCCATGTTCAACTATTGCATCTCTACCAGGGTGTTATTAGATAGGGTATTTGAGTCCTAAAGTTTCTGCTTGGACGTTCGGGGGGATTGCGATGACTTGTTTACCGTGCATGATTTGTGAGATAAATATCTTGCGAGTTTGGTCCTGTTAGCTTCTATCATCTTCATCTCTCTCTCCAACTTGTGTATTTGGTCATATTTCAGATGTACTTTGTTTTGGATTGGATGCCCAACTGACTTTGGCAAGGATACTGTTCCTGGATATCAAGGTGGCAAAAACGAACTTCAAAATAAATTCAAGTTGTCTCTCAAGTGAGAGGAGTGCTTGATATACTTTCAGAAGAACCTAACTGTTAGGATGCTGTCCGTTTTGGGTGGGTTAAAAGACCTCACTTTATTACATAGATGAATTAACTTTTAGTGCACAACAGGATTATTAATTTCCAGTGCTCCCCACAAGTACTGTTTCCTGCAGTTGCTGGTGCATGCATCCTTGGAGGTTCTTTTTTGGTCAGCCTCCTCCCTGTTCATAGTTTTGAGTTCGTCACTCAATCCGGGCACTTCACATTGGCCTGCTCCAACTGCAGGCAGTACTTTCTGAAAGTGGCGGTGCTAACGTAGAGCCTGAAATCCACTCCAAACAGAAACTTCATTTCCAGCCTGTTCATCTCCCCAGTACTCACTCCTCCTACTTTGGCATAATAGGCATTATTGTAACAGCTGCATTGTTATTGCAGGCAGCAGTTTAGATGCCTTTAGAAAAACAATTGCTTCGGATTAATTCTATCAACTATTGAAAAGGATAAAATTTGCATATGTTTTCAATGTACAGTAACATGGAAATGCCAAAAAAACTCATTTGGGTATATGCTATGCAGTATATTACTCACACTTTCTCATTGAATTTTGCAGCCACCATAACACTCGTAACTAGAAGCCTATGAACGTTGAGGGAAGTCAGGCACCCATTGGTCCGCTGGAGAAATCTGTCCATGTAAATGTGTGCAACAACAAAGCATGAAGGGCTGCAGGCTGAATACTTGAAGATACGCTGGATGTAGCGACGGAGGCTGAACGCAGGTGCTTTGGAGCCGTGAAATACAGTAATCGCATCATTCTTTTTTAATGCTGATAATAGTTTCACATTATTTTGAATGGAATGTTCGAGGACGGAAGAAAGAAGCGTTAGAACCCACGGAGCTTGTGAAACCAGGTTGCCAAACTCATCCATGCCTAGTGCTGAGTACGTCCCTGAGCCTACACCATTGCCAATTACTGCTAATGTTCCCATGTTTAGCTAGCCAAGAAGACAAACAAAATAGGAGACAAAGTGATGTGAAAGCTTAAATGATAGATATATTTTTATAGTCTGTCATGGCTTTATCGATTTAACGGAGGACCAAATTCTAGCTACTAGCATAAAGCAACTTGAGCAACTTTATTCTTTTCTCCCTGACAGAGGAAACATAACTATATGAGGGAACAGAAGATATATTGGAGCCAGAAGCAACTGAGTAATATATTGGGTATATGGCCTTTTAATTTGTATTGAGTTAATTGTTGATTAGTGGCCTCTTTGGCCCATGCAACTTGTTTAGTTTTGTTTGGTGCCTATGTCTCAATCCTTCATCCTTCAAGAGCCTGTCTGCTGGTGCAATAATAGCGCTAGCCCAAAGCATCACTAAACTCTACACCCCTACCCGCACCCCCCCCCCCCCCCCCCCCCCCCCAAAAAGAAAAAAAGCATCGATCAACTTCACCAGGGACTTTGTTCTCTTCGTTGATGGCACCATCAAGAAAACCTCATTTCGAGCCCTCTGATCAGCGGGATGGAAAAAATCAAGTGCACCGATCGCATCCAGAGCCCCTTTGCAAAGAGCGGAACCTACAATGGATGGAACTATAACAAGTTAAATAGTAAGGCAGCTAACAGAATGTGATGTAGTCTTTTTCTTAGATGCTGGCCTCATAGGAATATTGATTCTTTCTTCCTCCACCTGCAGTTTTCAGCAGTAGGCAACGGGGGGACGATGTTCAACTCCAGTGTCCTGCTCATGATGCCATCACCCTGCATGTTCAAAGCCTAGAATCTTCAATGGAGGAGATCAGGGTTTTCTTAGTGAAGTGTTCACATGATGGCATGGTTGGACTTCAAAGGTTAATTATCTGTGTAATAATGCGTGGCATGAGACCCCAGCGGATTTGTACACCATTCACTACTTGGGTTGGAAGCGTTGGATGTGTTATAAGGACTATGACTGTAATTGGGCTCGGTTTGATCTTTCGAAACTCAATAGTGACTCCGCAAATGAGTAGCGGTGGCAGGCTTTACGAGGCAATGCCGAAAGAACTTCGCAGGCACTGCTCCCTCACGAAGCGCACAGACATGAGCATGAAGGTATGAGGAGGGCGAGCGTCACGTGCGAATCTGCGAGGAAATGGAGGTGAAAGATGTGAATGATGCTTCTCTTCTTTCAGTCAGAAATTCAGTTTGGTGGAAAGAGAATCTGCGTCTGTCGAGTGATCGCATGAGGTTGAGGTCCAAAATTACTGTTTTTTCAACAAATTTCTTTAAAAAGGCAGGACTTATTTTTGAAAAAATTGCACTTAACCTCCCTATGGTTTGACGCAGTTATAAAGGACCTTCATATGGTTTAAAAATAAGCACATAATTCCTCTATGGTTTCAATGGACTTGCAAAGTTAATTTTTTAATCAAATCTAACAGCTTGTTCTTTCATAAATCTTTTAGTGTTTAATATGATTAAAAAAAACCTTTATTTTTCAAAATTATTAATAAACTAATTTTTTAACCGCTATTGTAATAGTATTCAAATAAATGGATACTTTTATAATTTTTGTACCTTGAAAAAAAATATTCTATAGATGTTACATATTCATTCCCAACTAGGTAGATTCACACACAAATATTTCTCTCTTTTTTTGTACAATAAATTTATTTTTTTCATGGCTTAAGAATTATAAAAACAACTAGTTCTTTGATAGCTATTTTGACTGAGGTAAGGAGTTAATTTTTCGTAATTTAAGAAATTAAAGTCTATTTTTTTATCAAACATTCTAAATTTTTTTTAGAAGACCAAACAGTTAGATTTGATAGAAAAGTTAACTTTTGCAAGTCTATTGAAATCAAATGGAGGTTATATGCTGACTTTTAATTCACAGAGAGGTTCTCTGCAACAGAGTGAAACTATAGAGAAGTTAAGTGCAATTTTTTCCTTATTTTTTGAAGTTTTTAATCTAAATAATGTAATTTTGGGATTCAAACTCGGGTGACCCCTGATCTCTCTCTAAAGTTCTCTAATTCTTTTGAATATTGTAAATTTTCTCAAGAATTCTTGCTTTGCGACCTAGGCAGAAACAAGGCTACTACTACTAGTACTATTATTATCATATTTTCTGCTTGTGGGAAACAATATTTAATCAAGCTCGGTAAATGGCAAATTATTTTCCCAGCAGAAAAAGCGGGTAAAATAAAAAAACTTTGTTTCAGCTCCAATCTTTATTATAATTTTTGCGTGCGCTCTGATTACTGTACTGGCGCCCTACGAAGTGCAACGCTAATGATTGAATTATTACTTTTTTTGAGGATAAGAGAGTATATTTCGATATGTCCCGGAAGAGCAATATTATATGTTTATCCTTTATACAACTTTTTACAGTTAAAATGATCAAAATATATATAATTTTATATTATTATTTAATTAAAATATAAACTCAAAAAGGACCACACATATTTTGTCGTGCGACTCTTTCGGTGTAAAAGTTATGTATTTCAATACATCCTCATTTTTTGGAAGAGCAATATTACATGTATATCTTTTATACAGTCTTTATAGTTAAAGTGACCACGTGATAAAATATGTATAATTTTATATTATTATTTAATCAAAATATAACTCAAAAATGACTACACATATTTTATCACGTCACTCTTTCGATGTGAAGGTTGTATGAAGGATGTACATGTAATATTGCTCTTATTGCAAACATAATTTTAGACACTTTTCTCAAAAATTTATTTTTTCGATCAAAATCGTTGGATTATTTTTAAATGGTTATAGTTTCTTAGTCATACTTATCACATGAAAAGAGTTGACAGAAGATTTACCACAGTAAGTTTTTTATATTATTTCTAGGCCTAATGATAAAAATGATCATATACTTTCATTATTTTTGATTTAAATATATTAGTGAAATAATTTATATTCTGACCCTAAATTTCATTTACATTTTCATTAGGATGTATGTTAACATAGCACAAAAAAAACAAAAAAGGAATCATAGTAACACCTTAGGTAACACAATATTTCTCAAACTCAAATAGTCTTAAATTCGTAAGCAATTGTTTAAAAAAAATAAATGGATCTGAATGGAAGTATGGGTGATGATTGAAATTTCATAACTAATATATAAGTTTAGGATGGAAATAAGAAAATTAATAAATTTTAGGATTTAAATCGAGAAAGGCTGAGTTTGAGATCATTTCATTACTATTAGACCTTATTTTTATCATTTTGAGGTTTAATTATCATCTTTCACACATATTTAAAGATAAAGTCCACTCAATGTTCATCAAAGTTTCGTAAACAGATCTATCGATTCCGAAAAGGAAATTTTTCCGAAAATAAAATTGCAGATGTAAAATAATAATAATAATCTTTCTGCAATTTTTCTGAACTTCGTGAGTTTTTTATTTTTTAACAATAAAAAAAGATGGAAAATGATATCATTTCATCTAAGCTCACCCAAAATAAAATTAATACTTTTTTTTTCCCCTTTTCCTAAGTATTTTGAAAAAGGTTCTCCTTTCTCTTTTCCCCCCCTCCTCTCTCCCCCTCTCTCTCTCGCCGACCAATTGAACGAGCCCCACTGACAAAAGTCCCCCTCTCTCTCTCTCTCTTCCTCCGTTGCACAAACCCTAATATCTTCCCGATTCAGCGATTCTCCGGAAAAGCACAAATGCAAGACATGTTCGGGTCAGTTCGGAGATCACTGGTCTTCCGTACTCCCGACGGCGGCGGCGAAGCCGGAACCCTAGTCGACAAGATCGGCTCCTGCATACGCAAATCCATCGTCTTCTCCCGATCGCCGCCGCCGGAACTTCCTCCTATCCCCAAGGATGCTGCGCCTCCGATCCGGTGGCGCAAGGGCGAGTTAATCGGTTGCGGGGCCTTCGGGCGCGTGTACATGGGCATGAATCTCGACTCCGGCGAGCTCCTTGCCGTCAAGCAGGTTTTCTCTCCTCCTGTAGTTACAGTAAGTTTCGGGTTCAGGGTTGGGGTTCGAGATTGCGGTTTTCTTATTCTGATTTGCTTTCTGAGTGTCAGGTTTTGATCACGGCGGGAAATGCTTCCAAGGACAAAACTCAGGTTTGAATTCCATTTTTCTTATTCTGAAGTTCTTTTGAGCCAGATTAGTCTGTCAATCGTCTGACTACATTTTCCAAGTGAAATGGAATATTAGTACTGAAATTGTACTTTATATCCAGAATGGTCCTTGGCATGTAATTATTCAGAATTTGTGGGTGCATTGATTTTCCTCTCCTCTTCTCTATGGGAGATTGCAATTGAGGATAAGAAAAGAAAATAGTCGTGAATATCACGGTCATGCAATATAGATAGATCGTATTAATAATGTCCGTTCCTTTTTTTTTTTTATTGTGTATTTATCTCAGCAAGACTGGTTGTCTGTATTCTTTCTTAACGAGACTTGTGGTTTGGGAAGTTAAGCAGTAATGTCTTTTGATTTTTCAGGGTCTAGTATGATTTGATATTAATTTATGAGAGCAAGATTGACTTTGTTTCTGTGGTTTCCTCACTGGTACAAGTAGGCCCATATCAGGGAGCTAGAGGAAGAAGTGAAGCTTCTAAAGACACTCTCTCATTTAAACATCGTTGTGAGTATGATCTTAAACCTCTTTCTACAAAGTTGATTTTCCATCTGTATCTGAGTGTCTGTATCTGCAACTGTTTGTCTTTCCAGAGATATCTGGGTACAGTGAGAGAGGATGAAACCTTGAATATTTTGTTGGAATTCGTACCTGGTGGATCAATATCATCACTTCTGGGGAAATTCGGGTCTTTCCCTGAGCCTGTAAGTAATTTCTTTCTCATCAATTCTATATTATAGAGCTCTCAATACTTATGTTGGGATTTGAGGAATTGTACAATACTCGCATTGAACTATGAATAAACTATACGTTCGCAAAATGTGGTCCAGGCTTCCTTCATGCCCACACCATTGCAGACAACTTCTAATCCTCAATCAATAAGGATTAGAACAACTTGGCTGCGCTCATCAAACTATTTACACTTATCCTAACAAACAGGAATTACTAGTCAAGTTAAGTTATTAATTTGAGGTATATTTGCTAACAGCTAATGAATCTTTCTGGTTTTTCTGAAAGGTCATAAGAATGTACACCAAGCAGTTATTGCTGGGACTTGAGTATCTTCATAAGAATGGAATCATGCATAGAGACATCAAGGTTTTTCTCTCTCTTTCTCCTACTCTTCTCCCTCCCACGCTCCACACACACACACATATATATATATATATATATATATATATATATCTTTTGTAACTAAATTAAAGTAAAGTTGATGTTTTTTTTTAACCCAAATCTAGGGTGCTAATATCCTTGTTGATAATAAAGGATGCATTAAGCTTGCAGATTTCGGTGCATCCAAACAGGTTGTTGAGCTGGTATATACACCTCTTTTATTTCCATATGTTTTTATAGTTGATGTATTTTATAAGTTTACTTTTTCTGAAAATTCCCATCTACATGCCTTACCACAGGCTACCATTTCAGGTGCAAAATCTATGAAGGGTACACCGTATTGGATGGCTCCGGAAGTGATTCTCCAGACCGGTCACAGCTTGTAAGGACAGCATGAACCTGCATATAATATCTGTATAGTTACGTGCATAAAACATCTTTGGTCTCATCATTTTCCACTGGTCAGAATTCAAAATGATTGCTGAATGAACAGAGGTCTAGACCTTCATTTGAAGGTTTCCATGATCTAGTTTTGTAGATAGATGACAATTGATTTTTCTTTCTTCCGTGGACATGGTAAACCATGGCAGAAAGCAGCTCATGGCTATAGAACGCGGTGGTTTTTTTTTTTTTTTTTTTTTTGGGGGGGGGGGGGGGGGGGGGTGGGGGTGGGGGGGATCGGTTCTAGTTGGACATAAGGTGACACTCATGATTCAAAGTTACCCAAACTGATAAATCAGGAACCTCTATGCCTCGACTTCAAAAATTATCTTTTAACGTGTGGGTTTTTCATTAAATGTTTAAAACTGTTCACTGCCATTGTCAGTGGCTGTCAAGTTAAAGTTATGGTTGAAGACTGTTTATTGGGAGAGAATGTCTTGATTTGTTTGGACTACTTACATTTTGTATCTGTTTTTCGAAAATCTGGAAGTGGCAAAAGTCATTGAAAATATGGTAGCTTATTTTTTACTAGGTTGACAAACCATATGTTCTATCTTGATCAATTTAGAATTTTGCAGAACAAATTCAGCAAGCTATTGTTGATATTTGGCTACAATGTTTCATTAGATCTGAAACCATAATGTGTATCCTGGAAAATATGCTATTACTGTGCAGTATTTCTTTCAGGACTGAAATTTTAACAATGGTAGCTATTATCTTGTGATAAAGTCTTTATCATGGCATTATTCCTGCTCCTTCATTTGTAATGGATATTGATAAACAGCCAATGTTTCAGTTGTAGATGTGAATTTCTGATTAATTTTCAAAACAAATTTTTAGCTCCGCCGATATATGGAGTGTTGGATGTACGGTTATTGAGATGGCCACAGGAAAGCCTCCTTGGAGCCAGCAGTACCAGGAGGTAAATATCAAATTCAGCTAAGATAGTTATGCTTTCAGTCCATTGTCCTATACATTTCACTAATGGGAGGTTGTTTTAGGTTTCTGCCCTATTTTATATTGGCACAACAAAGTCGCATCCCCCAATCCCTGACAATCTGTCTATGGAGGCAAAGGACTTTCTCCAGCAGTGTTTACAGAAGTACAATCGTCTCCAAAAGCTCATTCCCCACACCCCCCCTCCCCCCTTTCTCTTCTTTTACCATACATATGTTAATTATATTACTGTGCAATGTTGTATGACAGGGAACCAAACTTGAGGCCAGCTGCATCTGAATTGCTGCAGGTGATTCAATTTAGTGACATGTCCCTCCATTTATTTCTCATTAAACAACTGCAGTAAGACTTATTTTCTTTGAAAACATGTGATGAAACTTTCTTTTCCGATGGCAGAAATTTGAAGTGTAATGAGTATGTTTTTTTTTTTTTTTTTTTGTCATGCTCTAAATTTTTCATTTGCTATTTTTATGCAGCATCCCTTTGTTACTGGGGAAAAGATGGAGCCTTTTTTTGTTCCTTGTACCCCAGCTATGGTTGGTGTTGCTCTTCTGGGTTTTATTATATGTGGTATTCATAAATATTATCTTTAGCGTTTTACAAATTTGCTTTCCTCACATTAGGGAACTTCTGAAGCTACTTCACCAACATCTGGGGCGAATCTTGAAGCTCTGTGAGTATCTTATTTTCTTTACTTATGAACACTTCATGAGTATGCATCACCTCCTGCCTTTACTGTAACATAATTATTGATGGAGCTTTAATCCCACTTTCAGTCGAATGACAATGCATGATGACTCAGAGGATGTTTGTGAGATGGGTAGCCTCAGCTGCTCAACTTTATATCCTGAGAAGAAGTCAGAATCTGGACGCATTTGGGGAGCATCCAACAGCGATGATGACATGTGTGAATTTGATGACAAAGACGTTATTATGGAAGCTGAAGGAGCAAAGCTCAATTCTCCCACAATGTTAGGTGACCTAAATCAGGTATATCTTGTCTCAGAGATTATGGATTGCTTATTCACAAATATCTGCAGCATCTTAATATTTTCCCACCATCTTGTTTGAATTAGAGTTCTAACCCTATCTGCGAGCCTTCTGAAGAATGGAGTTGCCAATTTGATGGGAGCATGGAAGCAAGTCAGAGAAGAGTGAATAGTTTTGACCAGCCAGTTGCTGGGCCTGTTGGTAGTGCTGAAGCATCTTTTAATAATAGTTCATCTCCTTGTGAGCCATCACCCTCTGAGGATGATGATGAAGTGACTGAGTCAAAAATTAAAGCCTTCCTTGATGAGAAGGTAGTGTTTTTTGTGTTTGTGTGTTTATATATCATATGAGTTGTGCTAGTTACATTTTCTAAAATTCTGGTTTTGCAATTGACAGTCTTTTCACTGAATTGCTTCTCTACTTCAGGCTATGGATCTAAAGAAATTACAAACGCCTTTATATGAAGAGTTCTACAACACTTTAAATGGATGCTGCTCCACGAGTGTTACGTGCACCCACGATGAGCAAAACCCAAATTTCTTGAAGTTGCCTCCTAAAAGCAAGTCACCAAAACGTGCTCTTGCGGGAAATCCATCTGCAGCAGTTGATGTTGCTAGTAGCCCTGGGAGTGGTAGTAAAAATTTAACAAATGTTGGCAACCCTACTTCTCAGGATATTTCATCACCGCTCCTTGTCAATGCTCAACAGGAAAGAATTAGCCCAAGGTTAGTAAATATGTTCTTTATAAGGCTTGGCCTTTGTTGATTCTGAGTGGTCTGAAATGGATAAATTTGATATGATCAGTTTGAGCTTTTCGGAGAGACAGAGGAAGTGGAAAGAGGAGCTTGACCAAGAGCTTGAAAGAAAACGAGGTTAGCTTGCATAAATTTGTCTGGGGTGCCAGCAGCTATTCTCTCATTTAGCATAGATTACCATCTTAATGATAATTTTGCATATGCTCACAAATTTCTTTAGTTATTGATTGATTTATTTATTTTGAGGAGGTTATTGATTTGTTTATTCATTGGTTGTGGGAGAAACACCTCATGGTTCTGATTGTTTGCCACAAGCCTGTTGGTTAATGTCAAATAGTTTTAATTGGTTAATGAGTGTAAAAATGTGTTTGCAGAGATGATGCGACAAGCGGGTGTAGGTGGAAAAACATCATCCCCGATAAATCGAGCTTTGAATCAGAGAGAACGGTCAAGGTTTGCTTCTCCTGGCAAGTAATTCTGCAACTTGCATCCACCTTTTGGTTGTGGGAAACTTGCTTCCCTAACGGTAAGTATATTTGACAAAGGTTTTGGTGCAAAGGTTCTATGGGACTTACTGGCTACACAACTTCTATCGACATGCTATAAATCCCTTGTTATTGAGCCCAAATATGTCCCTGTATGCTCTATTATAGAGTGAAAGCTTGTGTATGTTTTTGTGCTACATAAACCATTGGTACGAATAACGGTAGCTTTTTTTGTTTGTCTTTTCTTTTTCTTTTTTTTTTTCCCACTGTTTTGAGAGGGCTTGTGGAAGGAAATCAACAGAGGTGCTTATTTTGGTGCCCTTACATAAAAATTGTATCTTTAATATGGAATAAGTTGGTTTGTGATTGCACAAGATGATCTATGGATGCATATACCACTTCCGAGCTGCATGTATGTATGTTCTTTCCTTGAGAATATGAAACAACATAGACTGCTTTCTTGACCCCCTCTCTTTGTTACTTTTGAAAGTTTGATTTCTAATATGCCAACATAATGATAGCAACCTATGAGAGATGGGGTTCATGTTTTTATTTCTCCTTTTTTGTCTGATCTTTTGATTTTTTTTGATTTTTTTATTTCATATGGAATCCCTAGGCCTGAAATCATGCACACATGCCTGTGTGCATACGCTTGGCAACACTCAGTAAAAACTTGGTTTTCAAAAAGAGCTTACCACAACGATGTCAAACTTATACATGGATTCCATTGTATGCCATTATTCAAACTTGGCCATTTTCAATCGTGAAGATTAGAGGTGGCTATTGGACTAGTTAGGTTGGTTACAAGTCAAGGGTCAACAAAGATGGGTTAATACCAAGTTTTGTCAGTACAACTTTTATTTCTTATAGTATTTTCATAAAGTAATCCCATACTTAGCTAAAACTCTAACTTTGAATCTTAAAAAAAGATGTAAAATTTCTAACTAGAAACAACAATTGGATGAGTTGAGTGGGCCTGGATTATGTTATGAGTGGGTTGATTTGAGTTATTTTATGGGTGAGTCTGCGGGTTAAAGATGATACCCCATCGCTCAAACTCAAGCTTTTGTATGCCTGAATTCAAGAAATAACAATTGGATGAGTTGAGCGGGTCGGGATTATGTTATGAGTGGGTTGATTTGAGTTATTTCATGGGTGAGTTTGCGAGTTAAAGATGATATCCCATCGCTCAAACTCAAGCTTTTGTATGCCTGAATTCAAATTCAGGCATCGCTCAAACTCAAGCTTTTGTGTGCCTGAATTCAAATTCAGCCTCTTTAATCATAAAGATGATTCCGCCATTGCATCATCAAGAAAGGACCAGAACTACACTAAAAAACTACAAAAGTTGTCAATAAAACAAAATGGGGGCGTAGCTACGTGGAGAACTCCCTTGCATTTGAAAATTTATTCTCTGTTCATACATCTGGGTGATCAAGCACAAGATTTATTTGCACAAGTCAAGTCCGAGGTGAAGCTAACTTAAACTCAAGGAGTGGTTATGGGTTAAGGTCTTACTTCAAGAAGAACGAGTTGCTAACTCTTTGTACTTCTTTCTATGGATAGTCTCTTCTGTATTACTTCTCCATTCAAACAAATTAAAAAAATCTAGATATGCTCATGAAAAAAATTATTATTCCCAGAAAAAAGTCCTGCACTTACTGATGAGTATCGAGGCTTGCTACCAATATATAGCGGGACACTTGAGCAGCTAAATCTTTCTAGAATGAAAAACCTCATAAACTTGTACATGTAAGGTACGCAAACAAATTTAAACAGGGAAGAAGCACAAAAAATTACAGCAATGAATGAGAGAAAAACAGAACACAACCTATATGGACAGTGAGAAACTTTCACCAGATTCCAACTGAGCAATATGCACACAAAAGACTGCATTCTCTCAAGCCCTTCGATTCGGAAACTGCATTGACATCAAAACTGGCCGCCGTTTAAATCCACTAATTCCTTCCCCACTCTTGTTCATGCCTTTTCTGCTCCTCAGAGGGGAGACCAATCTATTAGCCAATCTCGCTGGCGAAAGTGATCGCCTGAGCTTTGACGCAGTTGAAGCCTTTGGGGAATTCTTGCTCAAATAACTTCTGCCTCTTGTGGGAGAAATGATAACAGTTGGGCTCTTGATCTTTACTCCAAGTTTCGAAGGTGAGGCCGGGGACTTAATCAAGAACTTATGCGGGGTTTGCCGGTTTCTCACAATCGCCGGAGACCTTGTTTTGCAAAACTTGGTCTGATCTGAAGAAGGCAAGGAATGGAACAATGGGTTTGGGAAAAGCACAGCTTTTTTAGCCCATGGCCTATTCCCGGGAGATATTCTATTTGCCAAATACTGAAAATTCTCTTTACCATTATCTCTTTTATTGGGAGGAGGGGAAGGCTTGAAACTGATCCGGGATCGTGCTCGTTGAAGGGATGGAGAATTAACGTGTAGTTTGATCTGTTTTTCTCTCCTCCTACGGGCACCGAGTTCGGAGTTTTCAGGGTTTTTCCTTTGTTTTCTCTGCCTTGTCTCTGGGGTTTTGGGATCTTCAGAAGGAAGATTGTTAGTGTTTGTAGTACTAACGGCTGAAACGATCTGTCTTGCAAATTGGCTTGCTTTTAGGATTTCTCCTACTGTTTCTCCCACTAACATAGCTGGTAGTGACATCCTATGCCACTCTCCTGTATAAATCATCACCTTGTTAAACAACTGTGAAGTAACTTACAGTGGAGAGAGAGAGAGAGAGAGAGAGAGAGAGAAGGGGGGCGGGGGGTACCTTTAGCATTTGCTGGAAACTTCCCAACTGGAGACTTCTTAGGCGTATTATTCTTCATCCTTCAAAATTGGGGAAACAAAGAGGTACCCATTTTAGCAATCAGACAAAAACAGCTAAATGCAGCAAAAAGCTCATCTTTTGACCCAAAAATGGGGAACCCCATGTTCAAAATCTTGGGTGAAAATGAATAAAATCTAAGGGGATACCTCAGGGATTCTTGTTTGCGTCTGTGGCTAGGTTTCGAGTAACCTCTGGTAGCCTGTGAGCTGAGACGTGTCCCAGAGATCGCCTTTGCGGCGCCAGTGACTGTGGACTGAAGCTCTTCTAATCGAGCCATACATCGATCCATCTGAACAAACACAAAATTCAAAACTCAACGACGAGATAGATATTATGATACGGAAGTCAGTCCCCATGGGGGAAGGAAGAAATGTCTCAATTTGATTACAGAGAAAATGGAGGAAATATTTGTATCTTACATTATAAAGAAACCAAAGAAGAAGAAAAAAAAACCCCACCCAAATCAGATTTCCAATTCAAAAAATTCTCGAACCCTAAAAGCAGAATAATGTAGGGATCCAAGATCAATTTTTTTTCTCCACAATCTTCTCAGAAGACAAAAACTACAAGAGAGGAAAAATCTAGAAAGAGAAATACAAAACTATGATCCACCTTCTGAATGGCTTCTCTGAGTAGGACCGGATTCAGGGCCGCGGCCATCTCCTTCTGCTTCGGTGGGGTTCTCGCCACCATTTTTTCTCTTTACAGAAACACAGAAACACAAAAAGAGTGTTTCAAACTCCCTCTCTCTCTCTCTCTCTCGACTCAACAGTCAAGTTGGAGCCTCATTTACTATACCTTGTGGCGGATCTTTTGTTCCCAACGGTCGAATTCACCCCACCAAGCATTACGTCAACGGCTACTTCTATTTTTTATTTATTTATTTCGTTTATTTGCTTTTCAGCTGAATCAGTGCAACCGACACGTGGCGTCTATCGAGTGGTTCAATCTGAAGGGAAAAGAAGGAGGGGTGGTTGAGTATCACTGAGGAAGGTGTTTGAAAAAGAAATAAAAGAAAAAATTAATCAACTCTATAAATAATAATAGAATAAAATAAAGAGAAAGTTCCATTGATCATTTGGGCCTTCTGGGCCATTTCCTATCATTGGGCTCTCTCCCTCTCTCTCTCTCTCTCTCTTTTTCCTTCTCTTTTCTTTTTTTGGCTTTTTAACATGATTGGAGCCTGACCCAGGTGACACAAATATAATAAGAACATGATTAGGATATTTCAATATGGAAAATACTTAAAGGAGTAACATTATCAAATTTAGACTCTTCAATAAAATAAAAATAAAACCTGGTTGTAGCTTCAAAATGATAAAACCAATGCTTTATGTAATTTAATTCGCAAGATATCCAACTCCTTTTTTAAAATTAAAGTGGAATTTCTAGAATTCCTACCAAATGGTTGCCTGATACTATTAAATTAAATTGATTAATGATGAGAGATAATATAGGGAAAGAGCGTAAAAGTTATTTTTTTTTCCTAATTATTAAATTTTCTTATTTTTTGCTGCAATAGAAAAGTGAATATAAACACACGGGATGTCAGTGGTAGAGTAAAAAAGGCCCCGGTTTAAAAGTTAATATATTGGAAATAATAAATATGAAACTTGTACAAGAAAAACCATGCAAATGGTGAGTTAAGTATGGCTACAAAACCTATTGTTTTGGACATTATATGTTGTATTATTTCTGCCAATGTGACTCTGGAGTCAAAGTTATATTATTTCTAATTTTGTAAAAAAAAAAAAATTTAATTTACCCTTAAAAATCAATAACTATTTTTAGACAAAAGGATATGTGAGAATGATCTGCATGCACAAACGGAAATGGTCCAGATCTGAACCACGAGAAAAAGGGGAAAATATGTTTGTTTGGTCAATTGCACCCTCACTTAATTAGTGGCAACCCAACATTTAAGGGAACATAATTTAGGCATTCAACAAGATCTGGTTCAACAAAACTACCACTAATCCAATTAAAAAAAAAACCAATAATAGGCAAAAAAAAAAAAACTCCCAATTCTAGAAGGAGAGTCCATTTACTAATAAAAGAGAAATCCAACCAAATTTCCAAGTCAAAGTTAATGCATTCCATCCGATTCTGTTCATGTTCAAAACTCGCAAAAAATGAAAAGAGAGTAAATTCTCCTCTACAAATCTCCCTCAAACTTATCAAGTTCCTTTCCCATTGAGCTAAGTTCTAATGGCTTCAATCAACAAAATTTCAACCGGAGTCTTCGCAATGTTGGTGGTGACCCTCATAATGTCTGGCAGCAACCATGGCAACGACCAGGCCGATCTTGACTCAGTTCTCAATACCGCGACTCCGCCAACCTCGGAATTTGTGGTGGGGGAGCCTCAGTATAGGCTCAGAGACAAGCCTGAGCTTCTGATTCCTGCCAAGCATCTTGCTTCCCAGAAGCATGACTCACCATAGAATTGGCCTTAACTGAAGGTCCTATAAATGTGCAATGGCATGCCATACAATGTGTTGGGTTAGGTGGGTCTCCTGAAGAGGGGATTCCATGGTCATATCAATGCCGTCTTCAAGTTTTGTTGGTGCCTGTCATATGACATTCATTATTATACTGATGTTAAAATGAGTTTTTCTTTTTTTTAACTGAGCAGTGTACAAAAAACGTGCACAGAGAAGTTTATAGAACATATACGAGAGGGCGTGAGCCCTATGTACAAGTGCAATGGGACCCATATTTTGTTGTGTTTGTTTTTCAACTTTTCTCTGCCCAAGGATTATTGTTTCCAAGCAGTGCCATAAGAGCAATAAATAAAAATTCCCCTTGTTATATAAAGACTTATATTTCAGATGAATGGGTTGTGAATTTCAAACTTTCAATGCATTGGGAACATAGAAGATTATATAACATAGAGAAACCTGATAAACATAGCATTTTCCCCTCTTCCTCTCATGCTTTTCCTTTCAGAGATTAAATATCCTACTGAGAGAGCAGAGAAAGTGGTGAGAATATTAGATGGATTCCATTATTGGGTCCTCACCTGGCAGCTTTAAGATTTTAGGTTGAGTTGTTCCTTTGCAAGATAAAGGGTATTAGTTATGTAGACTCAAAAGATAATCATGGGAGTTCTATTACGGGCCATCCGCAATTTAAATTGGTTTCACATTTTAAGAAATTTCTGTTATCAATGATCTTTCATTCTAGGTTTGTCACGCTAAGGCATGCACCCTAATTCATTGAGAGATTCAAATAAAAAACTGAATGATTCACCATTGATCCCTGGTTTCAAATTTCCAGTATGCTGAAAAAGAAATTTGTTAGAATATTTATGATCAGAGGGATAATATGACACTAATACCCCAACCCAATCTGAGTTTAGATTTGTCATGCTCGAGTGTACGGTCCAATTCAAAAGCTAAGCGCCTGTCTTGATATTTTTTGCATGTGCAAACCTATTAACAGGTGACCATATTCACAGCCCAACACCTATACTTGAGATCCATTCTCCTGGTTCGAAGGTTAGGCCCTTTTGAAGATGGATGAAAAATTAAGCTCTTCCATATGGTTTTCCCATTTCCCCCATATAAATTCAGCCATTTATAGAGGTGAACTCTTTCGCATAAATTGGCTCAGCTTATGCAGCAAAACTTGATGTTAGTTCGATCACTTTTATTAATACTTGGCTCTTCGATGCCACCGCCCTGCTGTCGCCTCACTAGTAAATTGCAACCGTGACTCGAAAGTACTTTGTGCACAGCACTTTGTCAAAACAAGGGAGAAAAAGAGAGAGGAAAATGAATGGAGAACTTCTCACATATATGGGTGCCGACAGTAAGTCAGGAGCATACATCAGCTACACGAATCCACGTTATAAACAAAATCACCCAAAAGATAAACAAAGAAGAAAGAGAACAAATTAAACCTTGTTCTTGTAATAAGTGTTGACGATACAAACTGTGTAAGCTAGTTTATACCCTGGTCAAAGATGGAGAGGGCAAGAATGACTTCCTGTTATTTTTTAAGCCTCTGAGCTTCAGTGGACTCCATACTACAGGCTTCTTTTGCAGTGCGACAACAGCTGGAAACCTCAATTTTGAGGAAAAGGTCTGACCTGGAGGACTTCCCATGAATTTACTGCTCTTGATGCTAATCGGTGTTGCCTCCACTGTTGTTGCAGCAGCCGCCCGTGTCTTCAACGGACTGTTCACTCTTGATGTACGCCATACTCTTTGTGGATCCCAGACAAATGATTGCCGGCCCATTACGCGATTGCTCTTCTGTTGAGTTGCAGAGGTGTTGAATGGTGTCCCCACTTGTGAATTTGGCTCAACACGAAACGTTGCAAGGGAGGCGCGCCTCCTAGGCTGCAGAGTCTGTGCTGTCGTCGTTTTTGAAGGGGGCTTGACTGCAAAAGAGCCACGCCGTGCTTGCAAAAGTGGCTTTGCCTTGGCTGCCGTCATGATTGTTCTAGACATGTTTTCTTGGTCATATGCCGCAGTACCAATTATGCGCGGTGGAAGAGGAGAGGGTGGGGGCATGAAATTGGTGATTCTTCTTAATGGCAACCTCTGTTTGTTAGGAGCCAACGGAGGTCTCTTCTCTAATGTAAGCGGCATTCGAGCTTGTGTTGGAGCTGATGATTTGGAAGAAACAGCTGCAACGGCTCTACTTTCCTGTTTTAATCTGGTCTTCCTTTCTTCTACTAATTGATTCTCAAGGTCATGAACCTGGCAAGAAAAGTCAATCAGCTTGCTAGATTTGACCAATATGCTAACTATAGAAACGGTCTATGTAGCCTAACTACTTTGAAAAGCAAATGAACAGATCGATAATATTACCTTCTCTTGAAGACATTTGCATACATGTTCTCTAGCAGAAAGTCTCAACTGCAATGATTGCACAGTATCCTGTAATTTCTTTGCTTCTTTCTCATCATGCCTTAGCCTTTCTACCTGTTAATAAATGAAACCCAAATTAGAGTGCTTATATTCATTGAGGAAACTTCATGAAATACTTATGTTACCATATGTACCATTTGCTTGTACTTGAGCAACTCTGTGAGTTCTGGTTGTTTGCGAGCAGGGCCCTGCTCAATCCCTCGAACTCGGCTGGCAAAATTCAGTGAGCAAAGAGTCTCACTCAAGTCTGCAGAACTAGGGCTGATCTGAACAAACATTAACGTTTTGCAATCCCCTCCTGCATATCAATTCGCAGTAAGTCTCATTATGCAATAGCATCAACCCAGAGACTGAGGGCGTTTAAGAACGAAATATGCCAGCTAAACAACAAAAATGACAAGTAGACAGCCTAGGGGGAAAAGCTACTACTACAGAAGCATTAATGTCACCAAATCAGTCTCACTGTATGAACCAATTAATTTCAGAAAAATCTAGCATTTCCCAACAATAATAATAGCACGTCATTGCAAAATGTTGTCCAACTAGGTAGCATACAACAGCATTTCTTTTGTAAGAAAATCAAAGAATCTCACCTAGAGAGCTCTGCAGCAAATGGGTGAGCTTTGAGTTCCTGGTTTTGGATTAAGAATCACAGATAATGTTAGTGAGATGTAATTAGTTAGGCTCATTTGACATAACTTCACATGAGAGAGAGAGAGAGAGAGAGAGAGATGCCTGTAGGGAACATGGGCTGATTTAGATGCAAGAGCAGAGGTGACATCACCAAGAGCAGAGAGGGATTTATTTATAAACTGAGATTCCTTCAGCCTTTCGCCTTCAACTTCAATCCTCCCCACACGCTCACTTCCAGCCAAGTCTACCAGCCAAAGGTGGCTCTTAGTCCTTTGCCCATTAACGAAATTCTCCCCCTTAACAGTCACCCGCAACAAGCTACATGTAAACAACTAATCAGTTACCACCAACATGGAAGAAATCTTTCAGATCGCTCCAATATAGATTGATAATCTAGTATCTATCTTGATATCTAGCTGAATGAGTCGCCTCATATATCTAAAATGCTAACTATTTGAAAGAAGAATTACCAGTGAGAACGACTGCTGAGCTCATTGGCTTGGGTGGACCCAACAGATCTAACCTGGCTTCCGGACTTGAGCAGTTCCCACACTTCATCTGTACCATTAGCACGGGCTTCAACTAGCCCTGGGACCTCTTGAGTTCCATCTGCGGCTTGTTTTATCTCCAACCTGTTAACACATGAAGAAAATATATTCTCTTTATGAAAGTGAAGTTAGCTAGATAGGTCAAAACCAAAATGTAGTAGATTGCAATTTTGCTTCGCTTTATATTGTGATAACACACCCAGAATCAAGTTTGGGTTAGTTTGCTAGTTTAGAAACTATATAAGATCTTAGAAGCTGGAATAGTCCCAATACATAATTTAAAACGCAGAGTGAAGAAGTTAGAATCAAATTTGGACATAACATGGGCCACATCTAGAATCAAATTTGGACATAACATGGGCCACATCTATGTCTGCTCTATTTACTAAATAGCTATTTACTAAATAGCTGCTCTATTTAGCAGCAAAATTATAATTGCTTGACAATAAGAACTAGGAAACTGTTTCTATAGCTCATCTATGTCCTCGTAATAAAATAGCTAATGTTAAACTCAAAAGAATGAAATTCAATTGCTGAAACCTAGAAATCAATAAAAGTAATAAAATTCAGTTCAGAGACATACTTCTTCGTTGGTTGGCTAGAGTTCTCTACTAACAAGTCCCTTATCTTGTCATTGTAAACCTCCAAGATGCTAACAAAAAATTCATATCTTGTCATATTATTTCTACCCTGAGAAATTCTAAAAAGTTCTTCAACTGTTCTGTAGTTAACACCCCTATTTTCTGGGGTTCCTTCCATGGTAAAGGTCTTCCCTGTTCCAGTTTGTCCGTAAGCAAATATGCAAACATTGTACCCATCCAACACTGAAGTCACAATAGGTGATGTTTGTGAAAAAACAGTCTCTGCAAATTTAACAAACTCATGATCAAGACCTGAAAACCAGCACTGCAGTAAGTAGTGTCTTCGGTAAATCCAATTAATATAGAATAGTCAAGTTACCTTGGCTGTCTTCAGGCCTGAACACATGGTCAAACTTAAATTGTTTCTTTGAAGAGTCAGAGCCAATAATCTGTAGATCATTTTCTTGAGATGATTCAAAATCAACTACAGCAGAATAACCATTTGCAATCTCACTCTGGTTTAGAGGTCTACATCTGCAGAAGACTCTGATATTGCCTTTAAGCTCAATAACTTCATTGTAGAGCCGTTTCCTTTCAAAGCTCTCCTCAAGGTACTTCTTTTTCAGAAGTTCATGTTCAGAACCTGTAAAACCACAATGCAAATAACTTGAAACAGTAGAAGGAAAACGAAATATAAGTATTGAATGTTTTTTTTTTTTTCCTTCCCAATCAAAGTTAATACATAAACAGTCAATTGTTGGCTAAATGAACATACTTAGAATTCGCAATGCATTCATAACTTCAGGTTTAGGAAAAGAATCTGCTATAATGCCCTTTACTTCATCCGTCATAACCGATTGCTCCTTCTTCAGATTCTGAGAACATGGTAAACCAAAGGCAAGTAATAGCCTCGGTGAGCATTCAGCAAAATATTTACAACACAAGTGGCTCAGCCCCATTTGGTTCTTTGAGAAAAGTATGGAACTAAAATTTAATTCTTTAAATAATAAGTTACCTAATTGAAACCTAAATCCCCTCGAGATGCTTCAAAAGCCAAAACAATATATGAGGTAGTTTCTGTTCCTGTTTGTCAGATGGACCAAGAGACGCTGCTTTTAAATAAAATTTTACCTCGACTTTGGCGCTTAAATCTCCAATCTTCTGGAAAATTGGATGTTTCTGATCCAGCTCTGGAGAACTTTCCGGAGTATCCGTTGATGCATCAGTTTCATTCATCAAATTAACATTTCCTTGAACTCGTTCTTGAAGAAGCAAAAAAAAAAAAAAAAAACTCAAAAAAGTGCTCTAAAAGCAATAAAAGTTGTAATTCAGTAATGTCCACATGCTTTTTCCAAGAAACCAGATTAAATCACATATTCCCCCAGTTATTGTTTCCTCGAATTTAAACAGCAACAACTCAATTAGGCTTTGTACAAATGTTCCTGTTACTGAGCTTTCATTTTTCTTGAGACACAAACAGGACCAAAGATATACCATTGAAGATGAAAATAAGAAGAATACAAGGAATCCGTCAAGGATCAAAGAAAAAGAATTTCCTCGCCCAGCAGGGAAAAAAAAGATGAAGAAGAAGAAGAAGAACGGCAGATATTTTTTAAGAAGGTTTACAATCTGGATAGGGTTTCTTGAGGTCTGATCTAAAAACAAAACTGAGAGTTTGCAACCTGGAAACTAAAGAAGGGAAGAAAAATACTCAAACAAAAGCCGAACGATTCACTGAACGAGAAATAAATATAGCAAGTACTCTAGCAATTAGGTATAACCGAAACATATCATTTTCTTGAATTCGGAGAAGCGGAATCAAAATTAATCAAAAAAACAAGTAGAGACGAACCAGAATCAGAAGTTGGAGACGGCGCCATGTTGTGATCAGAAATTCCCGAAACAGTTTCTAGGGTTGGATCTGAATGGAAAACACCAAAAGGACGGATTTTAAAAAAAAAAAGAAGAAGAAGAAACAACACAAATCGCAACAGAAAAAAGGCACGAAAAAGAATTTCCTCCACACCTTTCAGAAATTCGCTTCTTTGTTCCATGAAATCAGAACGCTTTGATGAGAGAGAGAGAGAGAGAGAGAGAGAGAGATGCAGAGAAGAAAGAGAGTTCTTGAGGAAAGTTTTCCAGAGCTAAAATGGAGAGAGAGAGAGAGAGAGAGAGAGAGAGAGAGAGCAGATCTGGTCCTTAAACGGTCGTCGGAATAGGGTTTTATCATCAGTTTGGTTCAAAGTTTGAATCGAAGATAAATCTGGGCCGTCCGATCGGAGCGTCTCTTTCCAACGGCTATGTATTTTGGGAGCGGTCACCGCTCGCGTCGCTTCGAAATTTTTGCAATCATGTCCTGCAGTTTTCGTATTTGTTGATGGCAACCCATAAAATTTCACCCTACCAACATTTTTTGCACTTCCAGATAAGAAATTCCATTTTTTCATCGTATTTCTTCTAAGTAGAATCACATATTTAACACGAACCTCATCGCATAAGATGCTCTTATAAACCTATGATAACTGAGTTAGCATCGGATTCTCATTAAATCAATTTTCCTTAACAAATGAGGTCGATTGATCCACGTAAAATGATGTTAACGAGTTTGATAGCATCATAACAGAGAACTTGGAAAAAACATACATTAAATCATGGCGAAAAGTCCATGGGCACAAAATTTTTGAAATAAGGCTTGTGAGATTCTATCATATAAATGAAAGGAAAAACTAATATGTAGTAACTCCGTAGAAGTTAGATGCAGCTGAGTCATATAATGTTTTGAAAAAAAAATATAGAACCCAAAATAATATCATTTTAGATTTGTTTTGTGTTTTTTTTTCCCTCTCTTTTATTATGTGCTACACCAAAGTTAAACCATGAATGGGCTTACCTTTTTGGTTCCCAAGTTTAGGGTTAGGTGTAAATTAGTCCCTTAACTTTTAGAGAGTGGCCAATTTTATCTGCCAACTAATAGAATCATCAGATTTCAATGAAAAACCTCCATATATGGTATATGGGGCTCTATATGAGGTTAAAATTAAAATTTGATGCCTTTCCCACCAATCGAGCTCAAAAAGCTCATCATCCATTAATATGTTTTCCAACATGTTCTAGCATGACAGAAACAACTAAATATACTTTATTTCTAGACATTTTGTTTTCAGACATTTTGTTTTCAGAAAGAACATTAGGTCACAGAAACCAACCGAGGGGGGAAAGTTCACAAGCTAATAATAGACTGAGCTTATGCGCAATAACAATACAGCAGCTCAAGCCCGAGTTGTCACCACCGTGAGATGAACAAGTGCAGAAGCATTAGAAGTACACGAGGGTTAAAATGTATCTGCACTTATAACATTAGATACAAGTTCCTTGGAAAATTCTCCTGCTATGCTTCCTATAATTGCAGAAACCCTCCAAATTGATTTTTCATTTACAGTAATACACAGCAACTTTTTTACAAGAATAATGGCTATTACTAGTACTGTTCTGCAATTCATTCTCAGTTGGCATTTATGACTGAAGAAGACTCGTAAGCAGCATATTACCACGAGAAATTCATATGTGATCAAAACCAATCTACATTCTGGGTTGAAACCTTCGGTTTCTTCTTAGGCTTCCCGAACCGGTTGTTCTCAAATGTGGCTTTTACGATAAGAGAATAGAGCAAGTCTGCCTCAGCCGAAGTATCATAAGGCACATTCAACACACTGCAAGATCAAAATTATTTGTAAGCCATAAATACTTGAGCAATTAATGACACGATCTTGTAAAAAGCAAGATAACACAGCTCAGCAATAAAATTCTCTAGCTTCTTTCTAAAAGATAGCAACTAATTCTAGAATGTGCCCGACTTCTGTCCTAAGTGCGTGCATGTTACATGTTGATCAAGGAGATGTTGTTCTCGAGTCAAGTCTTTGCAAGGTCCCTAACAGTTAGCATATGTGTGTGTGTGTGTGTGTGTGTGTAAGAGAGAGAGAGAGAGAGCTATGCCATAGGAAATCTATTTAGTCATTATTTCAGCTTGAACGATGGTTCCCCATAGTGACAACTATAGCATAAAAACGATAACTCAAGTGTCCTAGGATTTTATTACCTGTCAAGCAGCTCCTCCAGAATTATTCTCTGTGAAGGTGTAACGTAATGAATACAATTTCTAGGGCACTGACCAACTGCAAGCTGAACTCGGTTATCTTCACCATGCCCTGATTAGATAAGAGTTGCATATTTGAATCATGTATAGCAGGATTATCAGCCTCATTCTAATATTATCATGCAACATCATCCACCACAGTTGACAGCGCAATAAGGTAATTAAAATTTTAATCAAAACTGCAATAAAGAAAATTCTTTAACTTGAGTATCCTTTGCAGATTATCTTTAAACATAATGAAGCACTCCTAACATAACAGACTGACCTTGACATCTTGCACGGGCAGTACCCGTTGAAGATACAAATAAGAAGGCGTGAGGAGCTCTTTTCACACATGAATATGGACACCCTGCCATAATTTAAAGGGGTAGCTTATAAATACATAATAAATTTATATTTTTTATAATACATTAAATGACTACACCATTTTAATGAACCAACGGCCACTGGCATGAACTAGTTACATTATAAGGAATCCCTATAAAGAATTTGATAATGAAGGCCTCAAAAAGAAGATTATTAAATACCAGTGCCAGCACAAAGGACCTCATTAACAAAGACATCATATGCCTCACATTCTGGATCTTCAAAGGGATCTAAACATTCCCTACGAACAGTAGGGTAGAAAATGAATATTGGGCCATGGAGAAAGGTTTGGAATCAGAAAAGCAACTACAGCTACAGGTTGCAATCTTCGTTGCAAATTATTACAAAGCATTTCATAGTTCCCACTTACCTCTCAATCATCTCTGATCGACTGAAGTTAGATAATAACTGCACACATAATTATCACCAGAATAAAAACTCCTTAATTAGGTGGTAAATATAAAATGCCCACTTTGTGTTGATTTCAGTAAAGCGGGACTACTAGAAATCAAACGTAGACATGAAATTCAAATACATTTATATAAAAATTACTATGCCAAATTTCGCACCTCGTAGGCCTGAATTACACGACGAATCATCACATCCGAATCCTCCCTACCTTTCCTCACATCAGGATGGAACTCCTTAACCTGTACCCACAATAACAGAAACAAAAGCAAAATAAACTGCTAAATCAATATCACAACCAAAAGCCCTAGCGAATCAATCAAACAATAAATCGGCACCGTCACAAATTCCACCAGTTCAATTTATAAACCCAGATCAAACCCTTATTTCATAATTCCCACTTACAATCCTGGTTAAAAAAGAACGGAAATAAACGGCGCTGAAAGAACCTTGGCTCGGAAAGCGGATTTGAGGTCGGCGGAGGAGCAACCAGGGGCGACGCCGAGAATGGAGAAAGCGGCGGCGGCGGCAGAGGAACGTGGTCCTTCTTCTGCTGAAGCTCTGTATGTACATTTCACTCCGCGCGAATGGGCCGAGGGAGAAGGGGACGAGGGAGAGCATGGGAGTGTGGGAATGAAAAGTGTTCGAGCCATCTCCGTCCCTCACTCTCGCTCGCTCGCTCACAGTTGCAGATTCCTCACACATATCAGAAACGACGACGTTTTGTTGGAGTACCCCATACCATATCCGTATCATCATGGATCCAAGCGGTGACACGTATGGAGACGTATCAGAATAAAAAATTAAATCATTGTTTTATGTGATTCATGAAGACATATTTATATCTATTTATACTATTATAAAATTAAAATATTGTTTATTCAATTAATTTTTTTTTTTGAATTTCTATTAATACTCTCAAATATTGTAGTTATTTACTTACAGTTATCACATAATTGTTTCTCTTTTTATTCAAATATTACAATTATCATACAATAATTTCTATCTTTTTTTTAAATGTCCTATAATACTTTTGATGGTAAAAAATCTAAAAATTTAATTAATTAAAATTTTTATTCATAAATTCTTTCAGATATTATACATTGACCGAAAAACTGTTAAACACGTGCAAAGTACATGCGATGCGCTTTTACGTCAGAATAAAAAATAAGGTCCTTTTGGGGAATAAAAAAAAAAAGAAAACAAAGATATGTATCCCATACGAGTCTAGCCATATCCGACTTTAGGTATAATGGATATGCATCACGTACGGATACGCGAGTCGTCATTTGGCGTATCCATGAGAAAATTGGGGTTCGAATCTATTCCATGGCTTGAGAGAAATTAATCGCGGAGTTACGTTAAAGCCCATTTGAAGCCTCATCTCATACAATATAATCAACAAAAAAATAGAATTTAAAAACTTAAAATAAATATTGAACATGAATTTTAATCTTAGTTTCCCTCTCGCTTGTCCTCTGGTCAACTTGTCAACCTCATAATTTTCCGATGACTTTTTTGAATGGTGAGAATGAAAATAAAAACAAGAATATTGATTCTTATTTCATTATTTGATAATGTAAAATTTAGTAGTAGAGTCATTCATTTGGTTATATGTGACAACCCATGAAGCATCGATAACATGGAAAGATCATCGTATTTGTATCATGTGTGTTTCTGATATCGATACACAAAGATACATTAAACACGTGTCGAGAACATGTCATGATAATTAAAATTAAATTGCATGAAAGATACAGTTTTTGATATGACAGGATACAAAAAGATACTAGCAGGATTACGAAATTAGGGGGGCATGCTATTCTTGATTTTATTTCCGTTTTACATATATTGTAAGTGACTGTTTTGTTAATTAGCTACTAGTTTACTTTAATCTAAATGTTTCTTGATTTTTGTTCGATATTGAACTCTAAAAATATATTTAATATACATGATAATTCCCTGTTTATGTTATTGCGAGCACACACACACAAATATATACATATATACACACATAAAATTTATTATTTTTTAGTTTTTTAATATATTGTATCCCATCGTATCCATATTCTTGTTTTTGAAAATTTATTAAATCTTCATATCGTATCCAATATTTATATCCGTACCCGTACTTCCTAGGCGACAATGAGTGATCAATTCATATATTTTCTCATTTTCACCGAATTCTTATCATCCAAATGCTATCCAAATGCTACCTAAGTTGTCTCTTGAGATAGCATCCCACGCTAACGCTTGATCCGTGAATGAGTGATGACCCAATTCCTTCGCCTTTTGACCCCCACTTTTTTTTGTCGTCTTTGTTTTACTATTTTTCTCCTGGAGGACCTTTTACCCTCTTCTTTGTAATATTTTCTAAATCTCTAATATATTTCTTCTTCTTCTCAAAAAAAAAAAAAGAAAAAGAAAAGAAAAGCACAAACAATTCTACGAGATCACGTCGGACGGATTTATCCATACCAGGAACGCTGGGTTTTCTTAACGTGCACGCCATGGGCGGGACGTCCATACGGGGAGCAACGACCAACGTGGCCCACGCCGCCACTCTGTCGCAGCCATCGTTCCACACGTGGCAGGGTGGGTGCGCATTGTTCCTTCGCATGGAGGGGGCTCGCGCTTACGTTAGAGAGGCCCCGCTCGCAACTTGCGCTGTGCAACGAGCGGTCACCGCCGGCGGACGTTAGAACGAGTCTTCAATCGTCGTCATTGCCCCGAAGAAGGAGAGGTTCTTTGCTTACGAAATCCCAACGGCTTTTGAAACTGAAATGCAATTAATTTTTTTTAAAAAAACTAAAACTAAAACAAAAACCGATCCTTATCTCGCTATTATATCCATTGGAGTCCGCGCCTCTCTCTCTCTCTCTGTACCTAACGGCATATAAAGATCGTATTCCCTCCATTTCTCTTTCTAAAAAAACCCCATTCACTCTCTACAAGCGTGAGAACTTCTCTCTCTCTCTGTGCTTCTGTTAGATTTTCATGGATTCTGCAGCTGAGCGTCGCCTGAAATCAATTCAAGGCCATCTCCTTCCAGCGGCCTCCGATCCGGAGTCGCAGATTCATTCGAACCATACAGCTGCGGAGTTTGTGCACGGTAATCTCCGCATGTCTGCCTTTGTGAAGCGTTTTTCTTCTCTCCTTTTGACAAGTTCATGCTCCCAATTGAATGTGATGAATAATAGATGTTGGAAAATAGTGTTTAGTGGTCAGTTATTGTTGGCGTGAATATTTGTTTGCTTCTCTGCATTTTATTGGACATTGTGACTCTTGATTGTATTTAGCCATGTTAGATGGTTCCTTTTAATCTGGGAACTTGCCACACTGGAGCTCTAATAGAGCTAAGACATAGTTAAACTTCAAAAAGCAGAGTGAGATTGCAACTTTTCATGATGGTAATATTGAGTGGATGGTGACACCAGTGCTTTCTTTTGGCCAATTTTTAGCTAGGAGATGATGATGATGCTGGCAAATATACATACGCACCCATATAATTTAAGAGTGTGTTACAGGGTTTTATTGCAAAACTTTGAGAGTTAGTCTTGATGTTATAATTTTGATCCTTACTAAATAGTTCAGGGTGCAAAAAGTAAAATTCAGTTTTAGTTTGAATGGTCAATAGAGAGTTTTAGATTTTTTTTTCCAGATTATTTAAAAAGATTTTTCTTTAATTTGAAACATGGGCTTTGGCTTCGGATGCTTCCATTGCCAATATAAAAAATAATAATAATGAAAGGGAGGGTGGAGGAACAATTTTGAGTGTTAAAAGTTCTATATTGAACCGACTTTTTTATTATATACATGTTAAATAACTATATTTAAAGAACCTTACTAGCAACTTACAAACATACTTACATACTAACATATGTATATAAATATGCATATGGTAGATTGCCTAAAACTGCTCTTTGTTTTTCTCTACTGCTTTATCAAATTAATGGAAACCTATTGAACATGTTTCAGGTGGGTAGTTTTGGCTTCTTTTTATTCCCTTGCAAAATGGATCACTTTACATTGTTAATATTAATTGATTTTTTCTTTTCATATCATTTTGGTTAAGATTTGCAGGGACCCTAGTTCTGTTTTCATCTTGTCTATAGCTTTGCATTCAGAAACTTCTTCTGATTGGTTTGGATGAAATCAGATGTTGGAATTTGGAATCATCTTTTATAGGTTGTGATCTGAAGCAGGAGCTGAGAAAATTATGTTTTCTGTAAAACTCTGGTTGTTGTGCATTTCTAAAGGCTTTGAACATCTGGAGTTCTTGTTCCAGCTGAGGCTTTTTAACTGAATCTCCTCAATGATCTCAACAATATTATCTCAAGAATACAGGGAAAAACTCTGCTTTTGCTTTTCAGACAGGAGTTTGAATAAATGTCGCTAGAGATTGTTTCCCTTATTGCTATTAATGATATAGTTTTACTTATACTTACTGCTTGCCTTCTGTTTATCCGTCATTATTTCCACCATTTTCTTTCTACCATTACTTGTTTTCATCCAGTGAAATGCTGGTTTAAACTTTTGGGCAGGTCAGCAGTATAGTGTGGGCCTCCCAGAAAAATTGCATATGGGAAAATGGAATGTTCGTCGGTATGCTACATTCCGTTGAATACTTACACGTAAATATTTTCTATGACTATGGTAGGTTGTGCTTTTATGGCAGGTCTGTGCGCTCTCCTTTGAAGCTTGTGAGTAGATTTCCTGATCATCCTGAAATTGGCACATTGCATGATAATTTTTCGTGAGAATCCTCCTTGTCTTCTTCATTTATTTTTACTTGTTACTGCTATCAAACTGGTAACTGGATTTCTGAAAGAAACATGTGGTTTATGTAAAAAAAAACCTATGAGGCTCAATTGCTACTATATGAGTTTAATGGTTCTGCCTCTATAATAATTTACAAAAGAGTTGCTGATACATTTGTGATTATAGACGTGCAGTCAAAACTTTCCGAGATTATAAATACTTGGGTGCACGTGTTAGAGAGGATGGAACTGTTGGAGAGTAAGTTGTTTATCAAATTCCAATATTGGGGAGTCAACAGTTGACTGGCAGATAAAAATTCCATACATTTGATTAGTTTCCTCAATTTGTACATTTGAAGGTATAAGTGGATGACATATGGGCAAGCAGGTACTGCTCGATCAGCGATAGGTTCAGGCCTTCTTTATCATGGATTATTACATGTGAGTCATTTCCCATAACTTGGAAGTTGGACCTTTATTTTTGGGAGGTTACTCAAATCAAATGTATTGACACTTGTTTTTAGACAACTCTGTTCTACTTTATAGAAATCAAATTATTAATTGCTTATTTGGTCCTTTCCGATTTATTTTCATTTACTTGGATTTAACTTTTCTTGTGGGCTGTTAACTAGACATATTTATAGTTTTATATATTTGGAGTTGCTCATGTTCACGCAAGCTTTATATTAAAATATTTAAGTTTCCTTGTATAGGGGGCTCGCATTGGACTCTATTTTGTCAACCGTCCCGAGTGGCTGGTTGTGGATCATGCCTGCTCAGCATTTTCCTTTATCTCAGTCCCATTGTATGACACACTCGGTATGTGTTTATCTCATGTTGGCATTTCCTGGTTTGGTCAAGTTGAACTGCTTTAACATAATATGTATCCTCTGCAGGTCCGGACGCTGTAAAATATATAGTTAATCAAGCAGATATACAAGCTATTTTCTGTGTGCAACAAACACTTAACAGCGTGAGTCTGTTTATCTTTCTTGCATAGCCTTGCAATATTTTATTGTTATATTATTGAATATAATTTAGTAAATTTCACCACCTTAAGAAAATATCCTTCTAGGCTATAATAATAAGATTTCCTAGTTTATAGTGGCAAAACCTTCTCATTTCTGAAGTCATTCATTGAAGCTGCAACCATGTCATGTCTAGATCCTCATTTCTCTTCTTTATCCTAAGGCATGTAATTTTATTTCACTATTTGAGATCTAATTATTCTTCATTTCTCTCATTGAATTTGCAGCTGTTAAGCTTTTTGTCTGATATTCCATCTGTCCGTGTAATTGTGGTATGTGAAAGAACTTATTTGATCATGTTTCTTCATTCTGATCTCAGAGTTAATATATATACATTTGATTGTACTTTTATTAATAAAAAAACCAACACGAGTCAGGTTGTGGGAGGGTCTGATGGAAGCTTGCCTGCACTTCCAGCAACAGCTGGGATTACTCTTCTATCATATTCAAAACTACTTAGTCAGGTAGTTTTTGTTCTCTTTGTGCCTAATATTTTAAATATGAGCTTGCAGTAATTCTCTGCAAATGGTGTCTTGAGCATATAAATTTCTGCATCCTTGATTTGTATGTTTTAGAGCAAAATTTGATTCTGGTTGTTCCCAAGTACTTTGATACATGCTGCGTATGTGATCATTTTCCTTTTATGGAAATTTAGCTGAATGTTGTGTATCAAAATGATGAAGGAAGAAATGAAACGGACACTGCAGTGGGTATAAGGTATGTGGGGCAAAAAAAGGAGGTACTTTAGTTGAAATCTAATCTTCCCATTGGTTCAGGTAGAAAAGGGAAGTGGAAAGGTACAAAGCACTGTTCCATTCCAATATAGATATCATCGATGAACGTGACTGAGTTCGATTCTAATAAATCGAAGAAGACAAAAAACTTTGGTTGGAAAGAAGATAAATGCTTAGTTGAAATGCTTCAAGAGTTCTTCTGTCCTATGCAAAATGCCTCTTTTTAGATGTGGTAGATTTTGTTGAAAATAATGAAATGAAACAGTCCATTCTTACCATTATCTTTCGAATCAAACAAAGAAAAACTTCTCGTATTACTAGGCCTCCAATATCCTTGAATTTTTTTCCTTTTTTATTTCATAATAATAGTGCTGTTTGCTAAGCTTCCATCTAAATTATTCCCCGTGGGAGTGAGACAACTGTTGCATTTGGTTCAAACACACAGTGTTCGGACAGACAACACCATGTCTAGTTATGCTAGACAGCTATATGTAATAGGTAAGTTAATTTATTTTATCACGCCTCAATATTTGTTTTATTTTGTGTACGTCTGGAAAAACCCTCAAATAAAGCAGTAAAGAAAAAAACAACTCTGTGAAGGCAGCAGACTCTGAGTTACCCAGTCCAGATGGATTCTCTGGGGTTCCACTAAGCTCAGAGATAGCTAACTGTTGATGCCGCTTTTTTGTTGCCTCAGGAAGGAAATAGAAACATTAACAAAATAAACTCGCTTTCGAGTTTTTGTTGACCAAGTCAACGGAAAATTATAACATTTTCCGAGCCCCAGCTCGTTAACATTTCGCGAGCCCCCGGCTTGTTAATTCTTTCCAAGCTCATGGCTCATTTCCTTCGCTGAGAAGCCTTTTGGGCACATGGCTCAAGGGTTCTCATCCTTTTAGGGTTTTCCAATTCCTTGTAGGAGGAAGGAATGTTGGGCCCAAGGCCCATTCTCCCCTTCCCTTTAAAAGCAAAACTATAGGGTTTTGCAAAGAGGAGAGAATTTCAGCCGCAGAAGAGAGGGAAGAACAGAAGCGAAAACCAAGGTTGCTCCTCCCTTCCTCCATCATCTCCCAAGAATTACATGGGTTTGATTTTCCAAGGAGATATGTAGGAAACCCCAAGGGTTCGACCCCTTTCAAGCCAAAATGGCTCTTCGTTCATCTTGGTTCATGTTTCTGTTTACTATTCATTATCTTCCCCACTATCTATTCTTCATCGTTCCTCCATTTCTTGGGTCTGTGGCCCTCTGTTCATCATTTCATTCACTGTTCATCACCTTCCCTAATTTCTGGGTTTATAGCTCTCCATAACAGCCCCTGTTCTTCATTTCTGGGTCCAAGACCCATTTTCAGCTACTGTTCATCGTCCCTCCATAACAGCCCCTGTTTTCACCCAAAATGGGCCTATGGTCCCTAACAACCCTAATCCTTCTAATGGTCTTCACAGCTCCAATGGCCACTGTTTATTGTCTTCCCCAAAAATGAGTCTATGGCCCTCCATTAATGGAGCCATCACTCCATTAATATTCATCACAACATCCTAATCGAAGGTACTTCTTGCTCATGGCAATGGATGTAAATTATCATCTCCCTTTAGAATGATGTGAGCTTGAACCCCCCCTAAATCAAAAAATAGACGAGTTTGCTAACTCAACCCCCCGAAAAATCCGCAAACACTGACAAATCATGGGAACACCCTTCTGCTTCCAAAATGAAAGTAACTGAGGAATAAGTTTTTATGACATAGCTATCATGAGGAAAAGGAAAACTCAGCTTGTTTCTACAATCTTTCAAAGTGATTGAAGGATGACTTGTGTGCTGATAATTTGACAGGGATAAGTGTCCTGCATATCATGGAACTTGAACATTTCTATGCATAAAGACTTATTTCTGGCCAATTTAAAATAAATTTGAACAAAATTCATGTTGCCTGATTTTGTTTGAACCACTTTTTTGGTCTTGGATAGTTACCATTCAGTATTTTAACTTTATAAACGCACTTCTTGCTGGTCTTTGTCAAAGTATGCCTTTCGCGGTAAGTATTGAGTAGTTATACTCCAGCCCTGGAAATCCTAGATTATTTATCTTTAAAATGATTCACAAATAAGTTGGTTTGCTCTCTGCCTCCACTCACATAAGGGACTATCATCTTGCCCTTTGTTGATCTGAAATATATTGTAATACATATTTACTTCCAATATTTAGCATTGTACTTGTTCAATTGTTGTCAGTTCACCAAATTCATTTCTCTTAGGGCCAAAGTAGTCTTCAACCATTTTGTTTTCCCAATCCGGAAGACATGGCAACGATATGCTACACAAGCGGTACTACTGGGACCCCAAAGGTAAAATATTTTTTGGCTTTTACTTCAGTTCCCAAATTCTTGCAAACTTCTTATTGTGACATGCTAATTGCTTAAGTTTGCCTCTCTTTTTTTGCCTTCTGGCCAGGGAGTTATACTGACACATGAAAACTTAATTGCAAGTGCTGCTGGTATGAGTCTTGCAGTCAAATTTAACCCCACAGACCTGTGAGTTTAATATCATTTTTACTCAAACTGCAACCATAATTATATCAAATTCTGCATTTTATGATTTTTTGTTTGATATCTGACAGTTACATGTCCTATCTTCCCTTGGCTCACATCTATGAACGATTCAATCATATTATGGGAGTATACTATGGTGCTGCTGCTGGTTTCTACCAGGGGGTATGATTAAACTGACATCATATACTTGGTTTTTCTTTCCTACTTTCAAGGCCTTGATGCAACTATTTTCTGTTTATTGTTGTTTCTTATAGGAATTATAGTTCTGGGCCTCTCTAAATCATTTGTTTTATAGCTAATAGAACATGCTTGAAATGAGTACTTCTGTTTAAGGCACCCAGTTGTTGATGTGAGAGGTACAGAAAGTTACATGAAGGAAAATTGAACCAGCTATTCAAACTACAGATGTGTTTCCTAGGGCACCTCCTGCTGATTAATGCCCGAGGTGATAAGCAAGCAATACACTTCAAAAAAGCAGAAAGAGGAACTCTTTGTTTTTCAGTATCACGCCTATCCTTGAAAAACCTTTATCTAGAAATCATATAATTATTAGGCAGTGTGCATTGTTTTGTGCAGAGATAGGGGTCAAACAGGAAAGAAAATAATGTGTAGAGCAGCTGAAATTGCATGTAATTCCAAATGTTGATGATGGTTGATTTGTTCCTTTAAGGATCACATATTTGGCCTAATTTGCAGGACAATTTGAAATTGGTCGATGATATTGCTGCTTTAAGACCAACAATATTTTGCAGTGTTCCTCGGTTATACAACAGAATCTATGGAGGGTAGAGTCATGGTTAATGTGCTTAAGACATATATCTGAATGAATTCATAATGGCTACAGAGTATTTTTTAATACAGTTGGTCAATTTTTTGTTAGGATAATAAATGCTGTTAAGAGTTCTGGAATTCTAAAGGAGAGGATTTTTTATGCTGCCTACAATTCCAAGAAGCAGGCCATAATGAGAGGTATGTGGTTGGAAATTCTGGTAGGATATTTTAACAGTGTAACCTGAAGCTTCTCAAGCTAACCTTCACCTTCCATGATCGTTAATATGTACATAAGAGCTTTGAAGAGTGTGCAACTTAAGAAATATTAGATCGTAGACAACATAATATTATGGTCCCTTTAGATCTTAATATTATCTATTTTTGGTCACTGTGTGGTCTCAAGAATTCTTTCATTTTCATGACAGTCTGTTCAGTTTCTCAGAAACTATCATAAAGCTCAACTATAGTTAAAATGCAGTTATGTTGCCTGTCTTTGTATGCTATTGTGATTCAGTTGAAGGGTTTGTAAAATGTGCTATTGCAGCTCTCAGAGTTTCCTTTAGTAAGGAACACACGAAAGGTACTTTTCTGCTTTTGACACTTCGATCTTGCATATTATTGTTACAGGACGAAATTCATCGCCAATCTGGGACAGGTTGGTTTTTAATAAAATAAAGGAAAAGCTTGGTGGAAGGATCCGTTTTATGGGTTCAGGTGCTTCACCTTTGTCTCCTGATGTGATGGACTTTCTCAGGGTGTACGTTCTCTCCATAGCATTAATAAACCTTTAAGCCAGGTTTCTCATTTAATGGTAGAGTTTATTTCTCAGATTTATAGGGCTTGTATTATATTCTTTTGCGTTTGTATCCACTACCTGCAGATGTTTTGGTTGTCAAGTACTTGAAGGATATGGAATGACCGAAACTTCTTGCGTTATATCAAATATGGATGAGGGTGACAACACGTCTGGCCATGTCGGCTCTCCTAATCCTGCTTGTGGTGAGCCGTTTAGCTTATGATCCAAAAATTTACCAGTTTGTTTTGGGATCTGTCCCTCTTATGTGTTCTTTCATCATTTTGTGGCTTTTTATTAAAATTTTCTCTTTTTGAATCTGTTGATATAGAATTTAGAAGAAGAAGAAGCTAGTGATGATAACGAAGAATAAGAAAACAAATGGTCTGAAAAGATCCTCACCTTTTGAATGTGAGGAGCATCGGAAATCATCTGTCAGCAATCCTGTTCGCATTACATAATCTATATATGCATATTTGTAGCTTTGGGTTGGTGGAGATTCATCACTAGTAGATTTAGTTTATCCAATTTCATGACCGCCAAAACATTAAGAACAACTTTTAGCCATTCATTGACCAATGAGAAGACTAGATGATCGCAGTGACATTGGTAGGCTGGTGGCAGAAGCAGCTGTAGCAGTGAAATTAGTGTACTTAATCTTTGGTTATCTAAATGATCTGGGTTCACAAACCACTCCAATGTTTCTCCTGATTCCTCTTCATTTCTGTGATAAGAGACTACAATACATATGGTAGAGTTCGAAGCTATAGAAAGTTTATCTTCACCCTTCTTGTAAAATATCATTAGAATCCGTTAAAAATGTGGGAATGGAAGTTTCAATCTCCTTTCTGACATAACTAGTTTGTAAGAGAACAATGATTTTGTAACTTGAATTCCATTTCTTTCGCTGTGTCGAACTTTTATCAGATTGAGTTTCTGTCCATGCACCTCCAATTTTAGAGATTATGATCAACTACTGGCTCTCTCCAACACTTGATGGGTAAAATCGACTCTTTGCTATGCATAGGAAATCGTCTTTCTAAATGATTATAGACTTCATTGCTACTTAGCAGTAAGGGCTAAATAAATCATCAAATGAATCAACATAGACATTGTTTCAAGTCTCGTGGACAAAATTATAAGGAATCCAGCTTTGGCTTACCTTCAGGCAGACCCTATAGAGTGTGAAAAGTGCATTTCATCATATTGTGCAGCTGGAGGTTATTGGAAACAATAAACTAATTCTCTTGGGAGTAGATTGGTTTCTACCATGAGTATTATTCTATCTTTTGTTCTAAGAAGTTGTTTCTTGTTTCTTTTCCAGAAGTTAAGCTTGTTGATGTTCCTGAAATGAACTACACCTCTGATGATCAGCCCTATCCTCGGGGGGAAATTTGTGTTAGGGGTCCCATCATTTTCCAGGGCTACTACAAAGATGAAGTTCAAACGTATCAAGTTTCACAAAAATATGTTTCTGTTTTCATAATATAAGTGTAATTGAAGATATGGAATCTAATTTTCCAGTTAATTGGACAGGAGAGAAGTAATAGATGACGATGGTTGGCTGCATACAGGTGACATTGGCTTGTGGTTGACTGGTGGTCGACTAAAGATTATTGATAGGTTAGATCCAATAACCCTTTCCTCAGATTATTTTAAAGGATTGATACTTGTCCTGTCGTTTTTATGCAATAGTGGCAAAATAATTTCTGCTATAGTTCTTACACATTTTATTGTAATTCTTGGTTCCTGTCCATTAAAGTTGATGCTTGAACTTTGATTTTTAATTGTCTGGTCGATCATGTCGACAGTAGACCATCGTATAGTCCCATATTTATGTATAAAGAATTGCAGTAAGCAACTGAAGCATTTATAGGCTCCGTTCTTTTCTTTTTCAATACAAAGTATCCTCTGATTAGCCCTTACTTCCATTTCAAAATATGACTTTTCTAAAATGTATGAAGGACATGTGATTGATGCTATCAGGAAGTGTATAAAGTTTACAGCAGTAACTGTACTGCCAATCAAAATATAATTCAATTCTCTAATCACTTTCAGCATTATGGCAGGAAAAAGAACATATTCAAGTTGGCACAAGGTGAATATATAGCACCTGAGAAGATTGAGAATGTGTATGCCAAATGCAAGTTTGTGTCCCAGTGTTTCCTTTATGGTAAGGAGGTGCTATACTTTGTAATGAGCTGCAGTATTATTGTCCATATGCTGACTCTATAACATTTTGTAGGTGATAGCTTAAATTCTTCTTTAGTAGCCATTGTCTCAGTGGACCAGGATGTGTTAAAGGGTTGGGCCGCATCCCAAGGCATCAAGGTGGTTTCTTGACCCTGCTACTTCATTTCCATTCCAAAATTCGCACATGATGTTGATAATACTTCAGAATAGTACCCTCACTTAGTAATCGAAACACTGGCCACTATCATTTGTAGACACTTAGTTGTTTCCCCATCCATGCGGGTGCAATGCGGAACAAGCTTGGTTGATAGCTACAGTCTAGTTTTCTTCTTTACATATGAATGTTAATGATGTAACCCAGGCTCAAACAACTTGCCCATAAACCTTCCAAAGCTGCATCATTTTGACTCACTTAAGGTCTATTTGAAAAACTTATACATAGGTGGAAGATCAATTTGCAAATCATGTTACTGATGTGAATTAATTACATATAGGTAACCTGTGAATCTTATCAAACTAGTAGTTTGACTCTCTTGACATGCATTATTGCAGTATGAAGACCTCGAACAACTCTGCAATGATCCAAGAGCTAGGGCAGCTGTCCTCGCTGATTTGGATGCTGTGGGAAGGGAAGCTCAGGTAATCCTTTTCATGAATTCCCCTTTCAACTCTTACTTGTAATCTTGGCTTTAGTCTTAATTCATGAATTTTTTTTTTCACTTTGCATCTTCTTTTCTTTCAATTCTTTGCAGTTGAGAGGTTTTGAATTTGCAAAAGCAGTAACTTTGGTGCTCGAACCATTCACCATGGAGAATGGCCTTCTCACTCCTACATTCAAGGTAAACTGCAGCTGGTCCTGCTTTGTTACGTCAGTTTCAGCTCACTTCTTGTCCACTTGAGCTGTCTATTTAGGCAAAATATGCCAAAATGAAGAACCCGAAGCCTCTATTAGTTGAAAAATCCTCTAACTAAATAAAAAATAAATGGTCTCTAAATTATAGAAAACATAGGAAACATGTAAAAGTGAATTTTACTAAGCATAAAATCAAGCTAGCTGGAGAACCTTGTTTTCCAAGCTATGTCGACTGTTTGCCATTACGAGGTGCGCTTTAAGGTTTTGAAGGGACCTTATGTTAGTCTGGTTCTCAAATGAGGCCGAAGTCAGATTTCTATGCTTAGTGTTTCAATTCATTTTCCTTCCTTCCTTTTGTCATTCTCAGATCAAGAGGCCTCAAGCGAAGGAGTACTTTGCCAAAGCAATATCAAAAATGTACTCAGAGGTTTCAAAATCTGATGCGACGCTCCAAAAATTGCTGTGAAATGTCCTAATTAACAAGCATAATCAGGAGCGATACATAATTTATACTTTGAGTGAGAGAGCCTCCCAAATCGATATAGATGGCACGAGTGGTTGCTGTATTATAAATTGGGGTTCTGAGGACCTTTTCAAGAACAGGCTCTGCTGTTCTTCTGTTGTAAGATGCTACAAACTTCGAAAGTTTTAATCGATCTCGTGAAGGAAATCAAAAGGATCGAGTCTTTCGGAATGCATGATTGGAGCAGGTAAAACGTGTATATAGGATTATGCAGAATCAAATAGAATGGGTACCTGACAATAAATATTCATAAGATGGTGAGGGAAGTTAGCAGATTTTTCAGTGTCAAACACAGACTTCCAACAATTTAGGGGACATGGAGGCCCTCTACATGTTCAAGTTTAAACTCTGAATGTTCAAATTAAAACTCTAATAAATATTCAAATTGAAACTCTTGGGTCCACGTGTAAATATGTGGTAAACTGAGAGAAAAATCATCCCTCCAACTTTCTCCTTCTTCCATCTTCTGATCCTGACATTAACCTATGTTATGCTGAAAGCATCTCTCCAACCGTCTCCTTCTTCCCTCTTCTGATCCTACACTTAACCTAAGTTGTGTTGAATTTCTTTTTTTAAAACAAGCGCTGTATACCAACACAATGGATATAAGAGCTATTAACATATCCTATCATATTTTTATATAATTATTAAATTGAATGAAATTTGGAGAAAACATATATGGAATAGCGATATCACATCATTCATGTCGCAATTCAATTATAAATCAACTTTATTCTTTATTTCTTATGTAAGTGTGGACCATCTTTTCTCACCCTCCCATAAAAAGTGCTGAAATGGCATGTTGTGATTGGTTGCAATATGAATGATGGAGTATCGCTGTCCCACAAAAGTTTTTCTCTAAAAGAAGAGTGATTAGAATTTTTTGATAGTTTGAGGGTGTATGCAGATGTAGAAGGATTAGAATTTTTGGACCAAAATAAGATGTTCTACATTGTTGAGGGACCAACAGTGCAATCTAACCTAAATTCTCATCCAACTATTTCAGTCAAAGGAAATGCGCTACCCTCTCTCTCTCTCTCTCTCTCTCTTGAAAAGATGGGTTGCTGCGGCGACGAAGAGGACGATATCTTTAAACAGCTCCTCCCCACCAATCGCCGCCCCGGAACCCTAACCCTAGATCCCCCCACCACCGCAGGAGACGGCTGCGCCGTCCTTTCTCCGATGAACTCCAATTTCGAGGCCCTCGTCAGCAAGGACATTCTCCGCCTCATCTTCCGGGGCCTTGTGGTCTCCGACCTGGCGCGTGCGGCGTGCGTGTGCCGGCTCTGGAGGACTGTGGCGTCCGACCGGGAGGTGGTGGTCGGGGCCTTCAAGGCGCCTTGGAGGTTGAAGGACGTTGTGGGGAGTCCCAGCAGCTCTGGAAGCTTCTGGAGGGACGCTAGTCTTAGCCGGTTCGCCATCTCGCATCGCCTGGTGCGTGGAGACACGGTTGCTAGTCTCGCCGTCAAGTATTCCGTTCAGGTTTTTAATCTTTCTCTCTTGAAGCCTATCGGGAAACATAGTTGATTTGGTATGCTAAAGTAATGGTTTTGAGAAGTTCTGAATTCTTCTATGTCTGCTTATTATGAAAAATTTGGGATTCTTAAAGATGATTGGTAGCGAGCGCAACAGATTTGTGGATATATCCTCCCGCCTTATTTATTTATTTATTTATTTATTTTTATTTTCTTTGTTTCGCGAAATTGAGGTGAAAGGACTAGAAATCCTAAAAGTAATTTCAGGATGGAATTTTTTTCCCCGGTGCAATGTAACGATTTACATTTACTTTCCTTTTCTTTTCATAATCGGCCCGAAAAGGAGAAGGCTTAAGTGATGGGTTTGTGTTAGTAAATATTTTTATTGTTGAGCATTCATCTTGGAATTATTGGGGATTCTTTTTTTTTTTTCTGTAGAACCACTTTGGCTGAAGGGGATCATTAAAATTGGAGAGAGAAATGGAAATAATTATGGAGGAGCTGTGATAATGTTTTAGAAACTCATCCTAGAAATGGAGATAGGGAAAATTGGAGAGGATGTGGGTTGTAGAAGCCACTCATGTGCAGTTTGAGAACTATATGGAAAACACAATAGAGCAATCAAGGGTGTTGTGGTAGATGAGTATGAAAAGTCTTCTCTCTTTCCTCGAAATAAAATGAGGAGTTGGTTCCTTTTATCTTCTTTTTTCCCTATATTTCCCTGTCTAAATAAACTATTGATGTTTTTTTTGAGTTCATTAATATTCCAATCATGCTATTCAGCTATCATAACTCTGGTATCAAACAAAATAAGAGGTAGCTTGGTAAAAAAAATGGCTTGAAGCGCAGGGATACTTATGTTATGATATTACATAAGACAAATAGTGTTCTTCTTGTTTTGGTCTCTGTAGGGTGGTTGATGAGGTTAGTCCTATCCTTATTGACGCCTAGCATAGTCTAGCACTTGCTATGCTAATTGCCATTTTATTAAATCACGTTTAGCAAGCTATATATTATAATGATTTTTCTTTTTGGTATAAATTATAATGATTGTTCAAAACTCCACATTTATACAGTGAACCATTAAGGTTGTAAGCTTTCAAATTTAAGACTTTGAAAGTGAAATCATGCTCCCCTCCAAAACATAAAAAAGGAAAAAAGTTTGGAATTAGTAGCTGAGTTTGGGTTGATGTGATGCAATCAGTGAAATGACAGTCTAACTCCAGTGCAAGGTGCAGCCATTATTATTGAGAGGACTAATGCATGTGGGTAGAGGCTCATAGGCTGCTATTTGGATTAAAAGTCAATTTGTATATGTAACTAACATGGGTTGTGAAAGCTTTTTTTGATCAATACTATGGATTGTAAAAGCTTTAGGTGGCCTTCTGTCTATATCAGAGTAAAATAATTTTTTTTTATTGTTTAATAAAATCAAATTCGTATAATCATAGTAGCTTTTTTCAATTGATAGGAAAGGATATGGGGATGAGGCTTGTACTCAAGATCATGGAAAAGGTCAACAACGGCCCTTAACAAATGGGCACTGAATCCCAATTATGATGAGATTATAATAGCAATTACTGTATTCATTCAGTAGCAAGAGTGTAACGCCCCCTGCTATCACCTGGAAAAAAAAAAGAAAAAAACTAATCTGAACCGTTAACGTTTTCACTTGGGTTACTTACTGGGAATTTTCTCTGGCTGTCTGCTCGTACTAATTAAATTTTCTTTAATCTGCATTGTTTCTAATGAACTACAAGGTCCTGCAATGAATTCCTAAAAATGTGTTTCTTTCCGTTCTTTCCTTCCTTTTACTACACTGAATTGTGTTTCTGACATGTCCAGGTTATGGATATAAAACGACTAAACAACATGATGAGTGATCATGGCATATACTCCAGGGACAGGTTGCTCATTCCCGTGAGCAGTCCAGACCTCCTCATCAATGAAACATGTTATATAGAGCTTGACACGAATGCAAAGAGGGAAGTTGCAGTACTCTATTTAGACGGTAGCCCCGAGAAAAGGCATAGCTATTTGCTAAAAGGAGCGATGTCTGACCATGGCAAGAGAAGGATTATTGACTCCTTGAAGAAAAGCATGCAAGTTGATGATGGAACTGCCCACTACTACTTGTCAGTTTCAAATGGCGATCCTCGGGCCGCACTCTCTGAATTTTCAGAAGACCTTCAGTGGGAGAGCCAGGTAGGCTCTGCCTAGTTTGATGCGTAAATTGAGGCCGAGACAGTTCTGAGTTTCCTTTTATTCCTGTTCCCTTTGGGAGTTCCTCAATGAAGTGAGAATTTGAAGTTCTTTGGAAGGGTTGCAAGATTTAACAAAACATTTCTTCTTGTTTGGGATGTATAATCAAACGGATCAAGAAAGGTCGTTGAATGTTGTAAATTAAGTACATATTAAACTGTCCAAGATCAAGAAAGGTCGTTGAATGTTGTAAATTAAGTACATATTAAACTGTCCGAACAAACAATTTAGAGACCTCTATTGCTCTACTTGGAAATTTTCTTTGTCAATAATAATATATGGTTTTTCAAATGGGTCAAGTGCAGGGCCTTGAAATTAAGGTGGTTGTTCCCCTTCAAATGTTTTCTTTGTTGTTCTTAACTGCAGCGCCTTGCTTCAATCCTGAAGCAATGCAACCCTGGTAATCAGTATGAGCTCAACCAACCCTCTCTCATCTTTTTATGGCCATTAGCCTCGTTCAGATTCTATCAAGGCATTGGATTTTCTTGGGAAAATAAGAAAAGATGCTCAGGAAGCTCAGGGAAAATTACAAAACTGAAGTTTGGGCCAATGAAGATATCATACGCTTTGATCTTTCCTAGCAGTGAAGTTAGAGTCAGTGGCATGGAGATTTCCAATGAGTGTTCAAAAATTTAGAACATCAGTTTCTGTGTAGCAATGAAGCAGTACCTATTCCCCTAGGCAAAACTTGTTGCCTTTTCGTTGAAAACCAGCTATGAGAAGTTCTTCTGATCCAAACTTTTGTTGCTTTTTCATTTTTATTTTTTATTTTTTTAATCCTAGGCAAAACTTGTTGCTTAGATTCAAAGAGTTATCCAAGAATTTTAGGGTTACATCTTGTTTACCGGTTCTAATTTCTAAAATATTCATATTATTAATCAAAGTGTAGGGGCTTGTTTGACATGTTTGCCGCCAAAAAGCAAGGCAAATATGCCAAATAAGCCCCTATACTTTGGTTAGCAATATACTATTAGGATTCCTTCGGATGGCGGGAATGTGAACGAGAATCAATATTGTTTGGTAATATGTAAGGTTAATAAAATGGGCATTTTCCTTGCAGTGGCAACTCCCTTGTATGAAAACGGGTATTTTCATTTTATTTCCACCTTCTAAATGCTACTTTAGAAAAGGTTTCAAAGGTTCAGGGTGCATTTGGCCTTTTTGTCAAAGGAATAAAAATAGAAGCAAAAAAAAAAAAAAAAAAAAGAGCAGCAGTTCTAACTAACATTCATTTACAGTTCTTTGAAAATTAGGTTTGGAGAGATTAGGCTGAAAATTCAATTGATGTTTGCAATTGGAGCTTGACATGTATGGCTAGAAACTATTAGGCTTACAAATTATTGAACCACTTTCCTTGTCCCCATTTAAAACTAGTAAAAATATCTAAAATAACTTTGGTGATTATCGAAGAGATTCCTGTATTTTTTTTTTATCACACCCCCTATGTATATGAAGACAATGAATTATTGTAATTAAAAAAAATATATTTTCTGATTAAAATACAAATCCCGAGGTCGTAGAAGAGAGGGGAGGTTGCCTCTTATTCTTCTTTTTGTACACATTAATTTATTATTTCGATTTTTTTTCCCCATAATTTTCACATTTTATTATGTCAGACATATCTTCCAAATGAAGCACCAGTACCACCATGCAAGTGTAGAGAATAACTACTAGTAAGCCTCCGAGGGAATGAAACTGGAGAGCTCAAGGAAGCAGATCGAGTATACGACTATGCCTGCTACAATGATCCAGAGGATCCAGACAAGGGTCCAGATTATGCCCGACCAGTTCTTGGTGGGTCTACAGAGCTCCCCTATCTGTTATTCACTACATTTCATTCTTAACAGATCCAAACACTGAAAGCAGGCTTCCATTGCCAATGAGCTTAAACGTTTATATTCCAAGAGACGAAAGATTTAATCACTTGAAGATGGCAGACTTCATAGCTTCTGCATTAAGGTCCATCGTGCAGTTCCTCCTTCCTGAGCTACAAGACCGGTTTGACAGTACCCCTGGTGAGTTTGACACTTTCCAAGACGTCCTGGACCTCTACTCAAGTGGTACGAAGAGACCAGAATGGCCTTTACTTGGCAAGATTAAGAAACACATCCCGTCGGAAGTTCTCGAGGAACTCCTTCGAACTGACTGTGAACAACTCCTCGACTCTCACAATACCTCAAGTAATCAAAGGTGTTGCTTTGACTTGGCATTGACACTGCACTAACATTTTTGAAACTGGAAATTTCATATAATTCATTTCTTCTGCTTGAACAAGAGATGCTGTGCTTTTGAGCAGAGGACAGGCCAGCATGGACGGCTGACGAAGAGTTTGCAAGAGAAATGCTAGCTGGCGTGAACCCTGTTGTCATCTGTCGTCTCCAGGTAATCTAGCACTTCCATGAATTACTCTCTTATAACCCATTCACAAGTTGAAAATGAAAAATGAAAAATGAAATTTGAGGGCTGATGCCTGATTTTAGTTGTTCAATATGTGGTCTTTGAAATCGTAAAATTTATTAATCCTGCAAGCTAGATCCTGCAGTGTATGGCAACCTGGGCGGTTCGATAACCAAAGAACACGTTGAGAAGAACCTAAATGATGAGGAGATAAGTTTCCTAAATTTTCCTTCTTCCATCCTCATATTTTCAATCGAATAAACCAAAAAGCACATATAATCACTATGAAGCATTTTTCAAATAGGCCATCAAGAACCACAAGCTATTAATATTAGATCATCATGATGCACTGATGCCATACCTGAGGCGGATTAACACCACCTCCAAGCAGTACAGCCACAGGAACGTGCGGGAACCATATGGAGATTCCGTTACTCTTTGGACAGATCGAAAGATAGTCTTGAGGAAGAAGTCGATGTCGAAGATGAAAATCCCTTTCATGACGTTGGACAAGATAATAACATAGACCAGACTAGATTGGTGGTGGAATTAAGATCGAAGTTGCTGACTTCTTCGGAAAGATGCACGCGAAAGATTATTTAGATTGGGAATCTAGCTTGGAGAATTATTTCGAGTGGAAATCCATGAACGAAGAGAGAAAGGTGTTGTTTGTGAAACTCAAATTGAAGGGAGTTGCAGTTCAGTGTGGAAGAGAGTTGAAGAGCAGCGTGCTCGTCAAGACAAGTTTAAAATCAACACTTGGGAACATATGAAGGCTAAAATGCAGAAGCAGTTCTCACCGGCTGATTATGCAATGAATTGTATGAAAGATTTCACACATTGAAGCAAAAAGGCATGACGGTAGAGGAATATACTTCTGAGTTCAACAATCTCTCTATTCAGGTTGGTTTGAATGAGAGTAATGAACAAATTATGCGTCAAAATCTTTCTAAACTGTACCGATCAGTTAGAGGTAAGATGGGAGTAACTCGCCTATTCAACCTAGAAGATGCTCGACAATATGCCTTGATGGCAGAGAACAGGGTTTGGCAATATGGCATGAGCCGGCCTCTAACTAGTCATATTGATGGCAGCGTTCAACAAAATCGAGTCAGTGCACGGGGCCTTCGGAGTGATCCAAGAGCTCAGAGAACCGATCAAGTGGCTGCCTTAACCAACATAACCGGTGAAAAAGGTGCTTGGGTTGCTCGTAGAAGTTAAAGAGACAAGGGAATATCGAAGTTTGAAATGCAAAGCAGTGCTGGCTCAAATGTTTCAAGGGCGACTAGCAATTCACAAATTCGTTGTTTCTCTCGTGGAGAGAGGGGTCACACTTCTTATGCATGACCACAACGACGGGTGAACTTGGCAGAATTTGAAGGAGAGTGGGAAGGACCATCCGAACCCATCTATGATGTTGATGGTGATGAAGAAGAAGAAGCTGACATTTTTCCAGCACGAGGAGTCTTTGGTAGTGCGCCAAGTGATGAGAACACCCAAAATTGAAGAGGAAAAGGATTGGAGGAGACAATATATTTTGAACCCGTGTCTTTTGTGGAGGAAAAGTTTGCAATGTTATTCTTGATGGGGGTAGAAGCGAGAACATTATTTCCAAAGAGGCCGTAGAGACGTTGAAGCTCCCAATCGAGAAGCATCCTAATCCATATATGGTTGCATAATTTCAGAAAGGAAAAGAGATGTCAGTTACTTCCCATTGTTTAGTTCAGTTTATCGTGGGAAGTGATATTAAAGATGAGGCATTGTGTGACATTGTGCCCATGGATGCATGTCATATTTTAATGGGGAGGCCATGGTTATATGACAAAGACATGTTGCATTATACTAAGGCCAACACTTGCTCCTTTAAGAAAGGTGGTAAGAATTTAACTCTGCATCCTCTAAAAGATGAAGTTGTTGTTTCATCTGAAGCTAGTAAGGTTCCTGTCAGCAAAGAAATTCAAGGAGGAGAGCCTAGAAACAGGGATCACGTATGCCTTGGTGGGCAAAAACGTGACTAATTACCAACAACAGGAAGTACACCAGAAATTCAGCAATTATTAGAAGATTTTAGAGAGATAATTAGTGAAGAATTGCAATGTGGCCTGCCACCAATGCGAAATGTCCAACATGCCATCGACTTAATACCTGGTGCAGCCTTGCCAAATCTGCCAGGATATAGAACACCACCTGCTCATCGAGCTGAAATGCAAAAACAAGTAGAGGAGCTGATTGCTAAAGGCTTGGTGTGTGTAAGAGGCATTGTGCTGTCCCAGCTTTACTCACGCCCAAAAAGGATGGGTCTTGGAGGACTTTGCGGTGAAAGCTTGAAAAAGAGTTGAAATGCTATAGCACACGTCATCCACAAACAAATGGCCAAACTGAAGTGGTTAACTGGAGCTGGGAAACTTATTGAGATGTCTTGTTGGGAAGTATGTTAAGTAATGGGATTCCATTATGTCACAAGCTGAATTTGCCTACAATAATTTAGTGAATAGGAGTATAAAGAAGACACCATTTGAAGCAGCCCACGGACTTAAGCCGCAACATGTTCTTGATTTAGTTCCATTGCCACAAGAAACTCATGCGAGTGAATATGGTGAAGCTTTTGCAGAGCATATTCGAAAAATTCATGAGGAAGTGAAAACAGCAATGAGAATTAGTAATGAATCTTATGCAGCATCAGCAAACCAGCATCGACGGGCCAAGGACTTTGAAGAAGGTGACATGGTATTGGTGTACTTAAGGTGAGATAGATTCCTTAATGGAACCTACCATAAATTAAACGCAAAAAAATTTGGCCCATGCAAAGTGAGATCAGCTCCAATGTCGCTAATTCATTGGAACTGCTTATGTATTGGAACTGCCACCAGAATTACAGATTCGCCGGACTTTCAATGTCGCTAATTTATTTCCATTTGAGAGTCTTGATGGATCAGCACCGACGGATACTCAAGTTACACAGCTTCCAAGATCACAACCTGATGTTGTCCAAGATGTATTGGATGTCAAAGAGATAAATTCTAGTAAGGGGCAACCAGTACAAACGCTTTCCCGTGAAGTGGTTGGGTAAACCAACGAGTTAAAGCACATGGATTGCAGAAGATGAGCTAATGAGGATTGACCTAGAGACGTATGCTGAGATTGTGAAGATTTTTTCGATTGAGTAGACTTTCTCCCTACCCTGAGGGATTGGGGTAGGAGCATCAAGCTATTTTATTATTCTATAGCTAATAAGTAATCATGTGGTTAGTATGTGACCATTTTAATTATTAAGCAGTCATTAAACTAGCATGTGACGTTTTAATGAGTTTTAATGACTAATATTTGTTAGGTCTTTTATGATCAAGGGCTGAGAATAGTTCTTATCTTAACCCTAGTATAAATAGACCACTAGGGTTCTTTGTACAGAGATTATTACTTTGATATTTTCAGACTTTAAGGGTTTTCTCAAACCTAAAACTTTGCTTACCATTCCAATAACAATCTAGTAGATTCTTAGCAATTTTCTATCTTTACTGCTGTGTTTGTTGTTTTCCAGCATCACTTAGTAATGCTGGAGAACAGTTTTTCCAGCAAAGTTTGCCGTGGAATTGTCGGCTACTATTTATAAATGGGGGAATTACCAAATATCCCAAAGATATAACCAAGGAATTCAAGAAACATAACATAAAATGGGTCATAAGTAGTCAGTAAAGTTTGATATGACCTTGGATAAAAGAAACTCGTAGAAACTTATAATGAAATGGCTTAAAAAGTCAAAATTTGAAGTATTAAACCCGAGTGGTCAAAACAAACAAAAAGAAAGCCTTCAAAGTTGTTTAGATGATAATGAAAATGGTCTTGCTTTGTGTTATTATTCAGAGGAATGGCAGTTAACGGCTTTAGTTTCCCACATGGGCTCCGCCTGCTGATAGAGGACTATCCATATGCTGTTGATGGCCTTGAGATCTGGCCAGCAATTGAAACGTGGGTTAAAGAGTATTGCTCCTGCTACTACAAGACAGATGAAACGATTCGAGCAGATTCTGAGCTTCAGCAGCGCTGGTGGAAGGAACTTCTGGAAGAGGGTCATGGCGAGAAAAAGGATGAGCCCTGGTGACCAGAAATGGAGAGTGTTCATGAATTAACCCAAGCAAGCACCATTATCATATGGGCAGCTTCTGCTCTCCATGCAGCAGTTAGTTTCGCACAGTACCCTTATGCAGGCTACCTCCCAAACCGGCCAACCTTAAGCCGCCAGTTCATGCCCGAACAAGGGACACCCAAGTACGAGCAGTTGCAGTCAAAACCCGAAAAGGCTGTCTCAAAAACAATTACAGCCCAGCCGCAGACCCTACTTGGCATTTCCATCATAGAGCTTTTGTCAACGCATTCTGCCGACGAGGTTTATCTAGGACAAAGATAAACCCCAGAATCATTTGAGAGATTTCGAAAGAAGCTGGTGAATATTGAGAAGAGAAGAGGATGAAGAACAGAGGAGGGGGCAGTCAAGGTGCCATATTCTTGGCTTATTCCTGTCAGTGAAAACGGGCTTACAGGCAAAGGGATTCTCAACAGCGTCTCGCTCTAATTCGTTTCTAGTAGTAAATCAGTATACATGAATGAATCAGCTACTTCTAAAAAAATAAAAATAAATAATCCCCTAAATGTGTGATTATTATGCTAATCATCAGACCCAGTTTCTATCTTTTATTCCATGAAGGAATTTAGATAATTAGGTACACATTGTTCTTACCAATGAAGGATGAAAAAACCTTACTCGGCATTATACTCAAAATTAAGGCAGGTCCGCAGAAGTTCTAAAGGCTTGATTTCCGTAATAATATTTACCCAAAATTATATTATAGGAATAATATGAAATTCATCGTCAATATACTTGCACAGTACAAATTGATTAACACACAATCAGCATAAATAAATATAATGGTAAGAGAAAGTAAGGATATCCTTACCTAGAGTAGAGGTGCGGCACTCACTGCCCTAAGAAAATAGTCATTGGCCTTCTTGCAGGTTCTTGGTGGCGGTCACTTCGGAAGCTCAAAAGAAAAAATACTGTAGGGAAAGAATTGTCTTTCATTTGTCTATGCATATTTTGTATGTTAAAATCCTGTTAAATACACTTATGTACGAGTAAAAATTAATGGGTCAATGAAAATGAAAATGAAAATCCATTAATTATTTTTGATTTAATTTTTTTTAATTGAAATTCAAACATCACCGTCGTCGCTAACCCAATGTGACATGGAGTTGGTTGCAATGAGAAATATATGATATACGATAAAGTTTGAAAGCCTTTATAAAAAAACTCCATTTGGTTTAAGACATTCTTAGTTAGAATCCTTATAATTTAGGACATATTTAAATGAAGATATCCCTTATCCATTTTCCTTTGGATGGAAAACCGATGCAAGAAGGCTATTGAAATTAAATTTAAAATTAAGGTGGTCTAATTATACTAATCGACTCTACTTAAACACCTATAAATCACGGGGAAGGGGAGGAGGATTTTATATTTCTCAATTATAAATGAATATAAATTATTTTTAACAAAATTATATGAATTGAGTAATAGACCCACCGAAATACGCAAGGCCGTTTGGAATTGAAAGTCCGATCCCACCGTGCGGTGCAACAGATTTGGGTTTCTCCGTTGGTCTTTTCAAATTATAAATACTCTCTTATCGACCGTTAGAAGGGAAATTTAGGGGTATATTTGGAAAACAAACTGCTCTTAGAACGGGTCTCGCCATTTTTTGGCGCTATGGATTAGGGTTTCCCGCTCGTAAGAAGTGTTTTTGGGGGATTTGCCGGTAATCGACTCTCTCGTACGTTCGATCTTCTCTCCCCCTCCGTTCACCTGGACTGATCGCGTACCTCAGTGATGGCGGATCTGAACGCGTTCAGCGTTCGAATCGTCTCCATCGACTACTATATGGCGCCGCCTATCCCTGACCTTGATATTTGCTACAGTAGTTTCCAGGGTATGCTTACGAGCTACTTGTCTTTTATTTGTTCTCGAAAGCTAGAATTTGTGTTGTTTTTAGATGTTTTTTAAGAAGCAAGAAGAATTTGTATTTGAATTTATGTTTCAAATGCTCGGTGTTTTTGTTGTGTATCTATGGGTTTAATGGGTGCTGAAGGTGGGAAGGTGAACGAGGTTCCTGTGGTAAGAATATATGGTTCGACGCGAGCTGGACAGAAGACATGCTTGCATATACATCGAGTAAGATTGCCTCTTAAATAATTTGTGCTTAAGATCCGAGGTTTTTGTGGAAAGTCATTAGGAATACATTCTATTATGGCTTACCCCCTTTTTATGTATGCGTGTGTGTGGTGTTTTAGGAGGCATGGTGGGAATTCTTCATTAATTTTAACTGGTAAATACAATTTTTGTGTGCTTATTAATATGTGACCTGTTTGTAGTTCTAATAAAACATACCATCAAGCTGTTTTATAATTATATGGAACATAAAGGAACTTGTTGTCAGGCTGTTATATAAAATTCATCAAACATGGAAGGACAAAGAGGAGAACAAATGCTTTTAGCAGTGATAACTATTACTATTACAGTAATGGGAAAGTTGTGTAAGCTTATTGATTCAAACTGTAGGCAGATTACATGTTTTATTAATGGGTTTATTGCTGAGATGTTAAAAGTTGCATTCTATAGCTTGCAAAGTAGTTATTAAAATGATTTGCATCATTGTATAAGCTTGCAGGAACCATTGTAACTCAACACTATTGGTTTTGCTTTAAGAGTTGAAATATTATCATATCAATGCTGTTTTGGTATTTACTGTTGTCTATATTACCATTTGCTTTATTATTCAAGGATTTGTTTTTCAATATTTCAAATGCTATTAATATGGTAATCCTCTCTCTGTGGTCATATAGTCCTTGCTTTATATAATTTTCAGTGTTGGGGCCTGTGGCAAATCTTCCATCTCTCTCTCTCACTCATACTCAGTTGACACCTTTAAATTTTGGGCTAAATGTTTATAATTTTGCATGCAGGCTTTACCATATTTTTATGTGCCATGCACAGATATATCTGTTCATCCACAAGATGAAGGTATTATCTATGTCTAGATTTATATTGTTGAACAACACGACTGTTTAGTTTTTGTTGATATTGTTGTTCTTATCTTCATCATTGCCCTGTCATTAAGCTATTTACAGATGGAATCTTTGCGAATTTATAATCATATTTATTGCATGTATAAGCATGGTGATAGGTACATTATTAAGTCCTTGTTTGGTGCATTGGGATCAGTATGCTATTTGGCGTGGTTTGCTTCGCAGTGCTCCTACTTGAAATCAGTCTTTGGTTGATTCTAGGTCTGCTAGATACTTTTTTTGTTATTTTTATTGTTTTCTAGTTCCTCTCCTTCATTTTCCATGACTCGGCACCTCATCACATGCACTTAAACATGCTGAGCCACACCACATACTGCAAGTACAATCCTACTGATTTCCAATCTTTGATCCATCCAAATAAAAAATAAAAAATACTATACTTTCTTTATTGGGTTTTGGGAATTATTCAATATCTTCGGTTTTTTTATAGACAAATAATCTGCAATTTTGATTCTTTTCTGTGTAGGTTATATTTTAATGTCAACAGATATAGTATATACGGAATTTACCAAAAAAAATAATAATAGCATATTTGGATGAATTTTTATGCATATTGTCTGATATTTAGAGTTAGAGCATCACTTGTTTTGTTTTTTTTTTTCCTTTTTCAGATTTTAATCCATGCATTATGTTTAAGCATCCGATTAGTAATTTAAACATATAGTCTAGGATGCACCGACACTGACACTAGTACGGCAACATGACACGTTACCGACACACGACATGTGATTAGTAAAAAAATGAACAACTTCAAGTTAAATGTGCAAATGATAAAAATTAACGAAATTTCAGTAAGTAAATTACAATAATGGTTCACTAAGGTTCATGAAATAAAATGAAAGTTCACCAAGAATTTATATTCCAGATCAGGTTGGGGAGGGAGGGAGAGAGAGAGAGAGTGTGTGTTGCTGGTCGCCAAGAGAGAGAGGAGTTGCTGCTGGTCGCCGCAGAGAGAGAGAGAGAGAGAGAGAGTGTGTTGCTGGTCGCCAAAGAGAGAGAAAGAGTTGCTGGTTGAGATTGAGAGACTAACCTGGAGTTGTTGGTCGCCAGAGTTTCTGGTCATAGGGGATTTAGGGTTCTAGTGAGGGGGTGAATCAGGAAGAGGGGGGATGGCGGATGAGTAAAGTTAAAAAGGAAACAGGGGGAAAAAAAAAGAAAAGGAAAAAAGAAAGAAAAAAAATGTGTCTTACATTTTTTTTTGGGGGGGGGACACGGGTGTCGCTTGCGCGTCTTGAACGTTGACCGTGTTAGGCACGTTGACTGTGTCCCAGACTTGTTGGGTACGTGTCTGTGTTGGGAGAGTGTCGGATATTGGTATGCAGCCCATTTTAGAGTGTCGGTGCATTATAGCATATAGCATATTTTTTTGCGTATCCATCTTCTTTTTTAATAGAAATTAATCATAAATACAAATTTCTTATTGAATGGCACAGATGATACATACCAACATGTTATATGTCTTGCCATTGAGAAGGCTTTAAAGGTACATCTTGCTTGATTTGATCAGATAAAATACTTAGTTTCATATCGTTTATATTGCAAATATGATGTGGACTCTTCCTCTGAATTTACAGCTTCAAAGTAGAGCTGGTTCAAAACGACAGCATGTGCATGGCTGCGGTCTTGTCCGAGCAAGGAAACTTTACGGTTTTCATTCCTCAGAGGAGCTTTTTGTGAAAATTTATCTGTATCTAATTGTTAATGGCCTTTGTATTTAATTTGTTGCCAGAACTTTCTGCTTTGCTTGAGCAGTTTCTTATGGCTGCCAGTTTGGATGACTGAATGTTCAAGCGATCATCGATATCTCACTTTATTAATCGTTTGTTGCCTTCTAATATGTTTTAACTAGTATGCCATTTTACTCATCATTCATAATCTTGAAGGAACATTGGGTTTGCCAAAATCTGTGGGGTGTCATCTGTACACCCTCTTTTAGGCTTACAGGGAATAGAAGAGGGAACTATGTTGGAGATATGACTTTTTCTTTTGGTTTGTATTTGATTGAGGTGAATGGAAGTGTCTCTTTGTATTAGGTACGGATCAGTTTGGGACCTAGACCTTACTTTCAAGTTCAAATTTGGAGGTTGCTACTCTTTTGGGTAAATCTTTAGCCAGATTGGGCGGTTTGGCTATTGTAATTACTATCTTTTGCATTGCATGGTTGGATTTGTTGATGAAGTCTACGTCATGCAAAACCTGTCTAAATATGTCACACAGGAAGTGGTTGCTGGGTGTATGCCAAACTGTTTGATATTTGTCTTTGTTACTTTTAGCTGTTGGTTGACGTTAGTAATTCTTGGATGTGTTCTTTGTAGCTCCTGTTTTTTTTCTTCTGTTTGTGCATATCTTTTTTTCCTGGCGAGTATGCAGAACACCTTGACAGAAATTTCAGCTATTATCCACATGATGTCTCTCGTGCTGCTAGTCTTCTTCTGGTACATTCCTGACCCAGAAATTGATTCCTATTCGGGTTTGACACCACTTTATGTTATATCTAGGCTTTGGAGCCATGCAATTTTTTACTCATTTATTTATGAAGGGTTATGTTTCAGGATTACATCCCCAATTTAACTGTCTTCTGACCAACATAAAATGTTTTATGTCTCTGCCAGCATTTGTATTTACTAAATAAAAACATTTCTCTTGAGTTTTCAGTTTTTTCTATTTTTTTTTAATTAAAAGGCAATGGGGATCCCTTGAATTTCATTACTTGATTGTGTTGCGGAAATACCCACAATAATAGATAATTGAAGCGATAACAGAAATAAGCTGGAAATGAAATGCAGGAAAAAATAAAGAGAGACACCGAACTTACATGGTTCACCCAAAATAGGCTACGTCTACGGAGCTGCTGTAGATCTTCACTATATGGAGAAAATAATACAAGGGAGAAAGGATTTTTACAAGTGAGATAATTCTCGGTGTGGTTTGGAATGGAAGAGAGGGTCTCCTTTTATAAGGTTCAAGGAGCCATTTCTTTGTTTACACTTTCGATGTGGGATTTGTGAACATTTTAAAGGCTCCAAGAGTCATTCCATTCTTCAATCTTTCCGATGTGGGATTTGGACTTCAACATTCTCCCACTTGAAGATTAATTTTAATTATATCTTCACACTTGGTCAATGCAGCAGCTCGTCACCTTCTTTCAAGCTTAAAGGCCAACTGAAGCAATACACAGCTTCAGTTTATCAATGGTCACCACTTTTGTCAACATGTCGGCTGAATTCTTGCTCCCAAGAATCTTCTGTAGAGATTACACTCCATCTTCCAATGCTGACCTGATAAAATGGTAACGCGCCTGTATATGCTTTGTCCTTGCATGAAATACTGGATTTTTGGCTAAGTGAATAGCACTTTGACTATCACAGTATAACACACTTTTCTTGCGAGTGACCAAGTTCTTCCAAGAATGACTTTAACCAAATCATCTCCTTGCTTGCATCTGTCACTGCCACATACTCTGCTTCAGTTGTAGAAAGTGCAACTATCTTTTGCAGCTTTGAAATCCAACTGACTGCCGTCCCACCTGTCGTGTAAAGGTACCCAGTGGTACTCTTTCTTCCATCAATATCTCCTGCCATATCAACATCCACATAGCCCTGTAATTTCAAGTCAGACTTTTTGAAACTTAAAGCTAAACCTGCAGTACCTCTCAAATATCTGAGAATCCATTTCACTGCCTCCCAATGCTGTTTGCCTGGATTGCTCATGTACCTGCTTACTACTCCCACTGCATGTGCAATGTCCGGTCTGGTACATACCATGGCATACATTAGGCTACCTATTGCTGAAGCATAAGGTACCTTAGCCATATGATCTCGTTCTTGCTCTGAGGTGGGTGATTGCTCCTTTGACAACTTGAAGTGACTTCCCAAAGGAGTGCTTACTGACTTAGCATTTTCTCTATTGAACCTGCTCAGCACTTTGTTCACATAGTCCTCCTGTGATAAATTTAGTCCATTACTATCCCTGATGATCCTTATTCAAAGGATTTGTTTTGCAGCACCCAAATCCTTCATGGAAAAATTTTCAGACAACTCCCTCTTGAGCTTGTCAATCTCCCATTTGCATCCACCTGCTATCAACATATCATCAACATATAGAAGTAAAATGATATATGAGTTACCTCGCCTCTTGATGTAACAGCAGTGATCTGCTTGACACCTGGAGAAACCATTGCTACCCATGAAACTGTTAAACTTCTTGTACCATTGTCTTGGTGCCTGTTTAAGACCGTATAGGCTCCTTTGAAGTTTGCACACCATATTCTCCTTACCCTGTACTTCAAAACCTTGTGGCTGTTTCATGTAAATCTCTTTCTCCAAATCACCATGAAGAAAGGTCGTCTTTACATCTAACTGCTCTAAGAACAGGTCTTTCTGAGCCACTAATGCGACTACCGTCGGGGGAGAATATCTCATTATAGTCAATGCCCTCTTTTTGCTGAAATCCTTTCATTACCAACCTTGCTTTGTATCATTTGCTGTTGTCATGTTCGCCTTTTATACGATACACCCATTTGTTGTGCAAGACTTTCTTGCCTTTAGGCAATTCTGCTAATTGCCATGTCTGATTAGATATCAAGGATTTCATCTCTTCTCTCATGGCTAACTCCCACTTGTCCGACTCCTTAGCCTGTATGGTTTCATCATAGCTCTCTAGCTCATCTCTATCAGTCAAAAGGATATAGTGTAAGGAAGGAGAGTACCTTTGTGGTGGTCTAGTGACCCTGCTAGACCTCCTGACAATAGTAGGGGTGCTTTGGGTTTCTTCTGGGATGACGTTCTCTTGTTCTTCTCTTTCAAGACTCCCACTTGGGACTGCGTTCTCCTGTTCTTCTCTCTCAGGACTCCCACTTGGAAGATCTCTAAGTGGAATCATCTTAGAATCTTTACTTATATTCCTGGAGTTGTTGTCCCTGTCTTTATACAAGAGGTGTTCGTTGAAGATCACATCTTTACTCCTGATAATTTTTCGAGCTTTCTCATCCCATAACCGATAACTAAACTCAAGTCCACCATAGCCAACCAAAAAACACCTTTTTGACTTGGCATCTAGTTTGTTCCTAGCAGAAGAGTCAATGTGCACATAAGAAACACAGCCAAATACTTTCAGATAAAAAAGATTTACCTTTTTCCCGCTCCTAATTTCTTCTGGTAGTTTGAAGTTCAATGGTGTGGATAGACTCCTAATTTCTTCTCCAGTATGAGAAGTCCGTACCATCGAACTTGTCGATCTCGGGTCCTGATCCTTCACCTTCGGCCATCGCTTCACACCAAGCTTGTAGCAATTCCAAGGTTCCCAAGAAAGACTGGTAGGGTCAAAGCCCGGCCCAAACAACCAGCCTCCTTAGACAGAACAAGAAAAATTCCCAAGAAAGACTGGTGGGGTCACAACGGTCCCACTTAAGAACTAGCCTCCTTAGACAGAATTTTCTTAAATTGCTACCAGGCTCCTAAAAGAACCTTAGACTAGGCTCTGATATTACCGTTGGGTAATAAAACCCCGACCGAATAGCGCAAACAGCTCCCTAAGGAATTTTCCTTTTCTGATGTGGAAGATCAGACTATGTTGCAATCACAGAGCATATTTTGGAAAAAAAACCTTGCTCTGATACCAATTGTTGCAGAAATACCCACAAGAATAGATAATTGAAGCTATAACAGAAATAAGCTGGAAATGAAATGCAGGAAAAAATAAAGAGAGAGACACTGAACTTACGTGGTTCACCCAAAATAGACTACTTCCACGGAGCTGCTGCAGATTTTCACTATATGGAGAAAATAATACAAGTGAGAAAGGATTTTTACAAGTGAGATAATTCTCGGTGTGGTTTGGAATGGAATAGGGGGTCTCCTTTTATAAGGTTTAAGGAGCCATTCCTTTGTTTACACTTTCGATGTGGGATTTGTGAACATTTTAAAGGCTCCAAGAGTCTTTCCGATGTGTGATTTGGACTTCAACAGATTGTATGCAGAAATATATGGATTTCATTTTACAGATTAATAAATAATGTAGTTTTTGATATACCTGTTTTGCAGGGAGGTGCAGTTCTGAATAAAAGTTTACAGCCTCATGAATCACATATTCCTTTTCTTCTCCAATTCATGGTAAATCTTATCTTTACATTTGGATGCAGTTATTTGATTGATGTGTCTACAAGGATGGAGAACTGTACTTTTGGTAAAAATGGTGAACAAAAATAAATAAAATAAACATGCTGCTTTTGACATTAACCAGATAACTATCTGATGTTGATTCAAAAAGAAAAGAAAATGATGACACTTTTTTATTCAAGCTTTGGATGTTAAATGTAAATGAAGGTCTTTTGCTTTTATGTTGTGTGTTTTGCTTGGTCTTGTTTATTGATGAGACTGCTTGATCTGCCCACTACTTAATAAATATATTATTATTCTTGTTTTTAATTGCAGCCTATAGAGTCTCTGAGCTAGTATGACCACAAAGTGTTGGGATATTGTAATTGTATACTTAGATTAGGCTTATCTATATGTGTTATGAAATTTGATTTTCTTTATCATGTTTGCTACAAATATATTATGCGTACAGATTAGGCTTATCCAGATGTGTTATGAAATTTTATTTTCTTTATCATTGTTAATTGAGTGTTTTATGTTATTAGGCTTTATGATATTAGGCCCATTAGGATTGTTTATAGGATTTCTTTGTCTAAGTGTGATAGGACTTCCTTGTTCAAGTGTGATAGGGTTTCCTTGTTCAAGTGTGATAGGATTTCTTAGCAACCCTAGTATTGAGTATTATAAGATAGATACTCTTGGTGTCCATATTAGGGTATCCGACTTTTCTCCGTATAATTCTCTCCTCTTCAATTTATACTATGGTATCAGAGCCATAAAAAGAAAACCCTAACCCTAACCCTAACTCTCTCTCTTTTGGCTGTCCCCCTCCCTCTCTCTCTTCTCTAATAGTAGACACTTAGACGATTACTCCATTCTTTTGTTTACGATTCTCTCTTTCTTTTCAATCATAGTATTGAGTAAGGAAAGAGAGAACTACTGTTGATGTTTGATCAGATTTCTCGAAGTGGAGTCTTTCGTGGTGGATCATGGCATTAGACGCTAACAAAGATGAGATTCGGGATTATTCTAACCCCAGAATAGAGGCGAATCCTCGAGCGATTGTTTTTGAGCTTCTTTCACTCTCTATCACTAAGTTGACGGATCATAAGTTGGATGGATCCAACTATTATTTATAGAAGAAGATCGTGAAGATAGGTTTGGTTAGTTTAAACAAAGATGATCACTTGACCGATGATCCACCAACTGAGGCAAGCCACGAATCGCATTTGGGTATGTGATGATGCATGTTTGTTTATGCAATTATTGAATTCCGGTGGATCCAAAGATAACTTCATTAGTGGCTCACGCAAGCACTCTTAAGGAATTGTGGACATACTTGGCAACCTTATTTTCTGGGTAGTATGATCTCCTTAGGGTTTATGGTCTTTTTCAAGCGTTCTTTAGGGCTGATCAGAAGGATCGGAGTCTTTCTGGTTATTTTGCAAATTTTAAAAAATGCTATGAGGAGTTTAATGTTTTGCTTCCAAATTCTGTGGATGTGGCCGCAATGAGGAAACAACGCGATGATCTTGCAGTCATAAGCTTCTTGGCTTTCAATATTTTGTGACCTTTGTGAATGACTTTTTGCGTATGACTTGGTTATTTTGCTTAAGTCCTGTGCGGACTTACTGCGTGTCTATTCTAATTTTTGTGCTGAGATTTGTACATAGTTCTCGACTATTGTTCAAGTGCTTCGTACTGATAATGCCAAAGAGTATGTTTCCACCTAGTTCAAAGATCTCCTTCGATCCCATGGGTCTATTCATCACACTTCGTGTCCCTATACTCCACAACAGAATGGTGTTGCTAAGCAGAAGAATCATCATCTTCTTGATGTGTCACGCACTATTTTGTTTCATATGCATGTTCCTAGGGTTTTCTGGGTTGACGTAATTCTTACTGCCTGCTACCTCATCAATCGCTTACCATTGCCTATTTTTAAGAGGGAGGTTCATGCTTGTCTTTTGTTCCCTCAGCATTCGTTACATTTCATGCCTGCAAAGATGTTTGGTTGTGTTTGCTATGTGAGAGATTCGCGTCCTGGTCTTTCCAAGCTTGATGCCCGTGCTCGTCGATGTGTTTGTGGGCTATTGTTGGACTTAGAAAGGCTATTGCTGCTATTCTCCCAAGCTTCGTCGTTATATTGTCTCAGCTGATGTCGTCTTCTTTAGACTGTGTTTCATGTTCCTCACATTGAGTCTGTATCACTGCCTACGGATGATGATTTCCTTGTTTATAAGCTTCGTCCTGCCTTATAACCTGTGGTTTGGGATTGGATCACTCAAACTTATTCTCGTTGTCCGCCTCTCCCTGTCTCATCGCCCCCTGCCCCAGTTGCTCCTATCTCGTTGGAAGGTCCTGTTGCAGTACCTGCGTTTGATCTTGATTTTCCTATTGCTCAACGGAAGGGCACTCGCTTATGTGTGAACCATCTTATTGATCGCTATGTCTCTTATCTTGGCTTGTTTTCTGCTGCATGTAGCTTGGTTTATACACTTGACTTAGTTTCTATTCCTCGTACCGTGTCTGATGCTCTTGCTCATCCTGGTTGACGTGCTACAATGCTTGATGAGTTGGCTGCCTTGGATGCCAGTGGGACGTGGTATCTCGTGCCCCTTCCTCGTGATAAGTCAGCTATTGGATGCAAATGAGTCTTCACAATCAAGGACAATCCCAGTGGCTCCCTTGCCCGCTTGAAGACTTGCTCGGTTGCCAAAGGTTATGGCCAACAATATGGTGTGGATTACTTTGATACATTCTCTCCTGTGGCTAAGGTGACGTTTACTCATCTTCTTATCTCTCTTACAGTGACCTTTCAGTGGCCTTTTCAACAACTTGATGTAAAAAATGCTTTTCTCAACAATCATTTAGCGGATGAGGTTTATGTTAAGCAACCTCCGGGGTTTGTTGCTCAAGGGGAATCTCGTCTTGTTTGTCGGCTAAAGCGATCCCTATATGGTGTGAAATAGTTTCCCTGAGCTTGATTTAGCTATTTCAGTAGGGTAGTGATAAAATTTGGACTAAAGAGATGTTCAAGTGATCATTCCATATTCTACTCTAGATCCTTGGTAGGTATGATTCTGTTAGCAGTTTGTGTTGATGATATTGTGTTAACCAGGAGTGATGCTGGTGGCATTTCTCTCTTGAAGCAATGGTTGCATCAACACTTTCACACTAAGGACCTTGGGGAGTTCCATTATTTTTTGGGCATAGAAGTGGCAAGATATAAAAAAGGCATTTTCTTCTCGCAAAGGAAGTATGTTCTTGACCTACTTAAAGAGATGAGTATGTTAGGTACTCGACCTTCGGACATTACTATGGGTCCTAATTTTCGTCTGTCACCAAAAGATGAAGACTTGCTTACGGATCCTGATAGGTACTGTTGCTTAGTTGGGACACTTAATTATATGGCAATAACGTGCCCAGACATTACTTTCTTAGTCAATATAGTGAGTGAGTTTATGTCTTCTCCTCGAACTACACATCGGGATGCTATGTGTCAGGTTCTTCACTATTTGAAGGGTTCTCTAGGACGTGGTTTGTGGTATCGTAACCACGAAAACACTAGATTGGAGAGGTTCTCTGATGCTGATTAGGTGGGATCTCCTAGTGATCAAAGATCCACGGTGGGCTACTATGTTTTCATTGGTGGTAATCTTGTATCTTAGAAGAGCAAGAAACAGACTATTGTGGCTCGTTCGAGTGCAGAATCAGAGTATAGAGCTGTGGCCCAAACGACGAGTGAGTTAATTTGGCTCCATCATATGCTTAGTGAGTTTGGCTTCCCGGTTAACGATCCTATGAAGTTGTGTGTGACAATCAAACTGCCATTCACATTGCAACAAATCTTTTGTTTCATGAGCGCATCAAACACATTGAGATGGATTGCCACTTCATCCGCAAGAAGATACTGCAAAAGTTGATATCTACAGAACATATTTGAATGGTGATCAACTTGCCGACATCTTCACCAAGTTTGCAAGTGCGTGACATTTGAGTGCCATTTGTAACAAACTGGGCGTGCATAATATTTATGTTTCAGCTTGTGGGAGAGTATTAATTAAGTGCTTTATGTTATTGGGCTTTATGATATTAGGCCCATTAGGGTTTTCTATAGGGTTTCCTTGTCCAAGTGTGATAGGGTTTCCTATAAACCCTGGTATTGAGTATTATAAATAGATACTCTTGGTGTCAGTATTAGGGTATCCGACTTTTCTTTATATAATTGTCTCTTCTCTCAATTTCTGCAATCATTTTTGCTACAAATATATTATGCGTGCAACTCTCATCTTTACTCCGTTTTCGAATGATACCATGGCAGAATGTGGCATTCTTCATCACTTAGATGGTGAAAACATCTCGAACCATGCAGCTCACGATTCTTTAGGATGGAATTTCCATGGTATCTAAATTTCTTGTGTAGAGAATTTGCTATTAGTTCAGTAATTAATGAGTTACTCCCTCGATATTAATTATGGAGGGCGAATCCTACTAATTATCTACAGTTAGAACCTATTAATAATTATAGCCAGCAAGTTTTGCTATTAATTATGATAAAAGAGTTTTAATATTAAATTATGGTTAAAAGTCCCAATAATCAGTGTTGGGTATGGCTTAGCTTTCGTTTAGGTGCCGTGAATTTTTTTAAAAAAAATGAGAATAGAAAATATTACCACATAAAATAATTCACAAAGAGAAGGATGATGAGGAATTGTCTAGAGGAAAAAAGAGATCCCAAAACAAAGAACCACAAAATAGAATAGAAGATGTTATTGCAAAGAGAATTTATAAAGAAAAGGATGATGGGGAATCCTTATAACGGAAAAAGGAAACAACCTGAATCAAAGAACCCCAAGACTAGAGGGCCTACCAGCTTCTCTGAGCATCCTAGAAAGATGCCTCCCTTTGACAAAGCGCAGCTACAAGCTGTTAATAGGACTCCATAAAGAAAACTATCCAGTCCAATGGCATCGAAGATGTGATTTAGGATGCTTAGCTAGGATTTTGATGCTTCAAACTGGGGTTTATAGTTGAGGGGTAATTGATGGGTTCAAAATGGAAGAGCGCTAGTAAATTGATATATATGACGGGCCTCACCACTTGGTCAGCCTTGAACCCCATACTAGAACATTAAATGTTGCTTGAAGATTTCTAGACACTGAAAAACTGCTACTTCCTTTGCTTATCCAAAAAATATAAACTGCTGCTTCCTTACTGATTACAAGTATATGTGATGCGGGATGCCTATTCAGACAGGAAGGCTAAATTTAGGAAATTATTGTAATTTTATTTTATTTAGAGAGAATAACTAGAATGTTGTTAGGATATTTTATGTTTGGTATTTAGTATAATGGGTTTGCTTGGGGCCCAAGTTATCTATCCCTATTTATAGATCTCAAGTCTTAGGACTTGAATTATTGAATGATGAATTAATATTGAGATTTATTTCTGTTTTTATTCTCTTTCGCTCTTTTCTCCTCATATTCCTCATTACTCCTCTAGGGTTTTTCCCCTTTTCCTTAATTCTCTATCTCTTCTCCTCTTTGTTCCTTGCTGCCCTACATCAAGTGGTATCAGAGCCAATCTTGATCCACCACGTTGTTTCCTTTCTTCCTCTTTTTCTACCAACTCTCTTTCCTCTTTTTACTAAGATTTTATTCTTCCGTTGCCTAGCCAGCAGCACACTTTCTAGATCCTCTCATCTGCAGAGGCCTGGCTGCATCTTATTGCCCAGCTATTTTATTGTAAGGGTCTTTGTTTGCTACTTAGCGTGTGGGTCAAAGGTCAAAAGTCAACAAGTCTAGCCAAATATTTTAAATTACAATCAGTCCTTATGATTTCACAAAAGTTCAATTTGACTCCTAAACTTTCAGAATCTTTCAATTTAGCTCTTGGAGTTTCAGCAAATCATAATTTCAACCAAAATTTTCAGAAAATTGCAGTGTGTTTCAGATTCTTCAGAAATTTGAAGAAACACCCTCTTCTTTAGAAACTTATGTTGCATGATTCTATACTAGTTTTATGATGGACTTAAATGGTTTGGATTATTTTTCCAAGCAGCATGGCTTTAATATCATGTATTCTGTTTATTCCTATTCAAATGAGCATGAGGCATGGAACGCATGTACAAGCTTTTATACAGTAGCAAGATGTGCACTCAAAAGCCGCATGGTTCTCATTGATCACTGGTGTTCCAAAAATTTCATCTCAGAGAGTAGCCTTCAAGCATTAAATTTAGAAGCGGAATCACATCCCTTTCCTTTTAGCTTTCCGTGGGTTAACAATCATATCTTGTAAGTCAAAGAAAGGTGCTTATTTTCTATCCAGTTTGGTGATTTTCTAGTTCAAGTATGGTGTGATGTTCTTCCCAATGTTGTCAGTAGCGCATAGCACACAAAAGTGCAAAGGTTTTCTGGAGCTATAGCGAGAAGCGCAGCACGAAGCTCATGCTTTACACATATGTAGCGCATCAATGTAGAATATTTTAAATATAAATATAAATAAATAAATAAATAAATAATATATATATATATATATATATATTTCAATACTCTATCAAACAACGATATTAAAGGCTAAATAAAAGGTGCTATATGAATACAAATTCAAGTAAAACCATGTTAAGTCTTAGTAGCACAAACTAAATAATCATAATAGTGGTTCTACAAGTGAACATAAAGCAACAAAGGCTGGCCTAAAAAGCAGAATCATCATCAATCAATCCGTCATCGCCACTGGCATTTTCATTTGACAAATTTAGATTGGAGTTAAGGGAGCTGTGGAGGAGCTGGAGATGAGGGAGAAAGAGAGATGGGTGAGAAATCGGAGAGAACTTGGAGGAGCAGAAAGAGAGCTGGAGTTGTGTATGGTAGTGAGATGGAAATGTAGAGAGAAAGAGAACTTGGAGGAGCTGAGGAGCTGATGAAGGAGATGTTGGAGCTGGGAAAGTTGGACTATGGTTGTTGCTTTCTGGAGAGTGAGATGGAGGTGTTGTTTGCGGCTGCGGATGGAGGTGGTGTGTGCGGCCGAGAGATGGTGGTGTTGTTTTAGGGTTTCTTTTGATTTAGATTTCAATTCACCTTTTGTTTTTCAATTGGGCCCTTTTTTGTTCTTTTCTTCTTTTTTTTTTTTTTGGTTGAAATTGGGCCCTTTTTTTGGGTTTTATTTTGGCCCATATCATTTATTTTCAGGTTGGGTCAATTGGGCCACTTGGGCCTCCCCCCCCCCCCCCCCCCCCCCTCTTCCCTTTTTTTCCCTTCCATTCTTGGGCTTCACCATTGAGCACCTCAAGGCTAAAATCTGGAGGTCCGAAGTGCGCGCTACATGGTGCTATTGTGTGCTACTAGCACGTCAGTGGGCTTCAAGGGTGGCGTAGCGTGCGCTGCAGTGCGCTATTGACAACACTGGTTCTTCCTATGCAAGTCGTTCAAATATTGCTTGGTTATCCTTGGATCAAAGGATTTGGGATTCAATATACTGAGAAGGAAAATAAATTTTCCTTTCAATAGGATGGTCGTTGCCTAAATTTATGGCTTGTACAAAAACGGACAGTTACTTGTCCCGTGCAAGCTAAATCTATCAATAAGAGTGGCGCTACTCATGTTCTTAAGCATATGGATAAGGTTCCTCATAGCATTTCTCTGGATGAGCAACCAACCATTGAGGCACATGACAAAAATGCCCAAGAAGCACCAAATGTTGTGCAAGATCAGAAGTCAAATGAACATAAAATTGTGGCTCCTACTAGCTACCAAGATGCTCAAGTTGTAGTCCCGCAACTCAAATTAGTCACAAAAGGTGTTGTTTTTCAGGATGGTTCGATTATCGAATTTGTGCTTCCTCCTCCAATTGAGAGTTCAAAGTTTGATTTCCCATTTTCTACATGGATGTCGATTGACTTTGCGACTCCATGTTCTCAAAAAGTGAAGCTCTTCATTTTAATCCATTTAAAAATTTTTGGTCAAATTTTCACCAACTAGAGGAGAATGATGCGGGATGCCTATTCGGGCAAGAAGGCTAAATTTAGGAAATTAGGATTTAACATATTATTTGGAATTCTGTGAAATTATTTTTATTTTATTTTATTTAGAGAGAATACCTAGAATGTTAGGATATTTTATATTTGGTATTTAGTATAATGGGTTTGCTTAGGGCCCAAGTTATCTTTCCCTATTTATAGATCTTATGTCTTAGGACTTGAATTATTGAATGAGGAATTAATATTGAGATTTATCTCTGTTTATCTCCTCTTTCCCTCTCTTCTCCTCTTGTTCCTCCTTACTCCTCTAGGGTTTTTCCCTGTTTCCCTAATTCTCTGTCTCTTCTCCTCTTTCTTCCTTGCTGCCCTACATCAATGTGTCTTCAACTAGTGGAAGAGGTCGGGAGAATAAGGGACGGAAAAAATACACTTATTTGGTAAAAAGGTATGCCGAAGCTCCAACAGATTCTTGAAAAATTTGCTGAACTGGTTAAGCAACGAAAGAATACAATTTTTGGAATTTTATTTTATCAATGTTACAAAAATCTGAGAATCAGCGGAAAGTCTGGGCATATTCATTGAGGGGGACAGAGATGTGGCAGATTCGCTGCGATTTTTTGGCAGATTCATTGGAAAATAACAGATCTGGATTGCAGCTTGAAGAAATCCAGTGGAGAATGAGGAAAAGGAGGAGCAGTGATAGAAGAAAAGAGAAGCCAAAAGGAGGATGAAGGAATGAAGACCGAGAAAAATAGAAACCTGAAGAAATCTTTTGTGGACACAGATTGGAAAAAAAGAAGAAAAAAGATACTGCAGAAAGAAAAGGATTTGGACCTAAAGAGTAAATACAAATATTTGTAGGCTTAAGATGGTACAAGAAAATCTCTGACCGAAACAGAGATTGTATTGACTTATTTGGTCAGTAATCTTCTGTGCCATTCAAAGCCATGATCAAATGCACTGAGTGAGCCTATGCCTGACCAAAGCAGATCCGGGGTCCACTCGGTGCCAATTTAGAGCAGACAACCTCGGTCATTAATTATGGTCAAACCGAATTAGCATTTATTGGGTGTCTTTGAAAATGGGAATGTAAGTTCTCTACTGTATGTTTGCTGAATGATGGAGCCTCTAAGATATCATTTCTGAATAAAGAGAGTTACACCTTTTCGGATGGGGTTTACTTTTCTTTTAGCCTTCTTTGGGCCTTTTTGTCATTCCTAGTTTGTTCACTCGAAGATTCGCAGCCAAAACAGGTCTCCTCAAATTTTAAAGCTCATAGTTTTGTTTGTTGCCTGGATTCTAAAAAACTTTTTCAGATCCATCCTAGATTATGCGTGTACATAGTCAAATGTTTTGTGTAGGTAGTCATGTCACAAGTGCAAGTTAGTCTGTTTCTTTTTATTATTTGAGTTTCTAATGTCTTCCTGATATTTTCTTTGTTCCAAAACATATTAGATCGATCATAACTTGTATGGGATGGGTCTACTACACATATCAAAGATGAAGTTCCGTCATCCTGTTCCAGATCATTTTGCCCTGAGAAAGGCTCATAACAGTGGGAAACCTGGGCAAGACATGATGAAATTCCCTTTCTTGTCGACTGATAATCAGGTTATCTATTTGCTTCTTTCTAGCCTATAAATCATTTAGTTAAACTGTTAGATTATGGGATTAGAATCCCCCCTCATGTACAACGTGATGGAATGTGAAGAGCACATAAAAAAAACTTGGTTAGCACTCGTTAGGAAATAATATTACAAAACCAGACCTCAAGAAGTGAATCAAGCCCTCCTGGAAACTATGGATCTAACACCTGCAGCTGATCAGATGAAAGTTTAAGCTGTTGGAATTTTGGCTCACAGTGCATATCAAGCCATAACAGGCTCCATAGTTTTTAATTCTCTTTGGTTGGAAATTTGTAAGGATGATATAAGATTAATTCTTTGAAATCTTTTCATTAGGCAGTTTCAAGTGGTGATGTGGATCCATGTTCACCAGTATGGATATCTTCCACAATTCCTGGTGATCGGTTGTGGCAATCTTCTTGTGACCTTGATGAATCTGATCAGATCATTCCCCTTGTTAAACGGCGAAGTACTTGTGACCTTGAGGTGGATTCTTCTGTAGATGGTTGGTTTGGCCTCATTATTGGTTAAATCTTTGCTTCCATGATTCCTGATTCTACATCTTAAAACATTTACTTTTTGTGGTCTTGCAGAAATTCTTAATCAGCAATTTCAAATGTATTCATCCTTCTCGCAGGCTCGTACAGATGTGAAAATGGTTCAGTCACTTATACCTATCTGGGAGGTTCGGTTGATGTTTCCTCTTGCTACTATTATTTGAATTGTTAATTATGTTTTGGGACTTCTGGCAATACATTTGCTAAGTTTTTTCTTTTTTCTTTTTTCTTTTCTTCTTCCATCTTAGGAGGAGTATGAAAGGACAGGGATATATGAGGCAGCAATTCCTCCTGATACTGAAAAACCACTTCCAGAAGATGTACTGAAAATTCTTTCACACGGGCTAGGATATGAGGATAAACTTTGGGAATTGGGGGCCATAGAAGAAACCTCTTCTACCCCATTTGAGAAAGATAGGAAACTTGTGCACTCAATAGGAACTTTGACGGGCGGGGGAACTCTAGTTGAACATGGAGGTGTTAAGTCTTGTGCTAATGATGGAGAACCTTTGGAGTTTTTTTATGCAAAAAATAGACTTGAATCTCTGCTGTCGCAAGGTACTCTTTTTGAAGAAAACCATGGTACTGTGCAATGCGAACGGGATTCAGAGCTACTTGATGGGCTACCATCTGATTTGATTGGAACATCGACTCCAAAGGTACTTTACCATTCATTTTATTCTTTGCTTGTAAGCACCTTCTGAATTAAGCATATTTTGTTTTCTTGATTGTTTGACCTGTGTGGAGGCTCAGCATGCATGATAGTAACAGTGTAGCATTTTTTGTCCTTTTGGTATCTTATATACTTGGTCATCTTTTTTATTCTCTTCTACTGGTATAGTATCCTACTAGTCTCATCATCTCCTCTGAATGTCCTTTTAGCAATTTTGAGATTCATTTTCACAATGTTTAAATCTTTCTTTTTATAGTATGATTGTCTACAATCATTTAGTTGCTTTAACAAACTTGTTCCCAAGAGATATGAATGAAGGAAATTTGATTGCAAACACGTAATGAATAGTATATCTATGTTGAAATGGTTGAAGGCATCCTTGAAATATGATGATGTTGTATTGAGAAGCTTCTGTGCTTGCATTAACTTGTTGCCAATATGCTGAGTGAAGGGACTTTTTGAGAGCCCCATCTCGGGTTGGCACTAATTATCTAGTGCTTGGTACACCCATAGGCAAATTGATTTTAGGTTTGGACTACTAATTTTTACTGATATACCTGTTGGAGCACCCTACCCATAGCCAATTGATTTTGGGATGGACACTTGATTGGATTTATGTTGGAGCTGCTGAAGAATATATGAATTCAACTTCATACTTTATGCTTACTCCTGAGAGAAAAGGCGGGGGACCCTGAAAAAGATGCTAATAATTGAAAGACTTGGCAAAAACATGTAAATTACCCCTCCCATCCTATTTTTTTTTCTTTGTTTGCTTGTACTCTTCATCTTCTGCTTACTTTACCTTTTCTTTTGCTCTATATATTTAGGAAATTCGGAATCTTTATCTTTTCTTTTTTATTCTTTGTTTTGTTCAGCCATGTTTCGTTTTTTTCTGGGTATGTGGTTGTCTAGCTGTGTAAAAATGATTTCTAATGCTTGCTATCTCTTCCCCCTGATTAGATAAAAATATAGTATTATATATACATATATGTGTGTATATATACATATATAGATGTCTGAAGAATTGCTGAGACCATATTCACTTTTACAAATGCATAAGGTTTAGTTTTGTTCACTGTTAGTTTTTCTTTAAATTTCAAACAAGGCGTTCTCTTTTCTGAGAGTGGTTGAAGAGTTGGGCCATAATGTATCTTCAATGTTATTAGCTAGAATATGTTTGGTGATGGAACTTGTGATCCAGAGAAATATGAATTATTGTTTTGGATTATTAGCCTGTTCGCATGTGATGTTGCTTCTTGTTGAACATTCTGTCATCAACTTTGGCGATGAAACTTCAACTGTTTGATTTCATCTGCTCAGTGCTAGCACACTCACCATTCTGCTTTCTTTTGCGTACACTGCTCAGGCTGCTCATGGAAATCTTCTGACATGGCCAATTTTTGGAACCATTAATTACTTCTATTAATTCTTATTTCCAGGGTGCAGATCAGGAGGCATTGGGGCTTCTAAAGTGGCTTGCATCCTCTCAGGCTGCAGAAGATGTAAACTCTGATGACGAGCTTGCTTGTGAGACAATTATTAGCCCCTTGTTGCCTGCAACGACAATTGGTAAGGTGCTAGAGAAAGCTAGCAAGGATTATGAGAGTGAATCTCAACAAGAATGTCAGGATATTCTTGATTCAGTTGATCTGATTGACTTTGAGAAATTGAAGGAAAAACCTTTCTCTGTTAAGCACAGCATTTCACTGGACGAAGTTGTTCCCCAACTAGATGGCTCTGGCGATGACCAATATAGGACTGATTCCACTGATTTATGTGAGAAAGAGGTAAATAGTGAATCTGAAAGGCCTTCCCAATGCCAGTTGCAGCAAGATGCTTCCATAAGCTTTAGCAGTAAGCACAAAAGAAAAAGGCCATTATGGGACTCTTTACCATTTTCTATGTCTCAAAAGGTTGATGATGTTGTACTGCCTGTCAATTTCAACTTGACAAGTGCGAGTGGAACCAAAGTTGGCTCAGGTGAAAAGGAGACTGTGAAATGTTCTGATGTGTCATTGAATAATGTAGAGACAGATTTTTGTGACTTAAAGAAAGCCAGTTCATTAGTTGGATGTTCCGTGCGGGACCTGATGAGGAAAAAACGATGCCAGCGGCTTGATCCACCTGAATGTAAAACCCAAAAAGTTGAGAAGATTCTTTTTGAAGGTGATCAAAAAGAAGATAAATTTATATGTCCTGAACAATTTGAGTTTGGGACGACACAGGCTTGTTTGGCAACAGATATGTGCCCTCTTGAATCTCCTATCCTTAGACACCCATTTCCTGATCATCAGACAGAAATATTTGACAGGACTCCATCCCTTGAAACTTCTGGACTCAAGGTGTGCAAGTGATGCATGAGATGTCAAAACCTTCAATTTTGCTCCATGTTTGGTAAGCTTATGTCCAACACTGATAATTCATTCACTACATTGCAGGCCCATGCATTGAAAGATGGACACGTCAGGCTGTCTGGAAGACTTGGAGCTGAGGCTGGAACTGGCGCAACTGCTGGATTAGGAAACACTTCTGGCTCACATCCGTTGCATAGCAGGATAAGAAAATTACCATTGCTTTCATATCCTGGGAATCAGGAATCTGCGGTGTTGGAGCCACATTGTGAGAATCATAATCACAATGAGTCTCTTTCTGCAGCATCAATGGAACCTGAAATATCTGATGTCAATGTGCAGCTGTTGGATACTGATGACAAGCATTTGGGTGATGGGCTACATCAAATGAATGTTGCTGATTTAAGCTGTTCCTCAGCTTGCCCTATTAAAGAAATGTCTGGCAAAGATAGGGATGAACTTAGAAATGCAGAGAACAATAGCTCCTTTAATTATGCTCCTGTAATGTCATTCACAAATCTCAGAGGCAAGGCTACAGCTGGCTCAACGGTTTTGCAATACGAGAGATGTGAAAATGGTCAGCAGGGAAGAGATAATTGTTTATATATCTCTGGTAGGTCAGCATCCAAGGTTGTTGACGGTACAGGAGAGTGCCCAGAGTTTGTTTGCATGACCTTCCGTGAGAAACCTCCCAAAATACAATGGGCAGATGGAACATCTGAAGCTGCTTCCCGGTTACCTGCTAGTGAAAACTGTCCATTACCAGGGAACAGAAATGGTTTTGAAGGAACATCAGGTTGTAGTTTCTATTTCTGGATCTTATTGCCTTTTATACATTCTTTTTTCTTGTTTAAGGGACACTGCCTTTGTCAATGGCTGCCATAGGTTTGCATTTACTAAAATATCCAATAGATATAATAACTGTGGTAGAAAAATGCTTAATGGCACAACATGTTCTGCTTCAACAGAATCTATAATTCATATGGCCTGGAATAGGGAAACTTCTGCTTGCTCAGGCGGAGTGTTTTTAGGTGTGCTTTAGAGTGGTGGTGTTTGGCTTCAAAAATGGAAGTTTTTTTTTATGCCCTGGAGGGTCATACACGTACTTGAGCAGCTACCTTTGAGCCAAGCAGCCCTGCAAGTCACTTGAACCAAGTGAATCTTAGATGTGTGGTCCTAACAAACAAACCAATGGTTCAAAGCGAGTGTCTCCCACTTTGTTTGCCCAAGATACCAGGAATAATCATTTAGTTGGGCGAATATTGGTTGGGGTGATCAAATTTAGGTTTGGGTTCATATAGTTTCATCCGACCTTGTGTTTGTATAATATATGAATTTATTTACGTTGAATAAGTGGACTTGAGGAAAGAAGTGCATGAGGATAGAACTGATTTTTTAACATAATATTGATGACATTATTGTTGTAAAAAAGTAAGACAGATGGGCACATATGTGACCATTCGCTAGAGAGAATGACTTATGTGCTTGATCAGCAAGCGACAGAGAGAGGAAAACCAAACAGAAAAAAGAAAAAAAAAAGAAAAAGAAATAGAGAAGATTAACGGGGAATGAGAAGGAGATAAGAGGGAAGGGGTTGGTTTGAGAAGGTCAGGAATATTTTATATTATATTTACCATACTTATATGGACTGAGGGAGATGAAAAGGAGGAAGGGCAATAAGAAGTCAAGAAGAAGAAGGAACAAAGGAAATAAATGAAAGAAGTATCTGAGTTCAGTTTGGGTGTGTGAATTTCAGTAAAAAGACCTGAGCACGGGTGTATGGTCGGTGGCTCAACTTTATACCCATGCAGAATAGTCAAGGTTATGCTACGTTTAAAGGGATGGTGTGTGAGTGTATGGTGTATTTTCTGTTCCCCCATTCTGAAATAAGCAAATGTTTCAAGTTATGCATTCACTGCCCTAATTATTGTTTTTATTAATTCAAACAATTTTATTATTAGATTTGCTTGTTGGTGAATTTCCTCTTACATGTGTTTAAGACTGATTCTTTCATCATATGCAGTTCAAGGGCAGGGTGCAGATGAATATCTTCCCTTTTTTGTAGATCAAGAAGATGGGGAACTTCAAAATGCATGCCATAAAAACAGGGACTTTAATTCCCATCATGGTGTGACGGGTGTTCCCTTGCACTATCAAAACGATGGCTCTCTCTTTTACCTGTTAACTCCTGTATTTTCTCCTCCACCAAGAGATTGTGTTTCCAGATGGCTGTTGCATAATGACATGGGTATAAATTGAATCCAGTGAGTAAGATTTATGACTTTGCCCAGCCTAATGAATTTCTTACATATTTCTCCTTGACCTGGGTTATTAGGTGTTTTGAGAGAGAACTCTGGTACAGCAGAAAAAGGTATATCTTTAACACTTTTTAGTAATAATAGCTTTGAATTTGTGCAGTAAGTTTTGAAAATGTTTTGCAGGTTTCTCTAGAGCTCCAATGACTTCACATGGTTGTCATGCTGATGCTTGTACCAGGCTTTTGACTGGATTTCATTCTGATACTCATGTGAATCCTGTTCCAAATCTACCTGATTGTGAAAAAGGTCAAGCCGTCAGTACAGAAATGAAGAACTTCTGTGATGATTTGGCACCTGCTCTCCATGACAAAGAGAACTACTTAAAACTAAAGAATTATAGCGATTCTGCACAAGATTTTTCACAGATTTCAGGCCCAGCTGGGAAATTGAAGCTTACTCCTGATAGTCAAATGGGATTTCGGGATCCTGCAAGTGTTGGTGGGGGCCAACAATTAACGTTGTTAAGTGTGGAGGTACTATTGAGAGCTTTTATCTTGCCACCTTATGCCTTTTATTCTTGCAAGTTATGGTGGCATGCCCTAAAATATATTATGAGGTCTGCTGTAAAATATGATTTTTCATTTATGATAACCGATTTTCTCTTATTTAGTAAATTAGAAACAACCTACTGGTGGTTTATTATTTTTGGTATTCAATAGAAAATATGCAGGTAAGTATGATATTTTTTGCTTTGAAGGTTCATTTCTAAAATATCTGAGCCTGGACCACATATTTTACTACGTGTTTGGCAAGGAAGATGGTAAGGGAACAAAGTGTCAGGTCTGACCGTGTTCAAGGGCTAACATCTCCTCAGCAGTCTACCACACAGAATGTGAAACTGCCTCAACACAAGACTTATAATAAAGTGTAAAGAGAAAAGCATGCAAGGTGGGAGTAGTACCTTTAATGCAATTACAGGTGCCTTTATGGACAACAATGGAAGTTCAAGATTAGGGTCTTGAGCAAACTGCTCCAGATCTGCAGACAGGAGAACTGGTAGGGGCAGCAGAGCGAGGAGCAGCTGGACATGGGTGAAGTGAATCACTGACGAAACCAGGGATCTGGAGCAGGTATGTTGGAGTTGGTGGATGAAAGTGCAGAGGGGGGAAAATAAGCGACACTATAAATAATTTTATCATCATCTGGAGATCAAACAGCAGCCCTTCTGAGTTCGGGGATACCCCAGAAATTACATTCAGCAACTTTGTATTAAGTTCGTCATCCATGGTTGAGTATCACAAACAAATCAAACAACCAAAGATTTTGGGAGGCACGGGGGAGAGAGACAGACAAAAATGTGATAGTAGAATCTCCCCTTAAAGAATTGTCGAGGGCATGTGCTTAATGGGAAACAGCATGCAGTCACCATTCTGTTCAGGGGATATCAGGACAAGAATATAATGCCATTCAGGGCCATATAGGAGGAAAATGGGGCTGAGAGATACTCATTCGTACCAAATTTTTATCTGAATCTCTGCATAGAAGGCACGAACGATGGAATGGAAGTAATTAAGAGAGATTTTTCATCAAGCTCCACTTCAGTTGTGAATAGTCATCAAGTACTAGAAAATGGACCTCAATGATTATAATTTTTTTTTAACTCAAATGGTGCAAAAACTCATTCATAAACTTGAGGAAAATGAGAAACGATGGTGTTTTGGAAAATGATAACTCATAGACTAACTTGGAAACTGGCCCCAGACTAGCACAATTTCCTCCAGCTGGTCAAAGTTGGAAGACCCAAACAGCAATGGAGATCGAGAGTTGTAGGTTGGACTACCACAAGACATCCAGGATGTGGATGCTTCTTTGAGACGTGACCCGTACCAATAGTATTACTCATTTTAAGATCTTGAAATGCGCAATGATCAGATTATAATGAGACGCAACAGTTGGGTGATTGTGTAATTTTACTAACCATATGTTGAAGAGTAATTCTACTTGTGCATCCTAAAAGCACTCTTCACTCTGAAATGCTGATGTAGTGAATTTAAAGTGGTTGTTTTAGGGGGTATTTTGGTCAAGCGATAATAAAAGGGCCACATGAAGTTTTCGACATGAGCATTTTTGGTGCAAAGTTACTTTGGAGAGAAGTTACATGTGTTCTCCTCATAAGATACCTATGGTTCACAAATTTACCAGTTGTTTATATATATTATGTTTTCTATATTTTGCTGAAGGCCCATTGATTTGTGAACAAGTTAAATATTGTATTTACATTATGAATAACTTACACAGAAATAGTCCATCTTCTGGATGTTGGTGTGGCTGTTGACGTCATTTTTGAACTTGTTGGCTAATAGTATTTCTAAATGGGCATTTCTTGTGTTTTGTGAAATATTATTAGTTTCCTTTGACTTGAATGTATCGTATGTTGTAGGTTCTAGCTGAATGTAGAGGAGATCTCAGACCTGACCCTCGATTTGATGCCATAAATGTTATAGCTCTTGCTTTTCAGGAAGATAATGACTCTGCTCTCGATGCTTTCATTCTTTTGTGTGATAATACTGGATCTTATTCTAGGTATGTTCTTTCTTAATTTCATCCTCATTTTACTGCTTCATCCAAAAGTTGCTCTTAAGGAGTTATCTTATTGTGTACTTCTTCTTTGATGGTTGCCCCATCAATTTGTATTATAGTCTTTCAAGGTGTATTCTCTAGTTCAAGTGACTTAATTTTTTTATGAATTTACTAGCGAGACTATGTTTACTGTTACACCTTGTGTTGTTCTTTTCATTTCCCAATTCTTATTATTTCTTTTAGAATAAAAGTGGTTGTTTTTTTTCCTATTCACTTAATGGTATTCTCTGCTTGCAGATGTCTTGATGGAATATCTGGTTGCAAAATCTGCTTTCACTCTGAAGAGAAGCAGTTGCTTGAACACTTCGTGAAGATCGTCCAATCGTTTGATCCGGACATCTTAATGGGTTGGGATATTCAAGGAGCTTCCCTTGGGTTTTTGGCAGAAAGGGCCTCACATTTTAGTATAGGTTTATTTAATAACATATCCCGGACACCATCTGAAATCAAGACAGCTGCTGGAAGTTCAGAAATTTCAAACAAAGCATTTCCAGATAATATGCTTCCTGAATCTGTATTTTCTGAATCGATTTTGACTGAAGATGCAATAATTGAAGATGAGTGGGGTCGTACTCATGCTAGTGGTATTCATGTTGGTGGTAGGGTTGTTCTCAATGTTTGGAGACTAATGCGTAGTGAACTCAAGCTTAATCTGTACACTGTTGAAGCTGTAGCTGAATCTGTTCTACGGCGAAAAGTTCCATTTATCAGCAATAGAGTATTGACCACATGGTATTCAAGTGGTCCTGGAAAAGCTAGATATCGATGTATAGAATATGTCATAGACAGGGCAAAACTGAACCTTGACATAGTTAATCAACTTGATCTGGTATGTTACTACTGGAATTGCTGCAATATTAAATTCAATCATCAATACTGAGATAGAATGCTTACCTTTTTCTCTTTGCTGATCTTTTTCCTGTTTTCATTTGTTCTTTTGGGGGAAGAGGGAGGAGTTGGTTGGGGACGGTGGTGTGGGGAGGCGGGAAGGGGTGTGGGGCAGAAGTTAAACATGCACATAGATCATTTGTTCAAAATGTATGCATATTCCACACTGAATGTTGAAATTATCCTAATTGTGTATCTCCTAGGACTGATCCATCAAATTTCTGAATCCTTGAATTTGATTATGAAAATAAAGTGAGTAGATGCTGCTGCACCTTTTGCTTTAATAATTAATGTTCTTTTGTTTGTGATCTGCTTGTGCACTGCAGATAAACCGAACATCAGAGCTTGCTCGTGTTTTTGGCATCGACTTTTTTTCTGTCCTCTCTCGGGGTTCCCAGTACCGTGTTGAATCTATGTTACTGAGACTGGCACATACACAAAACTATCTTGCCATTTCTCCTGGGAATCAGCAGGTTCCATACAAATCTCTGTTTTTCATATAACTTCTATAACAATTTGATCCTCTTTATTTCTTTGTGATTTATTTTGTTTTGTTCCATGCTGGTCTTTCTTTGTTTTTAATTATCAAGAAAACTGTGGTTTCTGTTGGCTTTGTTTGTTTTCTAGACCTATGGATTCTATTATATGGTCTGATAGCTCTCTTATTTTGCAGTAAGTCAAGATTGGCTAATATAACAGTCCTCTGATTCTTGAATCTACAATATTAATGTCCTAAGCTTTTGACTGCTTCACACTGCTTGACACTTACTGTGTTTTTTGACTTTGGAAATCTTTTTTAGGATTTATATAAAATTGTAGCTGGAGAAATATTTTCTGCTGACTGTTGCACATATAATTGATTGTTGAAGTTCGCTGAAGTTAAAGGTCATTCTTGTTAGAACATTGTCTTTCCCCCCAACACTTAGTTTTTTTTTTTTTTTTCCTTTTTTTTCTTTTTCTTTTTCATGTTTCAGTTTTGGTACTTTGAAATATAACTGTTTCTTTTTCTGTCTGAATCCTTCCAAGAGCAGTTTGCTGAAGAATATTTATGTATCATCAATTTCTTTCTTCTATTAGGAAATTGTTTTCAAAGAACAGTTTACTGAATAAGTTCATAAACACGGAGGAACAATGTGAAACTGCTGCTTTAGGCTTTAAGTTTTCAAGGAACTAAGGTTTAATGATGCAGCATACACATGCCTAAGCTTAACCAGGCCATTTCTTGCCAGAATCACCATGTTGTAGAAGTATGGAAATCGCTGATTACATGCATGCACGCACACGGACACAGCAGACCCTGTTTCTATGCCATCATTTCTGGTAGGAAAGCTGATTCTAAAAGTGTCCTGTCTAATTTCTAAATGAATGCCCTGATCTCGGTTATTGGAACCTGCTATAATTATACTAAAATTATTACCAAGCATATTGCAAGTGGAATTTTTTTAAAGAAGTGATTGAGAAGTATTTAAGTGTTTTTTAGTGGCATTCTTTGTCAATGAAAGCGTGCATGCTACTTAAGAAGGAAGTTTAAATTAAATGTTACCTCCATTTAGTTTTTGATGTGCATTCTACTTCAATTATACTTGTCACTAACATCTAAGTGATAATTGTTTTCTTTTTTTTCTTTTTTTTGTTCGAAAGGACGATATACTTCCAATTGAGTGGGATCAAACCAGTGACATCCTCTTCATTTTGTATTTTTTCTGGGTAAAAGGAGGGATCTATATCCCCAGGTTGAGCGTGATCAAAACTGTGAGCTCCTCTCTACTGGCGCAAGTGGTGACCACTCAAACAGAACCCAGGGTTTTATGTCTTCTTGCATAATAGTTGTATTTGCTTGTCTTTGAAGTAAATTTCTGTGTCCTTTCACAACTGAGTAATATACATGTTTTAAGGTTCCATCTCGAAACCAATTGGCAATGAGGGGAGTAGCCCAACAGACACTTCAAGCTCCTAGGTCCCAAACCAATTTCGGATTCTCAACAGTGCTCCTCATGTGCAGCCAGAACATGGGCCTGCACATACACACCACTGACAGGGCAAACACAGATGGGCCACTATTCTTGAACAAAACTGGGCTCTGATACTATATTAAGGTTACACCTTAAAAACAATAGGCAGTGAGGGAGTAGCCCAAAAGACACTTCAAGCTCCAGAGGTCCCAAGCCGACGTGGGATCCTCAACAACATTTATTAGGAGTCTCAGATGATTCTGGAAAGAATCCTCATAAAGATTAGTTATTTTTTTTAATAAATCTTTTCTTTCTTATCCATTAGATTCTAAAGAAGTTACATCCTCGGCTTTAGTTGCTACTGGAAACAGTATGTGTTTCTGATTGATATGCGCATTTTGCTTGTGTTATATTTTACCCTTCTTAACTATATATAATATTTTTAAGTAATTGTATTTATCGAGATACCTGAAGATCATGTCGACTTTCTCCTTTAGGTTGCTTCTCAACCCGCAATGGAGTGCTTGCCTCTAGTAATGGAGCCTGAGTCAGGTTTTTATGCAGATCCAGTTGTCGTCCTGGATTTTCAGTCCCTTTATCCATCAATGGTTATTGCATATAACCTATGCTTTTGTACCTGCCTTGGGAAAGTTCAGCCCTCAATGGAAAATACACTCGGTGTTAGTTCATTTTCTCCAGATATGACTGTTTTGCGTGATCTGAAACAGCAATTATTGCTTACTCCAAATGGCGTTATGTATGTGCCTCCAAAGGTATTTTTTTTTTTTATCTGAGAAATGTTTATCTTCATGTCGTTGGAGTTCTTTAGGGCAGCTCTGTGCACATCTTCCACCCGTGGTCATTTGGTCATGTATGTGAAGATACGTGAATCTTTCTAATGTTGTTGATGGACTCGAAGTGAAAATATTATCACTTGTTGCCTTTCTCTTTAATTTGCAATACAATTTTTTTTCCATAGTTTTTATCCATTGGAACAAACTAGTAATCAGTGTTACAGGATGCCACTAAACAGATTGTGTATGAAATGTATATGGGGTTCTCATGCTGTATGTCATTTATGTCTGCACCATCATTTTATGTTGACCAGTGGTCATAGAATATCCCTAGTTAGTCACTTGTTTTGCATTTCTTCCCACTTTTGGGGAATGCACTTTCAAAAGTTATGGTGCAGTTGGAATTCATTAACGTATGTGATCTCTTTAATCTTTCCTTCGTTGCCTCAGTATTCTTCATTTGTTATTGCTAGAGATCCTATAAGTATATTTGATATTCTGTCATAATTAGATTAATATCATTTGGAGATATGGAGATATCCTATACAATAATATCATAAATGTGCAATATCTCGTAATGATATTAATCTAATTATGACAGAATATCCAATATACTAATAGGATCTCTAACAGTTATTTGTTAGCTCAGCTTGCTTATATATGGGTGCCGAAACCAGTTTTTAAACTGAGGAACACAACATATGGGAAGTTTTTTGAGACTAAAATTTGTTAGCACCTGGATATGCAGTGTGCAGGAAAAATATGTTTACTGCTGCATAGTGGTATGTGGCCTTCTCGGTAACGTATTGACTACCCACTGTGCATAACTGTTTAAATCTACTTTTTTTTTTAGGTCTTAACCAATTTCCAGTATCATGAATTTTCTTATTTTATTTCTGAGGTGAAATTTTTTCATGGTATTATCGATTTAATTGTTATTGTACTTGATGAATTTTTCTTGCATATCTAAGCAATACTACTTCTCTTCTGGTAATGCCCTATGCTACAGGTCCGTAAAGGCATACTACCCCGCTTGTTGGAGGAGATACTATCAACTAGAATAATGGTCAAACAAGCAATGAAGAAGTTGGCTCCTTCACAACAAGTTCTTCAAAGGGTGTGGCTTTACTTCCAATCTATTTTTGCATCTAACAAGTTCTGAAGCTTTCTTTCATTGTTTTTCTTTTTGGATGTTTATGCATCAGTATTTACATTTTTAAAAATGTTTTGTGAGCTGTGATTACCTTTTCATCAGCTCTAAATATGTATTAGTAATATAGCTACTGCATGATGGGTTCATCACAAGTTCATCATATGGTCACTTCTGATTTAAAGTTATGAGTAGGCAGTAATGGCAAGGTTTCCAGAATAGTACAGCTTTGAGATATCTCAAAGTTTAGCAACTACTAAATGAGGGACCGCCGTTGCGGGAGATGCCCGCCCATAGGGCCCAGCCTGCTTCCTGCCCGAAAAAACCCACTCACTAGCTAGCCGGACTAGGTGGGGCCCTATCTGGAGACATGAATTAAACTAAGCCGGAACCGAAGGGATACTGCTTCTCCAATTTAGATGTTTTATTCTCCTTACCTCACTGAAGATCATCATTAGTAGTAGAAACATGTTTTATAAATCTACACCTTTTCAATAATAAAGCTTGTGTCCGGACACTAGACTCAACCAACGTATCGGAGCTTCGTTCGTTCCTTGGTTTGGCCAACTACTACCAGGAATTTTTGATAGACTACTCCAAGATTGCTTTGCCCTTAACTGAACTCTTGAAGAAGAGTCAAACTCTATGCTACATTGCGAAGAGTTGCACTCATGCATAGAAGTAGTACACACAGGCATTTCAAAAAAAGAACAGGGCACACAGAACAAAAGATGTACTATGGATCCTTATACTATATCCAAGTCACCATAAACAGAAATAACTTAAAAACATATCGGTTACTGAAACATGTGCCGAATGGGGAAAGGGTGGGGTGAAAAGATTTCTCGGACTGTACTTGTGGTTTCACTATGTCTTCTGAATGAAGAGGGGACAATTTTAATTAAATATGTTTGCTGATTCTCATTTTCGTCCTTTTAGATATTTAATGCTAGACAGCTTGCTTTGAAGCTGATAGCAAATGTGACCTATGGCTATACTGCTGCTGGATTTAGTGGTCGCATGCCTTGTGCGGAGCTTGCTGATAGTATTGTACAAACTGGCCGCAGAATGCTGGAGAATGCTATTTCTGTTGTAAATGGACATGATAAGTGGAAAGCTAGAGTTATTTATGGTGATACTGACAGGTAGAGAGCCTCTTCTGGGTAAAACTGTGGTGCAAAATTTTAGGAAATTAGATCCATACTAATTTGCTTCTGATGTTTACTTCGCTAAATTTACCTTGCATGGGGGACTAACTCCAATTTTTCAAAATCTTTGACAGTACAAATATAATTAAGTTGCTGTCTCCGGCCCTCTACCTTGAGGGGTGGGGCATGGGCTGGATCTTGTTTCCAGGAAATTACGTTCTAGTTTCTGTTTAGTTTTCAAAAATTAAATTGAATGATAAGCTGCTTTTTTGCTTTTGGAAAGCTAAAATTGATTTTTGAATAAGCTTCAAGTTTTAGCTTTATCCGAAAAGCTGTTTGTCGCCTTTTGCAAGCATATTTGACCTTTCTAGGGAGCTGTTTTGAGCTTTCCAAAAACTTTCCAAATACCTACTTTTATTGGAAAGGGCTTTTCCAGCAGATAAGATGATGTTCAAACAAGACTAGCATTTATTTCTTCTGATTGTCTGCTACATATCTGTGCACCATGCTAAATTGCTCTTCTTTTGCAGCATGTTTGTGCTCCTTAAAGGACGCACAACCAAAGAGTCTTTCAAAATTGGGCAGGAGATTGCTTCTGCAATAACTGCAATGAATCCTGATCCAGTCACTTTGAAATTCGAGAAGGTCTACCACCCCTGTTTTCTTCTAACTAAGAAGCGCTATGTTGGTTACAGTTACGAGAAACCAGACCAGATAGAGCCCATATTTGATGCTAAGGGTATTGAGACAGTTCGTAGAGATACATGTGGTGCTGTGTCAAAGACAATGGAGCAATCTCTGAGACTCTTTTTTGAACATCAAGACCTCTTAAAGGTAGATGACAACATTCAACTTCCAGGAATGTTTTTAGTATCTGGCCCCTATTGATGAAACATAGGCTTGAATAAGGATTTGAGTTTCTCAACTGCAATACTATTTCCCCCCACTTGTCATTAAAAATTTCAAGAACTTCCTATATCACGTACAGTGTCATCAGGTGATTCCTTTTGTATGTTTTCACAGGTTAAGTTATACTTGCAGCGCCAGTGGACACGGATCTTGTCTGGAAGGGTGTCTCTTCAGGACTTTGTTTTTGCAAAGGAGGTCCGGTTAGGTACGTATAGTACCAGGGACTCTTCACTGCTCCCGCCTGCAGCAGTTGTGGCCACTAAAGCTATGAGAACCGATCCGAGGGCGGAACCACGGTATGCAGAGCGAATACCTTATGTGGTGATTCATGGTTCCCCTGGGGCTCGGCTGGTCGATATGGTGGTGGACCCATTAGATCTTTTGGCAATTGATTCTCCATTTAAATTAAATGATCTATACTACATCAAGAAACAGATTATCCCTGCTTTGCAGCGAGTGTTTGGACTTGTTCTAGGTGACTTGAGCCAGTGGTTTTCAGAGATGCCCCGTCTGGTTAGAGAATCTTCTGCCAAACGCCATCTTTATGCACCATATTCACATCGAACGAGAATTGATTATTATTATCTCTCAAAACACTGCATTATTTGTGGCGAGTTGGCTCATAAAGCAGCACAACTATGTGATAAATGTTCCAGTAGGGGTGTTGCTGTTGCGACGGCTGTAACTGGGAGAACTTCAAAGCTGGAGAGAGAGATGCAACATCTTGCTGCTGTATGTGTTCTGATCATTCTTGTCAACCTTTTTAGGATTCCTGTAATTCTTTAGTATGTTGTTCGGCTCGGTGCTCAACTCATCTTCATTAAAATCTCAGGCAGTTGTCTCATATGAAATGATAAATAATCCATTGTTGTCATTATACTTTCTTGCAAAGCTTCCATGCCATAAACCATAACAATGCAGGATAGATTGGAATTCTGTCTGTGGTGTTGATGGATCTAGGTTTAGCAAGGAATGGATTTTAGGGTTGTTGGTCGGCGAAGATGGAAGGTATTATTACAGTTAAAGTATTTTATTTCAGCATGGGAAAAATGGATAGGATTGACTTCCCAATGTGGTACCTTCTAAAACCGTTAAAACTTTACTTTCGATCAGTAACTTTAGCCTAGGCTTGTCATGGACTGCGTCTAAACTTTACTTCCGATCGATAACTTTTGCCTTTTCCCCTTGGTCCTTATAATGTACTCAGTTAGGACACATGCAGCTTAGTTGTGGAACTGGTTCATTCGAAGTTCATCTCTGATGTGTTTTGGTTGCAGATATGCCGGCATTGCGGTGGTGGGGATTGGGTCATGGAGAGCGGGGTGAAGTGCACGTCACTTGCATGCTCGGTGTTCTTCGAGAGACGTAAAGTCCAGAAAGAACTGCAAGCTCTTTCTGCTGTTGCTACAGATGCAGGGTTCTACCCAGAGTGTATGATTGAATGGTTTTGAGTTTCTTCCTCTACCTCCTCCAACACCGGTTGCAAAAAAATAAAATAATAATGTGTAAAGAATAGAAAGAAGAATAAGGACTCGCCTTGTATCCTATATTTTGTGGTTTTTACTTTTAGTGTATTCCGTAAATGTATAGTCCTATGTGAAAATTTTCAAAGAAGTAACTTATCATGTGATAAAGTGATAAAGTCATTTATTCTATTGGATACATGTTGATAAGGTCAATTTACAAGGATAACTATACTTATCATATATGAGTAGTGAGATTAAGTTTTAATATAATTTTAATATTAATCTTAGAGTTTTAATTTTTTTATTTAAATTTTAAATATATATTTAGGTTACCCCTCATCAACAACTCATTTTTTTATTTATGTTGTTTCCTAATCAATAGCAATGAGAGCAAAGGAGGTAAGGACGGGAGGGACAAGAGAGAGTGGGCAAAATTTTAAGAAAAGACAATTAACAGTCATTAAAAGAAAATATTTATACAGGAACAAGATTGTGTGTCAACCTTTAAAATAATGTTATTTTATTAAAATATCTTACGAAAAAAATCCCGAAATAGCAAAAATGAAAAACACAAACGTGTTTATTATTTGATTGAGGGGGTTCATGTTTATAATATCGTATAAATGATGATTTTTTACATTCAATATCATGATAAGGAACACTTTTGATTAAAATCTCATATAAAGGATCATTAAAATAAATAACTACATAAAAGGAGAGGACCGAAGGTCTAGAACTCAGCAAAAAAAGGAAGATAAAGATACAATTTGGAGAAAATGAGCCTTTTGGCTCATAAGAGGCTGAACCAATAGTGTTTCCTACTTATCTTCACGCGAGAATCATATCCACGTAGTTATGTAGCTCGTAGAGTAGTGGGGATGATCAAAGTTTAGCTAACCTTAGCATTGTTAGCTGTTTTGGGTAGTTTGGGAATGAAAAAATGGAGAAGATAATAGTGTTTTTTGCTCTCTTTCTCCTCTATGCATAAATTGCTTCTATAGAAGAATCCTCCAAAGATCTCTCCGTCCTTTGTTTTTCTTCCTCCAAGAATCCCCCTAGCAAAACCTTAGTTTTTTGCTTAAATAGAAGGGGAAAATGAGAGGAATGCTGCTGCATTCCCTCTTGGCCTTGGGCCCCAAAAATCCTCTCTTATAAAGAAAAATAAAAAGGAATTCCTAAAAGAGAACCAAGTGTCAGTGTGGAGAGTCTAAGGTTCAATGGCTGAAACTTTCCTCATTAATGAGGAAGAGATGGGTAAAAACCCAGTAACCAAAGGCCTAAAAAAGGCATCTCATTAAGGGATCAAACTATCGGCACAGAAGAAAGTGGGCCAAGAGGCTCAAAAACGAGAACATGCTCCAGTGGGGATTCAACCATAAGCTCATAAAAAAAACAACTCTTTGTTGATTTGATCAACGGGAGACCAAAGCGAGATTTGAAAGTGAGTTTCATATGAGCTCGATGGAGATGATTAATTTACCCTGGATAAGAGAAAAGCGATGCCAACAAATATACAAAACCAAATTTCCAAATTAGGTGTACAAATCAATTTTTTCCCAAAATAAGTTTTAATTGCCTGACGAACTTTCAACTCCATTCCCCTCATAAATGGCATGTAGGGATTCATTCAAAACAATTAAAAATTCAGGCTCAAAAATAATCCTGAAATTTTTTATGATTAGGATGAATAGGGTTTACATTTCCATATCACTTGAAAATTAATATACATGTATATTTTGTATATTGTTTTCATTTGTATGGATCCAAATTTTTCAAAAATGCATTAAAAAAAAATGGTGCAAACTACACCATGAACCCAATCTCTATCAACCTACCCAACCCCTCCCCCAATTAGCTAAACAATGATCATGCAATTGGCAATCACATAATCACTTTTTCCCTATATCGATCACGCAATTACCAATTGTCTAACTAAAATAATTTAAAATTGGTCATGCAATTATGAATTGCATGATTGAAAATGTAAACAAACTTAGTTGCACAATTGACAAATGCTGGACCTTCTAAAAACTTGTTTGGAAAAAAAATGATCGGTACACCTACTTTTGAGAATTTTATTTTTTCTATATTATTTTGAAATTTTTTTCACATACGGTAAATAATTTTTAATAAAACGCCATCGTTTTCGGCGCGGCCCGATGCAATATTTCTTTTCTCATATTTATGTTTCTCTCACTTCATCTCTTCTCGTTTCGGTGACTCGCCCAATTCTTCCGGATGCAAACCCCCAACTGCGCTTTCATCAACAACGGCTCTTTCCCCTTCCGCTGATCATCATCATCATCATCCCCGCCATTCCGCTTCATAACTGCTGTTTCTGAGTACTCTCTCTCTCTCTCTCTCTCTCTCTCTCTCTCTCTCTCTCTCTCTCTCTTGTACTGCAAATTAGGGCCTAGGGTTCAATTGCAGACCTTTTCCTGTTCTGTAAATCATAGCTATCTTCATTTTCTTCCTCTTTTCTCTCTCTTGCTTGGCCGCTGCTACTTTTCTTTCTTTCTTTCTTTCTGCAAATCACGCATGCAGCTTTATGGGCTTGCGGTTTTCGCCCCCAAGAAGTGTATCTCCATCCGAAGTTCTAACTGATTTTTTCCTCTTATGGAAATCGTATTGCTGAACTTTATTTTTCCAGTAACTAGTTATTTCCCTTTTTCTATTTTTTTTTTTCATTTCTGCAGGACATTAATTTGGCAACAGACACCCGACTCTCAATCTAGGTAATTTCTACTACCGGTTCCCCCTCCCCCAACTTCATGACTTACTAAATTTATTGCATGTATAAGTACTAAAATTTGCATGTGTTATGTCTTCCTTGTTGCTTGTATGCAATCAGGCTGCTGGTCATAGTAGTAGTGGCTGTTTACCACAAACTTTAGTTGGCTTCAGGGTTCTCTTTTTTTTTTTTTTTTTTTTGTAGAAACCACCATGCTCAACTGATTTAGAACCACCAAGCCGACTTGTGCTCTACCCTATTTGTCATTATTTGTGTCTATGCCCATCTATTTTTTTTTTTTTTGGTAATCTCATTAGGGGAAGTTGCCCCATTTCATTACACTTGGGTCGACCTTATTTTACAGCTGAGAAATTCACACATTCCACCAGGTATCCTGAATTAATGTCCTGTAGAATGCAAGGCATTTAACAACAATATTAAGAACGTATACAAAAATATCTCTGCTACCTCTATCCGAATGATTTCACAAGGGAAAAGGAAAATTGGAGATAACCTACACCTTTTTCTCTGGATCTCGCTAGGTTTTGACTCTTAGTCACATTTTTGCTTTTGAAGGATAATGCAAGCACGTGATTATCGCCCTTTTACGCAGGAATGCATGGGATTTTTTACTCTAGTCACATTTTTTTGCTTTTGAAGGAAAATGCAAACAGATGATTCTCTCATTTTCTGAAGTTTCAGTTCATCAAATGGCATTACCTATGGATCAAACTGGGGCCATTGTGGTTGCGAAGGAGGAGATGCAGAATGGAGGGTTTTCAGCATCAGACTCCATTGCCTGGACTTCTAAGGTCGTGAACTATTTGTCGTGGTTTCTTTAAGGGTTTTTTTCTTTTTTTTTTTTTTTTTTGGGTATGGTGAATTTTCTGAAGTTAGTGGTTGCTTGGTTTATCAGTACATTTCTTTTCTTTGCATCAGATGAATGCAAATTTATTAGAACCTAGAAATGAAGAACAGTATGAAATATCTAAAAATATGTAAGATTAATCTCTCCTAACTTCATAATGTATAAGTCAAAATTTAGAAGATACTGGAAAGCAATCTTGACGACTTCATTTCTAAAATGTCTAACTGACTTCTTTTCTTGTTGTGCAGAAGCTCCAAGATGACCTGCAAATGATGGGACGTATAATTAAGGAGTATGAGGAAAGTCTGAAGTTTCTGAAGACCCAGAGAAACAATTTGGAAGACTCCATTCTCGAAAAACTAGGTAAAATATCCCCCCCGGTGGGGCCCCCCTGAAAAAAAGAGACAGAAAATAAATAAATAAATAAGTCAAAATTATAGAAAAGTTTGCTGTAAATGTCAAATCAATTGTTGTTGATCTTAATCACCACAAGTTCTTGGATACCAAATTGGATAATATTTGCAAATGTCTAAACATTGCCTGGATATGCATCAAGGCAAATAAGCCATTTGACTTGGTCCATGTGGTGTATGAAACTGCATGTATCAAAAGCATTTCCTGGAAAAACAGTCTTAGCTTATGCCATTGTTGGTCTTTGAACGCTAAGAAGTTTCATATTCTTTCTTTAAGAGTTACAAAGCATCTTACTGTGAACATGCAAGTAGCTTCAATTGATCTTGAAGGTATTTAGGACCCATCACTCTCACTCAACCATGTATCATGTGTGTTACAATTTTTATTTAACACATGTTTTTCCAGTTATTCTCGGTAAGTATCATTCTTCTAGTCAATCAATGGATGGAGATCAGAGCCTTTACCACTCTCAGAGCATGGAAGAAACAATGGGACAGATTTTACAGCATGAGAAATCTGCAGCTGCCTTATTTTGCCAGCTGAAAACTCGTTATAATGGTCAGGCTTCTCATCTTACATTGACAAAGGACGTGCTTGGCGTTGTTGCTGCTCTTGGCAATGTAGACAATGATAATCTTAGCAGGTTAGTCAATTTTTACATTAGTCCTTTTTACGTTAGTCCTGTTCAGTCTTTATTTCTCATTTCAATTTTCCCTTGAATTTAAATTCAAATTAACCACTGCTAGCAGTCATTGTAGTTGTTCATTGATGAGACAATTTTTTGTCAGCTAGCAGTTGGTTGTATATTCAAATGACCTGTAGTATGCTTTCAATATAGTTGATAGTCCAAAATTATCTTCATAGATTCACCATTATGTCTCGCGTCAATTTATATGGGTGTGTGAAGGTTCTGCATGGGGGTATTCTAATTTGATAGTGTGGCAGTATAACTTCTTTTTCCACCATCGTCAACGTGCTTTTAATTTTTTTCTTTTTTAAGTTGAAATCAGGATTTTCTCAGAGTACTTGGGTGTGCAGACAACACTAGCAGTTGTCTGCAAGACTTATGAAGGCGTCAAAGCTCTAGAAACATATGATGGTGAAGGCTGCTTAAATAAAAATTCTGGTCTTCATGGGCTTGCAACTTCTATTGGAAGGCAGGTGGATGGTCGGTTTCTTGTCATATGTCTTGAAAATCTAAGGCATGTGTTTCTTTTGCTTTCTTTGTCTTGGCGACTTGGACTTGTAGACTGTAATAATTCTAGTCTCTTTGTTTTGACGGAGCAGACCATATGCTGGTGACTTTCTGGCTGATGACCCAGAAAGGAGGCTTGACCTTCTAAAGCCAAGATTACCCAATGGAGAGTGTCCACCTGGATTTCTGGGCTTTGCTGTGAATATGATCAATGTGGATGCCACTAATTTGTATTGTGTTACAGCCAGTGGTTGTGGTCTCAGAGAGACTCTGTTCTATAACCTTTTCTCTCATCTGCAAGTGTTTGAAACGAGAGTAGACATGATGAATGCTCTTCCTTTGATAAGTGATGGAGCCATTTCTTTAGATGGTGGGATGATTAGGACTAATGGTGTTTTTTTTCTCGGCAATCGGTAGGACTATTTGCCTTCATATCTTTCATATTGCAGTATCTGATGATTTTTTTTGAATGAATGTTATTAGATTTGCCTGAAAATGTCCCCAGAAAGGGCCCATTTGTCAATACTGCTGGAAGTTGGTTGAGTTCTCTTATGCATATTTTATTGTTGAGTTAATTAAATATGTGTGGAGTTTTGCCCAAGGATTTTACAATTTGTGTACATTTTTAGAGCCGTTGCCCTCTGCCTTCATGAAGTCGATGAATTTTGTGGTAGGATTTCTTCTTTCTTTAACCTGAACATGCGCGAACTTCCACCTTTAATAAGAATGGGACCCGCATAGGCTTTTTTTGTTGTAGACACTGTCTGAACTGGGGAACAATCTGTATTCTGATGTTCTCTCATGCAGTTGGACTATGTTAGATTGTCTTTATTAACTTTGCTTAGAGAAGTTCTTCTAGTAATAAATTATCGTGGGCGCACAACTTGTAATTTTTGTCCATTTTCCCTTCATCTACAGTTTTATCTCTGATTACCAGCGGTTGTTTTCTCTGTGTTTGCATGCTATGCTTGGCACAAGGGAAGACGTAGATGTGAGATTTGGAGTGTGCTCAACAATGTCAAATCTACCTATGAACTACATTGAGATGGAGAACCAGCTCAAGATGATGAAATGGAAGAAAGAAAAATTTGTAGAAGACATCAAGAGAGAACAATCATTGATGGACCAAGCAAAGTTCAACTTTGAAATAAAGAAGCAAGAGTTTGTTAAGTTTCTTGCTGAAAGTTCATCGTACATGAATCAGGTACTACCTTCAACCCGTCTCTACTAGTCAGCTAGTTTTGATCGAGGGGAGGGGGCAGAGTTGTTAAAGTTAAAAAGGCGCACTTCTTTTTTTCTGTTTTTTTTTTTTGGCCCCTCGTCCCTCAGCAGGGGCATGCCCCTAGGCCCCAAGGGGTGCACCTCATGCTTCAAATGTGCCTCTGACAACTATACGAGGGGAAGAGAAGGGAAGGAGAGCAACCATAGATCCTTTCCCTTATTGGGAAACTGCATAATAAATTAATGGGAGAGGTCAAATTTTTACCCTTTTTCCACTGAAGTAAAATTTTAGTTTGCCCTTCGCAAATATCGCTTTCGATGTCTAGATATTTATGTTGGCTGACCTTTGGCTATGACACCATTCATGTTTGGCAGCATCAGATTCCAGCCGCACGGAGATAGACCTACCCAAAATGACTTCTGCATGTAGAAGCCAAATCTAGGCATCTCTTTTCAGGAAAGAAAAAACGTCCAGACTTGCATTTTGTAAATGGTATGTCTGATTCCTGAAGTAGGTTAATCTTCATCTTGGATATAATACCTGGCTGGTATCGAATGTAATAGTTCGAGTTATTTTGGGAGCTCAAATGTCCTCCATGTCTTTTTGAAGTCTTTGCCTAAGAACCTGGATGCTGCTCTATATTCCCTTTGTGCAAAAAAAAAAAAAAAAAAAAAAAAAATCATACCATTCTACAATTAATGAGAAGCACAAATATTTAAAACATAAATGAGATTTTAGGAGAAGCTTTATCTACAATTGGTTTTGATTTCTGTATCTGTGATTTATTACAGGGTTTTTGCTTTGTTCTTTGACCTAAAATTTCTTTGACTCAAAAAAAAAAAAAAAACCCTTAGCATAAACAGAAAATCATATTGTATATATGCCTGGATTGCGAACTGTTGAATTGCGTACTGTTGCATCAAAATGATGTCGTTAAAATGATGTCGTTTTGTCTATTATCGTGGATTGAATGAGGGAAAAAAAATGTTTTCATACAATTTCATTATTGTCTAAATCTCTTCTCTGCTCTCTGTATAAGTTTCCTTTTCATTTTTCATTGTTGAGAAAAGTTGGATTCTACTAAGAATTTCCACATATATGTATGTGCTTTGAGAAATGTACATTAATAGACCTCTTTATAGCTGAATTTGTAATTTATTTGTCAGTCTTTTTTTCTATAAATGTAGACTGCAGTGTAGGTTTATCTCTTTCATAACTCGATCTTCTCTACAATGTACAAATAATTTGTTTTTAAAAAAATATTGTTGTAGAAAGCTTTGGCCCCGTGAGAGAGAGAGAGAGAAGATTACAGATATTTACAAACTACTTGAATTAAATTAATTAATATAATTTCAAGTTTTTAGTCTTATACTGACTGAATTAAAATAATTAAGTCGCCCAGCTTTATGTATAATCATCCGGAAGCCACTGCTTCTGCTTCATCTTAAAATTATTTGAATTTTTCAGAATGGAATAATCTCACCCAAAACAAAAATAAACAAAGAAACATCGTAAATAAAATAATCAATATACATTTTTATTTGAGTGGGCTGAGAAAATTAGTTTAGTTTGAGTCTTCAAATTGTATCATTTTGATAAAAGAAAATCAAAAAATAAATTATTTTTTTGGATTTTATTTAAGAAAAGGATAGTTAAAACCCAATAAAAAGAATTCAAATCCTCTTGAAGAGTTATGGATTTGTAAAATTAGATTATTGCAATTATTTATTGTAAAAGAGATAAGTTTGAAGAGTTATGAATTTGTAAAATTAAGTTATTTTAATTATTTATTGTAAAAGAGATAAATAGAAGAATAAAGATGAAAAAAATAAATGATTAAGATTGTTTAAATTTATAAATTTATGTTTGTTTGTTGTTTAATTTTAGGTGGTTCCAAAAAATTAAGAATGAAAGTGAAAATAAAAATGAAACTGGCCATTAAATGACATTCATAGATTTACGAGAAGCGTATCTGCAGGCTCCGAGGGTTTAAGCTCTGTCTCACTCCCTTATGTCTCATGGCTAAAACCCCTCTATCTCTCCTCCTCCGCCTCTCCCAAGCCCAAAAACCCTCTCCCTCTCCCTCTCTTCTCCTCCTCCGCTCCCATGTCTTCTCCCTCAGACCCTTCTCCACTTCCCCACCCACCCCTTACGCCTCCGATTCGTCCGGGCCTCCTCCTGCCCGATCCTCTCTCTCGGCTCGCATGAGTTTCGTATTCGACCAAATCGACGCCATCGAGAGGGACCGCTCCCACAAGGACGAAGCCCTTCAGCGCATCCGAGCCTGGCGCGATGCCAAGGCCAAGAACAATGATACAAAGGATGAGCGTCATCCTCCGGTATCAGAACCCGAGATCGGTAATGGGGTCGACTCGAATGCGAACAGAGACAGAGGGGGGCTGTTGGCGAAGGAGGTGGAGTTGGTGCACCCGTGGAAGGAGTGGGTTGAATTGATGGAGAGGCTGGTTCAGCAGAATTACTTTGATCACCGGAGGAAGGACGAGGACGGAATGGTCCGTGATCTCGGGTTCGATATGTCGGGGGTTTCAGAAGAAGTGCTTGATTTCACTAGGGATTTCAAGACCGTTCAAGCCGCTTGTCTCAATTTCGGGCGTGATCGGTTCGATATCATGAGGTAATGCCTTTTACTTGTCGCTTTTTCCTTAATTTATGGATTCGATGTTTAATGTTAGTGTATGGTTGGTACTTAAACAGGGAAAAGATGAACCTTGTAGTTGGAGAACATTGCTTTCATTAAAAATATTCATGGCTTCACTGTTTTGTTCTGAAAAGAAAAATGGTGAGAAATGCAATTTTACATAATGAAGTTTAGGATTATCATCCTTGGAGATAGAAGAAATCCTTAAACCTTAACTAAATTTCTCAGTGATCATCTGAATGGTAACTAACTGGAATAAATTATTTTCCTTGCTTAAGTTCATACAAAGGGATCACATTTCTTGTGTAGGACATAATTCAAATAAATGTGCTGTGTCTCACAAACTGTATCAATGTTAATCGCCTGACCTTTTTAGATGGCAATGCGTTTCAGGTCACTTTCAAGGCAGGATATTCAACTTCTAGTTGGCTATGGATGCCCTACTGTGGACAAGAAGGTGGTTTTCTCGGCAAAGCTTTTGAGGAAGCATGTGCACCTTGATGAAGGAGATGTAAGCCACCTTCGATTGGTCATTGTTTTTGTGATTTTTTTAGTGTATATAAGATTTGCACGTGGCAGTTAAATGTCATGCTTTTAAAATAATTGCAAGCAACTATATATGGCTCTTGTAGTGATGGCTATTCATTATATTTTAGGTCTGTAGTTCCTGCGCTTTGAGGAGCTCCTGCGAAAGAGCATATCTAGTAACCAATAAAGAGGATGAGGCACGGACTTTTGATGTAATGCGTATCCTATTGGCTTTTGGCTTTGATCCTGTGAATGGATTAGTAGCTAATAAGGCTCTGCTTAAACTAAAATCTGTGAAGAACGCAGTCCGTAAAATGCTTCATGAAGTTGTCAAACTAAGTGGAGTTCCGATTGATCCAAATCTCCCCCCTCCTATTATAAGAAAGCCTCCACCAAAAGTGAAGCAACCGCCACCCCCACCAAGGAAACGAGTAGGGCGCGATGACATTGAGATGAAAAAAGGAGACTGGCTATGTCCCAAGTAGGTGCCAATTATTTTAAGAGCTAATGCTTTGCTTAAGCCAAATTTATTTATTTATTTATTATATCTTGCATTTAAGAATCAAGCAAAAACCTTATTTCGGAAAAATAACCACCATGGATCGTCTTTATTTTCTGTCTTTTCCATGAGTGAATGAACCTGTAAAGGGTAGTTTCCTCAAGATGCACGACTTTAAGAATTAAGATTGTAAATATGAACCGGACCAAGGTGCTCTTGGGCAGATTATATTGCATATTATTTAGGATTAACAGTGTTTACCAATGTTATGCAGTGGTCTTACTTTTAAAAGAAAGATAACCTTGTTAATTTGATTGGAGAAAGTAGAGTAGTACATAGTGGAGTTGAATTATCATAAAAGATCTCTTTGTATTGTGGGGTTTTTATACCTAACTTTCTAGCTGACCACGAGGATCAAAGAGCAGTTGCCTGATTGGGCTAATTGAATATTTGAATGGCCAACATTGTTCAAATCACAACATCCATATTGCTATTTGCAAATGATTTTGAGAAATCTTATTCAGATTGTGATTTGTTAAACTTATGAGTACCTGTTGCAGGTGTGATTTCATGAACTTTGCAAAGAACACCGTGTGCCTGCAGTGTGATGCCAAGAGGCCAAAGAGACAGCTGCTTCCAGGAGAATGGGAATGCCCTGAGTAAGTTTCTCTGAATATCATTGCGGTTGTTTTCACTTGGCATGAAACAAACCTGAATTTGGATTTTGCCTTCTACAATAATCTTTACAATGGAGTCATCTTTTTTTTTCTTTTTTCTTTTTTAAATTATAAATGGTACATGTTAGTTTATAACCTGATAGAATATGATAATTTTACTGCTGTGTAGCTTTTTCTACAAGTATCAAGCTAGTTATCTTTCTTAGTTTTTTATTGGTATTAGTATTATTAACGTTCTTTACCCCATTAGACCATACATTGAAGAGTTTTATGTTTTGTTATGCAGATGTAATTTCTTAAATTATAGAAGGAATACGGCATGCTTTCATTGTGAATGCAAGCGCCCACCCGACGAGTATACGGAGAATTTCACGCAAGAAAGGCAACACTTTCCTAAGATGAGGACGGAAAGGGTTGCCAACAGACAAGAGGTTTCTAATTCATGGAATTTTGATTTTGATGATGCTGAATCGGATGGGGCGGACGTGGCTGCTTTTGAGTATGCAGATTCTCCAAGAATGGATGAACAACTAGATGGTCCCGCTCAAGGAGGAGGTTTTAGAGAGTCCGGAGATACTTTCCACCAGGGCAGCAGATCTCCAAGATCTTTGGAAAGAGATTTTCCCAATCCTGATCATAAGAAACCTAGAGTGGGGTTTGATGATTTTGACGATGAAGACGATGATGACGTGGATAGTTATGAGCTAGACAGTCGGAACTCCACTCCAGTACGCACAGATTCTTTCAATGAATTCCCAGAGGCTAGAAGGTATTCTGAATCTGAAGATTTTTATGGCTCTGGAGATGAACTGCATTCTCGTCGCAGAATGAGTTCCTCATCTAATAGACAGTTTAAACAGCCGCGTCGAAAAGCGCCTTTCTCTGGTTCTGAGGATGATTTTGGTGTCGTTGATTCAGATGAAGACCTTCCTGTTCATCCCAACTGGAAATCTAGTCATGTGGCTGATTTTGGACGGAGAAGTAGGGGTGGACGAACAGGTGGTTCATCCAGACGTATAAATTTCAGCTCAGAAGAAGAACATGGGCTCAGCTCTGGTAGCGATAGTGATCTGGGCGATGATTTTCCATCCAGGAGAGGAAAAGGAAATAAATGGGGTTCCAATAGAAGGGGGACCATGAGAGGAGGCTCTAATTTTGAGGATGAGCATTCCTATGGTTCAGATTCTAACGATAAACGATTCAGAGGCAACAGAGCTGGCCCCAATACGAGAGGCAGCCCTCAAAATGGCAGAGAAAGCTTTGGTTCATCCAGGCATACCCAGTTTAGGTCCGATAATAAAATGGAGAACAGAGGAAAGTTTTCGAATGATAATTTTGACAGATCGCACAAAGGGGCTTATGGTAATGACAGAGGTCACAGAGGAGGGGCTTATGATAATGACAGAGGACGCAGAGGAGATAGCTATAGCGGGGGAAGGTTTGATGATGGTAATGGCAGAGGTCATAGAGGAGGGTCTTATGGTAGTGGCAGAGGACATAACTGTAGCAGGGGAAGGTTTGATGACGACGGAGGGAGAAATTACAGTCGAGATAGACCCCAAAGGCATGCATTCGACAGGGATAGTGAGAGAGGATACAGGGGTAGCAATCGTGGTGGGCGGGAATTCGTTGACAGGGATAATGATTATGGTCGTGATAGACCTCAGAGGCGCATGGCTGAGAGGTGAATGTATGTGATGATACGGTTAAGAGTTTCAGTTTTTAAGGATACGAGAAGGGGAAATTCATATTATGAACAAGGCAATCCGTGGTCGTGTACTCACTGTATAACTGGGATGGATCAAATATTGAATTTTTTCCTCTGTTTCTTTTTTTTTTGATAACGGTTGAGATCTCAGTCTGAACCAATGAATTTTGCATAGTCAGGCTGGCCTTGCAATGTAACAGATTTTTATTATTATTATTATTTTTCACATCTAGAAATTGCTCGTGGCTTGTGATCTTTGCATATGATTGCCTCTTATTGCCGTTTTGAAGGGCAATTGAACGGGTAGTCCTTCCTGGGAGAAGTGCATTTTATATTTAATATATTTCTTCTCTTTTTTGCTAAAAGAAGAGATTCCTTTGTCTTGAATCTCTGAACATTGGGTAATAATTTCTGGATGGTGAAAGGGCTATACGCTTGTTGAAATGTGATATATTTTTAAATTTTATAAATAATCTACAATGCGTTGTTTGACATTAAATCTTCATGTATTGATTTCATTGAACAAATTTAGAATGATTCAAAAAATTTATGGCCGTCAATCTTTAGATGAATGTTCTGAATATCTTGAAATTTTATAAACATGGTAACTTTATAGATTAGATAATATTTTTTCAATTTATACCATTGAAATTTATAGATTCTTAAAATATACCAAGTTATTAGCCAACAAGTAGGTGACGAGCACTATTTCGACCGATACAAAAGTTAATTTCAATTCTTATTTACATGGACAAAAAAATATGCACATTCATAGTGTTAGGATGGATAACATGTCACTTCATACGGGCTTTCAAACCATTAACCCCTTAAACTTCACTGATTGAAGATAAGAAATGAATCATTACGAGAAAAAATAATTTGTTAGAGTGAAAGTTAAGAAACTTTCGAATTTAAATTCATTATATAAGACTCGTCGCTCATGCCAACATATGTATACAATTCTTATCCATCTAAATAATCAATTAAGTAAAGCTAGATGAGTTGAGGTTATAAATTAGAGAAATAAAAGTTCGGAATTTGAATTGAAACAAAAGAGAAGATTGTTTTTACCATACGGCCAAAAATGAAATATTAATCGAATAGGCATAACTGCGATGAAATAAAAAGATATATAAAAAGGAGAAGCAATTGATTTCCCTCCTTGTTTCCTCCCGCATAACTCCGACCACTGTGCTCATCACAACTGGCTCCGCCGCCGTCGCTGCCGTCTACTCCGGCGAAACTACCCATCTTCACCATAGAACAGGCAACCCATTCAACTCTCTCTGTGCACAGACCTTTCAGCTTCTTTAAATGAGGTTTTCGTTTTTTTTTTTTTTAAGGTGTGCTGTTTGATCCCTAATATTTTGGGAATTGTGCTTGGCGGATGGTGAATTCATGGATGCCAGTAGTTTATCTATTCTAGTTTCCCTTTAATCACCGCTCCGTGAGAATTTCTGAATTTTTTTGGATTTACTCTTGATCTCCTTACCTTATATGTGTTATAAAAAAAGCAGGAATTTGTGTTGACTGTCTTCTTTTACCAGTATAATTTATAGCAACTGTTTCTATTTTCTTTTCCAGTTATTTATTTTCCGAGTTTTGTTGTTCTTTTAGGCAATTGATTTCTCTCTCTCTCTTTGAAATATCTTTATATATGACTGTTATCTTGTATTTTATTTTGAACTTCAGATAGCTTCTTTCAGTTAGTTGTATTTTATGTGGGGACAAAGACTTCCTGTTCATCCTCGTAGGCTTATGCTTGTCCCGTCAGGAGACTCGTTGAACCTTCTATTTCATCATAACTTTAACAGTGAAACTGAACCTTCTTCTCTTGATCCTTGATACTGGGTTGGTAGGATTTCCAGTTGTATCAATTGAGAATCCACTGCTACAGCTCGAGAATTGAGATTTGTGTACACGCTGACTTTTAATTCCAAAGCATATACTCAAGCATATGAATCTGATACACCAGTTCTTCGATGTGATGTGCTATTCATGCTTTCGTTTATACATGTAACGGTTGCTTAAGAATTGTATCTGATAGGATAAGAAAGAAACAATTTTACCATGCGTCACATTTTCAGTTACACTGCCTAAAGATATCTGCATGATTCAAATGCATATGAAATTTTTGCTTCCACAGAAGAACTCATCATTTGCAGTATAGGTAAGTGTCTGGATTGAGATCGTCTAAGTTGAGGACATACCGAATTTCTAGTTCCGAATGCTTAAATTTTCCCATTGGTGTATTTTCTAGCTGATACTTCATAGTGTCCATTTCTTCTTGACACTTGTTTTCATGTTATCCTTTTTTAATTTAGCAATCTGTTCAGAGATGCTCTTATTTGTTTGGTTAAATATTAACGAAACCCATGAATTACAATGTTATGCTACTACCATTCTCATCACAATGCCAATCATTATTCACCATATTTTCTGGTGTTTCGGTCTTAGTTGGTTCTCTTCTTTTTTTTAAAATCTATTTGGTGATTCAGTTATGTACTTCTGTTTTAGATAGGACAGATTTTTTGATGGCTCCGTCAAAAAAATTCAAAAGTCTGCCTAAGCGGTTTTCCAGCATTGATGAGGTTTCTCCTGACAACAATTATGGGGATTCAAGCAAAGGCAGGCAACGGGTGGGTACAGGTTTCATTTTCTGAGTTTCATTTACTATGTCTGTCAATGGCATGATTTGAATATTCATATGCATTGAAGAAGTTTCTTGCTTCTCGAATGCTCATGGAAGATCCTCTTTTTAATGATACATTTTAGCAGCATGGATTGACTTATTGAATTCCTTATAACACAAATCATATCTTCTGTTCTTCAAATCTATTTTTCATTTGTTTTTTTTTTTTGTGGGGTTGCTTTCTAATTCATGATGAAATTCGTATTATTTGTTTTTGGATTGTGTTTTCAGTTAATTTGTTTTAAAATTTAAATATACTTTTCATAACTTTATTTAGTAGCATTAATTTAGAAAAGTAAGAGCTGAACTAGTTAACTTCAAGGTGAGGTTGGGTGTTAAAATGGAGTTGTAATAGTAGTACATCTGGTCACTAACTAGGACCATGGAATGCATATGCAATTTAAGCATTTTCCCTTTTGTTTCTTCTGGGTTGATTAATCAAAATTACTGATTTAAAACAAGAATAAGACATAGCAAAAATAATATAGGGGTTGGCTTTCCATTAGCCTCTTCTTAAAAACTTATTTGAATCGTAGTATATTTGTATATAACGTACACATGATGGATCATTTTATAGCAAAAAGGGGGAGGGAGGTGGGGGTGGGGGTGAAGGGGGACGGAATATTCTATTTCTAGCTATAGAGATTTCCTTATTTGGATCTGATTACTGGAAAATTTCTTGACTGTTACCTTACAAATTCAAGGGGCTGGAGCTTGACCATGAAGGAGCTTTGGAGTAAAGATCTGGTTTTTTTTTTTTTTCGGGGGGGGGGGGGGGGGGGGGGGAGGGATTAAATTGGAGAAAGAATGGAAATGTAATTTGCGTGTTGGACCTTTCTTCTGGTCTTGTTAATTTAGAGGTTGATTAACAGATTTTAGTAGCACCACTAAAACATTCTTTGTCACATGCTTCTCCATATGGCATTCAAAATGATAAATTTTGCTAGCATCAGTTCTCCATTAATAAGAAAGATTTTGTGCTTTCATTGGTAACCATTACTATGTGTTATTCTATTTCAGGGCAAAATGTTAATATTCATGAATTTGATTCTCTAGTATAGATGTTAATTTCTTTTGTTTTATAAGTTTAATATTGTGCTAATTTTAATTAAATTTTGCAGAAGAGAAAGTTATCTGATATGTTAGGATCTCAGTGGAGTAAAGAAGAGCTTGAACGTTTTTATGAAGCTTACAGAAAGTATGGGAAAGACTGGAAGAAGGTAGCCATTCTCTCCTAAACTAGCTATTAGATCATGGGTTCCCTGATCTTAGGAGCTCATGAGCTTTTTTGCAAACTTTTCTGTATTGGATCACTAGTATGCATTTTTGAATTATATTTTTAACTGTGCTTCATTAACGGAGGAGTCAGCGGTAATGGTTCAACTAATAATGCTTTTATTTTGCAACCCAAAAAATCTACTCAGAAGAAGAAAGTGAATGTGCAAAGCAAAGAAGACAGGGAAAGCTTCCTAATACAAAATAGAAAAATTCATCAAAACAAAAACAAAAATTACAGAAAAAAAGCCTTCTAACTTCTCAGGATATCCATCATAACAGTTTCTTGGGCTATGCCTGAAGGCACTGGTCACATAGATGATAGATGAGTCCCAAACTTGTGCGGTGGTCATAAACTTTACTGAAAAAATCTGGAATTGTTTCATCCAGATACCACAAAAAAGAGAGGCAAAAACAATGTTGGGCCACAAAGTTTTCGTCCCTGCTGTTGGGCACACCCAAACAGTTTCAAAGATATTAAGAAGCTTACCCAAATAGTGCAGGAACGAGTGGTCACTGGTCTCTGCATTTTGATAATAAATTACACACAAATTTGCGTATAACACTTTGTGTGCCCTTACTTGAAATGATCATCGGTGCTCACCATATTGAAGGCCACTGCCTGAGAAAAGGCACTTATATTTTGTGGGATTGGGATCAAATAGAACGTTGATCAAATGATTGGAATTACTATTATAGTGACCAAAACTATCCAGATTCCACCATGTATTATGATCGCTACATGAAAGAATGAAGAATTTAGGAGCTGGATAGGACATTGGGATTCGACAGTTCCTTATTATCGAGACCTCAGAAGAAATGGAAGTTCCAACAAACTGAGAACCACAAATAACCTAGTAAGCGCAAGGATTAGGACACTTGAACTTGTCCAAAACCAACGATTCAATGTACATGATACTAGTACGGCCATCCTTGGCAACTGGGGGTGCATTACTTATGCTCTTCTAATATCTTTGTTTTGATTATTGATTCTGCTTAATTCCCAGGTAGCTGCTATAGTACGTAATAGATCTATAGAAATGGTGGAGGCCCTTTACAAAATGAATCAGGTATGCCTGATCCTTGCATGTTGTGTATTTTATATGTAGAATCATCAGTAAACTGTTACGAAATTATAAGTTAAAAATGTCAGCTTCAGGCCTTATTTGGTGGTTTCATGCAAGTTAATTATTTTTTAAATATCTGCGAAGTAGCTTAATTTGCAGTTATCAACTGGTTTGTGAATTGTGCTAGTGCTTTGATTCATTGTTGCAATCAATCATAGAAACCCTGATTTGAATCTGTAATTTGTTAAAACTGATTTATGTAGCTGTGAAATAATTGCATTCTCCATCTTTACATTTCTCTATTTTTATCCTCCACGTTGCGGGGTTAATGCATTCTACACGTCAAGTTCTCTTTATTTTGTACATTTTTGTATATTTTATGGATTTCTACTAGAACTGTAGTGCTGCATATGTTTCTATGAAGTTGCAAACCAGATGTTGTTTAATTTATTTCTGGAACATTTGGTGGTAAGCAATGTATAATTGAATGCCACTTAGAGCTATTTAAGGCTATGATATGAAAGGCTTGAATCATTTTTTCCTCAATTAAATCGTCTTTGTTTATCTGACAAAAAAATGATATTGTGCTAGGTGCTGCAATTGATCTTATGTGAGGTTTGACTAGATTCTGTTTGGCTGTGAAAATTCTTCTTTTGCTTATTTTGTTGATTAGTTAGAAAAAAGATTCAATGAATTATAGTGAAAATCCTTAGTTTCTATTAGTTATAAGAAATTGAAATTTTTTCAACATGCAGACTTCTATTTTAGACTCATTTGTAATGACAATGATTGCCAATGTGTTGTCTTAAAACATAATTAAAACTGACATTTGAAACCCGGACTGAATTGTGACCCAGAAAATCTATCAGATTGGTTCAACCAGGTTGGATAGCTACATAAGTAGTGATTTTTTGTGTAGAAATTGTTATTTCCTTGACTCATTATGTTTGTGCTGGCTTTCAGGCATACTTGTCTCTACCAGAGGGGACAGCTTCTGTGGTGGGCTTGAAAGCAATGATGACTGATCATTATAATGTCCTTGTATGTATGGATCAAATCTTGCTATTATATGTTTCTTTATCCCTGAATACACTTCTGATATTATTCTTATAACCTTGCCCATTTATTGGTTCTAGTGAGTGATTGTTTCCTCTTTGGGGAAGCTAAATCTCTAAAAGAAATTCTCAATTTTTTGAGGAGTGAGTAGAGAAGTGTTTATGGCATGTAATGTAAATCCTTGGTTATAGTGGTAAGTTTTGAAGCAAGAGAATGGACATTGAACTAACTTTAGTGACAACACTTGCTGGCCATCCAATAACTAGAAACTGCCTTGTAGTGTACAATAGTTTTGTAAGTGTGATTGGAAACTAGTGGAGCTTCAATGAAGCATGTCATAATTGTTTCTGTGGCTTTAGATAGTAGATATACACTTTTGGATCATCTTGCACTATATAAAGTGTTTCAATGAATCAATGTTGCTGAGTGCTACTGACTTTGGATTTTGTGCTTGGGGCGATTATGACATAATTGATTCCTTGTGATGACAGGGAGGAAGTGATAGTGAGAGAGAGAGCAATGGCGGTTCAGGAATTTCTAGGAAACGTCAAAAACGTGGGCAGGGTGAAGTTCGGCTTAGCACGTCAAAAGAACACCTTTTGCAATCTCAGTCAGTTGCATCAAACGATGATTGCCCGTCACTATTAAAGAGGAGACATACTGATGGTAATATAATGTATTTTGTTCAATTGAGGCTTCTTGCATCTTACTGCTTTTATTATTATTATTATTATAATTATTATCATATTTCATGGCTGTTATATTTTGTTTTCATTGAAATTAGAAATACATGCACATATGAAATAGTCAAGTAAGACAAATTTAACCTATGTTTTGAGATCCAGCTGGCCACCCAATGAAGTTTTTGGGTTAGTTCAACCTAGACATTGACCGTTTTTTATTATATATATAGGGGCATGTTATAATGACAGCATCTAGTGTAAGCATAAAATAAGCATGCGCCACCTTAGGCCTGTTCTGAAAGCTTCACCATTACAGATTGAAAGAGCATGGGAAAATAGGGGGACCTGCCAATTTTCATACAGTTTGGTGATGCATAATGCCTTCATCTAAAGCATGAAATTTATGTTGGCTAAGATCACTTTATATTTCAACATCTAAAATGAAGGCCTCATGCAACACCAAATTTTACGAAAATTGGTAGGTTTTTCTATACTCTTTCAATCTGTGTGGGTGGAATTTTTAGAACCGGCCCGAGATAGTGTGTGTTTATTTTATGCTCATGTTAGGTGTGCTTATTATAGCATTGCCCCTATATATATAGATATATTATGTGGGCATATATGAGCATACACTGCCTGGGCTCCATTATGAAAAACCCACTTGTATAGATTTGATAGGTGTGCTCCAGCACTAATTGCATGAAAATTGGCAAGTCGTCCTATTTTTGTATGCTCTTTCGATCTGCATGTATGGAATTTTCAAAACAGGGTCCAATTGGTGTTTGCTCACATATGTTCACATAATGTTGTGCTCATCATACCATATCCCTGTATGTATGTGTGTGGGTGTTTGTTATATAATATATTACAGGTATACGTATGTAAAACTTCTTGGATATTTTTATGAGAAAAAACATATGTTATAAACACCGGACTTATTGAGGGGACACCGGTCCTTGGAGATGAGGCATGAAGCACAGGGCAAAGTGTGCCCTTTATGAAGGCGAGCACATCTATTGAAAATGTATACATAATTCAATTCTATTCCTTTGAGCAAATTATTAATATTTTTACAAGTGATATATGTAAACCCCATTACTCTAAACTTTAATAATGTTTGAATAAGTTGTACTTTCCTTCATGATTGGAATTAATTATGAATTATTTTTAGAAAGTAAGACATTTTACTTATTCTAAGGTATTGCATGTATGCCCCTACGAGAATTTCCAGAAAATTGAATTGCATAACTGTGAAAAAATAGGGATAAAAGTTGCTGTTGCTGAAGGTCTAATGCATCATAACCATCATCTCTCCATTATCTGTGGCATTGAAGATCAATTCTGTAACTGCTTTACTTATTATGTGGATGCTCAATGAACAGTCTGATTTTTCTTAATCAAATTGTCTCCATTCCACCTCCCCTTCTTTTTATTCACTTAGCCTTTACATTTCTACATCTCAGTTTATTTCTACCTTCTTTATTTATCCTTGATGGCAGTATTACTTTTTAGTTATTTGGCAGATTTTTTTCACCATTGAAATCAGTTTAAATGCTTGCATTGGGACTAGTTAAATGTTGAGTTGTATTTTCTCTTTTCCTGACTGTTTCTTTGACTATGCGCTTAAGAACTGCTGCCGTAGCTTGAATTCTTATCTATGTGCAGGCGCATATTGAGCTGGTTGCAAGGTTTCCTGTCATGTTTATAATACTACTGACATCGTTGAATTTATTTTAGGCTGTGCTGTTGGAAAACGGACGCCTCGTTTCCCTGTTTCATATTTATATAAGAAACATGATGGGGGAGTGTTTGGTTCACCCACTCAGAAAGGCTGGAAATCAAGAACAGATGCTAATGATGATGCGGTGGCACATGCAGCATTAGCATTGACAGAAGCTTCACAGAGAGTTAGTTCTCCCCAGATTTCTCAAATGCCCTACAGGAGAACAGCACACATGAAGCACTCACCTGCTCAGAGTAGGAAAGGGAAGGTAGTAACATTCTGTCCTAATGTTTGTTTCTTTCTGATAATGCTGTTAAATTAGTTTATTTCTCTTTGGTCATGTGATTTAGCATTCACAGTCAGGGATGGTGCAGGCCAAACTCTATGCTCCTGTAACAGATGAAGACTATTCGGAAGACAATCTGGGAAGTGGGGATGCTGAAAATGGAGATGATGTGAGAGATACAGGCTCCTTGATGCATTTGGAAGGTGTTGGAACAGTAGAAGTTCATAGAAGGGGGAAGAAGTTTTATGGACAGAGAGGAAATGTTGAAGATGTTGCAAACACTCACTTTGACGATGGACGGGAAGCATGTAGTGGAACTGAAGGAGGACTTGATATTAGTGCCATAAAAAAAAGTTTTGATCTTGAAGTTACAAATGTAAAAAGCGAGCGGCCATCTCCTCAGGGTCAAAGGAAGAGGAGCAAGAAACAATTGGTTGGAGGTATGCCATGACTTAGACTACATTAAGCTTTTTAAACCTACTCTTTCGTCTTTCATATTTTTGGGTCAAGTGGAAAAGCACTGTTTGGGGCTTTTCTTCCCTTTTGGAGCAACTTCTTGTTTCATTCCTCTTTTTTCATCTGAAAAACTTCTGGGTTGCTGCTTTCATTATCTAGAAATGTTGAAAAAAACCTCTTCTTGTATCCATCAAAAATAAAGTTATTACTTGTCTTGTAGAGTGAACCGAAGATCGTTTTGAAATGAAAATGTAGGAAAATGACAAGGACTACTATTTTGCACATGATTGAAGACTTCATTAAATATACAATGGAACTAAATGTTTTGAACCAGTGTTAAGAAAATTTACCATTTGCTGAAAACATTAAAAATCATTTCCTCTTGAATGGAAGTCTCCAAAGAACTTTCTGCTGTTACTCATAGTCAATGAAGCATGCAAACTTCTGGTGGTTAGTTGTATCTGTATCTGATATGTATTGTATCGGATACTGATACTTCTCTCTCTATATTTATACATATTGAGGTCTTCAATATTCTGAAAAGAGATGTTTTCCCTGTGAAACTGTCTAATATTATCAAACCTTTAACTAATAAAGCATAAATATGAAGATGACATCATTCATTGCAAGAAAACGCAAACTAACAATATTTAAATTATTGGTACATAAGATTTTAGTTATAAATGAATACATATATAGAAATATAAGAAAATTGACTTATCCTTGGCATATAGTATCCTGTATTTGTAAGATTTTATTATCTCCATGTGTTTAACGTATTGTATCCTGTACTCGTATTCAAATACATGCTCCATAGGTCGTATTGTTTTCAGTCATGTCTATAAATTTTAAAAATGCTAACCAATGATTGTCTTGGGGAAACTTCTTTTGTAGGTGTGTTTGTTGAGTTTTTAAGCTGCTAACCCATCATGTAATTTGCTATTAGTTATGTTTTTAAACTCTTCTATTTCCTGCAGATGAAGCTTCTGCCTTTGATGCCTTGAAAGCATTGGCTGATTTGTCCCTAATAGCATCCACTGTAGAATCTGGTAAACATGTCATGGTGCTTTAATAGCCCTTTGTTTGCTAATTTTAGTGTGTGTGCATGTGACTTTATATTTACTTGCCCTCTGATTGTTTTAGGAGAAAGCATTCTGATCACAACCAACTGAACCAACCCTTGGCTGGCATTTGGTTCGAAGAATCTTCACATCTCCTCCACACTGAAGAAACATGAAAAATTACTACTGATCTTGTTCAAAGATAGTGATGTGGCACATCCACGTGTTTAGGATGAAGAGGGAGGAAAAAAAAAAAGTGTAGAAAGAGTTTAGCGGGTGGAATGGAGGGGTAAGGTCCTCTTGGAAGGCAATACTCAAGTTTAATCAATAACTCAAAAGTCCCCAAACCCTAGTACCATACAATGAACCTATTTATATAAAGATAACTGTTCACAGCAAATTCCGCCAAAGAATTTGGAGCGTCTTTGGTTTAATTATTTGATATAGGGGTTCTTATATTTCTATGATCCCGTAGGATGGTAGTTAATTACACCACTGCAATTGCAATAGCTACCTTTGACCACTTCCCCCAACCCCCACCCCCACCGTTGGGAGCAGGTTTTCCCTAATTCATCAAGAGTATTAGCACCCTCTACAAAACAAGCAGGTAATTTGGGCATGTGCAATGGCTACTATTGAATTCACCAAGTAAGGAGTGAGGTGATTGATTTACCAAAAGTTCGGAAGTCTATGAGTAGACCACTTAAGACATGGATGCAACTTATAGATAAGGACAGTCAATAAGGGGATGCAAGCATAGCCTTAGACAATAATGAGTGGCGTCAAAAGATTCGTGCAACGACCTGCAGTAACTTTTTGTTTAGGTTCCATATACCTGACCAGGATTAATGCTTAGTTTTTCTCTTTTTTATTTTGTTGTTTATTGTGATTCAGATCGATGTTCATCAGTCAGTTGGTGCTTGTAAACTTGCCTCTTTTATTTTGTCTTGATTATTTATTTTGTGCTCAGAATCATCCATTCAAATTAAGGATGAGAAGGCTACTTTTGATGTATCAGATAAGGTGATTGCACCTGAAGCTATGTCCCCGAGCCATCAAAGGGACAAATCAAAACAACTTTGGGGGAAAACAATTCATCCAATTTCTGGGGCTGACATCAGTACCCCTAGAAAATCTAAACCCACAAGGGATTCAGAATCTGATGCAATTGATGCCACTGAAGCAAAATTGAGATCTCAGTCTGCAAGTAAAGCATTGAAAAGAAAACATATGTCATCGTTAACAAAGGTTGGTAGATGCCTCTTTTGCTATTTCGTCCTTTGTTTCATCATTCTTCACAAGCATGGTATCTATTCTATGGTTAATTTGGTGACCAAATCCCTAAATTGTGTGAGTCGCAGATATCGGATAATACTGATCCCCAATTAATATAACCTTTCTAGACTGACTTATGCAATTTATTTTTCATTGAATCGTCTACGTATCTAACCTTCTAAGTGTGCCCTTCAATGATTTCCAAGATTTGCAGATATATGGCTGCCATTTATTTTGCAAAATCGGGCAGTTAACATATTTCCAAGTGTTGGATACGTTAAATTCATTTGAACTCACTTCCTGTTCGTAAAGCTGTTGCCATTGCTACTAGTTAGGATATAATTTGATAAGTGCATAACCAATTGTTTCAAGTGCACAAAATTTTTACGATAGTAACCTACCTGATAATAACTTTGCTGAACTGCCTGGTGATGGGGAAATGATGATGCACTTATTTCTAGTCCAATTCTCTATCTCTTGGCAGCATACAACTTTGCCAGTAACATTTTAGACTTTTGATTAGTCTTAAGTGGAGATAAATGATGCCTTTCTCCTCCAGCAATCAAATCTATGACTGCAAATTTCTCCCCTCCTCCCTCCGAGAAGTTGCAATGGCATTTTCTTTCCATAATGTGGCTGCATTTATGTAACCTCTCCATTTCCTTTTTGCTTGTGTGGCAGGTGATTGCTGAAGAAGAGAACAAGCCTGTGACTAAAACTAAGCATGGTGGTCAAAATTCTGCTTCTTCAAAACAATGGAAATCTGTCAGATCTCCTGACCAGTTCTCTGTCTAGCAGTGACCAGAGAAGTGCAAGGACCGATATGGCAGCATCAACTGCAGACTGTACTGCCACCAACCAAGTCAGCTTATCCACCAAACAGAGAAGTAGGCGTAAGATGGATCCACATAGAGTGCTTACAAGTAATCAGATTAAAGCTCTAGAGAAAAATGGCAAAGATCAGATTGCTAAACATGCTGCTTCATTGCAAGATACTGTGGTATGTTATAAAGGTGTAAGCCCATCTTTTGTCTGATATTTTGTAAAGATATATTAATTTCCATATTGATTTTGCAGGAACAGCTTTCCTGTTACCTATCCTCTCCCATGGTGCGTAGATGGTGTACTTTTGAGTGGTTTTACAGTGTCATAGATTACCCTTGGTTTGCTAAGAGGGAGTTTGTGGAGTACTTAAATCATGTCGGACTGGGGCACATTCCTAGACTAACTCGTGTGGAATGGGGTGTCATAAGAAGGTTAGTTGTTCCTCAATTGCTTATGCACTTGCGTTAGATTGACGGTATGAATACGTTGCATGTTCTGAAGTTTAGGCTCTTCATGTTGCATTTTACTTCTTGGTGCAGTTCTCTTGGAAAACCTCGAAGATTTTCTGAGCATTTTCTTTTTGAAGAAAAAATGAAGCTTAAACAATACTGGGAGTCTGTTAGATTGCATTATGCTGAACTTCGTTCTGGTGTTCAGGATGGGCTTCCAACAGATTTAGCACGGCCTTTGTCAGTCGGGCAACGTGTAGTTGCTCTTCATCCCAAAACTAGAGAAGTTCATGATGGCAGTGTACTTACAGTTGATCAAGACAAATGCAGGGTTCAGTTTGACCATCCTCAAATGGGAGTTGAATTTGTCATGGTAAGGTGTTCCATGATATTATTATTTCATTTTTCCTTATGTTCATTGCGTCAGTTTAAAGAGTGTTCAGAATCTTCTAGATGTGCTACTGCTGTTCACAGAATTGTGTCCTCGGTTGGTTTCCCAAATATGAAGAAGGTCATCATGTTTTGTGCTTCAAACTTTCTACAATTACAATAAAGCATTTTTTAAAGCACGCTATAGTTGGAGGTATGATTCTTTAGGTGCACTTCTAATACGGAAGTTGCATACAAAGTAACTGTGTCTTGTTAAGAAGCAATCATTTCACTTGTGTACTGCTGTGATCATGTAGCCAGTGACTTAGGTTTTTCAACATCCAGCCACATTGTATGTTGTTTGCGGAGGAAAATAAACACAAACGCGTCTATTATTTGAAGAGAGGGGTTCAGGTTCTCAACATCTTATAGGATGATGATGATTTACCTCCAATGCCTTAGGCATGAAAAACTGTCGATTATGATCTTGTGTTATGACTCTACGAAAGGAGGGGATCACAGGTCCAGAACTAGAGGGGAAAAAGAGAAGATGAAAATATAAAGTGGGGCCAGACCCATAGGATTTCCTACATATCTTTATGCGAAAATCCGACTCATGTGGTTCTTTGACTCGTGGAGTCCTGGGGATTATCAAAGCTCCGCTCTCTTTGCTATCTATGGCTATTTTTGGGGATAGTTGGTGAAAGGATGGAGAAAACATGGGTTTCTCTTTTTTTTTTTTTTCCTCTCTGTGTGTCGATTGCTCTCTTTCTTCTTAGAAGAATCCTCCTCCCTCAGAACCCTAGAGTTTTGTTTATATAAGGGGAGAGGGGAGGATCCTCGTTGGGTCTCGGCCCAAACTATTCTTATCTGTAAAGGAGGGAATGAGAAAAATCCCTAAAAGGGAGCTATATGTTGCTAGTATAGTATGATGGATTCCTAAGCTCAATGGCTGAGAGTTCTTGTAATACCCAGAAACTTCAGGGATTGTTTTGCAAATATTTATTTATAATTAATTATTTTTTCACTGATTATCTTGAGATAAGGATAGTGTGTATGGTAGGAGACATGTGTCACTCATAGGGGACCCAAGGGGATTTGTGGTTAGGGTTGATGCATGTTGGGGGGGGGGGGGGGTGAGGTGTCCCCTTAATGGGACGCATATGTGCTCATCAATTGTGATGGGACACATATGTGTCTATCTCTTTCTCTTTCTTTCCTTTACTACCTATAAAAGGGCACAGCAGCCCCTGGAGACAGCACCAGAGCAGGAGGAGAAAAAAAAAAAAACAGAGAGAGAGAGAGAGACAAGGAATCTTAAGGGTAATCTAAGGAGGAGAAAGGAACATCATAATTCCAAGATTGAGGTAGTGTTACTTTCCCTTTTTCTTTCTGTTTTGACATTTATCTGTTGTGCTGCCTGTGTGTAATACTTCTTATACTATTAAAATGGAAAGGAAGTAATTGTTGGATCATCTCCAAAAGGGGAAGTTGCTGGAAAGTTTTTACTATTTCTGAAAGTGATGTTTTCATGCTTTATCTACTGTTTAAAGCTTTAGATTTGGGGTTTTGGAGCTTAAACACTGCTGGAAGTTTTTAAAACTGTCATTTCAAGAACTAGGCTCAGAACAACAAATCTGTCCCGCCGCTGTGTAGGCAAAACCGAACCCTTTTGTCACTGTTTTGACGATAAGGTGGCTGGAAAGCTTTGTCAACTCCAAAAATAGTGTTAACCTTGTTTTAAACCACTAGAATCTGGAAAAGAGGAGTTTCCAGCACTGCTGTGTTTACTTTTCTCAAAATCAACTGTTTTAAAGTACGAATCTCACAAGAATTTTGCTAACCTATTTGTTGTCTAGGGCAAAAACAGCCCTAAACCAATAAAAGTTAAGCTGCAGGAATGCAGTGGCAGTATTAAGCCACTGCTGTTTTGCTACAAACCAGTCATCTTGTCCTAGTATTGGACCAAAATAGCACTGATGATAAACCTTAAGATAGGAAAGCACAGCAACAGCCCCCAAGCCTTTGCTGTTTTATAAAGCAGAGCCGTTTTGCCCTGTTTTCGGCAAAACAACCCTAGAAACTGTGGATTCAAGCTAAGATTTTTAACTCAATGACTCAAAGTTGCTGTTTTCAAAACATCCTTGATTTTCTACAAAGAGTTTTTAAAAAATAAAACACCTAAAGACTAATTTTTGGTACTTTTAAGCTGTAGATGCTCAACATATTTTCCTTTCCTAGTGTTATTGTTGTCTCCTTGGTGGCTAATCTCTCCATGAGTTGTATTTCTTGGCTCTACTTGTTTCTATCATCGTAAGTACATTTGTTTATTGTTTGATCCTTTAAAAACCATTGTGGAGTTGTTGTTGTGTGTGCCAACTACCAAGATGAACGACCGCTTATGCGGAAACTGTTGAGGCCCATGCTTGGCGAAAGAAGCACATCTATGCCTGAGGAGGCCGTCTGTGGATCCATTAGACATTATAAGGGGGGACTGTGGCTCAAGTCCTAAAAAGTGAGCGGAACAGTTTCTAGTCATTTGAAACTTCGATGATGCCACTTGGCTCGGTAGTTGGGTTTATATTGCTTTGTTGAAACTGTTATCTTAATTGTTGAGTTGTTATATCTCTTGTTCGGATGTGACCTAGTAGGATTTGCTTGTCTGACCTACTAAGTGTTTCTTTATCGCTCACTCCTTGTGTTGTTTGGTCCCTACCAGGAATAATCTCTAAGGGGAAACCCGGTGCGAGTGCTTAGCCTAAAGACAAAAGCAAGGCTTACGCTTAAACGAGTCAAACGCCTAGCAACTCTGTTAAGCTTTGGGTGGTCGTCCACGGAGGAGGCGTGTGTTTGTGGTTTCACCGACCCTACGATCCTGTGAAAGGGTACGAGTGGGCTTTGTAATGATAGTCAAATCTTAAAAAGTAGGATGTCTGACTCAACTTATTATTAATCTCGAAAGGTAGTCTTGTAGTTATTGACCCCAGTTGTTTCCCTCAATCATCGGAAAGATGGGGTGTCACAGTTCTCCTTGTTAAGGAGGAAGAATTGGGTCAAAACCAGTGGGACAAAACCTAAAGATGGCATTGCTTTAAGGGATCGAGCAATGGGCTCAGGAATAGTGCCCCTTTAAGGGATTGAGCCACGGGCTCAGGAAGGTGGACCAAGGGACCCAAATAAGAGGGTATCCCTTCAGGGATTGAGCCATGGGCTCAAAAATGAGAGAATTTGTTGTTGATTTGGTATTCAAGAACTTGGACTAAGTCCCATAGATGGGCATCTTGTGCAAATTTGATTAAGGGACGAATTTCCCCTTGAAGGGAGAAAAGTGGCGCCAGCAAATGCTCCCTTGTAGCTCAGAGCATTGACGACATTGAGGGTTCAGGCTACAACCCTCTTTTCTATATCGTCATGGCTTGTTCTGATTGATTTGTGAATAAATTTGCTTTGTTTTGACCTTTTTTTTTTGCTTTTCTGAATTAGCCTTATGTATAATGTAGAGTCCTTCTATTGAGCTCCTTGGAAGTGCAAGCCGGGTTGTTATTATTGGAACCTCATGCATTGGCATTTAGGACATACATCAGTGTTGATATACCTGCTAATGACATCCATGATACATGTTAATACACTCCATATATGAAATTTGAGTCAAAAGATGCAACGCCAGATCTTGCAAGGGCTAAAACGCAAGTTTAGAGGCATAATTAGCTCTAGTTTGAGAAGTTGTAAAGGAGGTTAACATCTTCAAATAGGCAAAGCCATAAAAGTCTGTAACGTTGACCATTTGCTTTGACCACTGACCATTGACCTTTCGGACATTTTGTGGGACTCATTTTGGTGATGTGGTACCTAGTTGGCACTTGATTGAGTCCTTGGGTGATGTGGCATGCCACCTAAGCTTATGTTAGTTATGGGGTCAAAGATAAAGTCTTGATCAAATCAAAATTGCATCATCATAACTATATAATGATTTGAAACAAGTGGAATGTTTTGGGGGGTTTATGCAATAATGGAACATAAAAGGTGCGGAAAATGTCATAGTAAAAATATCTTTTGTAAAAGGAAAAATGTTATGCGTAAGTGGAGAACCAATTTAAAAGTGTAAATAATTTAATGTCCCTAGATGAAATGGAGGGTGAAGATTACACTTTCATTAATGTCCTGGCAAGTTCTCATTGGCTAGAAGAATAGGTTGTAAGAGAAATGGCTAGAGTGAGATGTAGTGGATAATTTCATAACAAAAAGCAATCTTCTTTCCCATCTCACTCAAGGAATACGTAAATGCCATTGAAGTATGTTTGCGGGATTTTGGTGAGTTAACTATTTGTTTTGGGGCTCATTATCCGCATCATCCTAAAGAATGATGATTGTTTACATCCAATGCCTTGGATAAGGAAAACCTTTGATTAAGATCCTATGAGGGCCAACAGTTGGTAAAAAACCTAGATTTGTTAAGGAAACTGTAGGAGGCAGATTTGAGATAAGGGCTATAGGCCCGAATATGAAGAATAGGGGATGAGTAGAATGAAAAAATAATAAATAAAAAAATAAAAAGGGCCATGGACCCAGAAAACTAGGAAATAAGGACTGAAGGTTCTCTGTTGATATTAGAACATGAAGAGCCTAGAGTTTATTGTTGTTAGAGCCTGAACCCATAGGATTTCCTACATATCTATATGGGAGAATAAGATCCATGTAGTTCTTAGGCTCATGAAGCCATGGAGTTCACCATAGGGCACTCCTCACCTTGCCATTGGTAGTCAATTGGTGAGGGATGATGAGGAAGAATAGAGTAGCTTCCCTGCCTTTCTCTCTTTTTCCTTTGCTGTGGTTTTTAACCCAAAAAGTGTCCTTCCTCAACTTGGCACGGGTTCATGTCAGCGTTTTGGCCCATTGTTGCCCGGTTTAGTGTAGAAGTTGAATTTCTGTCCATGGCGAATGAGGTCTCTGAGTTAATCTGGATACAGCAGTTGTTAACTGAGTCGGAGGTTCTGTTTGAGTCTCCAATGCAACTCTCCTGTGACGACCAAGCAGTAATAAATATTGCGAATAATCCTATCCAGCATGACCGTACTATGCATGTTGAGGTGGATTGAAATTTTATTCGCAAACATGTGATATCGAAAGGATTGTGTTTACCATTTGTGCCTATTGTTCAACGATGTGCTAATATCTTCACCAAAGGTATCTTCAAGCCCAAGTTTACGTTTCTTATATCCAAGTTAGGCATGCATAATATTTATGCCTAACTTGAGAGGGAGAATTGGATTGTGTAAGCCTTTTAGGTTATGTGTTTTATTTTGAGCTCTATATTTTGGGCTTATTAGGGTTTTGTATTCTGGACCCTTTATGCATGTGCTTCCATTATGTTGCCTTCTTTATGGGGTTAGACTTTCATAGTAACCCTAGTATTGAGTATTATAAATGGATAGTCTTGATGCCCATATTAGGGTATTCGACTTTTCTTCGTGAAATTCTCTATTTTCTAAAGGCCTACACACATTTTGGTTCTAATCGTAATTTTCTTCGAATTTTGTAAGGGTCCCTCCTTGAGGAGGGCACGAGTCGAGTGAGGCCGGCAATGACTGGCCAACTTGGACGCCCAGTCTTGAGGAAGGGTAAGGACAAGGTTGACTTGCCCGAGATCAATCCTTCCCAATATGCAAAGTCCTTGGACGCCATGATGGATGAAAATGAGAGTGGAAGACTATGCTGCAAGAATGGCGGCCGACATGCAAACCTCCACTTTGCCGGGGTCTTCTCTTGACATCTCCCCAATGGACCCCACACGAAAAGCTAAGCTAATTGTCGAGGCTGTGGCTATCACCCAAAAGATTGCTGAAGAACTCGTTCATAAGCTCCCGAGACTTGTCCTAATGAATTTCATCTTCTTTGAGGATACGGTAATGTATATTGCATGTTTACTAGCCAGGGAGGCAGACCCACTGACACAGAAGCTAAGTCGTTTCAGCACCCCGTACACTGACTAGGAGGAAACGTCCATCATAACCGTGGAGGTGCCAACGGCATCCCCCGTTGCTAGTCCTGTTCATGGCGAAGAGAGGCAAAAGGAAAGGGCTTTGGAGGCCACAACTCCACCTATTGAGGAAGGGAAGGAAGAAGGCACCTTGGGGGCCTCAACTTCTCCACTTGCTGAAGTAGGAGAGTAGAAAGGGGCCTTAGAGGCCACAACTTCTCCTCCAACTCCTCCACCTCCCTTGGAAGGGAATGCGGGTGAGCACTTTTACTACTTGAAGTAAATTCATTTTCTTGAATTCATTGATGTTGATGGTTGCGTTATGTCACACAGGTGCTTCCACCGATCTTGCCGCCCGTGACAAGGCACCTATCACTAATGAGACCGTCGGACAGGTTCTTAAAGTTGGGTCCAGTCTGGGGCTCATTGAGGAAAGTGTTCCTTTTGAGGTGGCCGATTTGGTTGAGGTTGAGTCCCACCTCGAGGAACCCAAAACTTTGAGTAGTTCGCCGCCTTCCACTATACAAGGCACGATTGAAGCTGAAGCCAAACTCAAGGTGGGTAAGGCTGAAGAAGAGGTAGCCAACGCTGCACCTGCGTCAAGCGGCACACTACTGAGTGCTGTCAATAATGAAGATCCTTCATTGGAGGAGATGATCGAGATGCTGATCGAACAATAGGATTCTTGAGTATGTGTCATGTCCCAAGGTGACCAGGCCGAATGCAAGAATGGAGGCATCATATGTGGCGTACTGTCTCGACACCCTTCGCTCCTTAGTCAATCTTTTGGGCATGACTATCAAGAGGTGTACGATCTTATGGTCCGCTGCATGTATTGGCACATTATCTATCAATTAGCCACTTAACACCTAGAGGGCTCTCGAGCCAAAGCGAATGATCGAGGCGGTCACCTTCAACCCTATTTGCGTGCATTAGAGGATTTGTCCTCCCGATGCGCCACTATTTTTGAAGCGATGGAGGTGGAAAATGCCAACCTTAGGCACCTCTGTCAACGCAAGGAGGTCTTGTCTAGGGAGATGGCAATGGTTGATGAAGACCTGCAGGTCCATGAAGATTGAATGGCCAAGCTCAATTCCGATGCTGATGCAATTTCCCGCTTAATGGATGAGAAGAATGCTGCCATTGAGGCTTTACATAGAGCTTACAGCCGTGGAGGATGGAGTCGCATCCCTCAAGACTGCTGAGTCTCACATTCGAGGGCGATTCTCTAAAGAGTTGGGAATCCTCAGATAACTTTTCACTCCTCTTTCTTGAGATTAAGGCTCTAGCCTGTGGATGCCTTTCTTCCCTTTTTGTTTTCTATGGTTGAGGTTTTGACTTCTGGAGACCCGTCCAAATTTTTTCATGACCTGCAGTATTTTATTAATGAAAATTATAGTTCAAATTCTTGCAGTCTTTGCACTTTCTACTTTTTATTTTACATTCTATTATTATTATTATTATTATTATTATTATTTTGTATTTGGCTGGGTTCGGTAAAGAACATTCTACACATGCCATCAAAGGGAATCATGCCGACGCCATTATGGAAAAAGGTAGTTTAGGCTCATTTCGGAGCAAGGAGCAGGTTAGGCTCGTGCTTAGGAGCATTGTGTAGTTTAGATTCATGCTTGAGAGTATTGTGCATTTTAAGCTCATGCTTAGGAGAAGTGAAACTTTATTTGATACTCCTTGAAGTATCCAACGATGGTGCTGTGGTCAAAGGACTGTAAACGGATGGAAGATGTCCTTGGACAAGATGTCATAGGCCAAGGGGCTGTAGACAAATGCCATGGGTCCAGGGGACCGTAGGCAGATGTTTAAAGGGGCGAATGCACAATAAGTACGGGTGAAAGTTAAGTGGGGTGTGGCTGAGCCCGTAGGCTACCTATGTATCGCATATGGAATCAAGATTATGTAGTTTTGAAAAAGTAGTTTAAGCTCATTTCGGAGTAAATGATAGTTTTAGCTCACGCTTAGGAGGATTGCGCAGTTTAAGCTCATGCTTGGGAGCATTGTGCAATTTAAGCTCTTGCCTAGGAGTGGTAGGTCTTTTATGCTCGGGCTTAAGAGTTTTGTGCCTTTTATGCTCGTGCTTAGGAGCTTTATAGTTTAGGCTCGTCTCCAAGCTTATGGTAGTTTAGGCTTGTCCTAGAGCACCGAAGTGCTCAAGTATGATACTCTTTTAAGAAGCGAGTGTTGGTAAGACCATTTGCTAGCTTGCCGTCAAGTGTGATCAGTAGGTATAACCTGTTTGAATAGACCTTATAAATAACACAAGGCCCTTCCCATTTGGGTTTTGGCTTGGCTGGCGTCTTTGATTGCTTTATTGCTGGGGCAAGGACAACACCAGTTCTCCTTTAACAAATGACCACGGTTAGACTTTCTTGTTGAAGGCGGCTGTCTTTCATCTTTAATAGGTTTCAAGCCTTTGTAGCGCACCTAGTCACTTGTCCATCTACTCCATTGGAAAACACGGTCAAAGTATTCAATGTGATTCTCACGATCTTTTAACTTTACCATGAGGTCATCAACGTAACACTCGATGGTTTTCTCCAACATATCTGAGAGGACCTTGGTCATGGCACGTTGATGTGGCGCCAGCATTCTTGAGTCCAAAGGGGACCTTATGCACAGAAATTCCTTTGTGGAGCTCAAAATATCGTGAATTCTTCTTCAGGTGACATTTTGCTTTGGTTATAGCCAGAGTATCTGTCTATAAAGGAGAGCGCCCAAAAAGCCTGTTACCACATCGACCACTAGTTAAAGTATTGGTAACAAAAAGTCATCCTTAGGGCATGACTTGTTGACATCCTGGAAGTCGATGCATAATCGAATTTGTCCGTTCTTCTTTTTGACTGGGACAATGTTGGGTAGCCATTTCGGGTATTGAACTTCGCGTACGAAGTCCGCCTTGATTAACTTGGCAACTTTCGCTTTGATCTTATTAGCAAGATGGAGATGTGATTGGCGCAGAGGTTGTTTGTAACTTTTGTGATCTGGTGGTATTCCCAGTTTGTGAACTACCACAGAAGCGTCAAGTTTGGGCATTTCTAAATAACTCTATACGAAAACATCTTTGTTCATCTTTAAGAACTTGATGGAGCGCATCTGCTCATCTTCCGGCATGTTGACACTAATGAAGATAGGCCTAGGGTTGGATTCGTCCCCTAAAATGATTTCCTTCAAAGTGTCAACTGTGGTAGAAATCCCATCCTCCATTGCCTTGGGGCTTGTTCGATTCGGGCAAGTCTTTCTCCTTGGATGGAACCTCCTCCTTAGATGGGCCTTCCTTGCTTTCCAGGTCTTTAGGCCCTTGAATGACGAGGATTTGCACTATGTTAACTGGTACAACCTCGTTGCTCAACCCTTCGGCCTTTTGTTTGATGTACCTTTGCAGACAATCGAAGAATTCCTCCGTCATGACATCGGAATCTTCTAGACCGGTACTTCAGAACACTTCAGCCAACTTTGGATCAAGGGTGAAGTTAGCTTGCAAATTCAAACAAATGGCCTTTGGCCTTCTTATAGCTTCCATTTTACAGGAAATGTTTCCATAGGAGTTGAAAATGATGGGTCTGCCACTCCCTTTTGTGGGAACTACGAACCAATCAGTATCCTCAAAGGGCGAGCAATCCATGATGTTTACGGTAAGACAACTTTCGAGGCGGTCGGCCCAAGGGTTTGGTTCTACGATGGCAAGATTATTTGGTGCAGGCACCAGTTCACAGTTATGTGCAGCGTCATGTCTTGCACATAAAAGCTGGCATCAGCATAGTTGACCTCTCTAGACTTGAACGGGGTCCTTAATTTACCAAAAAAAAAAAAAACAAAAAAAAAACAAAAAGAGGTCTGATCTCCCTAAATGACGCCTTCTAATGTCGTTTATTGCGTGCTTAATGCATTGATGAAATGATGACGGGATGGTAGCATGATAATGAAGCCATGGCCTTCCAAGCAACATGTTGAACGACGTATCTTGTGATGTGATCATGAATTCTGTCATTGCTTCAAGGTCTTGAACTTGGTCGGGAGCTCGATGCTTCCTAATGGACTTTGTTCATTTTTGTCGTATCCTTGAATCATCACGGAGGATGGTTTTAGCTATGAGGTACTATACCCCAATCGGAGGAGGTTCTTCTTTGGGATGATGCAGACACCCGACCCGCTGTCCACCAACACCTGGTTGACTTAACATTGGCTGCGGAAAGCGGCTGTGATTCACGTTGCGCAAAACTTGGTCTGCGTAGAACATGACAATGTAATTATAGTCTTTTGCCTCCATTTGTGAAGCGTATTCATTTGAATCAGTCAGTGCAGCAATGACATAGTCCCAAGCTTCCTTGGACAGCTTCAGGGTTTCAAATATGCTAAGGTGAACAGATATTCTTTTAAGTTGTGCCAATATGTCGAGCTGGATTGGCGGAAGAAGCCTGGATTCCCTCTTTTTGAATGACTCTTTTACTTGGACAAGTCAAGGCTTAGCCGATGTCTTGGGCCTTTGAGGTGCGAACACTTGCTTCTCAGCTGGTCCTTCTGTTTTCTCTTTGGGAAGGACCCTGGTCTTTTGCCTGTTGAATCGACACGTCAACGAAAGCTCCCACTAGAGATTGGGCCTCAAACAACTGCGGAGCAAGTGGAGGGCCAGACTGTCTGGCTTCCTAGTGCTTTTGCCACCTTATCTGCAATGTGATGACAATAATAGTAGAAGAGCAAATCAAGAGATATTTACAGAATTTGTGCTGAACTTTCAGCAGTGCAAAAATTTGCTTCTTTCCAACGTAAATTATGTAGAGCTTCCTAAGGGGTTATGCCACAAAATTTTAATTGTACTTGTAATGTACCTCAAATATTATGTACTGGCGTATCCCTGTGCCATCCTTGACTGTAAAATCCCTTTTAGTGGTTGAATGTGTTTTCTCCATCTTTAAATTGAATGCATAATTCCCAAATTTGTAAAAGAGGGTAATTGAAAGCATATTCTGGAAATCTATTTTCAGTTTTTACTACCATATAGTTTCTGAATACATGATTTGCTTATTTATGTTGAAGTGGCTACTTTTAGATGTTTAATTCATAACTTCTTGTGCATGGTTTTTCTCGTCCAGACTGTAAGTTCTGCATTTTGCTCTTTCCCGTACTGTTTTTTTAATTTTTTTTGTTTTCCAATTTTTGAGTGCCTCAAAAGCTATGCTCGTTGGCATAAATTCCTATGTGCTTATGTTCTTAAAGTTTTTTTTTTGGAAAATTATGTTCTTAAACTTTTGCTGTTGCTTATTGTTAATAATTCATTTCTTCTATACAGGATATTGATTGCATGCCTCTACTTCCATTGGAAAGTATCCCAGAGGCTATTAAAAGTCAGAATGCTTCTGTGGAGAAGCTTTATGTAAATTCTAGAGAGCCAAGAATGAATGGACAATCAAACACTGAAGGTTCTACACTATTTGCTCCAAGTGAGAATCCAGAAAATACACATTATTTGTCTTCATCAAATCATTCAGCAAATACCTTTATAAAGCAAGCTCAGGTCAGTACACACAGATTTCCTATGTTAATTATATCTTTCCTCATTAATTTTAATTTATTAAATTAATTTCAACAAATTCTATAAGTTCTGAATACCTCATGTCCCTTTTCCAGTTTGAGTTTTAACATATATTCATATCTAAGGGTAAGTCGGTGGTTGGACCTTAGAATCAAGAAATGTTTCGGGCCTAACCATAATGTGATTCAGTAATACCTAGGCACTTGAAATCGTATGTGGCACTAATATCAAAATTATCTTCCTTTTGCCTGCTTTATTAAAATAGATTGGCTGGTAACCACCATTATAAAAATTAAAGGTATGTATAATGGCTAAATCTGTAATGAGGGTAACTACATGTTGTCTTTCCTGTCATTTGTTTGAAGAGGGTAAAATTGTCATGGCGGTTCTTGGAACTAATATCAAATGTTTGACCAGGGGGATACAGTTTGTGCCATTTCTCAAGCTAAAGCCAGGGCTGTTGACATTGTTAATGCACAAGCAGCATATAGTCAGCCTTGTGCAGTGACGCAGGTCCAAGCAAGGGAAGCAGATGTACGAGCTCTTTCTGAGCTAGCTCATACTCTTGATAAAAAGGTCATTTTATACTCAAAATCCTAATAACATGCGAAGTTAAGTGGAATAGGGCTAGACAATTATGATATAGTGCACCAAAAGTAGAAGTTCATGCTAACCTCGTCTCAAAAACTCACATGCATGAGATTCTCTTTCCCTTTTTTTCCTTCCATAGCATTGTATATTCTTTTTTGTTTTTGTTATTATCTTCTTCTTAAACATTCCATGTAGTGCTCTGAGCATAATTATAAATACTTCGCCTTAATGGAGCTGCAGTTAAGGATGTTGTCTAGTTCACCAGAAATGGTCTTATATGTGAATTGAGAAGAGATGGATTGAGGGATAGAACCAACTGTACCCTAGGACCTTGCTTAACCAAAGAAATGCTGGAGAATGGCCTTGAATAGTTATTTTGATTTCTTTATGTAAAATACTGTACAGTTACAGGGCTTTCCATATGTAGGAATGAATCCATCTGCAGTGCTTTTCTACAGTATCCATCAGCTGCACACACAATGCTTTATGCTTCTATGTTCCGTGAACACTCAAAACCCAGCTGTAACCTTTCTTAGCAATTATTTGTTGAGTTTAGTATTAGCACTTAATTTTCCTTTAAAGCTAGCTGAATTTCAGCGAACTTTCAGCTGATAAAGTATGCAGGGACACCCCACCCTTAACTTTGATAATCTGGCCTATTTATTCCTTATTTTGTAGACACATTCTATCTATTTATGCAGTCCTCTTTTCTTTGAACCACTTTAAATGTTTTTTTTTTTATTTTTACTATTTAAATTTTGGTTCCTCTGCACACTACCCTTCTATTTGTTGAGGTCCAAATCCCACATCGAAAAGGATTGAAGAATGGAATGACTCTTAGAGCCTTTAAAATGTTTGCAATCCCACATCGAAAGTGTAAACAAAGGAATAGCTCCTTGAACCTTATAAAAGGAGACCCCCTCTTCCATTTCCAAACCACACCGAGAATTATCTCAATTGTAAAATCCTTTCTCCCTTGTATTATTTTCTCTATATAGTGAAGATCTGTAGCAGCTCTGTGGACGTAGCCTATTTTGGGTGAACCACGTAAGTTCGGTGTCTCTCTCTTTATTTATTTTTCCTGCATTTCATTTCCAACTTATTACTGTTATCGCTTCAATTATCTATTCTTGTGGGTATTTCCGTAACAGTTGGTATCAGAGCAAGGTTTTTCCAAAGTATGCTCTGTGGTTGCAGCATAGTCTGATCTTCCACATCAGAAAAGGAAAATTCCTTGGGGAGCTGTTTGCCCTATTTGGTCGGGGTTTTATTACCCAACGGTGATATCAGAGCCTGGTCTAAGGTTCTTTGGGAGCTTGGTAGCAATTTAAGAAAATTCTGTCTAAGGAGGCTGGTTCTTAAGTGGGACCGTTGTGACCCCACCAGTCTTTCCTGGGAATTTTTCTTGTTCTGTCTAAGGAGACTGGTTGTTTGGGCCGGGCTTTGACCCTACCAGTCTTTCCTGGGAACCTTGGAATTGCTACAAGCTTGGTGTGAAGCGATGGCCGGAGGTGAAGGATTAGGAGCCGGGATCGACAAGTTCGATGGTATGGACTTCTCATACTGAAGGATGCAGATCCAAGATTATCTATATAGTAGAAAATTACATCAGCCTTTGATGGGAAAGAAACCAGAAAATATGGAGAAAGACAAGTGGGATACACTTGATCGACAAGTGTTAGGCATGATTCGGTTGACACTGACAAAGAACGTTGCTCATAACGTGGCAGAGGCAAAAACAACTGTAGAGATGATGAGCATTCTGTCGGAGATATACGAGAAGCCGTCGGCAAACAACAAGGTACATCTTATGAAAAAGTTGTTTAACTTGAAGATGGGAGAAGGAATGTCTGTTGCCGCACATATTAATGAGTTCAACATGATTGTGACACAACTCACTTCTGTTGAAATCAAGTTTGATGATGAGATTCGTGCTCTCATACTTTTGGCTTCCCTACCAAACAGTTGGGAACCCATGAGAGTAGCGGTTAGTAATTCTATTGGCAAAGAAAAATTGCAATTCAATAATGTTAGGAATCGAATTCTTTCCAAGGAAGTGCGAAGAATAGATTCGGGTGAAGGAACATCAAGTTCTGCTCTAAATGTTGAGAACAGGGGCAGAAACAACGAGAGGAATTCTAACCGAGGTCGCGGTAGATCCAAGTCGAGGAACGGCAGAGACAAATCCAGATCCAGAAATAGAAGAAATTGGGAATGCTGGAATTGTGGCAAGAGTGGCCACTTAAAGAAAGATTGTAGGGCTCTGAAGAAGAATGAAGGCAAGCCCAACAACAACACCGCCAATGCAGCCACTACTGAGGATCGTGATGCGTTATTGTTGTCAGTAGACAACTGTCTTGACTCTTGGGTGATTGACTCAGGAGCATCATTCCACACTACGGCAAATCGAAACGTTTTGGAAAACTATGTTGCCGGTGATTATGGTAAGGTTTACCTAGCTAATGGTGAGCCCTTAGATATTGTTGGGATTGGTGATGTTACGCTGAAGATACCCAACGGATCTGTGTGGAAGATTCACAAGATAAGACATGTTCCCAAACTGATTCGCAATCTAATTTCGGTAGGGCAACTGGATGATGAAGGATATCATGTGACCTTCAATTGTGGAGGTTGGAAAGTCAGCAAAGGAGTTATGGTTGTTGCATGAAGAAGTAAGTCTGGAACTCTTTATATTAGTTCCAGCTGCAGAGATACCGTAGCAGTTGCAGACAACGCCACCAACACCAAGTTATGGCATCACCGGCTTGGTCACATGAGTGAGAAAGGAATGAAGGTACTCCACTCATCAGGTAAGCTACCTAACTTAAAAACTATTGACCATAGTTTTTGTGAGAGTTGCATATTTGGCAAGCAAAAGAGAGTCAGCTTTTCAAAGACAGGTAGGGAGCCAAAGACAAGAAAGTTAGAGTTAGTTCATTCAGACGTGTGGGGTCCTACAACAGAAACTTCTATTGGAGGCTCGAAGTACTATGTGACCTTCATCGATGACTCAAGCAGAAAGGTATGGGTGTATTTTCTCAAGCATAAATCTGACGTTTTTGATGCTTTCAAGAAATGGAGAGCTATGGTAGAGAATGAGACAGATTTAAAGGTCAAGTGTCTGCAATCAGACAACGGAGGAAAATACATCAATAATGACTTGGTAAATTATTGTGCGGAAAATGGAATCAAGATGAAGAAGACGATTCCAGGGACGCCACAGCAAAATGGTGTGGCTGAGAGGATGAATAGAACTCTCAACGAGCGTGCCAAAAGCATGAGACTGCATGCAGGGCTGCCAAAAGCATTTTGGGCAGGGGCAATTAATGCAACTGCTCATCTAATCAATAGGAGTCCATCCACGCCATTGAACTTCAAACTACCAGAAGAAGTTTGGAGCGAGAAAAAGGTAAATCTTTTTTATCTGAAAGTATTTGGCTGTGTTTCTTATATGCACATTGACTCTTCTGCTAGGGACAAACTAGATGCCAAGTCAAAAAGGTGTTTTTTAGTTGGCTATGGTGGACTTGAGTTTGATTATCGGTTATGGGATGAGAAAGCTCGGAAAATTATCAGGAGCAAAGATGTGATCTTCAACGAACACCTCTTGTATAAAGATAGGGACAACTACAACTTCAGGAATACAAGTAAGGATTCTGAGATGATTCCACTTAGAGATTTTCCAAGTGGGAGTCTTGAAAGAGAAGAATAGGAGAACGCAGTCCCAAGTTGGAGTCCTGAAAGAGAAGAACAAGAGAACGTCATCCCAGAAGAAATCCAAAGCACCCCTACTATTGTAAGGAGGTCTAGCAGGGTCACTAGACCGCCACAGAGGTACTCTCCTTCCTTACACTATATCCTTTTAACTGATAGAGACGAGCCAGAGAGCTATGATGAAGCCATACAGGCTAAGGAGTCGGACAAGTGGGAGTTAGCCATGAAAGAAGAGATGAAATCCTTGATATCTAATCAGACATGGCAATTAGCAGAATTGCCAAAAGGCAAGAAAGTCTTGCACAACAAATGGGTGTATCGTATGAAAGACGAACATGACAACAGCAAACGATACAAAGCAAGGTTGGTAGTAAAAGGATTTCAGCAAAAGGAGGGCATTGACTATAATGAGATATTCTCCCCGGTGGTGAAGATGACGACAATCCGGACGGTACTTGCATTAGTGGCTCAGGAAGACCTGTTCTTAGAGCAGTTAGATGTAAAGACGGCCTTTCTTCATGGTGATTTGGAGGAAGAAATTTACATGAAGCAGCCACAAGGTTTTGAAGTACAAGGTAAGGAGAATATGGTGTGCAAACTTCAAAGGAGCCTATACGGTCTTAAACAGGCACCAAGACAATGGTACAAGAAGTTTGACAGTTTCATGGGTAGCAATGGTTTCTCCAGGTGTCAAGCAGATCACTGCTGTTATATCAAAAGGCGAGGTAACTCATATATCATTTTACTTCTATATGTTGATGATATGTTGATAGCAGGTGGGTGCAAATGGGAGATTGACAAGCTCAAGAGGGAGTTGTCTGAAAATTTTTCCATGAAGGATTTGGGTGCTGCAAAAGAAATCCTTGGAATGAGGATCATTAGGGATAGTGATGGATTAAAGTTATCACAGGAGGACTATGTGAACAAAATGTTGAACAAGTTCAACGTTGGAAATGCTAAGTCAATAAGCACTCCTTTGGGAAGTCACTTCAAGTTGTCAAAGGAGCAATCACCCACCTCAAAGTAGGAACGAGATCATATGGCTAAGGTACCTTATGCTTCAACAATAGGTAGCTTAATGTATGCTATGGTATGTACCAGACCGGACATTGCACATGCAGTGGGAGTAGTAAGCAGGTACATGAGCAATCCAGGCAAACAGCATTGGGAGGCAGTGAAGTGGATTCTCAGATATTTGAAAGGTACTGCAAGTTTAGCTTTGAGTTTCAAGAAGTCTGACTTGAAATTGCAGGGCTATGTGGATGCTGATATGGCAGGAGATCTTGATGGAAGAAAGAGTACCACTGGGTACCTTTACAGAATAGGTGGGACGACAGTTAGTTGGATTTCAAAGCTGCAAAAGATAGTTGCACTCTCTACAACTGAAGCAGAGTATGTGGCAGTGACAGAAGCGAGCAAGGAGATGATTTGGTTAAAGTCATTCCTGGAAGAACTTGGTCACTCGCAAGAAGAGAGTGTGTTATATTGTGATAGCCAAAGTGCTATTCACTTAGCTAAAAATCCAGTATTTCATGCCAGGACAAAGTATATACAAGTGCGTTACCATTTTATCAGGTCAGCATTGGAAGATGGAGTGTTATCTTTACGGAAGATTCTTGGGAGCAAGAATCCAGCCGACATGTTGACAAAGGTGGTGACCATTGATAAACTGAAGCTGTGTACTGTTTCAGTTGGCCTTCAAGCATGAAAGAAGGTGACGAGCTGCTGCATTGACCAAGTGTGAAGATATAATTAAAATTAATCTTCAAGTGGGAGAATGTTGAGGTCCAAATCCCACATCGAAAAGGTTGAAGAATGGAATGACTCTTAGAGCCTTTAAAATGTTTGCAATCCCACATCGAAAGTGTAAACAAAGGAATAGCTCCTTGAACCTTATAAAAGGAGACCCCCTCTTCCATTTCCAAACCACACCGAAAATTATCTCACTTGTAAAATCCTTTCTCCCTTGTATTATTTTTTCCATATAGTGAAGATCTGCAGCAGCTCCGTGGACGTAGCCTATTTTGGGTGAACCACGTAAGTTCGGCGTCTCTCTCTTTATTTATTTTTCCTGCATTTCATTTCCAGCTTATTACTGTTATCGCTTCAAGTATCTATTCTTGTGGGTATTTCCGCAACACTATTATCATTACTTTTCCCCTCCCCCTGTTCTTCCCTCTGTTTCTTCCCCCTTTTGTTCTTTGTTCAAATCATATTCACTATGCATCATTTTTCTTTGTGTTAACCCTCTAAACAGCCATTAAATAAAAATTGTACACCTCAACAAAAAATCAGCAACATTGAGGACGCAAAATCATCCTATTCAATGACCTTAGTGAGTTGTTTTTTTTTTTTTTTTTTTTTTTTTGCTTTTGTATGTAATTTAATGACCTCATTGATCCCTGCATTTCAAATATAGCTAAAAAGTTCTGTGTAGTAGATTAAAGAAAAAAAAGAAAAAAGGTTTTTATTATATTGCATTTAGTAGTGGTGGGCCGGAAAAAGGAGAAATAGAAGAGGAAGAGTGCGAGAGATGAGAGACGAGAGACAGCAAGAAAAAGGATTGAGTGCTGCAATATTAGGCGTTAGGGTTTGCAATGTAAAGAAGAAGAATTTTCCAGAGTGGAAAATGGCAAAATGGGAAGAAAGGGGCAAAAGGGTGCCGCACATGAATGAAAATATAAAGGAAATAATGAGAGAAAAAAGTAAAGTGTGTCTGTATTTGAAAAGTTGGAAAAAAAAAATATGGAAAGCATTAACATAAGTGTGAAAAGGCAGAAAATGTGTCAGACTATGAATGGCTTGCGTACATTAAGGGTGAGGCTGCATCCTTTTTCAGCCCCCCCCCCCCCCCTCCTTTTCTCCCTTCTCTCTCTCTCTCTCTCTCTCTCTCTCTCTCTGTATATATATATATATATATATATATACGCACATATATGCAGTCTCTCCCTTAGTATGCATAACTTTGGGAAAAATAAATTAATAAATAAATTACAGAATAAAACAAAATGCTCTTAGTCTGTATGACCAGTCAACAATTGTCGCTTCCAGGTATTTGTATGAGCACCAGCCAGTATGTCATGCATCTCCATTTCAGTTTGATGAAATCAAAGTGGCTTTTGTAGTGATTTTCTGCAAAACTCATTATTGAGGAATGATGGATAGGCTGACAACTAAAGAGGATCTGATATGGATTGTCTTAATTCTCAGGAAGCCTTGTTAATGGAGCTTAGGCACACAAATAATGACGTATTGGAAGGCCAAAGCAATGTAGACAGCAATTTAAAGAATTCTGAGCAATTTAAGAAGCATTACGCCACGGTACTTGTACAGCTAAAGGAAGCCAGTGACCAGGCATGTGGCTTCCATGATCCTGTTTTTGTGTTAACATCTTTGCTCGCCAGTTTATTATTCTGTAGTCTGAGCTTGTTGATACCTTTTACGGGTTGTTGTCACATGCAGGTTTCTTCCGCTGTTCTTTGTTCAAGACAACGTAATACTTACCCTGGGAAGTCCCTGCCTGTTTGGTCAAAGCAGCCAGCTGTTTCAAACGGCCTTAGTGGGCCCCCAAGTCATGTTGATAATTTGTCTTCTAACTCTCCCGAAGCTGGGTTAGATGTTATAGAAATTGTCAAAGGATCAAAATCAAAAGCCAGCTCAATGGTTGATGCTGCTTTTCAGGTATAGAAGCACTTTTGACTGCAAATCTTACTCCCATTAGTCTCGGATTGTGGGAGCTTCACCTTCTAGTCCCTTCTGTACTGTTTGCACTTTCCTCTCCCAATTTATTGCTTTGCCAGCATGTCCTTATTTTCATTTTCCTTGCAAATTTGGTTTCATCTATTTAAATAGGACACTTTTGGGCACTGACCATAAAAAGTTATAGCTCCTCGTCATTTTTTATCAGTAGTTGAATTGTAGCACTTACATAGCTGTGGCTTGTAGGATGGCACGGTTTCTATATTTATTTTCAGCTTACTCTTCAAGGACCATGGCTTGCTGGATTCACTGGGTGAATCTGCTACTTGTAGTAGCTCTAGTTGGATGTTTTTACACTAAGGATTTTCCTGTCCGGTGCCCTGAGGACATGGTAGGAGTCCATATATAGAAGGCTTTATGCACCCTATGCATTGAAATGCACAAGAAACAGGAATACTGCAGTAATGCAGTGGGTGTATAAATATTTCTGAAGGCAGGCCTCTTATCAAATGCCTTACGGAAGTTGATGGAATATTCCATGGAATAATTCTTCTAGAGCTTATTTGTTTGATCCTGTCCCGTGAAAACAAGGCAGTTGAGCTGATGCACTTGTTGGACCTGACAACTATTTTAGGCAATGTCCTCAATAAAGGAAGGAGATGATGCTTTTGCAAGGATTAGCGAGGCCCTGGATTCTCTACACAGACAACAAATCTCATCTGATTCTGGCCTGCCATTGGGGAGGTCCCCAGACCCAATCAATAACAGCTTGGCTGATGACAACCATCTGAATTCCTTCACATCGGAGCCCCTGTTGACAGGTCATGCATCTGACTCAAAGGTTAACATTAATTCTGACAACGGTGAAGCACAAGTCCCTTCAGAGCTCATAACCTCATGCGTTGCTACTTTGCTGATAATGCAGGTAAGCTGCAGAGTTTTAATAGTATATGTGACTACTTCTTGTGGGTCACTTGTAGAATTCTACTACAAAGTATATGTGCCATCCTCTCTGACAGAATGGCGCTGCGTGATGAATCTTGATAATCACCTTCGTTTTTCTTTTTCTTTTTTTTCCCTTCTTTTTGACAAATGCAGATGTGCACTGAACGTCAATATCCACCGGCTGATGTGGCCCAGATATTAGATTCAGCAGTTACTAGTTTGCACCCTTGCTGCCCTCAGAATCTCCCGATTTACAGGGAGATACAGATGTGCATGGGAAGAATCAAAACCCAGATCCTGGCGCTCATTCCCACGTAGCCCGCTAATTGTTCCGTTCAACCCTTAGCCTTTCCAGTGAATTAGGGGAGCTCTCAGTTCATCTCCTATTCCCAATTATCCAATCCCTTGCGGTTTTTCATTCCATCTCTGCTATTTAGAAGGAATGAATTCTCAAGTTTTCAGCTATAGTTATGAAATGTAAAGCTTAGTTATGTGCATTTTTCTATAAAAAATAAAAAATAAAAAGAAAGTCATGTATTCCCAGTTTGCTTTCCAGTGCAAGCTAAATGAGGTAGCACGTTGTTTGGTGGGGTGCTATTAGAAAGCCAAGCATCAATTTCCTTTGCAGTAATTTTTCATATTTCTCTGCTGCGGACTCTCTGTAGAAACTCTAGTGCCACATTCGACGCGATGAAAAAATGGGTCAATGATCAAACCTATGGGACTTAAAATATGATGGAAGGAATTTGTTAATAGTGTGCATTTAATTGCAACTCTCATATCCTATGCTTATCAAATTTTTTACTGCATCTCCCATTTGCCCCTTTTTCTTTTTTCCTGATTTATATGCTTTTTCTTAAATTAATTCCTCTTATTTAAAGTTCTCAAAAGAAAAAGCTCTTGAATGGTGATTTTATGTTGGCACAGATCTTTTTAGTTGTTTAAAAAACAAGTTCCAGTTTCCAGGATAAAATTACAGATTTCTGGACCTAGCACCATCTAATTAGTAAAAAGAACCATACAAATTACTGTTCGCAATTATGTATGTTAAAATAATTTATGGGAAAAGTTTGCTTTTATTTGGATTTAGAAGGTTTCACTATTTGTCATCAATTTAACAATAAAACATTATAGATGCAAAATTATTGCCAGCTCGATACTTGTAGTTCATAAAATTTTCCCTGCTCCACAGAGGAAACTTATATCAATTAATTAGAAGTTTAACTATTCTCTCTTGGTCCATCTGATGCCTACTCAAGTCTCTTCATTCCATTTCATAAACTAGACTTAAAGAGGGGCTCCTAGATTTTTTGAAAAATTTTACTTATACATCTTTTATACACCAAAGATAACATAACAAAAATTTATGTAATTCTTTTTGAGAGATTTTGATCAAATAATAATATGAAACCACAAAAATTTGATCATGTAACGGCTTTCGGAACAAAGGATATACATGTCGTATTTACCTGAATTTCTGCCACATGACAGGTGCATCTACCACGGCAGTAGACATTCAGAAAAGCAAAAGCAGTAATTGCTGGGTGCTCTTATTCTCATTCAACGGCGCAAATAATCTCGAATAACAAAATCTCTAGGGTACATAATTTTGTAACCCTTCCCATGCTACTAATAGTTGGAATAAAACAAGGGAGGGAAGGGAAGTACAAATTATTAAAGCAGAGTACCATAAGCTTGAATGTAATATTCCGTGAACCAAACACCACCCTAGCCCAACGCATTTTCTCCTCCTATAGCCACTCGAGAGAAGAACCATAAACACAGGGTTACAAGCATAAAAGAAGACAGCTAGTGTGAATGCTAAACAAATAATTCCTGCAGCCCTAATCACCATGAGTTTATCAATCAAACCTCTACAGCAAAAATGATATGCAGGCGAAGCGGACTGAGATCAGGCCACACCAAAAGTATCCAATGCCTTCATCCCCATTTTTCGCCCATTTTAACGGAGCATTGTAGCCCTAAATCACAACCATTGAGTTGATAATTTCAAGGATGTGGGAGCAAAAGGGGAGGAAAAAAAAAATAGAATCCCCTAAATTTACAGATTTGTTCTCTTCTTAACCTGTATCCTTGAAATTACATGGCCGAGATATACATGAAAGAGGTCCCAAATCAAGGACACCGGAAGATAATGAGACCAATCAGCCTACAGAAGGTCATCAGGATCAATCTCTTTCATGCAACATGATAGCTAACCAAGCAAAAACCTGAATATGTCGCTCAATGAAATAATCCCCTCTACATGCTTGCTCCCCGCCTCAACAACCACAAGTCTCCTGACGCCTGAAAATATCCAAGCAACACATTTAAAATTGAACAATAAATCCAGCTCTTGGGTAGTGAGGCATTTTGTTATCAATTTGAATTCACTTATTTTACTGAATGTGTTATATGCAAGTATGGGCTTGAATACCAAAAATCATATAACTTATAAGGGTTAATGGGGAATTTTCTTAACCCCAGGCAAGGACATGACAGAACCAAGGCTCAAAATTATGTGGAGCTCCTAGAATGATATTAAGAGCCATCAACCTAAAAAGAAGGAAGAACATATAATGGTACCAGGAGTTGCCAATCGGTCCATCACTTTTTGCAGAGGATCGGATCGCAAACACATCTGGCATCGCTGTCCGTTGAAGAAGCCATAAGGAGAATCTACATCTTGTCCAAGTTGCAGAGCCTACAAACAGAAAGGGGGTCCCCAGCCAGGTGAACATTCACGATTTGTTCTTGGAGTATGATGTGAACTACAGTTATGCTAAACATATCAGCCTAGCTTTTTGACTAGTGTATGAAATTTGTTTAAAGCGTTTTAAAACTTTATGGATTATATGCAAACTCAGGACCCGGTTTCTCAGTCAATTATAATTATTTCAGCACATCTAAATCACATTTAATCAAACAGTGAGTTAGTTCCATTTTTGTCATTCATAAGATGATGCAACCTTTTCTAAATATGTCCACCACCATAATAGGATTTTTTTTTATTTTTTTTTATTGGTGGGAGAAGGCATTCAAATAGCACAGTTACCTGATGAATGCTCATTTCACCAAGACGAATCCGTGCATACGCTCTGTCCTTGGCCAAAGCAGTGATATCACTGTTGAAGGATATAACAAACAAATATTACATTTTTAGGAAAAGGAAATTGCTTTGAAGTCTAAACAGGTAGAGTAGGCTTCTGTGATGAAAATCAGAGCAGGGGAAAAAAAAAAAAAAAAACCTAAAGCATACCTTCGGGAATAAATATCAAGCAGTGAGTCATTATCATCAACTATAGGAATTGAGCTAACTTCAGCTGCAAAGGGGAAAAATTATGCTAGTTACTAAAGTAATGTGAATTATGAATGGATTAATACGAAGCTCCCAGCAGGAGAAACAACGGAAAGATTAACGAATCCACATCCTTCGACCACTACTTCAAAAGGAACCAATCCAACAGGATTGAACAAACTGGTTGAACTGCAACATCACAACCAAAATTATCACCGTGTGGTGAGCTAACACAAGAAAGTTACCTTGGACGAGCAATGACAGGGCAGCACTGAGAGAGGCATTTGGTCTCAACATAGCAAACGGCCGCCCATTTGATTCCCCAATCCTGGGAACCCATGTACCCAAAGGGATTGAACAAATTGGTTGTTGAAGAATTGGTATGGTGCTAGAAGAGTGTCTGAAATGCCTACAAATACCTGATTAATGAGTCCATATGTCAGTAACAGATCACATTCTCAACTACAAAAGCAAAAACAATCTTACATTTTAGTATTCCAGAAAGGGAGGCAAGGTGAAGTAGCTGGGGAAATGAACCATCTGGTGAAGAGGAATTAATAACGGGAACTGTTGAGACCTTGTTTTGCAAGATTTTGACAGCAATATCTTCCAAAGAATCATATGGGCCAGCCTGCAGGGTAGAGCCATTGTAGATATTGAAAAACTGACAACAATACCAGCATCAGGATATGATGACCAACTTTAGATAACCAATCTACATGTATCAAGAACATGTATACTTCAGATGAAATTTGTGACACATATTTTGACAACCTCAAAAGGCTAAGCTTGCTGGTGGTGATGGTTTTCAGTCATTCAAATTATTTCTGTAATAGCACTACTGATATGAAGGTCAAACTCTTGGCATTCTAACTTGTCAGATTTTCAGTTTTTAATTGAAAGGTTGGTGAAACAGGTTGTGGGTTCAGGTTCCCTGCTTCTATACCATGACAAGTTATCCTACCTGGTCTGAATTAAGGTTGCCTTCATCTATCTATATATATGTATATATTAATAGGTACATGATGAACTCAACCCATTAACTACAAGGGTCCACCTTTCCCAGCACCAAGGAATTACACGTGTGGTACCTCTAAACTGAGGAACAGGTGGCGCCGACAACCTTAAAAAATGAAATGAAGACAATGACTGGTGTTGGGGCATTCACAGAGACGAGAGTTAAGAATGTAGGTCATTGCATGGCATCTCATCCAAAAAAAAATTGACACATACTGACAAGATTTCCAGAACAAAATTATATGCCAAAACATAATAACATTAAGAAAAATCAGAACTACATTTGAGGAAAAAAGAGTGAACCAAACTACAGCAAAACCTCCAGTCTCACAGAGAACTTATAGTTTGCAGTGTGGCCCAACCAATCTCAATGATATAAAGAAGGGTTAAAACTGAATTAGTCCTGCATAATAATAAGACTTCATAGAGTAGGTCATATAGCAAAATATAAAAGCATCAGAAATTCTTTCACATATTTTTTCATCCTAAAAACAACTTCTGTAGATTTTGTAGCCAATCATTAATGTAACCATCTAATAAGTAACTAAGATGAACATTGAATGTGGCTGTGTCACCCAAACATAATATTGAAACATAGTTTATCCTAGCAAATAATGTGGTTAACATATGTGGCTATATAACTAGCATAGAAGCAGAAATGAGTAAACCGATTAGAACTTTGGGAACAGAAGACAGGTGCAAAATCAGACAGAACTCACATGGACAAGACGTCTTCGGTATGAGCTTCCAGTTCCTTCTATTTGCCTGTTAAGATGTAACTTTACCTCTTTCCATGCTGCTATTGTATGAGTTTCAAGCTCTTCCTCCGTCAAGTTTGATCCATGATTCCCAAGCTAAAATTTAAATACCAGACAGAATTATACTGAAGAATATAGTACATCATGGGAAATAGGGAGAACATATATTCTATATGGAACACGTTGAGACCAGCTGAAACATTATTCAGATTTTCATAAATTATTAAATAGTAAATCAACAGATACCCACTGAAAATGGTAGCCAAGTAGGTTTTCAATCGAAAGAAACACTACTCTAGACATACCTCTCTCAAAATTAAAATGAAATCTAGAGCACTGAGAACTCCTACAAATTGGCCGTTGTGAAAATCCCAGAGAGCTGCAACAGGAATCCCCTGTAAGTGGCATAAATTAGTAACTATGGACATCCAAGCCAATAATTATAAAGAAATTCCCTTTGATAGGTAACTGGTAACACAAACACAGAAGAAACCCACCCAAGGAGTGGGGCTAGATCCTGGCTCTTACAAGGTAGTCAAGAGAACTCATGCTCAAAGACATTAAAATTTTAAAATTTTAAATGAAAAAGTCATCACTCTAATCCTATATAAAAAGTGGTCCTCCGACTACATAATTGAAGTACAAAGAAGTGCTCTAACTCAATAAATTAAAAGAAACCCACCCATTAATGCAAAGCCTGCAACTTGAACCATGCTAAATATCCAGTAATAAATAGTTCAGATTTTTCAGGACAATATTGATTATTCAATGTTCCTTTTTCTTATTAAAATTTATTGCAGAAAATTCGAAGGATCACAAGACTACACGTAAAATTTTCCAAGCAACTGTTGTTTGCTTTGCACCTAAAGAAAAACTCTAGGCGTCCATGCTTAATGGCACAAGCATGAACAAGTCTAATACAACACCGAACCAAGAGTAAAGTAATGAGAATAATAAATAAATAAATAACAAGTCTTGAAGTGAAGGAGAGACCATGTCCAATTGGAAAGCCTCACAGTCAATAAATATGCAGGGATCAACATTCATACATAAAGCAGGCATTTATGCATAGAAATTTGATGTACCTGCTCAAAGAGAACATGAAATGCTTGCTTCACCGGTAAATTAACATCTAAGGCAATGACCTGAGACATTACCCAATCAAAGTAGGAGGTGACAGCTCTTGCCATATAAGCCACTGAATCAAAATATTGCAAAACAAAATCATATAATGAAGGGTGAAGCCCAAACCTTGCCTGAGTCAGGAAGTAGCTCATAAGCAGTATGAGTAGACAAGAATAAAGAGATACGGTGGCGAGAGGCCTCTATGTCAGCCTCTGATATTCTTTGTACAGCATCCTGCAAGTTAGCATTCTAATCAAACCACAACCAGAAGGGAACAGTAATTGCCTCTTTGCATAGCAGAAATATAGCAATAGGATGAATCTCAATTCACCACATTTAAAGCATTTTATGCGATTGGATAGGAATGTCTATTTCATGGCAACTGGAAATTCTCACTAGTTCCAAGAAACTAGCCGACATTTTGTACTTTTTCCTTCAAACGAAACTTCGATAAAGTAGAGAAGAGAACCCATAAAGGGACAAGCATTGGCAAACATCAACAGAAACTATAAAGAAATAAAAATAAAATAAAAAGAAAAAGAAAACATAAAAATCAAAGGTACAATGACCAAGACAAGAAAACAAGCTCAAGGAAAATAATAAAGCCTCACAGCAGTTTGAAGCACGGAGATTACCGTCGGACGAGGCGCTATAGTGATATGAGATGCCTACTCGGGCAGGAAGGCTAAATTTAGGAAATTAGGATTTAACATATTATTTGGTATTCTGAGAAATTATATCTAGAATGTTGTTGATCTTGTATATTTGGTATTTAGTATAATGGGTTTGCTTAGGACCCAAGTTATCTATCCCTATTTATAGATCTTATGTATTAGGGTTTTTGGGGCCTTGGATTATTGAATTATGAATTAATATTGAGATTTATCTCTATTTCTCTCATCTTTCCCTCTTTTCTCCTCCTGTTCCTCGTTACTCCTCTAGGGTTTTTCCCTGTTTCCCTAATTCTCTATCTCTTCTCCTCTTTCTTCTACCCTACATCATATAGCTAAACTTATTGTCCATTCTAATCCTCCACATTCGTTTAGTCAACACTAATATACATGTTCTAAGCTCTCAACTAAATGCTAATTAAGAGGGTAAATCAAAACATAAAAGACGCCTGAGAGATGAAAACATAAAATGTTGAAAAAAAAAATCATATAGAAGGCAACTGAACAGAAGAATAGAACGCACAATAAAGACAAAGTAAAGCCATATATGCTTGAAACAATATCTAAGCAGACAGATTATTTAGCATAAAGACATATATTACAGTTAGTGATTGAACGCGGAAATCTACATGCCTTGTGGAAAAATGGAACCTAAAACACTTGAAACACCAAGACAAAGCATCATCAAAGGAAGCATGTAAATAGCATCCAAAGTGCAGGTTGTTGGTTGGGTGAGGAACGTACCAAACGCGCAAAGTTATCATCCACATCCATGCTGGCCTGTACATCTGGAGCAATTGTAGGAATCATATCTGGTTCGCTAGCTAAGAAGACTGTGTTCACTATCCCATAACTTCCTGTTACAAAGGGTTGATGCTCATCATGTCGCCACTCTCCATCAACAAGAAACTTGAACTGCACGTGCCAGGAACCAAATTATGGTAATATCATTATTATTATTTTTTGATTGGTAAATATAAATACACCCAACTGAGTAAGCACATGGTAATATCAATATTATAGAGTTCCACATATTTTTATCATATAATCAACCAATATACTATGCAGAGCAAGTTCAAATTCCAAGTAATACTTGTGTTCCTTAACAATCATACGCAAATTACTGCATCTCGTAATCCTTCATAATTAATCTTTTAAAAGACTAACTTTCTAGCAAAAATGCACACAATTGATAAATTTAAAGCAAACATATTATATAGATAAGCACCATTTGTCCTTGGGTGCCGCTAGAGAGAAACCTTGACAAGATGAAACCACTGCCTAATTATATAAGCATGTGTACTGAACAAATAAAATGTACAAAATATTTTCTCCCCACTATTAATTATATAATTTTTACAACAGATTTTCAAAAACTTCCTTTACCTGTTGTTCAGCCATCTGTATAGACTACACGACAATTCATCTTATCGTCCAACTACTTACCTTTTTTAATTTTCATTTATCTAAACTCCTCACTGTTCTTTATTTATCAACACATAGGTCACCTAACAGAGAACATTACAAAAAATGGGGCTGCTGTCAACCTTACTGCTGAATTTTCTATTCATTTTCCCCCAAGTCCCTAGTTGTTCTAGCTTATAGCTGCACTAGAATGCTCACTAAGGAACACTTGACACCCCAACACCCAAACCTTCAAATTTAATCTATGAAAATAACATGTGAACCACATCTTCTTAAGGGTTAGACTTGAAGTACATAAATGCTTGAAAAATAGTTAAAATGGGTAACGTTCACTAAGGTATACTTGACACCCCAACAGCTACACCCTCTAATTTGATCTATGTAAATAACATGTGAACCACATCTTCTTAAGGGTTAGACTAAAAGCACATAAATACATGAAAAATAATTAAAATGGGTAATGCATTGAAATTAGTTTTTAAAGATCTATTCAGGCAATATTAGTGAAACCACTTTCTCCGCATTTGAGATAAGACATGAAGCAAGACAATTGCACTTAACGTGCTACCAAATGAAAAAAGAAGCAAAATTGGTCTCAAGCCTCATATGCCGGGAAGTTCATCTGATCTTCCATTACGATATATGGAGAGAGGGAGAGAGGGGACGAGAAAGAGAGATGCGTTTGCCAACAAACATTAGAATACAAAGCTAAACATTTGAAATATTGTCCATAAAGCAAACATAAGGCCAACTAAAATATTATTAGTGCAGAAACCTCTAGACATCCAAATTGATTCCCCTTTAGGTCTGAGGATGCAAGGGGACTCAACAACTGCACTGCATTCTCCTTGTGAACAAGGGAGAGAGCCAGGCAGCACTATTATGTTAATCCTCGCCAAGTTAAGAGTAGGGCCTTATAGCCAATATAGGTTAATTGAGTGATGGTCATAATAAATCAATCTGAACAAAATTTACTGTAACAGTATCAAATAGGGCTTGTGATGAACCTGATGGTATCCTGGCGTTAGGCTCCAGATAACTTGAAATACAGTAGGGCAGCCCTCCATTGGGGACATTGGTATATGTTCTGACCACCTGCCCAAAGAAAACTAAATCGGCATTACTACATAAGAAACATTATACTAAACCCCCAAAAAGAAAATACAGGAAAGCAGGAGAATTAGACAAACTCATCTGTAAACTATTCAAAATATTAGATACGCAGAAGATGCTCTTACATATTAAAAGAGCCACAAAGAAAAACCCTTCTTCCCCCATAAGGCCACACAAAACGGGTCGGTAATAGCGCTGTCCCGGGAACTCCACTGCTTCTGTGCCCAGGACCTGAGGTAGGCCCAAACATTTCACCTAAAGATAAGATGTAGTGCACAAGACCAACCCTCAAAAGGAAAGTTTCAGAGTCTCCACTTGCTGGGGTGATATCAGGAAATTAACGAGGGGAAGCAACCAGTTTACAACCCAATTCAGATCATCCTCCACTTGAACTAACACACTCCTTGTAAGAGAGATCTTGAAAGAATTGAACGACCCCTTGAATAACCACAGCTAAACTGCAATTTTCAGGTTCTTTTCTCAACAGGGATCCTCCACAATAGAGCAGAGGACCCCCAAAGATTTGTCCATGCACACCCACTAAATAAATTCAAAGCACTCGAGCCCTGAAATCCAATAACCAAACCCTGGAGCAGCAACACTTCAATACAACCACGCTGAAGCAACCAGCGTCAAAAACGTAAAAGAAATAATCAAACAATTCCAGACGACAATTCCATTACTGCAAAATCATGAATTTCAAATTTCCTTCAATCTCCAGCTCTTTGACCATGAAAATTCACCTTCAACTTCAACAATTAAACCGTCATGGAAAAACCCTTTCAATCCTTTTCATAAAAAACCTGCATCTACTGAGAAATATTGACCAAATTCAGCTCTGATCTAAACCAGAACACGGATGTCGCGACTAAATCGAATCTAAAACGCCTAAAATTTCCACCTTTACGCGAAAATAAAATGAAAACAGATGCTTTCAAATAAATTTACAGAACAAAAAAAGATTGAAACTGCCTAAATTAGTCCTCCGTCACATATAAATCCTAGATTCACGGAGAAATTGTTGAGGATAGCCACATTGTTGGATCTTCAAGCCATTCCATCCCCGCAATTTTCCGTTGTGGCTTCCGGAGAGAGGGAGGCGAACACAAAGTCGAAGAAACACACGACTAATTATAAATTATAAATTGTAAATAAATGTGCCTGCAGAATTATTATTATTATTTTATATTTATTTATTTCCCCGAAGGGACAGCAGAAATAGTTAATGGAGAGCTAGTAAATCAAATACACCTCTCACGTGCAACAACAGGTTCACACGTGTAAACGATTTCTTTTCCTCTCTTTTTTTAAAAAAACAAATGATACAAGTAAATATTTTTTATTTTTATTTTCTTTTTAAGCAAAATGTATGCGAGTATAGAATTTATAAATGGTTTGAGGTTTAATTCACGTAAGAATGCTCAATCGGCTTTTAACAATATCGGATCAGATTTTTTATTTAGAAAATTTCTCCATTTAATGTATTTGGCGAAACAAATTTTTTTTTTCCAATTTTTGGTAAATGATGAATAAATTCTTTTCCAGCATTCTTATAATACTAACGAAAAAATATATATTTTTAATATTCACAAGTCTTATATTTTATTGATAATTACACACATCAAACAAAAGTTTAGGCTGCGAGCTTTAAGGCACACTTGCATTTTAATATTCGCAAGTGTCATTGAATCCTCTTTAAAAGTTTTTTAAACCTTATTATTAAAGACAAAATAGAGTTTATCTCATGATAGTACATAAGATCCTTAATGATACAAAAAGTCCGTGTTTACAAATCAAAGGAAAATAAATAAATGGTTTTTTTTAATTAATATGGTGGATCACTCATAAATTTTATTGATTGCTTTTTTAAACTAATATTTATTCGTATAGACTTTTTTTGTAATCCAGATTTTCAAACCATCCGAACTTTACAAGTAATTAAGGGATAATTGACTTGACATCTTAAATCAATCTCGAGATAAATCGATAGATATTATAAGACAGTAAATAGTAAGAATTAAACCTGACTTTTCTCTAAATAGACTTAATATCTTTATATAGACCAAGGAGCAATATTTATCGATACACATTAAAACCGTTAGGCCCACTATATTATTGTATACAAAACAGCTCCTAAAAGTTCGCACTAGTATTAAGGCATTCTTCTCCTTTTCAGTTGACTACTTTTGTATTATACGTTCAATCTAAAATTCAGCAATTTCACCTTACATTCAGGGGAACTTCTTTACCTCCTCACCGTCAACCAACCGAAAAAAGAACAAAGGAAGAAGAAGAAGGAGGAGGAGGAAGAAGAAGAAAGAGAGACAAGCTTGCTTCGGTGCATGGTACATGCATAAAATTATAATGGAAAAAACATTTAAAAGTCCGTCGGGTTAATTTTAGATAGAATCTCTGTTTTTTTAATTATTTAATTTCATTACTTTAATTTTGAATTTAGTTTCAACATACTTCTATCATAAATTTTTCATACGAATGATGGTAGGCCGGTGGGTTGGTCTAAAAATATTTAAACTACGGAGATGTAAATTAAAAATATTTTTATTAAATTTTTTAATAAATTTAATCTCACCGCGATTTTTGTAAACCATAATCGTCAGCGATCACTGATTTTCTTAATAACATACCCTCTCCAACTTAATGCATTTTCAATTAGATTCTGTATTTTATGTTCGTAAACCTTTTGAGTAGAAAATTAATGAGGCAAGTAATCTATCAGAAACCAGTTTAAAGCTAAACAAGTCAAATTGAATAAACTAACACAAAGGGGGATTATTATTTTTTATTTTTTTACAAGGGTAAAACTTAGGAAAGAAAAATAAAAAACTATTTCACGATTTAACGTGAATGCTCAAACGTTTAACATTTACAATAAAAAGCATATAACTGTCGACTGAGTTAATGGCTCTGGTAAATATTTTTCCAATCATGGATGTATAGGAAATTTGTTGTGTTGATTTCGTTTATTTTATATCTTTCTAAATTGACTTTAGATAAAATATTGATAGTTTTCTCCCTCTTTTTTTTAATCTCGAGGGGGAGGGAGCAGCGGGGAACGTGGGGTCTGAGTGGATCGAGGGCCGTGAAGCGATGTGTGTGTGGGCCCACAGAATCGACCGTCATAAATGCAGGAACCCTAGGCTGACCGTGATTCTTGCGCGGCTCCATCCCGCGGGCAGGGAGGGGAGGGGGTTGTTTCAATAATTTTATAAATATAAAAAATTTCATAATAAAATTATAAAAATTTTCATATAACATAAATTTAGTATAAAATATTTTAATAAATGATATTTCGTAATCTCATTAATTAACATATAAATTTTTTATAATTTTAATGTAAAATTTTTTGAATTCCACTTGCTTTTACATCCCAAAAGGTGCCGGGCCGCAGTGAGCTTACCTCCAAATTGTGTTGGATTACGAAAATACCCTTTTCCCATTTGGCTTTGTCGTGACGTGGGTGGAGAAAATTACAGTGGAGTTGGTACTACGGTGCTTATGATGGTGATGGGGCTGAAGCTCTCCTTTTGTCCTCCAAATGATAGGGGAACCAAACTCTCTTGTTCGTCCAAATGGTGTTTATTTTTTAATTATTGGTAATACCTTAAATCGAAAACTTTGAACCGTATTTATAGGACAAAAGACTGCATAATCTGTAAAACTATAATTTTTCACGTAATTTTTCATAATGCGCGGGGGCGTTCTTGTAGCAAATGAAAAAGAAAAATCGGAGAAGATGGCTATTGTAAAAAAATATCTATGATTTTTTTATTATTTAGATTAAAACTCTAAGCATTCTAAAATTAAGGGAAAAATATTGAGATTATAACTTTTTTAATTTATACGGTTAAAGTTTTTTAAAAATATTAAGTTATTCCAGAATAAGATAAAAATAACTATTTGGACGAGATAGTGAACCAATTCGGTTCGTAATTAAACGCCTCTAATAAATGCAATTCACACGTTTTTAAATTTTAAATTTTTGAACAACTAATTAACAAAAATATCTATAAAAGCAAATTTTATGTCATAATTTTCAATGTTTGTACAATGAAGTCCACACACTATAATATTTAAATATTATTCCCAAGGTTTGCTAAAACCCAGTAAAATAAAATTGTAGATGTCCAAACGGCCCCTTACATTTCCGAGAAAGCGTCTTCAACCGGATGGGTCGGGTGGTTGGAGGACAAAAGGTAGCGTCTGATTAAGCCCTTAATAAATCTCAGATTCTCCCCATCGTTGGCTGATTAGACCTTGTGGCATTTTCCCAAAATTATAAATAAAATATTCCTCCCCCGCTATCATGATACGTACACGTGGCACTCGTACGTTGTGCTCTCATCCGCTGTGGTGCAACCCCACGGTTGCCCCAGTGTTCCTCACGAATCCCTCCGTCCGATTTCAGAATAAATGACATCTCATCCGATGTACGTGGGAGATGATTGGAAGTTGACTGCGGCCAACCCTATCAATCAAGGTCCTCCGCTGTGGAGTTTGGAAGAATTTTATTTATTTATTATTATCATGTTTCTTTGCACTGACCACGGGCGGACGTAGAATTTGTCAAGAGTTCACGTCATCGGATCATTGATTTAACTATCAGACGCATCGTGACGGCATGCTTTGGTATTTCCGTGTTTCGGGCGTTGGCCTGTGAGCTCTCCATTTGACCTGTCTTGAAACACAGACCGAAGAATCTGACATGTATGCAAATCAACGGGTAAGTAAATTTGCGAAACTACTAATAATATATATATATATATCAATCTATACATATTTAAACTTATATATCAATCTATTATTGAAATTGGTTTAATAATATATATATCAATTTATTGTTTAGTAATGTGTAACCTTTATTTTAATTAAATATTATTTATTCATAAATAACATATATATTTAAAATAAATATCTCCTCTATTAGTTAACTACTACATTATAAGTAATGTGTCTCTTTCAGTTGAACTCATCAGCTCTATTGGTTAGAGATGTTATTTATTTGTGAAAAAGATTGGATTCAAATCTCACGAAGTCATTATGGAGCATTTTTAACCCTTTTATATGGACTGTGTTTGAACCGGATCACGGATCAACCCATAGTATCAAACGGATTTGATTGGGTTAATGTGTGAATTAGATTGATGTTCAAGCCCGGGTCAGTGGGTTGGTCTAGGTGTGATAACTGTGGTTGTGACTACTAGCATTGACTTAAACTTTGCATTTTTATTGGGCTTTATTGATCAAAATATAAATTATTAATAGGAAAAGTCAGCACCAAGACTTGTACAAGTTTCAACAAAATTTTAATGGTTGTGGTTGTGGCCCTTATAAAATGTCAATTGTTATATATTTTACTCACCAATCTTTACATGCCTAAAGAGCCGGTGACAATTTCTCATTAATTTATACAATTATGATTTATTTTCTTCCCTAATTAATCTATAAGAGCGAGTGGAGATGGCATAGAATAAGAGGGAAAAAAAATAAGAGAGGACGAATAGACTGTCAAAGACGAACTAAGTTTTAAGAATGAATGGAAATTCAATAAAATTTTTATATAGATAGTTTGTACAATGAATTTGTTTTAGTCAAAAATTAAATTCCCCCCTGATTTTTCGGAAAATTCCAGAGGTTCTTTTTTTCCCCAAATATAGAGCCTCAAAAATAATCTAAAAGAAAGAGAAAAATATAATAAAAATGGGGGAAAGTGGGGGGCCGTACAAAACCATTTTTAACGGTCGAAACCTAACCCACCACTCTCATGAAGTCAACTCCTAAATATATATACAGATTAATTTCAATACACTACTACTGATAATCCATATAAGTTTTTTTATTTTCTAATTCCCACTAGTTCACGAGATTCGAGCTTCTCTAGATTTTCATCCAAGCAATCTAATTTACGACTCTGATTAAATCTGAGGTTTACAAGCTTAAGATCCAAGCTTCATTAATTCTCCATTCCAAGGAGAGAGTTTTGGGTGTTTGTCGGGAGAAGCAACAACATTACTCCAACTTTCAGTAAGAAGAGGAAGGAGCTCCGAAGCTGATGGGCCTTCAAATTATTGGATTGCTGAGAAGTTTCAAAGGGAGGAAAGTTCATTGATGCTTTGAAGTTTGGATCTTCTTTGAGGGAATTGAACAGAAGAGTTCCTATTAGTGCTACAGAGGAATCAGTTGGGCTTCTGATTTTGACACACTCTGAGATTGTCTCCATCAGGTATGTTCCAGTTCAGATTATACATGCTTGGTTTCTTCTTTCATCAGTTCAAGTCTCACATTTATTCTTGGGGGGAGGGGGTGTAAACCTCTGTTTACCCTTATTTGTTTACTGAGAAAATTAGATCAGACAAAAAAAAGCAATGTAAAAGTTCTAATCTTGTGCCTCTGTTAAAGCATTTGAGAAGTATGAATCTCATGCTTACATTGAAAGAGTACTGCTAATCTTCCTCTCTCCCTACGCTTTTACAGCGACAGAACAGAATTATGTGAAACATTTGACACATGAAGAACAAGGAAATGCAGTAAGCAGCTTTGAAAATGGGAAAGAATTTAGGAAGACCGTGCTTTCCAAAGTGCAGGCTGTCAAGAATAATGGGAATAGCCCAAATTGTGCTGGGAGGGCTTGTTATAATGGTAAGCATGTTGAGTCTCTCCCGATTCTACTCTGCGGGGTTTTTCATGCACAATGAAGACTTATGTCGCCATTTTTACGGCGCAAACAATGAGTATTATTACGTTTTTGATGTAAAATCATTGGCGGCTCGCGTGGAGGAAGTGCTCGATATAATGGAAAGCTTGCAGGACAAGCTCGAGGCCGCCGTGCAACAAATGGAGAAGAACAATGACTCCATACACAGAACCCACATTTCAAAGTTAGAGTATAAGAAGTATTTAGAAGAGGAGGTTATTAGTCCTCTATACAGTGCTCACATCGCTCTTAGACAAATCCGATTACCCAAAATAGAAGGAATAAGAAAAAAGACAATGGAGGAGGAACCGCTGATTAATTATTTCATCACCGAGGAGATAAGGAAGTACATATCCGCTAAAGAGAATAGGATTGGGAAGATCAACTTCTATGGAACGGAGAAAATACAAAACACAATAGGGCATGCTTGTGTGCTAATGAAGAAAGAACTGGAAGAGTACATGGACTATGAGGTTGGGTCGTATTGTAAAGATGACTGGAACTTAGCCCAAAAGCTGATGATCAATGGATGCGATCCTTTACCTAGGAGGCGGTGCTTGACAAGGGCCTCTAAGCTCTACCAGAAACCCTACTCAATCAACGAGTCTCTATGGAAATTGCCCGATGGACGAAATGTAAGGTGGAGCAATTATCAGTGTAGGAACTTTGAGTGTTTGTCGAGCAAAAATCGCAGACGGGGTTATTCCAAGTGTACCGGCTGTTTTGAGATGGAGAAGGAAAAGGTTAAGTGGGTTAATACCTCACTTCCTATTGATTTTACTATATCTGATGTTTTATCCATCAAGCCTGGGGAGATAAGGATAGGACTAGACTTTGGTGTTGGCACAGGGAGCTTTGCTGCAAGAATGAGAGAACAAAATGTGACAATTATCTCAACGGCTCTAAATCTAGGGGCCCCCTTTAGTGAGATGATCGCACTAAGAGGTCTGATACCTCTGTACGTGACGTTGAATCAACGGCTCCCGTTATTCGATAACACGATGGATTTGGTTCATACTGCAGGGTTTTTGGACGGCTGGATTGATCTGCTGCTGTTGGATTTCGTACTGTTCGATTGGGATCGTATTTTGAGGCCGGGCGGGCTGTTGTGGATCGATCGGTTCTTTTGTAACAGGAAGGATTTGGAAGATTTTATGTATATGTTTCTGCAGTTCAGGTATAAGAAACATAAGTGGGCGATTTCTCCGAAATCAGGGGATGAGATTTATCTTTCTGCAGTGTTGGAGAAACCTCCTAGATCTCTGTAAGCCTAATGTGTAACTTGTTGTAACCCTAGATTTTTGTGTTTTTCTACTGGAGACTGTTCTGTTATCTTCTGTGCTGTTTGTGTGTATGCAAATGCTGATTTCCTAGCAGGATATCAAGCCATATTCAAGGATGGACCTGTGATTTTTCACTGCCCACAAAGGCAACTCCTTGCTGTAGTTAGATATGGTTTTGCACCAATTTAAACAAAAATAAAAATAAAATTTCATGTTAGATATCTGTATAAGAATGCCAAGTGCAAAGCATGGCTTAAGCTAAATAATGCATTTATCCCAATTAATTAGGCTCAGGTCCTTGGTCAGTCATGGTGTGTTCTCAAGGCCATGTCCAACTGAACCAACATTCTGGGCTTTCCAAGAAAAAAAGGGTCAGCCAGATTTTGTTCTGCTGACACGTGGCAGACATATATTGGCCCTCGTTGACCGCTGGACTCCTGTGCCTTTTAAAGGGCATTCTGTGAGCTATAAAAGGTTGAAAAAATATATTAAAAAAATGGTTCTAAAGATGAACCTGTGAGTGAATATGGAGGCTGTTTAGCAGCAGTTCTTGGCCATCAACATGCCAAATTTGCCTCTCCACCCAATCACCTAGCTTTGTGGTGCCTGATGGAGTAGCTCTACACATTTCCACTGGAGCATAAGTCAACTTCTCTTTGAAAAAAAAGAAAAAAAAAAGACAAAAAAAAAAAAGAGAGAAAAATCAGCTCTCACCTGAATCTTCATACTTCTGATTCTAATGGGAAAGTGGAAGAGCTTTTCAAACTGATGGAGGCAGTATGGTGGCTCCACCACCCATCCCACCAGTACTGGTACATCCTGTGAGGACTTCTGAACAACTCACCAACCATGGAAGCTCTAAAGGAGTCCCAAGAAACTCTCTTAATGTGGGAACACAATCAGCCTGCTATAGAGATCTGATCATAATCAAGACCTATTTCTCTGTGATTGTGTGTGTGTGTGAATTGAGCGGCCAAATTTCATTTGAAAGAAAAACCTTCTCCCCCTTCACCTCTCACCCCCAAACCACTGTATATATGTGTGTGTGTACTATATACATACGTGTGTATATTATGGACAAGTTATTATGAGCACATGAACATTATATAATCATGCTATGTGGGGGCATGGTACGGATGAGATTACAAAAAGGGATTCTAAGCATTAGAATAAAAAGTCTACCCATGCATGAATATATATATATATATATATATATATATATATATATATATATATATAGCTCCCTAAGTGGTTGTTCATGAATCCTCTCTATCAGACAAAATTATGTCCACTGTATACAAGCACCCATTTGCCATCCAATCTTGGATTAGCTAACCCCAATCCTTGCCAACCCTTGGATGCAGCTCTCTAATCCTATTATCCTATAATAAGCTCAAGTCAGTTTCGGTTGGTTGAAAGATTTGCTCTGATAATTTATTTCATCTTATACCGTTCAAAAGAAGGAAAAAAATAAAAAAACACCACTTCTTTGTGGTCCTAGTAATACATATATCATTTTTCGAATTAATTCAACAAGGCCTTTTTCGAATAAGTCAATTCATTTGGGACCCCGCAGGTCCACTCTTTTTCCTATTCAAAGATCAGCCCTTTGTCTCCGCGGCTCTCCTAGGGTTCCCTCATCTGGGATCCCCGGGGAAGAGGATCAAGTTGGCCCTTGCGAACAGCTCTATCAAAATAATAAATTAATTCTAAGAAATGATTCTCTAACGCATATACACAGCTTACATCACAAGTTCTAGAGAGTCCTACAAAAGTGGAAGCAACGGAAGAAAAGATAGAATATGGAACCACCCCTTTTTCTAAACTAGCCATTTCCAAACCGGCTCAGATGCCCATTTGGGTAAGGCAAGGGAGGAACCTTAGAAAAGTTTGGAGGGTGGCCTATTATTTAAAACAATGTAAAGAGAAAAAAAAAAACAATATTTCTAAATGCCCTCTCTGTAGTTTTATATTTACTGACTTAGTGTTGTTGATACCCATCCACAAATTCATGTTTTTTCACTCTCATGTTTAGTAGAGTCCCCACGCAATCAATGGTTGTACCTGTAATCAGAAACGAGGTCATTTCTAAGAGGCCATATAAGCATCTGCGGATTCTCGAACACCACCTTTGGCACCTAAGGCCGTCTTCTCGTTAAACTCCTGGACAATCAGGTGAGGTTAATCTCGTTTGATGTTATTCACACAATAAGAAAAATGAAATGCGAATCATCTCATTTTATTAGGAAATGGCACTAACCGTAATCATAAAATCTTATATAGAGCCCACAAAACAATTACATATTAAGAGCCTAGTAGTTTAGTTCATGCACTACATTAGGGTAGGCCACATCACATTAAAATATGACTCTATGTTGCCTGATATTATGCCGCCTTAAGATTGCAGGTATATTAGCCCTTCTAGGTGTGCGGTTATCAAACACTAGCTAAGGTTCTATTTGTTTTTATTCAGATACATAATCTTTGGTTAATTCTATCTCTAAGCATACAACAGTGAACCCACTAATCTGGACATTAAGACCAATAATTTAGACTAAAAGTATGCTTATGGGGAGCACTAGTGTCAGAAAACTCAAAATGGCTTTTCCTGGAAAAAGGGTGGAGGGGGGACCATTTAAGGCTTAGTGGGGGTAAGTCTTTTTAGGTTTCCAACTTATTAACATCATTGCTTTCTCAAAACTCAACCATTATGTTGCTCTCTAAGAACAATAGAACAATTTAATATGCTATTACTTGTGGTCATTTTAGCTAAACTGAACTATATACATTTGCATATGCTGATCAATCTTTTTTTTTTTTTAAAGTTTAATTTCCTTTTGAGATGTGGGGTTTTGTTCAGCTCAAGTTCTTATACCAGTTGATATCAATTAATGAGCCAAATTATTCTAATTTTTCATATATAATCTACTCAAACGAAATCTTATGAAGAGAAGGGGTCTGTTTCTTTTTGCACTTCCCAAACCCCTGCAGGTAGTATGCACCGGAGCAACATGGGACCTAGCCATGCTACTGGCTTTTCCACAAACATTCCTACCTTAGGGTCAAGGAACCGCCAGTAAATGAAACCGCGTCGAGCCCATGATGACACGTCTCATCCGTGTCGATGCATGCCATGACATGTCCCATATTGTACGCATGCGCATGCGCATACACATACATACATCTATAAAAGAGCAACTTTGCAGCTAAGGCTATTGTGTCTGACTAACCGTCAACCAAGATTCTTTCTTCTGAATCTAAAAATGGTTGATGAGCATGAACATCTGCTGCCAATTGCCAACGTTGGTCGTATCATGAAGCAAATTCTGCCACCAACAGCCAAGATTTCCAAAGAATCAAAGGAGACGATACAGGAATGTGTGTCGGAGTTCATAAGTTTCGTTACGGGCGAAGCGTCCGACAAATGTCACAAGGAGAATCGCAAGACAATCAATGGAGAGGATATCTGCTGGGCCCTAAGCACGCTAGGGTTCGATAGCTATGCTGAGGCCATGCTGAGGTATTTGCATCAATATAGAGAATTTGAAAGGGAGAAAGGCAACCAGAATAAAGCTAGTGGATCTGAAGAAAGAGCTGAAACATCAAGGCAAGGCAGTGGCCAACTGGGAAGGGAAATTGATGATACCACCATTTCCTTGGAGTTGGGGAGTAAGAGAAAAAGGCTGTCTTTGGATCCATCTTGAAATAAACCATCATGTTTTGATAGTGATGGGGATGCTGATGTAAATTTTCTTTCTTCTTCTTCTTCTTTTTTTTTTTTTTTTTTTTTTTTTCCTCCTGAAAGGAAAAGGGTGGACAGGACAATGGGAGGAAACCACCTCTACCAGCCTTTTGAACCAGTGGAAGTTCAGAACATCCTTAACTGATAATGTAAGGAGAAATCATTACTTCGAGATTTTCTCTACTTCCAGCAGGTTATTGTCTCTTCTCCTCGTACAGCTTCTACTCCTCGTGCTTCCGCTTCTTTTAAATAAGAGCATTGAGGACCGACGTTCATCATAGTATGGATCTCGCTGTAACATCTAAAACTGATGAGCTGATGCTTGTGTTGAATATGGAAAAGAACTACTCTATATAATTCGCTGATGGTGTGACGCTGCACACAAACTGCTTATTCGTATCAAGGAAATTTAGTTTTGCACTGCATATATATCATGTGTTTTATTTTCTTTTGTTTTTTAATCTTCACCTTTCTCATTGAGCAGGTAACAATTCTACAGATAGCTCCCAGTTTCTTTTTCAAGAACAAGGTGAAGGTATACAAATACAAACACAATCAATCCTATTTCCACATTGCCTTCAAAAGAACCACTCCCCAGTTGTAACAACACATTTCTCTCACTTTCTCGCATGTGCACACGTGAGCATATGTAATCTGTCAGGTTCCTGTCATCCTCATCTTTGATTATAATACTCTGGGACTTGTGACTTTGTAACCCTATAACATGGGACCACTTCCAGAATGATCTAACTTATCCATGATTTTCGTGAAAACTCCATGACAGTATTCCACTAATAGAAGCATGCAATATGAAATGGGGAGACTGTATGCCACTAATAGAAGCTTTGGCTATTTAAAGTATCGTCAGGGTTTAGTTTCAGCATGCAACCTAGGGTACCTGCGAGCTCTTTGGGACCACTTCTCAACTTTATCCTCCAATCTTCTTTCCATAAGAATTGTTAATCAATGATGGCTCTGGAAGTGCACTTGGCACAAGAACGACTAAAGGTTGAAGTCCCACTAAAGGGGAAAGATTAGCAGAGAGTGACAGAACTCACCAGGAGAATATCCAGTAGAAAAAACTCACTAGTTTGCACAAACTCCACTCCCAATTATCGGATCAAGTTTAAAAAAGATAAGATTTCTGGACTTCGGCAACCTACTTCTCCTCATTTCCCCTCAAATTCCCTGACTCTCGAGATCTTCCCATTCTCTAAACATAGCATAGGGGGTTGATTTTCATGCAGGCCAACTCCCCTAGCTCGCAGAACCTTGAAATCATAATGGTAAGAAAATCATTTCGCCACATGGCCTGTCGGTGGACGACAAGTGGAGCTTCGGAAAGAGTGATTGATGGCGAGCCGGCACGATATTCAAGCTGCGCCATTTCCACGACAGATGGCTAAGCCTTCAACAACTATCTCCGCATGAGCTGCATTACGCAACACAATTCCATGGCAAATATTAACGTGTCCCAGAAGACATCCAAGGATTAGAAATGATGTTCTTTCATCCTTTTGTACAACCAGACAAGTTCAGCCATGCATGGATATTACACTGGCGTATGCCCTTCATTTTTCGCACGGAAGCATTCAAAAAGAAGAGATGAGGGCCTAATTCTCAATTCATTGTTGCAGAGTCAAGGATCCGAGCATAGAAGGATACTCTCATGTTGAGATACTCCAACTAAATAAACAGTTAAAATACATAATGAACTGTTTAGACAGCATGGTCCTATTTGTGAAGAGCTGCTACATTTTTTTTTTTTTTTGGCGTGTGCGTAATATTTCTTTGACCTTTTTTTTTAGTGTTTATCTTGCTGCATCAAGCATTTATTTTCCTTGTTTGTGAACTTGTTTAATTTGATCTATATGCACTATGCATAATTTACTGGATTACTCTCTTCTAGGGGTACGAGTTAGCATTGGATGGCCTTTGCTTTTGGATATATTGATGAATTTTTAAATGAGTTCCATCCTTTTTAGGCGTATTCTTTCTTAAAACTATAACAAGTACCGATGGTTTGTAAATACTGCATAAATGGTCAGCACAATGATCCTAATATTTTAATTTACAGCTCAAGAAACCCATTATAGGGAGTAATAGAAGAAAGCATCGGATAGTGAAAATATTATAGTTTATAGCTATAATTGCTGCACAGATGAACTACCCTGGGGCCATGCTTCTATCGTAGCTCAAAAATACATTCTACACAGAATGCTCAACTTGACTCGTTATTCTAACTATTGTATATTTCCGATGATCTATGCATCCATGCAGGCACTTACACATCCATCAAGAGAAAATTAGCAGGAAAACTCATAAGAAATTTGAAGAATCAGAGAACTTGGTCTACAAAAGCTTCCACAAAACCCCAACCATCTTCAAAATCCGGTCCAACCCAGTACCCATATATTACAGGACAAGTACCATAGCTTGCATTCAAAGAAAAAGGTACGTGGAAGTGCCTTGATGGTACCATCAAACAGTGACCGTCGCACCAGTTCAAAGACAATGTGCCCCTACACAAGCTGCCCGGAATGAACTTGATTGCTGCAGATGAAAACCAGATTGACAGTGAGCGAAGTGAAAAGCTCAATTAGCCACCTGGTAGGGCAGAAGGCATTTAATGTTTAGTGTGTTTTGATTTTTCAGTATTTCCAAGTTTATACAAGTGTTTGTGGAATTCAACGGGACAACATTACTTAATGTAAAACCCATGTATTTGTGGGATGTAAAATAAGAAGGAAGAGCAGTTCCTACTTTGCATTACCTAGTCAAATCTATGGCCACAGCATACACTATTTTTTTCAACAGTTGCTCCATCTTACTTTTTTATATAATCCCACTGCAAACGGTGAACTTCATAACTCAAAGCACAATCTGATGGCTCATCCTATATTTTTCTACTGAAGATCTCATACTCACCTGTAGTGTACCCCAAAAGAAGAATATAGTTGGGTTTCATGATCAATTACATTCATTTTCAATTAAAATCCAAACTTGATTTAACTTCCAATAATACCAAGCAAGCTGCTAATCTTTTTCACAACACAGTAGTAATTCCTAAAGCATACACATATTTCTAGAAGTCAACTATGAACAGTCGGATGTTAATTAGAATTTGGTTAGTGCAACAATAGGCTTCAAATTAAGAATATATGCCGACAGAAACCTAACACTAAAGAAAAGTTCAAATAAGGTACATCTGCTGTTTCTGAAAAAGTAGGCCATGGAATGTATTTCCGCTATCAAGGAAACAGGTGCCTAGAAGGAGTCCAAATGATGATCTAATTTAAAACCTTGATAAGCTTTCATAAATCAAGCAAAACTTCTGAAGTTGGCGGACTCTAAAGTGAGATTAATTTTCATTTTTTGTTTAGGTTGGTTGGTTATGTGCAGGTAGTCGTTGAATAAGAAGAAAACCTGTTCTAAATGTTGCTTGGCTTGAAAATCTTCCAAGAGCTGATTTTCTGATATTCAATGCCTGAGGTAAGAGTCACCAAAAATTAGACCTATAACATCATATGAAATTGAGAGGGGGAAAAAAGAAAAGAAGAGAAATTTAAAAATAATTATTGGAAAAGAACATCTTCACAATCAGTAAAATAAGTGAGAAAGCCAGTGGGTTACACCAAAATGGGTCATACGCGATCAATTCTGTAACAATTCTCAGGGAACTTATGAGGTACTATTGAAAATCCACAAATCATTAACCTAATTCAAACAATAAACCAGTGTCACATGGAAAGGTAATTTATCTTACATTGAAAATTGTGTTTTGAGGGCTACCCTTACCTCCTTCTAGTCTAAATGTTTTAAAGCAGTGGTATAAGTGGGATCTCCAAAACTTTCCCTTCTTTCGGGAGGAAAGGGAGCTGAATCTGGAGAAATATGGTCCCATTCTCGGCATAACTCTGCCCGTGAACCCTGAAATTTAGTCCAAGGAGTCACCCTTCTATGAAGAAAAGCCATGCCAGGATCATCCTTATTGATTCGCTAAGTTTCATACGAGTTTTTTGAGTAACTAAAATGTTTTTGCTTAAAGAGACACCAAAGTAGTAACAGCGTTAACAATACTAAAGCTAGAAAACCATGAACAGCTAGAAGATCCCACATTAAAAAAAAGAAGAAAAAACAAAAACAACAACAACAAAAATTACAAATTTGCATCCTACGTCCCTCTAATAATAACCCATTCTAGCAGGATCAAGTGGCCGGCACTCACCCCAAGCAACACACTAAAGCTAGGACCTTTTGAGTTCAATAGCCAGGATTTAGATAATACACAAAGCCGCATCATACAAATGGACAATCTGAAAGCTATCTACAGACACAGAAAACAAAGAATCATTCAACTATTAGGTTTTTCTGACGCAAGAAACTTCTTCATTGAGATATCTTAAAACAAATTTTTTTTTTCTTTCCCAAGAAGAGAAGATAACCAGAGATACGTTGCAGTCTTCATCTACAATTGCTCTTCTATGAAAAAGTAAAACCATTTATTCAGCTAAACAATTAGTGACATTTTTTGGGCAGTAGGAGAAGAGTTTGAACTCGGAATTTTCGTTATCTCGGATTCCTTTCAGCCATTTTACAAGCAACCTAACAGATGAAATACAAAGAGGGAAGCGCGGGTTTAAGCATACCGTAGGGTTTCCGAAGCACCGAGAGGGACATATCGAGACCAGGCACGCCATGTCCGCTTTGACTGCTGCAGCGATAAATTTCCATTCTTAAAGGCACCGCGGGAGGGAAAGAGAGTAAGCTTTTCCCAAAGGCATGCCCTATCGGGCCCAATTATGGGTGGCCCAACAATCCACCCATGGGCTAAAAATTTACCAGTTTCGCTTTTCACGGATTAGTTCACCTTCACATGTTATAACGGCTCCTAATGGAATGAAATGAACCCTAAAAAAATGATTTTTATTTTATTTTTATAAATACAAAAGAGAGAGAGAGCCCCTAAGAACAACTACATCCTTACACGTCGGAAGTGCAACCCTAATTAAATCACCATACAATAAAGGAGGGTACCCTTTACAAGGGCAAATAAGAAAGGAAAAGATATTCGTTACTCATAGTCTTATTAGTGAGTTTATTTGTACACTTGTTGTTCGTAGTCTTATTAGTGAGTTTATTTGTACACTTATTATCTTCTCGCACGAGCCGCATTAATGACTCTTTCTCGATATGTGCTTTTTTTTTTTTTTTTATAGTTTTAAAGCTGGTATGCACACATGTTATCTTTTCACAGCATGTATTACACTCTCGTCACCAAACTCTCCAAGAAAATGTTAGATAAAAATTTTAAAATATAAAATGAAGTAACAAAATCACCTCGCCAAATTATGTTATAGTATGCATCTCAAAATTATGATCATGACTTTAAAAAGATAATTTTTTTTTTTAGAACCTGCACGCATTTGGGTACTGGGATAATATACAAAGCATAAGCCCATTTTTTTTAAAAAAATTGTTTAGTTTTCAACATAAACCCTTCTAACTAATGTGTCATAAGACATTACTAATATCTGAAAACATACACCATCTAAATTTTAAAATATCCTTAAACTCATAAATTTGAATAACCTTATCCTTTTTTTTTTTCCAATTATTTTCTGATTCGAGTAGGCTATTCTTTATCAAATCGTAGTCGGATTTAGCCGAAGCTATTGCGAAGATGCCCATTAGGGGTGGAGGGAAACGGTAGGATCCGGCGGGGAAGAAAGTCAAAGGCGCGAAATTTCCGAGAACATGAGCAAGCCAAGAAGAATGGTGGAGGAGGGAGGTTTGAATTTGATCGAGTCAATCTTCCATAATCCATCTTCTCGTGCGCTCTCTCCACTCCCTGAAGTTCGACAAACTTCAGATTAGGGGCTGCAGGATCTCGTATCTCTTCCAAGCAGGTAGCTTCTCCCCCTCTCTTCCCCCGCACACACATAGTTTTTTGCCAAAAATTGATACAGTCTCGTGGGAGAAGGAATTGGGGGAAAAATTCCATTGACTTAAAGGGGAAGTTCTAGGGTATAAGATTGCATCGTTCACCTTGAAAATCCTATAATTTGATGAGGGTTTTTGATAATGTTGGTTCATAGAAGGTTAAAAAAAAAATTAAAAAAAATAATAATAATAATACAAAATAACTTTTGTTTATCAAGAAATCAATTTATGTTACTCTTCCAAAGTAATTCAATCCCAATTCCTACCTGTAGCTAGCAACTGACCTTATGTCCTATATCAGCTAGTAATGAAAATTGTTTGTGGTTTCTTTCTTTCTCTGTTTTTTTTGTTTCACTGTTAGTAATGAATAACTGGTTTATTAACAAAGGACTTATGCTTAGGCTTCTTAACTTATCATTCAACCATCCGCACCTATTCATTTCAACAATTAACCAATTGCCATGTATGAAGAACACGGTGCTTGTGATAATTTTGGTTGCGCACAGCGGCAGCATTTGATATGCATACGCACGTAGACATGCATGTTTTCCAATTTTTTTTTTGTGCAATGGCTTTCATGGACAGGGCCAAGATGTACACATGCTTCGGAATGGGTAAGAAAAATAAAATGAGCCATGATACAGCGTTCTTGCAAAATGGGGGTATGTTGGTAGAGGCGCTGGTTTCCGTCTGTAACTTAAAATGTAATCCTATCCGCAGCTTTACTGTGAAAGAGCTCGAGGGAATGACAAATAATTATGATACACTCTCTGTATGCTATGCAAGTGATTGTAGACTATACAAGGGGTTTTTCCAAGACCGGCCAGTTTTTGTTAAGATGTTTGATGGAGACTTTGTAGTGCACCAATTTGTCATTAATAGTATTGCGATTGCGTCAAGGATGAGTGTCCACAAAAATGTTCTGAAGCTCATAGGGTGCTGCTTAGAGGCCGAGACTCCCCTTCTAGTGCACGAATTCGCAGAGAATGGAAGCCTTGAAGACACTCTTCGCGGTTCAAATGGAACACATTCGCAGCCTTTATCATGGAAATGTAGATTGAGGATTTCCATGGACATAGCCAATGTTATTGCATATCTCCACAATGCATTTTCTAGGCCCATGATCCATCGGGATATTCGACCAGCAGTAATTTTGTTGGATGCACACAATGTAGCCAAACTTTCTGATTTCTCACTATGCATTTCTATTCCTGAGGGGGAATCACACGTCCAAGAAGCAGTTCGGGGAAGGATGGGATACATTGCAACTGAATATGCTAATACTGGTTTCGTCACTGAGAAAGTGGATGTCTTTGCTTTTGGTATGCTTCTGTTCGTGCTCTTAACTGGACAACGTTGGTTTCAGGGTTATGAGCGCCTTGACATTGAGTCTTTCATTCAATCCAATTTTGAGGATGGGGATCCTAGTTTTGAAAGCGAAAGGCTCAATGAGATTATGGATCCATCGATATTGCAAGAGGAGAGTTGGCCTGGAAAAAAGCAGCAATTGCATGATTTTACGGCACTTGCATATAGGTGCAGAATGGAAAATTGGGAGGATAGGCCAACAATGATAGAAGTGGCAAAGCAACTCAAGCAGATTGAGAGCTCTGTTTTCCCTTAGATTACCTTCCTTGTTCTTGCAAGTTTTGTTCCTGTTTTTTTTGCTCTGACGAAGTTTTCTTCAATTTACTCAATCTTCTGTAATCCTGCTCCTGTTTTGCATAATCATCTTGTAAGTAAATTATTTGATTTTATCCTATGGACTTGGTGCCCAGTACCTTTCAAATAGAGCTTTGAAGAGCTCTTTTTATCCCTTTTTCGTGGGATTTCTTTTCCATATCATCGTTGAACAAAGGAGTTCTACTCGGGCCTCAGTTTTCGATCTGGTCCTGGGAGACTGCTTGAGCCCAAAGATAGCTTTCAAAGTCTGCAAACCTTGTTCTCTTCTCTCTCACACAACTGGATTGAGGACTCACGTAACCTTCTTCCTGTAGGTCCCCATTGAGGAAGTCATTTTGAACATCTAATTGGAACAGAAGCCAATCTTGATTTGCAGCAATAGAGAACAGGAGACGAACAGACTTCATCTTGCATGCTGGGGCTAGGTTTTTCTTGTAACCTATCCAATGTGTTTGGGTCAAGCATTTAGATACTAGCGTGACCTTTTCCTGCTTTTCTCCCATAAAGCTTCTCTTCACCTAGCCCCATATCCAATTAGTAGATCGGAGACTCTAAATAATACAATTCTCATTGGCCCCTCCGAGGCATCAGATCAAAGTAAGATTTTTTTTTTGCCCCTTCTTTTGGTTGCACCAGTTGGTACATGCTATGCCAAGAACATTTAAGCCCATGCTTTTGAAACCTTCCTCCTTTGAAGTATTGTATAAGGGAATTACATACAGTAGTATTGTATAAAAGAATTTTTTTAACCACTGAATATTACATCAGGTGGTATTGACATGACATTTCATACTGTGGGTGTTATCTACCCAATTCAGATAAGTCCTTCAGAATAAAAACTAAAATAAACTCTATTAATAGGCCGTCCTCTAGCAAAGTCAAAGGCGCCAATCGTCCAAGAACTCCAGTAAAGTCAAGAAGGATGAAGGAAGAGGGAGTGATTGAATTTGATGAAGTCGATGAAATGAAAAATGCATTAAACCCTTCTCTCATACTTCTCTATCTCTCTCTCTGTCTTTGAAATTTGACAAACTTCACATTGGGGGTTGCAGGATCTCATCTCTCTTCCAAGCAGCTAAGCTATCCATATCCTTTCCTCCACAGGCGCAAACAGATAGAAACGGAGCAGAAAAATGGATTCAAGTGTTGTGATAATCTTCGAGACAGTAATTTTTGACTTGAAATGGATTTGAATGGGTATTTAAACCCCTATGCTGATGGTTTAGGGTTCGTTCTGTTCTGGCTGTTGATAGCCCACTTTGAGTTCTCTGCAAGAAATTGATCCTTTAAGTCCGCTGCATGCTTGAATTGGTTATATATACTGTTGACATGTAGGAGGTAGAATCGGAAAAATTCCATCAACTCAAAAGGGGAAATTCTAGGGTTATTGGCATGTACAAAAAACATGGTGTTTGTGATAACTTTGGTTGTGCATTGTGGCTGCAACCTTTTAATGCATATTCACACACATATACTTGTTCGTTTTCTAATTTTCTCGTGCAATGGTTTTCTTGGTCAGGACCAATACGTACACGTGCTTCAGAATGAGAAAGAAAAGCCAAACTCGAGACCAGACACCGTTCATGCGAAATGGGGGGATGATGGTAGAGGCGCTAGTTTCCATCTGTAACTTAAAATGTAATCCTATCCGCAGCTTTACTGTGAAAGAGCTCGAGGGAATGACAAATAATTATGATACACTCTCTGTGTGCTATGCAAGTGACAGTAGACTATACAAGGGGTTTTTCCAAAACAGGCCAATTTTTGTTAAGATGTTCGATGGAGACTTTGTGGTGCACCAATATGTCATTAATAGTATTGCAATTGCATCGAGGATGAGTGTCCACAAAAATGTTCTGAAGCTCATAGGGTGCTGCTTAGAAGCCAAAACTCCCCGTCTAGTGCTTGAATTTGCAGAGAATGGAAGCCTTGAAGACGCTCTTTGCGGTTCAAATGGAACAGATTCACAGCCTTTGTCGTGGAAATGTAGGCTAAAGATTGCCATTGATATGGCTAATGTTGTTGCATATCTTCACAATGCATTTTCCAGGCCCTTGATCCATCGTGATATCCGACCTGTGGTGATTTTATTGGATGCACACAATGTAGCCAAACTTTCGAGTTTCTCACTTTGCATTTCTATTCCCGAGGGGGAATCACACGTCCAAGAAGCAGTTCGGGGAAGGATGGGATACATTGCATCTGAATACGCCAATACTGGTTTTGTGACTGAGAAAGTGGATGTCTTTGCTTTTGGTAAGCTTCTGTTTGTGCTCTTAACTGGGCAGCGTTGGTTTCAGGGTTACGAGCGCCTCGACATCGAGTCTTTCATTCAATCCGATTTTGAGGATGGGGATCCTAGTTTTGAAAGCGAATGGCTCAATGAGGTTGTGGATCCATCGATATTGCAAGAGGAGAGTTGGCCTGGAAAAGAGCAACAATTGCATGATTTTACAGCACTTGCATTTAGGTGTACAGTGAAGAATTGGGAAAACAGGCCAACAATGATAGAAGTCGCAAAACAACTTAAGCAGATCGAGAGCTCTGGTTTCCATTAGGTTACCCGTGTTCTTGTAATTTTGTTCCTGTTTTTTTGTTTTAATGCGAAATTTTCTTCAATTTATTGAATCTTCCGAAACCCTTTTGAAACCTTATTCCCCTGAATATAGTTGATGAGAGTATGAAACATATTCATCTAATATTGGAATTTCAGCACAACTTTAATGGTCTTGAATAGAGTTGCTGGTTTTTTTGAATTTTTTTCGAAATACTAGTAGCATAATGCCAGAATCTCAGAATTTGCTAGTGTGTCTAAACGATCATAGAAGTTCTGAATCTTAGGAAAATTCAGACATGTTGTATTTATGAAGAAAATTAATTTGCTTCATTTTTTTCTTTTTAATGACTGTGTATGTAAAAGAGCGATCCTACCTAAGTTCCACTTATTGCGATTCGGAACATAATCTCCTCGGTTAAAATGAAATACATTGGCAGGCTTTATTTGGTCAAATTTATTTTTATAATTGAAAATGTTATTTTGGGTATTGATCTCTCACATGTGAGTGAGGCTTACCCTGATATGTAATGGTGGGCCTCACTCACATGTAAGAGATGAATAAAGTGGGTAGTGACCTCAGTACGCATAGCAAAATCCTTTTATAAATGAAGGCTAAAATTTGAGGTTTTTGTACAAAGATCATTGCAAGAAATTTCAATTCGGATTATTATATTCTTTTAACGATTTGCTTTTGCTTCGAAAGCATCCGTTTTCTGTTCCCTAGGGGAATGGATTCTGTAGAGGCCCATCTCTAGCTCCCCATATTTTTGTTCCTCATGGATCCTTTTCTGTGTAAATGCAGCACCGCATGTTTCAAGGCACTGGTCTGCCAGTTGGAGGACCCAACGCAACACCCTGTTGCTACCAGTTGACACTCCTTGGGAAATTGTTTCGGTACTTAGCCAGTTGTCATTCACAAAGATGGCCTGTGTTGCTTGTGATAACATCACTTTGTGCACAATGGCTGCATTTTATATGCACAAATGCTTACATGTTTCCTGACTGTTTAACTTGATGGTTTCCCCGGACAAGAGCACGATGAGCGCATGGTTGAAACTGAAGAGGAAAAGAGGAGCAAGCGACGAGACATCATTCATGCAAAATGGAAGCATGCTTCGAGAGGCGACCATCTCCTTTTGGTCATGGAACATGTAGTCCTATTTTTAGCTTCAAGATCAAAGAGCTTGAGAGAATGACAAATAACCATCACGGGCTCTCTGTCTGCTATGCCAGGGACTGTAAACTATACAACGGTTTCCACCAAGACAGAGATCAGTGTTTGTCAAAAAGTTTGAAGGTGAAATTGTAGTGAACCAGTTGGCTGTTAACAGTATTGTGATTTCATCAATCATGAGTGCCCACAAGAATGCTTTGAAGCTCTTAGGATGCTGCTTAAACCCCAAGTTAACAAAAACACAGCTTCTTGATTTAGAGTGCGAAAGGATCAAAGGTGAGATTCTTTTGCACAAGTTTATTTTTTTTCAACTTAACAGTGGAGCCAGTAAAGTTGGACCGTATTAAAGTTTAGCGGACTTTGGTATAGTTTAGGTCACAAGAAATTAAAGATGAGGCTTTCATCCACCATTTGGCCAAACAATTTTTTTTTTTTTCTGTTGATAAAATTGGTGTTACACTGGATTTAAGAAAAAAGAAAGAGCAAAGAAAGAGCGGATTTATAACGAATCATGATTCTCTATGGTTAGACTTCTCGGTTTAACTTTGTGAAATGAGGATCATGCCGCCTCAGCGCGTCATTTGGGTTGAGAAACCGACATGGGGGAAGTCAATCCTCGAAGATTCCTCGTACTTGAGCAAAATGGAGAGGAGCTGTTCGCGAAAACGCATGAAACCTTCCTCAGAGCAGTCTCAGGAAGAAAAAGCACGATCCTGGAATACCTTTATCTGTGTTCTCTATTTTCTTCGCACCCTCTCACTCAGGAATTTAACAGTGTCCAGTTCGGGGATTCCAAAGGATTTCATTTCTGTGTTGATCTTCAAACAGGTATCTTCATCCCTCTCTTCTTCCCTCCCTAACTCGGTGCCATTGTTGATGGAAATCTCTGCGACTTGTAATGGTTACAAATGGGTATCAAGGATTTGGTCTCTCTCTCTCTCTCTCTCTTTTTCTTTTCATTCTTTAAAAATTGTATCTTTGAATTGTTCTTTTCCGAAATCTCACCTGCTTGATTCCTGTAAATGGCAACTCATTGTTGTTCAAAAGTATAATCTGGTCAGACCAATGCCGGACATACATAATTTGCAGGAGACTGTAGTCCTGACTATCCTTTTGACTTGTAGTTGAGCAAGTGTTGTTCTTCCCATTCCTGTGCTGGGTTTTATTGTCTAAATTAAAAGAAGAGAAAGAAAAGGGGAGGGATGTTGTTAATTAACGGTGGTTCCTCCCCAGCCCGGCCAAAGGTGACAATCACATAATCCGGAAACCTAGATATATAGAGGAGGATTGAGGAAGAGTATGTGAAAAAGGTTCCAATTGCATTCCCCAAGAAGCATCTCTATAGGAACACCTCTCCAGCCGCTAAAATTTTCTCAACTTTCCCCAGTGGCTTTTGGTGCTCTTGAGCTTTTAAATCCTAAACAGATTTCTTAGCCAAAGTTGTCTTGCTGTTGCAGAAAAGATGGGTCTCTAATGGTGAAGTCTCATATGCTCAAACTGGATTTTGTTGGTTGGTTCGGGCTTGCACAATTAACCTGTCGCATTGGGATCAGGTTGGCAAGGCACGAGTTGGCATTGACTAATTGAGCAACCACATGAATAGTCCCAAAAGGGAAAAAAAAAAATTATGTGACCGTCTTCAGAATCAGTAAAATATGTGAGAAAGCCAGTGGGTTACACCAAAATGGGTCATACGCAATCAATTCTGTAACAATTCTCAGCGAAATTATGAGTTACTATTGAAAATCCACGAATCATTAACTTAATTCAAACAATACACTAGTGTCACGTGGTAAGGTAATTTATCTTACATTGCAAACTGTGTTTCGAGGGCCACCCTTATCTCCTTTCTAGTCTAAATGTTCTAAAGCAGTGGCATAAGGGGGATCTCCAAAACTTTCCCTTCTTTCAGGAGGAAAGGGAGCTGAATCTGGAGAAATACGGTTCCATTCTCGGCATAACTCTACCCGTGAACCCCAGGATTTAGTCCAAGGAGTCACCCTTCTATGAAGAAAAGCCATGCCAGGAACTTCCCTATTGATTCACTAAGTTTCATATGAGTTTTTTGAGTCACTAAAATGTTTTTGGTTAAAGAGACACCAAAGTAGTAACAGCGTTAACAATACTAAAGCTAGAAAACCATGAACAGCTAGAAGATCCCACATTAAAAAAAAAGAAGAAAAAACAAAAACAACAACAACAAAAATTACAAATTTGCATTCTAGGTCCCTCTAATAATAACCCATTCTAGCAGAATCAAGTGGCTGGCACTCACCCCAAGCAATACACTAAAGCTAGGACCTTTTGAGTTCAATAGCCAGGATTTAGATAATACACAAAGCCGCATCATACAAATGGACAATCTGAAAGCTATCTACAGACACAGAAAACAAAGAAGCATTCAACTATTAGGTTTTTCTGACGCAAGAACTTTCTTCGTTGAGATATCTTAAACCAATTTTTTTTTTCTTTCCCAAGAAGAGAAGATAACCAGAGATACGCTGCAGTCTTCATCTACAATTTCTCTTCTATGAAAAAGTAAAACCATTTATTCAGCTAAACGATTAGTGACATTTTTGGGCAGTAGGAGAAGAGTTTGAACTCGGAATTTTCGTTATCTCGGATTCCTTTCAGCCATTTTACAAGCAACCTAACAGATGAAATACAAAGAGGGAAGCGCGGGTTTAAGCATACCGTAGGGTTTCCGAAGCACCGAGAGGGACATATCGAGACCAGGCACGCCATGTCCGCTTTGACTGCTGCAGCGATAAATTTACATTCTCAATGGCACCGCGGGAGGGAAAGAGAGTACGCTTTTCCCAAAGGCATGCCCTATCGGGCCCAATTATGGGTGGCCCAACAATCCACCCATGGGCTAAAAATTTACCATTTTCGCTTTTCACGGATTAGTTCACCTTCACATGTTATGACGGCTCCTAATGGAATGAAATGAACCCTAATAAAATGATTTTTATTTTATTTTTATAAATACAAAAGAGAGAGAGAGAGCCCTAAGAACAACTACATCCTTACACGTCGGAAGTGCAACCCTAATTAAATCACCGTACAATAAAGGAGGGTATTTGTTGCCTGTAGTCTCGTTAGTGAACCTGTCTGTATACCTATTATCTTCTCGCACGAGCTTCATTATTGGCTCTTTCTCAATACAGGTTTCTTTTTTTAGTTTTAAAGTCGGTATACACACCTATTATCTTTTTGCAGCACGTGTTGCACTCTCATCACAAAACTGTTCGAGGAAAAATTATAAATACCTTAGGTACTTAACCAAAATCTTAAATTAAAATTTTAAAATATAAAATGGAGTAACAGTATCACCTCACCAAATTATGTATATAGTATGCATCTCAAAATTATGATCATGACTTTAAAATTAAACCTGCATGCAGTTAGGTACTGGGATAATACACAAAGCATAAGCCCATTTTTTTAAAAAAAAATTGTTTAGTTTTCAACATAAACCCTTTTAACTAATGTGAGATAAGACATTACTAATATTCGAAAACATATACCATCCAAATCTTAAAAAACCCTTAAATTCATGAATTTAAATAATCTTATCCTCACCCTTTTTTTTTTCCCCCAATTATTGCCTGCTATGAATGATTTGAGTAGGCTATTCTTTATCAAATCGTAGTCGGGTTTAGCCGAAGCTATTGCGAAGATGTCCATTAGGGGTGGAGGGAAACGGTAGGATCCGGCGGGGAAGAAGTCAAAGGCACGAAATTTCCGAGAACATGAGCAAGCCAAGAAGAATGGTGGAGGAGGGAGGTTTGAATTTGATCGAGTCAATCTTCCATAATCCATCTTCTTGTGCACTCTCTCCACTCTCTGAAGTTCGACAAACTTCAGATTAGGGGCTGCAGGATCTCGTATCTCCTCCAAGCAGGTAGCTTCTCCCCCTCTCTTCCCCCGCACACTTAGTTTTTTCGCCAAAAATTGATCTTTTAGTCTATTGCAGGCTTGAACTGTTTGTATTATAGAGTCTCGTGGGAGAAGGAATTGGGGGAAAAATTCCATTGACTTAAAGGGGAAGTTCTAGGGTATAAGATCGCATCGTTCACCTTGAAAATCCTAGAATTTGATGAGGGTTTTTGATAATGTTGATTCGTAGAAGGTTAAAATAATAATAATAATAATAATAATAATAATAATAATAATAATAATAATAATAATAATAAAATAACTTTTGTTTATCAAGAAATCAATTTATATTACTCTTCCAAAGTAATTCAATCCCAATTCCTAGCTGTAGCTAGCAACTGACCTTATGTCCTATATCAGCTAGTAATGAAAATTGTTTGTGGTTTCTTTCCTTCTCTGTTTTTTTTTCTTTTTTTTGTTTCACTGTTAGTAATGAATAACTGGTTTATTAACAAAGGACTTATGCTTAGGCTTCTTAACTTATCATTCAACCGTCCGCACCTATTCATTTCAACAATTAACCAATTGCCCTGTATGAAGAACACGGTGCTTGTGATAATTTTGGTTGCGCACAGCGGCTGCATTTGATATGCATACGCACGTAGACATGCATGTTTTCCAATTTTTTTTGTGCAATGGCTTTCATGGACAGGGCCAAGATGTACACGTGCTTCGGAATCGGTAAGAAAAATAAAATGAGCCGTGATACAGCATTCTTCCAAAATGGGGGTATGTTGGTAGAGGCGCTGGTTTCTGTCTGTAACTCAAAATGTAATCCTATCCGCAGCTTTACTGTGAAAGAGCTCGAGGGAATGACAAATAATTATGATACACTCTCTGTATGCTATGCAAGTGATTGTAGACTATACAAGGGGTTTTTCCAAGACCGGCCAGTTTTTGTTAAGATGTTCGATGGAGACTTTGTAGTGCACCAATTTGTCATTAATAGTATTGCGATTGCGTCAAGGATGAGTGTCCACAAAAATGTTCTGAAGCTCATAGGGTGCTGCTTAGAGGCCGAGACTCCCCTTCTAGTGCACGAATTCGCAGAGAACGGAAGCCTTGAAGACACTCTTCGCGGTTCAAATGGAACACATTCGCAGCCTTTATCATGGAAATGTAGATTGAAGATTGCCATGGATATAGCCAATGTTATTGCATATCTCCACAATGCATTTTCTAGGACCATGATCCATCGGGATATTCGACCAGCAGTAATTTTGTTAGATGCACACAATGTAGCCAAACTTTCTGATTTCTCACTATGCATTTCTATTCCTGAGGGGGAATCACACGTCCAAGAAGCGGTTCGGGGAAGGATGGGATACATTGCAACTGAATACGCTAATACTGGTTTCGTGACTGAGAAAGTGGATGTCTTCGCTTTTGGTATGCTTCTGTTCGTGCTCTTAACTGGACAACGTTGGTTTCAGGGTTATGAGCGCCTTGACATCGAGTCTTTCATTCAATCCAATTTTGAGGATGGGGATCCTAGTTTTGAAAGCGAAAGGCTCGATGAGATTATGGATCCATCGATATTGCAAGAGGAGAGTTGGCCTGGAAAAGAGCAGCAACTGCATGATTTTACAGCACTTGCATTTAGGTGCAGAATGGAAAATTGGGAGGATAGGCCAACAATGATAGAAGTGGCAAAGCAACTCAAGCAGATTGAGAGCTCTGGTTTCCCTTAGATTACCTTCCTTGTTCTTGCAAGTTTGTTCCTGTTTTTTTGCTCTGACGAAGTTTTCTTCAATTTACTCAATCTTCTGTAATCCTGCTCCTGTTTTGCACAATCATCTTGTAAGCAAATTATTTGATTTTATCCTATGGACTTGGTGCCCAGTACCTTTCAAATAGAGCTCTGAAGAGCTCTTTTTATCCATTTTTCATGGGATTGCTTTTCCATATCATCGTTGAACAAAGGAGTTCTACTTGGGCCTCAGTTTTTGATCTGGTCCTGGGAGACTGCTTGAGCCCAAAGATAGCTTTCAAAGTCTGCAAACCTTGTTCTCTTCTCTCTCACACAACTGGGTTGAGGACTCGTGTAACCTTCTTCCTGTAGGTCCCCATTGAGGAAGTCATTTTAAACATCTAATTGGAACAGAAGCCAATCTTGGTTCGCAGCAATAGAGAACAGGAGACGAACAGATTTCATCTTGCATACTGGGGCAAAGTTTTTCTTGTAACCTATCCAATGTGTTTGGGCCAAGCATTTAGCTACTAGCCTGACCTTTTCCTCCTTTTCTCCCATAAAGGTTCTCTTCACCTAGCCCCATATCCAATTAGTAGATCGGAGACTCTAAATAATACAATTCTCATTGGCTCCTCCGAGGCATCAGATCAAAGTAAGATTTTTTTTTTGCCCCTTCTTTTGGTTGCACCAATTGGTACATGCTATGCCAAGAACATTTAAGCCCATGCTTTTGAAACCTTCCTCCTTTGAAGTATTGTATAAGGGAATTACATACAGTAGTATTGTATAAAAGAATTTGTTTTAACCACTGAATATTTCATCGGGTGGTGTTGACATGACATTTCATACTGTGGGTGTTATCTACCCAATTCAGATAAGTCCTTCAGGATAAAAACTAAAACAAACTCTATTAATAGGCCGTCCTCTAGCAAAGTCAAAGGTGCCAATCGTCCAAGAACTCCAGTAAAGTCAAGAAGGATGAAGGAAGAGGGAGTGATTGAATTTGATGAAGTCGATGAAATGAAAAATGCATCAAACCCTTCTCTAATACTTCTCTGTCTCTCTCTCTGTCTTTGAAATTTGACAAACTTCACATTGGGGATTGCAGGATCTCATCTCTCTTCCAAGCAGGTAAGCTATCCATATCTCTTCCTCCACAGGCGCAAACAGATAGAAACGGAGCACAAAAATGGATTCTAGTGTTGTGATAATCTTCGAGACAGTAATTTTTGACTTGAAATGGATTGGAATGGGCATTTAAGCCCCTATGCTGATGGTTTAGGGTTTCGTTCTGTTCTGGCTGTTGATAGCCCACTTTGAGTTTTCTGCAAGAAATTGATCCTTTAAGTCCGCTGCATGCTTGAATTGGTTATATATACTGTTGACATGTAGGAGGTAGAATCAGAAAAATTCCATCAACTCAAAAGGGGGAATTCTAGGGTTTAACCAATTGGCATGTACAAAAAACATGGTGTTTGTGATAACTTTGGTTGTGCATTGTGGCTGCAACTTTTTGATGCATATTCACACACATATACTTGTTCGTTTTCCAATTTTCTCGTGCAATGGTTTTCTTGGTCAGGACCAATACGTACACGTGCTTCAGAATGAGAAAGAAAAGTCAAACTCGAGATCAGACACCGTTCATGCGAAATGGGGGGATGATGGTGGAGGCGCTGGTTTCCATCTGTAACTTAAAATGCAATCCTATCCGCACCTTTACTGTGAAAGAGCTCGAGGGAATGACAAATAATTATGATACACTCTCTGTGTGCTATGCAAGTGATAGTAGACTATACAAGGGGTTTTTCCAAAACAGGCCAATTTTTGTTAAGATGTTCGATGGAGACTTTGTGGTGCACCAATATGTCATTAATAGTATTGCAATTGCATCGAGGATGAGTGTCCACAAAAATGTTCTGAAGCTCATAGGGTGCTGCTTAGAAGCCAAAACTCCCCGTCTAGTGCTTGAATTTGCAGAGAATGGAAGCCTTGAAGACGCTCTTTGCGGTTCAAATGGAACAGATTCACAGCCTTTGTCGTGGAAATGTAGGCTAAAGATTGCCATTGATATGGCTAATGTTGTTGCATATCTTCACAATGCATTTTCCAGGCCCTTGATCCATCGTGATATCCGACCTGTGGTGATTTTATTGGATGCACACAATGTAGCCAAACTTTCGAGTTTCTCACTTTGCATTTCTATTCCCGAGGGGGAATCACACGTCCAAGAAGCAGTTCGGGGAAGGATGGGATACATTGCACCTGAATACGCCAATACTGGTTTTGTGACTGAGAAAGTGGATGTCTTTGCTTTTGGTAAGCTTCTGTTTGTGCTCTTAACTGGGCAGCGTTGGTTTCAGGGTTACGAGCGCCTCGACATCGAGTCTTTCATTCAATCCGATTTTGAGGATGGGGATCCTAGTTTTGAAAGCGAACGGCTCAATGAGGTTGTGGATCCATCGATATTGCAAGAGGAGAGTTGGCCCGGAAAAGATCAACAATTGCATGATTTTACAGCACTTGCCTTTAGTTGTACAGTGAAGAATTGGGAAAACAGGCCAACAATGATAGAAGTCGCAAAACAACTTAAGCAGATTGAGAGCTCTGGTTTCCATTAGGTTACCCATGTTCTTGTAATTTTGTTCCTGTTTTTTTGTTTTAATGCGAAGTTTTCTTCAATTTATTGAATCTTCCGAAATCCTGCTCCTGTTTTGTGTGATCAGCTTGTAAGTAAATTATCTGGTTTTATTCAAAGTTTTCTCCCCTTTTTAGTTGCACCAATGGATGTGTTATGCCCAGAACATTTAAACTCGCCCTTTTGAAACCTTATTCCCCTGAATATAGTTGATGAGAGTATGAAACATATTCATCTAATATTGGAATTCCCGCACAACTTTAATGGTCTTGAATTGAGTTGCCGTTTTTTTTGAATTTTTCCGAAATACTAGTAGCACAATGCTAGAATCTCAGAATTTGCTAGTGTGTCTAAACGATCATAGAAGTTCTGAATCTTAGGAAAATTCAGACATGTTTGTTGTATTTATGAAGAAAATTAATTTACTTTATTTTTTTTAATGACCACTTGTATGTAGAAGAGCGATCCTACCTAAGTTCCACTTATTGCAATTCGGAATATAATCGCCTCGGTTAAAATGGAATACATTGACAGGCTTTATTTGGTCAAATTTATTTTTATAATCGAAAATGTTATTTTGGGTATTGGTTTCTCACATGTGAGTGAGGCTCACCCTGATATGTAATGGTGGGCCTCACTCACATTTGAGAGATGAATAAAGTGGATAGTTACCTTAGTAAGCTTAGCAAAATCCTTTTATAAATGAAGGCTAAAATTTGAGGTTTTTGTACAAAGATCATTGCAAGAGATTTCAGTTTGGATTACTATATTCTTTTAACTATTTGCTTTTGCTTCGAAAGCATCCGTTTTCTGTTCCCTAGGGGAATGGATTCTGTAGAGGCCCATCTCTAGCTCCCCATATTTTCGTTCCTCATGGATCCTTTTCTGTGTAAATGCAGCACAGCATGTTTCAAGGCACTGGTCTGCCAGTTGGAGGACCCAACGCAACACCCTGTTGCTACCAGTTGACACTCCTTGGGAAATTGTTTCGGTACTGAGCCAATTGTCATTTACAAAGATGGCCTGTGTTGCTTGTGATAACATCACTTTGTGCACAATGGCTGCATTTTATATGCACAAATGCTTACATGTTTCCTGACTGTTTAACTTGATGGTTTCCCCGGACAGGAGCACGATGAGCGCATGGTTGAAACTGAAGAAGAAAAAAGGAGCAAGCGACGAGCCATCATTCATGCAAAATGGAAGCATGCTTCGAGAGGCGACCATCTCCTTTTGGTCATGGAGCATGTAGTCCTATTCGTAGCTTCAGGATTGAAGAGCTTGAGAGAATGAGAAATAACTATTATGGGCTCTCCGTCTGCTATGCCAGGGACTGTAAACTATACAACGGTTTCCACCAAGACAGAGACCAGTGTTTGTCAAAAAGTTTGAAGGTGAAATTGTAGTGAACCAGTTGGCTGTTAACAGTATTATGATTTCATCAATCATGAGTGCCCACAAGAATGCTTTGGAGCTCTTAGGATGCTGCTTAAACCCCAAGTTAACTTAAACACAGCTTCTTGATTTAGAGTGCGAAAGGATCAAAGGTGAGGTTCTTTTGCACAAGTTTATTTTTCTTCAACTTAACAGTGGAGCCAGCAAAGTTGGACAGTCTTAAAGTTCAGCGGACTTTGGTATAGTTTAGGTCACAAGAAATTAAAGATGAGACTTTCATCCACCATTTGGCCAAACATTTTTTTTTTGTTGATAAAATTGGTGTGACGCTGGATTTAAGAAAAAAGAAAGAGCAAAGAAAGAGCGGGATTTATAATGAATCATGATTCTCAATGGTTAGACTGTTCGGTTTAACTTTGTGAAATGAGGATCATGCCGCCTCAGCTCGTCATTTGGGTTGAGAAACCGACAGGGAGGCAGTCAATCCTCGAAGATTCCTCGAACTTGAGCAAAATGGAGAAGAGTTGTTCGCGAAAATGCATGAAACCTTCCTCAAAGCAGACTCAGGAAGAAAAAGCATGATCCTGGAATACCTTTATCTGTGTTCTCTATTTTCTTCTCACCCTCTCACTCGGGAATTTAACAGTGTCCAGTTCGGGGATTCCAAAGGATTTCATTCCTGTGATGATCTTCAAACAGGTATCTTCATCCCTCTCTTCTTCCCTCCCTAACTCGGTGCCATTGTTGATGGAAATCTCTGCGACTTGTAATGGTTACAAATGGGTATCGAGGATTTGGTCTCTCTCTCTCTCTCTCTTTTTCTTTTCATTCTTTAAAAATTGTATCTTTGAATTGTTCTTTTCCGAAATCTCACTTGCTTGATTCCTGTAAATGGTGACGCATTGTTGTTCAGAAGTATAATCTGGTCAGACTAATACCGGACACATATAATTTGCAGGAGACTCTAGTCCTAATTATCCTTTTGACTTGTAGTTGAGCAAGTATTGTTCTTCCTATTCTTGTGTTGGGTTTTATTGTCTAAATTAAAAGAAGAGAAAAAAAAGGGGAGGGATTGTTGTTCCCATTGGAATGTTATGGTGTTGTCATTGTTGGCAAGCCTAATTGGGTGTTTGCATCACCGGAATGTCATGCCTATTGTCTATAGACGACTTCATGATGTCGGAATAGCATGGAAATGAAGAAGAAGCAGTGACGGAATGAAGTATCCAGAAATAGCATAAACAAGCGATTCTGAGCCCGGTGTGACCTAGTTTGGAGCGGTTATTGATTTGAGGCACTCCGGGTGATCCGATGATCATGGGGAGACACCAGCAACTATAATATACCATAATAAAGTGGTATGGACAGAAAAAGCGCAAAGGAAATCGGTTTTGCTCGAAGCGTCATAATTGGGTCCGGTTTGGCCTAATTTGAGCATATGCACCGTGTTGAGCTTAAAGGGAGCTTGTTTGGAGTTGTTGGGCTACATTGAGGTAAAGTTGGGCTAAATGGGTTGCAATGAGCTCAAGGAATAGCAATGGGCTTATGAAATTCGTGGTGGGCCTTTGGGGAGACCATTTTCTGCTTAAATGTGCAATGTGACGAATTTGGGCCAACTAATGGGCTTGGCACACATGGGAAGCAACTAAACAAGCCCAATGACACTTGGAGAAGTCCAAATACACTTGGACCAAGTCAAAATTCGTGGGCAGCAGCCATGCTACTATTTGGTCCACCATTGGTGACAAAATCCCCTAATTTGAGGAATGTTGTTTGGCATTTAAGGACATCCATGTTTGGAGGCTTCTTTTGGCTAGTGGAGACACCATAATGAGTCTCCCACCCCCAAAACATGGAGCATATTTGGTGGAGGAATTAATGCCATGTTTGTGGCTAAGTGGAGACACCATAATGAGTCTCCCACCCCTAAAACATGGAACATGTTTGGAGGAGTAATTAATTCCACCACTATGCCATGTCTTGGAGACTTTGGAGGGCTATATAAGGAGGGGCTCTCCCTTGGACGAAAATCACACCTTCCATAAGCTTGGAGAGAGCATTTTGAGTGAGAGAATTGAGAGAAATTCTCCTAAGGTGATCGGAGAGTGCCTTGGTTGTTCTTGAGCATTCTTGGAGTTTCAAAGGGTCGAGTTTATGTGAGCTTGGGAAACACTTGTGAGAATTGTGTGTAGAGTTCCCAAGATATATTTCCGGTGACCCGTGGTACCGTTTCCGTGGCTGGAGATGGTGGCAGCCTTGGTACGTGTTCCGGAGCTTCTTCGAGTACTTTGCGCTCTTCGTACGTCGACAAAGCGCTTGGTTTCGTGAGTTGCCTTTATCATTCTGAATTTATTATTGTTGAAGCTTTTTGTAAGTTTGTCAATCCTAGTGAAAGGACGACAACAAAATAGTTGGTCAGTGAGACCGTTGTATCGCTCTAGTGAAGGGCCCATACAATTATAGTGAATTCGTTGGTGAGGATAGTGAACCCGAATCAGCCGTGGACGTAGGTTGCACGCATTGTGTAGCTGAACCACATAAATATTGTGTTTGCGTTTGATTGTCTTGTTTACTTGTTTAGTACTTACCGTAACAAGTAAATTTTGAAAAAGGCACACGAATTATTAAAGTGCACTGATTCACCCCCCCCCCCCCCCCCCCTCTCAGTGCTTATATTGGGACTAACAGGGATGTTGTTAATTAATGGTGTTTCCCCCCCAGCCCGGCCAAAGACAACAATCACATAATCCGGAAACCTAGATATATAGAGGAGGATTGAGGAAGAGTATGTGAAAAAGGTTCCAATTGCATTCTCCAAGAAGCATCTGCATAGGAACACCTCTCCAGCCACTAAAATTTTCTCAACTTTCCCCAGTGGCTTTTGGTGCTCTTGAGCTTTTAAATCTTAAACAGATTTCTTAGCCAAAGTTGTCTTGCTGTTGCATAAAAGATGGATCTCTAATGGTGAAGTCTCATATGCTCAAACTGGATTTTGTTGGTTGGTTCGGGCTTGCACAATTAACCTGTTCCATTGGGATCAGGTTGGGAAGGCACGAGTTGGCATTGACTAATTGAGCAACCACATGAATAGTCCCAAAAGGAGGTTTTCACAAATTCAAGAAAACAAACTAGTATTTGTTAAATTTGATATTGTTTCTGCCAATAGCATCAATTACCTGAATCAAGTTCATTCAAAGATCACTTGACTATCATATGCACAGAGAACACGTGTCTTTGTTTGAACTTTGTCCAGTTTAGTTTCTACTCGAGAACCAATTGGCAATGGGATGAGTACCTCCCCAAACTACTTAGCACCACAATTCCTAGTACCAACTCGATGTAGGATTCTCAACACTCCCTCTCACGTGCAGGTGCAACTTGGGTTCTTCACATGCACAATACAGGGCCACAACCAAGCCACCCTTAGGCCAAACCCGATCTGGGTCACTCTTGAGCCAACATTATTTGGGCACTCTTGGGTCAAAGGCAACTGGGTTCTGATACCATGTCTAGGTTTTAGTCTAGAACCAATTGGCAATTACGGGAGTAGCTCGACAAGGTACTTCAAGCACAACAATCCCTAGTCCCAGTCCGATGTGAGACTCTCAATAAACTTGAAACTGAATTTTCTCACAGACCTAGTTTTCCCTGTTTAATGGGTTTTGTGGCCAGGAGGATCAGGACCAACATGAGGATAGCATTCATGAGAATGAAGAAGAAAATAGAAGCAAAGGATGGGACACATTTTACTGAGAATGGAAGTTTGTTACTAGAATGGATTGCCTCTTCTAATGGGAAATGCAATCCTATTCGTAACTTCTCCACCATAGAGCTCAAGAAAGTGACGAATGACTACCACAGTTGTCACCTTTTACGTGACGACGGTGCCTGCAAGTTTTATGAGGGCTCTTTCCAAGATATCCCAAGTTGCATCAAGAAGTTCAAAGACGGGAGAGGTCTAGAGTTTGTTTTTAACGATATTGTGATTGCATCGCAGATGAGCATTCACAAGAATGTTCTGAAGCTTTTAGGATGCTGCTTGGAGACTGAAATTCCCATTTTAGTGTATGAATTCCCAAAGCATGGATCTCTCGCTCACAGTCTTTATGGAGGACAGCCTTTAACATGGAAACTTAGGCTCAAAATCGCAGCTGACATGGCAAGTATGGTTGCATATCTACATACTGCATTTTCCAGGCCCATCATCCATAGAGGAATCAAACCATCCATTGTATTATTAGATCAACACCATGTTGCCAAACTCTCTGATTTCTCACTCTGCATATCTATTCCTGATGGTGAATTGTGCGTAGAATACGAAGGGCATGGAGCTGTTGGAGTCGTTGCACCTGAGTACAAGGCTTCTGGCTATTTGACTGAGAAAACTGATGTGTTTGCTTTTGGTATTTTTCTACTTGAGCTGTTGACAGGACAGAGGTCTTTCTCCATCGAGCGTCTCTTAAATGGGCATCATGTTGTATTATCTGATCATGTGAAGCATGGCGTTGAAAACAACAGGTTCAGTGAGATTGTTGACTGGAGAATTCGGGCAGAGGCAAGATGGCCTGGGAAGGATCAGCAGCTGCAAGAAATTGCAGTATTAGCCTTGAGTTGCAGTGCAGGAATGGAAGTAGACAGGCCAACAATGACGAACGTCGCAAAACAACTTAGGCAGATGGAGTGGTCTGCTGCTTGTTAGCTTTCTTATTGCATATTTGAATTCCAATGGTGATAATATAATTTTTAATCTTTTTGTGGGTGAATCAGCTCGTAGAGAGTCTCGCATCAAACTGGGACCAAGTATCATTGAGCTTGAAATATTCTGTTAGGCTACTCTACCTCCCTCATATTAGACTTCTCAGCCTCACTAATCCTCTAGAGAAAGTGCAGCAGGTTTAGGTTTACCACAATTATCCTTCTCTGTAAAAGAACTCAAGAGGGCAAACAGATGACCATAGCCAACGCTGCCTATCCCATCGCATTCCAATTTATACATTGTACAAGGGCTGTCTTAAGGGCATTCCAGATTGCATTAAGAGGTCTAATTCGAATTAGGTGGAGCTCAACTGCGTAGTCAACGAAATTGTATATGCGTCCCTCAACAATCGTCTTAATCCTACAGGATGCTGCTCAGGGAACGAAATTCCTGTTCTGGTGTATGAATTCACGGGAGAATGGAACTCTCATCTGCAAGCTATACACTTCCAGAACTCGAGGCTACCGATTATACTTGCTTTATAAATGATCTTGTGAAATACAATATGGAGAACAATGGATTGAATGAGGTTGTGGATCCAGTAATCTTGTTTCACAAAGACAGAGCTACATTGCAAAGCTGCGCAGGCTATTTGAGAGCATTCCTTGCTAGCCATGCCCCTATGGTTCAGTTTCTTATTGCAATTTGAAAAAGACTACTTATGTGATTTACTCTCCTGACGATACTTTATGATTGTACAATATTTCCATAATTTTTAAGATATAAATCGAGGTTAGTGATCGTATGACTGAAATCTTGATGGATCAAAATGAAGGTCTCGCACTTTGTGGCTAGATAAATTCTTGAGATGAATAAATATAACAGTAATTTAGTGCCTTGTTTGGTATACAAAATCTTGCATTCTTGCTTGGCATCACATTCTCAAGAATGTAATGCTTGGGAACGAGATGTCTGGAACCAACATTTTTATATTTGGTGCACTTAGTCAAATTTCTCATAATGTGACATTTTCATATTTGGTATGAACAAAATAAGTTCCAGGAATATAGCATTATCATGACACATTTGCTATTAGCGCTCTTTCAGTGAAAACAACTTATTAGTAACTTAAAATGTAGCAAGATAAAAAATTTAATTTTGAACCTTAGAATTGAACATAAAAGTCTCTTCTATTTTTTCTTTTCAAATAGTGAATAATGTATTTATTAGCTTTATTATTATTATTATAAATTATATGAATTATGTCCGTAAATGATAATTTTGTTAGTTTCTTTATTGTTAGTCTGCACTTTCGATTTTGTGTATGCATTCCAAGTACTTGGAATCTCACATTCTTACTCATTCACTCGGTAATGTTAAGCCTCATTTTATAATAATATGAAATTCCCTAAGCTTTGCATATCAAGCCGGTCCTATATTTCTATGCTAACATAACTTCACAAGGCTTCATATGAATAATGCCTTTGATTGGGCTATTTTTTTAATTCTCACAAATGGGTCCTATTTTTCTATGGGTTTCCCATATGGTTAAAATGCATTTAATATCCCCCAAATATTTCAAATAATCACAATATCCACAAGAAGCCCACAATAGGTAAAAAGCCCTAAATATATGAAAAATATAAAAATTCTCCAAAATATTCAAAATACTAAAAATTTCCGAAATATATTAACAAGGTAAAAGAAAAGCTCAAAATATATAAATAAAAAAGTAAAAAGAAAAATTTCTAAACTGCCCAAAAAATAACAAACTATTATAAAACACTCACACACTTTATTATTATTTCTCAGCAAACTTTTGGAGATCAATTTTTCTTGGCTGAGAAGGGATTGGTCTCTCAGTTGATTTTTTTTTTCATTATTTGAGGTAATTTGAGAATGCAATCTGAGTTTAGTGTAATTTTTCCAAAAATAAAAAAGAAATAAAATAATCACGGCATTTCTTTTTCAAGTTACGGATAATGGATCTCGACATTAAACCCAAAATAAAAGGCCCATTGATGCGCCAAGCCCAAAACTGGCACCTTCGCCCCGATTCTCTCTCTCCCTCTCTCTCCCCTCCATTTCCCTATCTAGGGTTCCTGTGTGGTGTTTCGATCTATTTTATCCTTCCCTCCTATGGATTTTCTTTTGCATGTGTACAAAGCCTGATGTATCTTGTGTCCGGTAGGTATGTTTTCTATTCCCAAAGCTTGAAATCTTCATTTTCAAATGATCATGCACCCGATTTCTAAAGATTCGGAAAGATTTCTTCTGCTGCGATGATAACTGTGATGAACGGTAAGGATTGTGAATTAGTTAGGGACTCTCATTTGATTGACGAGCCTCACACCAGGCCCAGGGTTCCGGACGATGGAAGTCCGGTTGGCTCTGTTAGGGTTGTAGGAGATGCTACTAATGTAGAGAATTGTATGGAATTCGCTGTTTCTAACGGAGCTGGGGCGTCGCCCGAGCACGAGATTACAGCTAATGCTTCTGGTGCTAGTGTTAGGGTTTCAGATGGTCATGGTGATGTTATTGCACCTGGAAAGGCTGAATCAGAGGATAGGCTATCTGAGGGTGTTAGGGCTTGTGAGGAGAGTGATGGTTCAAGATATGAAACAGAAACTGAATCTAGGGTTTCAGAGCATAAGGTTGATGTTGTGGCTTCAAGGGAGATTGCTTCCCATTATGATGGTGGGTTTGATGGGGTGGAGGGGAAGGAAACGGAAAGCACTGGTGATGGGTATAGCCCATCAAATGATATTAAGGAACAGGTGACATCATCAAGGGCTGAAGTGCGGAATTCTGCTGTAGTTGAATGGGATGATCAGAAGGAGCAGCATGGGGAAATGGTTATGAGGATTTCAGACATTGTGGGCTATGGATTCAAAGTGGGGGATATGGTGTGGGGGAAGGTGAAGTCTCACCCATGGTGGCCGGGACATATATTTATTGAGGCTTTTGCATCCCCTGCAGTACGGACAACAAGAAGTGAGGGTCATGTCTTAGTTGCTTTTTTTGGAGACAGTAGTTATGGGTGGTTTGATCCAGCTGAGCTTATACATTTTGATCCTCACTATCTTGAAAAGTCACAGCAGATGAGTTCGAGAAACTTTAGTAGGGCAGTTGAAGAGGCTACTGATGAGGTGGGCAGGAGATCTGCACTTGGTTTGGCATGTCGGTGTAGAAATCCAAATAACTTTAGGCCAACAAATGGTCAGGATTATGTTGCGGTTGAGGTGCCTGCTTATGAGCCTGCAGGGATTTATTCATGGAGCCAAATAGGAAAGGCGAGAGGTTGTTTCCATCCAGTTGACACTCTCTCCTTCATAAAGCAGTTGGCGCTGGCACCCCGAAGTGGCAAGCAAAGGAGTATTGACTGGATTAAGAGGAGAGCCACAGTTCTTGCTTACCGCAAGGTTGTATATGAGGAGTTCGATGAGACTTATGCTCAGGCTTTTGGGGTGAAACCAGTGCGTCCTGAACCAAAAGGTGCATTGGATCTGCATCCTAAAGATCCTTCTCGAGGTATACAGTGTCCTTTGCAGTTCTTGATTTGATACTTCTTTTTGCTTTATATCATTTATGTTGTGATCAGATTATGTTAATTCATCTTTATCCATCAGTTTGTTTTTGCTCCTGATCAGTCTTTATCCATCAGTTGTTCCCCTTTAAATGATGCTGACAAGGTTACCTTATTTGAACTTGACGAGTATTTCAGTCCAACTTTTTTGAGCCCCCTTTTAGAAAAAAAGAAGAAAATAGTGAGATCACCTACATATAAGAATGACGTTTTCCTTGGGTTATTAAATGTCATGAAGGTCCTGGAAGACAATGAAGTTCATTCAATATTCAATGCAACGAAATATTGTATTATATTTAACCTAAAGAAGTTATGATTGTATTTGAAAATTGCTGCCTGGAATTCTGTGAATCCAGTCTGGTGTCATTTTTTTTCCAATTTTTTCTGGACATTTCTTTTCTTCTTTTTCGAATTTCAGAAAAGAAAGTGATCCTTATTAATAGGTTTTCAAAATCAAATTTCCTAAAGCATTGTTTCTTCAGAGGGCAGATTACCCTGGTCATAGGGCCTGTGATTAATTACTGGGGTGGCTAGAAAGCTTTCGGGTACATTCTGGAGTATGCAGTATCACGTGAGATACACTATTTATTAGAGCGATTTTCAACTGATTTGGGGCTTTTAAAAGAAGATAAACGCTTGCAATATGGCTTCAGGTTGTAATGGAGTTGAGCAGTGCAATTTATATTTGAAGGGCAAGTATTACTATTGAGAGCGTCCTTAGGAATGCATTTAGAAGGTTTATTTTAGGATTTCAACTTCTGTGAGTTTTTGTGTGTTTTATAAAATATAACACTTACTTTGAAGCTGTTTTTCGCCATGCAGAAGTTGTGTTACCTAACAGCTTATGGAGCTCGCAGTTGTTCTGTTTCTAGATTTAACAGCCTGCCAAATGGGCTTTTATTTGAGTTTTTACTGTATACTCTACCTCGTTAGCAAACTTACATGTATATATCGCCCTTATTTATTTATTTATTTTTGGTTCAGCTGGGATGGGCTATACAATAGGTGCTACTTCTGCATCCCATAAATCTCCTCCACCTCCTTGTTAATGGGAATTGATCCTGAGACATTACCAGTATATGTCAAGAGGCCTAACCAGCCAAGTTAGCTGGCACGCTCTTTTTATAGCACATTTTACTATAAAAGAAGACTTTATGAACATTCTTCAGGAATTAATTTTACCTTCTATAAAATGCATAACTTATGGTATGAAATTTTCTTATTATCCTTTTAAAGGTCGAAAAAGATTTGTAATGTCTTACGAAGCCATGGCACATTGCTTGAAGCTTCATTATGTGTAAAAGTACTTGTTGCTGAACAGCTTGTAGGCACTAAAGCAACAAGAAATTTCAATGACACCTGCTGATGCAAACAGTATAATTTGAACGGTTTCTTCCCTCTCTTTGTCCTCCTTGCATATTAGTACAATTTTGGAGAATGATGTTGGTGGCAAAGTTATGTTTCTAGTTGATGTGAAATCTAGTTTCATTTTTTAAAACTGGTGGAAATCCTTATGTGTCCATTTTGTTAGTTACTTTTTTAGATATCAACAGTTTACCTTCTTCTTGTACTATCTTGTTAATAAATTTTTTTAAGTGCATTATTTATCCTCTTGTTACATTTGTGTTTGCATGGACTTGCTTTATAATAATAGTACCTCCAAAATTTTCAACTGCTCACCCTAAACTATCTATTGCGAATGGGTGTAAGCCTCAGATTTTGTTCTTCTGACTCGTTATGTTTGTGATTGGTACCTCTTTCAGCTCCTTTGAGTGGTCCACTGGTCTTTGCTGAAGCTCTTGGTGGTCGGAAGACATCTAGCAAACCTTTAAAAGTAAAGGAGGCGAAGAAAGACAAATATCTTTTCAAGCGGAGAGATGAGTCTAGCAATTCCAAAATCCATCATATTAGACAAGGACATACAAGTTCCTCTGCCGAGCCAGCTTTTGTGGAGAGGTCAACATTGGGTGCTGGGGATTATGTCTTCCAAAAGAGAGTTCCAGCCATCCCTATGAAACCTCAAATTGTGGCTGGGGATTCTAGCACGGTTGGTGCTGTTCTTTCGGGTCAAGACTCAAGTGTCAAAGACGGAGTTAACCTAGACAAAAGACCTCTTGTGACTGATTCTCAGGTCAGCATTCGTAAAGTTAATTCTTCGAACAGATTTCCCATAAGTTGCTGAGCAGAGCAGGCTTCTCAACCTTCCCTATTATTTGCAAAGCTTCCTGTTGACAAGGTGGGTTTTGTTGTGCAGGAATTGAAAGAGAGAATGGGATCAGATATGACTTCAGACGGCGGACGAGCATTTCCCAATTCTATGGATTCTTCAGCGGTCATTTTTCAGCGGCAAGATGGCTTGAAAAATGAAAGCGCCCAATCATTTGACGGGGGTGAAGGTTTCCAGCAGTCCAATCACATCTTTCCATCGAGAGTGGAGGAATCCCTCAGACCGAGTCATGTGCAAGATGGCCAAAGTGGTGAACCATCTTTGCCAACTAAAGCAAAAGTTCCTGGTGAGAATCTCAGAACAACTGCAAGTGGTCTGAAGAAGGCTAAACTTCTTAAACGCCCTGCGAGTGACTTGGACTCTGGGAAATCTATTATTGGGGAGAAAAAGAAGAAGAGAAAGAAAGAAATTAACATGGAAACTGGCTCTATTCATCCGCGCGAGCATTCAACAGCTAGAAAAGATGGGTTGGTAGTCGGAGAAGTATTAGGAAAATCTGTCAAGACTGATGCAAATTCTAAAGAGGATAAACAAGTTGATCTGGAAAATTATGTACCTGGTGGTTTATCATTGCCGCCACTGGCTGGCCCTGAAACAGCGGAGCTCGAGCTTCCACAAGTACTCAGTGATTTGCAGTCTCTTGCTCTTGATCCCTTCCATGGTGTGGAAAGAAAGAGCCCTGCATTTATAAGGCAGCTTATTTTGCGATTTCGATCCTTCGTTTACCAGAAAAGTTTGGTTTGGTTGCCGCCTGCTGAGACTGAGCCTACTAGTGAGAAGGTTAGGGATTTGCCGACTTCAAGGCCTCCAAAGCCGCCCCCTTTCAGATCCGATGATCCTACGAAATCCGGGCGCAAACGTGGTCCATCAGATCGACAGGAGGAAATTGCCACGAAGAAGTTAAAGAAAATTAGCAATCTAAAGTCATTGTCTGCGGCGAAGAAGGCAAATCTGAAGGCCACGGAGCCCTCCCGTGGGGAAGCAAAAGAATCGCCCGCTCCAGCCCCGGCAAAACCAGTCAGACCAAAGATGGATCCTCCTCCAATGAAGACAGAAGAGCCCACCATGTTGGTAATGAAGTTTCCTCCCCAAACTTCTCTCCCATCCTCAATGGAGCTGAAAGCGAGGTTCGCTCGTTTCGGACCGTTGGATCTCAGTGGCACACGTGTTTTCTGGAAGACCTATACGTGCCGTGTTGTGTTCAAGTACAAGGCCGATGCCCAGGCTGCATTGAAATATGCCCTCGGAAACAGTTCCCTGTTTGGCAATGTTTCTGTGAGATACCACCTCCGGGATGTGGAAGTTCAGGGAACGGAGTTACCAGACTCCAGGAAGGTCCGATCTGAAGAAGCAGCGAATGAGACCTCGGCAATGCTCTCACCAGTGGTGAAGTTACAACGCCCAACTCTGCAGCCTCTGGTGCAGTTGAAGTCTTGCCTGAAGAAATCTTCGAATGAGGAGATCGTCAGTAGCGCAAAGGGAACTCCCCGTGTAAAATTCATGTTGGGTGGGGAAGAAAGTAATAGAAACAACTACAACAATCCTAATTTTGGAGATGGTGGTACTACTTCTGTTGCAATGGATTTTAATAGTAAGAATTTTCAAAAGGTCATTCCCTCGACATCATCTTCACCCCCTATTCTTTCGTTTCCTCAATTATCGAATCCTGCCGCGAATAATAATTTGCATGGTACCGAGACACCGTCGTCCATAATCACTCACAATTATAACGCACCGCCTCCTCTCGTGCACGCCGTTGATGTCTCACAGCAGATGTTAAACCTTTTAAGGGAGTGCAACAATGTTGTCACCAACTTGAAGAGCGTTCTTGGCTACGTGCCATACCACAATCTCTAAGAACCGGCAATCGTATGGTCCAAAGTTCTGCGGCAGGTTCGTGCCATAAATGGATTCAGGTGCGATGCGATTAAGCCTCCTGATGGGATCGTAGACAGGAGAGTCGGGGAGGCTCTTAGACATGCTGGGTTCAGATGATGAATGTAATTTTAAGAGCTAGGCGAGGTTTTTTTTTTTTTTTTTTTACACATGCTGGGTTTAAATAATGAATGTAATTTTAAGAGCTTTGTGGTACCATTGGACATGCATTTCTCTTCTATTCTCTCTTTGTTTTCTCTGTTTTCTTTTTTGTTTTTCTTTTTACCCCTCCCTAATTATACTTTGTGACCCTAAACATTCAACCGGTGAGCTGGTTATATATAATTTAAAGTTGGTGAAATTTCATTATTCTTTATCAAAGTAAGGTTTACTGTCATGCTTCACGGCAACTACTTTGACTCATGGGTTTAAAAGGCTTTGGGCAAATTGTAAGGAGATACGGTTCCACTAGAAAGTGCTAGGATTTTGTATTTCTGAGCGTAATTGTCTCAATATACATTCCTATTTTGACATTTTATTTTTTTGGATAATGCTATTCATCCCGAAAAAAATAATTACATCTAAATTTCACACTGCTCATGCATCATATAATAAATTTAAATAAGATTTTTTTTTAAAAAATAAATAACATTATTCTTTTTTTTCTTTTTTTTTTCCGTTTCCTCAATTACCGAAACCGGCCCCGAATAATAATTAGCACGGTGTCGAGATGCCGTTATCGCCTAGAGTCGCTCACGGCTACAACACCAGCCCCTCGCACGACCGCGAAAGGGCATGCGACGTGGGTGGCTTGCTACCTAAATGTTCGTGGGACGGCGTGTCTCGTAAGTCGAGCCTCAACCCTAAAAGCATGGGTAAAGGCCCAGCGGGGTCAAATCCGTAAATTGGCAAAACATCGAGGCCTTTCCAAATAAAATTTCTCAAATCTACAAAGCGCGGTTTCGCGCTGCGCCTAGGGCTTTATTTCGAGACTTGTGGACTCCGTTCTTCAAACGCTTCAGTTTGCCCTCTCTCTCCCTCTGGTTCTCGACGCACCCTTTCGATTTTCCGGGATAAATCTCTGGGTTGGGGGGAAATGGCGATAAATCTGACGGAGGGGGCGATAGCGATGCTGTGTAATATGGACGGAAACACGGTGCCGGCGGATATGAAGCCGGTTCTGCAGGTGATGGACACCCGGCTGGTGAACACGCAGCAGCAGCAGCAGCAGCAGAACAGTAGCGATCGGTATCGGTTGCTTCTTTCGGATGGGCTCCATTTGCAGCAGGGGATGCTTGCGACGCAGAGGAGCGAGCTGGTCAAGTCCGGGAAGTTGCAGAAGGGTTCCGTTGTTCAGTTGACCCAATTCGTCTGCAATGTCATCCAACAGCGCATGTCAGTCTCTCTCCCTCTCTCTAGAATTCAAATCGATTTTAGATGAAGTCCGCTTTTGATCTCGTGATAAATTACCCATTTTGGAAGTTTTTTAGCTGTACAACCCATATCTACGTTGCAAGTCCGCAGTTTAAGTGATTTGTCAACCTTTAAGCGATATATGGAAGCTGGCGAGGGTTATAAATTTGAATGCTTACAGAATTTTGAAGAATCTCAGATTAAGGTTGGGTCATTGAACGGTTAAGTATTTAAGTTGTTTGAACGATGTTTTGTGAACAAGAGACTAATGCAAACTGTTAATCTATTAAATGTATTGAGAGGATCGTGTAAAATTTGATATCTTCTTTCTTGGGGTTCCTGTGCTTTATGTTGTACTGAGCTACAATAATACTTTTTAGAGGTTTTTTAAATTCAGCGCTAAATAACTAAAGATTGTGTACTGGAAACAATCTCAGGAGTTTCACACCGGTGAAGAAAAAAAGAAACGCTTTGAGACTGTGAATTCCCCCTTTCCCAGGTTCCCTTGCAATTTGGTCATCATGTTTCAGCACATTAGGATACAATGTACTTCTATATTGTTTGCTTAACTATTCCAACATTGACTGTAGCACGAGATAGAAAACATGAACAAGGATGACTATTTCATCCCTTTCTATGCCTGTTGTGTGATCCTCTAGGAGGCGACCTACAAGGACCTTTACTTTAAAGGCATGTATTACCATTCCCACATTATTTGAAACTGAACGCTTCCAACATTCCATTGATCATACGCTTTAGTCAGATAAAGATTGATGAAAGCCTTCAAAAACCCTTGGGAAGAATTTTAAATTTTGAAATTCGAAAGCATAAATCCTGAATACAAATTTTTTTCTAGTTGTACATACAGGTAAAACCCATTAAAATTATTGTTCCATTGATAATTAGTTTCTGGTAAATTGTAACCATTTTGTTTGGAGCAGGATCATCATTATAGTTGATTTGGACGTTATTCTTGACAAGTGTGATCCTATTGGAGAACCTAAGTCATATGTGCCACCAGCTGCAGCTCAGTCTTCTAAGGGTCAGTCAGGGCCATCTGGGAATCCTCCATCTGCTGCCGGTGTTCCACCTGTTAACAAAGCAAATGTTGGTCCAGGAGCTCCTTTATTACACCCTAAAACAAACTATCGCACAGATTCTTCAGTTCACGGTGGTTCTTTTGCAAGCAGTACAGATACAGGAAGATATGCTGCACCACCATCTTCTTATATGAAAATGGAATCTAGTGCCAGGGTTCCGGGGTCATATGGTGATCAGAATGTGGGCTTCCGTAACCCCAAACCAGAAGTTTCACAGCCTTCTTTAAATCCTCACGCTCGGTCTCCTCAGCCAGCATACCAGCGGCCCCCTCCAATGTACATGAATAGAGGACCTATAGTCAAAAATGAAGCTCCCCCCAGGATAATTCCAATTGCTGCTCTGAATCCTTATCAGGGCAGGTGGACAATTAAGGCTAGAGTAACTGCAAAGAGTGACATTAGGCACTATAATAATCCTCGGGGAGATGGAAAAGTATTTTCATTTGATCTTCTTGATTCTGATGGTGGAGAGATTCGAGTAACTTGCTTTAATGCTGTTGCTGACCAGTTCTACAACCAAATTGAGGCTGGTAAAGTGTACCTGATATCCAAAGGAAGTTTGAAACCAGCGCAGAAGAATTTTAATCATCTTCGTAATGACTATGAAGTTTTCCTGGAGAGCACTTCGATGGTGCAGCCTTGCTATGAGGATGACAGTGTAATTCCACGACAACAATTCCATTTCCTTCCTATCAGTGATGTTGAAGGTATGGACAGCAACAGTGTTGTTGATGTGATTGGCGTCGTGTCTTCTATCAGCCTCTCAACTTCAATAATGAGGAAAAATGGTACTGAAACTCAGAAGAGAAGCCTCCATCTGAAGGACATGTCTGGTCGAAGCGTCGAATTGACTCTCTGGGGAAATTTCTGCAATGCAGAAGGGCTGATGCTACAGAATACATGTGATTCTGGAGTGTTTCCTGTTTTGGCTGTGAAATCCTGTAGAGTCAGCGATTTCAATGGAAAGGCAATTGGTACCATATCATCGAGCCAACTGTTCATAGAGCCAGATTTTCCGGAGGCTCACAGGTTGAGGGAATGGTTTGATAAGGAAGGTCGTAATACATCCTTCGTCTCAATTTCCAGGGAAGTGACGACTATGGGCAGAGCAGATGTCCGAAAGACTGTATCCCAAATTAAAGATGAAAGGCTTGGAACTTCAGAGAAGCCCGATTGGATCACGATTAGTGCAACTGTCTCATTTATAAAGGTCGACAACTTTTGTTACACAGCCTGTCCTATCATGATTGGGGATCGCCAATGCAACAAAAAGGTAACTAACAATGGAGATGGAAAATGGAGGTGCGACAGGTGCGACCAGTCTGTTGATGATTGTGATTACAGGTATATTCTTCAGTTCCAGATACAGGACCATACAGGCTTGACATGGGTAACTGGCTTTCAGGAATGTGGCGAAGAGATCATGAGTATATCTGCAAAAGACCTGTATTATATGAAATTTGAAGAGCAAGATGACGAGAGATTCTCTGAAATCATACGCCGGGTCCTTTTCTCTAAATATATATTCAAGCTCAAAGTGAAGGAGGAGACATTCAGTGATGAACAGCGTGTGAAGTCGACAGTGGTCAAAGCAGAGAAAGTGAACTTTTCATCCGAGTCGAAGTTCCTTTTGGATTTAATGGACAAAACCAAAGGAGAGGATTCTAGTTCCTCGGCCGCAAAGGGAGGAACCTCTGGGATAAACATCGGTGGATTTGGTAATGCTGGAATTGGACAAACTGTACCACCTGTTTCAAACTATGTGGGAAATGCCTCCTCAAACAATTTGGGTCAGTATGTCAACCAATATGGTGGTTCTAGGGTCCCTCAAGCAACTCCTCCCAATGCATATCTTTGCTGCAATAGCTGCGGTGGTACTGGCCATAGCTCTGCAAACTGTCCTAGTGTCATGAGTGGTCCAGCGCTGTCCCCCGTCAAGGGATATGGGAGTAGGTCATCTTCTGGTGCAGGAACTGGGGGCGCTTCTGATGAGTGCTACAAGTGCCATCAATCTGGGCATTGGGCCAGAGACTGCCCGGGTTTGACTAATGTCCCTCCAGCTTATGGAAGCAGTACTGTTGGCCCTGGAAGATATGGTGGTGTTCCAAAGCAGCGTGTGGGCGGGTTTTGAATATTTCCAGAGGACTTAGGTCTTAGTTCGCCCAAACTGCTGAAGTCTTTCTTTCTTGGGGTTCAGTGGCCGAGTTTCTTCTATACAGTAACCTAGCCATGATGGGAGTAGATGTGAGATCTTATGTGAATTGTCGCATTATGGGTTTTGGCTTGATGCATGTTTTCTGTAATATAATTTTCTTGTTCGGGTACTTGAGTGTCCATGTAAGTTAAATGTTGTGGCTTCCAGTTTCATTTGCATCCAGGATTCTTCTTCTCAGTTCATTTCCTTTTCTTGCTTCGACGCACTTAATTCTTGTGTGATTAGTGTAATTACTGCTTAAATGAAAGTGACCAACTTTCCTGTCATGATCACAGTTGCTGGTAGTACACCCTGATTGATCGATCGTTGGTGCTTTCTGCTGTCTTGCAAATTACGTGGTTACTTGTGTTAAGAGAAGCAAAAATGTTTTTCTTTTTTGTTGTTGAGTGGGTTGACGTCAAGTTCTAATATTTTGTTTGCAGGTGTGAATGGTTTGGCATGAAATATTCCAGGTAGGAATGTGCTCTCTGCTTGATGTTCTTATACATTCTACTTGAATTATGAGAAATACTTCAATTTGTTCTTGAATACTGAGAACAAATATCTGCCATTGCGAATGGCAATTTCATGCTATTTACTCTTTAAGGATTTAATTCTTTTAAATTTGTCTTTGAGTTTGGTTGATAAATACTAATTGTTTCTTTTATTTTTCATGATGTTATTCTGTACTTTGACCGTACAGCGATTTTTTATATTTATTTTTTTACAGAGAATGCTAATGGATTGTAAGACGGAATGAGAAATTGCTTCATTGATCAGTATAGTGAAGATTCAAGCCTTTGAGATCTACTATCGAGAGACGGATTATTACCAACTAAGGTAATGCTTGCCTGCTATTATGAGATGCTAATGAGGCAAATGAATGTGTGCAATAATAGCCCTGCTATTATGAGATGCTAATGAGGCAAATGAAAGTGTGCAATAATAGCCTCTTTTTTTTTTTTTTTTTTCCTCTCTTTGTGTTAAAGTGGGCTCAGCAACCCCTACCTATTGTGCAGTCACTCTGGAAACAAATTCTGGATTTGAATCACCAGTCCTAGAAGATTGCAGAGTTTTTGTCCTTCAAAGCTCATTCAGAGGTTAGCAACATTACAAATAGATGGTGTTACGGAAATAGGAAATGAAGGAAGAACCAAATGAGCATCAAGGCTGTAAAGATGTCATCCCTCATATGATCAACCAACACCTCTACTTGTCCGGTACCAACCTGAGAAAGCTTTAAGAGATTGTCCTAACTGTTCAGAGAGACGCCCTCTGAGTTCTCCACTAGGCGTACAGAACTTTTGACCTGGTTCGATAGCCGAACTCTTCCCCCAGCATCAAACAAAAGGGACATAAGGTGGGTCGAGAAATTTCAAATCATGGCTCCAGGGTGACAGACCAGCGATGCTGGCCTCATGGCTCTCATTTGGCGCCGCCTGTTGGGCTCCCTCTCTCTAACCCCATGGATCCACACACGGAGGCTGGCTTAAGTTGGTTCACTTAGTGCGACTATGCACCTGGGATGGCCATCGCTTCCGCTTAAAGAGCTTTATGTGCCATTCCTGGAGTGGCGCAAGGAAACATTCATTCACCCTTTTCATGGAATAGAATTGGAGCTCCGATTGCTTCAATTTGTGGTACGGCTATGGTACGGCTACGTTGAGGTAGAGGTATGAGATTTGCGAGTTTTTTCTCACTGTAGCGTAAAAAAAAAAAAAAATTCTGAACATACCCTACCTTTTCAGGGGATTCTATGTCTACCCCAGTTTTCTAAAAACGCGGTTGCCGGCCGCATTTTCTTCGCTCCCGTTCTGACAACCACCGTTACGGGTGTCGGGCGCGAAAACGTAAAAAACGCGCCCGGCAACCGCGTTTTTTGTTTTTATATTTTTTTTCCCTTTAAATTGGGAGGCCGGGGACGCGTGGCTAGGCCACATTAAAAACGCGCTTACCATCCGCGTTTTTAGTGCCACGTGTCACACCCCCATTAAAAACGCGGACGGTAACCGCGTTTCTGGGCCGTTCGTTCTTTTCAACCGCAGAATGTGGACACGTGTCGTGATGCCATTAAAAACGCGGAGGCCACCCGCGTTTCCACTTCGCCTTTTTTATTTTTACCGCAGAATGGGGACACGTGTCGAGTCCCCATTGAAATCGCGGATGGCATTCGCGTTTTCACTTTTCCCGTACTTAAAAACGCGGACGGGGTCCGCGTTTTCACTTTTCGCGGACTGGAAAACGCGGACAGTGGGCGCGTGTTTAGGCCAGAAATCGAGTTTGCTCCCCTCGATTTTATTTCCTAACCCCTTTATATTCACCCAACCATTTGTATATGCCGTTTGTGTGTATGTGAGGTGATTTGAATCAGTATCTCTAAATTTGTCAAAGCTCTAATGGATTCATCAATGATTCCCATGATTTGTTACTGGGGAGGAGAAATTGTTGGCAATTCGCACTAGTCTCTTAGTTATGTAGGAGGGAACTCGCGAATCATGTTCGTCCAATCCGGCGGTATCACCCTCGAATCTCTCTTTGACCAGGTTTGCTTACTGTTATCCCTTGAACGCAGCCTACATAGAGTAAGTCTTGTATTTAGGTGCCCTGTGACGCTTGGCTCGGGAGTTTCGCCGACATATTCGCCCTGCCATTTGTATAATGATGAAATTGTTCAGTATATGTTCCTAATGTTTGCGCAGTATCCAGCATTAACGACGTTGGAAGTTTATGTAAATGTTGATCCAATCCAATACCTACCAGGGCCGTCTACAGGTGTGTATAATCAGTTCTTGACAAGCGATGGTGGTGGTGACGATTACCAGACGCAAATGGCAGATGTAGATGCTGCTGGGCCTAGCAGTCTCATGCCAGTTGGGTCGCATGATCCCCTCGAAAGTCATTCGTATGGGAGGTTCGACTTAAATGTCACTGGCGGTGGGCATGAAGATTATGACGATCAATGTTACTACCCGTTGAACGAAGTCACACATAATGCAAATCTGAGTAGCAGCTCAACGCCGCAAAGGGTTCGAACCATGTCATTCGACGATCCTCCAGTTGAGGATCGTAGTGAGGCTTCCGAGGAGGATGACGACATCTCGTTGTCCGACGATAACGATGCCAGTGATTCGGACCCCGTTCAGGCTGCCTCGAATGTCAACTCCCCTCGTTTGCATCAGCCTCGCGCCGAGTTTTATACTTCAGGGGAGGAATGGCCGTTAACATATGACCAAGACAGTCCGACTGTCTTCAATCCCGATACAGACCACCTGCGTGTTGGGTTGGTTTTCGACTCAAAGAAGAAATTGCAACGCGCTGTTCAGTACTATCACATTCGAATTTGCAAAGAGTTCATGGCGGAGCTTTAAGATCCTGAGTTATTGGTTCTCATTTGCAAAAACCGTCGCAGGTCAGGATGCTGCTGGAGGCTTCGAGCGCACTTAGGGAAAAAGTCTGGTGGTTGGATTGTGACTCGATATGGAGGGGATCATACTTGCGAAGTGCGTAGGAGGTACCAGGATCATCGATGCATCTCATCAGCCATGATATCTGACCTCATCAAGGAGAAAGTGCGGTTGCAGCCTACTTACAAGGTCAGTCTTATACAGGAAGATGTCCGACAGGAGTTCAAGTATCAACCAACCTATAAGAAGGCGTGGTATGGGAAACAGAAGGCTCTTGCGGCATTATTTGGGGACTGGACTGAGTCCTTCAATACACTACCCAGGTTTCTTTCTGCCGTCATGCACTATAACCCAGGGTCGGTTGCCTTAATCCGAGCAAGGCCTTGTAGGGTAGCACCTGGCACTGCAACTCTCCACAGTGTCTTCTGGGCATTCAACGCGTCCATCGAAGGCGTGAAGCACTGTCGGCCAGTAGTGGTTGTTGATGGGACTTTTCTTGTCGGAAAGTACAGAGGTAAGCTCCTCTGTGCAATGGGTACTGATGCAAACAAACAGATATACCCCCTAGCATTTGCTATCGTCAGTGAGGAGACAACTGATAATTGGGGATGGTTCCTCCGACTACTGCGTTGACATGTGGTCTCGAAGGAACGAGTTGGTTGTTGTTTGATTAGTGATCGTGCGAACTCCATTATGTCGGCGGTAACTGATCCACGTAATGGATGGTCTGCACCCCACGGGTACCATCGTTTCTGCCTCCGACATGTTCAGAGCAATTTCGCAAAGCACTTTGGTGGTGGGTTACTAAAGAAGTTGTGTTGGGCTGCCGGTTCCACGCCGCAAAAGAAGAAATTTAAAATGTACATGGACAGAATAAAGGACATTAATGCCGAGGCATATAGGTATTTAGACGATATTCCCCTCGATCAATGGACGAGGTCATACGACGGTGGCCATCGCCTTGGGGAGATGACAACGAACATCGTGGAGTGTTTTAATAGGGTTTTGAAAACTCCCTGTTCATTACCAATCACTGCGTGCGTCGAGTGGACATTCTACAAGCTGAACAAATATTTTACAGATTCTATGGACCAATCGATGGTTGGACCGAACGGGAACGTCGGTCCGTTCACAAGTCGGGTGATGAAAATTTTGCGGCATAGGTCAGCCAGGGCAGGTGCTCATAAGGTTACCATATTTGACCACGAGCAAGGGATCTACGAGGTGAAGACGACAACTTATGTTAGGGGGTCCGCTCGTAAGGGAGGGAATAGACAGCACATTAACCTAATGATGAGACAATGCAGTTGTGGGAAATGGGATTCGGGAATCCCTTGCTCCCATGTCATTGCGGTTTGTCAGCATCGCGGCATTAACCCGGATCAATGTGTGCTTCCATACTTTACGTTGGACGCCTATTCGCAATCTTGGGGTCCTAAGTTCAGCCCGTTGTTAGATGAAGCGTTCTGGACTTGGCCATACCTTGACGAGTGGCAACATTTTCGTGAGAAGCTTCTACCTGACGACCGATGGAAGAGAACGAAGCGCGGTAGACGTACGTCTAGGCGAATTCGGAACGAAATGGATGCACGTTCATAAAAGCCCGGTTAGGACTTCATTGTCGTGGTTGGGTTGATGTAACAGGATGTACTGCTTCAATATTAAACTTGTATTTCGTGTGCTTGTCAGTAACTAAAAAGTACGTCATTTAATTTTTCCAATGAACCGATCATATAAACATTTTACATGTACTAGCTAATACGTCATACAACAACATAACTACATATACTGAAATAACTGGTCGACCGACTCAATCAACACAACGAACCGCCCGTGAAACACCTACGTCGCCGCCGTTCTCGATGTGGTCTCGATGATGTGGGCGATGGTGGCATATCATTCGGCCCGACATCCTCCGGCGACATGATCGCAATGGGCGCCGTCTCCAGGACCTCCATGGACTCAATGTACTCATCACCCAGCTCCGAAGAGAATGTCGGTGCATGCACCGGAGATAGGTCAGCGTAACGGCTCGGGCCCGCCTCAGTATAGCACGCGATAGATGGGTCCTGAAGAGTCGTGTATGGCACTGGGGTCACCTGCTCCTCAAAGAACTGTGTAGGAGATGTGGATGGCGGATGGTACGGGAGATACCCTCCCATGAAACTGCTATCATGGCCGGCGTCGGACTCCTGTGCAGTGGACGGCCGTGCTCCTCCATGACTGCCGTGTGAACGGCGGATCTCCGAAATAACTGGAGGAGGCGACATCCGCTGTCGTCGCCTCCGTGACCGTCGAGATGTCTCCGGGTGCGATGGTGTGGGCTGCGTCGCGGGGGCGGGCTGCTCGTGATGTGCTAGTCGACAATCCTGCGCTAACTCCCTAATCGCTCCAAGCATGCGGTCCCGTACCCGACTCACATGGGGGGAGGGCTGCTCCTCCAACGATAGCTCGTGGAAACCACCTACAATGGTTCCCCACTTCGTGCAAAGACGAAATTTAATAATATATATTCGACTTAAATATCCCAATGGAAGAAAACTAAATATAGGTTAATTCTATATTTACCATGATCTCTGAAGTGCGCGTGTTGCCCTGAAAGGCGTGGCCCAAATTCAAAGAAGGGTTATGCACGAGGCGGCGAGTGATGGTGAAGTACCATGTGAAGTACGGATCGTCGCTACGCATTCGGCCATGTAGGGGGACCCCAGCCTGTACGGACTCACGGCGGCGATCCCAAAGTGCAATATAGGCAGACCACTTCCTCGACCAATCGATGTGACCTAATTCCCGTAAACTGAAGTGGTGGAGTGATCTTCCGGTATCGACCTCCGCTACTATGGGCTGCCGGAAACCAAACTGTCGAAGAACGCGTGAAGGAAGGTGCCACTCGACAATGTCAATGCATATCAAAGGAACCTCCGCGGCCCATATGTCAACTCCGGTGAAACAATAATCTGGGAGCGGGGTGTTCTGGTACAGCTGCCACAAAAAATCATCGTCCTCCATGATGTCGAACTGGAAGCGATATACGACGAGGACGTGGGTAGAGGTCGTCTCGAGCGAAAAGGGGCCAGCCCAGCTGTGTACCGTTCAGACGACAAATATTAGTTAACATAGATATACATGACGCATGACATTGATGGAGTATTTGCACTACGGTTGCACATACCTGGTGCCCGTACAGTATGATGTGAAATAATGACTTAACATATTCAAATGGAATCGAAAAGATGCGATTACCTGTAGCAGTATCATGGGCCCTACAATCTGGTGCGCCGAAGCTCGAGAGCAGCGACAAAGCGAGCGATACAGGGTCGCCAAGCATGCGGCACCCCAACTGTAGGTATGGACACGGTCTAAGTCGGCTAACAAAGGCAATAAACGAAGGCTCGACCGATATCCAGATGTATCACCAAAAAGAACTCCACCAAAAAGCATGAGGATGTATGCTCTCGTATGGGCCGCAACCTGCTCTGCAGTGGCGTCATCTGGGAGGGTGGCACCGAACCACTCAACTAACCAAGCTATTTTCATGGTCGCTCCCTCGTGGATGTCCGCACGAGTCGGACGCACACCCAACAACTGCTCGCACAGATCAGCCCATTCGTCCTTAGACGATGGGCCACCACCGCTAATCGTGACGACCTGCCCATCTACTGGGAGACCAAGTAAGATCTCCACATCCTGTAACGTGACTGTTACCTCTCCAATGGGCATATGGAAGGTATGTGTCTCCTCGCGCCATCGCTCGACCAATGCGGTGATCAACGCGTGGTTGAGTTTGATGCCACCTAACCTGTACACACCATAAAAGCCACACTGTCGCAACATATCCAGGACGCGAAAACTAGGGACCACAGCTCGCCTGAATATCAGATCCCCTCGCCTTACTTCTAACTGTTGATCTATACTTCCATCCCAAACAGCCTCCGATCGATGCACAGGCTGTAATGTAAGAATCGAGGGGTCCAGTGGGCCGGGAGCAATATGATGTGACATCTGTATCATAACACAGTTTAGTAAATCATATGCACAACACATATAATTCACCGATCATATAAGCGTTATAACGAACTACTAATTACGACTAGGTCAACAAAAAGAACTCCATTATTAACCTTAATTTTACATATTTCATCCAATCCAAACAGAAATAAGAACAAACAGGGACAATTGCTCAACAAAATAAAATAAGTCAATGTGTCCACCAAAGGCCTTGTAGGGTAGCATATTATGACAGCATTTCGTGCCGAATTCTATCGCAATAGTTCCGTATGGTGGTTCAGCGCAACTGAATAATAATTGCACACAGGAGATGTAATTAAACACAACACATGCTTTAAAGAACTTATGAAAAATACAATTGCTCAATAAAATAAAATAAGTCAATGTGTCAACTCAAAAATAAGAGGTAGCATATTATGACAATATTTCGTGCCGAATTCTATCGCAATAGTTCCGTATGGTGGTTCAGCGCAACCGAATAATAATTGCACACAAAACATGTAATTAAACACAATATATGCTTTAAAGGACTTAGAAAAAATTACAATCCGAGGAAACTCCAAAATCGCACCTCCGAACTACAAGCGAGGAGGCTACTGCAAATCACCGGACGTGTGGATCTAGCACCTTCGAACTGCGAGTGACTGGAGAATTCCGGCGGCGGCGCACGGCGGCGGGCGGTGGGTGGGTTGGCTGGAGATCTAAACTCGCACCTGTCAACCGCGAGTAACCGGCTCCGGCACAGCAGACGACGGACGGCAGCGGCCGGGGGCGGTGGACGTCGGAGGGCAGCGGGCGGCGGCCGGCGGGCGACAGGGGCGGGGGCGCACGGCGGAGAGGGTTTCGTTCTCGTGGGAGGAAATGGAGAATGAGGGCGGCCTGGGGGAATAGCAACTGGAATCGCGGGCAGCGTCCGCGTTTTCAACTGCGCACCCGGCCACGTGTCGCCGTGCTATTCGCCGGTCAGCGCTTTCACACTGAAAACGCGGACGCCGTCCGCGATTTCAATGGAGACTCGACACGTGTCCCCATCCTGCGGTAAAAATAAAAAGGCGCAGTGGAAACGCGGGTGGCCTCCGCGTTTTTAATGGGGGTGTGACACGTGTCACTAAAAACGCGGGTGGCCTCCGCGTTTTTAATGGTATCACGACACGTGTCCACATTCTGCGGTTGAAAAGAACGAACGGCCCAGAAACGCGGTTACCTTCCGCGTTTTTAATGGGGGTGTGACACGTGGCACTAAAAACGCGGATGGTAAGCGCGTTTTTAATGTGGCCTCGCCACGCGTCCCCGGCCTCCCAATTTAAAGGGAAAAAAAATAGAAAAACAAAAAATGCGGTTGCCGGGCGCGTTTTTTACGTTTTCGCGCCCGACACCCGTAACGGTGGTTGTCAGAACGGGAGCGAAGAAAACGCGGCCGGCAACCGTTTTTAAAAAACTGGGGCAGACATAGAATCCCCTGAAAAGGTAGGGTATGTTCAGAATTTTTTTTTTTTTTTTACGCTACAGTGAGAAAAAACTCGAGATTTGCAGGCTTAACCTATGGGTACGTAGTTTGCTAAGGTAGGTTTGTTTGAGATAGTCTATATCTAGGAAAGTGCTATGGAGAGCTAGAGAGCCACTTGTCTTATAAGAGTTAGTTAGCTTATGTAAGACGTACATAAGATTGCATAAAGATACTTCGATCATTAGATTAAATATTCAATATGAGTCCTGCTAATTAATTAAATTTAAGTCTCATCAAAATTAAGGATGGGTTTGCATCCAAATAGGATAGTTCCTCCATAATATCCCCATCATCTTCAAGTTTATCTGTCTTTTTTTTTTTTCCTGTCATTCTTAAATATAAACTTTTGCTTACACAAAAAAAAGAAAAAAAAGAAAAAAAAAAGAAGCCTTTAAGGGAAAAGAATAAAAAAATAAAAATCAGGAGGTAAATACTGAAAAGGCAAAGAAAGACACGGATGGGACACGCTTGTAAGTTTCCCAGATTAAGGGCCAGGATCACTTTGAAAGTGAGTGTCCCCTGTACAAAGAAGAAAAGTACACCGCATCCGCCACCAAGTGATTTCTCTCCTTTTTTATTCGTTGATCAGTTGATTCTTAATAATAATGACTAAGAAAAGTCATTAAAGAAAAAATAAAAAAAAACCTTCCCCCAACCTTAAAGGAACCTAGACATCTATTTCATTTTAAAAACATTTTTTAAATTTAGCTTATGCTATGATTACAATTAGCCTTTTTTATTGCCCATTTTCTTTAGACTTGGTTTTCTTTAAAATTAAAATAAAAAGAAAACCTATATTTTAAGGGCCTTAGGCCTCCCATTTCATGGGAGTTACGGAGAAAGGATATTTTCTTTCGGATTCTTGACAAAACTATAATTAAATTCATAAAAGTTAAATCACCTATATATATATATATATATATATATATATATATATAAAGGATAAATATTTTATCCACAATAATCTTAGTGGGGAAAAAAAGAAAAAAGCAACACATAAAGCAAAGGAAAATCGGAACTGGCCTTATCTAAAGACGCGCAAAGCTTTCTAATAAATTTCTTATCGTTTTTTCACTTTCCAAATAAGCGAACGCCAAACACGGCCTCCAACTCCATCCATCGTCAATTTCTCCTCTCGCCTCGTCCCCTATAAAACCAATCTCTCTCTCTCCCCCCCAAATTCAATCTCAAACCCTAATTCCTCTTTGCTCTCCAACAATCAAACCGATTTTGGACGATTCCTTCTCCTGTTCTTCCTTGGGACCGGAGAGATCTTCATCAATGGAGTTCAGGCAGTTGGAGATCACAGATATGAAGGCCAAGGACCTCAAGAAGGTGAACCTCATGTCGAAGATGGACGTGTACGCCATCGTCTCCATCTCCGGTGACCCCTTCGCGAAGCAGAGGACCGCCGTCGACAAAGACGGCGGCACGAGCCCCAAGTGGAAGAACCTCGGCCTCAAATTCAACCTCGACGCCGCCGCGGCTGATCAGAACCGCCTTACCCTTGATTTCCTCATCCGATCCGATCGCGTCCTCGGGGATCGGGACATCGGAGTGGTTCACGTCCCGGTCAAGGAGCTCCTCGAGAATCCCGGCGACGAGAAGGTCAAGGTCGCGAGCTACCAGGTCCACACCCCCTCCGGAAAGGCTCATGGCAACATCAATTTCTCCTACACCATCGGAGAGAAGTTCGCCGCTGCGGCTCCTCCGGCACCTCCTGCGCGGGCCCCAATAGCCGCTGAGAAGTCCGGCGGCGAGCCTGTCATGGCGTACCCTCCAAATCCGGCCTATCCGCCTCCGGCCGGGGCCTATCCTCCCCAATATGCGCCGCCTGGTGGATATGCGCCCCCGCCGCCTGGTGGATACGCACCACCACCGCAGGGAGCTTACCCACCGCCGGGTCCAGGATACGGTTACCCGCCGCCGCCGGGTCCTATGTACGGACACGCTCCACCGCCGGGACCGGGATACGGGTACCCGCCGCAGCAGCAAGCGGCACCGGCGAAGAATAAGAGTAAGTTCGGGTTGGGAGCGGGACTGGGAGCTGGGTTGTTGGGGGGTTTGTTGGTGGGAGAGATGGCGTCCGATATTGGGGATATGGATGGGGGTTTTGATTTTTAACTTCTTGTTCTTGTTATTCAAGTCTGTTTCCTTTTCTAATGTTTGCTTGCTGTTGAATCTGTAATGGTGGGGTGGGAGAGAGATAATCAAACAATTCTCTTGGGGCTTTATATGTTATAAGGGAGAATTTGGCTTAACTACCTATAAGAAATGCCTATAATCTTTTGTTGTGTGGAGAGTCTTTCTTCAAGCAGGCTTATTGAGAGCTATTTTCTGATTAAAGTGGGTGCAAAAAATTAAATGCTATTGGAACTGAGTATTAAGGTCAACCCTATTGAGAATGTGTGATTTGATGGATAATATTCAAAGGAACTCCTTGGAAAAAATAAAAAAGAATAACTACTTGCGGCGCATTTGATTCAATGAGATACTTATTTCATCTAAATATAATATATAAAAAAATTATTATTATTACCTTTTTTTTTTCTTTTTTTTTTTCCCTTCCATTCTATTGCGAACCAAATGTAAGGTTGTTCCTTTTAATTTCGAACTTTCCATTTCTCTTGCTGGTTTTAGGCATATGTTCTAAGATTGTGCTGGAATGGGTTTGAAACCCAATGCGTGTGGGAAATCATATTTATTTTCCTTTTCTTTCCCCAGCTTTTTGTTTATTATTATTATCTAAAAGTCAAATGAGTGAATATTTTGCGGATTCTAAGGCATAGATGCTGTCACAACTTGCACTACATTGACTTATTTCCCAACTAAAATATGACCTTGCAAACAAAAACTGAGATTGTTTCCTTTGAAAACGGAGAAGAAAAATGATTTGGTCATGAAATCGGTTCTACAAGTCATAAGCTTAGTCTATGTTTTTATACACTTGTCTGTAAAATAATTTTTGCTGTATGAGTTTGAAATATGCACCCAGTATGTATAGAATATATTTAGAGTTTTTAGGGAGATGAGCTTTCACACATAAGACTCATTCAACTCGGTACATATTTATCTAGCATATATTTAAAACAAATATAATAGTTGATAAAATATCCTTAACAATCTCCTCCTATGTTCTATCTATTTTGCACAAATAAAATAATTCAATGTTCAATTAATAATTGAATCATTCATACCACAAATCTATTCTTCAATAATTCAAATAATATAGAACTCCAAACCCAAAACAAGAGCATTAGAACAAATCTAAACTCAAAAAATAAGAAGTTCTCAAAATATAAGTGAACTAATTATTCAACGACAAAAAATATAAATGTTTCTCATAGTTCTAGAAAACCCTACTTGTCCATTAGATCATCCTCATCAAGGTCAAAATCGAGATGCTCTCCTTCATTTTCTTTATTTTCTAAAAATTATGAATTTCATAAGCATGAATCTAATCATTTGCATAAAATATATAAAAGTATCTAGCTCTAACTAAAGAACGTAGTATAATACCATCGTGACTGAAAATAAACAATTGTCTTTTAACAAAGAAAAAGTCCTAAATAGTTTCTTTACATGAACTATTTCATGTTTCATTTTGGAAGGTCACAACCGTCATATCAAAAAGGGATTTATGTTGCATTGTCGATGTGAAAGGATACAATATACCATTAAAGATATATCATCAAGTATGGAATGACATAAAGACAAATGTAATGTCATTGAAATATATCAAATTGGCCAAAACTTCTCACAACCACCGAGATTCAAAAACAATTCAAAACAATATAAATGTGGATTAATACTTAACTATATAGTCTTTAACCTCATCTCTCCCATAGTTTTGAATGTTTGTTCTTTGTTCAAGCTTTTAGTGAGAGCATCAGCCACATTATCCTTCAATCTCACATCGACCAAGGTGATAATTTCATGTTCTACTAGATAATTCAGCATAGCTTATTTTAGTCTAACATATCTCCTCTTACCATTAAAGAGTGAGCTATTGAGAATTGTTCTTGTAACTTAATCATCACAAAAACAAACTTAACGAGTTAATCTCTTAAGTTAAGTAATGGAAGATCCAAAATAAAACTCAAATCCCTTAAAGATAGATGACAGAGCAATACTTGTCTATCTCTTTGATTTCTATAAAACGGTCGTTCCACCTAGTGTAAACACATAACCACTAGTAGGTCTATTATCTCCCATGTCTAAGCACCACGATGCATCAAAGTATCCCTCGAGGATAGGGGGATGCCTATTGTAATATAGAGCAAATCCAAGAGTACCTTTAAGGTATCTTATTAGCCTTGTAAGGTGCCCTAATTCTCTTTTTCAGGATTACTAGTGAAGCGACTCAGCATGCTTGTCGTGAAAGCTATATATGGTCCAATGCAACTCATCACATACATAAGACTACTTATCAATTTAGACTAATCCAACTGATTCACGCTATCTCCTTTGTTAGTTCTTAGCTGTTTTGTGTAATCATATGGCGCCTTAACTGGTTTGCACTCACTGTATCCCCTTGTAGAAAGTAATATCTCAATATAATGAGTTTGGCTAAGAGTGATCCCTTCCCTATCAAAACTCACCTTCATCCTAAGTATGGTATTGACTCACCCCAAAGATCCGTCATGTCAAATTCTTTTGCCAAAGAGGTTTTTCCGTTACTACAGAATGATTGGAACCTAGAATTAACGTATCTTCTACATACAAGCAAATAATTGCAACCTTGTTCAATAAGAAATAGAAGTAAAGGCATTTATTAGAGTAACTCGTCAAAAACTCAAAATTCTTTATGACCTTGTCAACTTTTTGAAGCCACAATTCAGGTGCTTGTTTAAAATCACACAAAGATTTGTTCAACTTGCAAACTTTGTTCTCTAAAACTTTTATGACAAACGCTTCTGGTTTGGTTTATGTAGATTTCCTCAATTTGGTCTCCATGAAGTAAAACCATTTTGGCATCCAATTGATACACCATGTAGTGCTCAATAAATGCTAGAGCAAGAAGAATCCTTATAGTAGCAAAATGGCAAACTGATAAGTAGATATAATCTATCCCACTTAGTTGGGAATAGCCCCTAGCTATTAAACATAAACCCACTAAGACCCAATAGTCTTAGCTTTTTTCAGCAAGTTAACTAGCTGCCAAGTTTTATTTTGTAATAAAAAACTCATTTCATAATCAATGACTTCTTTCCAAAATAATGGGACCCCATACTAGGGCAATAGCACAAATGTTGGACCTCACGTCTAGGTTTGAATAGACACAAAATTCGGTAACCTTTTCAGTCTCTCAGTGGTTGTTGAATTGTGTTTAATTCTACCTGAACTTTTCGAACTTATATCTCTTGAATATAAATTTCATTGATTATTCCTTGTTGAGTGATTTTTTGCATTCACCCTTATTTGAATGAACCATTTTCAAGTAAGCACTTTACGGACGGCGACACGGATAAGGTGAACAATAAATAAGGAACGATTGCTTGTAATTAAGCTCTTAGTTCATTATGTGTAAGACCACTTTAATTGGACATGGTTCCACTTTTGTATTAGTTTTAGACAATTGTGCTGAGGATTTATTTGAAAGAGTGCGCCCTTGTACACTTGTTCAATGTATGAAAGGTGGAGGTGTCACAATAAGGATATTTGTGCCACAACTCATAAGGAGTGGAATCCTACTTTGAAAGTGGTAACTTATTTAAGATGTGATTTACAACTAAGATTGCTTTTCCCCAAAAATTAACAAGCATAGTAGCCGTTAATAACATAGAGTTTAACATTTCTGTTAACGTCTTATTCTTATGTTTAGTTATGCCATTAGATTGAGGTGAGTAAGGAGGAGTTTCAAGTATTATCCCTTGAGAGGGGCAAAATTCATTGAAAAATTGAACTCTATCAGTGTGTATCTCTTCCTATATCACTCCTAAATCTCTTGATTTTTAAATTTAATTGATTTCTGACACGAGTTTTGAAAATTTTTAAAATTTCAATTGCTTTACCCCTTGATTTTATGAAATAAATATGACAATAACTCGAAAATCGTCCATAAAAGTGATTAAGTACTTTCGACCGCCTTTGGTTGTAACGGTTTTAGAATCATAGAGGTTAGAATGTATTAACTCTAAAAGTTGTGTACTCCTATAAACTGTATGGAAAGGATTTATATTGATCTTTGTTTGTGCACACAGTTCACATTTATTGAATTGAATCGAGATATCTAGAGGTATCTCATAAGTTTTAGCGGACTTATTTTCTTGTAGTTTATGAGTCTCAATCTACAATATTTTGTAATGTTTTGTTTTAGGATTAATCAAAGGTGAACTAACTTGATTAATTGTATTGTTTGCTAAACTCAACCTATAAATATCATCAATAAGAAAAGCACATCCAAAGTAATAGGTAATAACAGTCAAAATTACTCTACCACTTTGAAAAGAACGGCTCATTGCAACATTGTCTGAAAGACTAATGGAAATCAAATTCATTTGAAGATCAGGGACTACTTTAACATTATTTAAAGTTAGAGCCTTAATGGAAAAAGGACCAATTTGGTAGTTTCAGTATGGGTCACCTCTATCTCAGCTCCACAAGCCACTGTCACAATTTTTTTTTTACTTCAACTTATTTGTCAAGTAACATATTGTTTTGGCAAACGTGGCACGTAATCCTATGTCTAACCACTATTCTGAAAAAGCTTTGGCCTTTCCCTTTCCCACCATAGAAACAAAGTTGTTAGGCTGAATATTAACCAGAGCCATATGGACCTCCTTCTGTGTTGTGTTAGATTTTCTCATTTTATGTAGCGTACATTCCACTGCACAGTGACCCTAGTTACCGCAGTTATGGCACTTGCTCATCTTTTCAAGGATAGTCTTTTTGGCCTCCAACTTCAAGGGTTCACCTTTGGGTGACTTAAACTGTTTAGGATATTTCTTGGGATCTGTTACTGTGTTAGCAAGGGACTGTTGCTATCTAACCATCTCCAAGTTATTTGTAGCCTAATTCTCATCTTCCATTTGAATGAATCACTTGAGATCATTAAGTCCTACTTGCACATTTTTCTTGTAAATTTCAGTTTTAAAACAATGTCATACAGTAGGTAACTTAATTATAATTGCACCAATAAGAAAAGTATCGCGAACAACTATCTTTTCATTATTCAATTTGGTCCTTAAATTTTCAAAATTAGAGACTTGAGGGGTGATCTCTTGATCATCCTGAAATTTGAAAGTCATAAACTTGTCCACTATATGAGTTTTAGACTGTTCCTCTTCCTTTTCAAATTGAGCATCCAAATTATCTCAAATATCTTTTGCAGTACCAAATTTACTATAAATTTTAGTAAGACAATTAGACAAACAATTTAAAAGATATCTTCGCAAAAATCCTCATCTTTAATCCATTGAGATTTATTAACATTTTTAGTCATTTCACCAAAGGTATTATGAAGAGTGTAAAAAATACTCAAAAAATTTAAACTAAATTGAGTTTTCCTTCCAAGAGGTAAATTCCAAACCACCAAAGGACTGAAGCTTGACTATCTCACAAGGAGTCGTATTTTTATCCATCTTAAAATAAATAACTAGAAATGAAATCACCTGATGGTAAACTGATGAGTTTATCCAAGATGATGAACAACAAACTAACATTGCTCCGTACGAACACAGAATAGCAATAGTGATCGCGCAGCAATGATAGGTGTTGTTCTCGTGCAATAGGACCTAGCTAATGGCTTCGTTGGGTGGCTCGTTTGTGCACAAAAAGAAAGACTTCGAAGACTTCAAACATTGCAGCCAATCACAAGTTGATGTAATGAAGGAATTCAAGGACTTCAACTTCACAGCTAATCAATTACTTTGATAATGTAATCAAAAACTTTCAAGACTGTTTCACTAAAAAGACGCTATGGAGGATGGAAATTGTTGTGCGGTTGTTGGAGGCTTGGAGGTAAAGAGAGAAAAATAATGCTTTAAGATTGCTAGGATTTAAGTGGTTGTTTAAATCATTGCATCCTAGATATCGAGTTTGAAATACCTATATCATTGCCTCAAACCAGTATATATTGAATAATTCTAAGATTTCTAAGTTAATGGGCCTTAACTCGTAAGACTTTTCAACCTAGTCTATATCTATATAGCGCATATAGAATATATATATATATATATAATAGGATATAAAATATTCTGACACAACATACCATCCACCGCTACCATTCCCGAGCTCCCCTTAAAAGAACTATTTGTGTTGGTCTAAACAATGTTAATGTAGGCATAACATTGTGATAGTTCAAATTTGTGTTGGTCTAAACAATGTTGATGTAGGCATTACATTGTGATGGTCCATGTTTTAGTTATTTATCTTAAATTCTTAATAAATAAAGAATTTGTAACAGTTATAACGATTTTTCGTTACAAAAGTTTTAATTTGTTTTAATTATAAAATTCATTGCCATTATGTTTTTCATTTCTTTTCATTTATTATTGAATTTATTTCACTATTAATTTCTTTTTTATGGTTGACATTATGAGGAGTATTTTCTACGCCTATAAAAGGCCAAGAGCTGTGAGAAGGAAATCACAACTCACACTCCCTCTCTTCTTCTCTTAGTTTGCTCTGTCAAAAAGAAGCTTTCTTGGTGTTATTGAGTTTTCTGGGCATAGTGTGCTTGTGTAGAGAGTTCGGTTCGATTCTTTGTCAAGTAATCAAAGAATCGTTCAAACTTTCAGCCTTTGTATCTTAGAGCGACGCGCCAGAGATACTGTTACTTTAGTTTACTAGTAGTAGGCACAAATCGTCTAAAGAGAGCGACCTGGTCTGCACCTAGGCTGTTCGATTATTTTATCAGTTTTTTGTTTTATCTCTCAATCACAGAGTCTGTAAAAGGAGTAATCATTCATCCATTCCGTCAAATCGAAAGACCGTTCGTGGCAACCATTCCTGATTCCATTGAAGATTTGACGATCAACCCTAACAGTCCAAAATTTAAACACATAGAATGAACTCATAAGAGTTAAAATTTTAGTAAAAGGGTAAGTTATGCATTACCATACATTCAAGTAGACTCTTAGGATGGGTTTGGTTGCAGGGGAATTGTTATTTATTTTTTCTTTCTTTTGATTATGTTTGGTTAATTGGTTAGTAAGATCCTCCCGGTCAAAAATATATTTTCCATACAAAAGAAAATAACTCCTCTTTCATGATAAAGAAAATCTATTATTATAAAATATAATGAGAAAAGAGAGTATGCATTCGAGCAAATGTAATTTGCATGCATACAGCCCCATAACATCATTTTACTAAAAAAAATTTACTATACACTTATAATTTTTATAAAATATTTTTATTTTGAGGCTGGATGCAGGCATACACTCTTTTTTGAAATATAATATTCTAATCACTTATACAGCTACACAATTTTAATAAATCGCTATGCCATACGTATACTTTTGAACGGTAAATGTTAATTTTTTATAATTTCCCAATCGAACAGTGGGGTTCCTTTTACAATCTTGTTTTTACAGCGAAAAATAAATAAATTGAGAAGTTGGTTTACAAAACTATGCAAAAAAATATAAAGGAAAAAAAGGATAAAGGCACGATTGTAAAAACAAAATTCTCATAATGCCACCCTATAAAAATTTTCTTAGAAATAATGAATGGAGATCTCTCAATAATATATGTCACTCATTGGATAGTTATTATAAGATCTAGTTTAGTGTCCTAAAGTTAAAGGAGCTATATCCTTCCATCCCAACCCCTTTCGAATAGTAGAGATTCCTTATGCTTTTATCTCTTTTATTACATTCTCATTTTTTTTCTTTTTCAAAATTTTTATCTAATCTTTAATATTTAAATAAATTATACAAAAGATTATATTAATAAAAAAATGGTTGCTCGCATAGGACTAGTAAACAGAACCCTAATGTATAAACTCATCCGATCAAAGCCCAACGCTTATCCCCTCCATTCCTTCAACCTTCCGAACTCCCTACTCAGTTCTCTTCTTCCTCTCCTCTGCAAAACCCTAACCCTAAATCTTAATCCCTCTTCCTCTCTCTCTCCGTTTATCTCTTAACATGGCACAGAACATCAACACCCTCGAAACCCTAAGTCCTCACGAAGATGATGAACAATCGAACTCACAACCACTACCATACACTCTCACCGACGCCTCCCCGTCCTCGAAATTGGTCCAAAACCCTAATTCTAATCCCTCTCAATTCAACACGGCTGCTTCTTTGCTTCATCTGTCCTTCAACCAAGATTCCTCTTTCTTCTCCGCCGGCACCACCCACGGTCTGCGGATTTACAACACCGACCCCTTCCGCGAAATCTTCCGCCGGGACTTCTTGGATGACGCCTCCTCCGCAGCGTACGGTGGCACCGCCACCTGCGGAGGTATCGGCATCGTTGCGATGCTTTTCCGGAGCTATATTCTCGCCCTGGTCGGCGGTGGCCCCAACCCGCAGTACCCGAAGAACAAGGTAATGATATGGGACGAGCACCAGTCGCAGTGTATTGGTGAATTGTCGTTCCGTTCCGAGGTGAAGGCAGTGCGGCTCCGCAGGGACCACATTGTGGTGATTCTGCTGCAGAAATTGTTCGTATACAATTTGGCGAACTTGAAATTGGTTAATCAAATCGAGACCTACCTGAACCCGAAGGGGTTGTGCGAGGTTTCGCATGTTTCAGGATCCTTTGTTTTGGTGTGTCTGGGGTTGCAGAAGGGTCAGGTGAGGGTGGAGCATGATGGGTCGAAGCGAATCAAGTATATCTCGGCTCATGATTCGAGAATTTCATGCTTTGCTCTCACACAGGATGGCCGGGTGCTCGCAACTGCCAGTAGTAAAGGGACCTTAATTAGGATTTTCAATACATTGGATGGTTCACTCCTTCAAGAGGTATGCTTATTATATTTTGACATTCTTTCCTTTTTATGAGAAATTTATCTTCACATTGCGTAATTGAGTGAAGTGTTTGGTGTTTGTATATGTGCCTGCGATTGAGGTACGTTGTGCTCTTATGAATCCTAGTAACTAATGGTTTTATGCTGTGTCTTTCTATTTATGCCCAAAATCATACACAAAAGAGAGACTTATTTTTGTTACGGGTGCAAGATTGTGGTATCGTTGTCAAAGCATTGTTCTCAGCGTGCAGTTGGAAGGACGTATAATTTTTCTGTTAGTCCAATTTAGTTTGCACATGCTGGCTGCTTTTCTTTTTCTTTTTCTGTAGACCATTTTAGGATCGCTCCATCTTTGCGTGGCTTAATCCCATAATCCTAAGGCAGACATATGTTTGGACATAAATTAGGATAAAAAACTAAGTCTTTTACCAGGTCAACAATGTAGGCTTGAATTGTGAATTTTCCCTAGGGGCCGGTGGTCCTGGATACATTTTTGCTGACTAGTTTCCTAATATTACTTTACATGATGCTGATAATGGTTCATACAGATGGGTGATTTGAGACATTTTTACTTTTGTTTTTATTGTAAACTTTAGCCTTTGGTTGAGATGTGTGACCAATTCTAACTGTATTCCCTCAGACCAATTCATATTCTTGTACAAAGGATTGTGCAAATATGACTACTAAATAGATGATAGTATTTTGCATCATTATAGATATTGTGCGGAATTTTCATCTTTTTTCTGCCTCTTTACTTGCAAGTCATAACCAAGGTCTCTTTTCGATTACTTACATATGCAACTGCACTGGGAAAAGGGGATTTGTAATTTGAGTAATTAATGCAGGTGAGAAGAGGTAAAGACAAAGCAGAAATCTACAGCCTGGCATTCTCACCAACTGCCCAATGGTTAGCTGTCTCGAGCAACAGGGGAACAGTCCATGTATTCAGCCTTAAGGTTGAATCTGGTTTACTAGGAAATGAGAGATTCCGAAGTGTACCCGAACCCAATCCTTCTACTTCATCTTCCTTATCATCTTTCTCCTTTATCAAAGGTACAGCTTTACTCTGTATTTTTATTATATTGGTATTGATATGGCTATACTTCCACCAAAGTAATTTGTGTTGTGAGCATCACCGTCAAGTTGTAAAAACTGTCGTAGTAGAAAATAAAAAGGAGCAAAGCCAAGTATTGAAATTCACTGTGAAAAACTAAAGTAGAATCTTGGGATTGCCTACTTCTTCCACAGATTTTTAGGGATACCAGTGTTTAAATTTCAAAGAGGATTATATTAGTTAGTATGGCCCTTTAAAGCCATATATGGTCTAATAAAAGAAAAAAGCAAAGATTTTGTATTAAGAGGGTGTTTAGATAGGACATATGACTCCAGATGAGATTTTTAGCAGATGAAGAACAGTGATGGTGCCCTTGCAAATTTCATTTCATACTTTGCAGGTGTTCTACCAAAGTATTTCAGTTCAGAATGGTCGGTGGCTCAGTTTCGCTTGCATGAAGGTATTCAGTACATTGTTGCCTTTGGACACCAGAGGAACACTGTTTTGATTCTTGGCATGGATGGCAGGTAATTGAAGATCAGAATAAATTTGGAAATTGCTCAAGCCTTGCACATTCTTATTCTTTATTTAAAGTGCTTGCTTGATGACTCATTCTCAAAGTTTTCGTAGCGCTGTAATGAGGTTAATGATCCGAGATTCTCCCATGAATGCAGTTTCTACCGATGCCATTTCGACCCGACGCCTGGTGGGGATATGACACAGCTGGAGTACTACAATTTCCTGAAACCAGACGAGACCTGTTAAAGTATTAAGCTACGCACTTGTTATGCCGGAATCAGCCACTATTAATAGTAATACTAATATTTTTATAGAATCACGCAGGGTTCTGAACAAGTTGTAAATAGAAGATGTGAAAAAGGCTAGAGCTGGCATTTTTGTGATTGGGGTGGGAATGGGGCTGTATATAAATAATATGTTATCGTGGTGAATTTCTTTACTGTTCATTTTGAGATGAGTTAAGATTTATTGATATATTTATTTTTAAGACAGGTTTAGTTTGAATGGTTGTCAGAAAGAAGAGGGTGATGATTTTAGGGAACACGTCGACTGAGCAGCTGAAATAACCCTTATGTTCAGAAGTTGGCCTCCACAAAAATTTGGAATCCAATAGCTCAGATTACGTTCAGTTCATTTTCTCTCTTCTATATATATATATATATGTTTCAGAAGTTGGACTCCACAAAAATTTTGAATCAAATAGCTCTGATTATGTTCAGTTCAATTATTTTTTTTTAATATTTATATGGGGAAATTGCACTTAATTTTTTTTTGTGATTTCATCCCATTACAGGAAACTTCCTTATGATTTGAAAAGCAGCACATAACAATAGACTTGCAAAAGTTAACTACTTATTCTTTTATTTAAAAAAAAATTGAGTGTTTAATTGGAAAAAAATACGCTTTAATTTTTCAAATTATCAAAAATTAATTCTTTACCACGATCACAATAGTTTTCAAAGAACTAATCATTTTATAATTCGTAGCTCATGAAAAGAATATATTTATTGCACAAAAAAAAGAGAGACATTTGTATGTGCATTTACCTAGATACCTACAATATTTGCATAATCATCATGATTAGTTGGGATTATGAATATATAATCTTTATAAAATATATTTTTTTTTCCAAGGTACAAGAAGTATAGAAACGTTCATTTATTTGAGTACCGCTACGATAGGAGTTTAGAAATTAGTTTATGAGTAATTTGAGAAATTAAAGTCTTTTTTATTATATTAAATACTAAAAATTTTATGGAAGAATAAATCATCAGATTTGACGAAAAAGTTAACTTTTGCAAGCCCATTAAAATCACAGGAAGGTTATGTGCTGATTTTAAATCAAAAGAAGGTTCTCTGCCACTAGGTTAAACTACAAGGGGATTATATGCAATTTTCTCTATTTATATCGGAGGGGTTTACCTTTAAGCATCCGTCCGCTGGCCATTGGTATGCAATTATCGTTAGTTTAAAACATTGGACAATTGGCTGCCCAAGTTCAAGAATAAAGTGAGAATGAGATAGTTATATGAACCCAATAAATACCAATTATTCTTAGTTCTAAACTGAATAAAACAAATAGAAATAGTCCTGAAATTGAATAATTATTAGCATGAATTAAACATGTAGTTGGCACTTGTTCGATTGATAATATGGAATATCTATTTAATAGAAATATAACGTATAATGAGGAACATTCTTATGAACCATAAGTGAAATGACTGCTACCATGTATAACGAGAGAAATTAACAATGAATTGACAAGAAATAAATATTGTTAATGACCAAAGATATAAAAGCTAGAACTTACCGCCTTGAAAAAAACTCACGTACTCCTCTCATTGTTCTTCTTATTAACTCTATGAAATGCCTGCTCCATTCTCACTTTATTTCATGCCGCAAACCAGATGAGTAGTTAGTATTTTCATTACTCATGAACACCAGCACTAGACAATTCCCACAAAAAAGGGGAAGGAATGAAGTCGGAAAATTTTTCAAGAAGAGATGCTTTCATTCATATATTTGGATTTGCCTCCTTTGGGACTACAGTAATCACAATCAACAGAAAACATTTCAATGAAATCAATACATTTCAGGGAAAGAAGAGATGCTTTCATTCACATGTTTGGATTTGCCTCCTCTGGGACTACAGTTAGAATTACTGTAGTATCATTCGCTCTTTTTACCACTACTTTCGTAGGCACTCCAACTTTGTCCTCCATTATCTCAGTGACCTGTAGAAATTCATGAAATTACAGACCAACATTCACAATACCAAACCATAAACCCCCAAGAGCTTTATTTTTTTATTTTTTTGTTTTTGCTAGGCCGAGAGTTTCAGGCCTCACCATGTAGTCGATCATGGCTAATGACGTTTTCTAATATAGGGCATGGAACTTCTGGGGGAGGTCTCAGGACAAAATAATTGGCATTATTAATGATTGATGAAATTCAAATTTGTTTGGAAAAAGAAAATTAAAGAAGAGGAGGGGGACTTGTTTTGGTTGGGAAGGACACTATATGGGTCCTTAGCCAAAAAATAGATAAATGAGAGAGACTATCGGAATACCTCCTTTATGGTCGCAACGGGCTTGCCCCCAAATTCAATGACAACATCACCTGGACGAAGTCCAGCACGATCAGCAGGAGACCCCGGAGTTGCCTGTATACAAATTGTGGGAAAAGGTCACAAAGTCAAAACACTAGAAACATGCGTATCCATACTCATCTAGTTGAAGCATAAAACTTCGAAAGAAACTGAGGTTGAGGAAGGAAAAAAAAAAAAAAAAAAAAGAGTCCCCCTATTAGGTCAACAGTTGAGGCACGCCTTAAGATAGGCGAATAGAGGAAGAATCAAAAAATAGAAAGGCACTGCTTATATGCATTACAGTTGCACATTCAAAAATTCACTTGATCCACTTGTTCGGCAAAAGGGGGCACCATTCTCAGCGTTTCTTCAATCGCATCAATCAGGACAAGTGGGTTGGTTCGTTTTGTCTTCCTATCTACGCAATTCTGTCTTTGTTCATTCAAATTATAAAATACAAAGAGACTGAATGTCACTAATAGGCATGTTTCTTCTGTGCAACTTGAGTTCTTGCCCACCTTGATCCCACTTGAACAAGAAGACATGGTTCCGTTCCATGGTTATGCATTGGGAACAAAAACAGTGAGTTTCATCATCATGTTAACGTAAATACTGTGGTCATTATTCAATCTTATCTAAGGCTACAATTTTATCCACCCCTAACTCTTCTGTCATTTTCCATAAACTGCATCTGTATCCTAGACTTCATATCCTCTGCTAAATTGGCCACCTTGCTCATAATCGGCGCACTCATAGGCCTCCTTCCACAAGGCCAAACCACCTTAGGCGGCATTGTCACATCCATGTTACTCAAAGCATCATCTTTTTAACAAGGGAAACAAATAAAAATAATAAGAATGACAAGTCCACCAAAACACCCAAAACACGTGCCTGAATTAATCACAGCAGTATAATATGCACTGAAGACGATCTAAACCATTAACATCACAAAAGACATCATGGACACGTAATTCCAAAATGCAGCAACAATTCATCTAATAAGAGAACAGCCAAAACAGAGAACAAGCGAGAAGGAAAGTGGGAGCAAAAACAAAGTCATACCATAGGCACGAGAAGACCTTTGCTAACATTAGGGAATGTAGCATCTCTTTCTTTAAGCTGAGCAAGAATCATGTCATTAAGCTCAATCATTTTCAATCCAAGCCAAGGTCGAACTACCCTCCTGTACATCGTTGAAATTAATGACTCGTATTCCACAATGCAAAACAGCTTCCCAATGCATCGAGGAAGTTAGGTGCTATTTATGTAAACAGTGTTACAGCACAAGAAATAAAAGCAACAGTTTTAAAATGTCCGAGAGATTGAAAATGAGAATTTTCCTCTCAGTGGGGGAAGAATTGTGAAAAGCTGAATTTGGCCATTATAACGACAATAACAAACATACTCTTATAAGAATGTTTGAAATTGGATACTAGTGACTTGGCAGCTACTGTATGCAAAAAATAATTCAAATCTATTCTACCAAACAATAACACACTAAGCCTTAATCCCAGAAGTCTGTGTTAGTTATACGTTAGGAAGTTACACAGCATCCCCTTAGAGGAAGGGCTAAGCAGGGGGGACAGCGCGTAGGCGAGATGGAGGTTTAGACTCTAGAAGGATTTGGGGTTGCTCATATTTTACAAGAGATGCTTACTTATAAATCAGATCATATTAAAGCCCTACCACAGCCACCTTACTAACACTCATCTGCTTAATTATAACTAGCATCCAAGTCTAAAGTGGTCTACCTTTAGACTTCTTAACCTGAGACTTATAAACAATTAAAAGAATACTGTTATCAAGAGCTTTTACAGCCTCCAATTCTGATTATCAGCCATCCATGCTCCATGGTTCTAGAAGACCCCATTAGCAAATTTGTGAAACTGTACCAGTTAAATTATGAAATTTTTTACAAACTTACCACAACAAACTGGACTAGAAAAATCAAATCTTTCCGAGTAGTTATAAAATATAAATATACCATAAGTTACTTACAAAGTATTTACAACATTGAGGTACTGTTGGAAAGGCATAAACCATTTCTTTGGTACTGAGAGTAGAGAAGGGCACCAGATACAAGAGAATTAGGCATTTGGGATCAAGAAAAGACTTCAAGGAAGAAAATGGAGAGGAGAGATGAAATCACATGCAATACTAAATCGTCACATGATTCAACAGCTATGAGTAATTATGTGCAAAAATAACAAAGTATTACCCCTTTTTCCTGAAGTGTTCCATGATCTTTGACACTGAGTCAATTGGAACAGCAAAACTCAGTCCATCAGCATCCAATACTTTCATATTATTTACACCAATTACTTCTCCATCAATATTAACAAGAGGACCCCCTGAATTTCCCTGCATCACGAGAGAGGGGACCCCGCGGGGGGGGGGGGGGTGACAACCTTAGTATTCCAAAAAGAAATCTGGACAGAATCCATTCTCAACTCCCTTCCCAAAGTTGCAAATACTCCATATATAGATCTGATCTCAAGAGAGTATGTGGGCCACATTACCTGGTTGATTGCACAGTCCGTCTGCAAGTACTCTCTCCGTACACCTCCAAGACCCAAATCGCTGCTTTTGCGGTCAACGCAACTAGAATGCAGAAAATGGAAACAAAAAGATGGGAGGGATTACCAACAGCAATGCTAAATATGCCTGCCCATAATTCTACAGCAATATTAAAAGAACCTCAGGCAAACAATTGGGTTTTGACACACTCAAGACAAATCCTGGGCCTTCATTAGACAATAGGGAAAAAGGAAACAGGGGAAAAAAAGATGCAATTAAATGTCATCTCAAACTATACAGACCTTATAATACCAGCTGTCACTGTATTTTGGAGTGAAAGTGGACAACCCATTGCTATTACCCATTCCCCAGGGCGAAGCTTGCTTGAAGAGCCCAGCTTTGCTATTGGTAGTGGAGTTCTGGATTTGATTTTCACAATAGCAATATCAGAATGAAAATCAGCATTCACCACCATACCTTCAAATGTCCGGCCATCTTGGAGGGTCACACCAACCTACAACAATCATCACTGAACCTTTAAAACTAAAACCGCACTATGAGGTTAAAGGAATCGCAACCACTATATATGTCCATCAAAATAAAGTTCAAAGGGAAGGATCAAAGATCACCAACCGACACTATAACAGTGAGATTGGGGTGGTCAAAACAAAATTATAACCCATATACTTAAAATAGGTCTTTCTCGAGTGCAGGTTTTCAAACAATGTTTTTGCATAAATGGTTAAAATTTAACTATCGTGGTTCATATCACTTATTGCTGACTGATGGCCTAACTGGGTGTGCCATGCAACAGGTGTACTGGAGCTGTAGCTCTCTCTCCCTCCACCAATTTTCCAACCAAATGAAACCCCTCCCCCCTTTCTCTAGAATTTGAAATACAGAAAAGAACTGTGGCCCATCCTCACACAGTCCTGATAACCAATTTCAATACACAATTATTGCCTTGGTGAATATATGGAACATGATTCGTAAGAGTGTTCAGCTAATTTTCATGATTTCTGAAGTTCAACAATTTGCACAGAAGGAATTATTAAGAGAAAGCACTGCTAACACTAAGCACATTGAAATGGGGGCAACAAACTTGAGTTTTAAACTAACCTTCCCTTTTGTAGCATTCATGCCTTGCAAATCAGCAACAACATGAGCACAAGTTAAGATGGTACCATCAGAAGCGATGATGGTTCCAGAGCCTATACTCTTTCCAAAATTCAATCCATGAAAACCTACAAAACACAGAGTTTAGACTACTCAAGCAACCATAATGCCTTAAAGAAGTCATATCCATTTATCAAAACCTACCCTGAGGAACTGATAGATTGACAACAGCAGGGCCAACGCTTGAAGCTGCGGTGGCGATAGTATCCCTGCCAAAACACCCAGAACAGCATTTTGAACCACCTCCAGCTTCTCCTGAAGGTTCCTTACTTATATCTGCCACGGGACTTCTACAAAAGATTATTGGGAGATTTCCTACAAGTATAAATATTGAATGGATGAATGAGGATAAAGCATGCCACAAATTACAGCAACCGTTATAGAGAAGGGGTCAAACCATTAAGAGAAGGGTTCCACGAACTGAATGAACGGCCAGGCATTGTCTCTTGCATAGTTCTCCATGGTATTGATAGAGAATCCCGATATGGTACAGGAATGGAAACCCACAATGTTGCTTCTAAGCATTCATGAAATGGTCAGAAGATGTAATTAGTAACTGAAGATAACTATAGGGATAGAGAACAACAGATGTTCTTGGACTCAGAAAACTAAAACCCACATTCAAATAGGTTACCAAACCAGCTCTCTCCATGGAGCTTTACCGCATGAACTTCAAATACAGACCCAAAACAACAGTAAACATAAAATGAAATAAGACCTAAGGTTAAAAAATCATTTCCTTTTATTTTCTCAATGTTAAGCGCAACCAAACAAAGCATGTGAAAAAGGCTGAAGGAGAATGGGTCCTCACTAGAATTCTTATCACTGTTCAAATACAGCAAGCCAGTCCCGGAAGCCGCTAGAGCTGCTAGCCGGATGAACGAATCTTTGTTAGATGCTGCAAGCTTCCTCTGTGATGGAAAATTGAACATTTTGCATCATATTCAGCCGCTTTAAAAAAGCAAAACATTTGCAGACAAATTTCATCATAGGTAATGGAAGATAAATGTCCACAACATATTGAAACAAATCAGATTCAAAGAGTGGAATAATCTGGCTCTTACCAGTGCATGACTCATGATGAAAGAAAGCTGCTTGCTTTCTTCCACGAAAGACTCGAAAACCCCCCGAAAAACCCTTGGATCACGAGTTCGGAAGCAAATTGCAAATTTGGGCTTTCAGCGATGGGCCAAACAAATGGGCAAATAGCAAAGAGTCCGTTGAGATTAAAGGATTTGCAATATTATTAGTTTATTTATATTCAAAATGACATCATTTAAATTTTTTTTTTTAACTTTTTTTATGTATGTTATACCTAAATAAAATGTAGCTGTTAAATTAAAATTAAACCATATATATATATATATATTGTCGAAATTTACCGACCCAAAAGTAATGCATTGTATCGTCAGTTTTGACGTGATAATTTCTTAATTTACTTTGCTTTAATTTCAACAATACTAACCAGGAGCCCCGCACTCAGCTGAGCCTATTTTAGCACTTTCTTTATATATATACCACCTAAATTTTAAAAAAGTATGAATTTAAAATTTTAAATAATTTTAATTATTGTATTTTTTTCATTTGTTCAAAACTCTTTAAATTTATAAATTTATCGGTATTCAAATTAAAAAAAAACCCTAAAATCCCCTTCTTGTTACGACCAAGCACAAGCTTTTCAATTTACCATATTTTTACCATAAAGTCTCTGGCCTCCTTCGTTGGCGCGCACTTTTTATTCCAAATATACCCTCAAAAACAGAATTCAAAATCAGCTATTAAATGAAAGGGTGCTTTATTAGGAAATCTAGTGAATAAGTTTTTCTGTAATTCAAATTTCAAATAATTTTCTTTGTTTCCATAGATATGGCCATTAAATTTTCTTCCTAATTTCCATATTTATCATTGGTGTCCTCTTTTTATCCCGAATCTATCCTCACATTAAAAATTATCATCAAAACAGATAGTAAACGAAAGGGGGCTTAATTAGGAACTCTGGTGAATAATTTTTTTCCCTAATACAAATTTTAAACTGCTATTATTCTTTCCATATATGCGAATCGAACCATTTCAGTTTCTTCCTCATTTCCATGTTTATCTATTTGATTCTTTTCACGTGCTAAATGTATTTTTAACCTTTACTAGGACTATGATAGGGAATGTGCACATCCGTCCGTCCAAATAAGACTTATCACTTGTCCGGGATTAACTTCGTACTAGTCAAAGTATCTGATTTCAACCATATAAATTGAAATAGTCGGTAGAACAGTAGCTTCTATACAATTTCATAATGTTTCGGATGCGGTGCTTTCTTTTTTAATCGTTGCTTCACGTTTTGGTCAATTTGTATGCATTCACTGAAAGGGAGTGATAATATTATTAGAAAAATAGAAAATAAAAGACGGGTTATATATTACCTTCTCGTCTTTTGGGGGTTTATGAGGAGAAATTAAAAGGGTACTTCATTCTTGATTACGAGTCGTAAAGAAAAAGAAGCAGAGAAAACCTAATTATAAAAGCTTTGAGACATGTAATTTAATATTATATTTTTTATTATTTGCAAGGCAAACCAGGCATTTCTAAAATTTTATTAAAGCCATTTTCCTTCCCCAACACTTTGATTGGATGGAAGGATTTGGAGAAAATGAGAGAGATTTGGTGGATGAATACAGATTCTTTTGATTGCAAGTTTCATGGAGTGGAGAAAGGAAGGGATTTGAAAAGAAACGAAGGAATCAAAATCTCAAACTTTCCGGTTTCATTCATTTAAAAGTGAGATGATTTGGAGGCATGATAAAATCAGAGGTTTTATTCTTTTATTCCTTTCCCATACTCCTTTCTTTGTCTCATCTATTAAACTCGCAATTACGGGATTTTGTGCCCATCCTTTTGAAAAGAAATGAAGGAATCAAAACCTCGAACTTTCCTTCTGGTTTCGTTCATCCGAAAGTGAGATGATTTGGAGGCATGATAAAATTGGAGGTTTTATTCCTCCATTCCTTTTCCATACTCCGTTCTTTGTCTCCTCTATTAAACTCGCAATTACGGGATTTTATCCTCATCCTTCCGAATTCCTCCCCTCCAAATCCTTCCATTCAGGAATGAGTAAAAGGTACTCCAATCAATCTACGGAAGTGGTATCTCGCTAGGCTGAGAGACATTCACGATTAGGCGCGATGAGAATGACTCGTCGCATAGGTGGTTCACATTGAGTGCAATAGAATTCAACCGACTTCATTAAGTTGAATAAATTATAAGAATTTTCGGCCATTTGAAATGAGGGTCATTAAGTCAATTAATAATTATAATACTTATTATAAATAATTAAATATTAAAGTTTTTAAGGCCCAAAATGAATAAAACTGTGTAATCTGCAAAAATTTGAAGGCAAAAAATTAATAATAATTGTGTTGTTTTATGAGATCAAACAATCCTCGTGATGAAAAATATTGGGAAATAATGTTGTAAAAGAAAAAAAAACAACCGTTGTGATTATAAAGTAAGGAAATTTCCAACCAGTCTCTCTCTCCTCCTTTTCCCTCTTACGTTCTAGAGAGAAAGGCAGTTTTTTTTTTTTAATCAAAGTTAATCTAACAAGAATAAGAAACTCAAGAAGAAAGAACGGGTCACCACAGAATTGCACTCTTGCGTTGTATTGGTATATGAGGAAGGACATCCCTAGCTTATTTGTAATATTTAAGCATTGGTTCAACGGGACTAGAATATGAAAGTGTGTCATACCTAATATGAAGAAAATAGGTGCACAAATTGACTTATAAATGGAACCAATCCTTTTCTTACGATCCCTGTGAGATTTTGATCCAGCTTTGTTATTTGATTTTAATAAGAAAGCCTTCCCCAAGTCTCATCGCTTGTGATTTGCTTTATTTTGTTGGTTTTAGCCCTTTTTCTCCTCACCAAAGAAACGGTAAAGATAATTCCTCCTGTTCAAAAGAGAGTTGTCATATGTGCAGCATGGCTTTTGATCTTTTCCTTTAGTGCGATTCTGTCCTGATTTTGAATCTCATCTTACAAAGGATTTTCAGAAACTGCTGAAGACATGGAAAGGGAGATTTGAGGCGAAAACAAAGTGAAAACCTTGAACCAAACAACAATGGCGAACGGTGGTCCATGGAGAGTGGAGAAGCTTGTTCCCCATGGTCTCCTCTTCGACATATCCTCCAGACTCCCTGTCAAGACCCTTTTGAGATTGAGGTGCCTCTCCAAGTTCTGGGGCGACCGCTTGGCTCGCGTTGTTGGTTTCGGATACGTTGGCTCTAAGAAGGAGTACATGGTGCTCCGATCCTTCTACGGAACTGGTCTGTCTCTAGGCTGGGAGACAGTGACCATTAGGTGCGACGAGAGTGACTCGTCGAGTAGGTGTATGACATGGAGAGAGCTTCGAGATGATTCCCCTTGCGCGAACAAAGGCAACACAAGACATAAGCCTGTTTTTGCTAATGGATCTTTGCATTGGAACCCAGACTCGGTGGGTTCGATGGTTGCTTCGTTCTGAGGCCGGGAAGTTCTGGTTTCTCGAGCCGCTACCGCCACCCTCGGTGGTGAGCTCGTTCACTTCTACTCTGGTGGGAATAAGAGGTGAGGTTTCGATAGCCGACTGTTATAATGCCATGAACATGTGGATTTTCGAGGGTGGGAGGAGGAGGAGGAGAAATCGCGAGTCTGGCTAAAGGCGTACGCCATTGATTTAGATCCATCTCTTTGAGTTTTCCTGTGCCGCTGGACTTTGAAGATACGAGACGGGTGTACCTACTACTAAGGCATTGAGAACAAGACAGTTGCTGCTGCTAATTTAGCCACTTTGATTCAGATATGCAATTACACTGATGGCTAGTCCTGCTTAGCCTGCATGAAAGCAAGTGAGAAATGAGAAGGGGGAGGGAGCTTATAAAAAAATCTCATCTCAATTTCTTTTATAATTTTCTTTTATAGTGGAGTTTTATCTTTTTGTTCCTCCCCCTTTTCTTCCAAAAAAGGGGGTCCAGATAAAATTGATGAAATGGAAGAAATCAAAGTAAATGGGAAGAAAGTAAGTGAAAACAGTAAAAAAAACAACCGAATTAGATTTTAAAGCGACATGCTATAAAAATGACTCGGTTTTGGAAACTTATTATCTAGATGAGAATCCAAAAAATTTAAAGTTAGAAACACTTAAAAACAAAGAAGATAATGAACTGTATTCTTTTTATTTTCAATTTCCCTTATTTACTATTTGCTCTATTCGATGCAGGATTTTATTTCCCAACACTGAGTCATAATCTGCTGTTTATTTTTTTTCTTTTTTTCTCTTCTTAAATTTTTTTTTTCGATTTGTAATAGAAGAGCCTTATTACTTTGTTTTCATTTAGAGTGTATGATCCATTTGCTTAATGTAGTTTACCTGTATATATTATTGGTAAAACTTGGGTGCCATCCTACTTTTTAAAAGTTGTTTCCATTAAAGGTATTGAAATGAGACTCATACAATAGATTTCCTTTAAAAGTACGGTTTTTTTTAAATACTTTTTATCTTTTTATCATAAAGTCTCTGCCTGCCTTCGTCCTCCCCTCTCTCTCCGGTGTGCACTTTTAGTCCGAAATATACCGGCAAGAAAGAAAAAAGGAAAAAAAAATAAAAATCAGCAATTAAATGAAAAGGAGCTTTATTAGGAAATCGTCTGAATAAGTTTTTTCCAATTTCAAATATTTTTCATTGTTTCCTCATATATCGAAACTGGCCATTTAATTTTCTTCCTAATTTCCATATTTGTCATTGGTTTCCTCTTTTTATTCCGAATCTACCCTCACATGAAAAAAAATATCGTCAAAACAGATGGTCGATGAAAGGGGGCTTAATTAGGAACTCCAGTGAATAAGTTTCTTTTTCTTTTTCCCCCCCTAATTCAAATTTTATGTCGTCACCGGTTTCTTCCCTGCATTGCAACTTATTTGGCCAAAGAACTGAAAACAGATGAATCCATTTTCTTAGCGGGCTTCTACCGCTGACTCGATCTTGTCGGCAAGAAGATTAAAATTGGCACCTGAGGCATAAAAGATTGGACTAGGATCCCCTTAATTTCAGATCCTTCGAGTTCGGGCGGCTCCATTTGATTTTCATGAACTTTTCAATAATTTTAACCCGTCTGCCCTAGAGTGCTCGTGAGAATGAAGTTGCACGGTAATAATTTGGATTGAAAATCATAAAATTCCATATTTGGATTGAAGATGGATGAGGTTTGAGGTCCATTACCAAAGCTAAGCTAAATAATAATATCATAAATTGGTTCAAATTTTGTTGGCTGGTTCTGCTCTAGTTCCTGTAGTTCACAGTCATGCATTTGCATTAGTGGTGTTTGAAAAAAAATTTGTACAAGGCGTTTGAAGATGTCTCTGATTGTTATTACAGCACATTGGTGCGAGGCAACCCGAAAAAAAAAAACCAAAAAAAATAAATAAAATCATAAATACAAAGGGATTGTCATAATATCTTAAACCAAGCAAGCAAGCAATTCCTAGCCTTACCTGAATGGAGATAGAGGGTTTGGAGTGCTTTTGAGCTTCGAGCTTCTAAGCTCTTTACAGACATGATCCAACATGCCCAAGAAATCTCGTACGATCACGAAAATGCGAAGTGGATTTGCTTCTTCTTTGCTCACATCTCCGTGGAAGTATTCCGTAATTTCTCTAACATGCAGTAGGACCTTACCTTCGTCTTCCTGCAACTCCTGTAGGTTCTTCTCTGCGTAAGTCAGGAACACTGTCATGGAGTGGGAGAAATTTCCAATTCTTTCATCCGTGAAGTCTTTTTGTATTAGATTTTGTAACTTGGCCATGCCATCGGATAGGATGGAGACTGAATTCGCGAGAACATCCAAGTCTATGGATGCAGTCTTCTTCACGTTACATAGCTCGGTGCTCAGGCCGGAAACAAGGTCTAAGCCCATCCTTCTATAATCTTCTTCCATTTGCTCTACAGTTCTGTTGTTGTTCCTCGGACTCAGCTTCCCCATAATGCTCTCCGACACCCTCATTCCTTCAGATCGGATCATTTCCTGGACAACAAAGTGGAGCAAGGTAGTTTTACCATCTGTGCCTTTCACGTCAGCAAGCTTTAGGAGCGCATCAAGCTTGAATGCTCTAGCACCTCCCCTGACTGTTCCGACGTTCATTCTGTTTCCGGTTTTGAGTACAGCTTCGAGCAATTTCAAGAAAAGCCGGTTTGATCTGAGTTCATGGCATGCCTCCTAGAGGGAGAAAAACGCACAAGAGAGAGTTTATGGAAATGTTGGCTTTCATTCAAAGCGTAAGTGAACTATGTTCAGATGCTTACCTCCAGCATTGAAAAGGACTTTCTGAGATGAACTACCTCATCTTCAAAGGTGTCTCTATAAAGCATGGATTCTATCCTTTGAAAGGCAAGTGGTACATTCAGCATTACCTTGACAAGCCTCTCGGCCGAACCCAGCTCGTCAATGTCTCCTTTATAGCCATCCAGCTTAGCTTCTTCTTCTTTGGTGGGTACCATCTTAGCCAGTGCCTCCAATTGTTGTAAGCACAAGCCATCGCCTGCTTATTAGTATAAATTTTAAATGAATGCTCAGCTGGTAGTTTTGTTGATTGTTGTGTACTTGTTCACCCAGTAGTGTTCTAGTATAACTAGCACTTATAGGATGAAGTTCTCTTAAGAATGAAGTATTCTAATTTTGCAGCTAAATGAATGAATACCATGAAAACTTGCTCTTGCTGTCCCATTGTTTACGTTCAAGACTAATTTTAGGTTATTCTTTTTATTGGCAAGTTGAGGATGGAGCATTTGAAAGAAAAAAATGCAGGCATATTGTTGCCATGCGAAAAATGAAGCCGTACTACCTCGTAGAAGTGCAGCACAGATTTGCTCAGCAGTGACATTTAAGGCTTTCGAGAGTATTGTGATATTCTGTAGTCTCTTGGGATCAAGAACATGCTTGCTTGGAGAAGGGCTCTTGCTCTTTGCTTCGTCATTTTTCATCGAACTCTGAAAGTTGTACCCAAAAAGTGACTCAATCATTTCCTCATCGAACCTGATCAATGAGCCATAGATTGTTTTACATCACCTAGTCATGAAATGTGGGCTAAAAATGAGGATAAAGTTCAACTTACTCGAATGAGCTTGATCTCAACTTGTCCCACACCGTCGAACGATCCGGTGCAGCCCTAACTTTGTCCCAGTGAAGCGGTTTCAACTTTGGAAGCGGAACGCCGCCTTTTCCCAGTGGTGTAAACTGTGGAAGATGAGATGGCGGAGGAGGCGGGACCTTGCCATTTCCTTTAAGAAATGGTGGAGGAGGTGGTGGAGGAACACTAGCCATGCACGTAGGAGGTTTGAGAGCTTGGCTTGATCCTGAAGAAGAATTTGAATTTCTAGGAGAGGATGAAATCAGCAATGTTGAAGAAGTTGACGGTTTTGATGCTAATCGAATAGAAGCAGAAGAAGAATATTGGGAAGGAATTTGAGGGGGCGGTGGCGGAGAAGGTGGCAGGCTTCTGACTGTTGGATTGGAAGAACATGAATCTGTCACCGCATTCATTTTTGGTATCCATGGAGAATGGGAAGAATTCGACTCTGAATTTGAAGCACTAACCGATATGAGGTCTTGGGTTGTCCTTAAACTTGTTAAGTTAAAAGATGGAGGTGGAGAAGGTGGTGATATATTTGAGACATTTGGAGAACAAACTTCCATTTTCTCACTAGAGTTGCCAGCAGAGGCATTGGAAAGAGGGCCACTCGACGATTGAGAATCACAGAAAGAATGAAAAGATTCATCATCAGATAGATTTGAAACACCAATGTCTCTCATCTTATCTTCATATATAAAGTTACAACCATGGTCAGATTCATATTTCATGGACTCTTCATCTTCAGATTCACATTTTACTGATTCTGCGTCCCCATGAACCGATTTAATCTCCTTAGTCGATGAACAACTCACACCGTCACACTCTACATTTACTGGTTCCATATGCAATGGAGAATCAAACAAGTTCTCATCTAATTGTAAGTTCGAAGTTTCTGTAATTTGTTGATTACAATAGTTTTGTCCCTCTATACCTGTTCCTACTGAATTGAGATTCAAATGTTCGAGCACTGGACTGAGACTTACCTTGCTACCCGAATGATCGGAAGTTGCATCCCTTGATTTACCTCTGTTCCCTCTGTTCTTGCTGTACATCGGCATTGTTCTTCCTGATCTCTTCCGGTATCTTCTGAATTTAAGGCAGACCCAGAAGAGTCCAAGCACAAGGATAATGAGGGCAACTCCAGCAGACACAAGAACTGCTACAACTGCGGGCTTAGATTTATCCCTACCCTTGTTGAGGACCTTTTCGGGTGGCGGGGTGACCTTGGAACGATGCAATCGTGGATGGGAATGTATATGATGGATAGACGACATTGGAGCAGGAGCTGGGGGTTTAGGTTCAATTGAGGGTGATGGAGAAGGAGAAGGTGCTAATGGCACAATTCGGGTTTTTGTGTTGAATTTCTTAAAACCAAGCAAAGCGCTGAACTTTTTGAAGAACAAAGCTTCCTTTCCTTCAGTCTCATCATCTCCTGAGACTTTCTCAAACTGGGTCTCTCTCCCATCTCCACTGTCCTCCATGAAATAGAGCCCCTGCTGGCCATGACCGAGGAAGCCCCTGAATGCATTCAATGAGGCCTCAACAGTCACAATGCGGGCACTTTGTAAAGAAGTGGTGAGCATGACAATGGTGAGGATCATGTGGAGAATCTCACAACTCATGTTCTTCCAGCCACAGAAATCATCAGGTAATCTACACCCCAACTTTCTGCATATAAATCTGGACTTTTTTTCTTTTGGTTTCAATTTATTTGTCAGAAAGTGGGAAGTAATATTTGGGGGGTCTGTTCTATGGTATGGGTGTTGAACAAGATCTGGTCCTGAAAACCTTTAATGCTACTCCAAGGAACCCCTGAGACTGGCAGTTGTGTGGTTGTAGCAGCAGGCCTTTACTCCTTTCTGTTCCCTGTCCTCTCATCTCTACTTTTCTCCATTAATCCCCCCCCCCCCCCCCTGCAAAGTAGTTTTCCTTTGTAATCTCAGCCTGTGATTTTCCTTTATTACCTTACCAGCTGCATTCGTTTTTATTTTGGAGAATCCTAGCATGTCTTTGAACTCAGTACTAGCAAAGTCTTCTGGGGCTTTAGCATTAGTTTTAAAAAACAAAAAGAATCAACACCTCGCCTCTCCCAAAAAAAAAAAAAAAAAAAAAAAGCATGGCAGCTTATGAAATCTGATACATGGGTTTTGCAGGTTGGATGAAGCTTTTTGCAGCTTAACACTCATAGAGCATTGCAGGTGTTGTAGGGTCCTATTGGTTGGACTTGTTTTCTCTCTTAGGACAGTTTCCTCCTACCCCATTACCATAGAGAAGGAAAGAGAGGGACCATCTCCTTTTAATGTGATATTGGTACCGTGGAAAATATTGTGTTAGGGTTGATAATGCAAGTCTTTTTCTGGCACTTTTTGTTTTTTATCTGCAGATAGCAAGAGGCTTTGTTATAGGATCACAGTGCAAGATCCTTGGTTTGGTAGGATAACTAAAGCAAATTTACCTATATTGAAAAGGGTTAAGCCAAGACGCCTAACAACAACCCCCACCCCCACACCCCCCCCCCCCCCCCCCCCCCCCCCCCCCCCCCCCCAACGCCCCTAACAAACACCGCAAATAGAGAGCTACACGCACATACGGGGGAGTATCCTTATATGTATATATATATATATATATGAAAGACTAAGTACGTACCATTGAGGCCATTCTGAAATTATTATTATTATTTTTTTCTCTAGTCACCTATATTCAAATGCCAAATAGCCTCGTTTAAATCTAATTTGAGCTAGATGAACCCACAAGAGGGGTAAAGCTCTTTCAACGCCATTCTGAAAATTCTAACCATATAAATCGAAAGAACTTAAAAATTCTAATTTTCATATAATTTGTGAATGCACACCATATGTATGGAGAAAGAAAAAACTCAAGACAATTCAATACTTCACTATTTTAAGAAAGGTCTTATATATTATCAAACTTCATAAAAATGGTCATGTCCTCGTATTTTCCAATGTTCTTCCAATCTGTAAAATTAGAAGTTTTAAAAATAGATCCAAATGATATGTCTTTGCCTCTTTCATAGATAAGGAATTCAAGAAATTTACTAGACTCCTTAATCCATATCTATACACACTCCAGTATATGTTGTGGTACTCTCCATAATTAGGTAGTGTCACCTCAAAGTACGTTGTTTTGGTGAAAAAACAAAATGTCTATCCAAAATTGTTTTTCAAAACAAGGTAAATTTAGGATGACACTATGCAATTAGGTAATAGCACGTTGGATAGCATTTTCCTATATATTTTTGTGTGTGCATGTGTGTGAAATGATAATATTCACCCATCTACACAAATCAACAAAACTATAGGCTCACATGAGACCGCATAAACATATTTTGCATGACGGCTATTTTGATGGGATCTTATCAATAATCGAATGTAGCTCAAATTTTACCAACCATTAGTGAAAGAGTGATGGTTTAATCCGACGGTCTGAATCTATTTATCTTACTCATACGGAATGTATAAGCTTTGATGATGTACTTGAACACACGGATAATTTCAAGGTTTTTCTCGGAATGCTCCAAAAGGGGAAAATTTGTCCAAACGCACCCCACATTTTCAAAGCTTTATGTGCCTATCCCATTTTTGCAAAATCGAGTTTCATTTCCGCGATTTCTCTCCTTCCCACCTTGACATGATGGGTGCAGCAACGTTTTAGAGCACGGAAACCTAAAATCGCGGATCACGTCCACGAATTTTTTTTTCAATTTTCCCTGACAAATCTAGTAGGCCGTTGACATGTCTAAAACTATTTTGAAATTACACCTGTTAACCGCGATTTGAGATCTGGAAAAATGCTGACATGAAGCTCGATTTTAAGAATCGAGCTTAATGTCTGCGATTACATTTTGTATATATATATGCATCCCTCGCGGGACTTCTAACTCGCCGTGACATGTGAGGGAAGATGTTGTTTTCATCCTTTTCTCATGCTTCTTCAAAGCTCTGATGGACTCATGCATGATGTTTATTCAATCCAACGATGCTACCCTCAAATCTTTGCTTGACTAAATGTGCTTGCTATTATTTCCCAAATGCAACCTGTATAAAGTATGTCTTGTGTTTTGGTGCCCCGCCACACTTTGGGTCGGGAGCATCACCGACATATTCTCCGTGCCCTTTGTATAATAACGACATTGTACAGAATATGCTGCTAATGTTTACGCGGTATAAAGTATAACGTTGCAGATTTACGTGAATATTGATCTGATTCAGTACCCACCGAAGCAAGCTATAGGTGTGTACAGTCAGTTCCTAGTAAGCAATCGTGGAGCTGATGATTATTTGACACGAATGGCGAATCGCAATGTTCCTAGACCAAGCAGCCTCATACTAGCTTTGCAACACTATCATGCACGGGGCTACCTGTAGGGTAGGTTTGATTTGAATGCGGGCGTCGATAACCACGGCGGTTATGACGATCAATGCTACTCGCTGTTGAATGAAGTAACGTATAATTCATACCTAGGCAGTAGTTCGGCATCGCAAAATATTCAAAGCATGTAATTTGAAAATCCGCCGGTTAAGGTTGATGATGATGCACCAAACAAGGAAAAAGGCATCTCCTTAGGGTCCAACGATAGCGATGCAAATGATTCAAACCCGATTGGGGCCGCTCTGAATGTCAGCTTTACACATCTCCCTTAGCCAAGCTTAGAATTTTTTACTACAAGAGAGGAATAGCTGTCAACATATGAATAGCCCTATCCCTACCTTCATTCCAAGTATGGACGATCTATGGGTAGGGTTGGTGTTTGACACGAAGAAAACACTACAACGCGTTGTTCGCTATTATTACATCCGAATTTGCAAAGAGTTCAGTGCTAAGCACTCGGATCCAGAGTTACTAGTGCTGATTTGCAAAAATGCTCAGAGGTCAAGATGTTGTTAGAGGCTTTAACCGCACTTTAGCAAAAAGGAAAAGGATTGGATTGTGACCTGATATATAGGGGAACATACTTATGTTGTTGCTAGGAGCAACCGGGACCACTTTAGCATATCAGCAGCGACGATTTCCGAGCTCATTAAGAAGAAAATGCGGCTGCAACCAAGTTACAAAGTGAGTCTCATACAGGAAGATGTTCACTAGGAGTATAAGCATCAACCAACGTACAAAAGGACGTGGTATAGGAAGTAGAAGGCTCTTGCTAAGCTATTTGGAGATTGGAATCCTTCAATACACTACTCAGGTTTCTTTCCAAAGTTATGCACTATAACCCTGGGTCAGTTGCCTTAATTCAAGCAAAACCCAGTGGTACAACACCTGGCACTAGAACGATGCAGAGTGTGTTTTGGGTGCTCAATGCATCGATTGAAGGGTGGAAGCACTATCATCCAGTCATTGTTGTGGATGGGACCTTCCTGGTTGGAAAGTACAGAAGTGAAATCCTCATTTTAATGGGGGTATTGATGGCAGCAAGCAAGTGTACCCCTTTGTATTCGCGGTCATGAGTGAGGAGACATCGAAGAATTGGGGATGTAGTTGGAACAACTCCTCGCACAATTCGACCTTCGTCGAAGGGCCGCCACCACTAATCGTAACTACATGGACGTCAAAGAGGAGACCCAACAAGATCTCGATATCCTACAATATGAAAGGTATGCGTCTTCTCATGCCACCTCTCCACCAATGTAGTGATTAGCGTGTGGTCGATTCTAATGCCACCCAACCTGTACACACCATATAATCCACGCTGCTATAGCATATCAAAAAGGCAAAAACTAGGGACCACAGCTCTCCTAAATGTCATATCCTCTTGTCTAACTTCTAATTGCTAGTCTATAGTTCTGTTTCAAATGGCCATCGATCGATGCACGAGATATAAGGTAAGAATCAAAGGGTCCAATGGGTTGGGGGTAATGTGATGCACCATCTGTGCCATAACAAACTTAATTTAATAATATGCACATTGATAAAAAGTTAACATTGAATAACTCTCCAATAATATAGTATAGTCAACCATGATTGAAATAAACATATATAAATTAAACAAAAGCGAACAAAGTAAACATCAACTAATAAAATTGAATAAATCACCTAATTTTAAGTGCTCCTGGCAACCAAGAATAATATCACGGAACCCCACAAATTTAATTGGCCTAATTTTAGAAGCTCCACTAATCCGTCAAAACTATTGGCCCTATTTTTGCATGCTCCCAACTGTTACATAAAATAAATAAATTAGTACAACCCAATGTCCCATGGTCACAACAGTTCAAGCACAACCAACACAATATTATTGTAACAAATTTATTGCGCCAATTTTCTATGGTCAGTCACAGTAGCTCAAGAATAATTAAACACAACACACACCATGCTTTATAACATATAAAATAACATAGGGAGGGATCAGAACAATATATCGAACCTTCAAAATAGTTTGAACCGAAATGCTTTAGATAAGGAACACTTGTGGGCCAATTGATGAATTTTTAGGTTCACGTGATAAGTTATGTAGGGATTGAAAAATAACTACAGATGCTATAGGAAAACGATGTATTAGCCATGGATTTTTTTTATCACTAAAAAGAAACAATATGTTGTTGAAGCCTTTTAGTGACAAGCTTCCATTACTAAATTTCTATTATTGATATCCCAGTGACTTAAAAGCCTTTAGTAACGGAATAAATGTTCCATTGCTGTTAGTACCTTCTCTAGCAACAGAGTATCCATTGCTATATTTTTTTTAATCTGTCACAGAAACTGGTAACAAAAGGTAATTTGAATTATGTTGAAAGCATTATTAACAATCGAATATCTATTAAAGAAAGTGGTTGTTGTAACTAGTAAACGATGTGCTGAAAGTTTTATCAGCGAACTAAATACCAGTTGCTGATACCTTTCGCTTATCATAAACAAAATACCGTTCTCAATTAGATTCAGTTAAGATGTCTTCAGATTTCGTCTCCATGAATGACATTGCACTCAAACTTTAAGTGAAGGGATTTGAGTATATCTAATTAACACTTAGACATTTAAGCATTCCTAAGTAATAAGTTCAAGGGCTTATCATATCTTTCGCTTAAAATAGGAAGTATGGTATAATGTAGGGAATAACAAGTGTCAGCTTCCTCACATGCAGTTTTAGACCAGCGATCGCCCAATAGCCCTCAAAGTCTTAGAATCAACAGTTGCTTAGCGACTTTAAAGGCCTACAGTCTTATCCCTAGCAACTGCCGACCACTAACTGCAATAAACCAGGGATAATAAACCTCCCTAATTATTAAAAGGTTAAATATATAGGCACTAAAAATATCAGAAAATCCGAACATGAAAAGGTGTGCTCTTGTGTCCTCCTTCTTCCTGGCCTCACCGAACCCGTTGACCCATAATCATTAACTTTCTAATTTATTTTTTCTCATCGTAAAAAAGAATTCTAGACAATTAACAAGAAAAGAGCGACAAATCTCAAAAGGAAGTTTCAACTTTTTTTTTTCTTGCTAATTGAGCTGAAGTACGCCAAAAAAAAAAACATATCCGGGTTCCACTTGTCGATATACTTTCCTTCTCTAGACATAGAGCACACAGAATAAGGAGGGATCAAGCATATCTCCTATGATTCCTTTTAATTTGGTGCAGGTGGACTCAGAATGCAGAGGTCCTATTATTTCTAAATGAAAATTTTAAGTGTACACCTTTTATATCGAAAGGATAATATTATAAAATTTGTGTGATTTTTTTTAATGAGTATTTTGGTTAAATAATAATATGAAAACATATAAATTTGCCATGTGAATACCTTTTGTATGAAAGGTACGAGAAGAATGTAAATGTAGTATTACTTATCTCAAAATTCATCCCTTTGTATCCTCATTACGTTTAAATATTTTTAAACATATATACACACACACACAAATATATATATATATATATATATATATATATATATATGAGTAACACTCTACTTGTATAATTTTCACTTGAAGATGATTGTCACGAAATTTAAGTGGTTTATCTTGTGGATTATTTTGATCAAGCAACAATAACGGAGCTACTTAACTGCTAATAAATAAGTATTTTTAATTAAAGGGTGCATAAAAAACATACAAATAATATTATTATAAACATTATGTTTGATTGTGAGATGAGCTTTGACGCAATTAATAATGTTATTGTCTTATAACAAAGAAGATTACGTCTTCGAGTTTTGAAAAAAATATTAGATCTTGTGTTTAACGAGTACCTAATCCCGGCTAAATCGCAAGGAGGGTCATGCTAATAAATTAATTAACAAGCTTTTATAAAATTAATCATGCAGACAAATAATGAGGCTTCAACTTGTTGATGCTTTTTCATGCCAAATCATGACTTCAAAATATTAAAAACCCTACTTTTGTCAGTGTGGAGTTAATTAAAAATCAATTAAAGAAGCTGCCAAACGAATACGAGGCAGCTGGTCAATGAATGCATGTGCCATCACCTGATTGGTCGAGCTGGACTGGAGCCAGCCACTATCTCTGCGGATCTTTAGCCTTTCTTTTGGGCCCACGTGGCGCTCTACGGTCTAGGCCCTTGCCCTCCTTCGAAGATCACAATAAAGAGAGGACAACCAAGGTGATCTTGATCGGACGGCCAGAATACTGGAGGATACCAACTAAACATGGACTGGACCACACAGTATAAACTAGCACAAGAGACAGCTCACCTCTTCGTCGGTGGTAACACCAGATTCCACCTGTCTAAAGAACTGGACATCCCTTCGCAATTCTCATCCTTAACGCGTGGCAGCTACGCGCGCAAGTGCTTCTATCGAGCCAAGTTTGAGCAGCCGATTGATATAGTTCTGGCTGACTGAAAGTGTGTTGGCAGTGTGCTTCTACCTCACGTGACTAGTATGAAAAAATATGTATAACCTTGTTCAATATTTGGCGTAGTTTCTGAGCCGATTAATAGAATATACAAATTTTTTTTTGCATATTCTTAATTATCCTCTTCAATTGCTTTTATTTATTTATTTTATTTCATTTATTTCCCACAGAATTCATGAGCTTTGATGATGGCACTCTCTTTTTTTTTTTTTTTTTCGAAGAGACCATACAAAAAAATGAGATTAAAATAAATTAACGCCGCTAGCTGAGTTAAAATTACGTTGAGAGGCACCTTTGAAATAGTAAAACTAAAAAGTTCTCTCGCATCATTATTTTTTGGGTGAGTGTGACGCACGCGCTCATTGGGTTTTAGAGTAAAACTTCCCCCGCATTCCGAAGGGGTAAAGGTGGAGTCGAGGGCCCACAAAACGACAGAAAACATGGTTCTTCCCGCTTTTTTTGGCACAAGATCACGTGCAGGTCTCCGCTAATTGCTCCTCCCCCTAATGCAATAATGGGGTGACCAAAGCTGCCACTGCTGTTTCTGTCCTGACTCTCTAACCAAGAACCACGAAAGAGGCCAACCCACCAGTCTCTCTTCCCCGACTCCTCTCTTTCTCCCTCCTTTCCTTCTGCCATCATTGTTGTTTCCATTATTACTATTATTATTATTATTATATATAGGCATATGCAGAGAGAGGGGAGTTCATTCCTCATATCCACTTCACCTCCTCTACTCGGCTTCTTTCCTTTTCTTCGGGATTTCTGTTTTGGGTTGGGTGGTGTGTGTGCGTGATGGGGATGTTAATGGGGTCGAAGAATAAGGGGGTGCTTGGGAGAGTGGTGGTGGTGTTGATTGGGTTATTTTCAATGGGGGTGGTGAAGGGTGGAGTGCCGAGGAAGCCAGTGGATGTGCCCTTTTCTACCAACTATGAGGTCACTTGGGGACATCACCACACTAAGTTCCTCCAGGGAGGTTCCACTGTTGAACTCCTCCTTGACAAATCCTCAGGTTCATTATACTTCAAATGTTCAATACACACACACACACACACACACACACCCACTGTCAAACGTTAAAAGGGGTATAACTCTTCTTATAAAATTTTACTTGGTTTCGTGTGTGACCGTGAAGGAGCCGGATTTCAATCAAAGGGAAGTTATCTGTTTGGGCATTTCAGCATGAAAATGAAGCTGGTTGGAGGCGATTCATCCGGCGTTGTCACTGCTTTCTATGTAATCACACCATTACTGATTCATTTCCTGTCCCTTAGATTTCATGGAAGATTACTAGTATATAGGTTCTCTAACTGACGTGGTGGGTGGGTTTTTATGTATGGATGTTGTGTGTATGTATCAGTTGTCGTCACAGAACTCAGAGCACGATGAGATAGATTTTGAGTTCTTGGGGAACAAAACCGGGCAACCCTACATTCTGCAGACCAATGTGTTCACAGGAGGCAAAGGCAACAGAGAACAGAGGACTTACCTCTGGTTCGACCCCACCAAGGCTCCCCACTATTACTCTGTTCTTTGGAACACGTTTCAGATTGTGTGAGTCACCCTTCCTCTTCACCTCCCTTTATCTTTCCTTATTCACTTTTATTTTTCTTGCTTTTTCTTTTCTTCTTTTCTTTTGTTTGGGGCGAAGCCTTATTAGGGCTGACGATGGGTGAGTGTGATCGGGATACATAGACATGCATCAGACATTACGGGTAAAATTCGATAACTTAAAAACTCTAAATATTTCATGCCTAAGAGTCAATGCTTTAAACAAATGCTTAAATCATTAAAAAAAAAAATACCTTTAACCTAACCTTATTAGTAGGGCATCCCTTTAGTAGAAGACTAGGGGAATCGGTGTAGTTTAGGGGTTGGAACTCAATACATACCTAGGTTTGAACTGGATCTGATGATCTTTTGTTTTATATTTCTAAATCACTTTTAAAATATACTAATGTGTGTAATTTTGTATATTATTTTCATCTTTAATGTTTAAATTTTTAAATAATGTGTTGAGTTAAAAAATGGTGCATACTATATGCGTTGGGAACACATCCTTGCGAGTGATAAGGGTAAGACTCTGAAGGTTAGGGCAAGGGCCCGTTGCTACCCATACGATCAATTCATTGAAGTTCTTGACCTTTGATTTAGTACTGCGTCTAGCATGAATGACTTTGCGCCTCATCTCTGTATAGTTGAGGCCCATGTTTGCCTAAAAGTCCTCCATGGGCCCAGCTTGATGGCCCATTAACAGTTTTGTTTTTTAATTTTCCGCTTTTCTTCATGGGCCTGGGCCTGGATTCTGTCCTTTGTAGAAATATATTTACTATGTCAGGTTTGGATCTTACTTAATCGAGTAGGAATTGAAGTTAAAAAAAAAGTGAGGGCCTAATTGTTAAGATTTGTAAAAAATGGGCTTTTTTTAGATTCCTTGTGGATGATGTGCCGATTCGAATATTCAAGAATGTGAAGGACCTGGGGGTGAAGTACCCATTCAACCAGCCCATGAAGATCTACTCCAGTCTCTGGAACGCCGACGACTGGGCGACGCGTGGAGGGTTGGACAAAACCGATTGGAGCAAGGCCCCCTTCATCGCGACCTACAATTCCTTCCACGTCGACGGCTGCGACGCCTCGAGCCCGCAGAGGGCCCAGGTGTGCGGAACACGTGGCGAGAAGTGGTGGGATCAGAAGGCCTTCCAGGATCTGGACGGCTTGCAATACAGGAGGATGAAGTGGGCCCAGGGGAAGTACCGAATTTACAACTACTGCACCGATAAGGTCAGGTACCGTACGGTTCCTCCCGAGTGTTCCCGGGATCGGGACATCTAGCAGCTTCCCTTTTTCTTTCCCACTGTTCTATCTACTCAAGAGCCCAAATATTTAATTTATAAATGTATTTGTATTTTTATATTTTAATTGGGTTGCTTGGTGGTTTGTTTGGCCACCATTTGTTATATCAGAATAAACAGTTCCTCTTTCGTTTGATGTCTTGATATATATATATATATTTAATTAGACATTAATGGCATGCCTTTGATAATAAACTTATCCATTTGCCGGGTGTGGATATGGAATGCAACTGTGTGTTACGCAAAAGCATACGAACGTTTTAAGCATAAAAAAATTAAAATGACATAGTGAAATATTCTTGTTCTAATGAGAATTATGAGGTCATTAAGCGCCGAGCAGGTGATGTCGAGGTCTGTTAATTTGATCATAAAATCAACCCAATTCAATTAGGTCCGCTTGTAACGTGCCCGATATGATTAAACTTTTATTTTTATTTCCTTGTTTTGGTTTATGGGACCAGTAAATGAAACGAAAGCGAAAGCGATATTAATAAGGTAATGTAACTCAACTTTCCATAAAAATTAAGGGTAAAATTTATTAACACTCCCGTACACCTCCTTTGCTTTCAAAATAGGGAATCACATCTGATTTTTTTATACATCAACCTTTTTATCTATTGCATATATGATAAAAATAAAATAATAATATTATTATTATTTTAAAATATTATTTATTATGCTATTATTATTTTTGTGCGATCTTTTATCGAAATAAAATAAAATTGGATAAGAGTTTGATATTTTGTAATTATAAAATATTTAATAGATGCATTTTTATAATTTATCATGTAAGAATTAAAAATTTCACTTTAAAAAATAAATTAAAGACTGCGAGTGCCTTTCTTAAACCGAAAAGAGGTCACCATCACCTTTAAAGAAAGGCATTTACCCTAAAAACTAAGAGTAATACTATGTTTATAATGATAAGATATGTATGATTTCTTTTTAATAGTATTTTAATTAAATAATAATATAAAATTATATATTTTATCTAAGTAATTAATAAAAATTATATGAAAGATATGTGTATAGTATTGTCCAAAAATTAACTATTATTAGCGCGTTCATATTGAACGCACAATTGTCACCTCGGACCACAATCATGGGAAAATAGGAGCAAACAGTATTTATTGATTATTATTCTTAATTTGCACGATGACAGTAGGCGAGGATCCATGATTGTAATAATGGGGAGTGAGCAACACGTGGGCCAATATGGGACACGGTAGCACGAGTCTCACTCAAAAAACATAACGACAATGTGTAGTTTGAATTTGGGGTTAACACACTTTTGGCTGGATCACACTCGGATAAGGAATAGGTCAACATCCCTCCAACCACCTTCCACACCCCATTATTGGATTTTAAGGTTACTCTAGTAGGGTAAAATTTTTTGTAAATAATAATCACCCGTTCTATCATGTAAGACATCGTATTAGCAGAGATAAATTTTGCATCATTATTACTATTATTATTGTAATATACAATTCTATGATAAAACAGTAAGGACTCGTCTACAAATAAGATTGACTCTTGGTGTGCTTCATCTTTAATTTAGGTCTAACTGGAACTATTTTGATTTACAACTAGTAAACTAATTAAAGTAACGGCTCGCGATGTACTCCAGGTGCTGTTAAGCCCTTTACTTGGTCTTGAATTGTTCGAGCACTCCAACCCTTCTTTGTGTGTTGCTGAACCACTTCCTGATCTTCTAGATCCTTACCTTCCCAGTCGGGATCGACTCTTCAAAGAGGTGGGCATACCATGTAAAGGAAAAAAATACAATGATTGTACGAAGAGCGTAAGGCACAGTGCCCCATTCTGCGTGACCTGGCTCGCATCTTACCAGGAAATGCACTAGGTGCTGGTGCGGCGCTCCCTTCCTTATCCTAATCCTAATTCGCACTTGCTTTCCTTTAGGTGCTCTAAGGCTGCTGGGGGTTGAACTACGTCCTCTGCCATCTCTAGAAGAGTTAAAGGCAAAGGTTGGACATGCAAACTCCAAATCACAAAAACAAGAGGCTCATGTAAGATCCGCGAGTTAGAATAAATGTTGTTCGTTCCATCAAAGGATCATAAGGTAGCAAAGGGATCATGAAATCGCTTCATATTTCATTTTGGGGTATGGTATGAAGAGCCTTATATGAGGGATAAGCTCTGCTGCCGAGCCAAATCGTCATCTTCGAATTACTGATCAAATTTCACTCTCAATGTTTATGCTTTTACTTTAACTTTTCAATACATAAACCAACGAGTTTAAGTCCGTACTCATGCTATGCGAACTCAAGGTGTAAAAGCGTGTAATCAGTAACTCTACTGATGTATATTGTTTCGTAAAATGAAAGTCTATAACTTTATGCCGGTCCAATAAAATGATTGTTGAGTGAATTTCCACCCGCCCATCATGGAAGAATAGACATGTCTCCTTATTTTCAAATGGAGAAATGCCAAACCAGTCCACGCGGAGATTATTTATTTATTTTTTATTATCTGTTATTTTTTTGTTTCTTTCTTTGAATGCCTTCTAATTATTGATAATGATATTTCTTCCATTTTCTTCTAAATCAAGATTTAACAGATCCGGTGGGGGGGGTCAACACTGTGCCATCAATTTTGACTAAATTTTGCCAAAATGTGTTGTCCTGGCATGAGCATGAGCATGATTCCCACAGAAGTCATATCCAGATCCAACCTCTTTAACCTTACCAATTCCTCTTTTTATTTTGTTTTCTTTCTAGTGGAAGTTGATGTCATAGCACAGATCCTGTAATCATAGTATTGTTGTGAAAGCTACGGATAAGTATACATTATTTGAGCTACTTTTAACATGTCGATTATTCGCATTTAGCACGAGTTTATGCGGTCAGACGCGCTTTTGACCTATTTTTATGTCATCTTAATTTGGAAACCTGAAAAACATAAAGAAAAATGAGTTGTTTCATAAAGCACGATTGATTCAACGGGGAATGATCGTAAAATTTTGAAATGTCTGAGGTTAATCTTAGGATCTCTAATTTAGTGAATAATTTTTTTTGGCTGAGGTGTAAAGCACTGAAAAGGGCTAAAATTCTACATTTCTTATAAAAGTCTCTCTAAGTTGGGCACACGAAAATTATAAAAATGAATTTTTTGAATTAAAAATTCAATATTTTTTGTACTAGCTTCTAAGAGTTAAGTTCCGCCTGGTTATTGATATGATTTGAAATTGTTGTAGTTTAGAAAATGATAAATTTCAAACTCGAATGGATGGCAAGGATGGAGACCATCAAATAGTAGACAATAAGATGCATTTTTTTTTCCCTAAATGCAAACGAGCCCAATTAGACCAAATCAAAGACCAATTTTGACCCTTCAAATAAAACATCATTTATAGTCTGATAAGGCTCAAATTTAGGGACGAGTAGACATGAGTAGAATATCTAATCTAATGACTAGGATCGCTTTCGATGGTCTTAAGGAGGTCCAACACATACCTGTTCTTAAGGGTGGAGATGGGCATGGGTCTAGGGCCACCCGATATTTCTGTTTAAATTCTTTGCATATATGAGTAAACCCTAAACTTTTAATTAAAAAATGATTCACCTATTTAGTTTAGGCCTATATGTTAAGTGAAAGTCTTTACTTTAAGCTGGTCATAACCCATACCTTTGTTTTGCGAGGCCTAGATTACTTTACTTCAATCTTTTTATTGTTAGGTTTTTCCGTCATTCATATGTAACATTAACCGTACAAGCCCTGTTTAACTGAATTCCTCGCTCTGTCCTTACTCATTCGTATAAGAAAATGTAGCTCTACGGCTCTCACTAATACGGTCTTGTAACCCACCTAGAAAATTTTAAAGTAGAGCCAACAACTTCTTGTTGATTTGAGGAGTGGGGTCATTATCCCAACTCAATTAAAGCCCAAATTGGAAAAAAGAGACACCAAGTCATTCAAACATGGGGACGATGCATGAATCTCCGGCGCAGGGCGTGTGAATTGAAAAAGAAGACCCATACACCAAGTCATTCCTCCCCTGCTTCCTCCTCTTCCATTTCACATTTGACCCGTTTCACAGCTGTGGGTCTCCATATACCGCAACTTGACACTGACGTAAGCGATTAACGCAAAATCTTTTAGTCAAAACCTCCCAGATTTAATAAAGAAAAAACCAGAATAGAAGAAGAAAGAGTGGGTAAATGGATCAGGATGACTCCACAAATCCTAACGGCTTGATGTGGTGTGATCTTTTCAAAAAGCACTTGAAGAGTAAATCACCTTTTTCTTCCCTTCCACAAATCCTAACGGCTTGAAGGAAGGAGCATCGTTATCAAACCCGGCTACATCTGGTGGGTTGACCCAGTGACCCGTCGATCCGAGCCCTATCCCAAGTTGAGTCAAACATCAACTTAACTTGCAGATTGACCTAGTCAAATTTGATTGGCTCCACGGGTTGACACATGATCCAAACCCAATTCATATAAAACGGTAAAAAATGACCTAAAATGAACTTAATGAGGTTTGAACTCAATCTGAATCACAAAGTTGACAATTTTATTTCTTCCCTTCCAAAGGAAGGAAGGAGCACCGTTATCAAACCCGGCTACATCTGGTGGGTCGACCTGGTGACCCGTCGATCCGAGCCCTATCCCGAGTTGAGTCAAACATCAACTTAACTTGCAGATTGACCTAGTCAAATTTGATTGGCTCCACGGGTTGACACATGATCCAAACCCAGTTCATATAAAACAGTAAAAAATGACCTAAAATGAACTTAATGAGGTTTGAACTCAATCTGAATCACAAAGTTGACAAGTTCATATGAAAAGTGATTGAAATGGTTACTTATAATATAATAGTAGTCGAAATAATGTTTTAGTCAAAAACTCCCAGATTTAATAAGAAAAAACCAAAATGGAAGAAGAATAAGAAGAAAGAGTGGGTAAATGGATCAGGATGACTCCACAAATCCCAACGGCTTGATGTGGTGTGATCTTTTCAAAAGCGCTTGAAGGGAAAACCACGTTTTGCTTTTTTCCCTTTCTAAGGAAGAGTGGAGAGGGAGGGCGAGAGAGAGAGGGAGAGCCCATTTCGGGGCTTGGGTCATTGTGGGGCTCCATGGATCGTTGTTGCCGTGTTGAATAACGGATTACGTGATCATGACCCGTATGACGCTCAACCCGGATCCGCCGTCCACTTTCTTTTGTTGACCTAACTGTTGTTTTCATACTTATTTGACCTTACAAAATTGGGTAAGTAAAGAAATATAAATAAATAAATAAAATTGTTTCAAAATTATTGAGTGGCATAGACTTGAGAAGTCCATTCTATATATATATATATATATATATATATATATATATATATATTTGGGTTACAAAGCAAGCTAAAATCCGTAGAGAAGGGAAAGGAAAAGGGAAATTACTTTTCAATTCAATATAATGAAGCCTTGAACACCTTACATCCACAATAGAAAAGCGGTTCACTTCGTAGTTGAGTCAATGCTTACTAGTCATTCTATTTTATTGATATATATAGCGCACCAAATCTAAGTAACTTCGCAAACTCCTAATTTTGTTGAGGCCAAAGATTTATTATTGATTATCTGTGTTGATATGTTTTTCTTATGTACCCCTCATATTTCAAAATAACGAATTTTCAATTAGCACAACGCCCATGAAAATGATTTATTATTTGTTTAAATATCCCTTCAAAGGAATTTAAACACGTATTTAACTCCCTTAAGGAATTTATTCATTTCTTTAATTCCCTTAAAGGAATTTAATCAAATATTTAATTCCCTTAAAAGGAATTTAATCAAATATTCAATTCCCTTAAAAGAAATTTATTCATTTCTTTAATTCCCTTAAAATAATTTATTCATTTCTTCCCTTAAAAGGGAGTTTAATCATCTATTTAATTCACTCGAAAGAAATTTAATTAAATATTTAGCTCCCCTAAGATGAATTTAAAATTTATTTAATTATCTTAAAACGAATTTAATTATTTTAATTCCTTTAAAAGGAATTTAATCATGTTTTTATCCATTTAATTCCCCCAAAAGGAATTTAACCATTGCTAAACTACTTTTCTTTTCACAAAGTAAATGTACTCTAGTAAACTGAATAGTTAATATTAGCAGGGGAAGGAGAAGATAAGGATTAAACTGTCAGGAAATATGGCTCTTCCAAGATTTGAGCACGAGACCTTAGTGTAAAATTTCACCCTTCACAAAGTTCTATATTCTCCCTCTTTACTTTGTTTCTTCCTTAATTTGAAACAAAATCCTCGGTTTTATTTTTAAACTATGTAACAAGAACTAACATAACATCGGGATAAAATTCCTTGGAATTTGCCCAGCAAAAAACATGTAATATTTAGAGCCCATTCGGAAAAATTTATGAAAAGTTATTTTTAACTTTTTGAATATTTCATTTATTATAAACTTATTTGAAAGTCACTTTTCAGATTTCGCAATTATGTTGGAGCTTGCTTTTTCCTATGGAAAAATTGAGGTGTGCGGATCCACGAAAGATATGATTAATATCCTGGCTGAGGTAGAGCGGCTCCGCACCCTAGCCCATAAGTAAATTGTAGGATGTTATAAGGCAGGAGCAACGAGATTCAAATAATTCGGGCATGACTCGTCCCAACTCTAAGTCTTTACTACTCAACCAATCCCTGCAAAACTTGAATCTAGGCATATTTGAACTTTTTGTAAGGCTATTTTAAAATATTCAAAAAAAAATTTTGAACGCCTATTTTTGTTGAAAAACAGTCCTTCAATAGAAAATTTTAAAAAGAGTTCAACCAAATTGGGCCTTAGTGGTCATGCTTTCCTACCAGAGACAGAAAGTTACCTTTCATCCTCAAAGTCAACGAATCAAATAACATGAAGGAGGTTAGGTTAGTGTTAATCTTAGAATGATTAAGAGTAAAATTACAATACAGATGAGATTTTAACCAGTTACTGCATGTACATGTGCTTCCCACCACATGCACGTTGGACGACTTAGATTTCATTTTCGTACTCACGAAAATGGGATATATATGGACTTCTTCCTTCGTTGTGAGCTCGTATAAGATTAATACGAATAGAGTTTTATTTGAAAATGATAAGACTTACGAGCTTTATTCATGTTGCAAACTTATTATGATTGAAGAAAAAATGGTGACAATTACCATATGTTATGTAGGCTTAGCAATGGAAAAAAATAAAAAATCAAAATTCCAATACTTATATTATCAAAGCAATTTCAGTCCTCTTCCTAATTTTCATCTCATTCTTTGCTTAGTTGACTACTCGCATGGTCAAGTAAGTGCACTACATGGTTAAAAAAGAAACTATATTTTCAACTTATTTTGATTTAAATCCATAACTTTTATTTTTTCTTATTATAATCTATGCTTTTATTAGTGAAATGTATTTACCACATAACAATATGAGATTTATGTCAAGAGGCAATAAATAAAGAAATCCAAAATTACCTATTTTAAGGCTAGATAGTAATATAATAGAATTGTAGAGCAAAAATTGTTCACTTGATACAACATCTAATATCTATCTCCATAAATATTAGAACTTAAATTGATTTCCTAACAAAGTTTATCTCAGAAATCAGGAAAAATAAAAGTTGGAATTTAAATTAAAGTCATGTAAACGTACGTGATTTTGTTAATCATACGGGGGTGACATCATGCATGCTAGCATGCTCATGCAGACTCCTCTATTTTTATTTTTTATTTTTAATCCAAGTAAGCCCACCAAACAAAGACAGTTAAAAATTCATATTAGAAATAAAAATGTAAAATAAAACTTCACGATCCAAAGCAAATAAAGGCTAAGACTTGGGGCAGGTAGAAATAGTATAAAGAACCTTTGCGGTTTTTTAATTTTCTTCTATAATTAATGAACTTTCTTCTTCCATTGAGCACTGTTGATATGTTCTATTTTGGGATTTAATTGATCCATGAGATGGGAGCATCAGAAAAGTCTGCTAGCTGATGAGTTACCTACTACTGAATTAATCAAAAGTAGCTTACCTAAGGCTAAAATAAGTTATTTTATGATCTTCCAAGAACATCCCCTTGTTATCAATACACTCTAGAACGTATACATAGCATTAGGGTTTGAAGGGTGCATATATGCCATCCCCCTACATATGTATAATAATGAGAAACAGAAAAGATTGGTATGGGAAACTATTTAATAAATATATATATGACTTCTTCTTTCTGTTGGTCCCTTATTGTACCAAAATGCAAAGAAAAAAAAAATGACTTCTTTAATGTTAGGTAGGGACTTTTGAATGCGTAGACTTGGAGATTACAAAGTACTATTAAAGAAATTAATTAATATTGAAGAATTCAAAAAGCTGTAAGTGGAATTGAAATTATTTAAATAAATTTACAGACATTTTCTTCTCCAAGATATATTTTCAAAGAATCTCTTCCTACGTATTTTCCACTATGGAAACTTGTTACAAATGTCAATGAGGGAGCAAGCAGTCGAGCATAAATGATTAATAAAATAAGTTAATACCGGAGATTTCGTAACGTTAAAAAGAATATGGAACTTATTTCATGTTGGGTTTTAAGCGGTCGCTTAAAGCATTGGTATCAAGTTTGAAATATTTAGAGCGTTGTTTCCAATCAGTATATATAGTACATATCTAAGATTTTAGATTAATGGGCTCTAACTCGTAGTACCCATTCAACCTGATTCATATCCATGTAGTATATATTAAAATATATATATATATATATATATATATATCAGGATATAAAATATCTTCAACATTTTACAGCTAGAATTCATACATAAATATATTTTATTCACCAAAAAATACAAAAATAAGATGCATTATGCTAATCATATTGAAACGCAATTCGATTCTTGCGTTAATAGTTACCGGAATATTGATTTATTAGGCAGTTTGACATTGGGTCAGCACACGAGATTTGGTGACGTGGCTTTAGGGCAAAAATACGATTTAACAATTATATCCGATCCCCATAATATGTCTCCAGGATTAAGGCGTTGATATAATTTATTAATTAATGATTTCACAATATTAAGGTAACTTTCCTTTTCCATTATGTCACGTAAAATGAGAACCCTTAGCTACAAGCAATACATCGTTCTTTTCTTCTTTTTTTTTAATGTAGAAGGTAAATATTTACCGTAACTTCTGTGAATTTAAGAAAGGAATAAATATGAATGTAATTAATTAGGAGGCTTCATTGCACGCTTGAGTTTATTCATTTATAACTTCATTTTTTGGGGAAACATTTATGTTTTTGCCGGGGCGAAAGCTGTATTTTACCATCTGTTAATGGATGGTTGCAAGTGTACACATAATCATACTGACCATTTATTCAAGTTTTAAACTTATCATGAAGATATTTTCATGTACACTACTCATCAGTGAGCTATAAAATGCATTCTTGTCCTAAATACAAAGAAGTCCGATTGATTTTTATCGGTTCGAGATAAAACGCCTCAAGTAAAATATAAAAGCGGCCACAAATTGCATTAACTCTCAAAACGCATTTCATAAACCATCTCAAAACAGTTTTTCATATTTTGCCCCCCTTTTTCTTTTTTTTCCTTGATGATGTCTAGAAGCGAAAGAGAAAACCACCACACTTTTCTTGCCTCAATATCATTTGGGTCTGATACAGCTAGAGACTGAGGATAGCTCTCAATTACACCTTAGGTGTCATTCCACTACAGATGTTTCTCATCTTTCCCTTTTTAAATTCACACACCATTTGACCTTCTCACAGCAACGAAAGGCACGTTCGTTGTCACGGGATGAAATAAGTCTTATGGTCATGAGGTAAGAAATACCTATTTTCATGAGTAGTAGAATAAATAACGAACAATTATTTTCAATCGTCATATGAAAGAAGTGGGTATTCTTGTTTAAGACAATAACCCTAGAATGAACTAAACAGAAGAATGAATAACTACTCTTCATGAGCCAAACATGAGAGAACTTGCATACGAGTTCAGGTAAATTTTTACTGATTTATAACTTATTTATTTTTTCTTGGAAAAAAATGAATTGTTATAAATTTGCGGCCGTTAAAAAATTCGGGGAAAATTGAAAAGCCGTTGGGGCTTTCATTCTTTAGCACTATGGACGTAGTATGTACTTGCAGGCGGCCGCAAGATCTGGTTGACCTGTGTCATCGGCTTTGTAAAACGACGCCGTAGAGATGCACGCCGTCCCCATGGAGAAATTTCTTGGGTGCTGCCATGCCCAATTCCCCTATTTCGTGTTTGACGAAACCGGGTTGGTGCTGTCTTTGACGATTTTGATTTGCACCCGCACACGCGCACAAACACTGTTATACCTCACACAAACGCGCACACGCACACGCACAAACACTGCACAGCCAGAGAAAGAGGGAGAGAGGGGGATGCAACAACTCAATGTGGCGCCCCCGGTTTCCCTCTTTGACTTCTCTCCCTCTCCCTCTCGGTCGTCTGAATGTATGTTTATAAGCTTCTTCGTTCTTCCATCTTCCTTGTTCATACAATATATATATATATCACACATTTTCATTTTCATTTCCCCCCAATCTCAACACTTTCTCCTAACTCAACCAAATCTTCTCCGAGGAAAAGAAATAAAAAAGAAAGAGGCTCCGTCGTCTCTCCTCCTCGACCCCGTCGAGCTCCGCCGCCGGTCCCGCGAATTTTGCAAAAGCTCCGGCGACGCAACGACGTCGGATCGTACTCAAATCCCCCCCCCCCCCCCCCCCCCCCCCCCTTTTTCTTATTTTTCGCTCTTTTAATTTTGAGCAAAGCTATTCTTTAAGCCTGCTGAGGAGGGTAAAATTCCTAAAATACCCTCGCAACTAATAGGTCTGGAGGGGTATTATCGTCTTTTCTGGAAAACAATCATTCGCTCTCCCCTCCTATCTTCCTTCGCGAGTGTCGCTGTCGCCACTCCCACGGCACCACCATCGAATGCTAACAACTTCCTTTTCATGTCCACAGACATCGGATAACCTCCCGCGGAGAAACCGGAGATAGAGAGAGGGAGAGAGAGGGAGAGAGAGTGAGAGGGAGAGGGATCAGAGTTAGGGAGAATCTTTTTCATTTCTCTAATGGAGATCCAGCAGCAGGAGCCGTGGTCGTCGGAGACGGAAAGCCCCGCCGCCGGCAGCGGCGGAGGCTCATCTCAGATAGCGTACAGCGGGCCGCTGGTGACGGCGGCGAGCAGCAACAAGCGGAACAGCAGCCGGAAGAGCGCGCGGTTCAAGGAGGAGTACGTGGAGATCACCCTCGACGTCCGCGACGACTCCGTGTCGGTCCAGAACATCAAGGGCGCCAACGATCCCGAGACGGCGCTGCTCGCGAGCCGCCTCGAGCGGCGCCCGTCGTCGCTCGGGACGCAGCTCTCGTTCAAGCTCCGCCAGGTCTCCCAGGAGCTCCGGCGAATCACCTCCACCTCCAAGGCTTTTCACAAGGTCGACCGCAACAAGTCCGGCGCCGCCCGCGCCCTCCGCGGGCTCCAGTTCATGACCAAGAACGTCGGCGCCGAGGGGAACTGGTTCGAGGTTGAAGCGCGGTTCAATGAATTAGCCGTCGATGGGATGCTTCCGAAGACGCGCTTTGGTCAATGCATAGGTACGTCATTTTCATCTTCCCCCTCATTTATTTTTCAATACATGCGAAGATTCTTAGATTTGAAGGAACTGGAATCTGATGATGATATGATTCAATTTTGTTGCTATTTTTTTTTTTTTGTGTGTGTGTGTATATATATATATATATATATACATATTCATTCAATTTAGTTGTTTTTTATTTTCTTAGGAAAGCCAAAACATATACCAAACTAAACCTTTCGCTTATAACTTAAAATTATAGGGAGTGCTGTTTCCCTGTTAGCATTTCTTTAGATGCACCTTTAAACTTAAAATTCAGTTCAGCATAAGATTTTTAGAATTTTAAAAAGCATTTTATTCGGTGTTTTCTTTTTCTTTTTTTACTTAAGGGAGTAAATGATTGTGTTTGCCTTCACGCTTTCATGCTCCTTTTGGTATGAGAGTGTAAATGAAGAGCAAAGTCAAGAAAATGAAATTAATTGATTTTGAGGTGGTGATGAGTTGTTGCCAGGAAATGAAGTCTAGATTGTCTAGCGATGGCTTTTTCCTTTCACAAAAGAAAATACCACCACAAACAGTTCTCTTCCCGAAAGCCCCAATACAGAGGACCCGATGATGAAATTAATAATAAAAAAAAAATAATGATGAAATTAATAAAAACCACACTGGTTAGAAATTCTCTAAAAAAATGAAATTGAATTATGAAATTCAGTATAGAAATGATTCATTTTTGGAACTTATTTTCTCTAATTAAGTTTCTTCCGGATGAATCTACTTCCGATCATATTTCAACAATCCAAACAAGTGGAATTGATGATATTCGAGAGGGGGAAACCCATTTTCTCGACAACCAAACAGGCTGAATTTTCACATTCCGGAGAAAGATTGGACCATAGACATTTTTTTATTTTCCCATTACGGGGGCACCGCTCAGAGTGGGGTTGGACTTGGCATTTCCCCAGACTGGGGCTCTGTATTCAAAGTTGATGGACTTTTTATTGTGCTTTGTGGGGATCACAAACACTTTCACAGGAATGAAGGAGACGAGCGAGTTCGCCGGCGAGTTGTTCGACGCGCTGGCTCGGAGGCGGGGACTCGCCTCCGCGTCAATCAACAAGGCCGAGTTGCGCGAGTTTTGGGAACAGATCAGCGATCAGAGCTTCGACGCGCGCCTCCAAACCTTCTTCGACATGTACGTATATCTCCATCCACTTCACCAACTCCCCCTCCCCATTCTGCACCTGCCCTTTACTCGGGGCCACCCTTTTTGACCCCTTATAAAGTAGGGGCAGTTTCGGGTTTATGACTTTGGGACGCTGCACCGTCGACTTTGTTTGGACTTTACTGCCGTCCACGTTGCCGGTTCACGTGGGGCTTGTTTCGGGCGTTGACAATTTACATGTGCATCCCCATGACGCTTCAACAAATATTTTTGGACTTTATTTGCTTCTAAACATTTTATAATTCGGACACGGCGAAGGACTATTGACTATTACCCCAGATAAAGGATGGACCGATGCTCTAAATAAAGAAGTCCATCAAAAAAAATAACGTCTTTTCTAAGTTGATTTAAAAACAAATTTAATTTAATATAGGGTCGATGATACTTGGATCCCCTTAATGATATATCCTAAGTCCACTCCGAATTATTAGCATGTTTATTATTAATTAAAATGTGGTGCTAAAAAAAATACAGGGTGGTCAAAAATGCTGATGGGTGTATGTATGTGGTTGATGATACTTGGATCCCCTTAGTAATGTATATATCTTTAAGTCTACTACGAATTATTAGCATGTTTTTTGATTAATTAAAATGTGACGCAAAAAATACAGGGTGGACAAAAATGCTGATGGGCGTATTACCGAGGAAGAGGTGAAGGAGGTAAGATTTATTGTAATCATTATCACTACTCAATGTAAAATAATTATTCAGTGTATAGCTTGAATGTTCATAGATGTAAAATCTTCATAATTTTGCAGATTATCACGCTAAGCGCTTCTGCGAACAAGCTCTCAAACATCAAAGAGCGTGCGGATGAGTATGCGGCTCTTATCATGGAAGAGTTGGATCCTGATAACCTTGGATATATCGAGGTTTGTAACCCTTACAATTCTGTGAAACTTCAAATTCTTCTTCTTCGTTTTCATATTCTGAAACACAAGGTGAGGTTCTTGAGAATTTTAATCACCCATGCCTTTGTACTAGCCTAGAGGATGAGTGGGGGTAGACATGGGCTTGGGCTTTGGCTAATTATCTCAGTAGTTGCTTAAGCCCAAGTTAAGGCCCGAGAAGTGTGAGCTAGAAAGCCGTGTTATACAACCTCAAAAGGAAAGCTAACAGCGTTCATGCATGGTCTCTTTTTCAATGTGTAGCTGTACAATTTGGAGATGCTGCTTCTCCAAGCCCCTAGCCAGTCGACCAACCTAGCCACAAACAGCCGTGTCCTGAGCCAATTGCTGAGCCAGAAGCTCGTCCCGACAAAGGAGCCCAACCTCGTCAAGCGGTTATGGCGGCAGGCGAAGTACTTTGTCGAGGACAATTGGAAGCGCATCTGGGTCATAGGTCTCTGGCTCTCAATCTGTGCAGGGCTCTTCACTTGGAAATTCATTCAGTACAAACATCGGGCTGTGTTCGATATCATGGGCTACTGCGTTACGGTGGCAAAGGGTGGGGCGGAGACGCTCAAGTTCAATATGGCCCTCATCCTCCTGCCTGTGTGTAGAAACACCATTACCTTGCTCAGGAGCAGGACCAAGCTTGGAAAGGCTGTTCCCTTTGATGACAATATCAATTTTCACAAGGTATGATCCCTCTGTTAGCTATACATGTATCCCACAATATTGTAAGCGCTCGAGTTACATTTGGTTGGTTTGAGCTCTACCATGGAAAGTTTTCTATAAGGCCAACTCTCTCATTAAAATCATACAAAGAACTTACGTATAACCATGAGCTAAATTTTTTGTAGAATTTTATAATTAAGAAGGGACTCCAACGGATAGCTATCATGACATGTCATCGATTTTAATTTTCAGAGTTAAATTGTCTGGGCAACACTAACTTAAAGCTGCTTGGATTATTTCTTCAGCTGATTGCAGCAGGAATCGCGGTAGGTGTTGGGCTGCACGCAATTTCACATCTGACGTGCGACTTTCCGCGGCTGCTTCACGCCACTGATGAGGAATACGAGCCGATGAAGAAGTACTTTGGGGATGAGCGGCCCAATAACTACTGGTGGTTTGTGAAGGGTACTGAGGGATGGACCGGCGTAGTCATGGTAGTGCTCATGGCAATCGCCTACACCTTGGCCCAGCCCTGGTTCCGCCGCAACCGCCTCAAACTTCCCAAAACCCTGAAGAAGCTCACTGGATTCAATGCCTTCTGGTACTCCCACCACCTCTTTGTCATTGTCTACGGCCTCTTCATCGTTCACGGATACTACCTCTACCTCTCCAAGGAGTGGTACAAGAAAACAGTAATCATCTCAACTCCTACAGTTCATTTTGCAATAAACATCATACATGTTACTGTCAAAAGATTACATTTACAACATCATGTTAAATCAACTCTTATTTCCCTTACTTTTGTATGAATTGAGATGTGTTTGATAATGACGTTTTCTGCAGACATGGATGTACCTGGCTGTCCCAATGTTGTTATATGCGTGCGAGCGCTTGATCCGTGCACTTAGGTCTGGTTATAAGTCGGTTCAGATCTTGAAGGTACCTATTGAAAGCTTTCAGACGTAATGCTGGTCTGCATGAAACAAAACAGCCTGGTTAACTTCTTTGTTTGTGGTGGCAACTTTCAGGTTGCAGTTTACCCAGGAAATGTATTGGCTCTTCATATGTCTAAACCCCAAGGATTCAAGTACACCAGCGGGCAGTATATATTTGTAAACTGTTCAGATGTCTCTCCATTTCAATGGTAACATTTCAAACTGAATTACTCGAACTTTACTGATGATAGTAATTAAGGTAAAATGTGAAAAGAACAAGAATGCTGATGGGTATAGTCACTGCAGGCATCCTTTCTCAATTACTTCTGCTCCGGGAGACAATTATTTGAGCGTCCATATTCGAACTCTAGGTGACTGGACAGCCCAGCTCAAAACCCTCTTCTCTAAGGTACTGGCTTGCTGGTTGCTTCAGTTAATTTTGTCTTTGATTTCTTTCTCTAGCATCCTGAAAAATTCTATGATTAATCTGTGGAAGGATCTTTTTTAACTCGATAATAATAATAATCATTGCAGGCCTGCCAGCCTCCAAGTGATGGTCAGAGCGGCCTTTTAAGAGCTGATGTTGGAAGATCCAATGCACCGCCGCGGTAAGCATCATCTTTCTTTCTTCAAGATTATTATATTCAAGGTTGTGATCATTAGTATTTTTCTGTCGTTTGCTGGAATAAAAAGGATCAGCTTTACTGATAAACTCCAATTTAGAAAATTTAACGTTTGGAGATTGAAATTGCCCTCCAATTTGAAAAGATCAAGACTATAGTTCCCCCTCTCTTCCTTTTTAGCATTTGGATCATGTAGAAGCCATAGAATATTAACTGGCCAGAGTGATTATTTCCAAATGATCAGATTTCCAAAGCTGTTGATCGACGGTCCATATGGCGCGCCAGCACAGGACTACAAGGAGTACGATGTGCTCCTCCTAGTAGGGCTTGGCATTGGCGCCACTCCTCTCATAAGCATCGTCAAGGACGTCCTCAACAACATCAAGCAACAAAAAGAATCGGACGAAGGGATATCACCCAACAGCACCCCCAGAAGCACCGCCAACAAGAAATCATCAAAGCCTTTTGCCACGAAGCGTGCCTACTTCTACTGGGTGACTAGGGAGCAAGGATCATTCGAGTGGTTTCGAGGAGTGATGAATGAGGTGGCGGATAAAGACTCAGATGGTGTCATTGAGCTACACAACTACTGTACTAGCGTGTACGAGGAGGGAGACGCAAGATCTGCACTCATTGCCATGCTGCAGTCCCTCCACCACGCCAAGAATGGCTTAGACATTGTGTCCGGCACTCGGGTCAAGACTCACTTTGCTAGGCCTAACTGGCGGAATGTCTTCAAGCGCGTCGCGGTCAACCACTCCGACAAGCGCGTCGGTAAGAACTTTCCTTCCCTTTCTTTTCATTCTTGTACCATTTTTAGCAAGTTTTCCTCTATACGTAAAGTTCAACGCCCACTAATGGTGACTTTATCTGGTAAATCTAAAATTAAGTGCGCCACTGAACACTGATGAGTTAAAGAAGAGCTCTTCACTTTGACACTAAATTGACTCCCAGTTCCCATTCTATCAAGTTTGGCAATTTGCTTATTTTTACTTCTTAAATTTTGTTGTGACGAAGTTTTATATTTGTTATACGTGCAGGTGTGTTTTATTGCGGCGCACCTGGACTAACTGGGGAGCTGAAAAGGTTAGCACTGGACTTCTCCAGGAAAACAAGCACCAAGTTTGATTTCCACAAGGAGAATTTCTAAATTCTTAATTTATTTTTCTTCTGAAATTTTATTTTTTTGGTTGCCAAATCTAATGTAATTACGAATGTTAATGCTCTCTTCTTCTTTTTTTCGTTATTCTTTTTTATTATACTTGGAAGTGATATCCATGCATTAATCTACATTGCACAAAATAAATCAAGAATCCGTCTCTTACCGTTAAAACACAAGTAATTTTAATTAACATTATACTCGAAAACACAATGACTCAGTTATTGATTTGCTTTATGACTTGAGCGTGAGTCTGTACCTATCCATTAAATAATAGATCTAGTCACCAAATGTTGTGTTCTCCATTGAAAAAGTATCATTGAGGTTTTTTTATTATTTATTTATCCAGTTGACTTCCACCGGGGAAAAAGGTTAAATAGTCCATTGAAGTAATGTGGCCATGGTTAAGCAAGCCAATGAATGAAAGAAACCCTTTTCCTTTTTCTTTCTTCCTTCTTTTAGTAGATCTTTATAATAATCACTTCTTACAAATCTGTGTGTTTATAATCTAAAAGTGTGTTTTTTTCACAAACAATAATAATGATAATATAAATGTATGCATGGCCAAGCAGAGATAGAACCCAAAAAATATTTTATATTCTTAAATCTCTGATACTACAGCTCATCCCACACACCAAACACCCTCTCTCATCATCACTTCTACTTTCTTAACCACTGCAACATTATTATTTGCATTGCTTTCATCAATATCAGGATCCCAACTACATGTAAAAAGAAATCTCGGCTTATTGTTAGAAACATCTAGCATTAATAATTATAAGTAGACTCATTTCACTTTAAATTAGAAAACAAGAGATTATGCCTTTGTAAAATAAAAATTCATGAAACCGTCATTCTTTATAGGGGTAAAAAAAAAAAAAAAAGCTAACTAGATATTGACGGGAGAGGATCCAGTTCCGAGGAAGCAACTAGCAAAAGTGCAACCGCTGAATCCACCTCAGCACCGGCCACTAAAAACATGCCAACTAATCTGCACTAACCAATAAAGATGAACTGCACTCCTCCTCCTTCAATTCCTTTCCTTCTTAAGCCATCAGCACTCACCCACTCCAACTCTTCCCTTTCTCCCTCCAACCAAAGCAACCCCTTCTCTTTCATTCACTCCTCTCTCTCTCTCTCTCTCCAAAGTGCTTTCCACTTTCACTTCATAATGGCAGCAACAGAAGTAGAACAAGCTGCAGCTCCCCTCAAATACAAGGTAAGGCATCCTTGATCAGTAAATAAACACGCCCATCTCCTCTTTTGTATCAATCTGTAAAATTTGAAGTCCCTTCTCTCTTTTCTTTTTCATTGAGAAAATTCATACATCCTCCGTTTTTTCATTTATTTTCTCAGACGTGGGTTTTGAAAGTACCAGTCGACTGCCAAGGCTGCAAGAAAAAAGTCAAGAGGAATCCTACAAAAGATCGACGGTAACCCAGAAATCCGCACCATTCTTTTCCTGAATTTCAGCTTAACTGACCCAGTTACTCAGATTTCATGATCTGGGTATTGCTCAGATCCGTCTGATTTGAGTTTTCCTCCTTTCTTTTTTATTTTAGGGGTTTATGTCGCGGAAATCGATCTGAAGCAGCAGAGAGCTAAGGTCATAGGAAATGTGGACTCGCAAACCCTGATCAATAAATTGGTGGAGAAGACCAGAAAACACGCCGAGCTGTGGCCGGAGGACAATTCTAAGGCGGAAGAGAAGAAATCGGGAAAAGGGAAAAGCAAGGAGAAACAGAACAATGGCCCAGAAAGCAGCGAGGAACTAAAAAACAACAACAAGGGTGGTGATGATGAGAAGGAAAAGGGAGAATCCAAAGCCGAAGATCGTCCTTCAAGCTCCGTTAAATCCAAGGGAAGTGGCGGTGCCGTCGAGATCACCGACGAGGTTTCTCCCGCGAAGGAAAGCGACGGCGCTGCTCCGGTGAAGGAAAGCGAAGGCGCTGCACCTGCGAAGGAAAGCGACGGCGCCGCGGCGGTTAAAAGTGGTGACGGCGGAGCTGCGGCCCCCGAAGAGCCAAAATCGGAAGAGAACAAACCTGAAACTTCGCCGTCCTGTGAAACTTCTCCGGCGCCGGCGGGGGAGAAGAAGGGCGGTGAAAGTGGTGGTGATGGGAACAGTGGAGGGGGCGGCAGTGGGGGTAAAAAGAAGAAAAAGAAGGGGCGAAACGGGACACCGGCAAGTACCGGACATCCCTCCGCTGGTCATCTCGCTGCTCAATCGACGGTCACTCTCCCAGCCAATCCTATCCCTCCACGTCATCACATACGCCAACACCCGCCATCTCAGACAAATCACAGCCCGCCGGGTCATCGGATACCGGAGTACCCGGCACCACCTCGGCCCAATCGCAGCCCGCCACGCCAGCAGGCATATCCATCCCCGGCGCCACAGTATGCTACCCCGATACTCAGTTACAACACGGCGTATCCCGCCGGCGATCACCGTGCATCTTACTATGCTTCGGCGCCCCAAAATTCATATTTGTACTCATATAACGCGCCCCCGGGTGTGGAGATGGAGCCTCGAATGCCTGACCTCGACTCGCATTCCTCTCGACCGTCCGATTCGTTTGAATTTTTCAGCGATGAAAATCCAAATGCGTGCTTCGATTATGTGATGTAAGTTCAAGTACGGTTACATACTACCAATGGTATATAATGCTTATATAACTCTGTGTAAGTATGCGAGGGTTAATTTTGTATTGTATGCAGATATATAAGGGAATAACATATGCTAGGGCGATAGAACATATAGGACTCCCCTTTGGAGGTGCATATAATGCTCTTCTTGTTGTTTGTATGCCTTGAAGAGTTCTCCAAGTAGTTTGACCAATTTTAAACTCTATAGCCAAAATAAGATGACGGCATCAAGTGAAGGAGATCGCAATCACATCGTAACTATGAATTACCTACTTTGTCAAATCCATATGAAGTATTTAATTGAACTTATATGGTCAAGTTAGATATCCTGAAGTTCAGGTGTTAGAAAATAATTTGATACTGGTAATTGATCCAAACAAGTCCTAATCTCAAGCAGAATAGGCCATCAATGATATAGAACTAAAAGAGGCGCACCACAACAACAATCCTCAAGTGTTAAAAAAGCATGACACCGGGAGCCGCCATACCTCAGTGTAATTGTCTAATGCACTTCCCACTTCGAAAACTTGCAAGCCTACTAATGCACCTTTGTACTTTGCCTTTGATTTGGGGGCTGCAGCGGTTTAATCGCATTCATTGGGCAGTTTTTTCAACTTGACTTGCTTCAGCGCGTGCGCTATGACTAATATAAAATAAAGTCCTCCGAGATAACAAAATGTCACATATAATGTCTCCGACGTATAAAAAATGCCTTCAATAGCATACAAAGAAATGGTAGTGATATATATTTTTTCATTTTTTAAAAGTGAGGAGGGTTGGGTCAGTTTGAGGCGGTTCCTAGATAAACCAACCCGCCACACTGACCTAATCCGTTAGTTTGAAAAAAGAAAAATTGAATTGGCTCACCTAAATCAATTTTTGAATCAGTTTGCTTTCAGATCAATTTTTGGGTTTCTGAGTTTGTTTTTGGGTTTTTATGTGCACCCCTACAGATAATAAGTGGGACAAATAGGAAATAGTTATTTCTATAAATTATGAGCGTAAGGAATTGTTGACTCCGCAATCGAACTATAGATCCCATCTAAAAAATTGAAGAAACAATAGAAAAACTAGTATACTTAAAAATGGATTTATAACACAACAGTTTAAGCTTTTAGGTTAGGGCTTATTCAAGTTGTTTAACCCACTCAGGTCGTAAACTTCACCGACTAACGCGGGATAATATAACAATTTTCAATGATCAAGAATTCTAGTGCGGACCAAATGAGGCAGTAAATATTGCAAAATTATAAGAGCGTACTGGATTTCTTATGTGCTAAGGAGGTTTAGATGATGATGTTGGATACTTGAATCACAAGGGTTTGTACTTTTCTCTTTTCATCTTTTTGAGCTTTTGCTTTTGGTAATTGGCTCTACTTTAGGGTCTAAACCCTGTCATCCTTAGCTGTATGTGTGCAGACTAGGGCTTAAGCCAATCTTCTTCATTTGGAACAAATAAATGAACTTTTCTCCTTCCTTCTCTCAAAACTGCTCCATCAATAACTTGTTTTCTCCACTCTTACCTTACTATCTTTGGGTTATTAATGTGTTTTTATTGGACTTGCAGCCTATGGCATTAAAAGCAAGGGCATAGGCTTTTCTTAAAATTTTGGTCTTTCCTTGAAATTTTTACCCTCATTAAATTTTTATCTTTCTTGTTTTTTACTTGTCCCTAAATATTTTGAGGGTAAAAGGCATTACCACCTCTTCACATTTTGTTAAAAAGACACTGATGCTCCTTTTATAATTTTCAAAAAGACACTTATACGCCTGATTCTTTTAAACTTACTTTTTTTCCCATTATTAATTGTTATATGAAAAAAATAAATTTATTACGTTATTATTACTTTAAAATGTCATTTATCATGTCATTGTCATTTTTTGAACCTTTTTTTTATAGTGTAAATACTTGTAAGATAAATTCATTATGTTATTTAATAAAAAACTTGGGATTAGATAAGAGTTTGGTGTTTTAGGATTACGAAACAAAGAGTAAATGCATTTTCATCATTTACTAATTTGTGGCAGGTAAAAAAGTCAATTTAAAAGAATTAGGGGAGAATGTCTTTTCAGAGATTAGAAAGGGTGTTAATGTCTTTTTCATAAAAGTGAGAGGGTGTCAATGTCTTTTATTCATATTTTTATACATATTTAAATTTAATAAACTTCAACATTGCAAATTAAAAAGTTAGTTTCAAGATCTCAAAGTGAATTATTTTGAATGATCAGTGAATGTAACTACAACCAAACATTCTTTGTAGATCAAAATATGAACTTTTTCTCAGTCCATCTTTCAAAAATGTTAAATGCAAGAAAATGATCCTTTTCTTGACGCCCTTTAGATTATTCAAAATTGTTTTTTTAAATACAAAGTTGGAATTTCTTCTTCTAAAAGTATTTTTTTCAAACAAAACAATTTTTATGTATTGGATTCTTATTTATTTTTATTGGAGGGGACCCACTCTCCACATTTGCTAGGTAAATCACGAGTATTTTTTGCAAGCAATAAGTTTCGAACCTTCAATGTCGTCGCCCACCACCCAAGTAACTTAGCCACTTGAGCAACCCAAGTAGGGTACAACTACTTTGAATATTTAAAGCTTATAAATGTGAGTTTTATACATAATGAAACTAAATGAGAATTGGCAATGCCCTTTTGTGTTTTTCCATACTCTTTATTTATATAGGGTTGAAATTTACAAAATGATCCCAAAATGACATCGTTTTAGGTTGTACAATAGGTAACTACTTAATGTAACACACTAGATTCATCAAGCCTGAAAATGTTTTAATAATTTTTTTTAGAGTTAAATCTACAAATACCATCATTTAAAATGATCAGCTTTAAAACATATGATGATTTTTCTTATGTTTCTGAACAAGATAAATTTTCCCTCTCTTTTTTTTTTTTTTTTTCTCCTTTTGGTGGACTTAACTATTATCTGCCACATAAAGGGGTGAAGGTTGAATCCAGTTCATTAATACATCAAAATTACTCAGCATAAAGTTATTCCATGTTGCAGCTATTCACCTCTCAATTATTATTTTCATTTACAACCTTTTTTTTTTCCCCTAATCACCATGCATACCGACATATTTGTCATGTCAGCTTGTTTACATGTATAGATTTGCCCATGTAAGTAGTCAACGACAAAAAACAAATAGAAATTAATAACAGTTAAGGACGGAATGAAATCACTTGACTAATGAAAATTCAGATTAGAAAAAGTGGGTTAAAATTTAATTAGGAGAGGATAAGGGGAAGAGGCTAGAAGAAAAGGTGAGGGTTTCTAAGGGAATAGCCTTGGAAAATTTGACAAACAGAAGTAAGATGAGGAGACGTTGAAAGAAAAATGTGGAATGAGTAGTTAAGAGAATAACGTACAAAATATTTGATTCACAATTTTATCCGATTGGTCTTGAGGAGATGTTGAAATGTTCAAAAAAGTAGAAAATAAATAATGGTACTTATTTGGATCTGGTTGATGAAATATAACCACTTCTTACCCCAACCCTTTTCTGATCATACTAGTTGTATCGCACGTGCTTAACAACTTTTTTATTAATATAAATTTATTTAAAATATAGAAGATTAAATAAAAAATTGAAAAGAAAAGAAAAAGAGTGGGTATGTATTAAAAAAGATAAAAGTGGAAAGAGTGAAAAAAAAAAAAAAGTTGGGAGTGGAGCAGTTGAGAGAATAACTTTCATAATCGTAGAATATTTGATTTACAATTTTATCTGGTTAGTTTTAAGAAAATATTAAAATGTTTAGAAGAAAATAAGATTATTTTAGATATTTCAAGATTTTAAAATTTGACCGATGAAAAATGACTGTTTTTAAACCCTTTATAATAGGACTAGATAAGAAGATCCGAACGAGTCTTGATTTTTATTTTTTAAAAATTAAAAATGGAGTAATCGAGCTTCCTTTTTTATTATTATTTTTATTCCTTCTCTTATTCTTTTTCTATTTTTCTTTTTCGCTTTTTAAACTTTCTTTTTTCCGGGCCATGTTTCCCGGTTGAATCTTGAAGCTGTTAATAAAAGAAAATAAGTTTAAGATAGAGAATTATTTATTCTTGTCTAATAAATTTTGAAAAAGGGTAAGTGAGGTTTGCGGATAACGGTGGAAAGCGCGACGGCTATATGAGAAACAAATGGTAAATCTGCAAACCCAATTCCCTGATCGGAGAAGAAGTCTTGGATTCCCGGGGAAAAATGGTGGCGGAGATAGAGAACGAGAGATCAATTGAGTTAGCTTTTCATGAGGACGACCCCAATCGGAAGGTGGCTTCTTCGCCGTTGAATCCTTCCTCCTCCTCAATGGTTCCCTTAGCCGCAGAGAGATCATCCGAACAGATTTACGCTGTTTTCTCCAATTACGACGATTGTTTCAACTACGCCATCTATGCTGTAGACCTCAGCACCGTTCCCCGCTCTAGTCACGGTTCTGAGACACCCCTACTTCCTCCGAAGCTCGATCCGGTCCTGCTACTGTCGAACACGTTCCCCGCTGGGATCACATTCTGTGTCTTGCAATCCAAATTGTATCTGTTTGGGGGCTCAGTGTACGAGCCGCGGGTGCCACGGCTGGGTGAGCCCCTGAACAGTGTTTTTGTGTATGACATTCCGTCCCAGATCCCCTCCACCACTACTGAGATTTTTTTTAATGGTTCGAATATGTCGGCGCTGAAGACGGGACCGTCCATGAAGGACGGCAAGGATAATGCAAATGCTGTGATTGTGGACCACAAGATATGCGTCTTCCCTAGCGACCCCGACAAGTTGGGTAGACGAGGTCCGAATTTCGAAGTGTTTACTCCGACACCCCGCGGCGGTGAGTGGTCACATCTCCCTGAACCTTTCCATTATGAAGACCGCCATGATCGCACGGTGGGGTACTACAGTGTTGTCGGGTCGAAACTTTACATATCCACTCCCCGGAGTATCTACATCATCGACGTGAACAATCGCGGAGCCGGTTGGACCCGACTCAAAGCCCCTACGAATGTCCATGCTATTCTTCCTTCCGGTGCTGTTCCTCCCCCTCTTTATGGCGCCGTAGTGGACAACGTGTGCTTTTTCGGGGCCTATCATGGTGTTTTTGAACTTCCATCTGAAAATGATGAGCTATTGTTCACCAAGAATATTCTGGTTAGATCCTTCCCCCATTCATGAGTCTGCATGCGGGTTGGTCAGCTATGGTCAAGAGGGTGTCATGACTCCTCTTGGATCTGGAAAACTCTGCTTTCTGTGCAGTGGGTGGGATAATTATGACCGAGATCAAGACACAGAAGCTGGTTCTTTCCACCTTGCAGTTGGCGTAGTCACTTTCGACACCAAGGACACTATGTTTGAGAAAGTGCTTGATTACACCGTCCGTCAGGCCTCCGCTTACACCCTCGTGCAGAAGCTGGACGAGAGCACAGATATTGAACCCATTTGTTGTTTCGCAGTCAGTCCCTGAGTATAATTTTTTTTTTTTTCAGGTATTTACTAAATACTCTTTTTTTTTTTTCTCGCCACATAGCTGCTGCATTAATTCTTGTTTATTCAGCCAAAGAAGAAGAAGAAGAAGAAGCTAAACTGGTTAATTTGTTGTTTCTTTTGTTCCGGTGCAATGGATTTTCAGCCAGTTTTCTTTTTCCCTAGAAAATTAAAGTCACGCACCTCTGATAAAATTTAAGGTAAAGATGGCTCATTAGATATAATAATTTTAGAATTTTCAACTGAAATATAGTATTCAATGGAGGGACAGACCCTATAACTCTTTTGGGAAATATACATGTATGTAATAAAATGTGAAACATAGGAAATAAAATAATTAAATCAAACAATAGACGACTTCAAGTGAATTTTTCACATTTTAAACCTGTCCATAATTGAATTACAAGTTTGCTAAGCTTTTTAGAAAGGTGCTTTAAAGAATTGGTTTAGGCATTCAAATGCTGAATGAACAAAACGCTGCTAGAGAGAATAATGGCAATAATGGATTAGTTATTATGTTGCAAGAGAAAACTGCGAGATAGTTTAACGAAGATGAATTGAGCACCGAGACGAACAATATGCTACTGAATTGCAGGAATCCTAAAGAAAAGTCGACAAGAATGATCAGAACAAACACAGCAGCTAGATGTTGCATCTCTCTCTCTCCAGCTTTGAAGTTCTCCCAGTTGCAGCTGTTGCAATAGCAACACCCCTACATGAACATTTATCACTTAGTTGTGCTGCGGTTCGAGCCAACTCGCCACAAACAATGCAGTGTTTTCAGAGATAATAATAATCAATTCTCATTCGATGTGAATTTGGTGCATAAAAATGGCGCTTCGCAGAAGATTCTCTAACCAACCGGGGCATCTCTGAAAGCCACCAGGCTCAAGTCACCTAGAACAAGTCCAGATGCTCGCTGCAGGGAAAGCGTGTCGAAAGTCAGCAACTTTCAAACTCAGCCTAGCCGATTAATCTAAATGGAGAATCAATGGCCAAATGATCTAATGGGTCCACAACCATATCAACCAACCAAGCCCCAGGGGAAACATGAATTACCACAAGGTATTCCCTCTGCATACTGTGGTTCCGCCCTCGGGTTGGTTCTCATAGCTCTGGAGGCCACAATTGCTGCAGGCGGGAGCAGCGAAGAGTTCCCTGCTACTATACGTACCTAAACAAAGTCCTGAAGAGACTCCCTGCCAGACAAGATCCGTGTCCACTGGCACTTTAACCTGTGACAACATACAAAAGGGATCACCTGATGACACTGTACGTGATATAGGAAGTTCTTGAAATTTTTAATGGCAATGTTATTGCAGAGCCAATCTCCTGCCCAATTTCAAAAGACTCTTTGACTTTTGCTTCCAGCATGCTGCAAAAGAAAAGCATTTTAGCATGGTGCACAGATATCTGGCAAGCAATCAGGAGAAACGAACGCTAGTCTTGTTCGAGCATCGTCTTATCCGCTTGAAGAGCCCTTTCCCATAAAAGTAGGCATTTGGAAAGTTTTCGAAAAGCTTAAAACGGCTTCCCAGAAAGCTCAAATATGCTTGCAAAAGCCGACAAACAAATAGATTTTGAATAAAACTAAAACTTGAAGCTTATTCGAAAATTAATTTTAGCTCTTTGAAAGCATAAAAGTAGCTCATCATAAGCTCCCTGAACGGGCCCTGAAACATATATAGAGATTTGCTCGTCTAACAAAAAGATCCACAAAAAACCGAGAGATTTAATTTTTGACAACTCAGCAGAAACTTGGACGTAATTTCCTGGCAACAAGATCCAGCCCATTCCCCACGCCTCAAGTTAGAGGGTAGAAGACAGCAGCTTAATTATATTTCTACTGTCAAAGATTTTTGAAATTGGCGAAGTAAACATCATAAGCAAATTAGTATGGATCTAATTTTTTAAAATTTTGCACCACAGTTTTATGCAGAAGAGGCTCTCTACCTGTCAGTATCACCATAAATAACTCGAGCTTTCCGCTTATCATGTCCATTTACAAGGCCAGTGGCGGAGCCAGAACCAATCTTGGGTGGGGCAAAAAAGAAATTGGATCAAATTCTGACTCAAAATCAAATAAAAATATAAGTTTAATAGAAAATGTCATTATAATTACTAAAATAAAATTGTCAATATATTAAAATGAGATTAAGTAAAATAGTTAAAAATAAAAATTTGACATCTTAATTCGAGATAAACAAAAAGATTTGCAATGTTGATCTCAACATGAGATCTTTTTCTTTTTTTTTTTTTGTAAAGATGATGGTTCTTTAACTAGTGGGAAGGTACAAGATTAGTTAGTTATTGAACAAGACCGAGCACAATAAACTCAAATTAAATTTCATGTGTAGTGTCCCTATTTAGACATAACTACACCCTTAAAACGACGTTAGTTCGATAAATGATTTTTAAAAAGACAGTAAATTTTTATAAAAGTAACATCATCTTGAGTACATTTGTACCTAATTAAGAATCATGACATTAGATATAAAATAAAAAAAAAGGCCCATAACTGTTGTTTGTAAATAAAGAACGAGATTGTGCTCAAAAGTGGGGAAGAAGAATGAATTGGGAAATTAACCTTTATTTTTTAAAATTTAAGAATATATCAAAATAAAAAACCAAAAGTCCGGCTGTTTTTACTTTTACGATAAATAAATTTTATATTTTCAAATCTTACAAAAATCGATATCTTTATGTATTTTTATATTTTATTTTTATCCTTACGATATAATTATTTTAAAATTTATTAAAAATTAAAATATTATAAAATTGCAAAGAATTGGACACTTTTTACACCGGAGAGTATCCAAGTCCGCTGACCACATGCGTGAATTGGAGTTGCCCTCGATGGTCTCTTGTTGCGATCGTGGATGCCTCAACTCTCTCTCCTTTCTGTTCGCCGGCGGCTAACTACCGTAACACTGAAATTTGTATCGAATAATTCAAACCCCGTACCTCTCTCTGTTCTACACTCATGCAACTCCATGGAAGCGCTCAAGCAAGTCCACGCGCAGCTCGTCGCCACTGGGCGAATCAAAGATACTTACGTTGCCACGAAAATGGTGGAGTCTTACGCTGTCTCTGCAAGAAACATGGATTACTCTTCCCTGGTTTTCTACAGAATCGACGGTCCCGACTCATACTCTTGGACCACCATGATCAGAGGCTACCTCGAAGCCAAAAACCCAGAAAAAGCTATTGAGTTTTATGAAGAAATGGGGTTGAGGAGTGTGGAATTGAATAGGTTCACGTTTCTGTTTGTACTTAAGGCGTATGGTTTTAAACTCTGTTACAAAGAAGGTAGAAACGTTCATGGAAAGGTATTTAAGATGGGGTTTTGCTTTGACGTTTTCATTCTCAATGCACTGATTGGACTGTACTCGAAATGCGGGGATATATGCGGTGCGCGTAAGGTGTTTGATGAATTGCCCATGAGAAATGTAGTTAATTGGAACACAATGGTGAGTGCCTGTTTTAGTTGTGGGGATGTTCAGACTGGGCGTAGGTTGTTTGAGGAGATGCCTGAGAAGAATGCCAGTTCATGGAATGCCGTTATTATTGGATATTCCAAGTTGGGTCATGTCGAAATTGCAAAATCACTATTTGATGTAATGCCAGATAAAGATTTAGTCTCATGGAGTGCAATGATTTCGGGGTATGTACAGAGTAGGAGGGATTTGGAAGCTTTACAACTCTTCGATGAAATGCAGTCTTCCGGACTTAGCCCGGATAATGTAACCCTAACCAGCGTTCTTTCAGCTTGTGCTCAGATTGGAGCGCTGGACATGGGAAGGTGGATCCATGCCTTTATGAAGAGGAAAAAACTAACAGATGATGTTATCTTGGGCACTTGTCTCTTGGATATGTACGCAAAATGTGGATGCATTAACTTATCTGTTGAATTGTTTCATAATATGCCACAGAGAAATTTATGCTCCTGGAATGCTGTAATCTTGGGGCTTGCCACTCATGGCCACGGATCCACTGCTTTAGAGCTCTTCAAAGAAATGGAATCTGCAGGAATGGAACCAGATGATGTGACTTTTATTGCAGTGTTATCGGCATGTAGTCATATAGGATCAGTTGACAAAGGATGGAGACTTTTCAATCAGATGGAAATGGAGTTTAAACTCACCCCAAAAATTGAACACTACGGATGTATGGTAGATATCCTTGGGCGTGCAGGACGAATTAATGAAGCCACGGAGCTAATCAAGAACATGCCAATGGAACCAAATATAGTTGTTTGGGGAGCCTTGCTCAATGCTTGTAAAATCCATGGGTATGATATCATTGAAGATGTGGTGGGCCACCTTAGAAATTGGGATTCAGGAAATGGAGGATGTTACACACTTTTGTCGAATATATTTGCAGGTAAACATCAGTGGAGTGAAGTGGAGACAACTAGGAAGGTGATGAGAGAAATGGAACGAACTCAGAAGAAAACCCCGGGGTGCAGTTCGATTGAAGTGAATGGTGTGGTTCATGAGTTCTTTGCAGAAGCCTGGTCACATTCCACTGGAGAAAAGGTGAGTGGGGTTATAAAGATGCTGAGGACTCACTTAGAGGTTGAGGGTTGCGTGCCTACTCCTTAACATGTGCCCTGTAGTCTAGATGAGTCCACTATGACTAGAGAGCCATTTATAGAATTGTGTATTATATACATTTTCGACCTCGTATTCCAGAAGTTGCAAAACCCAAGTTCTGTTGTGAACCGATGCTTACCCTCGTTCTTGCAACAGATCACTTGCGTCTAGCTTAGTTTCTTCCATAAGATCTCTTCAGGCGAGCATTCACCAGTCACTATTTGAGCTTAACTATTCATCTGCAGCAGACTGGAACTGGCATACAAATTTGTTGAATCTTTGATAAGCTTGTCCCTTCTAAGTGAGGTGGTGCCCGCGAGTTCTCTTCAGGTTTTCAGTCATTAGTTGGCTGTAGGCCAGTCATTAGATCAGGTCTGGACCCTGACCCAAATAAAAACCCATACTCTTTTCGGTATGTTTAAATGGGTCCAGCTTTGGTATATCCGGACCAATTAGAAACCCTAGTTCCTATATAAACATCGCCACATCTTTTCTCCACTACCCCTTCCCTAGTTTCTATGTTGTTAACTCTTCTCCAGTGATTCAACCACCGCTGGCGGTGGCCATTGATGCTAGATTGGCGACATAAGGATGCTAGGAGGTGAAAAGCAGTGGAAAATGGGAATTGCACGCTACGAAAGGCTGTAAAATGGAACAAAATCTGGGAAGTTTGAGGCGAAAATCATTCTATGGCAACAGCAAGAGGCTTCATGCAGAGCTAAGTCTCAAGGTTTGAAATCTTACATTTTTTGTTTCGATTTGAAACTTCGATTCTCAATTTCAAGAGGGTGCTTCTTTCGGTACTATTATGATTGTTTCAGAGCAGATAGAAATTAGATTTCAGGCTTCTTCTAGATTTTAGGTTCATGTTGTTGCAATAGCAAATGTCATTTACTGGTACCAAAGGTTAGAAATGCCTATCCAGTTAGGCCCTTACGCCAACCGACCATTTGTACAAATGTGAACAGAATCGGAACAGGAAAGTGAAAACTACCTTTCTACTTTCATGTAATCCATATGACCTCAGACCACTAGCAATCATAATACACTCTTTTTTTATATTTATTAAAATTTGAAGTGTACGTATAATAGTACATTTAGTTAAATGAGTTCATGACAGGGGACGATAGATAAATGCATGAGGGAGAAAACAAGTTATTGAGAATGGAACAGTTTGGAATGTGGTTATCTTGATTTTGGGATGTTCTTTATTATGACTTCGAAACGGATCCAAACCCAACCGGTTAACTGGTGATTTTGGGCGGTTCGGTCTGGCACTTTTCGATATTGGACCGTACTTTAAACAGTCTGGAACAGGTCTACCACACATCTGGGTTGACCTCACCCATACGAGTCCACCACGGATCTGGGTAGACCTGATTCATACCCAGCCCATTGACAGGCCTAGCAGGCTGCTCAAAATCAATCTATGCAAAAGCAATTACAGTGCTGTATTTGTTCTAGAAACACAGTAAACCAATAACTCAACGCCACACTTTTAGCACTAGGAATTCGAAAGGCAGCTAAACTCTCAGGACGTGCTCGAGTCCTGTTTATTTCAAACCGTCAAAGTGCCATATTTCTAAACAGTGACAGGCAAAAATCCAAGGTTGCAACAATTTATATAGAAAAAACGTTTAAAACACCCAAGACTGATGAATTGAGGTAGGAAAATAATGTTACTCATGGCCAAAATTGGACCATGTACTTAAAAGACTACATATCATATCCAAAACTACTGATGGACTAGCAACTGGCATCATGCCAATTGCCCGGCTTTAAGATAATTACTACTGATGGACTTCAGCCTTCTTCTTCTGCCAGAGTCTATCAAGGGCACTGTCTGCATCTCCCTGCAGGTTCAATCAACACAAATTATGAAGCAAGTATGAGACGACCCCTTGCAGAATGAATTGTATGGAAAACAACCGATCGGATCAATTCAAAACCCAAACTATGGATTGAAGTGGGAAAATGTGTCGAGTATATAACCAAGAGCACATCCATGTTGGGGAGAGATTCATGGATGCCATCCTACTTCTACCATAAATCTTCCAACATAAAAAAAGATAAAATAAACCAAATCCATTAGAAGTAAACTTAATTTCTATTGAATATAATCTGGCAACTATACTTAGGTGACCTCCAAGTGAACTCTAGCACGTTTGCAATACATGCTTACTCAGAAGAAAATTACAGACTGTAATATGACAAAAGATGCCCAACAATAAGACCTCAACAGTGGGTAGATTGTGAAGTGGGTGTAGAGATCCATTTCCATAGACTGAAAATTTATAAGCTACCAAGATTTTGTAGTTCGTCAAAAATGCCAAAAATCATAAAACTAGTGTGGCTGTTATTGTTGATGATAAGAGACCAACTGGAAGGTGTTCATAAAGGTATCAATTTGATTGGTAGTAAACATGAATTTCAACATTCACCACTCACAGGAAATATATGACATGCAGAACTTCAAATACCAAACATAGCTTCATTGTCTTAAATGGAAAGCAGCAAGATAAAATACCTGGGCACGGACAAAACCGCAGAGGGCAAAAGTGCTGAACTGGCCAACATACAGCCCATTCTCATCCAAATGCCCAATATTAATCTGGACAGAAGCATGATCCTTAGAGGTGATAAGCCTATTAGTCGCAGAGCTGCAAAACCATATTACTAATGTCAGTAAACTCCCTTATATCCAACTAAACATTATTACTACAGAGCAATGTGAGCCGCAGATTTACCATTTCCTAGGGATATAGAGATCCATGTTCTGTCCCTCTTCGTTCTGCATCTTGGCGGACTGTGGAGATAACCTGCTAAAGAGAGCTAAACTGACTCAAATATATATATATATATAATAGCCTAAAATAAGAGAAACGACAGTAAACACTACTGCATCTTGGATATCCATGACAACCAGCCTACAATTTGCATTATTTGATCAAATTGGTTACCCCCCCCCACCCCCCCCCCCGGCCCCCTCCCCCACCCAACAAATAACCTAACCTGAAAAACGAACCATATCCTACAAATTCCAAATAACTTTTCTTCTCCATTTACTTTTGCTGAACGAGAGTGAGATCAAAGTATAGAGAACGAACAAGAATTTTAAATACCCATTACTATGAAAAATAGTTTTAAATGCACAAACCAACCCACAGATTGAAGAAAAAATTTGAATAAAAGAATCTGAAGCATTAGATCTACAGATAATATCATAGAAACGGCTAATGGAACACATGAAATTAACAAACCGTATGAATTCCAAAAACAGGAAGGGAATGAAAGTGGAAGAATTACCAGCCTAAACGAAAGAGATGGCAAGGCGCGAGAGCAGCGACGATCAGTAGGCGGAGAAAGAGGAGGAAATGTTTAGCGAGATTATATAATCTAGGGTTTGGCCTGTTAGCCTCCTGTCTAGGGTTTATTAGACTAAACTACCCTGGGCTTTTCGTGGGAGTGATAACATGTTACGTCGTCGTTCCGGTTTCTGTGCAAATACGGGAGAGACCCTCTGTACTTGCGATACGCATGCTGCGGTGCGGTGCGGGTGTGAGAGGTAAACAAAATAATGTGAATTAAAAACTTGTTTTAAAAATGATATGAATTTATCAATTTATAAGTTCTTCATAACCTGTCAATTTATCAAATTTGAGTATATTATCATTTAATGTTTTAAATTTACAAGAAGGAATCCGATGGTCTCACAAAGTAGGGAGTTACACTTCTTTTTTTTTTTGACAAAATAACACCACATTTCATTCGCATAATAGAATAGAATACATATTTCATAAAAATATAACTTATAAAGAATAATATTTTCATAAGATAACATCGTGTTTGCTACTCCTATGGACTATAAGAAGAATAGACAATGAATTGCTATCGCCAGTTGTCAAAGTTATAATAATTATTTCTTATCTATTCCACTGATCAATGAAAGTAATTATTTCAGTTGTACTTCATGAAAATATTATTCTTTTTATGTTATATTTCCTATAATAAGTATTCCATTTCACGAACCACAAGTAACGTGAGATTCAATTATTTTCTTCCTTTTTTTTTTTCTTGTGACAAGCAAGAAAACTTTTGCTTACATGAGCTACATCAAAACCCAAGCATACCTAGGGGGTAAAAGCCCAACTAAACACAAAAACCAAACAAACACACCATCAAATTATTGTTAGGATTTAAACAGTTTCTTAAAATATTACATCCTAGATATCAAGTTTAGAGTACCTACACTGTTACCTTTAACCAGCTTATATTGAATATATATTGGGTTTACAATTGATAGGTTCTAATTACTAGTAAGACCCGTTCAGTGCAGTCCATATCTATGCAGCATATATTAGAACATATACATTAGGATATAAAATATTATCAACAATTATTCACTGAAAATGCATCTTATCCCTTGACTATGATTAATAGACCAGTCTATGTACTCACTCAATCTAACACCGAACAAAAAAAAAAAAAAAAAAAAAAACCTTGATATTATTAGCAGCTAAAGTTTCCCCTTCAAAAATTTTTGAGTGCCTCTCTTGCCAAACAATGTAACTGAGGCTGCTCTCTTAATTCTATGGGGGATTTAATTTGGAGCCAATCCAAAATTCATCTCCAAACTCGATTAGTATAGTTACAACCAAAAAATTAATGCTTATAAACACTAAAAATGCAAGTGATGTCAAGAAGATTCATCCATTGTTGAGATTTATTTTCGTGAGAAGCCTATTAATAGCTGAGAGTCATAAAATAAAAGTATGCTTAGACAAAGTAAAAGGCATCCAAACAGTTTTCCCCCAGAAAACATTACTCCCATAAGCTTTGTTATCCTTAGAAGCCTTGTAGATGCAAAAAAAAACAAAAGAAAAAGAAAAAGGAAAAAAATTTTGAATCCCAACTCCTTGGCTTATTATCAGCAGCCCTAGTGCTGCCTTTACTAATTTCTTTGAAATTCAGGAGCCAATTTCAATGGCCTCAATCAATCTGCAAGTAAATTAGTTTAGGCTCCGTTTAATGGGAGAAAAATGTTTTCAGTAAAATGCGTTTCGTATTTTTCAGCATCTCGAACGTTAGGAAGGATGAATCAACGAAAAATATTTTTTAGTCAACGAAAAACCTGTTCTTTGTTGAATAAAAAGTGTTTTATATTTTCTCAAATGATAAAATATTTTATAAATTTTGCTTTGACGGCCTCTTTCTTGCCACGTGTTCTCACATAAATTTTCAGCATGTTAACCAAATAATGAAAAGTAAATAAATTCTCTTAAAAAAAAAACTAATTTATTAAACCACTGTAACTAATCTAATGAGCCTCCTCTCGAAAACGAAAATCGAAAAAGAAGAGAATCTAATGGGCCCAGTTTGGTCGGGCCCGGGTTCGCCACTTGTGAAACCGTACGTGCGTTTCTTGGCGCACGTGCTTGCCCCCAACATAAAGCTTTCTTCCCGCCACACCCGATCCGATAGAGAGAGGGTGAGAGTTGCAGCAGAGAAAATGGAGTTGAGCTTGCGGGGAGGCTCTGGAATCCTTTGCCAAATCCATGGAGAGCCAGCCTTTCTCGTGTTGGCGAGAGCTCGTTGTCCAAGCTTCTCCATCACAGGTACCTTTCTCTCACTTTTCTTTTTCCCTCTCATGTCTCTTGTTTTCTCGTGTGATCTTCCCCCACTATTCCCTGCTTCCGCTTGAATCCATTCCTCAGTTCAGAACCTCGGTTTTCCCCTCATTCAGGTGATTAAGGTATCAGTCTGTTTGAGTTTTATTACTAATGCATGATGAAATTCAAGTTTAATTGTCCGCATGGGGGAAAGAGCATCATTGATCTGCTGAATGGGGTTTTTATTCGGTTGCATCTGATATAGAGACAGTATATGTGGAACTCCGACTGTCGTTTAGTCGGTGTTTTATGCATCCGAGATCAGAAATAGTGACCATTTTGGTAATTAGGGTTTTAGACTCATGCTGTTAAGACTATACTGGGGCACCTATAGTATCACCTGTATGGAGATTTTTTTTCAACCTAATACTTCGTGTATTTGTGTGAATTTGATATGACCAACATGCGAAGAAGTGACTAATCAGTGGGTGTGAAGGGGATAGATCCCTTGATTGCTAACCAAAAACAGAAAGTAAATAATTGGATCCACCAGCATTCAATTCTTGAGGTCTTACGGTTATTAAGTGTTTAGCAGTGGTAGCTTGGGCACGACCTTTATTAGAATGAAAATGGCAGAAGGTAAATTTAGATAATGTGTTTGAGCTCATGTTTGCCATCACTTCCACTACCCCGATTATGTGGGCTCAGTTTTAATGGAGCTTCCTTTTATCCTAGTGTATACAACATCACGAAAACAAGAATTTTATTATCTCTTATTCCATCACATTTTTCTCAGCACTCAATTGGGCAAAAGCTAAACGACAAATAAATTGCAGAAGCTAATCAATTATTGTGGTCAAGTGCAGCTTCTTTTTCATTCTCTGAATTCATCAGGATCTGCACACCAGTCTATTAGGTTCAGGCCTGATTTCTTTGATGACACATAGAGCTTCGGGCACCCAAGCACAATGCACTGTTCTTTGAAGGTATGGCTTCGCCTTTTTTACCTTCAGTCGTATTTCTCAGAGATATACTTGATTGTGTTGTTAAGTTCCTTTCCTAACTAGATGTATGTAGGCCATTTGTTCTGCAGTCAGGACTCCCTTTGCAATTATAGATCATTTATCCACGCAACTACCTAATCCTGATGCTACAAAGGTGCAATTTACTTTGAGCTGTTATTGCATACAAATTTATTACCTTATGGGAACACTTAATTGCAGGTGGGAATCTTCTAAGAAGATCTATTCTTGGGTGGCTTGGGCATGTGCAACTGATGAGCACATCAGTTAAGGAGCAAGATGATTGATTTTGGGGTAATGTAAAAGTTGACTTTTACAGGCATGGATGCAAATTGTAAGAAAGAACACGAGCGTTAAGGAAGGTATATTACAAGGTTGCACAAGATAGGAATGAGTAGCATAGAAAATCCATGCCAACGACTTGATGTTATTTCTTGTTTTGGTCCCATGTAGCCAACCCAATCATTTGGTAATTAAGGTGCTTCAAGCATTCTCTGTTTCAAGTTGTTCCTAGCATATTGGTGCTACAATAGATTGACAAGGGGAACCCATAAAAAAAGATGGAAATGCCCTCTTCCCCTTACCAACATAGGGAGCTAGTAATAGCGTTTGGTGTTTTATGATATCCTCAGCCATTAACTTTCTTGACAACGTTCCTCCTTTACAGGAGGGAGAGCGAGAGAGAGAGAATTCTTGCTTAAGATATTGTAGCTTTAAGGTTCTGCTATTTGTTTGACATGTAAGGCAAATCTCGATGGAGGGAGAGACGTGAGAAAGTTGTTGGTTGCTTGATTCGTTGCATCAATGCTGTAGATGTAGGGCCTTGCTGTTTGTTTTTAATGCATACTAATTCTCTTATCAACTTTATAAGATGTTTTCTTGCATCGAGTTCTATGTGCATATGAAATGATTTTACCAACTTAACAGATGAAATTGTGTTCACCATTATAGGTGGCTTCACTTGCAAGTGGAGGATCTGTACAAAGAAAGCTGACAGCTTTGTGAGCTTAATGTGCATCCTTTTACTGGCTTTTCTAAATTTCTTTTAAAAAGCATGTACTCGGTTAAAGTTGGAGGGGGCATCTCTCTTCTTGTAGGAATTAGTTCCGTACTGAGTAGGGTTAGAGCCAAGGAACTAGAATGGTTAACTCGCTTCAACGGGAAGTTTAATTAACGAGTTTGGGACCGTATCTCTGACGCTACGGTTTTTAATTGATAATGCATCCGATTATATCGCTTATTAATTCAATCCCATTTTACTCATATATTATTTGCACCTGTGATACTACGTTTCGTACTCACTGAGAAGTCGACATAATTTTTCGATAACTACGTATTTTCAGCAACAACAAAAAAAAAAGTGCATAGTTTCATCAACTTATGGCATAGTCTCAATTCAGGTGGGGATGGTGATGCTCGTCATTATCAGATTTCTTTCTTTCTGAAAGGTCATTGTCTATATTGCTGTAGTGGAATGAGAATTATGAGAAGAATCAAATGGTCATTGTGCTTGCATCTACAGCTACTCTAAATGGATGAAATTCATATGGCAGCTAGAATTGATAACTCATCACTAGGATTTTTAATTCTCTTTTTATTAGAATTGGGGGATTCGGATTCATAAACGATCTGACTAACTCCCAGGTAAAACTAGAGGGGCTCCTTAGTTGTTTAATAAATTGGGATGTTGATCATGAGATGCTTGCTATTCTTTTTTGTGACTCTGGCTTATCACGGTTTCTTTGCTGAAGCTGCTCAATCTCTTGTTTTACTCCCTTCCCTTCATTCATCCCAGCATGATCTGGTCGCACCCATTAAGTATAGATTATTATTTCATTCATTTCTGAATTCGGGGACTTTGAGAAAATGTGCTCTTTTTTCTTTCTTACAGAGCAATTTTTTCCGGAAATGTGTTTTTTTTTTTTTTTTTTTTTTGGCTTTCGGTTCTGATAATGAGCGAAGAGAGAGAAGGTTGGTTGTGTGGTAAAATAAAAGAAAAGGGAGGAGGGCATTGGTTGGTGACAGCTGGGTGTGTTCGGGCGGGGGACGCGGAGTCGCCGACCATCAAGCTGTGAAGGCGGGCCCCACCTACTTGGATCTCTCCTTGACGGCTCTCTCCCCTCCCACCCACGTTAACGTCGGCGCCACCTCGGTTTCAAGTTCAAAGAGTTCTCTGGCAGCGCGTGTCATGGCGGATCAATTGATAATTACTATTGTGATAAAATGTTAAAAATATATAATTTTATTGCGTATAAATTTGTAAAAATTTAAAATAACTATACAATGGTTTAAAAATATAAATAATTTTCAATATAAATCAAAATTCAATACATATAATTAAATTATATTAAAATTAACATGTTTATACAATCGAACTTGCCCCGCTTTTTAAATATAAATGACTTCATTTATGATGGTGCATTAGGTAATTTATTTATATCCACCGACGCCTAAATCCAATTATCAAAGCATGTGTGAGATCCACCGCGCCCCATAAGCATATGGACCCGTTAAGGAAATAGTAGAGCATTACTCCTACTTTTACTTTATAATCTTACAAAAAGGAGCACAAGGCATCTAGGTGGTTGTTTGTCTTGTTGAATCGCGCAGAGTCGGAAAGCTACTAATAAAACAACATCTTCCAACTATTTGCTCACGGTAAATTTCATTTCAAAATTCAAAGTTGACGGCGTGAGGTGACGACAATAACGGAGCGGGTGGAGAGAGAGAGAGAGAGAGAGAAATGCCGAGCTGGAGAGAGAAAACGTGTAAACAGTTTATTGGGCCGATTCTCTTGTTTATTTACCCTGGGGGGGCCTTGGAATTTGTGCAAACCCCATTCTTATCCTATATTCCCCAATACGCTCCTTCTTTTCTATCTTAATTGCAAATTTGCCATTGAAATTTTGGGTGCCCCTCTCATTTTCGTAACCTTCCCTTGATTTATATTACAAACTACAAAAAAAATTTATACGATCTAATTATTTTATTTATTTTGATCATTTAAATAAAAATTTTAAATTCATAATAAAATTAAATAAAAATTAAAGTATTTTTTATACTTATTAAATAGATATGATTAAAATTTATAAAATAAACTTAAAAAGAACATGTCACCAGAAATGAGTAATTTATCATAATGCAGTACAAATGCTGTCATCAAAATTTCAATATATAATAATATAATATTTAATAAAGAGAAGTTGTATGCCTGTAGTCTATGCCTTTCTATACTTTCTTTGGAGTTTTCCTCCGTCACGGCTTTTCATGATGTAGGCGTGGTTCTGAAGGTACAAATTTAGTTAAGAAAAATTATGGCATTTTCTATGAATCGAGATCACAAATCATGATCTATCCAAAAAGTAAACTTAAAAAATTAAAATTGGGGGGAAAGTTTGTAACATTCATAATAAGAAGTTAAAATCATTGGTTGGATGAAAACTATGCGTATAAAAATGAAATTACGTATAATTGTGCCGCGTCATAACCAGAAATTCTATATTTTTCACATATATATAAAAAAGTTGAGATCAAATTTTGTCGGTAAAAAAAAAAAATAGAGGCTTTTAAATTTAGTGGTGGTGGGCGTCCACCAGCTGTGGTCGAACCAAAGGCAGCCACCTAGTGGCAGTTTGTAAATAACTAAAGGACAAAGGGGCATTTAATTATGCCGAGCTCTACTTTAAACGCCCAACCCCCTCTTTCCTCTTCTGTCTTCTGTGCATCAAGAAAGAGAGAGAGAGAGCTAAGAACCACCACACAAACGCGTAGCGGTGTACTGAGAGCGAGGGGGAGAGAGAGAGAGAGAGAGAGAGAGGGGTCTGAGCTAAGGGACTTGCATGACAATGGCGAACAAGTCTACACGCCGTCTTCTTCTTCTCGCGATCTGTGCGGTGCTTTTTGTCGCGGGCTTCATGTCCACCGTGGATGCGGGCGGCGGAGAGATCTACCATCAGCTGGGGTGGATCGCCACCGGATCCGCCGGCGGGTGCCGCGGGACTGTGGCGGAGTGCCTCTCCACCGACGAGGAGGAGTTCGGGATGAGCTCGGAGATCAGCCGGCGCATCCTAGCCATCAGAAGACGCTACATCAGCTACGGTGCGCTGGCACGGAACAGAGTCCCCTGCTCCCGGCGTGGCGCCTCTTACTACAACTGCCGCCCCGGTGCGCGGGCCAACCCCTACTCCCGCGGTTGCAGCGCCATCGCCCGATGCAGACGTTAGGTTTCTCGTTTGACCTTTCTTTTACTTTTATTTTTGCGATGATTTCTTTGAAATGGATTTGAATTGAATGGATGTTACACGGAAGGAGAGTGGATGGGGGGAGGGGATTTGGTCGAGATGGATGTTTGATGTATGACTGGAGAATTTGTTTTTTTATTTATTTTCATAATCAGTATATTTTATGGTCTCTGTAAAACACTATTGCTGCTGTTATTATGATTATTATTGTTATAAATAATTAATAATTCTCATTCTTCTCTGATTTGTTAAGTCTGTTTTTTTTTTTTTTTGGTTTCATTTATTTACTTCTACCATATTTAAAATTCTAGGTCTCTGAAAGTTTTCTATCCATGTTGATAAATTAGAACTGCTTTATTCTTCTGTGGTCTTTGTTATGCATAGATCATGTCATTTCTTTGTGGTGGTGTTCATTCCTGTTTGAGTTTTGAGGAGAATGGTTTTTCAAATTTGTCAGATTAAAATATACTGATCTATGCATATCAAATTTCAGGAATTTACCAACAAAAGAAAAAATTCAGAACGTTTTATTTAGTTTCATGGGGTTCTCAATGCAGATTAATGGCTTCTCAATCCCTCATTAAATCTCTGATTCTTCATGTTTCAGAAGAGGAAAAAAAAATATTTTAATCTTCGATTTTGCTTTATGGGGAAAAGCAATGGATGAATAATGTTTGCTTGGATGGGTTGAGGATTTAAAAAAGTCTTCGATTCAAGCTGGACTGGTAGCTGTTAAATAATTGAAAAATGAAAAAGAAAAATGAATTTGTAAAAAGCATTGAGGGTGGTAGTAACCTTTTGATTAATAAATTTCAATGAGTGGAGAAAAGTAGAATTACTGGTTCCCAAAGCATTTTTTCCTTTTTCTTTTTTCCATTATGAACAAAATGTTTAATTAATTAAATTAATTTACTTTTTGGGGATTAGGCTGTTGAATCCAGCGGTCTTCCAAGAAGGCCTTTTGTTTTCTTTTGTGATAGTCAAACAATCGCTGTAGCTTTAGGTCCACCCACCGCACAAATGGTCAGTGCCACAAATTATTGCGAGCTTGATAGTAAAGATGGTCCTTAAATCGGACGGTCCAGATCGCTCGGCTCCCTTCATCCCTCGTTGAATGCAGCGCGCCTCAGGGTGGGTTCACGTGTAGCTCATTGACATGAGGACTGCAAATCGCCAAACAACATGGACTCAAAATTTTCCATGTTTCCACTCGCGAACTCATCCCTTTCCTCCTGGGCTTGGTTTGTCTCTAAGTTATAATTTATCAAGCTTTTCATATATTTATTTTTATAAATTTTTTAATAATTTTAATCACATAAATAGAAAATAAATGTATATGTCAAGATCTATGGATTTGGAAATGAATAACTTATTCATTATATTTTTAATATTTTATAATACTTTTTAAAAAATCTTTTAACTCTTTTTATATTTCGATGCTTAGGATAAATAGATTATTTATTTTCAAATCTCATGAAAATTAAAATAGTCGTGTATTTGCGCATGTGTATTTATTCATACAGTTAAATATTATTAAAAAGTTTATAAAAATTGATGTGAACTTTTTTTAGTCCTCTCTTTTTCCTTGTGTTTGGAGGTTTGTATTTAAAATCAAGGGGGGAATTTTTTTTTTTTTTTGGCCCCTCAGTTTGGGATGGGTGCCATTTTATGTCCCTCCTATTAAAAAATGATCAATTTAATTTTCAAAGTTTTAAATAATCACTAATTTGATCCCTAAACTAATCAAATTATTATATTTGAATGAAAATTAACTTTAGATAATGACAGATTTGAAATTTAATTCCTTTATCATTAATTGAGCTTAAGTAACATATTTCTTTCCTACATATGTAGTACATGTTTAACATGGTTCAACCGGGAGAAAAACCTGATTGCATTACTTTTTTTTTTCCTTAATATTTAGTACTTTTTATGTTTCGTTAGAGAAAATGCATTAAATCCCTAAACTTGAGGGCCTAAATTGGGGGACTAAAAAGATACTTTTTCTAAAAATCAAAATAACGTTTAAAAAAGAAAATTTGGATTCATGAACTTAGACATCTAATAATAAATTCAAGGAAATTACCTAATTAATAGTAGGGCTTGGGGGGTACACTAAAGCTGAACTCTTTTTTTTTTTTTTTTTAAAGACATCGTTTTTTAAGGGGTTCATAGAATGATTACGACCTCTCTCACAATTAGGGGAGAGTCACTTATAGCTCCAAGCATCTTGTGTGCTATTAATTTTTAGATTTTTCGGTTGCATAGATTTATTTTCTTTAAATAAAAATAGAGAAGAAAAAAAAAAAGGGAACTCTTTAAAACCCTCCTCGGGTATGAGTCATTTCTTAAAAGAGTACTGTAATTTCAATTTTCTTCCTCACTGTAGCTGTGAAAATAGTTCGACAAATCCTTTCATCAAAATTAATGACAAAAAATTATTAAAAATATAATAAAATGTAACAAGTGAGAGGAAATGATAAAAATTTTATTATTTTAGTTAAAAAATATTTAATTGTATCAAATACATTTTTATCACACCTACAATTAATTTAATTTCCATCCAATATTTAAAAAGAACATTAAAGTGATCTCATAATGATAACTAATGATAATAATAATAAGAAGAAGAACAGCAATAACGAAGTGAAATAGTTTCGGTGGGATTCACAAACTTCTATTTTCACTTCTATTAATTAATGACTGATTAAGATAATAAAAATAATAATTAATTAATTTTTTACTCATATAAGTAAATGAATTGTTCCATTCTGTAACTATTACCGATTATTTAATACTATTTTAAATATTAGTGCCTGAATTATCCACCAATAATTACCTTAGTGACCTGAGGTACTAAATCTTTGATATAAATATAACTAGTAATAAATAATATTTTCATTAATTATGAACGAAATAATTGGTTTCATGAATCACTAAGCAGGGAAAAAAAAAACCTAATAATGAACATGGGAAAGATAAATATGTCCGGGAGGGGCCAAGGCATCCCTGAATTTTTTTTATTTTTAATAACCTTAGGATAGCCCAATAAATTACAAAGCTCAAGTAACGTGCCCCACCATATTTTGAGAATTATATTTTCTATAAATGTTTTGGGCTCCCCTCATTTTAAATTCCCAACTGCAATCCTGTCCCTCAGAAATAAAATTCTTAAAAAGAGTTATTCATAAAATATCCGGAGAAAAAATAATAATTTTATAATAAAATTTTCTATAGGTTAGTCACCGTCATTAAATTAGTAATAAAAATGACTCATAAAATGTCGCATTGACATATTAGGTCCACCCACACTTCTGAACGTTATTAGTATTAACTGTTTTTACCTTTTCAATTTATTTTTTAGCAATTTAATTATTTTTTTAGTGGATTACCCTCAACCAATTTATACCACATATTTATGTTATATTTTCAAGAATAATATAATTTTTATTATAATGTAAAGTTAAACCCATCATCTTTTGAATTTAGTTCCAGCAATTCATAAAGTTTATTTTTAAAAAAAATTAGAAGCGTCAATAATGTAAAAGACAAAATTAATGGTGAGTGAGGGTGAGTCAAAAAATAAAACAAATTAAAGGATTTGTTAAAAAAAAATGGGGAGGGGAATGAGGTAAGCAGGAGAAATTTCTAGGATTTTTTGAGATGAGGTAATCCAAAATAAATAATTAAATAACTTAAAATAAGAGTTCTTAAAAAAATTAGTAAGTTGATAAAGGTAAATTGTTAATGCTAACAACATTTGAGTAAGGGTTCAATATACTGATCAAGTTTTTCTCTAATGATGTTATGTCGGTTCAAACAGACTGTTCGGACACCTAATTTATACATAATGCTATTCTTATGAGTCTTATATAAATCTCGATCTGAAAATTAATGGTATGAATTCAAAAGAGGATGAAAAAAATATGAGAATTTATTAATTTTTGTACAACATCTTTTATGCGTATTTTTATTTAAAGGTAAAAATTCTAAGTAAAATTAACTAATTTAATCTATTTTAATTTTTTAACATTTAAATAAATTACGGCATAGGCACGAAATGCATAAAAGTTAACATAACTTAATATTTTTTATACTCTTCTAACTTTAGTATCAAAGCTCTAAATGGGCTCATAAGAGTAATAAATAGGCGCAATACTACCGTAAGCTCAGATAAGTCCAATCATAATTAATTCGACCATGATGAATCATCCAACCAGTTGAATGCTGCCAGCTCATCAGCCCTGTGGAAATCTCGAGGGCCGCATCCCTTGCGAAATAAATACCTGAAGCAATCTGACCCGTCCATTGACGCCGAACGGGCCCCAAATCTTCACGCGCTTAATTGGCCGCGAAATTGATCTTAAAACTTAACCTCGAAGTTGTCGAAGTTGAGCGGAGCGTTACGCCCGGCATGGGCCTTCCACGGCAGATATGGGGAAAAGGACCCGTTTTCCCGATCCGGTTCGAAATTGACCGAATCCGAATACAAGGATTTTCGCGGTTCGAATCAAAATTGGCTCAAGATCGGACCAGATATTTGAAATGTTTTTTTAACCATCTCATTTCATTCATGCGTTTTGTGAATTTACATTTATTTTAGACTTGAAGCATAATTTTAATAATATGGATATTATTTTAATATACTTTTTTTAAACTCAAATTTAATCTAAAATGAATTTTAATACCGTTAAATCATTAATTTATAAGATAATAAGGTACTTAATTTTTATTATTCAATTACAATATTAATAAAGTTGTTAGTTTTTCATAATTCATTTAAAATAATTATGTTTTCTTATTCAACTACAACAACATTAATAAAGTGTTAATCTCTTATTCTATTTTTTATTTTAAAATTATAAAATTGACTCAAAGCAAATATAAAATGGTCCAAGACTAGATTACATAGTTCGAATCTATAATTCTGAATTGAGTTAGGATATTTAATAAAGGGTTTTAATCTAAATCAGGGTCATTTAATGTGATTTCGGTTCGGATCAAGGCGGTTTAGTCGATGATCCTTGTGGTTCCGTTTGTAGTCGGACTCGGACCGAACCGTTATGGCCCATAAAATGCCACTGGGCGTCGGTCGTTCAGGCGCCAGTCGCTTTCTCATCTCCGCCGTCCATTTCTAGAGAGTTCCGCCTCCTGGATCACATATCCTCTATATATATAAATATATATATATATTCTTATCTTACCAAGTACATTTGCCTGTTCTCTCTCTCTCTCTCTCCCTCCCTCTATATTAGCCTTTTTTTTTTCCCCTCTCAGAAAGCTCTCGAATTCACCAAGGTTTTGGAGGACTGTCCTGTTGGGCGGTGCGATCATGGGTGAATCAGAGAAGCAATCTCAGCCAGAAACGGTAAAAATCCTTTCTCGTTTACTTCATATTGGTATTATTTCTTGTTCCTTTGGAAATCCGAATATTTTTCTTATATTTAATTGTTTCTTTTCTTGTTCCGTCAACTTTTTGTTTTGTTATGTGATCTATTATGGTTTTCCGAGGCTCTAGAATTTTGGTTTTCATCTTCTCCGATGACATTTGAGAAGTTAGGGTTTCATGGATTTTTTTTTTTACAAAAAATCTATGTTTTCTTCGTTTTGAAGGCATAAATGAGAAACCTAAACCTCCAAGTCTCTTTCTCTTATTTATTAAGGTGTAATCCAATATGAATATCCTTTCTTATCCAATAAGGTGTTATGCCAGGTAGTGGATAAATTGTGGAGATCACTTTCAAATCTTTAGTCCTAAATTTTAAGCCCTTATGGCGTTGAGGATATAAATTCCTCTACCGACAACACCCAAAGCCTCAGAAGAAACCCGAGCTAGAGAATTTGATTTTATATTTGGCTTATGGATCGTTTACTTGATTGGTGCTTGTGTGTATAAAGTTTTTAAGGCCTAGGCAACATGAGTGAGAAAATTATTACAAGAATGAAATTGAAAGTTGGTTTAAACACTGAAGTCCTTGTTTTGTCTGAATGATTGAAGGCTAAAGTCCATGAGCAGAAGCTCAAGTACCTCGAGTTTGTTCAGGCCGCTGCTTTTCAAGCTGTGGTTTACTTCTCAAGCTTTTACAACGTGGCCAAGGATAAATCTGGCACTCTGAAGCCCGGCCTCCTGAAAGTTGAGGAAAATGTTAAGGCTTTCGTTGGCCCTGTCTATGGGAAATATCGTGGCACACCGTTGGATCTCCTCAAGTTAGTAGATCAAAAGGTTCGTTCTATGATTGGATGTCTATATCTGTGCCTTTTATATACTTGATTGAAGTTTACGAATCATGTGTGTGTGTGTTATTGGTTAACCTGCCTGTGACACTTTTTAACTCATCATAATGGTTTCTCTTGCTTAATTACTCTAGCTTAGCATTCTTCATGATTTTTTGGTTGCTCATCAGTCGAATTCCATTGTTGAATGTTTAAGTATTCACTCTTCTCCTGGTCTTTGATACGAGGCTGTTAAGATTGTTGCTTATAAATGTCCATCCCAATCGGCTTGTGGTGATACTTTTAGCCCTATACAGACTTTCCAGTTCACTTATGGCGAATGATGAATTGTTGATAAATATGGTAAGATGTGTCCTGGGGCAACCCATCTTTGGTTTGCCCAATCCAAGTGGCTAGTGATGTTATGTTATTAATAGTTGACTTATGAATTTGTAGCAATCAGTGTTCCAGGGAAAAAGAAGTTTGCAAAAATATATATATATATACCTGCGATAATAAACTTTAAATGTGGTGTATACTTGACCAGACATTAATGGATTTAATTATTACTTGTTCTTAGACTTTGTTGAGAGTATTGATTCATCTTATTGTTTGATGAGATGAAAAGGGTATGGAATGGCCTTTTCCTCACGTGAGGGGGTGATTATTTCACTCAAATTCTCATTATCTTATCATTCCATTCCCATTTCAATTCCCAACATTCAAAGCGACCTTAGTTTGCATGTGGCTCTTGTCAGCACAAGCCTTTTGATACCATTGTCTGAATTTACTTTGTCTCAGGTGGATCAGTCCGTGACGGAGCTGAACCGTCGTGTGCCTCTGGCTGTGAAGCAGGTCTCAGCCCAAGCAGTATCAGTTGCTCAACGGGCTCCAGACATTGCTCGATCAGTGGCTTCTGGACTCCAACGCTCAGGCATTGTCGATGCTGCTGCAGGGCTAGCAAAGAGCATCTACTCCAAGTGTGAGCCCACAGCCAAGGGGCTGTATGATAGGTATGAGAACGTCGCTGAGCAACATGTGGTCTCTGCTTGGCGTTCTCTTCACCGCCTTCCTCTGTTCCCCCAAGTTTCCCAGGTTGTCGTCCCCACAGCAGCATTTTGCTCGCAGAAGTATAATCAAGCTGTTTGTTATGCTGCCGACAAAGGGTACAAGGTTGGTTTTTACCTGCCTTTGGTGCCCACTGAGAAGATCGCAAAGGTGTTTCAGGCTGATGCTGTTGAAAAAGAGCCTCCTGTTTCTTCTGGAGCAGAAGCTGATGCTCCTTCCCGTTGATGGTTTAGAAGTTTGCATGAAGTTTGGCACTTTAGTATTGGTATGCAGTTGTAATTTGGCATGTTTGAGGGATGTGTTTCTTTGGTTCCTTCCTTTTCATTTTCGTTGTTTCTGCTGTCCTGTGTAGTGAATGTGATGCATCTATGTTGGAATGTGATTAAAGACAACCTTATCTGACAGATACAAAAGGAGGTTTAAATGGTGACCATGGGGGCGCTGGGGGAGTTTATTTCTAGTTAAATTAGAGGGTATATGTGTTTATTTTAAGTGATTATGAGTTAGTTATAATCACTTTTTTCAACAAGAAGAAAAAAAAAAAGAAAAAAAGCTTAAGTTGTCTTTTGATTTAAAACCGAAAGTTCCTTTAAGTAATTTTTTTCTCTACAAATAGTTTTTTAAAAAATTAGTTTGATTAAGTGAGAGGTCTTCGTGCCCTAAAATTAATTTTCACACATGTTTAGCGTATTAATTTGAGAATGCTTTTACTTATTAATTTTATTGGGATAATTTTTTTTAAAAAAAGTTTAAAATCTTTTTAATTTTTTCTACTTGTAAACACAATTTTTATTATTTTCTAAATGTTTTTTTTACTGTTCATATAGTAATCAGTTGTACAGACTTATCATATGTGCTTTCTGATCATACGATTTAGTTTATATAATCACTTATTTCAAGATTTTAACTATTCTTAGATAAATATTTTTAGACAAATATTAAGTAACTTACTGGATTATTAATTTTAATTATTTTAAAAAAATTATTTATGATTTAAAGCTATAAATCATTTGGGATAAGTTCCTTCAAATTGGCTCTTAGCTTATTTTATACAATGATTGTTTATGAATGTGTCTGGCAAGTTATATAGAATCCGAGGCCACCTTTTTTTAGATAAAACCTGGTTCAAGTGGGTAACAATTTTTTTTTTTTTTTTTTAAAAAGATGGGGTGGAGGAGGGTTGGTAAGGGGCTTGATCATGCATTTTATGTTAATCAGGGAATAAATCTAAAGGTATATATTGCTAAATGATCCGTTCGTCCAAATTGGACCAAATAGTTTAGTAACTGCTGTCCAACTCTTCCAGCGCATGTTCTCTTGGTTACAATGTTACAAAATAATAAAATATGTTATTTTCTTATATATTTATATACTAGAAGTATACAATATTCAATAACTCTCAACGTCTTTCAGAATCTAGTTTTCTGAAAATCTTCGTGTCATCGTGTTGGTGCAAGTGTGTCCTTGCTTTCGTAGCAGGTAACATTTTATATGGTTTAACATGCACATTTTCTTCTTTACTGTGCCCCCCAATCCTTGATGCAATGTTATTCATTGTATGTTCTTCGTGTTTTGGGGTGTATGCGCAACGAGTCAAAGCATAAAATGTGAAAATTAAGCGGAGATAGGATCCCAAGCGCCTACTCTTTAGTCCTACAATTTTTTAACCCGATAAAAAGGCGTTTCAAAATACATCAAGAATATGATGGTAAGTAACTTTATTTCGTGGCACAACATGATCAGGCATCAGACATTCGTTTCTTTTGAGGATTTCAGGCTCTCTTTAATCCTATTGTTTTTGATCTAATGAAAAGGCATTTCAAAATACATCACGGGTATGATACTAAGCAGCTTTATTTTGCGCCACAATATGATTTGACATTTGTTTCTCTTGAGGATTTCAAGCTCTCCGTAGCGACTTGATGCATGATTAGAAGTCGTTCAGGGTGGGGATCCATTTTTCTTTTCCAAGGGCTCAGATTCTCTCAACACTCTTTACTAATTTTGAATTGATTAGTTTTATAAAATCTTCATCTAAATGTTAAATATGTGCATGGAAATGAGCATTCATTTATTCCTATGATTATATAGGTTATACTTGGCATGATTGAATAAAATTGGGTTTAATAAAATATATTTTAGAGGGCAAAAGTAATTTTCCTTTTCATGTGAAATGGGAGAATAGACATTCTTTTGTGAGAGGGTTGAAATGACTTTCATTTTCATGATTTAGCTCTTTTTGAGCTACGTAGGAAGGACAACGTCAACAGGTAAGAATTCAAAGGGTAAGCAAGTTGATTTTTTTAAAAATGTTTTTCTCTATAGAAAATAAAATAAAATAAATGTTTGACTTAATAATTATATATATACACACACGTATGCTACAAATACATTTGTATGTTACTTTAATTACATTAGAGTCCAACCTAAAACCTTAATTATAGGTATTTACATAATTACATGACGTTATGTACTTACATGTCATATTAAGCACAACTTATGTAAGCATAAAATGAGCGCAAACTACGTCAGCCCGGTTCACAAAATTCCATGAGTGCATATTGAAAGAGCATGAAAATATAGAGGGACCTGCTAATTCTCATGCAATTATTGTAAGCGCACACCTATCATCTAAATGATGAAAATTATAATGGCCAAGATCTCTTTATATTTCAATATTTAAAATGAAGGTCCTATGCATCTCCAAATTGGATGAAAATTAGAAAGTCCTCAAATTGTTTCATGCTCTATCAGTTCGTACAAGCAAAATTTTCAGAACAGGATTTAAGTGGTGTGTGCCCACTTTATGCTCACAATAGGTGCACTTATTATTCCATTTACCTACTTGTATATTTATATATCTATATGAATTTACCTTACCCTTTTACTCATGTCTCTTAGCGAGAGTGTGCTTTGATAACACAATTAAGTGCTTAAAATTGAATAAATCAAGTACTTATTACAATAAGTATGCTTAATAATATCCCGTGACCACCACTTTAAATGTTCAAAATCCATGGAAATAATAAGTTTAAGAGATTTGAATTATAATATGGTACTGACAATGCTTCCCCCTTTTTTTTTTTTTTTTTTTTACTAAAGTTAATTCAGCCAAATAATTATCTACCATCTAAACTATGCAACCGGACTCAAAAAAAATTTAGATCTCAACTGTTCAATTTCATGAAAGCCCAAAGCCCGACAAACTCAGACTGTTGGGCCTTTAGCACGTTGACACAAGTAGCTCTGGCCCATTAAGGCCCAGAAACTTATGGCCAGACGTGCCTATGGATCATGCCATAGTTCCAGAACTATTCTCATAAGAACACTTGAGAGCGTGAACGTATTCACAGTCAAGAACCATGGCCGCGATTCTGCAAGCGCCGCCCATGGCGTCCTCGATCCTCCCTTCTTCTTCTTCTTCATCTTCACGGTCCTCTAAACGGCGAGTCTTCAAGAACCTTTGCACCACCGTTAACTGTACGAAATCTGTTAAGCTTCCCGTACCTCCCCTAAACCCTAAGGACCCATTCTTGTCCAAGCTCGCTTCTGCAGCCGCAGCTTCTCCTGAAATGATTCTGAATCGGCCTTCCAGTTCCGGTACTCCTCCTTATCTTGACCTGTTCGACTCTCCCACGCTCATGGCCACCCCTGCTCAGGTGAATATGCATCTCTAATTCTCTATCTCGGTGGTAAGAATGGTTGTGCTGTTCTTGAAATCAGTTTGAAGTGAGCTAGGAAAGTGGTCAGTCGGAAACAATTTATACCCAATACTTAGGTCATACCAACAGAAAAGTATTTAATACTTTTTGAGTTCAATACATTGCGTTTTACAGAAATATGAATTTTCATTTTCTCATTATTAAACATGATTAGCTACTGAAGAATTCATATGAGGGCACAAAGTTTTTCAAATCTCATTGGAAAACCTCTTGGCTCCATTAGGCCGGCCAGAGATACTAACATCCCTAAGTAATTGGAGTTACGTTTCTCTCACGTTTCATGCAAAGAAGAGAATTGGACATTTCAGCCTTGAGACCATCTACACTTCCCTCCCTTTACTCTTTGAATGATAGAGAATCAAGTTTTTGCATGGTTTGTGGTCATCTTTATTGATTTTTTTCCCCGAATCGTTATTATCTTTCTTTGCTTAAACAGGTGGAAAAATCTGTCTCCTACAATGAGCATAGGCCAACAACTCCTCCGCCTGACTTGCCTTCTTTGCTTCTTAATGGGAGGATAGTATACATCGGCATGCCAGTAAGTGCTTAATATAACATTTAGCTTGAATTTTTTTTTGGATTATCACTGCATTTTTCAAAACGATACTTATTAAAAATTAAGAGGTTCTCTCTATTAAGTTCCTATTTTTTAAAATAAATGTATATTTGCATCTTTTTTAATACCTATTTAGCCTATTTACATGTCACTTTTAGCATCTTTGTCTGTTTGGTTTACTTCCCCTAATTTATATTCATCAATATACCAATCATGAAATCCATACAAGTTAAAAAATTTTTCCCATCAGTTGGTGCCTGCAGTCACTGAGCTCGTGGTTGCAGAACTGATGTATTTGCAATGGATGGATCCCAAGGGGCCAATATATATTTATATAAATTCTACTGGAACAACTCGTGACGATAATGAGACGGTGAGCGTTGCATTGAATTACTCATATTTTAAATCAATTTATGCCAAGCATTTAGTTTGAAGAATCTGGTGCAGAAGGTTCAATGCGAGGTTGTAGCTACATAAGATATTATGCTTATACTGTTGCCTTGTGTGATTACGCAATCTTATTTTAAGACTGCTGCTATATGCAGCCTAGTTTCATTATTTTATTTGTGGGTATATGTATGTATATGTATACTGATGTTTGTGAGGAAGTCATGGCATTTAGGTGTTGGGTGTGGATATTCTAAGCATTTGAAATGGACTAACCCATGAAGCAAATGGCAAACAGCACGGATGGCTATTTTTTACATATTAGGGCTTATTTAGGGAACCATCATAGTTCTTAACCCTAATTTTCAAATGCTTCCATCAACTAGACCGAAAGTGTACATAACAAGAAGAAAGCATAACATACAATATACATGAATTCTTATTTTAATTGCAGATTTGCATTCATTCTTTTTTCCTACAACATATAACTTTTGAAGGCTTGAAACATTTGAAGTATTATAAAAAGATATCAAATATCTAGAGTTTCTTTTTGTATACTATATGGATGATCTAGACCGCAAGGACCATGATTGTGAATTGTTTGATTGTTTTTCTCCGAGGAAGGAATTTTTCTTTTCCCGTTCCTTTCGTATTCGTGATAGTGCAAAATATGGAAATCAAGGGTTGAGGGGCTATTCCTTTGATCTGATGAGAATTTGACTCCACGGGAAATTAAACAAAAGGCCTCCGAATTTGTCTACTAAGAGACTCATAGCACACAAAATAAACCTTAATCCCAAGGGTTTCAGGTAAACAAGAATTAAATTGGGTTACTGATGCAAATCTTACTATGCCACTCATAGCTTCAAGGCTACATTCTCATTTACCTAAATATTTATTTCTCACAACTTGTATTCAAGTCTTTATTGGCCTACCTGTAACATACTAACTCTTCCAAATCAACCATCTCTCTCCTTCTAGCGCTCAGTCAGAGTTCTCTGCTGGACATGATTTAACTAAATCCACCTTCGACAACTTCTTCATGTCATGTAGTTTAGTGAAGCTACCCCAATGTGCACTAAAATCTTATGTTTTATGAGCTTACCACACAGCTACTCTCACTTTGTTTTGCCTATTGTTTTTAAACTGCACAATACTTTGTGTGGTTCAAAAAAAAAAAAATCGGTTTTATAGTTGTTGTCTGTAACTTCCCTTTGAACCTCAGAGGCATATAATGGTCACATTAAACTTGTGAACACCGAAGAAAAACTGGAAGGTTAAATTTTGATAAAGAACCAACTTATGATGAAGCACTGAATGGGAAAGCCTATAACCATTTCCACTGTTTCGATTTACTATAATTGATGCTTGCTTTGCTGTCAAATGTTATGTTAAGCTTTTTTTATAACATGTTTTGTCTTTGCTATTGTACCTGTTTTTCCTGATATCATCATTTCAAAACGCTAATTCAGGTAGGGATGGAAACAGAGGGTTTTGCTATATATGATGCAATGATGCAGCTCAAAAATGAGGTAACCTTATATACTTGTAGTTCTTATTGAATTGCTGCCCTATGTCAACCTAGAGAAATAGGAAATCCAGAACCACCATCAAATTTGTGCCATCATGAAGCCTAAGTGTACCCAACCAATTAAAAAGCATTTTTGGGTTTTTTTTTTTTTTTTTCCCAATCTGACTGCTCTGTTCCATGTTGGATTGTGTAAGCCTCTTGGGCTGTGTTTTATTTATTTATTGGGCTTTGTATTCTCGGCCCATGAGGGTTTCCATTATGTTTCTTGTTCAAGGGGCTAGGGTTTCCTAGTAACCCTAATATTGAGTATTATAAATAGATAGTCTTGGTCCCCGTATTAGGGCATCCGACTTTTCTCCCATAAATTCTCTCCTCTCTTTCACTACATTCCAGAACCCTTAACTTTGAACCCTCTGACTGAAACTCTCATTTCAACTAAAAACATATGTTGGGAGTAGTGAAAGCTATTTTTTGTTCAGAGTGGAATCCCAGTTACTGATTAAGTTGTGCTTCAGGTTGCTGGAATTTATCTTTTACTATCTGTTTTTGTTTGATTTTTACATGGTACAAATTCTTTGGGAATCTAACAGATTGTATAGGCTCATAAGTCTATGTATGTGCGTGTTTGCATATTTATGTGTGGATTGCAGCAGTCAAAGCTGATAGCGCAAAGTGTCAATGAATGACCATGGTGCTACTTGTTGTGGTCGGGGGTGACATCGTTCTGTTGGTTATGGTGATCATGGTGATGAATTATAGGTGGAGTACTGTCTCTGACACAGCAGTTGCAGTTGTGACTGATAGTAGGGGGTCTGACCGACCCAATATGAACCCAGTGAATATGACCATCGTGTTCCTCATCTCGATGGTGGCTGGTGATGGTTGTTTTATACGGTGTTCTTGGTATAGGTGCAGTATCAGCTGTCGGCAGCTGTCCTAGCAATTTAAATGGTAGTAGTGGCAGTTTTGGTCTGTAGGTGAATCTAACCAACTTTTGTTTTGAGTTATTAAACTTGCCAGGGTTTTTTTTGCAGAAAGTGGAGGAAGGAATGAGGGAGAGAAGTTATGGAATGTAAAAAGTATAATACTGCCCTGGTGTGTAATGGCTGCTTAATGTGCAGATTCATACTGTTGCCGTTGGAGCGGCTATAGGTCAGGCTTGTCTCCTACTTGCTGCAGGAACCAAAGGAAAGCGGTTCATAATGCCACATGCCAAAGGTTTAATGTTTTATATTGATTCTTTGGGTTTTGTTGCCTGTCCCTGTCATCCTGCATCTGTTGTCATTTCAAAAGCACTTGACTTCTGTTTCAGCCATGATCCAGCAGCCCCGTGTTCCATCGTCTGGGCAAATGCCAGCTAGTGATGTTCTTATACGTGCAAAAGAGGTTAGTTCATATCCATTTGATGGCTTCACCTGCCTTTGGATGTTAGTAGGAATGCTATTTTGAAGCTAATTAAGTGCTTTATTTGTATTTTAGGTGAAAATAAGTTGATTTTATTTGTCAACCAATCCTTTTTTTTTACAGGTAATAATTAATAGGGACACACTGGTAGAACTGCTTGCCAAGCATACTGGAAATGTGAGTATGGGCCATATTCTTGCTCGTGTACATAACTTACAAAGTGAGCCAGCAGTAAATATTCATTGGACTACTTGATCTTTTGACAGTCAATCGATACTGTATCTAATGTGATGAGAAGACCATATTACATGAATTCCACAAAAGCTAAAGAATTTGGTGTTGTTGACAAGGCAAGTTGTCCTTACGTACCCTGTTCATTGAAAATCACGTCTCTTCTCTCTATACTCACTTAACTATTGTGGGTGTTTTTTGGGTTCAGGTTCTTTGGCGAGGTCAGGAAAGGATAATCGCAGATGCTGCTTCACCCGAGGAATGGGACAAAATTGCTGGCATCAAAGTTATTGATGAAATCTAGCATATATATTTGTGCGTGCTAATTTTGATGTAAGTGGATTCATCCTCGCCTGGTAGAACACAATCAAAGGCTTTGTAAATGCTGCTCGGTTTAGCTGATACTAATCAACTATGTACTTTAACATGCTTCCGGAGTTAGGGATATTGTTTGGTTACTAGATTCTCATGCTTCCTCATCGCTAGTTGAGCTGAATAAGTTTCCTGAGTAGATTTTCTACTGATGACATTAAGAAAACAAGTAGTGGTTGACTAAAGACTGATTCATAAGTGGATTTATATGTTAGGAACCAATATGCATTTTTTCTAATCATAACGATAACTAGACTTTTGATACTCATGGCCATACAAAGCGGGAATTTTCTGTCTAGCAAGTATTTGAGTTCAAATAGATAGAACTGTGGGTACAGCATGTGATCATTTGTTTCCATGCTCAAGTGTCACAACGAACCAATGGTTTGCGGCCAAAAGAAACCCTGGTTTAGATCCCTTTTTGTTATGTACAAAGTTGACACCTCATGTTTGGTGCGCAGTTTCATATGTATTTGAATTCCTATAACTTTGTTTTCGGGTCGATATTAGAAGGAGACTGATGAGTATAGCTTTCTTTTGGTGCAGGAAATCATCTGAAGGTCCTTGCAACTAAAGCCTCAAGTGGGAGAATGTGGTCTGCAAAGGAATGAGGTGGCTGTGGAATGCAGTTAAAAGCAAGCAAACCAAGTTATTTTCATGGAATTTTAGCTGCGTAGATTGGTTTATAAGTCAGTGTAAGGTTCCTCTGCCCAAGGGAATGAGGTGAAGAAACAGGCTATTGGGGAGCTGCGGTCTCTTTGTTCAATGGTTTCATTGATCTTTCACTAAAAGCCCGAGGCGATGTGTGAAGCCATTTGTATGCATATAAATTGATTTTAAGCTTTTAAAACACCGTTGAATGCATCACTGCATCTATATTTAAAATGTTTCAAAATAGAAACATTTCTAGTGCTAGAATGAACTAAACAGAGGACAAAATATATAATTCTATGTGCGTCCAGTTCTGATCCAATGTGTGAGAACTTTAACGTGGTTGTGGTGCCCAATAGGTAAAATATTTTAAAAAAAAAGAAAGTCGGCATTGGGAATTAATGATCATATTATGTATTGTCTTTAAAAGGGTCCATTGCTTGATCTTTTTTTTTACCTTTTCTTTATTTCTGGGGAGAAGGGACCATGTAGCTATCCAACACGCGGCCTTTCAAAAAAAAAAAAAAGAACTATATTTGTGATGGAGACTGCCATTTATCCCTTGATGGCGCCACGTGGCACAGCATTGACACGTGTCATGAAAGTACACCCCCTCTGTTTGTGGATATTTTTAACGGTCCATCATGGCATGGGGCCGACAACGACTTGGGCCGGTCGGCCTCATCAACGTATAATCCAGAAAACCGTATCGTGCGCACTACGCAACCGGCGCTCTCTAGCCGACTGCGGTAATTTCTTTCTCCCACTTCGTTTGCGTTCTCCCGTCTCTCTCCCTCTCTCACGAACATAACCTCTCCCTCTCTCACGGAACCCTAGAAATTTGAGGAAAGCAAACTTTTATAAATCCCTGGATCGATTATGGTCGGGCACTGGGTCGACCGTGGGGATCTGTGGAAGAACAAAGCTCGGTGCTTGCAGCTTCAGCTCAGGGACCGTTTCAGGGTCGTAGTCGATCGGCATTACCGCCGGACGAGGAGCTCCGGCGGCTACTTCTCGTCGACGGTGCAGCGTTGGCTCCACCGATTTCGTGATTTCCGTAAAGATTCGTTGCCTTCTTCTTCGGTTTTCTATCGGAAGCGAGGTCGGTAGTATTGTTCCCCTTTTCGCTGCCTTTCAATTGATAAATTTATTATTTTAAATGAATGTTGGTTTTTTTATTTTTTATTCTTTTTATTCATTGCCTTTGCAATGTCCATTGGGAATGCTATCTGGCTATGACTCTTAACATTTGAATTTTAATAATGACAGTGCCGAAGGACATTTTTGTAGAAGAGGATTCGGTCATTGTTCGCAAGCTTCAAGCTTTGGCTGTTCCCATTATTGGGAATGTTTGCCATGTGTTTATGCATGGCTTAAACCGGATTCATGTATGCGGATTTTAAAAGAAATTGATTTTATGCTCATCCCTTTTCTTTTCTTTTTTTACTTCGTGGCTATTGATTTGAGGAGTCAACTTTGATGATGTGACAGGTATATGGTGCAGAAAAACTACGCCAGGCATTGCTTCATAGACCAGACAGCACACCCCTTATAACGGTAGGCAGCACTTATAGTACAGAATAATCTGATCCGTTTAATTGATTATTAACTGATTCTTCTAGGCCTTTTTGCAACCATTAAACTAGATGTCAATTGCGAATCTGCCCTTCCCTGTTTGCATTGTTTCTTTTTCATCGTGTTGATGAAATTGTTGAAACGATTGATTGCAGGTGAGCAATCACGTTGCTTCCTTGGATGATCCTCTTGTTATAGCATCCTTGCTTCCACGGAGTGTCATATTTGATGTTGGTCATGTGCGATGGACTCTTTGTGCTACTGATAGATGTTTCAGCAATCCCGTGACTTCTGCATTCTTCCGATGTGTCAAAGTTTTGCCAGTTTCTCGTGGTGATGGGATTTATCAAAAGGTGCCCTCAAACCTTGTCTTGGTGTCCTTTGTGAAGTAGCTATTGTTTATTTCCTTTTTCTTTTGATCAGTAGAATTTGTATGCATTAAGGAAACTTTTTAGGAAGGGGAAGGAGATGTAAAACCAAGACTCTACACAGTTACTAATAGAAAAAAGACTACAAACAAAACTTGTAACATCAACAAAGTTGTGGATAAAATTTCCTTTGACCCAAGATACAGTTGTCGGAGCCATCTCTTCCTTAAAAGTTTACCCATGATATCAAAGTCCGTGTTGTTTTATCTTCCAAAGAGCCCAAAATAATTGTCAATATCTTGTTCTTTCCCCAAAAACACTGCCATCTGGATAGGATGGGAGAGTCATGCAATTTCTTCTTCTTCTTTTTTCTTATATTGTTCACCAGTGGATGTCACTAACATCTGGATTAGGACTTTCATGTTATGCAGAGCTTCTCCATCTTCAGAATTCGCAAGTTGTTTGTAAAAGTTTCACATGTTTTACATATGATGTAGATAGCCCCTCACATTACTTCCCTTCTGTGTTGCAGGGTTTGGACATGGCTATTTCTAAACTAAACAGTGGTGGGTGGGTTCACATCTTCCCAGAAGGTACTCGTTCTCGAGATGGCGGGAGAATTGTAGGATCTGCCAAGAGGGGTGTTGGGAGGTCAGTATTTTTCATAATTTGTATTATAAAATTTTGGTGGATGCATTAGATTCATCGTTAGGTATGTTGTGTGTTGTTTATTTATCATCTATGAAGTTCCTTGTTTTTTTCAAAAGAGGTATTTGTTCATCATGGTTTTTGGATCTGTGAGTTTTTAGACTCTCTTTCAGCATAAACAGCCATGGAATGTCAAGTTTTCAGTTTCAGGAAATTTAGATCTTATTGACGCCATTGCTATATTGTGGCAGAAAGTTCGTTCAACCCCTGTGTAAGCCACCCCCTGGTAGGCCAGTTCGCTTGAAGAGAATCTTTTCTGTGATCTTACCTGAATCATGTTGTGTATGAACTTTCTTAGCGCGCTTTTCAAGTGCTTAGCTTCTGCTAGCAGCGGGGCGGCAAGGCCAAAAACATAAAGTGAGTTCAGTCACTGAGGTGGGCAGCCCGCACAATGAGTTCTTGCTGCTCCTCCCGCAGCACTTGCAGCCTCCTCTCCAAATCCCTTATATTTTCTCTGGCAGCGCAACGGATTGAGCTGATTGTAGACCACCGTTGCGCGTTAGCGCGCATCCGTTTTCTTGCTCATTAGCGAATGGTGGTTCCACGATCAGGCTGATGCTGCTTTCAGGGCGGTCGTAGATCAGCTCAATTTGTTGCTTGTTGCCCCTTTTAATAATAATAAGGGTCGATAGAGTTGAAGCTGGCTGTTCTCCTATACTATGCTAGTTGTAGGGCGTTCCCTACCGGTCTGTTAGGATGCCTCAGCTGCATGCGTCACTGCACTTCCACTTGACACCTATCGTAATGATAAACAGCTCGTCTTGCCGTGACCTTCTCTTGAATTCTCAAAACCACTGTTGCTCCATCCCCTCAGGGGCAGAGAACCCATCGCTGTCTCGGGCGGCCGCCGTCAGGTCACCTATTTTTAGTTATGGACACACAAGCCCAAAACATGTGTGCCAGGCGTGCGACCCACCAACCTACTAGCAGAACCATAATTCGGTGCGTAGAATTGATCTATATCTGCATGCTCTCCAATGAGTTCTATGGGGATTTTACTTTGGTACGTCTAAATTGCCCTTTGTTGAATTGTACTGATTGAAATAGGCTTTTTGTTCCTTATGGTCTTAGGGTGCTTGCTGAAAATCAAGTATGCTCCTTAAACAAGTTTTCAATAATCCCTTGTAAAATACGCCAGACACCCATAATATATGTTGATCTGTTTGATTGCTGAAGTTAGATTCTGAATTTTGGCAAATCTTCCTGTTATATTTTCTTCTTTCCCTGTCGGTTTTGTGTGCAATTTGTCGATTGAAAAAAAAGAGGATGTATGTGTGCAAGAGAGAGCCTTAATTGATGTTTTTTTCAGACCTTTCAGACCTTACCTGCTTCTTTTAGTGTGGCTGTCTGTCTTTGCATGCACGTACCTAGTTCATCAACACCTACAAGTGAGAGCATATTAATATATAGGTGTGTGTATACATACACATGCTGCCATAGACTTGCAAAGATTGATATTTCTAGTTGCATCTCCCTTTGTTTATCATGTTTGCCTCTTGTGCATTTTTTGGAAAATAATCTGTTTATTCCATGTTTCCATACGTTAACAGGTTGGTCCTGGATGCTGACAACACTCCCATTGTTCTCCCATTTGTGCACACGGGTATGCAAGATATAATGCCAATTGGTGCCAAAGTCCCAAGGATCGGCAAGACTGTATGTATAAATTATCTTTGTTCTTTACACATTGAAGCTCTCGTTTTGCCTGTCAAACAAAAAAAGTCTTCATCCACCAGAGACAAGTGAGAATTGGAAGGCAAGATACACGCCTAAAGAGAGAGCAACCAAAGCCATATCCTACCAGTTACGAGTTAGAATTGGAGTGTGAATCCCTTGGCTACCATTAATTTATTTTTGTTGAAAATGAACCAAAAGATAAAACCTGTTACCTATTAAGATGATTATCTGTTATTTTCATTGCCTGAATATCTGTGGACATATTTTGTTGTAGAACAGAATTGTGGGTTTAACTTTTCTGCCTGGTTTGCAGGTGACTGTACTTATTGGTGACCCCATTCATTTCGATGATTTACTCAACCTGGAAAAATGTGAGCAAATATCAAGAGGAAAACTTTACGATGCCGTATCTTCACGTATTGGCCATCAATTACAAGAGCTGAAGGTCCGAGTTGACAAGATAGCAACTGAGCAGTCCCTGTCACAAAACCATGCCCTAAAGGGCGCAGAAAGAGCAACTGAGATGCTGCAGCAGGTTGATTGGGAATCATTTGGCATGGGCAACCCTATATATCAAGAGGACGACTCCATCTCACCTGGACTTGAAACCCAGTTGCGTTCAGAGCCAAATCTTTTCACTTCACATAAGCCTGCTTCAGAGCAGTACTCCAAGATAAGTTGCTCTTATGAAGGTGGGTTTGTGTCAAGGATGCGCAGCTATATGGACCAAAATGAGCTAGTGGGGTTTGCAGCTAGGGGCCTATTTGTGGACCGCCAACCGAAGGCATTTTCCCGTGACCTTGACAAGGTTGGTCCCTTGAAGGCATGGAAGCAATTCTTTGAAGCTAATCTGCCGCAACAATGGGCTTTCAGGACTGTAAACATCGCTTAGTGATGAGCAAATTACAAGCTGGAGCTCGCAGAAACATTTGGTGCCTACGCTTTTCATATACTGGCCAGACTTGAGATATTGATATGCAGCCTGAATCCAGATTTTTCACCCAACATCTAACCATTTTCATAGTTTTGATTACTGAACAATTTTATGGACACAAAGATATCACAATACATCCATAAGAGCATGTATATTGTCATTTATTAAAATGCCTCCACTAGATTTGTGTTACATAGGTCTTTTGTGATTTTGTTGTAAAATTTCTTATGTTCTTGGAATCATATTTTGTTTCCTCAGCACAGGTTCTGTTAAATGTGATTTTAATTTACTTTTAGTTGGATGTGAATTTTAATGATTGTGACGAAGGGCTGCAACATTTAAGAAAGCAGCCTCGAGTCAAAAGGGGCTCTCGTTTATAACTTTGTGTGCGATAAATCTATAGCGTTGCTAGGGCGAGATAAAAAATAAATTTGAAATATGACATCTTCCCATTGAATGCCCTGTTCTTGGAGCCCTGTTTTGTTTGGTTTAGAAAACATTACTAGCTCGCCGAAAGGCTAAGTTAGATTTTCAACAGCACCAGTGCTTGGGGGCTTACAAGGTGGGATTTAAAGAAATGCTTGAAGCAATGCATGGCAAGTTCCCAATGGAATTCTTCTATGTCAAGTTTAATGCATGGTAAGTTCCCAATGGAATTCTTCTATGTCATGTTTGATTCCCAATGGAATTCTTCTATGTCATGTTTGATTCATAGTGATAATTATTTCATTGTGTTCCTATGTCAATGAAATAACTATTACTTCTATTACTTCTACTTATTTCATGATAGTAGCTGCCTCATTGTGTCCTTATTTATGTGGAACAAGAATTACTTCGGTTCACTTCAGAATTCTCATTCAATCAATAATACATATTCCATTTATGATTATTAGCAATCGTGCTTCCTTGTGCTCATAACCCTTGAGAATAATTAATTTATAAAAATAGTTATTCCTCATAAATTTATTCTTACCTTGAATAGCTATTCTATTTTCAATCTACTCCATCATGTGAGCCTGATGTACTAGAAGTCTAAAGATGTGGGCAAATGCCGGATATCTCCCGAACTGTTCTTGTACGTCATGTACAAGCAGCCTACAAATTAAGCATAGGTGCACACCATGAAAGGGAAAATGATAATATTTTGCAAAACAATAATCGATAAGAAGTTCGGAAAGAAAGAACAGTGCGTCCGACGCCAGTCATATGATCATCATGCTACAAGCTTTCTAAGCACAGACATCTCTTGCAGCTGGCAGAAATCACAGTCATCGATGCAAAATTCTGCCACCGTTGTCGTTCCATAGTTAGTAGCTGTAGATCTTGATTTCACGCTGTTCATGTGCTCACAGCAGTTTCTGATTTCTCCTCAGATCCATCTTTCTTTTCTTCCTTTTGACCACCTGCTTCTTGTTTATCGGGTTTGGATACTTCATCTGCCAACAAATACAAAGAGTTCTAGTTAAACAATCAAACAAGATGAAACCAGATAAATCTATGAGAAGGTAAGAATCCAATGATAGGGCACATAAATGTTAATTTTTTGATCGGGTAACATTGGTACATACTGGTCAAGGTTAAGGGCTCTAATCCTTGTACTTGTTTGGTTGGATTGTGCGTCTCCCCCAATCAAATTTAAGTATATGTCCAATATGAGTGAAAGCAATATGTTTTCACTGCAAGTTGAGAGAGATTACAGGACCCAGCCCCTTTAGGTCAAAGGCCATGTCAAAAATTTACATCTTCAAAAGTACTCCACAAACCTTAGCCCCAACAGCTTCAGCATAGACGAAGAAGTTCTCTCCTCTCCTGGCCAACACAACAATCCCCAACCCCCCATCCAAGAAAAGAAGAAAAATGGAAAAAGAAAACTTCGCAACATGTGTCCCATGAGGGATCCAACAATTCGCCTGACCAACATCATAAAAGTAATTGCCTAATCACTTCATGTAATATTCAACACTAAAAGAACATGGCATCCTACATGGGAGAAACACACATACATTCAGTTATATATATATATATATATATATATATATATATATATATATGCATAAGGTTTGCTAGCTACCTTCATCATCAGTGTCAACAGGAAAATCACCCATAGCCCCTCCCATGCCTCCCATACCTCCCAAGCCTCCCATGCCTCCCAAGCCTTCCATGCCTCCCAAGCCCTCCATGCCTCCCATGCCTCCCAAGCCTCCATGCCTCCCAAGCCTCCCATGCCTCCCATGCCAGGAAATTTCTGCAAAATGTGGCAGTTAAACATACATTAATGTGATATTTGTAAAAGACATTACTTAGAAGATCCAGTTAGCAGAATCCATACTGAGAAATCCATCCCTCCCGTGTCAACGTCAGCAGGACCTACAGAAAACCACAATTAAAAAAAATTGACCAAAGGTGTCTTGGCATGTAATAATATGGCCAAAGGGCATAAAACAAAGGCGATAAGGTACCATTATCCTCGTCTTCATCTACCCATTTGTCCCAATCAACTTTAATGTAGTGTGGTGGCTTGCCGTCTGTTCGCAAGAGTTTCTTCCACCAACCCTCCTCTGCTTTCTTTAACACACAAAATACACTCCTAACGCCAATGTTTATTTTGCTTTCCTGTTGCAAACAAAAGATTTTGAATTCAGAACAAACTATTAGATTCCCTTGAGGTTAATGCTCACGCTATTGCTGTTGCAGCACCGACTTCTGGGCTTGCACGACTCTGTAACACTAAGTTATTACAAAATGGCCCAACAATGTACATCGAGCAACCAACCCAACTTCATAAGAATATTCTTTGGACATGGAGAATCAAACATATCAATAGTAGGGCAGAGGGGGGCAACAAGACACGAATACAATGCAACTAGAAAACCGGAGATAACATAATGTTAAACTATGCTAAGATTTTAGGGAGTGGGAAAACATTAATAATAACATTCCGTGTCACTTCATCGAAGAAGCTCAAGTTGTTTAGGGGCAGGCAGGCCAGCAAAGTATATCCAGCTAAAACCAATTTGACCCACTACAGCTGCTTTGCTCACTTCAGAGCAAAGAAAGCAAACAAACAGGAACATGTTACAAAGGACATACAGGGATAACAAGGTTCAGGCCAGAACTCAGAAATGGTGCACTGATATCATTTTGAGCAACTAATGACCTTAAAATCTTAAGCTATTACAGAGTGGGCTGACAACATACATCAAAAACACCCACATTCATCATAATTAATGCATCAACAAGAACAAATAGTAATGTAAGCAGCTGGTAAAAGCATCACAGTGACAGTATCATTTGATGTTCTTCTCCGTAGTACTAGACAGCCAGAGCAGCAGCAATAACGGAAAATTAAACCTCCTGCAGGGCTTCGGGTCAGCTACGTGAAACTAAATCAATAAAGTACATTGGGCTTTAATGTCTATATTCGGGTGTCAGTCAATCATGCTTAGCTGAAGTACAGGCAACAAAAAAGTGCTTCCTTCGTACACTAAAATTTTCAAAAGAGAAAATATAATGACAAAAAACTGAAGTACTTAAGAAACTCTAGAAACATACAGCAAAAGCACAAAACAGAAACATACCTTCAGGAAACCATATGAAACATCAAAATGATTAAAGGAACAGTAAACAAATGACATTTTCACAAAAAGTGAGGTAAGCCTATACACTATAGCCAGTGACAATTTTGTTTTCAGAAAGTGAAGCAAGACACTAGCGTATAGAAGGAATCAACCTATAATCCAAATACTATCAACACTACAATGCTAAACCACTATAAACTAAAAGCTCCACCCACACTCAAAGGCAAAATAGATTTGCAAACAACTAAAGATGAGTACAAAATCAGATCTCTTCAAGGTCTTCCTAGGACAATAGCAGCAAATATTCACCTTATCAAGCAGTAAGACAGAGATCTGCTCATTCAATTAAAACAGAACGCTGAAGCACTACTACATATAAAATCAACCAAACCAAAGGTTTCTAAAAATCACCAGACAGCCATAACAGAGTAATCCTCTCACCTCCACATTAACCTTATCAAAGAGTTCCAACTTCAGTTCATAAAGATGGTTTTCTGCTCCAGCAGCAGCCGAAAAGGTAAAATTTCCTTCTGGATCGAGATTCGTCTGAGCATTTTTGGCATCTGGCAAGAGCACTGTAATATAAACCTCATCCAATCTCTGAGCCCACTTTACTTCAGGATGACGACTACAAGTTCAAAGCATATATACAGCAAACGAGTCAAGCTATACATATGTAAAGAAAGCAAGGTTATCAAAAAACAATAAATTCAAGTACTGTTATTTTATCCCATTCTTCTTCATCTTTTATTTTTTTTGTCCCTCTCCAAAACTTGTTCTTTCAAGATCTTTAGTAAGCCTCTTTTCAGGACTCAAAATCCTTTTTTCCGACCTCAACAGCGAACAAATGCAGAAGTTTCGAAAGCAAAGAAATTTACTCAACAATAGCTATACAATAAGGAAAAAATTGAAGAGGGTGATATCAGATCCAAAAAAAATAATCGAATATGAACGCATTCAACAGGTAAATAAAAAAAAACAAAAAAGAAGCAGAGGAATCAGCAGGTTTAAGGGGGGAGCGTGAAGGAAAGAGAATTCGATTGAACAGAGCTCACCTCATGGTGGTGTTGCAAGAGGGAAATGGAAATCGAGTTAAAACCCTAGCTCAGAAAGCTCCAACTCCACAGAGAATTGTGTCCTGGTGGCGTCGGAAGGAGGATTAGGGTTTAAGCAAGCCAAGCTTGGGCCGGGCTTTGGGCTTCCGGGTCGATTGATCGGCCTCTTGGGTTGCGCCCATCAGACAATTGCTTATTCACACAGGCCCACTCGGCTTCTTTCTCCCCCTCGCTCTCTCTTCTTTTCTTAATCAATATAATGGGTAAAAATATAATTTCGTATAAATATAATTATAAAATTATATAAAAATTAGCAGGATAATCTATTTTAATATTCATATAATACTTAAAGTTGAAATTTAAAAATTAGATAATAAAGACTCATTTTAAGGTGGCACGGTGAATTCACCCAGCCTTACACTAATTTCAGGTAATATTTTATTTTTAGATTTAATGAATTTACCTGCAGGATAAATAAATTACTTACTACAACACTCCATAATTCAAACGAAAAACAAAAGGGGAAGAGGGCGTAGGGTCAAAAATACTTTTCCCTTTCATTTTTACTTTTACTCTTTTTAAATTATCAGGTGGGTAACACTGTACAGTGTCCAATTATTGAAAGTCCTCTCAACAGGGGAAGCCTGATTGAGCCTTATCATCATTAGATTCAGACAACAGTGTGTGTGTGTGTGTGCAGATGCGGGAGTAGGTCGGCGGCGGGGGCCATCTCTCATTAATTCATCCTCCGTTGCATTAATTGTCTCTGGGACCCGAATCCATGGCAGCGGAAATCAAAGCCAACCACCGTCTGATCATCCAAGGGGAGGAGGACGATCCTCAAGTTCTCAAGAATCAACGAAACCCTCACAACACTCAGCGGGTCGCTTCGCTTGACATTTTCAGAGGCCTCACTGTCGCGGTCCTCTCTCTTTTCTCTCTCACCCTTTTTCCCTTTTTCTCTTCGTGCCCTTTTTCTTTTCTTACATGTGTTGGAATCGGAGAGATATACTAGTTGTTTTATTATTTTTTATGGATGGTCATGAATATATTTTTAGTTTTAATTAGGTCAATTGAATTTTTTTAATAAATATATTCAGGTAAAGAAAATATTCAGAAATGGTGGACCTACTTTTATTTTAAGTGTCTGGTTAAATCTCCTTTTTATGATTAGAGATTCAATTAAATGATCGAAAAAAAATTATTTTAAATAAAAATATTTATTTTTGACGTATGAATTGAGATAAATTGTCCGAGCCACGGATGCAGGTTTTATTATCTTTATACGAAAACTATGATATTAAAAAGCTTCCCTTTTCGTGTGGGCGTGGAAGCTTGCTAAAGCTGGATTTCATTTGCTTGATAATTTGGTTCTAACGTTGATTTATGTTATAGTTAAATCATTGAAGAAGGAATGGCTAGTTTTTAGATTATTGTCAATTAGTTGGACAAACAAGTTCATGATCGAGCTTGACCTTAAGCTTGCTTGACCTTCCCTAGTTTTGTTGAGCTCATTCGTCGAGTGAACTGCTCATGAACATAACAACAAATCAAATTTGCACAGCGTCATTAAGTTCCTTCAATTGCATTAGTGTGGAATTGCTAATTATAGTTTATAACTATTAAGTTGCTTGCTTAAATATAAATGGTGTTTTTATTTTTTCTACCACCTTTATGGACCCCGATGTATTATTTGACATAATTTCGATAACTAATTGGATATGCGTATTTGATGAGGCGGATACGCTGCTTGCAGTTTGCTCTTTTTTTTTTTTTTTTTTTCCAGAATAAAAGAATAAGTGAGTCATGGACCAGGGATCCCTAGGATCATAAAAAACTCAAAGTGAAAACAATCTTGCGCAGGCACATCTTGATCTTAAATATGACCAATCACGTTGCATGGCTAATAAATAGGAGTTCTTTCACTATTCTAAGAGTTGTATCATATGTGCACTGTAGTTGATGATTTTGGTTGATGATGCCGGAGGAGAATGGCCTATGATCGGCCATGCACCATGGAATGGTTGCAATCTTGCTGATTTCGTTATGCCTTTCTTCTTGTTCATTGTGGGGATGGCCATTGCACTAGCCCTCAAGGTTGGTTTATTTATTTAGCTTTGTCCATGTTCGGAAAGAGTTGATATTATGTACTCACTCTTTATTATTTATTTAGAGAACGGCACACCGGGCGATGACCATCAAAAAGGTTATTTGTAGAACTTTGAAACTCCTTTTTTGGGGTCTTGTGTTACAAGGTGTGTTCGTTTTTTCATTTTATTTTTCTTACGTAAATTTGTCCTGATTTTGCTTCTCTGTTAACATGGATTATTATGTTGTCAAGGAGGTTTCTCACATGCTCCTGATGAGTTGACTTATGGCGTTGACATGAGAGAAATTAGGTGGTGTGGCATTCTCCAGGTAATGTTGATTGCAATCTCATGCCTTAGACTTTGTCATCTCTGGGAAATGACCCCTTACGTGAGTTCTTCACTTTCCATCGGACTTTCCATTGGTAGAGAATCGCTCTCGCATATTTAGTGGTAGCACTTCTTGAGATCTCTACAAAAAATGGTCAACCCAAAGAAGTGTCCCCGGGCTGGTTCTCAATATTTCAGTCATACTGCTGGCACTGGTAATTGTTTGATTATATGATTGTCTTGATTAGTGATAACATGTGTGTGTGTGTGTGTGTGTGTGAGAGAGAGAGAGAGAGAGAGAGCTTTATTTTGTTTTCTAATCTTTGTTTGTCTTTAAATTTGCAGGTTGGTTGGAACATGCATTCTTATTGTTTACTTGGCTGTAATTTATGGGACATATGTTCCTGATTGGAAATTCACCATTCATAGGAAAGATAGTGCTGACCATGGGAAGGTTTTCGCTGTAAGTGTTTGCTTGCTGGTGTCTCTTTCTTCTAAGCTCTAACCTGCTTAATATATTCCATATTACATTACTGTATTTCTGGAGAAACTTATGCTTTTGAGCTTTACCCGATGCATAATCCAGTTTAGATTGTCATTTAACTATTCATTGATACTGTTTAATTGTAATGTGCCTTTCATGCAGCATACAAATTACTCTGTTTGGTGATTATTATCAGATTTAAATTAGATACATTCCAAAAAGATTAGAATTAAAAATATATATATTCCTGGATTTTTCCCCCAGGCGGTTCCATCTGAAGGGATGACGCCATGCTCTACATATGTCACAATTAGTTTAGAAGGATTTAGTTTTAGTTCGATGCATACATAAAATCATTAGTCACTGTTAATTGTAGGTAGCTTGTGGAGTAAGAGGAAAACTGGATCCACCCTGTAATGCTGTAGGATATATCGACAGAGAAGTCTTAGGAATCAGGCACATATATTGGCGTCCAGCTTGGAGGAGGTCTAAGGTGAGTATAAGCTATTCATTTCTCCATCAATACCATTCCTTTGACTTTGAGATCATTAGCTCGTGGTTGATAAAAGTTTGGAATTCTAACCTTCACTGAAGAGCTGCAGGCATGCACTGAGAATTCCCCTTATGAGGGGCCTTTTCAGAATGATGCTCCATCATGGTGCCATGCGCCTTTTGAGCCAGAAGGGATCCTGAGGTTTCTTTTCTTTATCTTTCTTGTTTTTTTTTTTGCATTTTGCTGGAGCATGTACATGCCTTCCCCAGATTAGCTTTGTGAATTTCACATCCTTGCTGTCCTCTTTTCTGTCAGTGGAGAATGGATCCAAATTCAAAAACAAGCCTCTGAAAACTTGTTCACTGTTCTATAAACCATTCCACGTGTAACACCCCGTCCTAGAAGGGCCTAAGCCTACTAGAATGGGATGAACAAGATCCTGAGCACTGTCCAACTAGTAAACCAGCTGCTATAGAACATACCTTTCTAGAAGGAAAGGTAATTCATAAATATAAAATATTGTCAACATAAACTGTATATCATAATCTGGTAGTCCAAACGAGCATCCAAGCCCTTCATATGGCCAAACTTTATTCCAAACAACCTCCGAATAGAAAGAATAACATCCTAAACAAACCAACCATGAGTCTTAAAGAAGAAAGAAAAAAAAAAAGATGAATGTGCCAATGCTATCAACCTTTGCTATCAACGAAAAGCCTTTATTGTGAATCCTCTAACTCTATAAAATTTTAACTGTAATTGGGTGAGACACCTTTTAGTGAGAAGAATATAGCCGCAGACATAAGAAAAAATCAATTAACTTAAAAACAGTTAAACATAGCATAAAACAATAACTTCAGTTCCATCTACCTTGAATAAATATAGTTATTTAAACAAATCAACTTCATAAAACACTTACTTGGAATTTATCCATAACTATCATGTAAAAATAACATGAGTTACCATATCAAATGAAATGCATGCATAATCGTAGTCATACATGCCCGTAGAATAGGCCCAAAGGCTAAAGACACCCCCGTTGCGCCAAAGGCGTAATGCAATGAGCATGCGGTCTCAAAGACCTAAACACGGGTATACTCTAGACCATCCCCGTGAGCATACCATAGGTGTAACACCAAACCATCCATGTGGGTAGCCAAATAATCGTAACCGTATCACAAGTGTAACACCAGACCATCCACGTGGTTTAATAAGGTGAGCTCAAGGTTTTTCATACATAAGACATAAAAATCGCATTTCATAAATCCATTGCATTTCTAAAATAATATTTGTAAAAATAAAGCAATTTAATAAAACCTTTCCGAAATTTCATAACAAAGTTGAGGTATCAAATATTCCATAAACTATGCCTTTTTCAGAAATCAACACCTATTCCAAAAAGAATTTCATATAAACTGCTTTAAAATAAAGTCATGAAAACGTACTTCAAATAACTTTCTTCATCGAAAACATACAAGGTAATATTAGCAGAAACATTTAACAAAGAATTGAAGGTTTAAAATAAACATGTCCATAGTCATATTCCCTCACCTCGATGAAATGACGACAAGCCGGCAATTCAAACCATCCTGGGATCACTCTTGTAGAGCTGCTCTTCACCTAAAAGTAACTATCAATTACTCATAATTACAACCCATCTATGACATATTATGCCTATCCAAAAAGGTATGAGTGAAGATACATGCATGTATTTATTTAATACCTCATTTAATTATCGCATACCTTAGTTTTTAGTTATGCATTTAGACCCTATGGGCAATACTTAACGCTTATGCTCTATCAATTTTGAGAAGGTGACATCTTTACATAACCGTAGTCATATGAACCTATTATTATAAAAAGGAAAGAAATTAACAGTGCTATAGTGATCCATGTTAAATTTCATTAATTAATATTGCTTTATTTATGTAGATCCAATTTTCCTACCTTATTTCATATATGTAAACATGTAAAGTCAATATCGGCAGCAGCAAACAAAAATACGAAAACTACTAAACTCCTTAAACATTATTTTAAAATTTATTGTTTCCAAAATATGAAATACATCTTGCTACCTAGTAGTCAGGCTAATTAAATATTTTACTGCAAAGAAGATGAAAAAGGAAGACTTGCACATTGTCTCCAAATATAAATAAAAAATGGATTCTAGGAATGAGATGAAATAGATTCTCAAAAGTTGAATTGGTGGGTACCAGAGAGAAATTTTGGTTGGGACGGCAAAGGAGAGAATGGCCTAGAATTTTACCAAAAAGAATCTTTTATAGTGACACATTTTGCTTTTAAAAAAATACAAAATAAAATAAGATAAAACAAAGAGATGCGTAAGGTTGGAGTAGAGTTATAAAAATTACTTCATCCCTTCCCAAAAGTTATCCATGGGCCCCACCCATATCAATTAAGATTTATTTATTTTAAAACAAAACAAACTTTATCACCTATATCGAAACACCAAGCTTTATCAACATTTTAGGAAAGAAATCTTTAACTTCTACTACACTATGAGTCTCATCTATAATTATACCAAAGGATTTTTAACTAAATAACATAATTAGTTAATTAAAATAAATAGTCCAGATTAAACTCTTCATTTTAATTTATTACTTATTTATTTTCTTAACACACACTTTTACTTTAAAGTGCCTAAAACAATAATTAATACAAATGCATGTTGAGTCCAAGTGAGAAGACTAATCCCATTAAACCGAAGAGTGGGTTTTATACCACGTCTGGCCCAGATCCCGTCATAAGCAGCAGTCTCGTGTTTTGATTCATCGTTTTCTTTCCAACTCATGACATGCTTTCTAATCCAAAATGTTTTTAACTTCTCATATGTTGTGGGAATTCATGACTGCAGCTCAATGTCTTCTATCCTCACCACAATCATTGGAGTGCATTATGGACACGTGCTTATGCATTTAGAGGTTAGAAATGAAAGTATATACCGCTTTATGAGAATTTGTCCCACCTCAGATTACTTGATTTCTTGATATGTAGGGTCATTTTGAGAGACTGAAACATTGGGCTTTGATGGGTTTTGCTCTCCTCAATTTAGGAATTGTTCTCCATTTTACGGATGGTGAGAACTTGGATGCTTCTAGTGCATCTATCTACTATCTCCTTTTCTTCCTTTCTTCCCTTTTTCTTTTTGAAAACTTCTGTATTTGTTCGAATGCAGCGATTCCTTTAAATAAACAGTTGTACACATTCAGCTATGTTTGCGTAACGGCTGGCTCAGCGGCTTTGGTGTTCTCAGCCTTCTACATTTTGGTACTCTACCAAGAAAACTACTTGATGTTTTTCAATGTTTAACACCTCACAAGAGCTTGTCGTCAATTTGCTAACTGTTGATTGTACAACCTATCAATGTGCTTACTGAGCTGAAAACTGCAGCCGGCTTTCCCGAATTAGACTATTGCGTGATCCACTTGGTCTTTCAGGTGCAGGCTTGCTTGATCTAGACTGCATAATTACCAAAAGTGTTGTTTATAAATCCCACATGCCTTTAGATTGTGGAGATGATGTCGAACAAGTGGACCAAAAAATGCCATGATTTGGCTGTCGTGATTGGGGGGCTTAAGTTCCTCGCTGATATGTTTGCTCTGAACTAAATCATTACTCGGTTTGACAGGTTGATGTGTGGGGTTTAAGGTACCTGTTTTTACCACTGGAATGGATCGGCATGAATGCTATGCTCGTCTTTGTTATGGCGGCTGAAGGCATCTTTGCAGGATTCATCAATGGGTGGTATTATGAAGACCCTCATAACACATTGGTATGTTTTCATGTGATCCCCCCCTTAGGTCACCTCGCAGTGATTGTTACGTTTTCATAACGATAGTTCAATGAGACAGCGACTGGTCTCAAGTGTAATGAACAGCATTTCACTCTGCAGCATTTCACTTTGAAAAAATCTTTGGCAGGTATACTGGATTCAAAAGCACGTTTTCATTGGCGTTTGGCGTTCGAGACGAGTCGGCATCCTGCTATATGTTATCGTTGCTGAGATCCTGTTTTGGGGCATCATTTCCGGCATTTTGCATCAGTTGGGGATCTACTGGAAGCTGTAGCTAATAATGTGAAGAGCTTTAGGCGCACCCACAGACCCTAAAACTGCATTGGGTGACTCTTAGAAGCTCCCTAAAGCTTCCTTCGGTATGTACTATTGATAATGGCTTCTTGCTGAAAATTGGTATTGTTTTTTTTCTTTTTTCCTTCCTGAATCTTCTATATGTACATAAATAATGGGTTCTGTATATGCAGATAAATGGTCAAGTTATACTTTTTATTCGAAAAATCCACGAGCCAAACAATGCCTAATGTACCGGCGCCTTTGATTTTGAATATATATTTGATTCTGGCCCACGTAAAGGCTTTGGGCTTCGAATTGGGCTTTAATAAGTGGACGCAAGCCTAAAAGGGGGGCCTACAGAAAAGCCCATTAAAGAAATCAGTTGAGCGTTTTAGATAATCTTACTTGCTTAATACTAAGAGAAACAGATTTCAAAAACAATCAATTATAATATATGAAAGTTGAAGCATAAGTTATCATGTATCGTCTTCTCATTCCTTTCCTTATTCTCTCTCTTCTCATTAATGACACTATAATCTTCTCCTTCCTTCTCCTATTCTCTTTTTTCATTAATGACACTATAATGGAGAAAAAAATAATACAGAAAAATAAAAAGATATTAATGACATCATAATGAAGAAAAAAAATAATGCAGATCTTGAACAGAAAATCTCAGCTTTCACAGAAGCTGAAGATTTTTTCCATCCCTTTCATTCTCTACGTTTTATGGATGGAAAGGAGTTAATTTCTACCTAATTTTTTTGAGTAATTTCAAAAAGATGCAAAATATAAGTGATTTAAAAATAAAAAAATAAATAAATAAACACGAGTTTGAACACATAATAAAAATAACAAATAAATTAAATTATAATTAAAAAAATCTTAAAAAATACATCAACTTTAGCTCAAAAAAGATATCAACGTCTAACAAAAATCAATTTTTTCCTTGAAGTGTTTCACGACGAATTGTGGAGTGTGACAAACAAATAAATAACAATTGAACCGACGGTCCGGACATCATACCTGTATAACCATTAAAAGGTAATCATTACAATAAAACACAAGGAATGAAATAACTATTATCGTGACCCGCACATAATAGGGGAGAAGAAAACCTGACAAAGAATATAAACTCAAAATTGTGGTCCATCGTTTCAGATAATCTAACTTGCTTGTATGTCCAGGGGACAAAATATTAAAGAAGCAAAGTTCAACTACAATAACAGGCACACCAAAAAAAAAAAAAACGTGAATGCAAGGTTTCTTAGAGATAGTATACACACTTAAACCAGGGAATACAAAAAGAAATAAATCCCTCGTGATTTAAACTATAAAACTACAAGACAAACCCCTCCAGTTTGAAGCCGTTTTGTCTTGTTGGGAGTAAAGTCCCATCTAACATTTGACCTCCTTCAATCCATGCGCAAAATAAAGGAAGGTCGGATCGGTTGCGCCGTCCTTGTAATATGCAAAAACGAGACTGCACTCATCTGCTGTACTCTCCCCTTTGAAACTGTAAAAGAAGCATCCCATAGAGTAAGTATGTATACTATCATGTAATTCTAATACATACTGTGATTGGAAACTCGGAACATGTAGATCTAGGTTAATTACAACTTTCCATACTGAGTCTCTGTAGAGAAACTTACAATTGTAAGTCCTTGAGCTTGGAAAGCAGGAACTTGGTTGCACCCTCGACATTCTTCTTGAACTTCTCTTGTTGCTCAGGTTCCAATTTAGGCGTCAACAGCTTGATGTAGCTCTTTATGAATGCCACAAAAGCCTTCTTGTCATAAGAAGGTTGCTCCTATAAAAGTTGTATGAAAAACCATTGTCTTAGATATCGTACAGAAGCTCTCAATAGGAAATTTTAAGTCCCTGCGTCGTGAGTCATGAAGTACAATGGAGATCCCTAACCTGAAGCCTGAAAGTGTCAACAATATCGACTACTTTGACAGCTTGGTCATCAACACCTTCATCTTCACCTGCACCTTCTGCAGAGGGATTCGCCCCAATGTCTACACTGACTGTTCCTTGCACTACCCACTGCCATGATATAGAATGTATTAACAAGGACTGCTCCAACACATACAGGATACAGAAGATGCAACATAACATATTGTTTGGCACAAGTATGATGCACAGACACCCGTTTTCTTCTAACAAAAAAAGAAAAATTATAAATGGAAATAATAAGAAGAAAAGGGAAATATACAAATAAGGTAAGACAAAAAGCTAAGGTATTAGAAGATCAACTAAGCAAAAAAAAAAAACAACCTTTCCATCCACTTCCCATAACATTCCATTCTCGATTCCCTTGTATGGGAATGAATCTGAGAGAAGCTCGTCACCTAAGATTCATCAACAAAAAGTACTTTCTCAATCATTACACGAAAAATTAAAAAAAAAACACATGCAAAAGCACATTATCAATAAAACAGATGAGTATAAGTAAACCCGAGTAACACTCATACACAAATCAGGAACTCATGTGCTGAACCTCCAAAGTAAGGTTTATATAGCAATTTTCTTTTTCTTTTTTTTTACCACCCTTCATCTTTAGAAAAGGATTAACCTTTCTCAACATAGTCAGGTGTGAAACCAGCACCTCCACAAATGCCTAAAAGTCCCTTTGGTCCAAGAGATTCTATCTCCAATCCCATCATTAATCTAGTCCTTATGATTGGGTTCTTTCCTACCCTAATTGCATACGTGCTTGCTCAAGCATTGGTTAGACAAAGAAAGCGGCTTAGATACCGATTGTCAAAACCAGTTCAGTAACAGATCACAACCAACCCCCTTACTAATATATATTTCCAGTACAGTAGAAAACAAAAAGGTTACATCATACATGGCTCTGCAGGAAAACCGATGAAGCTCAATATTTCTATATGATATATTGTAAACAGCCACAAAACTGGCCTTTTTAATCTCTAAGACGGTATTGCTTGTAATCATGATCATATTGAACATTTTTTGAGCTAACTGGTAACCCAGTTTGTAATTAGGGTGCCACCCAACTTGATTCCCCATTTATATGCGAGTAAACAGCCACAAAACCCCGAAACGCTGACCAGGATTAATAGAAGCTAGGTGCTTACCAAAAAATCGCGAGAACCTCAAGTAAAAGCACAAACTTAATCTAAAAACAGAATTAAGCAAAAAAAAAAGGAGGGGGGGGGGGGGGGGGGGGTGGGAGAGCCATCAAATCAAGGTCGATCTACAAATTTTAAAAGTTTCAAACTAAGGCCGAGCCGAAACTGGTTATGAGAAAACCAAGGCGTTACCCAGTTTACCTCGTCAGAAGCATCTCAAAACCACCTTGCAGTAAAAGTAATAAACAATTCTCAGTGGAAAACATTGAATCACTACCACAATCAAGTCATACTCGAGAGACAAGATTCAGATAAAATGGAAAAAACCCATGTGGACAATCAGATTATTCCTCAAACAATCAATTTGAAGGAAACCCAAGAAAACGATCAAAATCAGAAGCATCAACGAGATTAAAGGAAGGTACATAAAGGAAAGGTACCCGAGAGAAGATCCTGATAGACGAGCATGTTTGCTATGCGTTTATCTCTTTCTCTCGGAAGGACTGATTACGAGAAGAGATCGAGAGAGACAGAGAGAGAGCGAGAGTAAAAGAGAGCGAGGCAGGGAGAATTTATAGAGTAGGGTTTTAACGGACACAGAAGGAGAAGAGTTTCCAAGTTAGAACTCATTTCGGCGGAAATTACGGGTAAACCCCCGGTCCCTGTGAGACTCAACGATGGGAAGACTTGCCAAATTTCAACGGCTTTATGGTGAGATTAATCCAGTACTTTCCGCCGTTTTTAATTTAAATCCTAATCGTCTTATTTTTAAGTTTCTAATAATTCAAATTTCCTTCCATTCATTATTTTTAGAGTGGTTGCTTATAAACTTAAAGTATTTAAGTTCAAGAAATATTAAATTTTGCTATTCAATACATTAATATGATTTTTTTTTTTTGCTATGTAAACACCCATCTTAATATGGAAGTGAGGGTGGATTGAAATTGTTTCATTAATAAAAATATGAGAAAAACTAATATATATAAGTTAGGTGTCGCCGTGTCTTGTGATGCTTAAAAACAAGACAAGACTTAAAATGACATCATTTAAAAAAAAAAAAAATTTAAAACTTTTTTCATGTGCGTGCTGTACTTAAATAGGTGCCGCCAGTGCACCTAAATAAGGGGTCGTCGTTGCACCAAAGTTAAGTCCTAAAAATATAGGTTAGAGTTCAAAAAATTCAAAGTTTAAGATTTAAATAAAAGAAGAGTGAAAGTATAGAATTATCTTTATCATTAGGCCAATTTCAATTACACTTCAAACACCAAACTCTCTTGGGTGTTCAAAGCCAAGATAAAATCCTTTGTTGTGTGTGATAAAAATATGCATTTTTTTAGAGGTTTATTAATTTTTTTATTTTGAAAGTTAAACTCAAATACTTCTTATTATAACTGATTCAGAGTTAATTGTTTCAAGTGTGTGTATATATACATAGTGTGTGTGTGCTACAGCACGTCCATTGAAAATTCCAACAAAATTGAGGTGCTAGCTGAATTTTGTACTCTAAATTACATCAGATGTCAAAAATTATAGTAGTGGTGTAACTTCTTTTGCAAAAATGAATGGGATGAAAATAGATTTTTAAATTTTGAAAAGTAATGAATTTATAAATTTTGATAATTTTAATAATTAATTGAATAAAGGAATAAAGGGAGAAATTAAAGATGAAAGGACAAAAAAAGGGGGTTTAAAAAATCTTAATAATTCATTAGAAAAATTAGAGTAAGAAATTAAAAATGAAAAAGAAAAAGATTAGAATTGTCTAAATTTATTTTAAATTTAGTGGATCTAAGTCCAAATAAAAGGCTCTTGCTATAATTTAGGGACATGTGAAACATACATAATTATAATTTATTAATTCAACCGACTAATAAAATTAATTTACTTGGAATCTGCAGTTCAACGCTTTCTTTTAAAAGAACGTTATATGAGACCACATGCCAAATAATAAAAAAAAACATTTAATATAAATATTACTACATGACGATTGGCCTGAAATTCATGATGGGGATGCGATCGTTATTGTTCCGCCAGCGGATAAGTACATGGACTGGACAAAATTCTCGGAGGTTTAGTCGTACCATACTCTAACAATAAATAAATAGATAAATAAAATGAGACAATTTTTTATTGGTGGAGGTGTGTAAATTAAGCTTTAGTTCATGAGTTAGGAATTGAGGTTCTAAAATAATTTATTTTAATTAAAATATTATAATATTTGGTATATTTTTAATTTAAAAATATAATATTTTTATTGATAAAACATCGTTTTAAGCTCAGTTTATTCATATAACCCATTTTCATAAACATTACCTCCCGAATTTTGCTATTTTTTAATAAACTATTTTTAGTAAAAGGACATATGAAAAAAATCACAATAATGTTACATAATTACATTCTTATAATTTAATCGGGGGTATATCAAACATAAATAGAATTATATGAAATTCGACCCGAAGAATCATTTCAATAGAAGAAGTGGTTTTTCTTTTCACTCAAATTTTGATGCGTTTTAAAAATTCTTTTTATAATTCAATGTATTTTTTAATTTCATTGTTATTTTCATTTTTTTTCAACCTGTAGGAATATATTTTTCTTTTACCATTTTTTATTTTTATCATTGTTGCTTTTTTGCAAGCATTAGTATGCATGCATCTTTTTTACTTGAAGCTGATGTGATTTTATGTTTTATTTTTCTCAGTGTTTCTAATTTTATTAATATTATTAATATTTTATTTTTCATATTTTACATTTTCTTTCTTTTTTATTTTTATTTTTGCTATCTGGCTTTTTGCATCATTTCATTTCATTATGAATTTTTGTAGGTGCATATCTGTTTGTTTTTATTTATGTTCGTCTAAAGTGAACTCCAATGTTTCTAAAATATTTTAATTTAAACCTTACCCTCAATTTTTTGTTTTATTTAATAGATAGTAATGCACCTACGTCTGTTGTTTCAATAGTAAACCTGTAAATCATTACTTCAATGATTAATTAAATATCACCCCAGTTTCATACTACAATTTATTCGTTAAACAAAATTAGCACATCCTTATTTCAAACTGCTAAATTAAATCATACTTATATCTCAGGGGTTAATGTCTAAAAATTAAATTAAAGCATAAGATAGGATTGAACTTTAATTTGACCCTTGAAATAAGGATGCACTGTTTTATCTTCCGATTAAATTGAAGGGTGAGACTGGAGTGAAGTTTAATTTAAAATTGAAACAGGGAGCGAAATTTAATTAGATCCTTAAAATAAGGATGTACTAATTCTGTACGATGATTAAATCAAAGTAAGAAATATGGGTGGAATTTAATATAACTGTACTATTTTTTAGAAAAAAGAAAAGAAACTAAGTGATATTCATGGTTAAATATGACAAAAATTAAGTGCAGGGTTCAATCTAAAATATTTTAAAAATATTAGGGTTCACCCTAAATAAAAATAAAATTTAAGATGAGGGATAAACGTTCGAATTTAAACTGAACTTCCCCCAGATTTCATAAAACCGGGTTAAGAGTGGTCGGAAACGGTCGCTGGCATCTGACGAGTCAGTAGCGCGATGCTTAATGCAGGGGCAATTTGGGAATAAGGGGGAGAAGATTGGTTGATGTTGACGTTGACCACCCCTCCACTTCAGGACGATTGGAGGGCACCGGGCATCCTTGCCCCTATCAAGCCGTTCGTCTACTGTCACTTCATCTCATCTCATCTGACATCTTTTTTTTATTTTTTAATGCAGGGCCAATTTTTAAACCCACAAATTAATCTCTTCCACAAAAAGTATTTTCACTGTCCTCCGCGAGAAATGCATCTATTATACTCAACAAAGGGAAATAAAAATAAAAATAAAAATAAAAATAAAAATAAGAAGAGAGAGAAATTAGTGTACATCTGCTGGAAGAAGGATAACAAGACACAACTTAATATTTACTCAAGAGGTTGGGGGAAGCAGGTTGAAACAAGTAGAGCTCAACTCCCTACTTGCACATAGTCCTCCGTTTGTTTCATCTTGGTGATGGTGGTTGAACCCTCCTCACCATCCTTTTTCACATACACACATACACACACACATATATATATATATATAATGCCCCCAAGCCTTATCGGAGTAGTAGCAGATGCTGAACCTTGAATCAGTACGAATGGATGAGGTTATACGTTCGATTTGTATCATACGAAAGACTTTACGGATTACCCGATAGGAGGCCTCAAATGCCCCCACCCTAAGAAATAGTCGAGCATCACACATAAAGCATTTGGATGACTTTAATTCTACACACACACACATATATATATTACTCGACCTCTTTTTAATTTGATTAATTGTCATTCAAAAATCAATTAGTTATACATATAAATTATACCTAACCTCTTTTTAACTCGATCGAGTTTCATTCAAAAATGAATCGATTAAATTTCTATGCATCAAAAAGATTGATCATAGTTGCTAGTTACATAGTCTAGTGAAAATTGCATATTGTAGCACCCAAAACAACATCAAATTTAAATCCATTCTCCTAATGTCAACATTGGAAACTAACAGGGTATACCAGTTTTACATAATTTCATTTGAGTTTAAACAATCAAAATAGATATCTTCAAAATCAAAATATTCATAATAGTTATCATAGTCTACACCTTTTGACAGTTCACAATATAAGCGAGAAATCAATATTCGATGAAATTATATGAAAATTGACAATGCCATCTTATTTTTTTCATACTCATTTAATCCAAATGGTTAAAATTTACAGAATGGAAATCAAATTGATCATTTGCAGGTGCTATGCTAGGTAATTTATATACCATGCACACTAAATTTTGCAACCCAATTATATTTAAATAGCTACAGGCCATCATATCCTTTTACTAAAGGAGTCATATGCCAATTTCCGAAGCAGCGAGACGTCATACACAATTCACTCAAATTTCGAGGAGTGAACTGCAATCTCCGCCCCCATCTCACCTCACAAAAAAAGAAAAAAGAGGAAAAAATAATAAGAAGTTTTTATTTTTATTTTTCTAAAAAAGAAAACAATAAAATAAATTCCTTACCACTAATCAACGCATCCCTCCAAACCGGCCGGACAGGAGGGAGGGAGAGAGAGCGAGAGAGCGAGAAGGGGCGGAAAAAGAGCGAGCTTTGTTCGGAAAAGCAATCTCTGAAGTCTGAACAAATCTTCAAACCCTAAATTTTCTCATCCTGAAATCCGTTTCCCGATTCTCAAAATCATCCGGTTCTCGCAGTCGGACACGGCGCCGTTTCGAAATCCAAGGCTTCTTAGATTGAGGCGGCCATGGGCCTGGACGGTGCCGCCGCCGATCTCCCCGACGACGGCGATGGTTTTGGAGGAACGAAGGCCCTCATTGCATCCTCAGTTCCGTGCTCAATTTGTCTCGACGTGGTCACGGATGATGGAGACAGGTCATGGGCCAAGCTTCAGTGCGGCCACCGGTTCCATCTCGGTGAGTCTAATCCCCAGTTTAGCATTGATGATAGCTACCCTGTTTGGATGAGATCAGCTGAGATCTGACCGTTCAGCGTTTCGCTTATTCTGAATTGTGTAATTCCGTGTATTTCTTCTATATGGATTCAAAATTAAACACTAGGATTAGGGTTTGGGCTTGCTGCAACTGGAATGTCTTATCCACACACTTTATTGACAAGAAACTAGATAAAAAAAATTTAAACTTTTTGGACCTGATGAGATGATGCATGAGGTGAAGGGATATTTAATTGGAAAGATTTAGGGAAGAAATGATTTTGTTATGAACAAGATCGCATATAAGAGACCTGAGTGATATGATGATCTCCCTCAAGGTGGAAAGTCTCATTTCCATATAGAGTAATATTTGAGTTTGTAAATTCGTTTTCCCTCTATATCTCATTTATTATCGGGTTAAATTCTGAAGGAAAAATGATCATAATTTAACCATGATCCCAATATTTTATCCCATTCTCCTATTCACCCTTAATTCTTGTTTATTTTTTTTCCTTTGTTGAGCGACCAGTTGTCATTTTGCAGTCCTTTACAGAAGTCAGATTGTTTTGCATGCAGCTTTTGTTTATGTTCCCTAGCATGTAGGGATGCCGCTGATCTCTCTACTTTTCGACAGTTTCTCCCCCTTCTTGATGTTTGGATTTCAAGTTAATTGCTTACCCTTCTTGGTGGACCTTTCTCTGGGAACGTTAACTTTATGCACGCCTTTGAAGCAAAAATGGTGCCAACTTGCATGTTGCATATATGGACTGCCGTCGTTGCTTTTATGATCTTTCAATTTTTAATGACTCTATGTTTGGTGCCTTCTCTCACATTTATGAATTTCTTGTCCTCGTTCTACTTAGATTGCATTGGTTCAGCATTCAATATAAAGGGAGTGATGCAATGCCCTAATTGTCGAAAAATTGAGAAAGGTCAGTGGCTTTATGCAAACAGTTGTCGCCCACTTCACGAGTTCAGTATGGATGATTGGACTCAGGATGAGGACCTTTATGATCTAAGCTATTACGAAATGGTAAGGATCATATTTTATTTTTCTTTTTGCAGTTTGCACATCCTATGAGATCAGTTTTTCAGTTACATTATTTTGTATCAATTTTGTGTCATAAAACCAACCAGTCTACAAGTAGGCTGCGGTGATACAAATGAGTCAACCTTGAAGCCTAGTCGAGAGCCAGAGTAGTTGTGACTGGTGAATTTACAGCATGTGTGTGTATTAGAATCAAATTACAATTGATGTATGTTTACATTATACTCCTTATTAACATTTTTTAGGACTCTTCTTTCATCGTGTACTTCTTGGCAGGAGCATCAAATTACTCTGACTGGTTCATCTATATTAGGATTGAAAAGAGGAGTTATTTGACATTTTATAACAATAAATGTGAACGAATTGATTAAAGGACTATCCTATCCTAATATGATCGAAAAACATCTTATTCATTTTCTTCTAGTGATACCATTCACATGCATGATTACCCCCACGAGGGAATAGGGAGGTGCTTTTAATTTTGTGTGTATGGGTATGCGTGCTTTGTGTGTTTATATGTATTTGACATGGATTCTTTTATGTATTTCTTTGTGTAAGGCTCATGAAATTCCTTTCAAGTTTTGGTGACCTAATTGATCTGGTTTTGACATTGAATGTCTTTGCAGTCCTTTGGAGTTCAATGGTGCCCATTTAGTGGATTAGCACGCCTCCCTTCGTCTTTTGAGTAAGCCCGATCTTACACAATGGCTTATGTTGACTTTAGTTTTTTTCCCCCCTTTTCCGCTTAATTTGTATTAATATATAGTGGCCAATGGTTCAAGGTTTGTGTGCTTATTTTTTCCCCTTTTTTTCTGGTGCATGCTTGCTATTTTTGCACTTCTATAATAAAGGAATAATAATACCATCACCCCTGATTGTATAAAAGAAAGATTTCCTTTATAAATCTAGTTCACTGAGGGCCACGTGACGAACTCAATTGACCTGTTTTTTTTTATTTTTTGTTTTTAATTACTCACTTTAACAACACAGAGAGTTGGCTCACTCAGTATTTTCTCCTTAATAGTCCCTTCAACTTTGACTCCTCTGCTCTTTGCTTTTATTTCTGCCGTGTCTTTGCCTTTGCATGTCTGTGCCTGAGGTGCAGGGCCTCACACCTTAAGGCGCCAGGTGTGGCACTGGTGAATATGCTCCCACCACTCTTCAATTATAAATAAGTGACTTGAGGGTGGGTTTGTGCTATTGGCGTGACGCTGCAAGCTTGAGCCAACAAGCAGTTTGTATTTGAAATTTAGTGAACCTGGAGTAAAGCAGGGAATCAGGATGTGTCATTACTATGTTATACTATTTGCTAGGCTACTCTCTCATTACATTATGATAGCCCTTCATTGGTGATGATCATTTGGTTTGATAAATGTAGAGGAGGAAAATATGAGGCTTTGTTTTTAATTCCTTTATATTGATCCCCAATGTGATCGTAGTGTCCTTCAAGTTCTTTGCTAGGATGTCTGTGTAAGTATGCCATAGTGTAGGGTAATCGATTGTTATTTTTTGTTAGAGAAGTCCATTTTTATTTTTATTTTTTCTTCTCTCTGTTTTTTGGGTTGGGTGGGGGTGAGGGCTATAAGTTTATTCTTCGAGTTCAATTGTTTTTTTTTTATTCTTTTCCTGTTATTCTCTGCTACTGCTTTTTTCTTCCCCTGACATATTGTGTTTCTTCTTTTGCAGTGAAGGAGAATTTTCATCAACTGCATGTAAGATTTTCCTCTTTGCTGCTTCCCGAGTATTATTATTTTTTTCTTCATGTTTCACTGGGGGGATATATTGTGGCTAAATATATTGACCCAATATTTGCTTTAATGCAGATCATGATCTTCTTGGACAACATGCAATCTTTGCTGAACATTCATCTGCTTCAAGTCCATGCCCATACATTTCTTACCTCAGGCCAATGCACCCTTCAGTGTCGAACTCCAGTGCAGGTGTTTCAGATGGTCCCAATTTCAATAATCACTGGAATGGCCCTTCCATCCCCAACGACATACCAAATTCTTATGCATTTCCCACCATGGATCTTCATTATCACAGTTGGGAGCACCATCCCTCACCCTTCTCATCCAGCAGCAGCCATATTGTTGGAACAGATCAACCTTCAATTCCTTCTGCACTACAGAGGTTGGCCCAGACCAGTTCTGACGTCCCAAGATCAAGAACTTTTGTGCATCCATTTCTTGTTGGTCATCACAGGTAGACCACTGATAAATCTCTTTTGGTTGCCTTGAGCGTGTATATAGAAATAGGAAAAATAGAATTTTCATTACATTTTTAAGAAGTGTTTTATCATGAGCAAGAATGGAAATATGATTATCAACGGCATTCTTACCTCAGATAAGCCACAAAGTTTCAAAAAATATTGATTGATCTTGTTTGCTTTTGAAGTTATATTTTCGCTTTCAGTGAGAGTAAAATTTGAACTACCTTGCTTTTGCAGCTCCGGAGCTAGAGCAGGGGCAGCTGCCCCGCCATTTATTCCTCCATACCCAGGCAGTAACACTCGAGCCAGAGACAGAGTCCATGCTCTCCAGGCATACTATCAGCAACAACCACCGTCTAGCAATCCACTGTCAATGCGGGCCCCACTCGTTCCGGGCACCAGAAGATCCAGTGTTCAAGTTGGAACACCAGTGGCTCCATCATCCCACCAATCCAGCAGCTTTTACTTCTTCCCGTCGAGTACTGCGTCTAGTCGAAACTTTCAAGAACCAGAGAACGCCATGTCAGCTCGCTTCCCTGGCTGGGAAAGGGATCACTACGCATCGTTTCCAGTGAACTGGGTTGATGGTGATTCAGGTCCCAGCATGAGGCCCAACGGCTTTCGCCAGAGGCATGGTTCTGAAAGAACATCACACAATCGGTCGTAGACTTTCTCCGAAGGAAGCAAACTTTGATGATACTATGACCAAACCAACCCCAACAATATATGTATGTTTGAGAAACTGGTATGTAATGCTCTGAGTTCGTTGCTGTGACAGCGAACTCAAAACTGTTGTATGTTTCAGAAACTGGCATGTGACGATGCCTTGAGTTCGTTGGGTGGGGCAGTCGACAAGCGTGGAACTTTTGAGTGGTCCTAAGAATGATGTTTTTGGCAGCCACATGCAAGGTTGTGTGATGGACTTATGATCAGTTCCCTTGCCTTGAGAGGCTACAAATGGTAAAATCTTGCTTAATTTTATTCAATGGTAGAACCAGAACACATGGATCAACACAATGCACGTTAAAATTAGGCCTTTTGTGTGTGTGTGTGTTCAAACTTTGGTGAGAGCATGGTGCCTTGTAGGGTTGGAAATTCCTTGTATTAAATTAAAGCCCAATATTGCTCACGTGTATGGTTCTTTTCCTTGCGGTGGCTCGATTTTATAGCAGCTAGAGAGAGAAAAATAGAAATAGCTATTCAAACTCGTCATCGTTAAATAGATTGCTCACATTGATGCATCCTTATATAAAGCTTATTCTTCATGACATATATGATCAAGTTTAATAACAATGATTATTCATTTACCAAAAGAAATTTAAAAATAAAAAGTTCATTTATTAGTTGGACAAAAGAGCAAGGGAAACACAGATCCCACACCTAATACATTCATTGAAATAATACAGCAGGCTGAATCTTACAGAACCTCACGCTGGGCTCGAATCTTTGATTTTGCGAAGGCTACTCCTCTGTTTCCAGTGCAAATGTGTCCCTCGCGAGCCTAAAATCTTACATTTTTCGAAAAACTCAGCTCCAATAGGGCGGAAAGATGTGAACCTGCAGCAGGTCTTTCTCCACGAGCTCGAAAATACAGGTATCACCACACTTGACCTTGCTGTATCTTGCAAAGGAGGTCCATCCTGCAGACAACCTCTGGCCTCGTTTCGCGGCATAAGAAGTCGACATTTCCCAGGTTTTTCCCTCCGAGTTCCTTAAGGTGATCTTCGATTTGGATCGAGGAAGGTGATGCTTTGAAAAGGAACTAGGAATATACTGCACCAATGACACCATCGCGTTAGTGAATTGTGACAGAGGACAGGAATGGGTTAAACTAAAATTTAAATCTCCTCACCAGTATAGAATTTTCTATGTTGTATTTCTTTATACAGCACAAGAAATGGGGATGCCTGGAACTAAATGCCCCGGCCATCCCTAGAGCCTCTGGCTGCTTCTTTCTACGAGTCTGCGCCATACAGGTAATAGCTTTAGTTGGCTCTGGAGCAGGACCTGTACAGGTAATAGCTTTAGTAGGCTCCAGAGGGGTACCTGAGGAGGAATTGGGACAGCCTTTACTCGGTACTTCCCTCTTTCTTTTGTCACCGACTCGCTCGCACCCGCTCTTGTCGAAAATTCGAACATCAAAGCGCGTATCTCCGGCATAACTGAAAGTTAGAAATTCTTGACTACCTAGTGAATGATCACTCACGAATTGCTGCCAACCATCCTCTAGGTATATCTCTTGTGATCTTTTTTGCAGCTTAACTCGCCAATGGCTACCAGAAGGATCACAGAGAACTGCTTGGTCATACATTTTCAGTTGTACGTGCTTACTAAAGTATGGTGGGATTCGCTGTAAGATGAACAAACCCCCCAACAAAAGTATCAAACAGACAGAATATATCATTCTCAATCTGTGAATCATGCTGTAGTGCAGATGAGATTACTAATCAATCAGGAGAGTAATAAGTAGAGAAAAATTGATCAATGGCACTTCAATTGGCAATCCATAGGGTTAATTAACCAATGATTGGGTCTAATCTCACAAAATCTACTCCATTCCACCTTATATAGTAATGTTATGACACACACAAGGATTTAAGAACAAGGCAAACACACATAATTTAACGTGGTCTGGAAATTAGCCTCCATCACCGGCGAAGTGCTGGAGTCACCTAAAATCACCATGTTCTGGACTGAATTCAAGGCGCTACTCTTGCAAGTAAATTAAAAGAGCAAACAACAAGAATCAAAGATGCAGACGCACAGATTTTTTAAAAAAATTTAAAATTTTTACTTTGAATCTTTAATGGCCATGCCACTTTCAAGTTCCCAAATTCATCCCTCTGGCAATCCCATGGATATTTCTAAAGTCAGTGAGAGGAGGAAACAGCAACCAACACCCAAGGTAAACATAAATCCATCTAGCTTTGAAGGGAATTGGGGGGAAATCAAAGAACAAGTAAATAGAGAGAAAGATTCAGCAAAAAGGGCGCGCGGGAGAGGGCGCGAGAAGACTACCAATTCCACATCGTTGTGGCCGGAAGAGATGATCTTGAAGAACGAAGGTCGCGTAGTAGTAGGATTCATCTTCTTCCTCTCGTTCTCTACTGCGTTCTCATCGGCTCCGCCATGGCGACCCATCTTCTTCTCTGCGGATCGCATCCAATGCCGAAAGAACCTTGTGCGCTCACTCCAAGAGAGGGGTTTTTTTTTTTTTTTTTTTTTTTTTTACTGCGTTTCTGGAAAATTACTACTCCCGTGCGTGAGTACGATGCGATGGATGCGAGAGTTTATTTATGGAAAGAATTTATCGATGCAATAAAAGTTTTAATTACTATATTTATATATTTTTGAAAGACAGCCATTATTATCTTCCACTTCTCTTTGAGTATTGGTTGAAAGGCTCCACAACAATTTATTTCTATTTATAAACATCGGTTAGATTCAGCTGATTTAGAGAAACCATAATATTAAATGCATTTAATTGACACAACTTTCTATAAATGGTGGTGTCTTCTTATCGCTATGCGTTCACGGACCCGAAGCCCAAGGGCTTTAAGTTTCCCCAACTGGGCGCCCATCACGTGACAACCCCTCCCATCCCGTCTGAGGGTGCCACGTGTTTTTATTAGAACTCTGGTTAATTTAATTTAAGAATTGGGATCTACTTTAACAATTTAATTTTGAAACGGATCATTAAATGATGCTTTTCAATTCTAAGTCAAGATTAAATTAAATATTTTTTGTAATATCATTAATTTTATGTATTATGTGATTTTATTTTTTATACCTTGTTTTTTATTAATTAATTATACGATCCACTGAAGGATTAGAGTCGAGCCACCCCATTATTAGAAGTATGAATTTTTAATTTTGAAATAGTTTAATAAATAAGAAAGTTCTCAATAACTTTTAAAATGAGAACCAATGGCAATTATTTTTAAAAAAAAAAGAAAAAAGAGAACCATCCGATTTGACATCCCTTAGTCTCGAAAGTCTTCCGAGCCCTGGCCCACTTGCCAAGTCGACCTTATCTCTCCGTGCTTCTAGATCCACCGTCCACGTCATCAGTTATCCGTAAGATCTGTATCAACGGCTCAGAATGCTCCCCTTCTCTATTGAAACCCCATCGTCTCTTTAAATATCTATGGAGGCTCCTTGCTCCAACGCTCTCCCACGGTGCTCTGCGAAGTCGTTAGGGTTTCAACGACTCCCCGCGATAGTTGGCGGGGGCTGTGTTGGCTAGCGTTCGCTATGAGCATTCTCGACCACTTATGGGACGACACCGTTGCCGGCCCCCCACCGGAGAATGGCCTCGGGAGGCTCCGCAAGTACTCCACCTTTAATTCCCGATCGGCGTCCGGCAACGGTACGCCGGAGATGAATCAAAGATGAATTGAACTACATGATTTGATATGAGAAATGAATGTCGTAAATTGAATAGCTGCATAACTGTGTGTTAGGTGTAGTGCATTAATGACTGTGGGGATCGGAATTGATGATGAATTTGAGCCTCCTTTGTTGTTTTGGATGGTGTCCGAGCAGAATCGGGCGGTGCGAGATCGATCGGGGAAGACGGTGCGGATGATGCGATTAGGGTTACGCGGAAGATCACGATAGTGAAGCCCCCTGGGTATCAGGTCGGATCGCCGCCAGTTTCGCCGGCGGGATCGGCTTCTCCGGTATCCCCTTTTCCCGGTAAGCCTTTTTTTTTTTTTTTGGGTTTAAATTTTCTTTCAGAATATAATTAATGACGAGATCGTCCCCGTGATTTGTCTCCTATTGGTTTCCAGTATTCAGCAATAATAACATCTTTATAATTAATGTTTGTTTTTTGGCAAACCAACAAGCTCATAAAAATAATGCTGGTGCCAATTTCTTTGCTGGCCAACCAATTATATGTCCCTCTGATGCTTAGCTCCAGTCTACGTTAGAATAAGCTTTACATTAAGTTCTTGTTGTTATGGACTATGAATGATCTAAAGTTTGTAGTGATTCAAATGAAGAGACCTCAGTTATGGGTGGGTGAACTTGAAAATGCAGTTTAGGAGTGGAGATCCAAATAATTAATGGCCGCTAGCTGTTCATCCGTAGATTATTATGTGATGCCTGATTTCAAAATCAAGTTCTTGTTTATGGGAAACCCCTCCGGTGCAAATGTTTCGCACCAAAAAATGAAAACCACTGCAAGTTTCGGAATGCATCCGGTGACAAAGCCACAAGCTGAGCCTTTTGTCATGCACGCGAGTAATTCATGTTATGTTTTGTTAAGGATTAGGGGGGTCTTCAGTTTTTCGGATGATAATGAGTGATCGAATGATGCATTTGTAGGTGGGAAAGAATCCTTTCGATTCCGAAGGAGATCTACGTCAGATGCTGTCAATGAGAAGGCAAATGGAGACAGAGGCCTTCCCTCCTCTCCTTATGATGTGTGAGACACAAGTAACTTCCTGTCGGACGCCAAGCCCCTTGACGGCAACCCCTCTCCGCGATCGTGTGCGGTTGGGGTTTTGTGTGTATCTGTTTGTGTGTTGTGTGGGAGTTTTGTGTTCCCTAATCTCCTCAAAACAGAGGCAATGATATGTATAAGACCTGTATTTCTTTCTTCAAGCTTCCTTACTGGAATAAGACCTGTATCTTTATCTTTCTCCCACCCTCTCTCTCTCTCTCTCCTCTCTCCCTCTCTCTCTTCACCGTCAGCTGCAGCATTGTGTTGTTTGGTGGACCAAAAATATGAATGTTTGGCTCTTATGATTGTAAAGTTCAGCGTCTCAGCTTGAGCTATATGAACACATACGTCAAGTTTTAGGTGTTGTGTAATGTTCGAGGGGACGAATGTGCATAGTTTATTTACCAATACAAAAAAATGGTTGCTGTCTTCTGTGTTTTATGATGTGATTGCCCCTTTGTTCTTATCGGATGGATAACATGGGCATGACCAAAGTTGAGCTGTCATTAGTTCTCAAATCTGGAGTGCCACTTGTCTGGAACTCACGTGGAATGGGACGAAGACTAGTTTCTAAGTGGTGTCTAATTTACGTGACCACTTCAGATATTCCATTTAAAAACTAGCGATGCATGATTCGTTTTTTGTAGAGCAGTGTTTTGTGTATTGATCCACTAACCATCCCTTGTACGTTGGTGCCTCTAATGTATACTGGTAGATCCTACTGATCTATGAGAGATCGGTAATCAATTTTAGTTACTGATTCGATATATTTAATGCGAATCTAATAGAGTTATTATGAACTAGACGTAGGGCTGACCTAGAATCAATACTTTTTCTAAGTTGACACATTCATCATTACCTACTAAAAATAACAAAAATTAACATAAAACTTGTGTTCCTGCGCAGAAACATGATTCTTCTCTCCTAAAACTAACAGAGCGCAGTCGACTCCTGTAGGGTTTCTGGGTCTCACCTATTCACGTTATGGGGTAGGGGTGGGCTCAAATGGACTCCATTAATTTGGGCCCATTTCGGAACGGGCTCATACGGCCCACCAAATGTCGGCTAAATCAATCCATAAATAAAACGAAGACGAAATATTAAAAGATCTCCCACATTTCATTCAACATAATATCTTAAAAATAAAATAATTATAAAAAGAGTAAAAAAATTTTTAAATTTTTTTATAATTTTTTATCTTTTAGATTAATACTCTAAAAATCTTAAAATTATATAAAAATCTATAAGTACATTGATTATTATTTTTTAATTTAATCTATAAGGTTAAAACTTATAAATTTCGAACATGAATCAAGTTATATGGTGGAAGATTAGAGGATAAGTATAAAAATAAAAATAAAAATAAAGCAAGAGATCCGATTTGGTACGGAATTTAGGTGTTCCTTTTTCTCTTTGCCACGTGATGTAGTTGAAATATATGCTCACCATTATGGATCACAAAAACGATTTAAGTTTAAGTGGGTGTAAATCTATTATTTTTTTATTTATAATTTGACTTATAAAGTTCTTATAACACCATAGAAAAAGTACTATAAATCGAAAATTGGATGATATTAAGGTTAAAAACAGAGTAAATATTGGACGGATGGGATAAGTTCCATCTAAAGTCAAGGGCGGTGATCGACCCGGCCATCCTCCACATCACTCTCGTCGGCCCAACCCGAGTTTGACACGCGCGGACTCAGAGACCGTGCCTTCGCGATCTTCGGTGAGCTGTGTGGTTGAGACACGTGGAGCTTCGGGAGGCTCGAACCCTGTGCGAGGTTTTGATTCTTGCGCTTGATCGAGTCATTAGTCATCGACGGCTGACATTTGAACCGCCTCTCCTTCCATCTTGTCCGTCGGATTTGCGGACTTTGACTTGCTATTGTAGATTGAGTAGACTATCAACTGGATTGATCCCAGCACAAACCCAATTACATTTGGCACCTGGTGGAATTCCCAATTAGGAAACTAATCAAGTCGATTTGAATCATTTTTCTTTCTATTTTGAATTACACCCGTGAAATGGGCTGCATTCATATGCTACATTGAATTTTCCTGATTCTATACGATCGAAAGTAGGATGCTTCCTTGTGTGCCCCAGGTGGATTTTAATTTCATTTTCGAAAATATATTTTCAGAATTTACTAAATTAACGACTAAACTTACTCCAATGAAGTAGTCTTTGACTGAGTCCTGCGTACACTGACCATATGGTTCCATTGAGAAATAGGAAAAGCGACAAAGAAAACTGGCATGAACTCCACGCTTCGCGTTTTTATTACGGTTCTCTGTCATATGCACAACTATTAAAATTGAAAAGTCATAAATCCTTAGTAAATAAGAAAGAACATATGAACATCCGTTTTATTAGTATTATTTTTCTATGCATTGAGTTGAAAGAAGAATTAGGAAAGCCTACCATGACAGAGAGAGGAGCTGCATACATGCCTAAGGTAAACCCTGAACATATGGCTCCCACAAAGGTTAGCCTCATTCTTCCATGGAAAGCCAAAAGTGCTATGGCTATTATTGACCCCAGAAACCCAACATCCATTAACCCGATTAACCTCATCAACTTCATCTACATAAAACATAAGAAACACCATATTAGATCTTTGCTTTTTGGGAAAAAAATTGTACGAAATCTTAGGAGTAATGACCTTCTTCTTCTTAGGAGCATAGATGAAGAAAAGAGTGACATAGGAGAGCTGGAGAAGGGCTCCGGCGCCATTGACGGTGAGGACGAGTAGACCTCCGGGCTTGAGGATTCCATAGAAGCTCCACAAACATGTGCTCAACAGTGTGGCAATGTATGGAAGGCCCTTGTAATCCTCTGTTGATTTCTTCTTCACCACTCCCCAAAATGTCTTTCTAAAACACACCCATTAACAATAGTGTTAAGCTGGCGCAAAGTTATAGCTTGAAAGAGAGGACCATGCATGTGAAGTTTTGGATTGTTGTGCTTACATGGGAGAAGCAAAGACTAGTATAGAGATGACGTTGCCTGAAAACATGGAAAATGAAGGACCACTGAAGTATTAATTTGGAGAAAATAAAGGGAAAAGAATTTAAATGGAGGGAGAATGCAAACCAATGAGGCCAATAATGAAACTGAAGCTAGTCATGGAGAAAGAGGATGTTGATCAGTGAATGAATGAGGAAGTGAGAGATGATGCATATTTGTACTGAAAGAGTGGGCGCAGGAGGTGGACGTGTGTGATGGATGAATGAGTGGTGATGGCCTGTAGCTTGTCTTCCCCTTTTTCCCTTGTTTTCTGAGGTTAGTTCAAAACCTATACATTTTGTTTGGGAAATTTGGGGGAAAGAAAATAAAATGATTCTCCTTTACTTGGATGTTTCCATGATATGAGAGCATCTTTTTTTTTTTTTTTTTTTTTACATCTTCCAGTCCGATGTCAATGGTCCTTTCCAAGAAAAGCAAGATACCAAAATGGAAATGGAGGGTTATCATAAGAAACCGTGAAAATAAGAAATAGAAAAAAGAAATACTTTACAGGGATTTGAATCATCTGAATATATGTCTGTTTTCTAATCTCTATTTATGGTTTCAGTTTAATGTGTACATTAATCGCGAACGTTATGGGTTCAGGGAGATTCATTGCAGATTAAAACCCTTTACGCTCCTCTCTCTTCTTAATTTGTGCCGACAAACTCTCTGTATAAGTGGTTAAGTGGAGCAGTTCAAAAAAACAATATTTCTATATTCCTCTCTACATCGTATGCTTTATTCATTCTACAAGAGTGAGCTAATCTTGTTTCAAAAGGAAAAAAATAAAATAACTTTTCATATTTAATTGTGATTTCTTCTTGTTTTAAGTAACGGTTCTATTTCTCTGTGATTTTTGACGTTATTATTTGCACGCTAAAGGCTTGTTTTTCTAACAAAATGTTTCAATAACATCAGAGCATCTTTTTCTACATTTTCCTATGCAACGTCAATGGTCTGTTCCAAGAAAAGCTCAATACCCAAATGAAAATGGAGGGTTAACGTCAGGAACAATGAAAATAAAAAGTAAAAAAAAGGTATACTTCACAGGGATCTGAATCATTTGAATACATGACGGGAAATGGACCGATGATTTCACGTTAATGCATGATGATGACGATGATGAACCGACAGTTGGCCGCCGCGCTCCCGTTCCACTTCCCCCCGAGCTTGTAGTTTTGCTGATGATGGACGTATAATGGGACCCTATTCTTTACAGCGTCCTCCTTTTTGTACACATTATGGAGGTGGAGGTCTCAGTGATATGATTATAACATAAAGGTTTGGGATTTCAAATATTTCGTCTCTGCCCTCTCCTTGTTTTGTAGCTGATGTGTTATAGACCGAACCGTGGCCTACCCACTCTCATGCTGTTTGGGCATGTGGGATTATTCCTCTCCCCCAGCCAGCCAGCCTAACTCCAATCCTTATATAGCATCCAACTTTTCGAATCAGTGTTCATTATACCTAAAAAGGCTAGTGGTGAAGTGGATCTCTCACTTTGACTTTGGTTATTGAACGTTCATTCATTTCCTCCTCTCTCTCTCTCTCTCTCTCTCTCTCTCTCTCTCTAAAAGAAAAAAAGGGAGGGGGCAACTAACTAGCATAACTTGAGGTTAAAAGTAGTTGAATTTAACTTTTATTGTTGTTGGGATGAGTCCTACCCGACCCAAAAGGATAAGTTATTAGGTTTTGAATCCGTTTACTTATTATTTCATATGTTTCTTTCAGGATGAGGTTTTTCACTTTTAAAGAAGCATAAATTACACATGTTACATCGCTTAAACTTAGTCACTATTAGAGCGGAATGACAACTTGTACTCATTCGAAATTAAATAAATTGTGGGCTTTTATATTGATTATTGTAATTAGAGGCCCTTACCACCCAATAAACATGACTTCAGAGCTTTAATTATCGTGTCGTGAGTCCATCGAAATATATTAACTTTACTATTATTAAATTCTTTTTCCACATGCAAATTATCAACTCAAACGTGGACAAGTTTGGCGGGAAAATAAAAAGCACGTAGAAGAATGCATGTGGCGTATGAGATTTTTGCTTGTGTGAACCAAAGTCAGCTATTTGGCATATGATGATTGGCAACTTTCGCACGATCTCTCTCCTTTTGTTTATCTTCCTATATATATATATATATATACACACATTTAAAAGTAGGACGCATTGCTAATTATATTAAGACAAAGCATCTATATATTTTTAATTGTTTCATAATACATACCTTATAATGCAACAATAATGCCCCAATCATATCAAATCGTTGCTTTCAAGCCACAACTTTCCATATGCAGGGAAAGGGTGCCAAAAAGAAAGAAAGAAAGAAAGAATTATTTGACACATAATGCAAGAGAATTGGGTTATATATCATTCTATTTAACATTAGGATTTTTAAATTTAAGAAATTAGGGTAATTAATGTCGCAAGTAAATTCGTAAGGAAACATCGATTGTTTGTCAAACTTTGCAACAATTTTTTTATATGAAGTTATTAATAATATAAGTTTTTCGAAAGATTAACTCGTAATACGATGCACATGTGGGTAAATGGATTCAACATGTCAGCATGTGGGTCTGTTTTTCATCTTAGGGTGTATCAACATTTTGACGAAGCAATTAAGCAACAACATGCTTTTGCTTCTTTTTGATCTGATGCTATAGGATTATCAATATAAATCGACAAGTTAAACTCAAAATCTAATTAAATTCTAGTAAGAGCCCTCAAACCTATGAGCTGGGAGATATGGGGCTCGCATGGGACAATGTACCTGAAATTTTCAGAAGGAAAAAGGAAAGAGAGTCTAAAATTTATGGAGTTTTACACCTTTTAAATGAAAAAGGAGTGTACTAATCCAAATATGTAAAAATAAAGTTAAATTATATAAAATGTATCCATGCATTTTGATCCAAACAAGGTTCGACCTATTTGTTGTCTTGCCAATGAGTTGTGTAGGGCTATCGATTGAGTTCGAGTGGATTTCACTTGAATTGGGCTTGAACCAAAAATTGAATCCTAACTTTTTTACGTGTTGAGCCTTAGTGCGATAAACCACTGAACTGACCCAACCCAACCCAACCCATCTTGAAGGGCTCGTGCGCGCCATAGCCAACATCGTCGCGCCCTAGGCGCCCGCGGCTAAAGCTAGAGAGCGCCAGGGAGTAGGTTACGGTTCGGAATTCCAAGGGGCTTTGGATTTCCAGACCGACGATCACTGTTTGTTTTTCGAAACTCGCTTTTGCAACCTCTCCGCCGGTCTCTCTATCCATCCGCCACCATGTTCAAGAAGTGAGCCTCTCTCTCTGTTCTGTTTGTAGCACAGTGTTACTGATTTTTATGTTAAAGCCTAAAGGGTTTAACATATACTGGTGTTGCATGAATTGGTCTGATTTGCTTACGTTGCTTTGGATTTGGTCTTAATAGCATACATTGTTGTGGGTGAGGTTGCTAACTAACGGTAACTACCTGATGGTTTGAAATTGCTTCTGAAGATTTTTAAAGCAGGATCCACCTATGATTCACTACACGGTTGGATACTTCATACAGTTGTTTGGTAGTAGCAAACATTTCTTCTTTAAAAGGCTTTAGTAATTGATTGTGGATTTCAAATGCGAAGGCAAGGAGTTGATCATTCACTCCATTGTTATAATTTTCTTTGTTTTAATGCTTATTATTGCTAAACTCAAAATAAGGAAAGTTTTAGGGGTTGTTTAGGTAAGCTTTTCTGTGGTGCTTCTTCTTTCATTATCTTTCAGGGTTTCTTTTTCAGAAAATTATTGCGTGAGTTCACCTTTGTATAGAAGGAGAAGTGCTCTCAAACTATAATTGGATGATACATTATTAGTTGCACTGCTTAGAATTAGTGCTAGCAAGTGTTGGATAAACATTTGAGGACTTTATATGAGACTTGGATGAAGGTTAGTTTTGGAGCATATCGGGCTGCTGAAGATGAGAGTTTCTGTATCTTGGGAAGATATCCCATGGCGCATTAAGAATTCTTCTTTTTGGTGGATGATTATTGCTTCGTCTTGATATATTCAGCCATATCTCAGTTGTAAATGCGTTTGACGCAATGTTTGGGTCTGGAACTCTGAATTTGTGCAAATTCGCAGCATCCCAGACTTGAGCCATTGCTGGATGATTTGCTTCCAAAGAAGTCCCCTCTCGTTGTTGTAAATGGTTGTCGTTGTCCTAGCAGCTCTAGTTTTGTTTTTTGGTAAATTATGAAGAACTTCCCTTTGCATTTCAGTGTAACAGTTCCCCATTATGCCTGCATCTTGTTTCTGACCAACTTTTTTTGTTGGTTGGCCGTTTTTCTTCTTTCTCATCTCTGCTCTCTCCTTCTAGTCAGAATCATCTAAATCTGGTTGTGGTGAACAGTGTGCCACTATTTTTCAGGACTGCGTGATGGACCTTACATGCCTACACTGCAGCTTCTTCATCAATGTAAAGTATTCCTCGCCATCAGAAACATCATCTTATTATTATCTTTTGTGAAGAGTAGAATTACTTTTTTGTAGTGATACAGATGGCTTTTGTGTTGTTTACCATTTTAGAGATTATATCTTGACGAGATAAAAGTGAACAAAGAAGAAATTGTACCTGCTGCTCCTCTGATTAGATTATCTGTTAGATATATATATATAGCCTCATTGAGGGACAGAGGGTAACACAGTAAATCCAAGGCCTAACAACATGAATAAAAGTCCTGTGGGAAACAAGAGTTTTGATACCATTCTAACCTATAACCCGATCATTAGTTGTTAGAGCTTGCAGTGTCAGGTTCTATGTAGCTAATAAGAATTAAATCCTAATTCTTTACCAGAATATTAAGTGGATGTTAGTGCGCTAAAATTTGATATTGCACTGCTTACCAATGCTATTCAGAAAATGGAATGATCTTTGCTGACAGATCCAGATGCTATGAGGAAACTACAAGTGGACAGAGGCGCAAAAAAATTTGTTCTTGTTGGCGCAAACATAATGTCCCCTGGCCTTACTTCCTCTGGTGGTGTTTTGGATGATGAAGTTGCTGAAGCAACTTCTGTGGTATAAATCATGCATATTGTTGTTCACTATTGGGTATTCTGTGAACTTTATTTCAAAATCATAGTGTGCTCCATGTATTCAATTCCATTTGTTACTCTTCCTTAAATTAAAGGTAAGAAGATTTGTCAAAGTTTATTGCGTCAGTTTTGCGACTGATACATTACAGTGATTATATTAGGCCATAATGGCTGAAGGAAAGTGACATGCTCTTGCAATTGGCTTTACAAAAATGTCGGCAAAACACATGTAAGCTAATATTCTCCTACTTAACTTTTTATACTATATAGTTATTTGGTTTTGTGGAATGTTTTAGATGATCTTGTTTTATCTTAATGTCTGACCCTTGAATTTGCTTGATAATTGCTCCATCTTATCATCATCTGTGAGAAGATAAAGTTTGTCAAATATGAATATGAAATCGAGGAAGACGCACCATGAAATGTTGTTTTATTGGCACAAATATTAGAAGATTAACTTCCTGTCTCATATCTGCAATGTCCTATCATGAAACATACTCCATTGTTTTGCAATAATGTTAACAACAGGAATCATAGATACGAGAAGCTTTCCACCCTTCCATGCGTCCTACTTCTATTCCCCTGTTACATTTTCTTTGCCTTGTGCCGAAATTTATACGAAGTTTATAATTTTCTTGTCACACTACGGAAGAGCAATCAACAAAGGGATTCGTTTAGATAACATGCATTATCTCAATGATGGCTTTTGAAGGTAAGCCATTGCTAAATTGTTCCCCTCCATTTCTCCACATGCCGCACTGTTGTGATCCTATGTTTCTCTGTATTTATACTAGCACACAATACTTTTTGTTAGTGTTTTAAAACCCGAACCGGACCGAGCGATTGAACCAGGAGCAGCCTGTAACCAGTCTGAATAAAGCCCCAATCAAGTTTTGTGGAAAACCATTCGGACTGCCCAAAAGTTTGAGCCGCTGAGTTGATCCTATCTATAACATGTTTGTTGTGGCGAGCCAACTGTATCGAACTCAAACGTTGTATATCTTCTATTCGTTACCATAACCTATGAGTGATTGACTGGTCCATTTCATACTCTCTAGAAGAATGAGGAATTTATTTTTTTTCTCTGAACCGATTTAACAGATGATAGGATTGTAGGGTTGAAACCACACGATCTTTGCGTCATTTTGCAGATGGAGCCTCTAGAATGAGGACGTATGAAGAGCAATCCACGCAAAATAGGAGCAATGTTGTTTTTCGAGTCAGACGTAATACCATGCCTTCAGTTCAGGTGATTGAGTTCAATGGGTTATATGCAGACCTTCTGTATGCTTTTTGTGTATAAAGTTAAGAATTCAGTGTTATGCTTAGGCATATTTATTATAGATTTATCTGGGGACATTGGCATACTGTAAGCTTTTTGGTACAAGAAACAGATATTGAGGAAAACCCAGTAATGTCTATGAAAATGGCTCAACCCCATAATGAATAATTATTATTATTATTTGAGTTTTAATTTAAACAGGCTTTGGACAATATCAAACTCGACTTAAATAAGAAATAAATATTTTTACTGTTTCAATATTTAGGGAGCTCAAAAATTGTGAAGGGCTCGGGGGTTCAGAAGCCACAGGGGTTAACAGGCCTAGAGGCCCATCGTGCTAAGCGAATTTGAACGAGAGGCCCATCAGTTCCAGCGTTGTTCCTCGCCTCAGCCATAAATTCGTGAATCTGAACCGTCAAATTTCTCCAGGCGTCAACGGTGTAGGATTAAGGTCCATTAAGGCACCGTGGACCTCAGCCGCAGGTAATTCACACGGTGAGGCTCGTACAAACCCTAATTTCACCAGCTCAAAACACTTTCTTCACCCTTTCGGCAGCAGTCGCAGCGCGCAGAGAAGGATCTTCCGAGCTTCAATGGTTCTTTCACCTTTCTCCTTCCCTCGCGCTCTGTCTCTTAAATTGATCTTTCTGAGTTTTATTTTGATCATTTCCGTGTTTGCAGGGGATCGATCTAGTTGCTGGAGGCAAGAGCAAGAAGACTAAGCGGACCGCCCCTAAATCAGATGATGTTTATCTCAAGCTTCTCGTCAAGGCAAGCCCATTTCTTAGATTTTTATGTGTTTGTGGTTATATATTTATGGTGGGATTGAATGGTTCGATGCCGACTCTCAGCTGTACCGTTTCCTTGTTCGGAGAACTGGGAGCAATTTCAACCAGGTGATACTGAAGCGCCTCTTCATGAGCAAGGTCAATAAACCTCCCCTTTCTCTCTCCAGGTTGATCCGTTTCATGAAAGGAAAGGTTAGAATTTGGGTACATTTATCGCTTTGAAGACCTGAACTTCTAAACTCATTTCACAAATTTATTGGGATTTTCTTTTGTTGGGTCTTCTTCTGTTGATCTATTAGGATGGAAAGATAGCGGTTGTTGTTGGGACTGTTACAGACGATATTAGGGTCTATGAGGTTCCTGCTTTGAAGGTTGCAGCTCTAAGGTTTACTGAGAGGGCGAGAGCTAGGATTGAGAAGGCCGGTGGTGAGTGCTTGACTTTTGACCAGCTGGCGCTCAGAGCTCCTCTTGGACAAAACACGGTATGCGACAATTCCATACCACCAATGCCATTATTGATCTTGTTTTCTGAGTAGTGCGATTCTATATTTTCCTGCAGTGATTGAATTGGATAATCTCATATTCTTAGCGGGGTTGCTAATGGATTCTAGCGGTTACGCAAATCAATTCATTACTTAGTGTTTAGATGGAACAAAAATTGAAATCCATTTTTCCATGGGAATGTCTTGTGACTATGTAAAGCATAAATCAAAGATATGAAGATGTAGTTTGTTTGATAGTCGCCATTTTTGCTGCTGTCTGGTTTAGTATCAGTTTTCTTTTATCTCTAGGTACAGTTCTTTCCTTCCCACGTAAATATGCCCCTGGAAGCACTAGGCGTGGCCTTTGTAGATGCATTGATTGGGTATGTGTGCTTGGGACCTTACAATGTTTGGTGGCCATAAAATTGCACCTGGAAAGGTGCATCGGTGGGTCCATGTTGTTTGATACTGTTCTTCAATATCATGTAGCAGCACTCACATGCTGCCTGATGATGCAAATAACAAGATTATTTGTTCACTAAGGGCATATAGCTAGGCTAGGATGCCTCTATTAAAAATACAAGCCATGGATTTATTCACACGGAAATGAACGCTTAAGCCTGCTATTTTCCAGAGTCATATTTTTAATTTTTTTGTTTTTTTTTTTTGTTATGCTTTTGTTTTTTGCTTGTTACAATGTTTTCCTTATTATTCTCTTTATCTTCTGTATTTAAGCGACACAGGATTATGGATGAATGTTTTTAAAACTGACCATAAGCTTTCATATGTTGACTGTCGTAGGATGGTAGACGAGCTCTTGTACCCTTCCTTGATGTTTTTTATTTACCATATTTGATTAGTAATTGTATCAGCAAGGTCTTTTATTTGTCTTTTTAATTTGTCTTTTTAATTTACAGGTTCTCCTTAGAGGTCCAAAATCTCGTGAAGCAGTGAAACACTTTGGCCCAGCGCCTGGTGTGCCACACAGCCATTCAAAACCTTACGTTAGGTCAAAGGGAAGGAAGTTCGAGAAAGCTAGGGGAAGGCGGAACAGCAGGGGATATAGGGTTTGAGTTTATTTTATGCTTGAGTTTGATTTGTGGTTCCTCAATGTTACAGCTACAATTTTGTTCTGCAGTGGTAAGAATATGTTGACGTTTTGTTCGCTTTCTCTTCAATTTTGAAACATTCTATTTTGACACTTATCTGCGATCTTGTTTCAAATTGTCCATCTGTTTCTATATATACTGGTTTTGTTTTCTCGGCACAATTTGAGTAGATTGGTATTCTTTACTGTACTTCTGGCCATGGTGGCTTTCATTAATATATGTCAATTTAGTTACAGTCACCACCATGAATTGGCACACCCGCAGCAAACGCATGTATACCCCAAAGGAAGAGAGTATATATTTAAGCTTGTGCAGGTGCAACTACTGCCGGAGCTTCCCGGCCCCCTTCTTCTTGTTCTTGTCCTTATTCTTCTTTTTCTTCTTCAAGGACTGCTGTTCGCGGGAGCAGGCAGACTCTCCAAAGCTGGTGCCGGAAGTCCTGCAGTCATGCCAGAAATGTACGGCACTCCGGTGGGTGCGATCCAAATGTCTCCCTCGAAGAACCTCCCTGGCGTAAAATCCTCTGCCTGCTTTGCCGAGATGGTCTTGATCCCTGGCCACTTCACTCTCAATGCCATGCCTGCACCAGGACCACGATTTTTGAACTCCGTGTAGAAACAAGTGTTGAAGTGCGAAGTCCCCGGCCCATGGCAACCACCCGGTGGGGTCGATCAAATCGTCGATGAAGGAGTCGATGATGATAGTCTCTGAGAACTCCTTCCATGGCCTTCCCAGATATGCTTTGTTGATCTTTCGAACCGGGTAGTAGAGTGGGTCTGCCAGGAAGCTGCAGCTCTGGATGATGATGGCGGTGGGTTGTCGGCGGTCCTTGCGGCCTTGTGCCGTGACAATGCACTGTTGGTTGTTCCCGGGTTTACGGACCAGCATCCTACAGTTCTGGAAGACAGCGCTTCCATCGCCGAAGATGAAGTCGATGGTGCCAGAGATGGTGCAGTCACGGTAGAACTGGCGGTAGGCGTGCACGTAGAGGGTGTCTTGGTAGCCGTCAATTTGGCAATTGAAGAAGATGGCTCTGTCGCCTTGAACCCTTAGTGCCACCGCCTGATGCTTCTCCGACCCTGCCGAGTTCTCAAACCCAATGTTCTTCGCGATGAAGTTCTCCGCTAGTACAGCTGCGTTTTAATAGAAATAATTATTCCACTCCTCATAAACATTATAACAGAAAATAGAGCTGCATAGAAAATCCTGAGACGTACCGACTGTTGCGGTTTTGAAGGTGGGGACTCCATCGATGAAGTTCTTGTTATTGGTGATCTTGGTTCTGGTGGGGCCATCTCCGAATCAACACAACATTTTTCATGCTCTTGTTGAAGGTCACCACCTCGTTATAGATTCCCGCCTTCACGTACAACACGAACGGCTTTACGCTGTTCTGTGGGATATGCTTCAATGCCTCGTTAACCGTCTTCACGTTCCCGCTCCCGTCTTGAGCCACCACGAAGTCTGGCTTCACCCCTGCTGGTGCCGCCTCCATCATATCCCGCCTTAACTTGCCCACCCAAATTGGTGCTCTGCCGCTCGTTGGAACACTGTTCTCGTACAATCCGAGGAGCCGGCGGCTGAAGCCTGGGATGTTCAGAGAGGTTAACATAGAGGAAAACCCATCCACCATGGCGAGCCCGTTCCGGGTTATCTCTGCGGAGGTGTTCAATGCCTTTCGCATGCTCTCCCCAGCATTCCCGGTTGTGTCCTCGAAGCCGTCGAGGCACGTTTCGTGGTATGTGATGGCAGCGCTCAGCCACGTCTTGAGGTCCGCCACGACAGGCTCTATGTTGGTTAGGTTGAAATTTCGCAAACTGGTCAAAGGAGCGTCGCAGGTCGGAGACCGCATATTGGATGAGCTCCTTGCAATTCTGCAGCGCCTGTGAGGCCCTAGGGTCCTTCTCGAGTTCCTGGAGCACCGTGGACCGCTCTGCAGCCTCGGAGATTCGCTTCACCGCTGCGTTGAACCCTGCCCGAATGAGCTCCTTGGGGTCAGTGGTGTTCCCGGCGGTGGTGGAGAGGCTGTCGACGCAGGTCTTCTTGAAGTCGGTGGGCTGGCAGAGGCTCTGGATGGCCTTCATCGACGCCGAAATCTCCTTGGAGCTCCCTGCAGGCGGCGCCACTGCCACGAGAGGCGGGGGTTTCATGGTTGTGTGTGACGTAAACGACTGCTGCCGCCGCCGCCATGGCGATGAGGAGGAAAGAGGTGACGCCGATCAACACCATTCTCTTCTTCCGTTTGGACTCGTACGCCCCATTATCTCCCATCTTTCTTAAATCAAATACTACTACAATTCAAAATGGAACAAAAGTTTTTTTAAAAAAAGAATAGATAAACTAAGTAATTCAAATGTTGATAGAATAAAAGGAAAAGGATAAATTGGTGAAAGATGGGAGAAGGGTCAGATGGGCGGCCCTCTCCTTGGAAGCTTGAAAGGCCCCACCGGAGTGTGGGAAATGGGGAAGCCATGGAAGGAGATATATAGAAGAGAAATGGGAGGGTTGGTTTTTTTTTTTTTTTTGGGTCGTAAGAATGAGAGGCTTAGAGGGAATGGTGATTGTTGCCAGATAGAGGGGAGAGATTTAGATTGTGCGTTCTCAATGGTTGTCTCAGTTTCAATCCTTGTCCCTAAATTTAGTGTGTCCTGTTTTGTCTATAATCCCTGCAATATCTAAAGGGATTGTTCGTTACTTCATGACAATCTGAAGGACGCCCAGAATCAATTGGTTTCTTTTTCATTAGGAGTTGAGATAGGTTATAATTTTAATGTGAATGAGTGCAGTAATTAACACACAACCCTCCCATCTAGAAGGACTTAGCATGGAATTAGGCCCGTCAACAGGTCGGGTTTAGGCCCCGGGTTAGGTTTATTATATATGGGTTCATATTCGAATTCAAACTTAGACTCATTTATAGATTGTATAAGGGTTTAGATCTTGTAAAACCCATATTCGATCCTAAAATTGTTTAGATAATAATAATAAAAAACCTTGTAAAGTGCAATCAATCTTTTCTCCTGTTTAGATTAAAAAAGTAAAAGAAAAAAACCTATAAACCCTAAACCTCTGGATTTTTTGTAATGCTAGTATTGACCATAATTCACAAGAACATTATGTAGTCTTAGTAAGAAGGAGAAGGGTTAAGGATTTACCTCGAGTGAGATATTACATTGTTCGAGGAACTCTAGATGCTATCAGAGTAAAGCATCATCAACAAGGGCCGGTATTCTGGTGCGTTATATATTCTTATCCAAGATTTGTATTATTTGTGTAGAAAAAAGTTCAATAACAACTTTTGTACATGAGTGAGGAGAGTTATTTGGGTTATTTATGTTTGTATTTTCTTTCTCATTTTTACTTTTTAATAATGAAATTTTTTTAATTAATAAATAACATAATCCTTCATTTGCATTTAATGCTCTTGTCCTCATTTTCAACATTTCTTGTGATTTTAAATTATACCAAATTAAGTTAATCAAAATCCATTGATAATTTAATGTAAGATTAGCCTCTTCTGTTTTTGTTCCTTTGTTTTTTTTTGTTTTTTTTTTTCAGAATAACTGAGCCAAAGGCCTGCGAAACGGGAACGAAAAATTAAATACAAACTCGAGTAATAAAAATAGTGTTATCCAGCAAAAAGAAAGGTAAAAAAGTAGTCTTTCCTTGGTTTATTAATATTGAAAAATACATTATGTTTTACAAAATAGTTAAGGAGATGCGTGACATCAATCTCCCTGACGGACCATTATTAAACTAATTTAATTAATAAAATATATAATAACACGCATCAATTCAACCTATCTTTCTCAAACCTATGTACCACTAAACTGTAATTAAGAAGTACTAATTAATATTTTCTCCCCCTATTCGTCTTAGTCACTTAAGCCGGCCGAAAACCTAATCCCGGTCGACGGCAACCACGACATGCCGTCGATGAAGTGCGCGACTGTGAAGGAACCCGCCTCCGCCGCATCCCGAATCACATGAAACCCCGGCCACCTAACCCGGCCCGAGAGCGACGCTCCGGGCCCATAATTCCTATACTCCCCGTAATACAAGGTGTTCAATGCAAAACTCCCGTACCATTCCAACCAGCCTCTCGTCTGCACCATACTGCTCATGTAAGTGTTCATGAACACGGTCCGAGAGAATTGTTTCCACGGCCTCCCTAAGTACGTTGCCGACGTCGCGAGCACGTGGCTGTCCTGGATCACGAACCCCGTCGTCTGATGCGGCGTTTTACGGCCCTGTGCGGTGAGGGTCACCTTCTGTTGCGGTAGCGGCTTTTGGGTGAAGATGTTGCAGGACTGGAGGACGGCGGCGCCATTGCCGAAGATGAAGTCGACGGTTCCATAGATGTTGCACTCGCGGAAGAACTGGCGGAGGGAGTGGGCGTAGAGGGTGTCTTGGTAGCCCTCCATGCTGCACCGGAAGAAGGCGGACTGGTCCGAGTCGACTCGGAGCGCCACCGCCTGGAACCGCCCCGGCCCGGCAGTGTTGCGGAATGTCATGTCTCGCGCGATGAATCCCATCCCCGAGACCGCTGCAATATATAGTTTTTACAAACCAGTGAGACTTGGAGAAATATTACACATACATTTGTTGCAAAATCTGTTATTCTAATTTTTGAGTTATTTTTCCACGAAACCTATCACGTGTGCTTTTATACGATGGATTGTGTTCATTGATCGAAATTTTTCCTAAGTGGGCCCGACCCATAACAGGTGTTTGAATCATCAACGATAATAAAAGTAGTAAAAAAATGGCCACTTTTCATGCATTAAGAAAGAAACATCCAGCAAATTAATACTATTCTTGTTTTTAATGAAAATAAGGAACCAATATTCTTACATACTTCAATTAAAATGACTTTTTTTTTATTATTGTCTTATAGTTTTATCGTCATTTTTTCTCGGATAAAACAGTGAATAATAAGAAATAAACAACATATATAAAACAAGTCAAAAATTAATACCGAACGAACACAAAAATGAGCGCCACCATCATTAATCGTACTGGACTTCACATCCCTCGTGTGTATTCCGTACTTACCAAAAGTAGCTGTACGGAAGGTAGTCCACCCCTGCAGGAAGTTCCGGTCGCCGGTGATCACCGTCTGACCGATCCCATCGCCTACCAACATGATATTGGTCTTCTTCTTCTTCAAGTCGACATTCTCCCTATAAATCCCTCTCTTCACGTATATCACGTACCTACCCTGTCCGTGATTCGGCGCATTCATCACTGCATCGGTGATCGTCCGGAACCGACCCGACCCGTCCGCAGCCACGACTGCATCGACATGCATTCTGGGGGGGCTCGCAAGGAGAAGCTCCCGGATCGCCTTCGGTCATCCATGTCGGAACGTCGACGCTGCCTCGGCTCTTTCGAGTGCTGTTATTATTGTTTACGGATGCTCTGAAGGGTAAACTGTGCATTTCCGTATACATGGCCAAGACGTTGCTCACGAGCTGAGTGATTTGCATTAGGCTCCCGTTGATGTATTTCTCGACGCGACCATCGGTTCCCTCGAAGCCCTCGAGGCACGTGTCCTGGTTGCTCAGGGCGGCGCTCAGCCACGCCATGAGGTTCCCTTCGGAAGCGAGGCGTCTCCGCGCCCGCTCGCATCATTCGCATCTCCGACATCGACCACGCGATCTCGGACACGGAGAAGTCGAGGAGTTCCTTGCAATCCTCGATCGCCATGTCCTGCCGAGGGTCTTCCGAATTGAGGGAAGGCTAAGTTGGACATCGTCTGGATCACGAGGAGGGCCTCGTTGAGGGTGGCCTTTAGGGCTGCATGGAGGACCGACGCCGAACCTCGGGCCCCAGGCGGGTCCATTTTCTCGAGCTCGATCCGGATGCTGTCGACGCACGAAGTCCGGTTTGCGATGCCAGGTGCAGGCTTTTCGGATCATGGCTTCCACTTCCAAGGTCTGCGTTTTGTACTTAGGCGGAGGAGGAGAAGGGAGAGCATCATGCATGGAAGGGAGGAGGAGGAGGAGAATGATGAAGGACAATGGTGACATGGCTAATTAATCGGCAGTGTTTGGGGGGGATGAGAAAGGAAGGGAATAGGTGGGTTTTTCTAAATTGTTGCATGTGGGGGGTGCGAGGGCTCTTTATGGGAGAAAATGATGGAGGAATTGTTTGGTCTGAAAGAAAAGCGTGTTGGGGGTGGGGGTGTGAGTCTCTTTTTCTGGGTTATGGGGAAAAAGATGATTCAGTTTTTTGCTTTTTCCTGGCACAAGGCTGAAGTTATGCTTATTCCTTGATTGGGTATGCTTTCACAGATGACATTCCTCTCTACTTGTTCATGTCTTTGTACCCAAGTTTGCTAACTCGCACACATATATCTGTATGCAGCTCATACAGGTTCCACTTGCATGTCATGGTACTGGGTCCGGATCTTAATGTTGCTCATGTCCACTGGGTAATTAAAAATTAGTAATGTTTTACATTTGGTGCTCCTTATGAACGGTGTCACGGGAACCTGTCAAGCAATCAATCATAAAAAAAAAAAAAAAGAGAATAAAGAAAGGAATAGATTTATCATTTTTCACCCCAATATAGAGTTACATCTAGTAGGGAGAAATCCTCACTAATATTATATTAGGGTTTTGCTCAAAAATCGCCTCAGTATGCGAACAAGAGAAAAAAAACAAGTTGTATATATCCATAAGTTAGGGCATCATAACTATTACCCCTTTCGACCTCCATACAAAACTATTTCTGTAGCGCACATGCAGTCAAAGTAGGAACCAACCCCAACATCCTAACCATTGATCGAATGTAAACCGAACTAAGGTACTTCTTATTTTGTCCCCATGTTTTCACGTTTACATCACAAGTTGAGGTATTAACGTAAGGGGAGAACACCTTACTATCTAGCTCACAGTCGTTGGATAATAAAAAATTATTAGCTCAAATTCCTCTACATTCAAAATGATAAACGTGATGAATTAAGGGAAAGCAACAAGACGAAAGTACACAAAGTTAGAACATGTGTACCTAGCCATCATGCAGTTTCCCAGATGAAAACATGATGTTCCTACCTTAACATTAGGAACCTAGTAAGTATGCTTTCAATTGCTCTGGACATCACTGTTTGTTTAACGTCTGAAAAGGTGTGTGCTTGGCAATGGTCAACCACAACACGAAAGGGCTTTAAACTTTTTCCATCTACATTGAAGCGAACAAATTTACTTGTGAAGTAAAATTCTTCATTTCCGCCGAATGAGGGTTGTTTCCGGAATCTAAGAAAAAGAAAAATCATGGTTGAATCGAAACGGAAGCCAATCATACCATTTTAGGCAGTAAAAAAATGGATAGAGTGGCTTATAAGTTTACTTTCTTTTTTTTTAAGGTCTATCCACTAATGTTCAAAAGCCAAACAACTCCGACTAAATCTAATTTGAACCAGGGAGGACCTACAAAGAGGGAAAAGCTCTCTCAATACCTATTTTTTACATTTAAAGATTCGAACTCGAGACCTTATTTAAGTGCAACCAAACTCTTAGGCACTTGAACCAACATGTATCGGTGGTTTACGAGTTCACTATTGTGAACCCCACTCTACTTTTAAGTTATTAGGCTTGTATGGTATAATAGGCTATCAAAGCTGTGGATGGCGCTTTAGTTGAATGCTTCATTTTTCTTTTCTTTTTTTTATACATTTATAGGGAGAGAGGAGATTATAATATCGTTATTGGGGATTTGATTGAAGAAATTGATCGAGTGCCTTATAAGGCCAACAGTGATTACTGGTAATTATTTGTGACACCAACTTTTGAGTTGAATATAAATGCCTGGAGAGAGGAGGGCTAATGCGCACAAGAGAGATCAAATTAAATTAAACAATTGAGGATCGGCCCTCTCTTAATCATGGTACATGACACTTTCACATCAAACCTCAATATATAATTATTACGTCAAAAGAAGAAGAAAAATAAGGGAAAAAAAAAAGAAAAGAAAAAAGAGGACAATCATAACAATAGATTACCAACGTTTAGGAAATTTTTTAAATTTTTCTTTCACATTTTGACTGTGTTTCCGGAATTTGTTGTAGGACTGCTATATTTTACTCATCCAATTTTAAAGTAAAATTTTATTTATTAAAAGAGAGCTTCTTGAATCTGGTGTGCCACACGAACAATCAAGACTGATGCCATTTTACTAAAAGGATAGAGCTCAATGGAACGAATTAAATGAGTATGAAAAAAAAAAAAAAAGGAGTAGGTGCCTATTTTCATATAATTTCATTATTCATTGTGTTCTCATTGATATTGGGAATTACGAAGAGATTTGAACTAGTTATAACTATTTTGAATATTTTAACCCAACGAATAGGAGCTTTATATATATACACGTTATCTTATTTTTTTCATGGTCATTCAATTCATTGGATTGAAATTTGCTGAATGAATCCAAAGGAAATCATTTTAAGATGCTACTCGGTAATTCAACTAGTGAAACACACTACAAGCACCTTTCCCATTTGGGAATTCAGCTTATGGAGCACTTGTTTTCATCCAATTTATAGGTTACTTAGGGTCCGTTGTTTGCTCTAATGAGCTGAGTCCAATTATTAATTTAGTCAAACTAAGACACTTTAGAGCGTTAAGACGACACCCCACATTGCCTCTCAGCCCATATTCAAAATTTCTGAACTACGGGGCCTGATTCCTGAATCAGGTTTTTAAAAGGCCCATATTCTTTTAAAATTCTTTGGGCCGTTTTCTCAACTTGGAATGAAAGCCCAATAGCCCTAAGCCCATTTTAACATCCCAATATATATCGGGTGATGAAACAAACCCTAACCCTAGCTCACTCGTTCCTCTTTTAAAACCGGAGCCTCCATCATCCTTAGTCGACGACTCCATGGAAGAACGGCTCCTTGTCGCTCGCTGTCATTGAGAGGTTCCTTTCAATACCCTGCCACTTTCTTTCGTTCAGTTTCTCTTTGTTTTTTGTTATTTTGTTTTCCGATTTGTATCTTGATTTTTGTTCGGGTTTACGCGATGATGATAAATGTTTATCCCAGCTCATTATGAGACCTTTTCTAGGTCTGGGAATTGATCTATCCAACATCTATCTGAGCCTAGTGCTGTTTTCGATCTTTCGTTCATCTTGATTTTCTTCTTCAAATTTATGAAATTAGAACAGTAAGGCCCCCCTGCAATGAAAATCCTTAAACCCTAGTTCATCTTATTCTTAGTTTTTTTTTTTGTGTTATTGGCGACGACGATGATGATAAATGTTAATCCCAGCTCATTATGAGATCTTGAAAAGGGTCTAGGAATTGATCTATCCAACATTCGTCTGAGCCAAACGGCAGTTTCAATTTCCTGTTCCTTTCTTTCTCTTTCAGAACCTTTTACCCCCTCAAACTTGATGCGGATTATTTCTTGATCATCATCTTGTTCCATTCTGTGAGGGAGCCCTGTTTTCTAATTAATTTATGGTTTTATTTTTTGTCACTTGGTATAGTTTTTTAATAGTTATATTTGTTTTAGATATCAAAAAAGAAATTTAAGAAAAACAATCAATTTCAGCTCTTACAGCTTGCACTTTAACAATTTTCGTGTGTTTATTGATGATAATCCAGTGGGATTAGGTGTTCTGCTATTAATATATCGATAATTTTGTGGGGAAGTGGAGTCTGGGACTCCATAGGTGGCTGAATTGTTCTTCCAATAATTAATCAAGTACAACTCTGGGGATTCAAACTATGGAGTAATGTATTATTGGAGGAAATAAATTCTCAAATGATGAATGGGAATCTCCACACCTATGGAGAGAGAGAGTAGTAAATGATCCTCTCTCTCTCTCTCTCTCTCTCTCTCTCTCTCTCTGGTGTGCTCCGTGAGGGAGACAAACTTCTGTATCACACTTGGACTGATGCTTTGATGGAGGAGGGAGGGTGGGCTCTCTAAAGCCAGAGCACCCCAACGAACGGTTGGTCGCGTCAATGACAATCGAAGTATACCTCTAAAAATTTAGAATTATACTACACTTAAAAAAAAAAAAAAAAGAAGAAGAAGAAAATCATTATGACAGTTGAAACAACTCTCCATATTAGTTTGAAATTATGCTCAAGGATCGATAAGGCTCATCTGATGTTGGAATTTCACAAAATCGGAGATTATGGATTTCAAAATGGCAAAATTTCTTAAATTAATTTACTTCATAGGTTATATTTGCATATGATGGATAATCCCATGGTGGGCTGAAGATGATGCTCAAAATATGGATTCGAGGCTTAAAGTAGGGATGAAGTTTAATTCCGATGATAAAGTTTTATGTCTTCTGGGGGAAATATAGGTTTCAGTGTGAGGATGAGATATAAAACTAGGAGTGGGAAAAATAGATTCATTGTTACAACTGCAACGTATGTGTGTAATGAAGGATACGAGAGATGTTAATGCTGTGAAGGCTCGTGCAAAGAACATCATGTGGGAATTATTTGTGCAAAGAACATCATGTGGGAATTATTTGTTTAGACAGTAGGGAATATGCTTTTCATGAGTTTTTTAAGGAACATGATCACCTCCTTCACTCCAAGCACTTGACATAGATTTAACTGATGACTTGAGAATCAAATCGAAAGGAACATTTGCTCTGAAAAACAAAGTTAGGAGAACCCAACATTTTCTTACTCGGTGCAACTCGATATTGATGAACAGTTGACAAATAGTATTTTGGGCAGATCCAAAAATGATTATTGATTATGCCCATTTTGGGGATGTAGTAGACCTTTGACACCACATATTGCACCAATCAAGGTTCTAAGCCATTGCGTGTCTGTGTTGGTTTCAATCACCACAGAGGTGGTGTTGTCTCTTGGTACGGCTTTGCTATATGATGAAACAATCGAGTCGTTCAAATGGTTGTTTGGAAAGTTTTTGGAAGTCCATGGTCTTAAGCATCCAACAACCAGTTTTACTGATCAACGACGCTGCAATTGCAAGGGCAATATTGGAAGTTCATCCTCATACATGGCATAGTTTATGTACTTGGCATATAATGCATGTTGGTGTCGCTTTTCGTGCCCTCGAGAAAAGTTAACACTTCAATCACTTTTAACAAATGTTTAAACTCTTATTGACTAAGTCAAGGAACAATAATTATGTGCTTGAGGCCGCGGCTCAATCCGAGGGGGAAGTACACCCTCTTTAGGCTCAATTCCGAGGCTACAAATAATCGAAGAGGAGTCCTATACTTCAATGTTAATGGTAAAAAGAAGAAAAAGAAAATTCCCTTTCATGTTTGGGTTATATTTTGGTTTTTTTTGTGGGGATTAAGGGAACAAGCTGAACACATGCAACAATGCAACTATGCTCAATCGCAATCCTCCGTAGCGCCCCTCAACTTTCCGGATGACATCATATATTGGCTATGATCGCTGGACTGCTTGAATTAGTTCATAGTTTAAATGTTTGATGTACCTTTTTGCAGTAAAGAAGTATTTTATTGGTGATCGGGCTAATTGGTGCTAATTGATCTAGTTCAGCTCTGATATTAGTCGGTATTTTTCGTTTTAGCGTAGACTAGGTTATATGATACGTTCTTGTTTTTGTAAAATATGAACAATAGGATCTTATTTGGAATTGGTATATCAAATATATAATATGTTCTCGTTCTTATTTTTGTAAACAAGTTCTTGTTTGGAATTGATATATCAAATACATTGGATTTTGTTACAAGGAAATAAAAGTCGAGAAGCTGGTTCGTAAAACTAGGCAAATAAAATGAAAAAAAAAAAAGAAGGGATTATGGCACAATTGTAAAAAAATGAGATTCCTAAAATCTCTGCTGTTTTTTTTTTTTTTTTTTAGTTTGCTCAGAAAAACAAGAATGAGTAATTAAAATTTTTTAATGACACATGTCATATTAAATGATCACTACAAAGTGTAGTTTGTGGTATAACGTCAAACGAGCTTTATCCTTCAAGGATATCACGAGGACAAACACGCTGGCAATGACCCAAGTGATAAGGACTAAGGTGTTTCTTGAAAAATGTGGGAGAAAATAAAAAGAGATAATGTTGAGAGTGGGATTTGAACCCACGCCCTTTCGGACCAGAACCTTAATCTGGCGCCTTAGACCAACTCGGCCATCTCAACCTGTGGCCATTAAAACTATTTTTATATAAATTATTTAATTATTTTTATTATGAAAAGTGGCATACCAACACTTAAAAATACCATAAACTCATCATCAATAGTAAGAGCATTATTTTCATATGAAATTCGTAGTACATAGTTCGCAAGAGTGATTCGAACTCTTTATCCCGACCAAACCTCAGTTTCTTTTTTTTTTTTCTCTCTTTTTCTTTTTTTGATGTATGAAGTCAGTCCCATTCAACTTTACCCTGTTCATAATTGCGGTGGACTTCTATTTTATTGTGGTCTGCACAATGTTTCGTCATGATACTTGTTAGAGTCTAGAAATCCATGGGACTATATATCTTGATATGAATAAATAGCCAGCGCACCTAACCAAAGGTGAAAGAAGTGTGAAACATACTGAAGGTAAGAGGACTGGGACAGCTATTTGTTGACAAATTCACGCCCGCATGCAAAATTATTATTTAATAAGATCAACTTGGCAATCATCTGTGATTTTAAACCAGCAAAACATGTGTCCACCGGCGGAAAAAAATGTATTAATATTCGCACCCACAAAAAAGAAATGGAAAAAAAAATTTGAAAAAAAAAAATAAATCAGTGCTTAGGTCTGATTTCGAGGCCTTCAACAATGAGGCCTCCTTTCAATTGGTGACCCTTCACCTCCGTCAAACTCATCCTCACCTCCTCATCGCACCCTCCATCTCCGCTCCAGAATTCCCCTAATTCCACCTCCACCCACCCGTCCCCCCTCCGCGCCGGCAAACGCCGTGCGCCGCCGTCTCCGGCGACCACCCTCGACCGGAGCATCTCCATCCGGTTCGAGTAAATCAAGCTCTCCATCATCGCCTTCTTCTCGTGTCCGCCGCCGGAGAGGTAGAAGGTGCCGGAGGAGACGGCGGCGCCGGCCACCGAGACGCCGATCTGCGACGGAATCGCGTCCAGTCCGTACGCGCGATCCGCGATCTTCACGATCAGATACGCTCCGTAGGTCGTGTTTGGGGTTAGCATTTGAGTCCCAATTTTCCCCGTAATCTCCAGCCAACATACGGTTCTCAATTCCGCCACTTGTGTAAACCTGCGTAATTAATCCTACTAATTAATTATTTAATTCACCCTTTGACTCAAAATGTTCTTGCATTCCCTTCCTTTTATGTAGAAGGATAATTTTATTCCTACATCTTTCATGCAGTTGCTAAAAGTATTAGGCATTAAGTATCGAGTTTAAAATATTTAGATAGTTGCGTCTACTCGGTCAGTATATATAGAATATATTTAAGATTTTTAAAATTAATAGGCTCTAACTCGTAAAATCCATTCAATCCAATTCATATCTAAGTGGTCCTTTTAAGATGGTGTTTTGAATAAATGACAATGAAAGAACCACTTTAATTCCGCTTCCTGCTCATGCGTTTTTTATGTTTGTTTCATTGTTCATTTCATGTTAATCTCTGATTTATTTGCTCTGGAAAAAGATTAACAAAATATTAAGAGTTGAATTAGTGACCTTGATTCAGGATCGGGTCTCCAGGACCAGTACATTGGGTCGTTCCCCCATGTGATGGAAAGCTCTCTTGCAGGCAGGATGAATGACTTTCTTCCCGTAGGCTTCTCCAGCGTGAAAATCTGAATTTATTGCATGGGAGCAACAAAAAAGAACAATTATTATGGATTATAAACAAATGAAAAGTTTTAAGTAAAACTCTTCTCCATTAATGGTTTACCGAACCTAACTAGTTAGGTAGTCTAGTGGTACGAACATGTATATTAAATCATTCCGCCTTAAAATCAACCGCCAAAAACAGTTGGGGTCGTCCTTACTGCTCCTACCTTATTATGGCCATCTACGCGAATGGGGTTGCAGAGGTACATGAATAGCTCTTTCTTTGACGAGAATCTCACCGGAGGACCGGCGACTCTCGCGACTATTTCCCGATAATCGGACGGAAGGAACCGCTCCCAGACGAGGTCGGAGTCTGCCGCTTCACGGAACGCCGCCGACACGGTCGAAGATTTGCATGCTTCCTGTGGGGATGTGAGGGAGAGGATTTCTGTAATGCAACCTTGCGGCAGCTCGCTGATGAAACCCAACCCTTCCATAAACAGAAACAGGGAGAAGGAAAAAAAATATACCAATAATGGTTGAAATCCAGAAAAAAAATCCCACAAACAACCGAGAGAGAGAGAGAGAGAGAGAGAGAGATGAATGAATGTCAAGTCCCTTTCCTTGTCCCAATATTCACATTTCTAAGTCCCTTTTATAAGCGTCATTGGAATGTCAACTCGTCTCGTCTATTTATTTGAAGTTGTCCGAAAACAAAGTGGATAAAGAATAAAATTGTAATAAATAAGAGAAAAGAGAATATGTATTTCAACTCGCACAATTTACTTGGATTCGTTCTAAAATAATATTATTTTGTTTATAAATTTGATGACATATTTATAATTTTTTAATAAAATAATATCATTTTTAGAATAAATGTATGCAAATTGCATGCACTCAAGTATATACCCTCTTTTTTAGAATAAATAAATAGTGGAAATACCCTCTTTTTTTTGGGAATAAATAAATAGTGGAGAGCCATTTTGGACTGGACGGTCTACAGAGTTTGAAAGTAGATGTCATCCAATAGGGGTTGGACACGTCATCGGACCCGTGACGGATAAGGGAGGGAGAGAGCCCGCATTGGTTGAAAGACTCGGGTAGTTTGTACGGAAATAGCGTGTGGGGTTGGGGGTATTTTGAATTAGGTGAGATTATTATTAATGACTCTATTATTACTATTATTATTTTTATTATTGACTAAAAAAATGAAGGGGTGCGGGGGGAATGACCGTTTAGGTTTAATAGAGAAGGTCCCCACAAGTGGGCAGTTCGTGCTGCCTAAGGTGGAAGGATCCATGTGAATTCCGGGAAAATTAATGGAACCATGCATGGAACATTGACCCAACTTTACCCGAGTAGTTGCGAGGGCATGAAATTGGTGACTGAATTAGGAGAAAAAAAATTCTGAAATAACACCCCAAAAAAAATAAAAAACTCAAAGCAGGCATACTGAGAAAGTTTTTTTCAATATAAACCTTAATTTTTTTAATATATTAGTCTCAGCAATTATCAATTGGGAGACTAATATTTTAATATATTTTTTCCTAAAAAATCATAAGTTCCTCTTTCTTTTCCTCATTTTCGGCCCGAATAGGATTGCCATTCCTCCCCTCTTCTTCTCCTCTTACTTGTAAGTGTGCTCATACTTATATTTTCAATTTTTGTACCAATTTCTTCCCCCTAATCACTTACATATAATCCACACTCCACATTTATCTCATTGTCTCAGCACCGCCTTCCTTTCCTTGCCCCATTCCTCCTTCATTTCATACATTGAAAGTTAGTCTCGCAGTTGTCGCAATCACTAATTGTTAGACTCAAACTTATATTAGAAAAAATTTTCTCCATACACCTACTTTGAATTTTTCTTTTACCATTATTTCGGGATTTTTTTTTCCAAATTAAAAGCTAGCAGTTGTTAAAATTCATACCAGAAAGCTCGAAGATGCTTCACCCCGTGATTGGTTAGAGGTTACCGGTTGTTAAAATGGTAAAATATTGATAACTCCCGCCAATCTAGAAAAAGACACTGTACACCTCTTCTTTTTTTTTTTCCCTTTTTTTTTTTCAATTTTAAAACCTTGCTTTTTTATACCCATTCCTAACTTTTGTACCTTTTCTAAAGATGGAATAAAGTTCATGTTTTATTTAACATAAAAAAAAACTCAGTTAAGAGTATAAATCATATTTTACGAGTACAAAGCACACGGTAAATGCATTTTTCTTTATGGTTATCACATTCAAATGAGCAAATTGCCAATTTAAAAGATTCAAAGGTAGAGATTGTCTTTTTCGAAAAACATAAGAAGCGTGGTATCTATTTAGATGGATGATAAGGTGTTGACATCTTCTGCCCCTATTAAAATTCATAGTGTACATGAGTCGCCATTGATCATTGTTTTACTATATAAAAATTAAAAAAGTTTATCCTACTAGACATAAAATAACACTTTTATCATAAAAATATTCATCATTTCAATGCATTGAAATTCACAAAAGTTGTTTGAATTAATGCATTGGAAATATGAACGTTTTAAAAAAAGGTATTATGAACATATATGTTCTTTGGGTACAGGTTAAAAAAAATCCTAAAATAAAATAAAATTAGATTATATGGAAAGTTAATATAGAAAGCTGAAAAAAAAATTTTGAGCAATAACATAGGAATTATGATTTTGTGAAAATTGGTGATGGATCGGGTTGATCATCTTCAAGGGTCGGGTATTGGGCCTGTCATTATTTTGTTTTGGGCCTTCCTGTTTTTATTTAATTGTTCAGTTTGGGCCATTGAAGCTCCAAAAGAGGCGGGGGGGAAAAAGGCCGCTCAAACTATCTTGTACTTATAAAAACACGTCCAAGCCCAACTGAAGCTAAAAAAATTAGGCCCAAACCATCTCTCCTCAACACCCACACCCGCCCACCCCCCCCCCCCCCCCCCCCCCCCCCCCCACCAAACCCAACCCACGGGGGGCTTTTTGCACAATCAGTGTAAGGTTTTTCTTTAAATAATTGTATTGCTCTCCAAACTATAATTGACAATGACAGTCCCCTAACGTTTGGTTTCATTAGATCATCAAACACCAGCTGGGGTTCACAGACCCTTCAAACTACTATCCACTTCTTTAAAAATGAATATGCTGACAGAATATGCCATGTTTAAGCTAAAAGAAACTGTAGTCTAAGTAAGCACGATGCCCCCTTTTTTTTTTTTTTTTTTTTTTTTTTTCCTTCTTAGTGATGCTCACTAAAAATAATTATAAATTTCACTATTAATCAAAGCCCGAGTCTGGATTCGATGCTTGAGGAGGATAAGTAAAACCAAATTAAGATGTTAATTAGTAGTCTGTGCGTAGTGCGATTTTTCTTCTTCGCTTTTTTGACGAATACCAAATTTTAAATTTTTTGGAGGAGTATAATTGAATCTTTGGGGAAAAATATTAAGAAAGAAAGCATTGTCAATAAAAAGTCAAGATTTTAGAAGAAAAATGAGTAGTTTTGTTAATAAAAAAATATTGAAGATTTTTAGGGTTTTGATAAATTGAAAAATATCAAAATTTAAATTTTTAAAAGGATTACAGTTAAATTTTAGAGGAAAAAAATTGAGAAATAAAGCATTTTCAATAAAATAGAGGTTTGAGGCCTAAGATGTGTTTGCCTTATAATTCTTGACTAGCAAGGCCTTGGGAAAGAGAGGATTTATGAGAAGGTTGTTAGGTTTATGGTGTAATAAATGAGGTGGGTGGGCTAATAAATGGATTACTTGGTTTAATCTTGGAGATTAGAGTTGTAATGTTAATGGGTTAGGTTCAATTTGAGCTTAAAATGTTAATGAACTGGACCAAGTTTTAGTTGAGGGGGCCTTGTATTTCTGTTCTGTTGGGGCTCAAAAGCTCAGAATCCGATACAATTGAGTAAAAAATGGAGTACTTGGGGGGGCCCAAGCCCATGCTCGCCCCCATGTATACCGCCCCCGCTACTAATTATGTATTTGACTAATAGTTATTGAACGGTACCTCCATGTCATGTTATAGTCCTATACTTTATTTCGTACTTCTGTCGGATCCTCCCTGTCTCTTGATCGAGCTTGTGTAGGTAGATGTTGCCTATTAGGGCCGATATTAGTACTTTGCCCTTGCCTGGATGGAGTGACAAAGGTTCTGAAAATTCAAGAGAAGGTCACAGCAAGACGAGCCATTTATCATTATGATAGGTGTTAAGTGGAAGTGTAGTGATGCATGTAGGTGAGGCATCCTAACAGATCGGTAGACTTAAACCTTGTTCCTATATGACCTGTTCAATTCAATCAGGCACTTGCCATTTATTTCCCTCGTTCAACACGTTTATAACATGAAAAAACTAAAAGCCCTTATCCTCCCTTAGATAGATAGATAGAGAGGGAGCGAAGGGCAGAGGCTCACCCATCAACTCTTCAAAACTTGGCTGAAATTTAAGCTGGCTGAAATTTTCGAGCATCCTTTTGAGTGGTATCAAATCCACAAACATTTGCCAGGCAGAAAAATATAAAAAGAATATTTCTCAAATATTTTGGTTGTCCTTCATTGCATAAACTTTGGTTGTCCCTTGCAATGATTAATATAGTTTTATTTTTGTTGGAATGTTGGGAGGAATCTTTTAGCATCAGACCAGATGCTGCTGACTAATTCAATATAGTGATTCATAGCAGCCTGAGCCACGTGAGTATGATTGCAAAATAGTAACCAGGTAACAGTGCAAAAACTTGGATATTCTTCGAATGATACCAACCCCACGACCGTGAGATACTTGCGGTTCTGAACTGCCATTTCCGTTTTCCTCCTGTTTTCCCCAATGAAACCCTAAGTGGCGTGGCGTGGCGTCACAAATGAAAATGACCAAGCTAACCTCCATTGACTTGTAATGAGAGCCGTGCCTTAAAAATAAATAAGTAAAAGTTACTGATTACTTTTAATCTGGTGGGATTTTTAACCCATATTTATGAATTACCGAGGCTCCTAGATGAAAATAAAATAAAATAAAGGATGTCATGCACGTGGCAACCTGGGAGACAGCCCTCATGAAACTTACCGTGCTACCTTCCGTCGAGGAGTCTCATCTTCTCCCTCCGCCGACACGCTACGTCACACGAAGTATGTAACCGTTACTTCTCAAAAACTGCAATGTGCAAAATAAATAAAATAAAATAAATAAACCCTCCAATCTGGTTAATATAAGTTTGGTCGATTGTATCGGTAACAGGGACGAATCGGATTTTGTCTTTCCATATATTGGATATGTCGTCGGAGCGGCTCATAGCGCGCGATTGTGCGACGACTCAGGCCAACGCAGTGTCGCCGGCGGCGGCGACGTCGACGTGGATATTCCAAGAGCTCCCCAAGGCCACCATCGTCTCCGTGTCGCGGCCCGATGCCGGTGACATTAGCGCCTTTCTTCTCTCCTTCACCATTGAGTTTCAATATAAGCAGGCACCCTCTCTCTCTCGCTCTCTCTGTTTGGTTGCAGAGAAAGTTCTGAATGTCCAATGTTGAATGTCGCCGGGAAGGGAAAAGAAAAAAGAAAAAAGAAAAAAGAAAAAAAGAAGAAGCGATGTATGTTGAATGTTGTTTTGGGCTTTTTGAGCTGCTAAAATGAATTCTACAGCAATTCACCGATTGATGAAATGTTGTTGATTACTTTGGAGTATCTGTGCAGCTTGATTAATGCATCAAGTTGTTCATTTGCCTACTTTGTGTTTGTCATAATGCCAAACTCACCCCCCCAGTAGGCAGGCGCTTCTTGAATTTTACGTGATCTCAAGGTTTTATTTTATGGTGTTCCTCAAAACATGCTTAGTTTGGGTTATAACTATTAATAGAATCCTGGAACGCACGTTAGGCTTTTGCCCACCGGAACAGGAATAGCTCTTTCTTTTATATTAGATTTTGCCTCGACTTTCTATCTTTTATGTTTGTTTCTTATATCATGCTGATTAATTGTTTTCTGTTTTCATATGGCAGTTTAAGTGGCAGCTAGTGAAGAAAGCTTCACAAGTTATCTACTTACACTTTGCCTTGAAAAAGCGCATAATCATTGAGGAATTTCACGAGAAGCAAGAACAGGTGTGAGTATATATGCCCCTTTTTTGCCTATTGCATCATTGCAATTTAGAACCCCTATATAAGACTCCTTAAGTTTTTATTACCTATTGTTACATGTAGAATATTATGTGATCTCTTGGATCATATGTGCTCATAGAGTTGTTGTTGTTTAAATTTATTTCATTTGACTTACTCAAAAGGTTAAAGAATGGCTTCAAAACCTGGGAATAGGGGATCACACTGCAGTTGTGCAAGATGACGATGAACCTGATGATGGGGCTGTTCCTTTACACCACGAAGACAGTGCTAAGAACAGGTGTTGTAATGTTTCATCGCACCTTCTAAGGCATATGGAACCATATTAGGCTTTGTTTGGCAGTTGGATTTGAGTTCTTATACTTCATCTTGTTTTGTAGGTCTGTTCCATCCCATGCAGCTTTGCCTATTATTCGCCCGGCACTAGGAGGAGGGCAACAGAGTATCTCCGACAAGGCAAAGGTGGCAATGCAAGGGTATTTGAACCACTTCCTGGGTAACATGGATATTGTGAACTCTAGAGAGGTAAGAATTATACATATTCCAATTCTTCTTATGCAATTTCCCTTATCAGTTACGTATATACTATCGACTTGGACAAGGTAAATCAAAGGTGAGAGTCACCAAGAGTTCAACCCCAGTGGGTCAGAATAGGGGTCTACCACTTTGCCAGCGGATGAATATTGGGTTTAATGTATCCAAATCTATCAATAACATTTGTTTTCTTTGCCACATGATACTTTCATGTAGAATTTCCTTCGAAGTTATCTAATATCGCCTTTAACTAATTTTCTTCGTCTGGTATTTCTAACCGAATCTTTTTAATTGAGGATATCAGTGACCCTATAGTAATGGAAGATTGCTAGATAATTGCAACTGAATTAGTGTCTGCCGCTTGCACTGCTCATTGATTACTATTTTGTCAATCAACCTCTCATTCAGTGTAGAAAGTTATCTTGCATTGTAGGTCTGCAGGTTTTTGGAGGTATCTAGGTTATCATTTTCTCATGAGTATGGACCAAAGTTGAAAGAAGATTATGTGATGGTGAAGCATTTATTGAGAATACCAAAGAGTAATGCTGATGGAAAGTGTTGTCCACACAATTGTTTTGGTTGCTGTGATGGCAATTGGCGGAAGGTTGTTTACTGGTTTTCTTTTCAAATTATTATTATTAACTTTTCCAGACAACTTCTAAACCAGAAGATTATATACAAGACCTTTAACTGTCTTAAACAGAGGTAGTAGATCTACTGTCAAGATAACAACTAGTCATATAGTGATTACTATGCAACAACATTTTGGCATTGAGAATTTCTTAAATCTCATGAAAGGTGTATAATTTTGTAAGAAGCTTATATATGTGTATCCCAGTTATGTATTTACTTAAGCTTTATCATCCTTTAGCTTCATGTAGGTTTGGGCTGTGTTGAAACCTGGGTTCCTGGCACTGCTGGACGATCCTTTTAATTCCAAACTCTTGGATATAATAATCTTTGACGTGCTACCAAACTCTAGTAGAAGTGGAGAAGGGATAAGACATTTAGCAAATGAGATAAAAGATCGCAACCCTTTATGCTATTCATTTGAGGTATGCTTTTAAATTCCTTCTTTCAATGGGGTGGGGTGGGGTTGGGGTGGGGGGGGGGCGCTTTTTCCCTTTGAAACTTAAAGATGCTACATTATTGTTTACTTACTATAGCAATTTTAGCCAATGCACCTTTCATTTGTTACCGTGTTGGGCTCCTCTACTTCGTTTCACAGATTCTCATATTTGTAATTTCCTGATATAGCAGGGCTTGCATATGGGATCTGTTTCAGGTTGGCACATTCATCATCAATTGATTTCTACCGTTATTAGCTAATGTAGTGGTTGAAAATATTTGTGACATTTTTAAGAAATGGGAAAAGGAAAACATTTTCCATCAGTAAACGGGCCCTACAATTTTCTATCCACCGCATAGCTTTCAGTGTTCCAAGACAGACTGGATCATGATGATTCGGGTGACCTTGCAGTCTGGTAGTTCAGATGAGTAGAGAAATTTTCTAACAGGACTATATGTAATTTGCCAGGAGATGAAGACTGTATAATATTATAGAAGAGATTGATACTATTGTGGACTTAATAAATTGTGTAGATTCATTGTTTTGAGTTGAAACTAATTTTATACTAAATGATCATTTGCCTGAATTTCTTTTCATATGCAGTTGTATATTTGTGGGAAATAATTTGCATGATTTGAGTGATCTTCAAACAAATGATTGGTGTCTTGGATATGCATTGGATAGAAATTAGTTTGTATAATCCAACTTTTACTGAAATTCTGATATTTCAAACTGTCAAAAAGGTTTCTTCTGGAAATCGGAATATTAAGCTAAGAACAACCAGTAAAGCAAAAGCTAAAGAGTGGATTGCAACAACTAATGATGTGGGCTTAAGGCCTTCAGATGGTTGGTGCCAGTCCCACCGTTTTGATTCTTTTGCTCCTCCAAGGGGTTTGACTGAAGATGGAAGTCAAGCCCAGTGGTTCATAGATGGGAAAGCTGCATTTGAAGCAATTGCTTCATCAATTCAGAATGCAAAATCAGAGGTTTGTCTTATCATAGCTAGCACAAGAAAAATAACTTCATTGATGTCATATTTTATTGTTATGTCATCTAATATCAATATAGCATTACTTGCAGATTTTCATTACAGGTTGGTGGCTTTGCCCAGAACTGTATCTAAGACGTCCTTTTGACAGCCATAATTCCTCTCGTCTGGATACGTTATTACAAACAAAAGCTAAGCAAGGGGTTCAGGTGCAGATAATTTTGATCTTTTCTGTTGCATGCTATTTCTGATTTGGTTGACTCTCTTTGGCATATTCATGGTCCTTTTGAGTTCTTTACTCTGGGACCTACTTGAAAACAGAAGTTGTGTGTCATGAGTCCTCATCTTTGGGATCTAAGAGACAAATTTGTATTGATCTTGCATTCATCTTCAATTTTCCACATCTTTTCAGTTTCATCTAATTCTTGGTTATCTTAATATGATTTGGATAAAAAATTTAAGTCGTGGCTGTGTAGATCTACATTCTTATCTACAAGGAGGTTGCTCTTGCCTTGAAAATCAACAGCTTTTACAGTAAGAAAAGGCTTCTTAGCATACATAAGAATGTCAGAGTACTGCGCTATCCAGACCATATCTCAACTGGCATTTATTTATGGTATGCAGTTCAAGTAAAAATTTACTAGTCATTCTTATTGACATCAGAATTCTAAAAAAAAGAAAAAAAAAAAGAGTTTTTTATCAGTATATATAATCCTCTAAGCTGCTTCTCACAGATGATGCTTACAACTTTAGTTACATACAGGTCACACCATGAAAAACTCGTCATTATTGATTACCAGATTTGCTTTATTGGAGGACTGGACTTGTGCTTTGGACGTTATGACACCCCCGAACATAAAGTGGGTGATTGTCCTCCCTGCATATGGCCTGGAAAGGACTATTACAACCCGAGGTAGATAAAGTGCTTAGCTAATTCTTATGTGCTTAACCAAAATATGTATTTTCTTCGTTGAAATTCAATCTTTGTTCTACTCATTGTTTATCTTCTTCCCTTCCAATTTTTTGGCTAGAGAACTTGAACCAAATTCCTGGGAAGATGCAATGAAAGATGAACTTGATCGTGCGAAATTGCCTCGTATGCCATGGCATGATGTTCACTGTGCTCTGTGGGGCCCACCTTGCCGTGATATTGCAAGGCACTTTATTCAGCGCTGGAATCATGCAAAGGTTGATTTTATTTTGCTTAATCTTTTGGTCAATCAAAACATGCTGTCCAAGTTCAACTACTAATATATTTAAGAAATTTGATAGAGAAATAAAGCCCCAGACGAACAAACAATTCCTCTACTGATGCCTCACCACCACATGGTTATCCCTCACTATATGGGAAGAAACAAAACTGTAGAAACTGAAAGAAGGAATGTGGAGGACAATCAGGAAAAGATCAGTAGACGGGATTCGGTTCTATCCCAATCACCAGTAGAAGATGTCCCACTGCTTTTGCCTCAAGAACCTGTTGGACCTGGAGCTTCAGTTGTAAACCAAAAGAAAGACGGTGGGCACTCACTTTATAGTTGTTTAGTCATCCAACACAGTCATTTGAAATTTCTTAATCTGTCCCCGAAATTCTAGAGCCGTTCTTCATTTTTCAGATATGCAAACGAATGGATTCATCGATGGCCTTGATCCCAATTATCCCCAGTGTGTGATGACTTTGAGTGCAAAGTCTAATGTTCCGAAATCAGACAAGTGGGAAACAGAAAGACAGGATTATCAAGTTGCTTCCATGGATGAAACCGTTGAAGCTGGCCCATGCACCGCATGCCGTTGTCAGGTTAGTTGAGGCTGTTCAAATATGCTATCTTCTACTTTTAGAACATCATAGAGATCAGATGTGGTTCTATAAAGTTAATCTTTCTTTAGTTTGTTGATATCACCAATTAATAGTTCAAAATAAACAAGATATAACCAAAAATTGAAGTCATGCAAATTGATAATTCTAAATCAAAATGTCCTGTTGAGACTTATTCTTAAGAATGTTTGACTATTACAACTTAGAAGACTAAAAAAATACCACTCGTTTGGTGGAGGAGAATGGGATAAAGTGGGAATGGAATAGGTATTCTATAAAAATATAATATGCAAGAAGCAATATCCCAATAAATCATAAGTGAAATGACTTCTCCCATGGATCATGAGGAGAATAGGCAAGGAATAGACGAGGAATAGCTATTACCAGCAGTTAGGGCATAGTAGCTATTACTAGCCTATTCCAGTCATAGGCTTTAAAAAGAGTCATTCCTTACGTACATCTCTCGTTATTCATATTATATTTCTATAAAATGCCTATTTTATTCCCACTCTATTCCATGCCACGAACTAAACTAGTGGTAAGGTTAATGTGATGATTGTAGATATATTAGTATATTGGAGGAGATTTATTGTGTTAATTCTAGATGAATGTTTTAGCATATCCTTGCTTCTTATCAGAGTTGTTTACCACGATTATGTCTTCAATTCATTCTAAGTGCCATATTACTTTTTATTATAGGTTATTAGAAGTACCAGCCAGTGGTCTGCTGGAACAAGTCAAACTGAACAAAGTATTCATAGAGCTTATTGTTCACTTATTGAGAAAGCGGAACACTTCATCTACATTGAGGTAAATATAATGTCAATGACTTGTTTTTGTTCATCGTCAATGATGAAACCACACATTTCTGTTATGGATAGATCACTATCTTCACCTTACGCTGATTACAAATGCTTCTTTGTTTGCATGCGGTTACAAAGTGTATTTGCAGAACTAAACTTATTGTATTAGATATAATTTGACAAATCAAATTCTGAGACATGGCTTTCCTTCAAAAATAATAATCTTGAAGCAGATGAAATTTAGTTTCACAAATACCACGGCTCGTCTTACCACCAATCCTATGGTTTGCAAGGATTGGATTCAAATCCAATAAGAGGGATGTTAATGTTCTCCAATGTTTCATTATATCAAGATTCGTTCACCTACAAGCGTAAAACTATACTGCTACATTTTATTTTTTTCCAAAAAAAAACGAAGCAATGCATTTTTATCTCGTTGCGTTTTTTCATTGAAGATTGTATATTTTTGAATTTTTAAAAGTTTAGATATTTAGAAGTGAAACATACAAAGCCGCACCCTAGTTTCACCATTTCTATGATTTTTATTGGTTCCTTTCTTCCAGAATCAATTTTTTATATCGGGACTCTCAGGAGACGGCATCATACAAAACCGCATCCTAGAAGCTTTGTACAAACGCATCATCTTAGCTCACAAGGAGCAGAAGTGTTTCCGGGTTATTGTTGTCATACCTCTTTTACCAGGTTTCCAGGTTCCACTTCTTGATCTGATCAGCTACATTTTGATTTTGAAATACTTCCATCCCTTCTTTGTAGTAGTTTGATTTTTGAACATGCAGGGAGGTCTGGATGATGGTGGTGCAGCAACCGTGAGAGCCATAATGCACTGGCAGTATCGAACAATTTGCAGGGGAAAAAACTCGATATTACATAATCTTTATGTTCAACTTGGTCCTAAAACAAGTGATTACATTTCTTTCTACGGTCTCAGATCATTTGGTAGACTGTCTGATGGTGGTCCTATGGCCACAAGTCAGGTACTCCTTCGTAGACTCCATGTTTTTACCAACTCTATGGGAATGCTACACATGAACCTTAATTCACTTGTTTCTCTCACCTAATCGAGAATTATATTAGTCATAACCATATATGAGGAGTCAATTAGGCAATCAGAAAACTTAATAAGAACAGCAGCTTTTATGTATTCCCCCAATCGTCAGTTCTTTTTGCCATTTTAATTTTGTTTTTGCTCTCACGAAGTGGGTTTTTATCTGCTAATGAGTACATATATTTACTGGTATATTTCATCACTGATTATGCAGGTTTATGTGCACAGCAAACTGTTGATAATAGATGATTGTGTTACCTTGATTGGATCATCTAACATAAATGACAGAAGTTTGCTTGGATCAAGGGATTCTGAGGTATCTATTCAATGTTCGACCGTTTCGACTGCATTTCCCTTTTGTCATGAAAGTGCCCTCATGTGATAGATATTGTAGCTTCATGTTGTCCCCAGACTTCATTCATCATTGCTTTATTCATTTCTAGTGATTAAAAGCCATTGCAACAACTGCACTTTTTCAGATTGGAGTACTTATTGAAGATAAGGATTTCCTTGAATCGTCCATGAATGGGAAGCCTTGGAAAGCTGGAAAATTCACGCATAGTCTTAGGATTTCCCTGTGGGCTGAACACCTCGGCGTTCATGCTAAAGAGGTTTGTAAAACTGACTAAATTATTTAGGCTTGAATTCCACCGCATTCCCCCGTCTTACACAACCTTGCATTAAAGAGCATTACCTTAAGCTTGTGTTCAGTTATGGCTTATTGAGGTTCATCCACATCACATTGCATCTGTATCTTACAACTATTATGGTGCATTTGACAATACACACTCCCACTCTTTCAGATCAGTAAACTCAGCGATCCTATAGCTGCCACAACATACAGAGATATTTGGGTGGACACTGCAAAGGCAAGGACATGAATTGTTATGCATTCATTATGTAAAATTAGTTAAATTTTATGAGCTTTTTTAGTAGGAAAACCAAAGTAATTTATATTGCTGCCATTTTTTTCTTCTTACTCTTCACTTTTCATCCATTCTAACAATGCTATTTTGCTTTTGACAGAAAAATACCCAGATCTACGAAGAGGTTTTTGCTTGCACCCCTAATGATCACATACATAACAGGTAACCTAGCTTCACAATCATCTAATTATCATCTTTCTTTCCCTCTAATGATGCACCTTCTCTAAATTTGTTATCAAATGTAGAACTGCCCATAGAAAAACCACAGCTTACTATAAGGAGAAAATTGGGTACAACACAATTGACATGGGAATTGCACCTGAGAAGCTTGAACCTCTTCAGGATGGAGAGATAGGAGTGGACCCATTAGAGAGATTGAAGTCTGTGAAGGGACATCTGGTTTGTTTTCCTTTAGAGTTCATGTGTGAAGAAGATCTGAGACCAGTGTTCAATGAGAGTGAATTCTATGCATTCCCTCAAGTATTTTATTGAAGCACGGAGAAGTCTTTGGGGGTAGTTATCCAAAATTTGACAAAACCCCATTGTTGCACTTACAAAAAATGCCAAATGCATGAGAGAGAACTGATGAAAATGTACAAAGATGAAGGATGAATAACGCTGGAATTGACTCTGGGTCCACATTGGACTTGTATATGCCCTGTACAGGACACTTATTGCATAAAATTCATGCATTCATTGTTTACTTCGATTGAATCAAACATGAAAAGAGCATACAGTGAGAGAGACCTTTCTACAGTTCACTTGGTATTTTAGTGGTATCAAATGGCAAACCAATTGTATTATGCATTCAATGATTTTCTTGATCACCACTCTCTCAAGTTAATTTATTAACCACTTGGTTGGTTCGACAGACCTTTTCACTATTCAATTAATTTACTGACCACTTGATAGATAAAAATGAGAATAAAATAACTATTTCGTAGAAATATAACATGAGTCAGCGGAAGAATAACTCTTTCAAGTGAACAGTGAACAGAATATAGGTATGGAATACTAATTGTACTGTTGACTATTGGTATAGTTATCTTTATCTATTCCCTATATGATTCAGAGAATAGTTATTTCACCCATAGTCCATGAGAATATTATTCCTGATAATAGTAATTTCATTCCACACTATTCTTTTTGAATAGTGAGAAGGAAAAAGATTGGGTAAGAGGGCTCCCCCCCAAAAAAAATAAAAAATAAAAAATCCTGCCCTAGTAAGAGGAATGTAATGGGTGCAACGTAATCCTACATGGGCGCCACATGAGAGCCACAATGATAACTCGAACTCTCAATCTCGTGGGAGAGTGCCTTAGCACTTATAAATAATAATTAATATAATTATTATTATAAATTATATGGGCTATGTACATAAATAATAATTTTATCAATTTCTTCATCTATGAAAGTATTTTGGACTTTCTATTTCGCACGCACATTCTAGCCTACTCGAAATCTCATATTCTCACCCATCCACTTGGGAATGTGAAGTCTCCTTTTTTTAGGAAAGTGAAATGTCACATTGAGTTGTACCAAACGCTAGGATGTAATATTTTTGAGCAAATTTTGCATACTAAACGAGCCCTAAATGCATTTTTGAAGAAATGTGGGAGAAAATAAAAGGAAATGCTGAGAGTGGGATTTGAACCCACGCCCTTCTGGAATAGAACCCAAGCCCATGTTGGTTCATGTTATTTAAATCATTTTGTACTCAAAACTTCAGGACTTGAGTATCAGCCTTTTTCTTAAATCATTTTGTACTCAAATTTTAGAACTCGAGTGCCACCCCTATTCTTTAAATCAATCTAACAACTTGCTGGTTCTTTTAGGAAAAATGTGCATTATTTAATTCAAGCAGCAGATCCAATTGTATGCCAACATAAGACGTGCACTTCAGTCCCTCAAGGATAGTGTTGCTCAACTAAGTTCAATCAAAACCAATTTACTACCAACAATCAAGTACACAATTCAATTTAAACGCGACTAGAACTACCAAACAAAAGTTCGTCCAACTCAAACTAACTTAAGACATGAAATAAACAACAGCATTAAATTCAACAGTAAAATTGTTCACTTGAGAATCTCTATCAAACAAGCTCTAATATGCTATTTCAAACCATAACAATGTACCATCGGCTAACAATAAGCCATTAATTTGATCCATGAGGATATACAATTTGTCAATGGCGGTCCACTTAATATATCATTTCATTTCCATCTCTTGATCCATTTCTTTCTTCAACATCAACGATCCACTATTTCAATCTACAATGTCAATCACTACCATCTTCAATTGTAAAGCTAAAAGCAAGCTCAATCTCGATTGCTGCAATCGAATACCAAGGTGACTTGTGTAACCTCACATCGAATAGGCCACACACATTAAGTATTCAATGAAACGAATACTCAATTACAACTAACTCAAACTGAGAAAGAAATACCATTGTTAGTTCTAACTTCAACGGTGTTCACTCAAGTGACCTCCTCAAATAAGATAGTCGTAAAAGACTTCCCAAATTATACTCACAAGAGATCAACAAGGAATATAGCATAACAATCATTCATCGAAAGTAACTTGTTCTTAATTTTCTCTCAAAGGACTTTAACCTCCTTCAAAAACATTGGGATTTAAGCTTAATCACTCAAAACACTTTAATAATTCACACTTTATAAAACAGTGACATTAAGTAAAAATACTACAACTTCATCTACTAGGCTCAACCTTGATTCCTCCCAAAAAAACGAAGTTATATATAATCTCTTTATCTACAATTTTGTTGTTCGTCATGTTCCATGATTCAAGCTCTAGTTCATTAGGACCCCAATAGTAGGTAGCCTTTGACTACCTTCGATAAAATTGAAATACATTTCAATACACAGCTATTTTGGGGTTTTATCCAAAAGAAGATACTTGGATTGGTTATAGGACTATAAGTTCCGTGTTATCTTTCAAGAATGATTTACAATCTTAAGATGTCAGAAGGCTAAAACATGGATGATCCCAAATTTGAGTCACTCAAAAATTTAGTTAAGACGCATTGTATTGGAAATAAAACACCTCCTTGCACAAGGGTCAAAATTATTTTATTCTAAAAGGACTCATGGAAGAACAATTCCTTAGAAGCATACATTTACAATTTCAATCATTTTAAAAAATAAAACGTTAAACTAAAATAAAAATTTGAGCTGGAACACAATCTACTAAGATTTTTTGCAGAATCCTTAATGCTAAGTAACTAATCCCACAAATGTGCTATCAAAGTTGACTTCCAAAACGCTTATGACTCGATTGATTGGAACTTCCTCTTGCAAGTTCCCTAAGGGTTTGGGTCTCCTGACCAATTTGTTAGCTGGATTCAAGCCCGCATTAGTACTCCTAAGCTCTCGGTGTGTGTTAATGGTGTGCTTAACGGGTTCTTTTGTAGTGGAAGAGGGTTGAGGCAAGGGGATTCTATGTCTCCCTATTTGTTTACACTGCATATTGAAGTCTTTTCTGGCCTTTTTGATACGGCTGCTGTTGATGATCAATTTAGATGTTGATGGAGACGTAAATTGCTGAAACTGAACCATTTATTTTTTGTAGATGATGTTTTTCTCTTTCTTGAAGGGGATATGCAATCTATTTCTCTAATTAAGGATGTTTTGAGTGTGTTTTCTGGCTAGTCGGGCCTCCAGGCCAATTCGAGAAAGAGGGAGATTTTCATAACGAGAGTTTCTCAAACTAAAAAGGCTGCAATTCTGGATCTCTAGGGCTTTCAGGAGGGTATGCTGCCTGTTAAATGTTTAGGAGTGCCTATCATTTCCAAGCACATTACTGCTGATGACGTCACGCTGTTAGTGAACTCTATCACTGCTAGGGCTCAATCCTAGATACATAGATTCCTCTCCTTTGCTGGTAGGATGCAACTTGTCAAGTCTGTGTTGCAAACCATCCAAACATTCTAGACCTTTGTCTTTATTTTGCCTTAGTCTACTGTTATGCGGATTGAGCAGATTCTTAGGAGATTCCTTTGAAAAAGACCCGCCTTTACAATTGGTGGAGCTAAAGTGGCTTGGAAAGCTGTGTCTTCTAAAATTGAAAGGTGGGCTAGGCTTCCGCTGATTAAAGGAGTTCAACAAGGCATCTATGATGAAGCATATGTGGCTTTTTTTTTCCCGATAAGGAAACGCTGTGGTGCAAGTGGGTTCACTCTAATTTTATCAAGTCAAAAGGTTTTTGGGAGGTGAAGGCCCCTACTTATACTTCCTAGGCATGGAGGAAGATTTTGAATCTGAGAGCGATCATGAAAACCCTCGTGAAGTGGAGGGTTGGCAATGGCAGCCGATATATGTTTTAGTTTGATAATTGGCATCCAGTTGGGCCTCTCTACAAGTTGGTCTCAAATAGAGACATCTATGCTTCTGGAATTAGCTATGGCTGGACCATTTAGAAAGCCCTGTTGCATTTGAATGGTGTTTGGCCTTAGGTTTTGCAGGGTATGGGAAGATGGATTGGAGATCCTCTAGTTTTAAATCAAAGGGTTGCTGATAACCCGGTCTAGCTTGGCCACCTATCTAGTCAATTTTCTACTGCTGTAGCCTAGAACCTAATCTGTAGAAGAGACAAGCACCGGGATTGGGCTAACTTTATTTGGGATAAATACATTGTCCCAAGACATGTTTTCTTTCTCTGGCCTGCTATTAGGCAGCGTTTCCAAACTCAAGAGAAGCTTGCTAGACACCAACGGCTCCAAGGAGTTGTGTGTGGTTTCTATCACCATTGCCCGAACTCTTTGGACCACCTATTTTTCGGTTGTGCTGTGACCTCGATTCTGATTGCCCGATGGGCTCAAAAGTGTAACTTAGCATAGACAAATTCTTCATGGGAGGGAAATCTACAGTGGGCTATTACTAATCTGAAAGGATCTAGTCTTTTTGCTATTATTGCCCGGGTGGCTTTTGCAGCTATGTGTTACACCATATTGAGGGTTCATAATGACATTATTTTCCAAGGAAAGGCCATTATTGTTCAATCCATTTTGAATCAGACCTGTAAGGTTGTTTATGATAAGACCTGCACTCTAACTCATAGCCGAGGACCACAAAGAACCTATTTATATAACGTAGTTGGGAGCTTCCTGATGCTGTGTTTTCTTAGTCTATTCTTCTGGATCGTGTAATTTGATACTTGTTCTTTCTGGGTAGTCTTTCTCGCTTTTGTCTTTGTGCTGTGTATGACACCTTCGGGTAGTGTGTTGCTCGAGCTTGATTGCCATTTTTCTTGTATTTTGTTTGGGCCCTTGCCCTTGTTTGGGCTTCGACCTTGTTGTTGTTGTCATTTTTTGGTTAATAAATTTTATTTATTGGGAAAAAAAAGTAACTAATTCAACACACTTTGAATTGAGATAGTTCTAAAAAAAAAAAAAGTTATAGGTTTTAAGTAGAAGTACAACTCTGCAAAAGGTACTTTCTCAATTTCAATGTCATTGTAAGCCAAAATGCCCAAAAACCTTTGTCTCTACACTTGATTTATAAAACAACTAATTTCAAAAAGTCAACCTAAGTAAAAATTATCCAACACACCCTATTAAACCATTTCTCGGTTTCCCACATAATCATTTAATATGATTAATCACTCTTACTTTTACGAACAATCCTCAAATCAATCAACTATGCATCCATCAAATGTTTTTTTTACCATGGTTTAACTCAAGATAATAGATTCAAATCAACGTACAACATCTTACTAAAATAATTCATGGTTAGAGTTGGATTCAAGACTTGAAAAATGGAGATTCGAGGGTAAGTTCTCTCTTTCGCAACTTTGCTTTGGAGAGAATTTGAATTCTTTACAAGAAAATACAACTTTCTTCGATAGCCACCTCCAAAAGTCTTTCTTTTCTCTCTCTTTCCTCTCAAGAACACTAGCTATGCAAACAAAAACTGAGACATTTAAAGGCATTCTCAGCCTAAAAGAGACTTTTGTCATTTCATTCCATTTCTTACCCCACTCTAAATCCACTCATTTGAAACCATTAAGCACAATTTGGTAATTTCACTTAAAAAATATGTAAAGTAAACCATTAAGGGCATAAAGATAATTTCACCCCTAATAAGTTTTGTACAATTCTTCACCACACATCTAATAGATGTACCTCCACAAGTCAAACCCATTATGTGACCAATTACATTAGTCAATTACTGGTTAGATCTTTTCCTATCCTATAATTTTCATAATCGGACCAGAAATGCTATTATGAAACCCCAGTGAACTCTCGAGATCTATGTGACAAAAATATTATTTCATACTAGGGTTCAGGAATTACTCATCATCATTTCTATCGTTATTTAAGATTTAACAGCCAATAACATTTCTATGATTTTACTTGAAACCTGAAAATTTTATATCCTTGCAAGGTTTTCTGTTTTTCTAGAAAATTTCTCAAAATATTTTGTAAGCTAAGCACTTAGAAATATCTAAGAAAATATTGGCATTAAAGGTAGTAAAAGTCAAACTTAATCCTAAGGTTGAAGATATTACACCAGGAACCCATTGTTTCTATCCAGTGATTTAGTTAAAACAAAATCCTTTAATTTCTCCATACAAAACATTCTAATTGTATAAAATCCATTCATTCGTTGTTTACTTCACTTGAATCAAGCATGTAAAAGAGCATGGGGTGAGTGCACCCCATTTTAATGATGACAAATGGAAAACCAATTACTTTTAATTGCTTTCTTCATCACTCTCTCAAACCTCTCTTTCGACCCCGTGACCTCTTTATTATTCAATTAATTTATATTAATCACTCGCTTGGTTCAACATAATGGAAGAAAGTGAGATAAGAAGAATAGAGATATCAGTGAATAAAATAGGTAAGGAAATACTTATTACACTCTTAGCTATTGGTAACAACTACATTCTTTATTCCTATTATGATACATGAGAATAGTAATTTTACTCATGGTCCATGAAAATTGCTTCATTAGATATATTTTTATAAAATAGCTATTCTATTTTTGCAATAAGTACCCCTTTTGATTAACCAAACAAGCAGTGGGGCATTCTTAGGGAACAACTAATATTAGCAACAATTTTTTTTATTTTTGAAATAAAAAAGAAAAAAGAAAAAGCTAGTAACACGACGTTGTTTCAAGCTAATTTAATCTCAAAAAACATCTCAAATGCCACACTAGCGGATTTATAGATTTTTTTCTTGAAATATCTTATTTTGAAAATCAAATGATAACCCCATCCCGCCTTTTCAAGGTTTTCTCAAAATATCTAGACCTTTTAAAATCGTGCTTTGGATCACGATTCTAAATGGTTTTTCACTTTCAACTACTTGACACACTTGCAGTGTGCTGACACAGTGCGAAAATATTGAACTTGTGGTTTTATATTGCAAGTTTACATTTTTTTCTACTTTTCCGATTGCATTGACGTGCGTAGCACACTGAAGGGAAAAAAAAATTAAAGTCATGATTCCAAACTGCTGGTTCACTTTTTCATTTTCCCATGCAAGATTAACATATGTAATGCACTAGGAGTAACAAAATTAAACTTACGATTCCAAATCGCGTGTCTAATTTTTCCTTTATGGCTCACAATTCATCAAATGTTCCTGTAAAAACAAAAACAAGTCTAGCCATTGGATTATCTTTGCCCCCTTCATGGTTATTATCCCCATTTTTATTAGGTGGGAAAGTGTGAGGAATCCTTAAGTACAGTATTTCAATGACAATCAAATCCATCCATCTTTGCATTAAATGCACAAAAAGAAAAATCCTTCATGCAGCCGCGTAGGATAGATTTACGCCCATATAATCATCATCATCATCTCTTTTTAATCCAAAATTTCTCTCTCCTAGGCTGTTGACATGGCGAGCATGCACAATAGAATGGTGAGAGACCTTTCATCTCCTTCTTTGCGGAAGTTTCCATTTTACCATTATCACCACCGCACGTTTTTTTTTTTTTTTTTTTCAAACTCACGGTGATAGAAGTAAAAAAAAATGTAAATTCATGATTTAAAATTTCGAGTTCAATATTTTCACACAGTATCAGTGCGCTATAAATATGTCAGCAGGGTGAAAGTGAAAAAAAAAATAATTACTTATAATTGCAATTCCAATGTGAGATTTTAAAAGTTTGATTATTTTAAAAAAATCCCCAAAAATTGAGGTAGGTTTATCATTCGATTTTTGAAATAGGGTGTTTAGGGGGAAATTTCGGGATTTATAGTTGTTTTCCGGAAACGCAGACAGAAGTTCGTGATCGCGGCGCCCTTTTCCCCTCTGTAAGCCGGCCCTCTCCAATTTGTTATACCTTATGTTTTATGTTAGAGGTTTGATGTCGCTGTTTTGGTTTGAAAGTGTGTTCTTAAGTGAAACACTGTTAATGTCTCAATTTTTGGGGGTTGAATGGTTTGAGATTTTGGGGTTCGTCGTGGATGCTGGATACGCTTGAGAGAGAGCGAGAGAGAAGGAAGAGTTTTAAATTTAATCATTTGCTTACATTTTAGGATGGGTTCATTGAGATCTGAGTACTCCATAAATGCAATGGTTCGAGGTAGGTTGTTGAATAAAGTCCTTTGCTGCTCAGAATTGTAGACATGAAAGTCCAACTTGCCTCGTGTAACTTGGCGAGCTGTGTGCGACTAAATTTGATGGATTAGGTTTTTTGTTACTTTTCCTCTCTCTTTTTTAAACCTTCTGATAATCCAAACAAAGGGGATTAAGTTTCAATTTTCTTTCTTGACTTGCACTGGTGGGTGAGCAAGGTTTGCTTCTTGTTTAATGGAATGAATTTGATTATTATGGGTTAGACAGTAGACTGATAACATTCTCTATCAGGATGCGTTATGAGATAGAATGTGTGCTTTACCTTTGTTTTGAACTAAAACGGGTGAAATTGGGGTTTATTCATAAAGTAAGTACTTGAGAATGAAGTTACATTTTAAATTGAGTCCTGTTATTTTAGAAAAGTGCCCAACTTTCGAGTTTTCGTGCATTAGACTTTGTCTGGAATTCAAGTCAAAAATGCTGTTCCACTCACCAAGAACCTAATAGGTGTTCTTGTCAATTGGAAACTGATATGGCCATACCTTATGTGAGCCTTCCATGAGAAGCTTTTGCAGCAACTTGAAGAATCTGGATTCCAATATGGAAGCCACAGAAGAACCCTGGTTATCTGAGAAATGATGGCTGGCTGATTAGTTGTCCTTACAGGGCGTGCTTTAAATTAAGTTAAATCTAAAGAATGTTGCATAGCCATTAAAAATGCACTAAACTTCTGATTTAATCATGCCCTTGAAATTTAGGGAATCATGTAATTTGTGAAGTTATCTCATTATTTTTTATCTTCACTTTGCAGGAAGGACTTGATGCTCTCTTAGTTGAGACTCTGGTAGCTTAATGGAAGCCCCCGTTGTAAAAGCTGGAGAATTGGTTTCTCTGCAGGACCTGCACCCATCTTCATTGTACTTTAAGCAAGGGACTTCACTTAGAGTTACTGGAAAGTAAGACTGTTACCTTTAAAGGCTTGCTATTGACATTCTGTTTGTGATTTTAGCGTTTATGTGGATCTTTTCTCTTCTTTCCTTTTCATTTAGAGCTTGCATTACCAACACGGGATATGTGGATTTAAAAATTAACATGTATTAACATGTTTCGTCTGCATAACTAGGACTATATAAAGCGTCCAGTTTTGAACATTTAAGATATATTATTTAAATGATCTGATAATTTATCATTGATTTTTTAAATGATTGTCGCTTTCCTGTTTAGGTCATTTTGCCTTCAATACTGCAATGAGGTTTGGAAAATTTCTACTAGTTCTCAAGTGTTGCCACATTATCGACAAAATGTTACTGCTTCAGTGATTGGTCATGGTCACTGTGACACCCCATCTCTCCGATGATTGAGGGAAACAACGGGGGTCAATAACTACACGACTACCTTTCGAGATTAATAATAAGTTGAGTCAGACATCCTACTTTTTATGATTTGACTGTCATTACAAAGTCCACTCGTACCCTTTCACAGGATCGTAGGGTCGGTGAAACCACAAACACACTATATTACAACACACGCCTCCTTCGTGGACGACCACCCAACGCTTAACAGAGTTGCTAGGCGTTTAACTCGTTTAAGCGTGAGCCTCGCTTTGTTCCTCAGGCTAAGTACCCGCACCGGGTTCCCCCTTAGAGATTATTCCTGGTAGGGACCAAACAACAAGGAGTGAGTGATAAAGAAACACTCAGTAGGTCAGACAAGCAAATCCTACCAGGTTATATCCGAACAAGAGATATAACAATTCAATAATTAAGATAACGGTTTCACAAATCAATACAAACCCAACTACCGAGCCAAGTGGCATCATTGAAATTTCGAACGACTAGAAATTGTTCCGCTCACTTCTTAGGACCTGAGCCACAGTCCCCCCTTATAATGTCTTGTGGATCCACAGACGGCCTCCTCAGGCATAGATGTGCTTCTTTCGCCAAGCACGGGCCTCAACAGTTTCCGCATAAGCGGTCGTTCATCTTGGTAGTTGGCACACACAACCACAACTCCACAATGGTTTTAAAGGATCAAACAATAAACAAATGTACTTACGATGATAGAAACAAGTAGGGCCAAGAGATACAACTCATGGAGAGATCAGCCACCAAGGAGACAACAACAACATTAGGAAAGGAAAATATGTTGAACATCTCCAGCTTAAAAGTACCAGAAATTGGTCTTTAGGTGTTTTATTTTTAAAAATAAACAACTCTTTGTAGAAAACCAAGGATGTTTTGAAAACAGCAACTTTGAGTCATTGAGTTAAAAATCTTAGCTGGAATCCACAGTTTTTAGGGCTGTTTTGCTGTAAACAGGGCAAAACGGCTCTGCTTTACAAAATAGCAAAGGCTTGGGGGCTATTGCTGTGCTTTCCTATCTTAAGGTTTACCATCAGGGCTGTTTTGGTCCAATACTAGGACAAGATGACTGGTTTGTAGCAAAATAGCAGTGGCTTAATGCTGCCACTGCATTCCTGCAGCTTAACTTTTATTGGTTTAGGACTGTTTTTGCCCCAGACAACCAATAGGTTAGCAAAATAATTTTACTGTTGTGAGATTTGTACTTTAAAACAGTTGATTTTGAGAAAGGTAAACCCAACAGTGCTGGAAACTCCTCTTTTCCAGATTCTGGTGGTTTAAAACAGGGTTAACACTATTTTTGGAGCTGACAAAAGCTTTCCAGCCACCTTATCGTCAAAACAGTGACAAAAGTGTTCGGTTTTGCCTACACAGCAGTTGGACAGATTTGCTATTCTGAGCCTAGTTCTTGAAATGACAGTTTTAAAAAAACTTCCAGCAGGATTTAAGCCCCAAAACCCAAGATTTAAAGCTTTAAACAGTAGCTAAAGCATGAAAACCTCACTTTCAAAATAGTAAAAACTTTCCAGCAACTTCCCCTTTTTGGAGATGATCCAACAATTACTTTCTTTCCATTTTAATAGTGAAAGAAGTATTACACAGGCAGCACCACAGATAAAAGTCAAAACAGAAAGAAAAAGGGAAAGTGACACTACCTTAAATATGATGTTTCCTTCTCCTCCTTAGATTTCTCTTAAGACTTCTTGTCTCTCTCTCTCTCTCTCTGTTTTTTTTTTTTTTTTCTCCTCCAGCTCTGGTGCTGTCTCCAGGGCTGCTGTGCCCTTTTATAGGCAGCAAGGGAAAGAGAGAGAAAGAGATGGGCACATTTGTGTCCCATCAAAGGGACACCTCACCCTCAGCCCTAACCACAAATCCTCTTGGGTCCCCTATGAGTGACACCTGCCCCCTACCACACACACTGTCCTTATCTCAAGATAGTCAGTGAAAAAAAAAAATAATTACTTATAAATAAATATTTGCAAAACAGTCCCTGAAGTTTCTGGGTATTACCGTCACGCTAAGAATGTGAGCTTGGAGAGCTGCCGTTTGCCTTAAAGTGATTAGAACCCGTGAACGATACCTTAATATGCTTACTTGGATTTTAAGCAAACACACCCTATAGCTGATTCACTACTTGTATGCCCCGCAAGAAGTCTTATATATTGCACTTTCCACGACCATCAACGACTTGCTACTTGTGAAATGTGCAATATATGATACTTTGACTTATTCGCCTGGCTATATATTTTGTTCGTCAGGATTGTTGAGGTTCCAAATTACTCAGAGGTACCTTAAAATATAGTGCAGAACCAATTTACAAGTTCACCTTGATATCAGTGACATGGACACCTGAAAACTCATATTGTCCAGTGAACTTGGCTGCCAGTCATATACATACTTTTGGGTTGCGCCGACAGATTAAGAGTCCTCCCCAATCATGAATATCGTTTTGGCTTTATGGTATTACTCATGTATAATTTGTACAACTGCAATGATTAATATAGACTAATGACTGGAAAGAAGTCAACATCTGTAAATTATTGCAGGATACTGCATGCAATTGTCTCTTTGTTATGATGCTATGACGGGTTGGATAGATGATTGCATCATAATATATGTACTATATTATTGAGATTGTTGCTTCTCTTCTTTAATAATGAAATAGCCGTGAAAAATGCAGTGTATTTTGGTTTCCTTATCAGGCTGCAGGACTACTCTGAAGAAACAGCCATAGCCACGGTAGTTGACGGGGATTCAAATCTTAAAATCAACACCCAGAATTTGAGGGGCCTCAATATTCGAATCGGATCCCTTTACCAGTTCATTGGCGAACTTGAAGTTCAACAAGATAATGAGGTGAGACTTCGATACCATCCCTCGGACTGAACGCCAGTAACATCAGACAATTAAAGATAATCTGTGGTTTTTCATGCTCAGGCAATCTTAGATGCGCGCGTGGGGAGGAATGTGGATGGCATTGACCTCGACCTTTATCACCAGTCTCTGCAGCTGGTTAGACAGTTTCAAGCGGATCACGTGAACAATCGAACAACTTAATGCCGAGAAGACTAAGTCTGGCGATTTGGTGTGAGAACAGATATGAGGTAATCATTTGATCTTTTGTCCACTGATTTCCTCTCTTTTCTTTTCTTCTCCTCTTTTTTTATACCGTGTGATATGATAATTGTCAAAATTCTTAGTGGGTTTTTCACCTTTGGTGCTGCATAAATGGACAAATACGTAACATAAACTCTTTGGAATCAGATCAAAGTTTTCATTAGCGTTACCTGTTCCTCCCATACTTCTCTCATGATTCGTGTCATCCCTTGAATCAAACATGACGTAAATATTTTTGCCTTTGTGCTCTAATTGCAAGAACAGTTTCTAGTTGAGGGGGTCGAAAATGGGCATGTTCAGAACCGACCAATTCCTTCTTGAGAGGCCTAAAACAAGCTTCCCGAATCACGAGTCCTTTTCAAGCCCAATTGCAAATGGACTCACTGGAAAGTGGACGGGCTTGAGATGGGCCTCAAGCCCTTTTATGATAACTCCTCTAAAATAGGCTTTTCGCTGTCTAAACCAAAGGATTGAACTGGCAAGTATAAAGAGCAACTCCATCCATACATCCGGGGGGGAAAAAAAAAAAAAACATGTTTTAAATCGAAAATATTTATGTGACTTTTTTATTATTATTTGATTAAGATACCTTTCAACACGAGCATTGAAATTTCGTCGGACCCGCATTTTGGCGTGAATGGTGTGTTTTTAGGGCGTACCGAGTTTTCGGCGTGAATGGTGTGTTTTTAGGGTTGAGAAAATAACAATCTTTTTGTGCTCCTTGGCTTCCTGTGTTGCTATGCTAACCAACCAGCTGTCGGCCCTATAAAGATGATTTCTAGTATCTTCACTCCCTCGGATCTACCTGAACCTGTAGAAAGAGAAACCAACTGGCCCTCGTCCCAATTCACCCGAACCAAGAGAGAGAATATATAATTGAGTAACCCGAAAAAAGTAATTTCACTTAAATTTTATAATTTGCTTGTATAGATGGGTTTCATACATGTGATAGATAAGTCGCGTGGGACTTATTTCTATATATAAATGGTGAGATTTAGATGAAATTATCTTTTTTGAGGTGAGTAGTGTTACCCTACATAATTTGCACCAACAGGCAGTCTGCCGAGCGCAAATAAGGAGAAAGATAGTAAATGTTAAGCAAGTCAAAACTTTCGTGTTCACACTAAAACAATTCTATATATATATATATATATATATATATATATATATTACACACATTATAATAAAAATATGATAAAATTTATATAATTTTATATTATTATCTAATCAAAATATTTCTTAAAGATAAAGTAAAAGGAAAATTATAGTAATGTCTGTGTAATTTATGGTCCGTGGAAGCTTGCGGGTCGCTTTCCGATGCGCCGACCCACACGGGATTGCCCGCCGCTACGTGTTAGTCTTGCAATCAATCATGTTGGTCTCGTCACATGTTTTGAGAGGTGCAGCGAATCACATGATCGCCAACCCACGAGCTGCCTTTCCCTACGATACTCACACCTAATGGTCCGGTCCTTTGCACCCACTCCTTAGGCCTCTTAATTTATTTTTTTTGGTTCTTTTTCCTAAGCCGCTCATTCTGTTGGTCGTGATCTTACGTGTGCTCGACACGTGGACTGCAATGGTCCACAAAGTTGTGAACGAAGTTAGCATTGTGTGGACGAGAGAACGAGTGCGGTGGCTTCTTCCATAAATATGGTCTAGGCTTTTCTTGGCCTCCTGAGGCATGCTTACTTTGATTCTTTTTAGTAACCCTCGGTGACCTCCGGCAACGAAGTTTTGCTATAATCACAATAATCTTACGGAATTTGATTCCCTCCGAATTATTGTGCAGTTTGCTCAAAATTATTTATTTAATATATTTTTAAAAATTAATCATATAGATAAAAATAATACATAAAAATAGACAAGTCGATAAATTTTTATAAAATTTATAAGCATATACACTTTTATATGTTATTTTCTTCCTTATGATTAATTTGTTTAAAAAGTACATTAAATAAAAAATGAGCAAACTGCACAGTGGACGAGAGCGGAGGATTGGAGAACTTATTTCCTAATCCCATGCCTTTCCGTACGATGAGAAATCTACATAAACACACATATATATATATATATAGTTAGGATCCTCGGTCAGGTGCTAGAACAACGACCATTCAGTGGGGAAAATCTTAGGCCCGTATCAGGTTTGAGTCGCATAACTATTAGTGGGTTCCCAAACATTCTAAATGTTAATTTGAAAAGTTTAAAACTCTAATGAAAACTAAAATTAGCAATCATTCAATAATTAAGTATAATATGTATTTTTTATCCAAAATACAAATAAATTAAATTACATGTTTTTCGCACGCCTAGCACGATGTGTGAAAGTGGGATCCAACCGTATGGCAGTCCTTATCCGGTGACTTTTGTTCATATGCAAAGATATCCCCAACCCAACAAAACTTGCATTTTACGCCTATCTATATAATTGCACGCCTTTTCGGATCCTGATTCACTCCGGTCCTCCTACCGGTTTATGACGTAGCTTGTACTATTTTTTTTATTCAATGTATTTTTAAAAAAATTTAAACCGTATAGATGACAACAACATTCAAAAATACACTAGCTTATTAATTTACAAGTGATTTAAAAATGTAAGTCTCATTCATCCTTATCATAGAAAATTTAATGACTGTGTTCTAAGCTTGAATTTCGCCTGATTTGGATGGTTAGGTTTTGAATTTCTAAATCACTTGAAAATCGATAGATGAGTGTATTTTAAAATGTTTTTTCTATCTGTACGGTTTACATTTTTCAAAAAATATATTGAACGAAAAAATAATACAAATTGCACGACGAATGGGAGGGGAGGGGAGTAAGGGAGAAGATGTGCATCCCACCTTTTTCTAGTAGATGATGAAGAAGGCTTAAAAGGCACTGCAGAAGCAAACACTAAGATACAATATTACATTCGCCTGACGTTGCCGATGTCTCCTTTTAAAACCGAACATAAAATAAAAAAAAACACCTACTCACGGCTATTTCTCGAAATAAAATTAATTTTTTGACGCGTAAAAAATTGCTCTTAATATGTCTATATATGGATGGTTCAACTATTTTCTTTTATTTAAACTCATGAATTATTGAACAATAGCTTCTCTTTTAATTTACTTTTCTTTATTATTATTATTATTATTATTATTATTATTATTATTATTATTATTACCATATATATAGATAAGATTCCATATCCATTTCTCCGAATAAAAGGGCCCAACACATTCCCCCAATCATGGCTTCCTTCCACAGTAATTTCCCCCCGACAAATTCAATTAATCACGGGCGTATTGGGCATGGTTGCATGTCTTTTTCCTTGCCACTCCTATAAATAAGTATATAATTATCATGTGCGAGCATGTGACGGTAACTTTTCTATTTACCTTTTTACCTGGGGACCACGTATCGAAAAGTTAGGGACCCACAGAAATACACGCGGCTCGTGAGAATGCAATTTTTATACTGCAATTCAGAATTGTCCTCTTCGTAGGATTTTCAAAGGGGAAAAGAATAATTAATTAGTGAGGCATCCCTTTTCCCTTTGTCGGGGTCTCAGTCTCCCCCTTTATTAGACCGTCCTCACATGGGTGATTGCACCACCATATTACGTGTTTTATTTCTCTTTTTTTTTTATATAATTATTTCTCTAGAACTCTCTCTCCCTCTCTCTCTCAAGAAGCTACTCAACCTTAGTGTAATTATACTTTATCTATTTAGATGGCTTATGATAAAATTTAGCATTTATATTCGAACGATAAAAATAAATTTAAATACTATAAATTAGAGTCTAAAGTCTAAATTTAAATAATTGTGTTTAATTTATGAAAATATTTAAACAAACTGTATTTTTCTATTTTTTCCAAATTGTAATGCTACTTTGAGTAATAATTAATTTCATGTAAAAAAAGGTGTAGAACCGAGGAAAAGAACAAAGTAGAAAAAGAAGTAAGAAAATAAAGAAAAAGCAAACCAAATCAGAAAAGATGTAAAAAAAAAAGGGAAGGGAAAAGAAAAAAGAAATCAAAAGAGGTGTAACAAAAAAATGAAAATGAAAAATAAATTGGTTCTTCCCTTTCCCTTCTCTCTTTCTGGTTCTTCTCCCCTCAATCTTCTTCGTTTTTCTTTCTTTCCTTTTTTTGTCAAACAGAAAATCTAACGATGGTTTGAGGGTATGATTTTGTTTCAATTCCAAAATCGAGGTATAATCTCATTTTTGAATGATTTAATTCGAAATCAAACCAATCCAAAATCCGAGTTTTCATTTCGTTTTCGACATCCAATTCAATGGGTTTAATTCAGAATCAAAGTTTGTGAGTTTGATTTCATCAAACCCCAAATCTAGGGTTTGATTTGAAATCAAAATCCCAAATCGTAATGATGTGGTTGAGGTGTGTTGGAGGTAGACGATAATGGTGGTGTGTTGTGGTGGCGGCTGGTGATGGTGGCAGTCGCTTCATGGGTGTCGAAGGGGTTGCTGTCCCTGGGGGAGGGTTGTGGAAGAGAAATGAGCGGGGTATAGTGGGAATAATGGAAATTATGGAGGGGTGTTTTTGTCCTATGGATCCGAATTCAATCAGATCCAAAATTAGATCTGATTTGTTCAGACCCAATAAAAGTCTATTCAGATAGGCTACCAAACGGTCTTAATGGGTCATAATGAATATGAACGAATCAGATTTAGAGCTCATTGAGACTCCATCCAAACAAATGCTATTTAATAAAATGTGAAAAATAATTTATGCCTCAAATAAATCCATATAGTATTGAAATCTTATAGTAAATATTGAAGAAAGCCTTGGAAGACAACCGCCGCCCCAGTTGCCACAATTTTGAAGTCTTCAAAACAACTGATACTTCGACGTTATTCAATTGCCCCCCATTTACCGGCTGCTTCTGGATGATTTCATTACTAAACTACTTAATTATTGATTTAGTGGTTAATCAAGCAATCATAAATTATTTGTTAATATAATCGACTCCGTGATAGGAAATGATTCACAATTATTTTAAAGGTCACACTCAATTCTTCAGTCAGAGAAGGGTTAATGTTCAAAACCTGGTACTGGCCCATTAATATCTGGGTAAATTTTGTTTAGGCTTTTCAAAGATTTTACTGAACACACGTGCTTCATCGAAAAGAGTTTTTTCAATAAATAAATCAAAAAAAGGAGCTGCCTCAATGTGACCCTACTTAACAATTCTATTGATATATATATATATAAGGGTAAAAAAAAAAACTAAAATCATCCATAAGTTCCTAAGAGCACAGAAAGATATATGGAGATTTGGACAATAAATCTAGAAGTGGGAAAACATCCCCAAATTCTTGAAATAATGACTAATAACTTCTATACTATAGAGCAGTGAAATGACATTTAGGCCACATATCTACATCTTGATTTGTTTCTTTATAATTGAAAGATCACAGGACGAGTAATGAAAATTATGTCTTTTTTAAGAGGAAAAAAATCACCTCTCACTTGTTGGATTTGGAGGAGTAATGCTTGGGCGCACCCGTGTCTCGGATCCTTGGGACCTTTGGTGCTTTGGGGGAGTGTCAGGTCCTACTCGACTTATGTTTTCGGATAATTTTTGAACTGACTCTCATATTGGATTCAATTGACAAGAGGACCATTGCGCAAATCAGAGTTAAAAGGGTCATTCATGAGGTCCATTACACTGATTGTGAGTCCTTGATGATGGCTTATTTATTGGGCCCATTATACCGGTTTCGCTTAGAATTAATGGTTCGCCTTAATGGACCATCAATGTTGAGCACAACTCAACCGCTGTATAAAGGGTCTCACCTCATATTCCAAAATACACAACAGCTTGCAATCCTCTCCTTCTCCTTTTGGTTTCCTCGTGCTGCCATTTCTCTGGAGTGTTCTTGAGCTCTCGAGTTCAAGTTTGTCGGAAGATCTTCTTACTGATTCTTGCGAGCATCTGAAGGTTTGATTCAATGGATAACTTTGATTTCTACGCGTGTGAAAAATCATACTCGAAAAGAGGGTGTCATACCACAGAGAAGTACCACTGCACGTAGGCAGCAAATAATTCCTTAAGGCAAAGCCTATCTTGCCTCACCACCCAGGGCAAGAATTATTATGATCGCCATTTGATTTCTCAAACCCTATTTATTTTTGTGATTTATCAATTGATTTGCTTATGCCATTTGTTGATTTACATGCTATTTAATTGTAATCATTGAACTGTTTAGTTGTCATTATTGAACTGTTCAGTTGTATTAATTATCATTGAATTATTAAATATTTAGTTATTAAAGTGTATAATAAATGGTTTAGCTTATTCATTCAATCCCGTGTCATTAATTATGCTCTTATATTAATTATTGTTATCACTTCATCAATCGAACCATTTATTATCCGTTTGATTAAAAAAAAAAATGGCAAATATTTCCAACATCAATGATCACTATTCTAATGAAATAAAATATATGTCGAAATTAACTCAAGATTATACTATTTCTTCAAAATCGTTTTAAATTAATTTTATCTAAAAAACGAAGGTCGATTCTTTTTCTTTTTAGGATTTGGTATGATTAAATCCGGAAATGCCCTTTTGACTTTATGCATGAACAAAATGAACCTAGGCCTGCTTTGTCATAAATAGTGATTGCATAAAGTAAACAGCTCAATTAAGCCCTTCCCAAAACAGTCCTCCTTGAAACTTACATAATGAGGGTGAAAGTGGAGGGCATCATAGTAATCTTAATTAATTTATAATTTGAACTCAACGTCCGTGTTTCTATTTTTAGTAAATCAGCAATCGGCAATGTTATAAAGCAAAAGTTATAAACCTTTTAAGAAAAAAAAAATATAAATAAAGAAACATTGCCCAACTCTACTGTTACTATTACACGCAACCCCTTCTTGTGCCACGGAACCTCGTCCTCATGTTTTCTTCCACTTTGGAATTTATGAGGACTGGCCCAAACAAGAATGGATTTTGACTCTTCCCAGAGTCTTTTGTCTTGCAGAAATCTCAGCCGGGGTCGTCGGAATATCCTCAAAATCCGGTCCCTGAGGATGGTCTTCCGGTGACTCTCCAGATTCCGGCGCATTTCCGATCAGAGTTCGCGGTGAAGAAAGGTCTGAATCAGTAGTAAACTTCAAAAGAAACTCATCCATTACATAACCTTTTGTTTGTTTTCTGGAAATTTCATGTAGAGAACCGAAAAGAATGTTCCGCATCTCTTAATTTGTGTGATTTTTTGGGGTCCAAGTTGGGCAAGTTGTTCTGTGGGTTAGTCGGATTTGGTGTTTTTTAATATTCACAGGGCCCAAATCATAAGAAATATCCATGTGTTCAAAGTTTTCTTGTCTTTTCCTGAATTTTCTTAGCTACTACACGTACGGAATCTGTCTTTTCCATCCTGGGTGCGCATAATATTGATGCTTGTTTGAATCGCATGTAACAGTATAATATTGTCCGCGACGAAATGGTCTAGCTTCCTTTGCTTTTTAAACCTTTTTCTTTTCCCTTTTCTGGGCAACCAAACACATGGTCAAGAGGGATGGGTTCATAGAGAATTATAATTATAGTATACAGTACTGGAATTCCATGTAAGAGTGAACATTCTCCTTAACGTCTTTCTGATTCATATGTCTTTACATTTTCGTTTTATATTCTGAGATTCCTGTTTTCCTGAGTCGGATCACATCTATTTTGGGTCAGTTGAAGTACTATAGGAGAATTCAATAAGCTTAAGAAGCTCTTTTGTTTGGTTTCTCAGAGAGAATGGGAGTGAAAGGATAGAAACTGCCATAAAAACAGGCTTTCCATCATTCGAAGCCTCGAGAAACTTTATTTTTATTTTTATTTTTCTTGTGTCATTCCTTTCTGGAAACCAATAGACTATGTAACTATAAATAATCTGATTTCCTTGACAAGCGTTTGGATCTAACATAGAGAAGATTTTAAAAACTTATTTGGAGAAATTTGGATCACAGGGAATGGGGCATTTTTCGACCATGCTCAATGGGCTAGCAAGGTCTATTTCTATTAGGAAAGAGAGGAAATCTGGGAATTGTGATGGGAGAGAGGCTGCAGCCGCAATGGTGAAGGAAGCGAAGAAGAATGACTTGATTCTGCGCTCCTGTGGTGTTGTTAATGCCAATGGGTCAAACAATTTCACCTCGGTTTTCTCCAAGCGAGGTGAAAAGGGTGTGAACCAGGATTGCTTCATCGTGTGGGAGGTAAGCTCAGAAAATTGCAAATATCATAGATTCATCTCCCTTAACTGCCACATATAGCAATTTTACAAACAGCGATTACTGATGATATGTTTTGTAATTTTTAAAAAAAATGGAGCATTGTTGTTTACGGAAAGATGTTCCCTTTCAAATGTGTAAAAGAGATGAGATTTTGGTTTAACGGCGTTGAATGAGTTGTTTGTTTTTTTGGATGGTAGGAATTCGGATGCCAAGAGGATATCATATTTTGTGGGGTTTTTGATGGGCACGGTCCATGGGGACATTATGTGGCAAAGAAGGTCAGAGAATCAATGCCGTCATCTTTGCTCTGCAACTGGCAGGAAGCTATTTCTCAAACTTCAGCTCACCCCAATCTCAGTTTGGAATCTGATAAAAAGCCCCACACCTTTGATATCTGGGAGAGTTCCTACTTAAAGACTTGCGCCGCCATTGATCAGGAGCTTGAGCAGGACCATGGAATCGATTCATTCTGCAGCGGTACCACTGGTCTGACAATTGTCAAACAGGTGACTACAATGTGATTTTTAAAGGTATCACTAGCTCATTCTGTAATTTGTTTGTGAAAATCAGTCCGTTGATGTTTACGGATTGAGGCTGAATGGCTCATTGAGTCTTAACTAAGTAGCATCACTTCAGGAAGTCGCTTTTTTCACTTATTTGTTTTGATGTTTCACCTTTGCTACTTCGATTCTATATGATGTTTAGTTTTTGTAGGTTAGGGTTCAGAGGTTGAGATTGTCCTTTTTTATGCTAAGACCATATATCTCTCGGATCTTAACTGAAGAGACACATTGTCGGATTTAAGTGCCCTATGCACGTTACTATGTGGGTTCTTTCTTCATATGCTATAAGTCCGTGCGGTTCATTAAAGAGCTTGAATTGTTAGGGTGAACTCATCATCGCGGCAAACATTGGCGACTCTCGTGCTGTGCTAGCCACCACTTCTGATGATGGCGGCCTAGTACCAGTTCAGCTCACTGTTGATTTCAAGCCCAATCTGCCTCGTTAGTCTCTCTCTCCCTCTCTCCTCTTTATGTGGTTGTGTAGGTTTTTACGCGTGTTCCTTTTTATTTGTAGAGGAGTCTGAGCGAATAACTCAGTGTGGAGGACGAGTATTCTGTTTACAGGATGAGCCAGGGGTGCACCGAGTCTGGCAACCTAATGGGGAAACCCCGGGCCTGGCGATGTCTAGAGCATTCGGGGACTACTGTGTGAAAGAGTTTGGACTAATCTCTGAACCTGAGGTGACACAATGGAACTTAACTACTAAGGACCAATTCATTGTACTGGCAACCGATGGGGTATGTAATCCCATTCATGTTTTCTCAGTGAGCTAGTCAAATACTACACCAAATGCATTCATTCATACATGCTAAATCAACATTCTACTACATGCACTAACATATATCTCTCTCTATATGGTTTTATGTTCGCTTGTCTTTAGGTATGGGATGTGATCTCCAATGAGGAAGCCATTGTAATTGTGTCATCAGCACCGGACCGTGCAAAGTCCGCTAAGCGTCTAGTCGAGCGTGCTGTTCGTGCATGGCGACACAAGAGACGAGGTATCGCAGTGGATGATGTTTCAGCCATTTGTATGTTCTTCGACGCTTCCTCAGCATCTCAGCAATTTCACCCTGTTGCTGGGAAGATTCAGCCATGAAAAGAGAGCATGGTAACTGCTCCTTTTTTCTTCATCGCTCTCCTTTTCATTAACGCTGAATTAGTTTTGTTATAATGTAGTCTATGTTCCATTTTAAGCCCATATCATCCCCTGCTTTTGCCAGTTACCCTTTTGTTCGTTGAGTTTCTGGCTTAAAAGCTGGGTTTGCTCACAGATGATGCAATTCTCGTATGGAGTTTAAAAAAAGAAAAAAGTACACGTATTAAAGGGAACCCACTAACATTTCCAAATTTCTAGGCTATATGACTTTACATCCATTTACATAATTGGTCCTCGTCTTCATCTCCTTTGCCAGGATTTACCCTGGCGTCGAAATTGGAATTTTCTCAAGCTGATCGTTATAAAACTCTGCTCCACTGGACCTGGATTCTCTTAAGTTCACATCTGTCAAGTTCTTCTTGTATTCAATGTTCATGAACTTTTCAACAATGTTAACCGCATGGAAAAAAAATGTATATACAAATACATAAGTATGTTATTTTTCATGAGATTTGAAAATAAATAACCTATTTATCCTAGGTCTTGAGCATTTTGAATATTTTTAATATTTTTTTTAAAAATTTAGTTCTCATAAATATCGATGCTTAGGTTGACACTAAATTAACTGTTTGAATTAGTGCACCAGTATTCTAACTATAAATTACTAACCAATTGAAAATGGTATGGGTATCGACCTCTCAAATGTGAAAGGGGCCATTTTTAGACGTGTAACGATGAGATTCAGTTACTTGTAAAAGATCGATAATTATAGCAAAACCCTTAACCGATATGAGTCTAAAGATGTCATTTTCTTGACGCAAATTAATACTGAAATAATTTTTAAAACTTTATGACTCGTTTAGTGACGCAAATAATTTTTAAAACTTTATGACTCGTTTAGTGACGCAAATTAATACTGAAATAATTTTTAAAACTAAATTTTAAGGGGAAAAAAAAAGGGGGTAGAGACAGGGATAAATGAAACGAGAGTTTTATTAACAAAGAGAGTAAAAAGTAGTTTGTTTAGGTTCCCACATCGGAAACTGCATAGGCTTGGTTTACTGAGGTGGCCATATGATAGGGGCGGATGGGGAACACGAAAGGTTAACTCGTCCCGGTGGGGGCGAGTGGCGACTCGGTCATGATCGCTGAGTGAAGGCGAGTCGTGCCGACACCCGAACAATGAACCCACCTGTCACGAAGGCGAGTGAGTTCGCCCTACTGTCGGCAACTCGCTCGTCAATTTTTGGAACCCCATCCCCTCGGTGGGGTTCACTTAATCCGAAAGTTAATTTGAGCGGAAATGGATGTGAAAGCACAATCTATGTAGACTTGACATTGAAAGGGTTAGGGTTTGTTATTCTTAATTCAATTTTGTGTGGATGTCATGTCTTATTCAATTTGAGTTAGTGCGGGGGTGGAGGAGGTTCTCGTAATAAGATAAAATATTAAGATGAGGTTCTCGGAACAAAATAAAAGGAGAAAAAAAAAAACATGATGGACCGGTTAATTTATATATAATTTGCCTCAACACTTCTCTTATTTTGTAAATTTGAACGATTTAATCTTATTTGAGTTTTTCAACGTTTAAATGAATGGTGAGCACTAACTTAAATTGCATATAAATTGATTCTCGTATTTATTTATACTCTTTTAATTCATACGGTTAAAAATTTCAGATCGAAATTCATATGTGTCCTCATATGAGGGGCAATATATGCTCCTTTTCCCTCAAAATAAAATATTATTTTGTTTTAAGGGTTTATTTTTTTTAACATTATTTTAATGTGGATCACAAATATATGGACCAACTTATTAAAAAGGTCCAGACAAATTCAACTTATGGGCTTTAAGTGTAAAATTGTAGGACCTTTCATAATTCTTTCGAAGCAAATTTTTAGAATTTTTAGGGGGGCTACTTAAAAAAAAAAAAAAAAAAACTACTGGGCAGAATTTTGAAATTGAAGGAGGGGGGAATTACATACCCTTGCCTCATTTGAGCTTGGTCCCTGTCTGTACGGCAAAAAACTTCAACCCGATAGTATATTATTCAAATTTCTTGAGTTTTCGTTGTTTAAATGAAAAGTTGTACTACTATAATTGAAATGGAATTTGCTAAGGTTTCATATTTTTTTTCCCGTACTCTTTCCATCTATATCAGTACCAAGCTTAGAAATCGCGTTTTTGGTTAGTTTTTTTCAAAAGTTTGCATAGTTGGCAGCGCCAAGACTTGGTGATGGTCTAATCCTCATCTATTTATTTATGAATCCGACTACTAACTTTATTTTACATATATATTAACACGGCTGGCCCAAAAAAAAAAAAAAAAAGAATTCTTTTGATCAATGCTTTTATAAAAGATTTATTCAAAAAAATTTAAAAGTCGCGTGACATAGAAAAAAAATGCAAATCATTTATAATTGTCTCCAAGACATTAATTAGAATTTTCTTTAATAATTTTATTAATTTGCCGTATGCTTCAATTCTCAGAATGAAAAGATTCAATCATATTGTTGAACTGTTACCTTTAGAGATACATATTTCATTTGAACTGTTCACGCCAACAAGCTATTAGGGTTTAACTGATTGCTTAAAGCATTACGCCTTAATTATTGAATTTAGAATATTTATATCGTAGCCTCCGGTCAGTATATATTGTATATATTTAGGATTTTAAGGTTAATGGATTTTAACATATAAAGCCCGTTCAGCCCGCCCATATTTATGTAGCATATACGTATAAAATACCCTCAACACAAGCAACAAAAGTATCATAACAAGTTGTTGCTATTAGTTTACCCAGGGATATGAAATTTAAATATGTTTTAATTGAAAGAACACAAAATAAAATAATTACATTTTAATAATGATGTTATTTTGTGAAGAACAAGAAGAAAAAGGCAACCTTTTTTTTTTCTCTGGTTAATTAAAATGAAAAAAAGGTGAAGAAGTGACCTTGATGGTTGTGAAGAATCCAAGTGACTTTACATACTTTGTCAATTTTTTTATGATTTAAGCTTATTAGAAGTCATAAAGTTTCCTAGATTCTTATTTTATTTTTTATTCCTTATTCTAAGGGAACACGTGTATAAATAAATAAATATATATATATATATATATAGACTGTCTAAAATATGTTTTTTTTGGGAGGAGAGGAGCCCAACTAAAGATTTTTCAACAAGGGAAATATATGATTCAATGTATAGAAGGAGTGGAAGGCAAAGTAGGAGTGGAAGGCAAAGTAGTCCTCAAAAAAAAAAAAGAAAAAAAAAAGAAGAAGAAAAACTTAAAATATAGGGAAAAAAGTGTTAGCAAAGAAAGTTTGTATTCACAACCTTTTGAATTCTTTCCCTTACAATCTTTAGAATTTTGGAAGGATTTTATGCTATTAATAAATACCTAAGTTTTTTTTTTGTCAAGAGAAGGAAAAAAGAAAAATAGGATAAGAATGAGTTGAACGCATGGCTTCGTAAGGATAAGTATCTTATCAATCTGACTGTCTTGTTTTTCTAATAAATAAGTTAGATTACAGATGAAGAAACTTCACTAATTGTCCTTTACATTTTAGATAAATCTAAGTATCTTCTATGAAATTTTAATTATTATATTTTTACTCTATTAAATTTAAATCTGCGATCAATTATCATTGATGATTTTAGCCTGACTCCCCTCAGATTAGTGAATTAGATTATCGTAGCATATAATTTTCTCCCTATCCGGCAATGTTATGGTACAAAGCACGAGTAACTGTGGGTGGACCCATATGGGTCTCCAAATTTATAATGAGGCTGCTGCGCATACCAGACCAGCGTAGCCCGCCTTGGACTCGTGCCATGGCCGCATTCAAACCTTCCGCCCGGCTACCGCAACAATTTGCCCTATCTTTAGTTAACAAATAAAATAGAGTGAGAATTGATAATCATTGTGAGAGGAGAATATGAATTTGATCTTATATAATTTAAGTAAGTTCATTCTTAAAGCAATATAATTTTATTAAAAATTATAAATGAATAGAAATTAATTTTAGCTAGACTAGGACGTTTTTGGGTTGGACTCACACAAACCGCTGAAAGTCGGACTCATATTCTCTTTTTTTATAATTTTTATATATAAATAAAATATGAATCATGAGAAAGTAGCGTAGAGGCAAGCTCAGGATTTTTGGTAAGATGAGCAAAAACTAAATGAGGTCACATATGTAAAATATGGAAGAACACTTATTATATATATATATATTATATGATTGGGGATCGTGGTGTCCAAATACATGAAAGATCCAACTAATTTCTAAGCAGAATTAGAACAGCCTTCACCCCAGCAAGGTGGGTAAATCCCAAGATATTAAAAGCCAATGGCAGGAGGACTCGAAATTGACTCCCAAACCTACTCAACCAACTCTGGAGGGGCATACTATATCATAGTTCTTAAAATTTATACAGTCTAACACCACAAAAACGATCTGTGATACAATGAAGCATATATAGTCTTTCTTGACGATGCTTCATATTTTGAAAATAACACATAACAGCCTAAATGTCGATGTGGTTAATAGGAGAAAAACCTAGGTGGTATGGTGACTTCATCACACTGCCATTCAAATCTTAGCAACTCGACGCCATAAGAAAAATGAAAGATAATTTATGACAGATTACACCATATTTTTATGAAATGATACATTTTTATTGCTTGTGCGGTGCTACCATCCCAACTAAGTTTTTTTCAATTTTTGAAAAGTCATAATTATTATTTCAAAATAAAATGTTTTGCAGAGTTTGGTAGGATTAGTTGTGTGGAGATGACATGGGCAAAGTCAATTCATTTCTAGAGAAACATTAGAAAAAATAAAAAGCTATACCGAAAAAACTACAAAAATTTAAAGTTCACAGTACCCTAGAAATAACTATTTTTTAAGTTCCATGAGTAAAATAGGTAAGTCAAACCTATTATACCCGTGACAATTTAAAATAATATTGATTATTCTTTCTCTTGGTCCATCAAAATACCCATTTTACTGTAACTTTATATGTTTGTTCTAAACATGGTTACAAATTTATAAGAATGGGGATGATTTTTTTGCTGCCTTATAATGGCTTGACCATCCTCATCTCTAATCAATCGCCAAATCAATTTACCTAATGATTGTTGGCGTTGCTTTTCATCCCCTCAAGGGAAGTTGACCTTTATTGGCACCGCTTTTCTACGCTCCGAGGTAAATTAATCATTCCAACGAACATTTATAAAATTTCACCTACAATTTCACCTTCAGACTCTCGTTGACTAAGTCAATGAAAAGTCATTTCTTTTCCAGGCCTATGGCTCAATTTCTAAAGGGATACCTTATCATTTTGAGTTTTTTAGCCCACTTTTATGGGCCTTTAGCCCAATCCTCAAAGGAATTTTCTTTTTGGGCCCTTAGCCCATTTTCTTCTGAGCTTACGACTCATTTCCTTCGAGGATGCTTTTTTGGGCCTATGGCCTATGAGGTTCTACCCTTTCCCTTCCTCATTAATAAGGAAGGCATCTATAACTGTGGGAGGCCCCTCCATGTTGTTGTAGCCTCCCTCCTTAAGAGGAAGGATGTTATGGGGCCCAAGGCCAAAAAGGGGATACCTAGTTTGCATTCCTCTCATTCTCTTCTCTCATATATAATCAAAATGGTAGAGCGAGTGGTTGGAGAGAAAGGGAAAAACAATAGAGAGAGAAAACAAAGAGCAAAAAATACTAGTTCTACATTTTCTCATAATATGTATGGATAGTTGTACAAATTTGACTAAATCAAAAAAAAAAACAAGAATAAGAATGCCGTTGTTTAGTTTTTTTTCCCTCAACATTATAATGATCTAACTTTAAATATAATAATGGAATTTATACTACTAATCAACTATCAGGGCAAAGCCCTAGGCTTGAAACTTGTTGAACATGAAAATACTAAAAGAATTAAAAGTTGTATTAGTAAGGCAAGCGAGTAAAACTTTTGTGGTCAGTCACCACCATGAGATTTATGGTGATGACCAATCACAAAATGCCACATCAGCCTTTTGTCTACTCCGCTCCTTCCTCTAATTAACATCATTACATGTATCCTTTTCTCTCTCTTTTTATTTTTCTAAAATTGGGTAACTTTTGAGTCTTAGATATATTATAAAAAATAAAATTTATTTCTTCTCCTCATTTTCACCTATTTTGCTTTTAATCTTATCTCTCTTTTTAGTGTCCTTGTCGGTCTTTATAATTTATTTTAAAACATTTAATTTTTTAATTCAAGAAAATAAATTGAATATTTAATGTTAAAATTAAAAAAATACAATATTCTTGAAAAAAATTGAATAAATCAATGGACATGCATTTGGCCAAATTACAATATTCTTAGAGATTAAACATTTGTCCAATTTCTGAACAAATACCTAATTTCAATAACATTTTAATTTTTTTATAAGATGTCCAACACTCAAAAGTAATCAAATTTTCAATAAATGAGGGAGAAAAAACGTGCAAGTAATGGTGTTAGTTAGAAAAGAGAATGAGTTGAGAAAAAGGTTGTTGTGGCATTCTGTGATTGGTCATCACCATAAATCTCAAAACGGTAACCGAGAATATAAGTTTTTCTCAAGGTTCATTTAGTTCATGGAATCTTGCATTCCCACCTGGCATCATGTTTCCTAGAATGTGATGCCTGGGAATACGATGCCCCGAACGAGACATTCTTTCGTTTGATATACTTAGTCAAATTTCCGGAAATGTGATATTATGCTATTTGATATAACAATTAGATCCATGGAATGTTAAAGTTTTCTATTAATATCGTTTTATATAAAAAAAATATAATATTCATAACATAAAATATAACAAATTATTTACATGATAAAAAAAATTTATTCTAAAGTTAGGACTAAAATTAAAATTTTGCCTATTTTTTAATTTTAAAGGATGAAGTACTGAATTCAAACATTTACTAACTAAAAATAGAATTTATATAACATAATAATGAATTTCTAAAAATAGTATTATCAACTCTTTATTATGAATAATATTTATTTAGCAGCAATATTATTATTATTATTATTTTAAAATTATATGAGCTATGTACTTAATTAAAATTTTTTTCAATCTATTCATTTATAAAGACAACTTTGATATTCTATTTTATGTGGACACTTAAGCTTATTTGGAATTTTATATTCCCACCTCTTAACTCATGAATGTTAAGTTTTAACATTTTAAGGATCTCAAATTAGGAAGCAATACTAAATGTTAAAATATAATATTTTAAATCAAATTTTAATTAGATTTCACGAAACAAAAAAAACTCTTAACCTACAACTTGACCTATTTGTTATATAACCTAATCCGATCCGCAGTGTATAATTGTCACTTCAAGACGGAGGCAAGGGTTCTCCGGAAATGTTCACAAAACAAAAGAGAGACATATATTCTATAAAAAGAAAAAAGCAAAAAGACATGGTACGTGTTTGGTGGGTAGATTATCTTAATGATTTCCAAACAAGTCCAGCCACGTGGCGATCATCCGGCAACAAACTACAGAACCCATGAATTCTCTCACTGTAGCGGATCAGACTTCGACAAGTGGACTCCCGAACGAATATTCAACTCTATTTAATTAAGTGCTCTCGAATCCGCAATGCCGCGCCGCTTTTACAGCACTTCACGCAATGATAACTACACGGCTGCTTATCCACTTATCATTATAAGCAAATTGACTTATCAATTAGGTGACAGCTAACATTCATCATTTTAACATAATAAATATCGTATTTCTTTGATTAGCAGATCAAAAAGTTAGAGACCTAAACAAAATAGACTAACGATTTGATCAGTCGTTCATAAAAAAAATAATAATAATGTGCGCTCTTAGGTTTGAGAAATATTAGCTTAGAAATTAATTTCAAGAGTGAGGCATCTGAAACACTTATATACTTTTTAAGTATATAATAAAATTTAAAATTAAAAGTGAAGTGTACTTGAGTTACTCATAAATATAAATAAAATAAATTTAAAAAATTAATTTTTAGAGTAAAATAATCTGAACCCCTTATCTAATTAGAGTGAGAAATAATTTATTTTGTTAAGATGCTTATTAATATAAATTCAGTAGTGAGTAAATAAGTGGAGGGGATTAATTAGAACGTAAAGAATCCAATTCCTTTATATATATAGTGGTGGAGTGGGTCTAAGAAATACGGAGTCTACTGCAAAACGGATCGAAGACAGCGAGACCGAGTCCCTCTCTCTCTCTCTCTCTCTCTCTCTCTCTCTCTCTCATCTTTATCTCTCTTTTCGAGCAGCCTTTCTTCTCAAGCTTTTCTCACGTTCCTGGGTTTTACTGAAACCCTAGAATTTCTCGGGGCGAGTGCGGGGGGCTCTGGCTACTCAGGGCGGCTTTATTTTTTGATGCTCGTTCGGATTAATTGAAGGTTCGGGCTTGGAATTCGAGAGGAAATGACGTCCTTGAGTAGAGAATTGGTGTTTCTCATACTCCAGTTCCTGGAGGAGGAGAAGTTTAAGGAGTCCGTGCACAGGTGAGATTTCTCTCTTCTCTCTTCTCTGTTCTTTGTTCCTCCTCTGTCTTCCTTGCCTCTGTCTTTGTATGGTTGCTCGGAAAATATATGATAGGAAAAGGAAAAAAAGAAAAAAGAAAAAGAAAGGAGGAGTCCCAGTCTGGCGTTTTATGATTACAGTAAGGATAATAATGAAGATAACAGGGACACAACTACCTCAAGTCAGATGAGTAGTTAGTTATATTCGTGTCGTTTTGTTTGTTTGAGTCTTAAACACCCATGACTAGAAATTAGATTGTTCATTGAAAATATTTCTCATGTTTTCTTTTGTAATTTATGCTTGCTTGATTTAGATAGCTCATTAGGGTTTGTTTCCGTGACCTGGATTATAGACAATGGGAAATCTAAGATTTATACTCGCGTGTATTTTATTCATTTTTTGGCCGTTAGATGGAGTTATCTTGGTTAATAATCAGCATCATTTAATTGGGGTTTTCTATAAAAAAATAATATTATGAGTTCATATATTTATTTGTCGTAGGCTTGAGCAAGAATCTGGGTTTTTCTTCAACATGAAGTACTTCGAAGAGAAAGTGCATGCAGGAGAATGGGAGGAAGTGGAGAAGTACTTGTCTGGGTTCACCAAGGTGGATGACAATAGATACTCCATGAAGATCTTTTTTGAAATCAGGAAGCAGAAGTATCTTGAAGCGCTGGATAGGTATATTCACCATTATATATATTCTGCAATTATTATTCTCAGTGTATCCATGGAGCTTGCAGTATTTGCTCATTTGGGTTTTCCCTATGATGTTAGGCAAGACAAGGCAAAGGCTGTTGACATATTAGTGAATGATCTGAAAGTGTTCTCAACGTTCAATGAGGAATTGTATAAAGAAATTACTCAGCTTTTGACTCTTGCCAATTTCAGGTACTGTCGTCACTAATTTAAATATTGCTGACCAGTATATATATAGAGCATGCTCAAGATCATTAAATAGACATGACATTATTTTTTTTTAATTGGAAAGATCTAAATGGTAAAGATAGTAATGATTTGAATCTTCCTATGATTGGCAAAGGAGAAACTAATGAACCAGTTACATTTGCTTTTTGTTGGTTCCATCTTAATTTAAGTTTTGCTAGATATAATGTAAATGAAGCATTTGATGGATTTGTTCTAGTCTTATGTTACTTATCAAATTTAATAATTGCAGTTAATCTATGCCCTTATTTCCATGACAGGGAAAATGATCAGCTATCGAAGTATGGAGACACCAAAACAGCTCGTGGGATAATGTTGATAGAGCTAAAAAAATTAATAGAGGCAAATCCCCTTTTCCGTGACAAACTTGTTTTTCCTACTTTTAAGACGTCAAGATTGCGGACTCTTATAAATCAAAGGTAAAGTTGGAGTGAGTAAGAAATATTTTGACTCCTTCTTTCTGTTCAATTCATCTCTTTTAACCACATAGCTACGGTTATGGTTTTCCACAATAGACAAGGTGTATTTTGCTTATTTTTTGAGTAACATATCCAGAAATCTCTGTTGATTCCTTCCCAACACCCATTCGGACACAAGTAGTCAATTTTAAAAGAACCTTTGCTCGGCACCTGTTCCACTATAGTCCCAAATAAAACTCTCAGATTATTGTTGTTATATGACTTCCCCTCCCCCCCCTCCTTCCCCTTCCTCTTTTGATCTTTTGGTGGGAGAGGAGAGCTGCATCGCTAATGTTTCAAACTGTCCCAGTTACACTTATTTTCAATAAATTGTCCTCTTGTTACAATCATCCTAAATCTCTTGTTTGTAAATTTGGAAAATCTAATTGACTTCTTTAGTCCTGGCATGAACATTCTGCCACCAATGCCCCTTGGTCCATGTAGTTGATTATATTTCAAACTAAAAGTCTGGGAGTGTTTTTCTCGGTGTATCTAACTTGGACAATAAATTCTATGGAGGTGTCCATTTGATATGAGATTGTATTTATTTTGAAGTAATCAATGTCCTTACATAAGTGCATTAGTATACAAGTATATTAATTTGTTTTGTTCTAGACTTTAAGATAAAGTTTGTGGTGAATACAGTTTGAATTGGCAGCACCAACTCTGCAAGAATCCAAGACCAAATCCAGATATCAAAACATTATTCAATGACCACAGTTGTACGCCTCCAAATGGAGCTCTAGGTGCTGCGCCTGTCAATCTTCCAGTTGCCGCTGTTGCAAAGCCTACTGTTTATACATCACTTGGAGGACATGGTGTATGATATTCAACTTGGAAGTTTTGATGTTTCCTCTACTATTGTTCGCAATTAAGGATTATTACTGATGAATATATTATGTTCATTCATTTATTGTATAGCCTTTTCCACCAGCTGCACCTGCAGCTAATGCTAATGCTTTAGCTGGCTGGATGGCAAATGCTGCTGTTTCTTCATCGGTTCAAGCAGCTGTAGTTACTGCATCATCAATACCTGTTGCACCAAATCAAGGTCAGAAATCTACTTCAGTTGGAATTGGCAGTATGGTGCTTCATATTTCTTTCGATGAACAATAACAGTTAGCAAGGGGAGAAAATAAGAGAAAAGGAAAATGTTGATGCATACTTTCTTTTGTTTTCTAGTTTTCCTTCGAGCTTACTGGCCCTCCTCTCTGACCAAATTCTCTCTCTAGGGCTGGTAGGTGGGTGAGGTTATACTTATAAATTCTTTACCTTTGGTGTTGGCATTTTTTCCCCATATAGGAGGCAGCATATTCTTTAGAGATTATTTATTTATTTAGTTATTGGGAATTGTTTAGAGCTGCTTGTTTGATTTACTGCTGTTGTCTAAAAGTAGCATCTTTTTTTTTTTTTTTTTTACCTTGTTCCTTGGCAATAGTATCAATCTTAAAGCATCCGAGACCTCCACCGACTACTCTAGGTGCAGTTGATTATCAGAATCCAGATCATGAACAACTGATGAAACGGCTGCGGCCTGCACAGTCCATTGAGGAGGTAATCTTGTATATTCACAGTTTCACGTGTTCTATTCTAGGTTATTCATCAATTCTATGATACTACATTTTATTTTTTTATTTTTAATGTTTATCTTACCTACATGATTCGTGCTGTTGTCATTGCACTCTCCTCTTTTTGTGCACATGGGGGGATGCTATTGGTTATCATAATTATATAGGTTACATATCCAATGTCTCGTCAGCACGCATCTTGGTCGCTGGAGGACCTGTCAAGAACTGTAGCTTTCACCTTGCATCAAGGATCCACAGTCACAAGCATGGATTTTCATCCTTCTCACCACACATTGCTTCTTGGTATGCAACCATGGGCTGAGCTTTCTCGTATTTTACAAGTTCATTGATGTGTTTCAAGAAATAAGTGCATCACGTAGTTTCTCTTCTCTTTTGTCTTTCTAATCTCTGACTTAAAAGTGTCCTTTGAGCAGTTGGGTCTACAAACGGTGAAGTTACAGTTTGGGAGATAGGCTTGCGAGAGAGGTTGGTCTCAAAGCCATTTAAGATTTGGGATATGACAGCTTGCTCCATGACTTTTCAGGTTCGTACGCCATCTTTTTGTGGTAGTAAATATGACGTACTTTCTAAAACATTGTTTAGTTGTTTCCACTCCTTATGGTGATGCTATGTATGTTGAGTAGGGGCTATGTGAGTGTTATTTGGATTTTAGTTTCTGGTGTAAACTTTGGAACTATCAATGCCTGAAATTTTGACAAAGCTGATGGTTTTGGTTAGCTGCATATGTGATGTTAAAAAAAATTCTGGAGTCACTGGTTTTATTGGAGTAATCTTAGCATTGATGGTTTATTACAGGCTGCTGTTCCCAAAGATGCACCAATATCTGTCAAGCGTGTTGCATGGAGTCCAGATGGAAATTTTGTAGGTAGGTATAGCCAAAGGGTATAACATTTGAAAAGTCTCAGCCATTATTTGTTAATTCTTTTATGCTGCAGGGGCTGCACTTAGCAAACATTTGGTTCAATTGTACACTTATCCTGGGTCCAATGATCTACGACAACATTTGGAGGTGTGTTGGAGATTTCGCTGCTTGTGTAGAGATGCCATATTTTTGACAACGATGTTACTTGAGTTTCTTTGTCTTGCAGATCGATGCTCACACTGGTGGAGTGAATGATTTAGCTTTTGCTCATCCAAACAAACAACTATGTCTAGTAACTTGCGGGGATGATAAGTTGATAAAGGTGAGATAAATATAATGCAGGCTTAAGCACATAAAGGCCAGCAAAGTCGTATGGAGTGTTCAACGTGACCACCTATCTTTCAATTGAGTCAATTGCTTGACCAAACTTTTACTTGGTGGAATTTATGTAACATATTTTGTCTGGTGGAATTTATTTAACATATTTTGACTGGTTTTAATTTATGTGTCATATGAATTCAAAAACCAGTCAATTTGTTAAAAAAAAAAAAAAGGGGAAAAAGGGGTAGAAGGAGAATGAAGGTGAGTGTAGAGGGAGAGGGGTTTTTGGGGTGTTTGGGGGGGGGGGGGGGGAGGTGGGGAAATTATTAAGGATCCTACTGTTCCTTCTCTCCTATTCTTTCTCAAGAATATCATTATACTACTTTGCTTATAGGAGGGAATAGTTATAAAGTGACCCCTTCAATTTGGACATCTTTAAAAAACCTAGTATTCAAGGTATCATTTTGCTTCTCAATTCCTCAGAAATAACATACCTATCAAACCCTGTTCCATCAATATTTGGCCAATATGTACGGCCAACTTGCTCAGAAGAGAATGCTGCTTAAAATCCCTTTACACTGCTGATCCATCACAGCTGCTTTCTTTAGCAATTGGGCACCTTATCATGCCTGCTTTTGATGGTGGATACGAAAGTCCTTTTCCTATTTTGACATCACCTCCAGCCCTCTTCCTCCTTTTACATCAATTAAGTAGTGAGATCTGACTCGATCAACTTCACTTGCCATTAGAGATTCAAATAGTCTAAATGGTGGGAGTGAAACAGGTGTGGGATTTAACAGGACGGAAACTATACAACTTTGAAGGCCATGAAGCACCTGTCTACTCTATATGTCCCCATCACAAGGAAAACATCCAGGTACTATGGCTAAGAGATGCGGTTTTATTTCTCGCTTTACCTGCACGCTTGCTACTTGCACATATTTTACATATTATTTTAATGAATATCAATGAACACTTGTGTATTCTAAATGTCTGTTGATATCTGTTGGTTATTTTGTTCCCTAGCTTCTGGAGGAAATCTTTTGTAGTTTTTAATTATCCCAAGTGATCTGGGATAACTTTTGAGTGGTCGGACACCTTCCATTGTAATTATCTTGTATGAGGGAAAACAAATTGTTGCATAAGTTTATTAAGATTTTTTCCCCACACTATTTTCATTTGTGTGTGTTTGTTTGTCTGCGTGATCAAATTACCTTGAAGTAATATTAGAAATAATTTTTTTCTTCATAATAACTAATCAGAGATTGTTATTTGCATTTTAGTCTATTGGTTGTAACTTGTAAATATATGCTGTGTTGTTCAGACACTTTAATGTCAGTTCACATTGGTAAAAATAAAAATAATAATGATATACAACTTTATCGTCTGTTCACCCTAGGAATGATGGCTAACCCTCTTTTGATATTTTCCGTCTTTAGCTTTGGGGCAGGATTTTCAGAACTATTAATTAGATTTTATTATTGGATTCGAGAAACAAATTGGCACATATTGATGGATCTGTTCGTAAAAAAAAGTCATCATTCTGACTAATAAGCTCCTTTTGTAAAAGGCCTTATATTCCATGACATTTTTTCTGAAAGAAGGATGGCAATCTTAATTTAAGTTGGGCAACTTTGTGCAGTTCATATTTGCAACAGCTATTGATGGGAAAATCAAGGCCTGGCTGTATGACAATTTGGGTTCTAGAGTTGACTATGATGCTCCTGGACAGTGTTGTACTACAATGCTTTACAGCGCTGATGGAAGCAGGTAATTTCGATGAAATTGAACATGCTAATTTGTTGCCATTGTGACTTATGCTATTTGCATGTATTTTTAAATGCATGTGGCTTATAAAAAAAAATATGATATTGTGTTTTGAATTTCATGACCTGACCTGACAAATTGTGGAAAAACCTTGGGAATCTTCAAGGGCAAACCCTGTGGACCTAATCCATTCTCTAATTGGGTTTGATTTTTAATTATCAGTGGCAGTTGTGCACAGTGCCATTCAGTTACTCTGATTGCCAGTTCTGTCCATCTTCTAAAGAATTAAGTTTGTATGGTGCGTGATTGAGTGCAGGCCAAAGGCCAAATGATGAAGGGCAAATGCGCACCAAAAATTAATTCTGTTATAATGCAGATGCTACAGTACGTAAAGCCTTTTATATGAAATAAAAGATATCCTATTAAAAGATATTGACCTAATATAATAACTACAAGTTAAATGATTAAAAAAAATTCAAGAAACATCCTAAATGATAAATAAATGTTAACTTTTTAAATTTGTTTGTCCGGGCCCAAGTGTCCTCCATCACTGAACTACTTATGTGTTTATACTCTGTTTTTTTTAATCTTTATCTCTGTTTATTAATTCATTGCTTACAATTGGATCAGTTTAGATCCTTGTTAGGCAATTGTTGTATAACTCCTGCATCTCACAGTCTACTTGGTGATTGTAATTGTTTTCTTCCTCAGATTGTTTTCTTGTGGAACAACTAAAGATGGGGACTCTTATCTAGTTGAATGGAATGAAAGTGAAGGAGCAATAAAGAGGACTTATTCCGGGTTCAGAAAGAAATCAATTGGTGTCGTACAGTTTGATACCACTCAAAATCATTTCCTCGCTGCAGGCGAAGATGGTCAGATAAAGTTTTGGGACATGGATAGTACCAGCATGGTCATGAGTACAGATGCAGACGGTGGACTCCCGGTTAGTGTTATATGGTTGGCTTGTACTCTTAGAAGTACTGTCATGTTTGATCAGGTCTCTTACAGCGTCACACTAATTTGTTCAGAGCCTTCCTCACTTGAGATTCAACAAAGAAGGAAACCTTCTCGCTGTTACCACCGCAGACAATGGATTCAAGATCCTTGCTAATGCTGCTGGTCTTAGATCTTTAAGAGCAATGGAAAACTCATTGTTTGAAGCTCTGAGAACACCTGCTGAATCTGCTGCAGCGAAGGTTTCACTTATCTATTTTAACCCTTGTGGCATTTCCTTTGAAAAAATTAGCTAAAAATAAAATTTGTAACCATTCATTCCTCTTCATTTAGCAGGCTTCTGGGACTTCTGCTGTTGCAAACATTAGTCCTGTCAATTGCAAAGTAGAATTGAGCTCTCCAGCCAGACCCTCTGCAATTCTTGTATGTGTTAAATCTTAAATTTCTAATCCTATTTTCTCTAACTTTATATATAGCTCAGACATTGGAATAATTGTTTGTGTGAATTCAATCTGAAACCTGATCCAGTCACCATCGTGAGTCGTGTGGAAATTATGATTTAGTTCAGTAATATTTTAGTGACCATATTTAATTCTACTTTAACTGAAAAATATGATCTGTGGATATTGGGAATTTGATCTGGTAATGATTTGATCATAAGAGAAATGTAGCAACGATAACATCTGTATGTAGTATCCATTATCATATAAGGAATGATGTACCGTGTGAAATGAAAGCATAGCTTTATTTGCTCCATAATTTATTATCCGTGCATAGAACATGCTACAACATTTTACTCGTAGTTCAGAAGACAATGACCATGTCTTCGAACTCGTTACACTTTCAAAACTTTTCCTATATCTCTTTTCCGGATTACCCACACAACATCTGCAGAGTAGATAGATTGTATGTACATCCTTTTCTCCTTCCTATCAGACAATCCTCTTGGACTTGAAGACAAATCTGAGATAGATGAAGACACAAGGCATATGAATCCAAGCAACCTAAACATCCAACAGCATAAATGAATCTCCCACAATGCAACAAGAAGCAGGCCACGCCCTCTCCTCCCCCTTACACAAGATACAAAGATATTGACAAAAGAGGAATTCCTGTCTTATTTAAGGGCCCGTTTTAAACAAATAGCAACCTCTGAAAGCATCCAACTCATAGGGAAAGCTACCTTTCCTTTCAAAGAAGTGATAGAAAGACTTGACCAAAGATGTATCAGGTTTCTGATATACTAGCGCAACTTATCCCCCAGTGTGCCTCGCGCTATAAATCCTGTCCCACTGAACAAACAGTCATTCACGATCTTCACATACTAACAACTAGATAGGCATGCTGGTACATGCATCTTCATATTTGCTATTTTATTAACACCATTAGGTAAGATCAATATCAGAAGACTGAAAAAAAAAAAAGGTTTGAAATTAGACATACATAAAAAATAATAATGATAGGTTGCCGGAACTGCTGAAATCATGCCTTTGCCCTGGAATTGATTTGCCTGACATTGATAAAATTAATTCTCAGCTACTAAAATTGGAAAAACATGACCAAGGGTACTGGTGTTGAATCCCTAGGCATCAAGTCTGACAAAAAGATTGTAATTTGCTACTGCAGTTTCCAAAAGTATTTTTCCCCCCTGGTAAATGCAGTTTCCAAAGTTCTCTTCTCCAAAAAAAAAAAAAAAAAAAACAAAGAGACAGCTTTAATCATTTTATGTTTATTTATTTATTTATTTAAAATACTATTTCACCCCCCTCCCCCTCCCTTAGAATGGAGTTGATCCTATGGCTAGAAGTTTGGAAAAGCCAAGATTGGTGGAGGAGGTAACTGAGAAACCCAAACCATTGCAGCTTGTTGAAATTGTGGATCCTGTTCATTGCCGGCAAGTCACTATGGAAAGTGCAGATCCTGTGAGCAAGGTGTTTAAGTTAAACCTTGGGCCTTTTTTCTTTTTTTTTTTTTCCTTGCAGTATTTATGTTCTTGTACTAATGCTTTCATTGTTGTGCACATGGCCAGGTTTCTCGACTTCTATATACAAATTCGGGTGTTGGTGTATTGGCACTCGGGTCAAATGGTACTCAGAAGCTATGGAAGTGGGCCCGTAATGAGCAAAATCCAACTGGAAAGGTAGTGTCATCTATGACGCTTCTTTGTATTGGATTTGGATATATTAGACATTGTTTAACTTCATTAAAATAAAATACACATAGTCCATTATTGGGAAGGAGATTTCTGATGTTGATGAGTTTTGCCAGGCCACTGCCAATGTTGCCCCCCAACATTGGCAGCCAAACAGTGGTCTTCTTATGACCAATGATGTGTCAGGTGTCAACCTTGAAGACGCATTCCCATGCATAGCACTCTCAAAGAATGACTCGTATGTAATGTCGGCCTCCGGTGGAAAAGTTGCACTGTTCAACATGATGACATTCAAGGTATGTATGTGCCTGGATCACCTGTCGTTGCCAATGTGTGCACTTCTATTGGCTGCGCATAAAATTGCTTTTCATTTGTAGGTTATGACAACATTTATGTCACCTCCCCCTGCTTCAACCTTCTTGGCCTTTCATCCTCAAGATAATAACATCATAGCCATTGGAATGGAGGATTCAACCATTCACATTTACAATGTTAGAGTGGATGAGGTAAGTATAATATACCAAGTTTTTCACTAATTTGAATTATTCATTCAGTTGAAGCTGACCTGAATTCTCTCTCTCTGTGTTTTCATAGGTTAAATCAAAATTGAAAGGGCACCAAAAACGGATTACCGGTTTAGCCTTTTCCACCAACCTCAACATCCTCGTTTCATCAGGTGCTGATGCTCAAGTAAGTTGCATCCTATTTCTGCCCCACACAAGAAAATAACGATGGAATCATCCTCAAACTATTGGGGTTTATGCAATTTGTTCTCAGATTTGTATATGGAGCATTGATACATGGGAGAAGAGAAAGTCGATTTCTATCCAGCTTCCAGCTGGCAAGACGCCCACTGGTGAAACTAGAGTACAGTTCCATGCTGATCAAATTCGCTTGCTGGTGTTCCATGAATCACAGCTGGCAATATATGATGCTTCCAAAATGGATCGAATTCGTCAGGTAGTAATCTTATTCAGAATACAGATTCTTGGCTAATTGCCCTTACCGGACAACAATCTAATGCATTTATCCATTGCAGTGGATTCCACAAGATGCCTTATCTGCACCAATTTCCTGTGCAGCATATTCCTGCAAGCAGCCAACTAGTTTATGCCACCTTTTGTGATGGTAATATTGGGGTCTTTGATGCTGATAGCCTCAGGCTGAGATGTCGTATTGCTCCAACTGCCTACCTTTCCCAGGCTGCATTGAACGGGTGAGTTACCCAAAACCCGTAATCACTGGGCTTTTTTTTTATTAAAAAAATATTTCTGCGAAAAAACCCATTTACGGCAGTGGGTTTGGTTCTTATTGAAGTAAATTTATTCCAAAAATTTTGAAAACGATCTGCATCTTCAAATTGATCCTCACTGGAGCTCCACTGAACTGTTATTATAAAGGACAAGTCTATTCATCTCGCAAAAAGTTATCCCGACTAAATCCCACCACTCACATGTGAGACCCACCTTCACATGTGAGCGGTGAGATTTATTTGGGATTCACTTTTACCCTATTATAAATGTAGATTGCTTTCAGCCCTCTCTCTCTCTTCTCTCTACCTGGGGGCTGCCCACATTAGTTGTGGGTTGGTAATGGATCCACGGTCAACACCCGTTAAAAAATGTGCAATTTTGACCCGTCCCACGGTTACTTGTTTGCAAGGTCTATCTTGACCCCACGTACATTCATTTGAACGTGATACTTTCTGACTTTTTGTCATTTGAATGTTGCGGTGCACTCTCTCTCATAAGCCAACAAGTATTCCCTCTAGTCGTCGCAGCTCATCCTCAGGAACCCAACCAGTTAGCTGTTGGCATGAGTGATGGGTCTGTAAAGGTGTTGGAGCCCTCCGAGTCAGAAGGGAAATGGGGGGTGACTCCTCCCGCCGATAATGGGATCGTGAACGGGCGAACAGGTTCATCGTCTGCCACAAGCAACCACACCACAGATCAGTCCCAAAGATGACATTACTTGTAATTATCTGTCCAAGTTCTCCATACCAATGCAAGATTGTAGGGTTTTTTTAGTTACTACTGGACGTCCCCTGTTGGTGGTACGAATGGGCGTTAACATTTAGAGAAGTACATTGTTGTTGCAGTTAATTTGTTCTAGTTCGTTCCATTTAAATCTAATTGTAATTAGATTTAAATCACAATTAGAAAGATGAGATTCCTTGTAATTAATCTTCTAAATTCGCAATACCAGTGTCAGATTCAAGGTTTAATACTCCTGTGAAAGCCAAGTTTGGGGACTGATGTTTAAAAAAGTGCACTCTTGTTCCACTTAATTTTGTTCCAGTCTCTTTTGAATCTAATTCCACTTGAACTTTCAGTTGATTTTATCCTCTCTTTTTTTTTTTTTTTCCTTCGAGAAACAAGAGGGTTATTTCTTTGTTGTGTTCAGTTTTATGTGACAATTTTACCGAGATCTCTTCTTAGTTGGGCGAAGAGTCTGCATGAATTGTATTGAGGGAGAATTGAGTTTGGTTAGACAATGCTTTCGGTCAGTTTGAACTGCCATGTATAACTGTTATTGAGAGTTTGAATTTTTTTTGAATAAGACTCCTCTTTTGCTTTTGAAAACTACCCTTCAATTAAAAGAGTAATAATAATTCTACTTCCTGTTAATGGGAGTGATTAGAGTAATAAATTACAGAATTTATCAACAATTAAATCTCTAACCTATTCCTTCACATTTTCTACAATATCTTTATGTTTCTAATTATTCTTGACGGTCTCTAACCTGTCTTTTCTTTTCAGCTTTTTCGCTTTCTTTTCTATTTTTTCATTTTTTCTCCATTTAAACAAAACTTGTGCAAATTTTGACATCGATCTATCGAAATGCAAATTAAAATTTTAATTTTTCTCACCTACTAAAAAATGGATAAATTTTTTCTTCATAATTAATCTTTAATCTTTTATTATTATTATTATACAGATGGATAAAATTATTCATTATAAAAGAGAATAATTTCAAATGAATTCTATTGACAACACTTATGGGTGGTTTTGAGATCAATCAATCGAGATGCAAATTAAAATTTTGATTTTTTTCACCTTACTAAAAAAATGAATAAATAAACGAATTCTCGAATAAAGATACTCTTCTTTATAAATTAATCTTTAGTCATTTATTATTATTATTATTATAGAGATAGATAAATTTATTCATTTTAAAAGAGAATTATTTCGAATGAATTCTATTGACAAGGTGGTGAGATTTATTCTAAACTAATTAGTACTCTGCACGCACCGACGAGCATTTTCCCCCTCATCCCTTGAGAGAGATACAAAACACGAGCCGTTCTAGGGCTTTTCGGGGGTGGGGTTCCATTAGGAGGAGGAGGAGAAATGGCGAATCGTACGGACCCGACGGCGAAGAGCATTAGGGGGACGAATCCGCAGAACCTGGTGGAGAAGATTCTGAGGTCGAAGATCTACCAACACACCTACTGGAAGGAGCAATGCTTCGGTCTCACCGCCGAAACCCTCGTCGACAAGGCCATGGAGCTCGACCACCTTGGTGGTACCTACGGCGGCAGTCGCAAGCCTACCCCCTTCATGTGTCTCGTCACCAAGATGCTCCAGATCCAGCCTGAAAAGGACATCGTCGTCGAGTTCATCAAGAATGAAGATTACAAGTAGTGTTCTTTTTTATTCTCTCAAAACGTTTTTCCTTGCATGCCACTCATCAGAAAGACTGATTTGTTTGTTTGCTCAGTAAATTAGGGCTAAGAGAGGAAGAAAAACTGAGAGTAGAGAAACTTTTAATTTTAGGGAAGAGGAGAATCGAGATTGAATTTTATATTTATTTAATTTTCCCAGGGTTTGTTTTTGAGTAAATGAAATTTTACTTAAGAAATCTTCTTCTTTTTTTTTTTTAAGGAAAAAATTGTTTTCTCGTTTGAATGTTAGTTATTGTGGTTTGATGGCTGAGGAAATAGATGATACAATAGCAATGCAAGATTATTGCTAGGTTGGATCTTTTTTTATCTTAGAATGATTCCGCATTTAAGCATGTATCTGTCTGCACGCTTCATGTTACCGTTAGTTATACCGCTTCGACTTTCATACTTGTGGGGTTCCATTAATTTTGGTTTGCCATGAAATTGCTCTGATGCAGATACGTGCGGATACTTGGTGCATTTTATTTACGTCTCACTGGATCAGATGTAGATGTGTACCGCTACCTTGAACCTCTATACAATGACTATAGAAAATTGAGGCGGAAAGTAACGGATGGGAGTAAGAATTTCTGTGATTCTTTCGACCAACTTCTCATTCATAGTCTTAATTTCAAGTGCTCTATGTTAATAATTTTCATCCTTTACATTTCTGTATATATGCTTATTTCAAATCTTCTGGTCTTATTTCTATGTATCAGACTTTACTTTGACACATGTGGATGAGGTTATTGATGAACTCCTAACAAGGGATTATTCATGTGACATTGCGCTGCCACGTATCAAGAGAAGGTGACTTCATTCTCTATTTGGCGGGTTTTCTCAATCTAAATCACACAATCATGTCATGACTTTTAGTTTTTTCTCTTCATCTATAATTTCTATGTTTTATTGTGAACAAAGAAACTAAACTAGCAGATTAAGGGTTGAGTGGAATAAAGAGAAAATGTGAAGGTCCTGAGCAATGTAGGGATACCAACTCTAAAGCGTATATATATGGACTTGTTCTTTAAATATTTGGATCAACATTACTTTTCATTCTTTTGCATTGATTTTAAGCCTATAAATTTATATGTTTCAGATGGACTCTGGAAACCATTGGAACACTTGAACCTAGAAAAAGTGCTTTGGAAGATGATTTTGAAGAGGAGGAAAAAGAAGAAGAAGACCAACTTATGGCTGGATTGGAAGATGAGGCTCATGAAAAGGTTTAATTCTCCCACCCCAACCCCAAAAGAAAATAAAAGATAATTAATAAAGAAAAGATAATCTTTTGTGACTGAAGCATTTTCTTATGTTGAATTTTCCCTCCTATGACAGGATTATTATCGGGGGCGTAGTCCTGCGCGAGAAAGAGATAGAGACAGAAAACGTGATAGTCACCGATACAGGTTTAGCATCTCTCTTTTATCACTTTCCGTTTTCCCGGTGACGCAATTTGGTGAATATTTATTAGTTTTTCAGAAAAGGCAGTATGCACCTGCGCCTGGGTGCATACTCCGTTTTCTCTTAGTTTTTTATGTTTGACTAATGATTTTGTTGATGGTTTTCTAAGTCTGATTAAGTATGCCGCAAGCACGTCTGTTTCTCTTCTAATCTTCTATTGTTGAATTTGGTGTACAACTTTTTTCCTTGATCTCTCTTTTTATTCTTTTCATTCAGTGCATCTGATTCAATTATGTATTTCTTCGCTGTCCTTTTCTCTTCATTTTGTTGGTGTAGTTTTTGTTAAAGATTAGATTCTACTGGAAGCTGCTTCAAACTATGAACCCTTGTCACACACAGACCTGTATGTTTGTACGATAGATGCGTACATACATTTGTATGCTGATGTACATGAAGGATTTTGTCACTACTGTGGCATTTTAAAGCTTCCTGTAGTATTTTCTTTTTTGTGTGATCCTGCTAGGTCTTTTTTTTTTTTTTTAACTGGCAGTGTGTGGTGAGAAGTGTGATGGATCACAATCCTAATGTGGTTTCGCACTTTTAACAATTTTTATTCAACTTTAGTCTTTGTGGCTTTTATTAACCTTTCAACATAAGTGCTGTAGATTGGCAGAAGCTGCTCCAAGTTGTACATATGTGCATAAAATTGCAGGCGCACACACATATATATGCACACACACAGAAACTTATCCACATACATGCACCTATAAACAACTTGCACTGTACTGTTATTATTGTAGAAGCAGTTGATGCCTTCAAACAGGCTTTGTAACGTAATACTTTCTCAATTTTTTTGTTGGCACTCCTCTCAGGGACCGGGACTATGAGAGGGAACGTGGAAGAGGGCGTGAAAGAGATAGGGATCGAGAGAGGGATAGGGACAGGGACAGGGACAGAGACAGAGACCGTTATCGCCTCAGGGAAGAGAAGGAATATGATTATGAGAGGGAGCGGGACAGGGAGAGGGAAGGTAGGGATCGGGACAGGCGAGATAAGGATCGCAGGCGTCGTTCAAGGAGCCGAAGTAGGAGTCGAGATCGAAGGGACCGCGAGCGTGGAGATCACCGCAAGAGGCATGGCCGCAGCAGCACTAGTCCTAGAAGGCGTGGAGAGGGGGCTGAAGATGGCAACATACGAGAAGAGCCTAAAAAGAAGAAAGAGAGGAAGGAGAAGAAAGACGACGGAACGGATCATCCAGATCCAGAAATTGCTGAAGCAAACAGGATTCGCGCATCACTTGGTTTGAAACCTTTGAAACTGTAATGTAAAAATGTGAGAGTTTGCATGGTGCTGGTTGTTTCTTTAACTAACATAAGTTCCAGTAGTGTTTGTCAAAAATAAGAAAAAATGGCAGACGGTGGAGTGTTGGCCTTAACAAAAGGAATTGAAATTGCCTATATTGTAATTTCTTTGCAGTTCATGTCCCAAGTGGTTTGTTTCCCGTCTGGTAGAAAATCTGCATTGCTTCAAGATGCTGTTTGTGAAGCATTTACGTGGAATACAAAACTCTAAAATGTAGTTATAAATCTAACTCGGTTATAGCATGCATCCATTAGATAACCCAATGCTTTCGAACTTGCATTGCATCCCTATTGTTTCACTTTGTATCAATTATATTATGTTTCATTCATAATAGTAGCTAGTCGATTCCACATTTATTTTGATGCCTATTACTTGGTTTGATTTGTTACGGAGCTCCTGATTCAACCAGGAACACCCATCCCATTTACGATCCTTAGGATAGTTATTCTTAAAGAATGTGAACTACACACTCCATTAGTTCCTTGACTAGGCTAGGTCCATCTCAAATTCTGGCATTTCACTTGGAGCTTCTGATTCCAAACTGAAGTTTAATATGCCGGGAGTGGAAGGTGAAACAAATGATGTAAAGCAAGAGAAAAAGGAAAGTTAACATGATGAAACAAAAGATCCAGGAATTTACATGGAGACTTCTCTTGGGAACAAATCAAAGAAAGTGGTAGTCCAGTGGCCTGCACCTCTTTCCAAGTAGAATCCTCTTGTTGCACAAACCTCCATCATCCTCTTCTTCAGCTCCATCTTCTCCTTCTTCAAGCTTCAACGCTTGTTTATTCATCCTCCTAAAGCTGGTTGATCTCTTCACCATTGCCCAAGCTTGGTTTCCCAAATTCTCCCGTTTCCCAAACACCCTGTGTGCAAATCCACTCCTAAATGTTCTCTCTTTAATGAAGATCCTACCATTCTTCTTGTTAAATGTTTGGAAAATGCTCTTGGCAGCATCAAGCCGCTGTTTTTCATCTCTAACCTCCAAAATATCATTTGATGGCCGAAACAAAGGCAATGGGGATCTGATCAGAATTGGGCAATCCCCAAGATTGTTCTTGTTCATGCTGCATTCCCTCCTACTTTCGGGCTCTGGGTCATTTCCAAAAACACTAGGGATCCTCCTGCCGATTCGCCTCGGAAGAAGCTTCTTCAGTTTGACAGGCCCATTTCTTTTTCTTCTTCCTCCCATGCTCAGAATCAGTGCCCTGGTGGCTGCTTCTTCTGTGCATGATCTTGCACAGTAACTTGGGAATTCTGATCCTTATCCTTAGTTGGGAAATGGTAGCAATGAGCGCTCTGCTCCCATGCACTGTGGTGGCCATCTCTTTATCCTCCGAACACCGAATTTAAGCCTCTGGAGATCAGTTGCAGACAACAATAGAAAATGATAAATTGATGTGAGAGAGAGAGAGAGACGTGGGTGGAGCAGTTCTGCTTTCTCCATCACGGATTGAAAAAGGAGTAATGGGAACTGAAATGAAGGGTCATTCTGGTAATGGAGAGGGAGGGGGTTACTGTTAAAAGTTGGAACTTGAAAAGCCATTGTTGCGGTTTTGCAGTAGCGGTTATGAAGTGAAGAGGGAGGGAAAATAAAAGAACAGGAAAATGACTTAGAGGGAGTTTTGTAGAAAGGGTTGTTAATACCTTCTCCCAATTTATTTTTTTTAACAACAGCGAGTAGGGTTTATAATGACAAGTTCGAGAAATTAAAGGGGAATTAGAGTTATCATTTTTTCTTACACTACCCATTACACAAAATAGATTTTTCTTGTTTTTCTTAGATTACCTTTTACAAAAACATCATTCATTTTGTTATACATTACCCATGTTGTGATTTAGAGGAAATATTTGTCCAATGAATGCAAACACTGGTTATTTATAGTATTTTATTTGGTTTTTTTTTTTTCATGTAAAACAAATATCAAGTTACATTATTCAAAGGGAAAATTGCATTTAATCCATTTTATGATTTGACCCAGTTGCAGAGAATTCCTGGTGATTTAAAATCAGCACATAACCTCCCTCCCCGCCCCCTCCCCCGGCGCTAGTTTCAATGGACTTGCAAAAGTAAAATTTTCCTGTCAAATCTGACGGTTTGTTTTTCGACAAATTTTTTAGTGTTTAATATGATAAAAAAAGACTTTAATTTCCTAAATTACCCAAAAACTAATTTCTTAACCCCTATCGTAGCGATACCTAAATAAATGAACGCTTTTATACTTCTTATACCTTGAAAAAAAAAATTCTATAAAGGTTATATATTCATTATCCCAACTAATCATATTGATTGGAAACATGTACACAAATATTCAGCATCTAGGTAGATGCAGATAAAAATGGCTCTATTTTTTTTTTCCACGCAATGAATATATCTTTTTCATGGCCTAAGAATTATAAAAATGACTAGTTCTTTGAGAGTTATTGCGATTGAGTTAAGGAGTTAATTTTCAGTAATTTGAGAAATTAAAGTCTATTTTTTTATTAAACCCTTCTAATTTTTTTTTTTTGGAAGAACAAGCGATTAGATTTAATGGAAAAGTTAACTTTTGTAAGTCCATTAAAACTATATGGGAGTTATGTGCTAATTTTCAAATATAGAGAGATTCTCTACAATGGGATAAAACCATAAGGAGGTTAAGTGTAATTTCTCCTTATTCAAATTGGATGGACCATAATTTATAATTATCGCTTCTTTACCTTCACTAAGAAAATTGAGCTCATTATAGCCTCCCATTGTGATCAACTCCTTCCCAAATTAGAATTGAATCGAGGAAACTACTTGCTATGATTGTGAGGATTTATCCACGATTAAAGTCAGGTTTAATATGAATTTTCAGTAGTTTTTTAAGAAGAATGTGCAAAAAATTGTTCCACACGCGAAGATTATAATTTCCTATAAATTAATCCCACACTATATTTCGAGATCCGTCGCATGTTTTCCTTGCTAAAATTGCCACGTCCGGCAATTTAATTTAATATGTAAAACTAATAAGAAATATTGAATAATGAATGAACTACTGGGAAATAAAAATTCACTAAAATAATATCAAATATTTCTTCCTTTCAAAAATAAAATAAAATAATCTACATGTTTCTGTAACACTTTCTAAAAATGATTTCACTCAAATTATTAGAAAACATGCAGGTTACCACATGGTGGCATTCGTTAATAAAAAATGAAATTAATTTATCATTCCTTCCTAAAAGAAAAGGTGGATGATGATCCCATGGAACACATTCGTATACATATTCGTGTTCTACGAGTCGTTTAAAACGACGTCGTATATGTTTTTTTTTTTTTTACACTTTCACCCCCTCTCCCTGAAACGGATAGCATTTAAAGAAACGTAATACGACGATACTGGCATAGAAAAAGCACTTTAAAATTTTTGCCCAAAAAGAGGAGAGTTGGGGTTTCGATTTAGGGTTTCGACGACACACACACCCCCTAGGGTTGGGCTACACTCTCCGCCGCTTCCCGACTAACTGTGATTCCATCTCGATCGATCCATCTACTGATCCTCGTCGAATCGGCATCTGCGACTGTGGCTTCGTCCGTGAGTTCTCTCTAATCTCTCTGTTCTTCTGTAAATCAGGCGCTGGGGCTCGCTCCCCTTCCCTTTCTTGTCGCCTGATTTTTTGTCTAGCTACCCCCCATCGCTTTACTACTCTATCGATGTGTGGAGTTTTTTTTTTTCTTTCCCTCTCTTCCAATAGAGTTCTCAATCGGGACTCTCTGAACGATTTTACTGCTGAATCATCCATTGGTTGCATGAAAATTATGATTCTTGAGCACTCGATGTGATTTCTGTATAAACTTTCTACAAAGCTCTTCGGTATTGGGGACACAATAATGAAACTGATCCGAACCTAAATCGCTATGCCATCCTTGGCTGGCCGTCGATAGTTTTGGTTTTCGTTTAGAATTTATTTTTCTTATAGAGAATTACAAGATTCGTTCGCCTTTATTCATCCCAAACCATACTAGACCTATCCATTATCTCTCGCTTCACGGACCCAATTTTTTTCCCTCCTTATTTACTTTTTTTTGGTGAAATCCCAGTGCGGCAGCTGACCCCATCCCCTTGCATTTTGTCGGCCTTGGACGTTTGGGTGCATATAGAGACACTCAGAGGATCCATATGTATAGATATCTTCATCTACATACAGAAAGCTGTATGCTTTGGAAGAACCTTGTATGGTTCGGGAAAGGGGTTTTAATTGATAAAAAGCACACACATAGACCCACAATCAATATTTGGTGATATATGCGTTCTTGAACCTTTTTTGAGTTATCCTGTAGAATTTGTTTCATCCATGTAGTTTGCTGGTATTCCATCTTTTGATGTTTCCTCATAGAAACTAGTTGGTTTTTAGATCTTGACCTCTTATGGCTGGCATGTGTTATCATTTCTGTATTTTACCTGCAATCTGAATTTCCTTTTATGTTTTGAAGAGAATTTAATTGTGATGCACCTTTCTGATGCAGGTCATTGTTGATTTGATATTACGGATTGTCTTTTCTGTAAGCCGAAGAATTGATTGTTATTGTCTGAGATGGCGACCTTTGCTAGACCAGAGAATGCTTTGAAGCGAGCTGATGGTGAATTATCTCATCTTTATTTGCCAATTATTGATGTATTGGTTTGCTATACTTTACATCTAAAATAAGCTTCAATGGTGCCACCTGATTAACTCTTTAAATTCCCTTTTTTTGAATCATGTGTTGGCAAGCTTATTCAACCTTTTCTTCAGTTAAGCACATGCTTAAAACACATACATTTGGAATTAAGCGAGTTTCCTTGGTTTAGGTTATAATGGTTTGGCACCCTGCTTTGTGCTCAGCATTTTTTTCTCATTTATTTGTGCTAATTCTGTTCGTCTCCCCTTGATGTGAACCAACAATCTTACCTTGCATGGCTGCAGAGCTGATTAATGTTGGGCAGAAGCCAGAAGCCTTGCAGGCTCTTCGCGATCTTATCACCTCAAAGAGGTACAGGGCTTGGCAGAAGCCGCTTGAGAAGATTATGTTCAAGTATGTAGAGCTTTGTGTTGAGCTGCGGAAGGGACGGTTTGCGAAGGATGGTCTTATTCAGTACCGCATTGTTTGCCAGCAAGTTAATGTTTCTTCCTTAGAGGAGGTAATCAAGCACTTCATGCATCTGGCAACTGAGAGAGCTGAGATGGCTCGTAATCAGGCCCAGGCTCTAGAAGAAGCTCTTGACGTAGATGATTTAGAAGCCGATAAAAGGCCTGAAGACCTTATGCTAAGCTATGTCAGTGGAGAGAAGGGAAAGGATCGGTCTGACCGTGAAGTTGTTACCCCATGGTTCAAGTTTCTATGGGAAACCTACAGAACAGTGCTGGAAATATTACGAAACAATTCAAAGTTAGAAACACTTTATGCGGTGAGTCTTAAGACAAAGTTTCTCTATGAATTATGTGTTTAATTATTGATTTTCATCAACTTATTTACTCATTAATCAAGAAATCATTTTTAGTAGTTTATACTCTCAAAAATCGAAACAGATATCGGGGTCATTTTAGTTTGTCATAACTTGAGGTTATTGCTTTTGAAAAGCTTTGCTTCTTTTGTTTTATCATAATGTTGATTTGTTTGGAGAAATTGTCTATACTTGATAGTCACTTGCCCAACCTTTTCTTTTGTACAATCCTATCAACCAGAGGACATCCAGAGAAAAATTATCAACTGCAGTATGTACGTGATTAATTGTCTCTTGATATCAATAGCACTATGCTTTAATATCTAATGTGAACAACATGTGTACTTTCTATGTTAACAGTTGTTTGATGCTGTTTCCTCAAAATAGTTTACAACAGAAAATTGTGGGGTTAAAAGTTTGATAGTCAGTCTCAGGACGGTTATATATAGAATTCTAGTGATCATATGTCATGTGCAGATGACAGCACACCGGGCATTTCAGTTCTGCAAGCAATACAAGCGAACAACCGAGTTCCGCAGGCTTTGCGAGATCATAAGGAACCATCTTGCAAATCTAAACAAATATAGAGACCAGAGGGACCGGCCTGATCTGTCAGCTCCTGAGAGCCTTCAACTTTATGTGGATACAAGATTTGAGCAGCTAAAGATTGCTACTGAAGCTTGAGCTCTGGCAGGTCTAATAATTTATTAAATGAGTATTTTTTTGTTGACCCATCCCATCCACACAGATGGATGCAGAGAGATACCCCTAGCTCTTTTTTTTTTTTTTCCCCATATCATTTTTCTCCCCTCCTTCATGCAGGAATCTTTTCGTTCGGTTGAGGATATTCATGGTTTGATGTGCATGGTTAAGAAAACCCCCAAGCCATCCTTGATGGTTATTTATTACGCTAAGTTAACAGCAATTTTCCGGGTGTCTGCTAGCCATCTCTATCATGCTTATGCATGGTTTAAGCTTTTCTCACTTCAGAAAAGCTTTAATAAGAATTTAAGCCAGAAGGATTTGCAATTGATAGCATCTTCTGTTGTGTTGGCTACACTTTCAGTGCCTCCATATGATCACACACATGGTGCATCTCATTTAGAACTTGAAAATGAGAAGGAGCGCAACTTGAGGATGGCTAATCTTATAGGATTCAATCTTGATCCTAAACTTGAGGGCAGAGAAGTGGTAATGTGAATTATTCCCTTCAAGTTTCTCTCTTTCTTTCTTTCTTTTTTTTTTTTTGGCTACATACATTGTTGAATTTGTCTGAATTTAACTATTCTCATTGTCTTTCTTTTCCCCAGCTCTCACGGTCATCTCTTCTCTCAGAATTGGTAAGATTGTACTCTTGATTTGTCATCCACTAATTTGTGTTATATTTTTAAAAATTTCTTGACGTGAAGTGGACATTAATATTTTTTTGTTCCCTTCTGAGACCATCGCTCTTTTACTTCATGTTGTCTATATATACCTTTGAATTATAAGGAAACTTTCAAACGTTACCATTTCAGGTTAAATAGCTTGTGGTCGTCATTATCTGATCGTATTGTGTCTGACAGGTGTCTAAAGGTGTTATGACATGTGCAACTCAGGAAGTAAAAGATCTTTATAATATTCTGGAGCATGAGTTTCTCCCTCTAGATCTTGCATCAAAAGTAGAGCCACTGCTAACTAAAATATCAAAAATTGGGGGCAAGTTATCTTCAGCTTCGTCAGTCCCCGAAGTGCAATTGTCTCAGTATCTTCCCTCACTGGAGAAGCTTGCCACTTTAAGAGTGCTTCAGCAGGTGGTCCTTATGTCCTTTTTAGTCCTGCTCTAACTGTTTGCTTTTTCCTTTTCTCGTGATTTATGCTTTTCTGTGTTCCTCATCCTTGGATAATTTGGTTCTCTTTCTGCGTTCCAGGTGTCTCGTGTATATCAGACAATGAAAATTGAGTCTTTATCTAGAATGATACCATTTTTTGATTTCTCTGTTGTGGAGAAGATCTCTGTGCACGCTGTTAAACATAATTTTGTCATGATGAAAGTTGACCATGTGAACGGTGCTGTGCTGTTTGGGAATTTGGTGAGTTTGTGGACCGGAAACTAGTTTCACATGTTCAAGCTTGAAATGTTCCAGATTACTGATGACTGTTTGGCTTTCAGGGTCTTGAATCAGACGAGCTGAGGGATCACCTCACAAAGCTTGCTGACAAGTTAAATAGAGCAAGGGCTATGGTGTACCCACCTACAAAAAATGCATCAAAATTAGGAGATATGTTACTGGGTTTAGCAGATAAGGTGGATAAGGAACACAAAAGACTTCTTGCAAGGAAATCGATTATTGAGAAACGCAAGGAAGAACATGAGCGGCATCTTCTGGAAATGGTATTGGTGTCTACACTCATTCTAGAATGCTTGCGATTTTATTTTTATGGCATTTTAATAATTAATAGTTTTTCAAAGGAATCATTACCATTTATGGTTCTTTTGTGTTTAGGAACGCGAGGAGGAGTCAAAGAGACTAAAACTACAGAAAATAACTGAAGAGGCAGAACAGAAGCGGCTGGCATCTGAGTATGAGCAAAGGAAGAACCAAAGAATCCTACGGGAAATAGAGGAACGTGAGCTTGAAGAAGCTCAAGCTCTACTTCAAGAAGCTGAAAAGCGTAGTAAAAAGAAGGGAAAGAAGCCCATTATAGAGGGAGTAAGTGAATCTGAGCTTTATTGGTTGGTAGTTGAATGCTATTTAGGGAGAGTTTTAAGCTGACTGTATATGCTGTAGGAAAAGGTAACCAAACAAACTTTGATGGAGTTGGCTCTTACTGAGCAACTCAGGGAGAGGCAGGAAATGGAAAAGAAATTGCAAAAACTAGCCAAAACAATGGATTATTTGGAAAGAGCGAAAAGAGAAGAAGCTGCTCCATTGATTGAAGCCGCCTTTCAGCAACGTTTGGTGGAAGAAAAGGAGCTGCATGAACGTGAGCAACAGGTAAGGGTTGAGTTTTCCTGGTCTTCCTAAGAACGTACATTTTGAAGGTGATGATTGGCCCCTCTTCAGCAGGGATATTTTTATTTTAGAAGTTATTAGACTTATTTATTTATTTTCTTTCTAAAAATCTGGCATTTTGTTAAGATGGCATTCCCCTCCCCCCCCCCCCCCCCCTCCCCCCCCCAGGGGGCGGGGCGCCCAAAAAAGGGTGGGAAACAGAAGAAAAGACCTTTTGCATCCTATTTTTGGTGTTCAAGTTCTGATAATTCATGTGTGCAGCGAGAGACAGAGGTGAGCAGACAGCGCCATGATGGAGATCTCAGGGAGAAGAATAGGTTGTCCCGCATGATGGAGAATAAGGTCAAGATCCATCTTTCTAGCTCTTTGCTCCAGAAATAGTATATATATATATATATATATTTCCAATTGTTCTGGGGCAGTGGGATTCCTGCACAGCCAGTGTTGGCCACCAAAGAGGAAATATAAAGTGAACTTTTGTCTGTCAAGATTGTATTATTTGCTGTTCATTGCATTAAAATAGTGCCTTGAATAAGGTGCTGCAGTCCCATAATGGCAAAAAAAGGCAGCTGCTCATATTTTGTCCTGGCACTTCATGATGCATTGGGCTTTCGTACTTTACGTTGGTGATTACTCACTTTTTTAAAGACTTCAAAGACGCCTCCATTGCATATAATGGGATAGCAAATATCAACATCTTGTATACAGCAAGGGTGAGAATTAGAGTGGAGAGAAGATGAGAGAGGTGGCTAGGATAGTGGAAGGGAGAAAAGAAGGCAGGTGTAGATAAGAGAAGGTTGGTATTTGAGTCTTACAGTGCTTGTATACGTTTGATTTGTTTATGCCGTTTACTCTGTTTCCTGCAGGAAATTTTCCAGGACAGAGTAATGAAGAGTCGTCAAGCAGAATTCAATAGATTGAGAACAGAGAGGGAGGAACGAATTGCCCACATCATTCAGGAACGTAAGCAGGAACGGGAGGCTAAAAGAAAGATGTTGTACTATTTGAGGTCCGAGGAGGAAAGGCAGAATAAGTTGCGTGAAGAGGAGGAAACCCGCAAGCGTGAAGGTATTGTTTTACTTGCTGTTGTCAAAATTTAAAGAAAATAAGAAAAATTTTAAATTGAGCATTTAACTATTGTTAAACAAGTTGCAACTACCCATGACTAATGGAGTGTGTTGAATTATTTTTTCCCCTGTCTTGTAATCTTTCATGTTTCTTAGAAAAAATTAAATGATATCAGAATTGGCTTTTTCCTGTTTTTGTCTTGCCCTCTTTCATAGATTCCTCCCCCCTTTTGCGTTTCTTGTGTTTTCTCTCGTTCATTTGTATGCATGAGCAATTGATTTTTCTATGGTTGTTCTTTGAGTTGGTTAAATTTTAAAGCTGCATTTGGGGTATTGTGCAGAGGCTGAGAGGCGAAGGAAAGAAGAAGCCGAACGCAGGGCGAAGCTGGATGAGATAGCAGAGAAGCAGAGGCAGAGAGAGAGGGAACTTGAAGAGAAAGAAAGGTTGAGAAGGGAAGCGCTTCTTGGGAAATCAACTGAGTTGCTTCCCAAGGCCTCTGACCTTTCTCCTGGGGCCCGCCCAGTGGAATCTGGAGCCCCTGCTGCTGCCGCCGCTGCTCCCGCAGCAGCACCAGCGCCTGGAAAGTACGTCCCCAGGTTCAAGCGAGAGGGTACGGCCGCCCCACCTGCAGAGCCTGATCGCTGGGGCAAACAGGATGATCGTGCGGCCCCAGCCAGTGACAGGTGGCGTTCTGATGATCGGAGGTCTGGGTTTGGCGGGGCAACTGGCGCAAGGCCTTCCACATGGTCATCAACTAGGTATCCCTCTCGCAGTTGATCCTGATCTCTTCCCAAACCCCGAACTGTTTGAAAGTCGTTGGAGAGTTTTTTTTGGGTTCCTCCTTTTCATCAATTCCTGTTTCGTTTTTGGGCCCTTTTTGTTACTGAAGCATGAACATGCCATGAAGAACAACATGAATATTTATGATTCTTAATTTTTGACGGATGTAAAACTTAGCGGTTCTCGGTGGTCTTGTTGTGGTTCTCTCCTTAATATGTGGACAGGTTGTTATTTTGTTGGAACTCTTTTAATGTAATAAGTCATCAGGCTTTAACGTGTTCGGCTCAATATGGGACCATCATTTCCTCTGCAAGGGATTATTAGTTTGTTTCCTTTTCTATTTCACTCTTAATTCTCATTTTTACTGCGTTGCCTCGGTGAAATGGAAATCATACCCACTCAATTGCAAGGTAAAAAGATATCAGTCTCGACTTGGTTGATGTTTAAGTTCATATTTAGTTCCAAATTTTCAATGATGGAATCTCGAGCATGCCCCATATTAGCTAAAATCATCCCATAAATCCATGGCTTAATCTGAATTAACAAATGAATGAGACTTGTAGATCTGAGTTTTATTTGTTTCATGGGAAATCTTCTCATCCTGGAAAGCATTTTGAAGGAATTTTTTTTAATGAAAATTTGTTAATTTTTTGTTGTTTGATTTACATAATGTTTTCAACATATGAGACAATGGGAAATATAGTTTTTATAAGAATATATACAGTAATTTAGGAATAAAGACCGATGATTTAAATGAATGAATGATGCTAGAAAGAGTAAAATAAAAGATCATGCGACTCAAAAAAATAAGGAAGGGAAACTTTGTGAGTGGAATTTGAAAAATGTTTTACTAAGAAAAAAAGACATGGCATTTTTTACAAAAAGGCTAAACATATTTTTCATTTGGCTCATTTTTCTAAGGAGACAAACGGTGCCTTAGTTGCCAAAGAAGAAATTTGCTCAGCAAAAAAAAAAAAAAGAACAAGAAGAAAAAAGAAAAACTACAAAAGAAATTAATAATCTATAGTGAGTAGAAAACTTGGGCCCATTTCGCTGTATTGAGATTCATAGTTGATCAATAATGAGTAGACTGTTTGAGCCCATTACAAAATTATAGGCCCATTTCTCTGTATCGGTATGGGCTCTAGGCCTAATACAAATCGGACTACCCGGCCCACTCCCCGCGGGTTCTAAAACCCTTCTTGTCCCTTTGCGCGCCTCCGAATTTGCCTGATCGCAGAATGAACTCACACGCTCCTAAATTCGCCAGGTTTCTAAGGCTCTCCGCTCCTTCCACCTCCAACCTTTCCCGAGGTCTCTCTATCTCTCTCTCTCTGTTAATCGTTGATGTGCGGTTTTTATGTATTATACATACTAAATCACAAACACGCACATTTGCCACACGATGAATGATTATGATGTTGAGTTGGAGGAAACAGGTGATGAATTAAGCTGTTGAATTGGGTTGGTTGGTTCAGTAATTTATGGTGTTTTTCCGTTGATCTGTAGCTGTGAGCGCGCAAAAAAGCTGCAGGACATGGTACTCGACTGCGTCATTTGGCGGTGGCATCGACGTTGGTGAGAACAACGCAGGTGAAGATGATTTTGACGATTTTCTTGGCGTAAAGCCGGAGCTGCAACCACAAGGGGTGGATCCCAGAAAAGGTTGGGGCTTCCGTGGCGTGCACAAGGTATTTGATATTTGTACTGAATGAGAGGTTGAATTATATTGTGTTTTAGGTTTTAAATGCAAATTGAATGCGTCAATTATGTTGTGCATTTTTTGGGTGAAAGTATATGTGAAATGCTAGTCTTAGGAAATTATGGAATATGTGAGTAATAACTAGAAATGATTGTATAAAATCATGCTTGGACTCATGGAGTCAGCTTTTGATCTTTTATCCCCGGGTTTTTACTTTTATGTATAGATTTCTCATTTCTTTTTGATCCACGCAGTATGTTCTATTTACAAAATTACATTATACATTTTGGCTCCTTTTGTCAACTAAGAAAATGTAGGAAAGGAAGAAGCTGAATTGTTGTCTTAGAATTTTTAATTGGTTATTAGGAAAACTCTAGTCATCAAATTCAACATCACCTCTGTGGGTTTGTAGTCTACGGGAGTGTACAAACATACAACAAAATGTGAAAATACACCCAAGAAACACGAAAAACACAAACTAGACGAAAGAGCACCAGCTTACACTCGTTCAGAGAGATCCTAAAGAAACTTAAATCTGGTATCTGTCTTCTGGTTTTATTCAAAAGAAGAGGAATCTTAGCATGCCCTTGGAAAGGAATAACAGCCCTTGAAAATGGAGTTCTTGACACCATAAACTATATTTCTCAAAGCATCTACAACCTTCTTCCTTTAGAAAAGGCATGTCGAAAAAAACTACACCAATGTAGAAAAGTGCTTTTTTCCCCAGTCAAATTAAATGTTATATTCAATGGGGCCTTGACCTTTATTAGTACGACTTCATTTTTTATTCAACAAGGGGAGAGAGAGACTCACCAAATGAAGCAATTAATTTCATATTATCCTGTCTAGCTGCTCTCCATGGCTCAATTAGCCAAGCCTAATATGGAGCTCAGATTGAGTTTAGTTCTGCATTATTATTATTATTTTTTTGGGAGTGAGTTTAAAGCTGCATATAGCAACTTAATAGAGGGATTGTTGATTTTAATTTCTTACCTAGCATAGCTGCATCATAGTGATTCAATTAGAGCCAAGCATAACATAGAACTCACTTTTAGCTTTGATTTAATTTCCTATCCAGCATAGCTGCATTCCTGGTGACTCAACCAGATCTAAGCAACATTGAGCTCAGTTTTTGCTTCGATCTGCATTACCTTTTTTGAATTTTCTTTTGGTGGGGATTTTTTTTTCGTTGGGCTGGGGGGGGGGGGGGGGTTGGTTGTTTGTAAGACAACACCGATCAACTTAAGAGAGGGGCTGTTGATCCTGTGCAGGCAATCATCTGTGGCAAGGTTGGGCAAGCTCCTGTGCAGAAGATCTTGAGAAATGGTCGAACAGTTACTATCTTTACAGTTGGAACAGGGGGTATGTTTGACCAAAGGATGATGGGAGCAAAAGACTTGCCAAAACCAGCTCAATGGCATCGAATTGCTGTGCATAATGAGCAACTTGGAGCTTATGCAGTTCAACAACTACCTAAGAAGTAAATATTGATTCCTTTTGTAACATAATTTCTTTTCGCTCTGTTGCTTTGTCCAATAATTGGAGTATTTTAATTACTTGCAGCTCTTCTGTTTATGTGGAGGGCGATATTGAAACTAGAGTCTACAATGACAGCATCAATGGTGATGTAAAGAATATCCCTGAAATTTGTGTGCGGCGTGATGGTATGCGGGGACCTTTCTTATCAATTTTAATGATAGTTTATTTGTGGCCTTTGGTAGTCTTTGTAGCCCTTATCAGGAACCTGTGGTCTTGCTTAATATCAATCTGTCATGTAGTGCAAAATGAGAGGCAAAACTGATAGTAGCTTATATAATCTGTTATAACTGGCCAAGCTGGTTGGCTATTATACATGCTTTGGATCATTCAGTCACAACTTCTTACTGTGGATTTATTTCAAACGTTCATGTCAATATTTGAACAAATAAATTTACCATTTTTTTGATCCTGTAGTACTTTCCATTAAGAACTACGCTGCTAAATTCTAAAAGATAAAGTGCCAAATCTATACATCTATTGGTCAATATAGCCCTTATAGACTGCGGGATAAGAGAAAGAAGTGAAAACTGAGCCACATGGTGGTATTCACAGCTCTCATTAATTTTCTAGAAGAGAAACTGGTCAAGTAAGTATCTTTGATGGAACATGCTTTTCTTTTTCTTTCTTTATAACACTTCGGTGGAACAAATTTTGGTCGTTGAATTGGCTAACAAATTAGAGGCTACCTGCATAACTTTTTACCATGTTGCTTTCTGTCCTATCGCCACTGCAGGTAGGATTCGCCTTATAAAGACAGGTGAAAGTGCCAGTAAAATTTCCTTTGAGGAGCTGCGTAAGTTTTCCACTTCCATTAATGTTGTATGGTATAATTTTCCTGCCTGTTTAATGATTTTGTGTGCTGATTTTGCACTGACAGGAGAGGGATTGCTTTAGTTTCCACTGCGGAGCAGCTGAGGCATTGAACAGTTTGCAGAAGGCAAGCGTGTGTTAGTGTGATCTGGGATGAGGCATAGATGAATGCTTTAGCCGGCGGTTTATAATATCAGACTCCCATCCCATCCAGGGTTTAAATATCATTGGTTCTTTTGGGCTTCATGTTTTACCTGGATTCAAGAACCTTACTGCTGTTGCCTCCTATACCAGTTCTTCACAGTTCTATCCCTTCCTTTTGCATGTTTGTAGGACATTACGTTGGGTTCGTGGAATGGATTAGGGTGTGAATGGAATAGCAACTCTACAACATGAATTACAAGGGGAGTAATTTTCCTTTTTCAGGATAAGTGGAATAAATAAGGAATACTTATTTCACCATTAATTGTTGATAATAATTATTCTTGTCTATTCTGCTCAGCCAGTGAGGTGTCACTTCACCCATGATCTAGACATTATTCCTTATATGTTATATTTCTACTAAATTATTGTTTCACCAAATTGTTTTTTTTTTTTTTTTTTTTTTGTATTTTATATAGTAGAGGTAATATTTGTAATCCGAGTAAAGTTATGGGCACTAGCAGCCCCCCAACAACGGTAACTGGAATCAGGAACATCTAAGAAAGTGGGATTTTTGACTTCTTTAATGGACTAAGTTTCGGGATTTTTGCTTCCCAACCTTTTTTATGATTCCTCATCTGTCAATCTGAAACCTGCCTACAATCTCAAACGGCCTAGAATTTGGCTTCTCCCCTAGAGACTAGTCTCATTAGGAGTTCCTCTGAAACCATCTGATCTCATTTTGCTTCAAATGAACCGGAAATCACAAGAAGTTGCATATTCTCTATGTTTCCAAAATTAAGATCATTAAAAAAAAAAAGTTTAGATTTGTTGATAGATTATAAAATAAAATATAATTAAGCTGAAGTCAAACTCATACAAAGGCAAGGCTATTATGATCAATCAGTCATTCCCCTGTTCTTTTCACATAAAGAATACATACCCATGTGCGTGCAACAAAGCCATCACAATATAATCACTAATGCGTGCACTGCCAACCAATCCTACATAGACGTAGGCACTACAGTCCACTAACATCAACTGCCTCATAGCATGGTTCCAAAACAAAGATTAATTAAAGTGGGAACAACTGGGAGAAGACAATCAACGACCAGCTATAATAACTCCAATTTTCAAACAAAAACAAAAAAGATTACTGTATTACAATCTTTAACTAGAGAACCATCATTTCATATACTTACAAGTTTCAGCTGTTAGCAATCAAGCTATTTAGAACATAAAAATATATCATTTATAATATTGGATGGAAATTCGTCCAGGTCAGTCAGTCCAACAGCCGAGCACAGTCACGAATCAACACAAACTTTTAACCACCTCCAAACATTTGCTAACTTGCTAATTTTTACCTAAACTCTTGCACAAATCTATAGCAACCACCACCGAAAAAGGAAAATCAAGGATGCTCACACTGCCAGGAAAAAATATATTAATATACTTTTAATGAGATATTCTTCTATGTGGTGACTGCAGGTGCGCTTGGCCTTTTTCCTTCCATGGCATCCTTCTTTCTCCGACAATTTGCGCAGAGGAAGGGTCCTTCCCATGGCTTTGATGCAGGTGAGAAAAATGGTCCAGAATTAACCGATAAACCATCGCTGGGTGGTTGGTCCACTTGGCAGACTGCACATCTGAAAAGCCCAGACTTTGCATCCAAAGGAAAATCCTTTCCCAGCCTGCAATTTTGTGGATGAGAGAAATTTTGGATACAATTAAGATGACCAAATATTGTGGGCTATTTTATTAATAACCTACCAAGTCTAGAGAACTTTAATCGCAAGGAGGCAGCCCCTAAGGTTTGATTCTACTTCTCAGTAGGTGCTCATAACCAGAATTCATATATTGTTAACCAACACACAGTAAGGACCACTATAGCATCATAAAATGTACTTTTTTTTTTAATTTACTACGCAGAGTTTATCAACAGTCAACAGTATAAATATTTGACAATGAAAGAAGCATGCCATTATCAGTAGAGAGTAGGCCATATCATCATGATTATAATGGTCTATGGTATATCTTCATAATAAAATCAGGGACAAGCATGAACTATAGTTTGTGAACTTTTAACTTACTACGCAGACTTACAAACCTTTCTGCAAGCATAGCAGAGCCCTCTTCAAACAACTCCTCCACAGCCCCTACGGCTGAAAGCTTACTTGTTTTGTTCATGGAATTCCGAGATTTCTTCCCGAAGATAAATGAATTGAGCATATTGTTTTTCTTTCTTGGAGTTGGAGGTAAGACAGGATGATCAGAAGGAATTAAATCAACAACCAAGCAAGTGGTATCATCCTTCAGACCCCTTGACCTCAAAGCTTCCTAAATAGAGGAATGACTAAAATGTAAGTAGGAAAATATAAAACCTCAGCTTTTTGCTTGTGAGAAGAGAGTGTTTCAGTTATCACCTTGACTACCAGCTTTGCCGCCAGCTCGGCAGGTAAACCACGGCAAGCCTTTGCTGCTTCATCAGATGATAAAGTATCCCAGATACCATCAGAAGCAATTATAAGCCTTCCCCCAGCATCTGAAAGCTGGCAAACATTTAAGGTAATGTGTTATAGTCTTTCACTAGAATAGTAAATGAAGACATCATCCATGGAGCAGATGTATTCACCTTCACTTGTTTAACATGCGGTATTGGAACAATATACTCTCCAACATCAGTGTCACCAATGGACCTAGAGAGGCATAACCCACCAGGCCAACAACGAAGCGGGCCAACCTGCGAACCATATACAATTTGAGCTAATACGATAGAAGATTGCATAAGCCAGCTAAAACTTCTTTCAGCCACAAGCAATTCAGTCTTGTTTTACCTCATTTCCCCCAAAGACATTAAGCCTTCCTACTTCACCCCCACTTGCAGTAACACGCTCCCTCTCCTCTACGTTCTCTTCCAGCCTGTGATCCACTGTCAAGAGAGAAACCACACCACCCTGTGTATCCAATATACATCGAGAGTCCCCGACAGATGCAGCAGTTACAGTCCACCCATCAATCACCACAAACGTAACCGTCGTTCCAGAGGTTTCCCCTGTGAACAATATCAAAGAATATAGGTAAGAACACAGAAGGATCGTGCAACAAGGGCATTTAAATGTTAAAATAGAGTAAACAGGACGATACCTTTTTGCTGAAATTCGATGTCAGTTTTTACAAAACCAGCAACAAGTGCCCGAGGAAGGGCTTGAAGCCACTCTTCCCTGCTACTGCCCTGGGGGATTGCACTCAGAACATTAGTCAATAAGTTCTCCTTTGCGAATATAGCAGCCGATATACCATTATGCCCGTCAAATATCTGCCAAACAAACCTCAAATTTAGAATCCATGTGGTATGACCAAAATGTGGGACGAATTAAATTACTGAAAGTTGGAACAAGCTCGTAAGGCAAGTTGGTAATGAGAATACCGCAAAAACTGAAAATGATGTCGATGGGTTCCCAGGAATCCTCTGGCAATCAGGTTTTATGAGAAAGTAATCCTCTCCTTTCTTGGCCAAACCAGCCTGCCCATACCGAACTGTGGGCTTCTCGACCTTTCCATTCCTCAGCTCCCGTCCAATTAGGGTGGCAAGTGGTACTGGAGAGGGCTTCACCCTCGACGCCGCAGTCTGGCTCATCTTAGTCTATGTAATGACATTTTCAAGACCTTTGTAACAAAATTCTAGTTCATTAAGAAAGACCAAGAAAATTCGATTCACAAAACTTCAATAAATCACAATGAAATAACCTAGCAACCTATTTAACAGCTGATAACCAGCAGGAAAGGAAATAAAATACAGGTAAACCGAGGAATCTGATGATACCATCCTAAACCTTTTATTCCCTATCATCCCTCAGCAACCAAAACGGGAACAACAGTTCAGAAATCAGCAGAATAAACTACATACAGACATGGCAACTGAAAAAAGACTGAAAATCTGAAAATTAAAAAAAATAAAAAAAAACGAAAAACCTAGAAATTTTTCCTCATTTTAAAAGCGACAAGAAGAAAAACCCTAAATTGTTTCTCGATAAAATCTGTAACTCTGTACATATATTACACTTACACAGCATAAGGTAACCGAATCTCAAACAGATCGAAATAACGAGGCAAATGTGAGCACAAGAAGGTACGAAAGCCACGACTTACAATGCAGACATTAAGAGGCATCAACCTATCAAACTGAGAAAAAGAAACATCGGCGAGTAGAGCCGAGTATCCATCTACAGATTCTTCATCTCTGCGACAGCAAACACCAGCTCGATTAGAAACCCTAGAGCACGAAAAAGGAGAGAGAAAGTCCAGAGCCAGAAAGGAGAGAGGAAGTGGAGAGAGAAAGAGAGAGAGACTCACAAGCTTGAGAGAGAGAAAGAGAGAGAGAAAGCGAAGACAGCTCGGAGGAGAGTGGAAAAAAAATGGGGGAGATTTGAGCAAAGAAAGAACATTCAGGTCCTAAGAAGACTCGAAATGACTAAAAAGCCCTGAAGAGAGAGAGATTTCGGCGCTTATGCCCCTACTATGTCGCCCTGTCTTTCTACGGTGTTGCCGCTGATAATGAAGACTCATCGGGTACCTCAGATCGAACGGACGAAGATCGACGGATGATCTTGATGAGACGTGGCGTTAGATTAAGGCGAAAGGAAAGAAAGGCAATTTCGCAAAAGAACAAGGTGGTTGTTGTCTGTGGCCGTCGCAGGCAATCACCGCTCCTTCCCCTTTCATGAGTGGGTGGGTTGGCAAACATTAGGTGGATTAATAAGTCAAATTAATGATCAATCCAAGACAAAGAGTAAAATTTATTAATTGAACTATTTTCTTTTTTTATTTATCATAATTTATAGTGAAATTGAAGCAAGTGAGATGCATCATCTTCCATCCATGTCTCTTGACACAACCCATGATTATTCAACTCAATTTCCATTTTATTGTAATTGCTTTAACCCATAGTATCATTATTATGTGAGGAGAAATATATTTTACCTTGCCTTTTCACATTTGTTAACTATAGTTGGATTAACTAAATAGCTCATTCCCGAGCATATAATTAAAAGAAATGGGTGAATTTATGGCGTTTATATCCGCAAGGCCTAATGAAAAAAAGCCAACTCGTTACCTTAAAAATTTGATCTCAATTTTACACTACCACCTATAATTACTCCATGAGCATGGCGGGGATCTGATATACTTAGTAATTTCACTATGGTTTGTATGGTTTAACTGCACTTAATAAATAAAAGTTGGTAATCAAACTTGAAAATAGATGGTAGCGGTATGAATTAGGTCATTCACCCAGGGCGCGAATTCATAACCATTCTTCATCGTGGTCAAATAGGACATTAAAAAAAAGTGGAATATTTTTAATATCAAAATTAGTAAAAGTTCATATTAATTAGTAGAATTATATTGATTTCAATGGACATAACATTCATCATTGGCCAGCTTGCCCATGGTCCAATATATGAGTTGTTAGGGATACATCATAACTGAAAATTGATGGCCACTGAGATATTGAAGCTGCGAATTATTCTATTGTAATCATTTTCCCCACAAATTAAGGACTCTAATTTGGTGTCTCCTCTCTCATAATCATTGCCTCAACTATAACTGCTACTGATTAATATAATTGGGAGTCCAACAAATTCTTGAGAGGGGTTGGACTTGAATCAGCTTGTCCTTTTTTTTTTTTTTCTTTTTTTTCGCCAACCCAACGTGCGTTGCTTAATTTATGACGAATAATCAGTTTCTCCATTAATACCAAAATTGGTGCGTGAGGACGAAAATTTTATAGCCTACACTAGACCTATATAAAAGGGGCTAAGCATAAAGAGATTAAAGGGGGTAAAAAAAAAAAGAAGGGGGGGGGGGGATCCGAAGGGGAAAACTCAAAATTTACTCTATCTAGTAAAAGGAAAAAAGGAAAAAAGGAAAAAAAAATTTCTCCTGAGAAAAGAGAAAAGCTGATACAGCTTAAAAAAAAAAAATTGATGCCTCTTCTATGGGGATCCAGATCCCATCTGATTCCTCTCTCCGATTCATGATACAGTTTCAACCATTTTATTCGTTCAATACATTTTTTAAACATTTGAACTGTATAGATAGAAATAAAATACAAAAACATACATGTCCGGATTGTGCAGTAGTAACATGCCTAATTTCTAAGGGACCCAAATTGGTGTCAACCCTAAAATTATAACTGTACAAATTGAAAGAGCATGAAGAAATATTGAGGTCCATCAATTTTTATACAATCTGTGTCTGTGCCTGTTTTTTGTTTATATGATAGAAAACTCAAATCTAATCAAACCGTCCTAATTTATTTAAGTTTCTCACCCTACTGACTAAAGGTGCACACTAACATGAATTGTATAAAAATTAATTAACACTTATATTTTTCCATAGCTCTTTTAATCCATACTGTTGAAATTTTCAGATGGGAACTCATATGGGCTAATAAAGGTGACAGTGTGCCAATAGGCACATTGCCATTGTATGCTCCTTTTCCTGTTGCAGCATTGTATCAATAAGAAAAAAAATTATCCATTTTTTTACTGGATGGGTTATCTTTGGGTGTGGTGATTGCTGATGTGCCCATGTGAATGGAGGACCCACTCAGGTTTAGCTCAGTTTAAGGGGTCAGCCATAGCTTAGCTGGAAATGGGGCACATATGATTCCATACAAGATAAAGAAGCTTGTCAAACATGGGGGTCCTTTCGTGGATAAAATATATATTTAAAATTTTCATTTCAGATATTTTCACTCATACTTTCATGTTTTGGAAGAGCAACCCCATCTTGCAATGCCATTTCTTTTCCTTGTATCTCACTCATCATTCTTTTCATTCACAAACCCACAACTGAATTTTGGGTGGGGAAGCAATAAGATGCAAACCACAGCAAAAAGTGACACACAAATAGATTAAGTGAATTAAACTTTTCTCCCTTTTTGTTCCTCATTTTGCTTTGATTTTTTTTTTTTCCATCTGTCCTCTCTCTTTATACAACACTTGACAAACAAAGAATTGTGAAAAATCAACCCCCCCCATCCATATAAACAAATTCAAACCAGCTAAGAAACACAGGCAACTGAAATTATTGCCACCTTAACATGTGAAAATGCTCTATCTCTATAACTTTCTAACAACTCAAGAGAAGAATCACAAAACCACACACTCACCACTTGAAAGCAGCTGCATTCTCATTTCCCGCTTAAACTTTTCCGCTTTGTGTCGACGGAAACTGGATGTCTTCCTGCGCGGTGCAAAGGTGGGCTAACCCCGTTGGGTAGTTTCCGCGATGGCGAAGGAGCCAGCGCTGGGATTGAACTCCTGATTGCAAGGTGGAAGAAAACCAAACGGTCTGTTAGAACATTTCAAAAATGCTAGCTGAAACACTAAAGCTCATTGAATCACAATCCAAACAGTTAAATAGTCTGAGGTACCTCGTCCCTAGGTTCTTAACAGGTTTTGGATTAGTTCTCTTGGGTTTCGACCCCAGCCCATTGGGGATGCTGGTCGCTCTAGAAAGATTTAATTGGCTAGAGCAAGTCTGTCTCGGAGGAATCACTAGTCGCAGCCTCAAAATCACCGGAATCATCGCTGATCGTTTCATATCGATGTCTCTGATAAAACATCTCAGGTAGCTGTCTGCTATCTTCTACATTGTCATGCTTGTTCAACATCACCTTGTCGACCCATTCACCAGTTTTTGGGTCCCTTTCATCCATCTCGAGATTCATCCCAGGGCTGCGAACGGGTGCCCATGTCTTTGTATACATCACCAAATCATGTAAATCAAAGCTTTGTCTTTTGGGTTTTGACGCGGAGTTGCTCCGTGCCTGCAGGCAAGATTATCAAATGTGAAGCCTCGCTTAGTGCAAACATTAATCACTTGTTTGGTGAGCCAACTAGTGTATTTATATCCCAAACAATTACTTTTTTGGGGAAGATGACTCCATGTTTAGTAAATGGCCTTCAATTATTATGTTTCATTGTTGTTCTACCCCTTCAGGAAGCAAAGCTTTTAAAATGATGGATCCCTGTGGAATCCTAAGCTGAAGAATATCATTTTCACTGCTGTTCAAAGGCAAGGCAAGTCCTAACTATGAAATTGACCCGAGTTTGGAGAACTATTCCACTCAAGTTAACAGAGCTGAAAAGTCCAATTAGCAGATGGTGCAGCCTAGCTTTTGTTGTAATTTTGCAAAATCAAAGAGGATTTTTCGAATCCAAATTTTGGAGGGAAACAAAGTTTTCATTTTCCCTCCAAATGGAACTATCCTTCCAAATTGTGTTGTTCTTTGAGACATTTCAATTATGCTTGCAAGATCCAACCAGCAGAAGAACCCTTAAAAACTTGCAACCAGAAATGATACTACAGTACTACTGAAAGGAATAAAAAGAAAAATAGCCAACTATTTAAGAAACTAGGCTAGTTTTTATCTATTTGCCTCAGAAATACTTTTGATTGTTTTAAAGTGAAAGGTACGCAAACCTCTGAATTAGCAATGTCTTCCATAGCTTGCCTGCTACTTGACATATCCCCCACAGAGTGCCAACTAGGATGCAAAGGAGAGGCCCCACCTGATGCGATCCTGAGCCTCTCTGGGCTGCTGGACCTCGAATGGATGAGGTTTCCTCCCTCCTTCCTTGCCAATGCGGCCTTAAGACTAGCAATCTGAAAGTAAGCAAATGGGAAAAAGTCAAAAATTAAAATTAAGAAGACTACAAAGATGGCCTTAAAAGAGAACTCTTGAGTGTGTTCTTCTGGCTCACAAAAACTAAACGGGAAATAAAGAAAACTTATGGACCTGCTCTCTTAGTTCTTTAACATCTGCACTGTCTTTGTTGACTCGAGCAGCACCAAGCTCAACAGTGGAAACCCGTTCTGCAAATTTGAGCGTGCTGATTGTCTCTCCTAAGGCATCGGATTCAGGACTAATATGCACAAACATTAGAGTCTTTGCTTGCCCTCCTAATAAAGAGCAACAAAAAATATTATTATTACTTTTTACAGGTCCATTCTTTCTTCTCTTCTCCTTTTCTTTTTCTTTTTTTATTTTTTTTCCTGAGGGGAAGGAGGGCGGTGAAGAGGTTACCGGATTATTTACCTAGTGAATCTTGCAGCAGTTGTGTGAGCTTACTGTTCCTATACGGAACATGTAAATTCTTTTGGGATAGGGAAGCAATCACATCTCCTAAAGCAGAAAGAGACTTGTTTATATGCTGAGCCTCTTTTAATCTATCTCCAGTAACCTCAGATTTATCGACCCTTTCGCTCCCTGCCAAGTCAACCAGATGCATACCACCACGAAGTATGGCTCCAGATGTCAGTTCTCTTCCCTGAACATGTACTGTAAGGCAGCTGCAAGAAAATATTGCAACACGCAAATATAAAACATATCAGAAATTAACATTTATCAAAATAAAAGTTTCAACTACAATTCCACGTAGCATATAGATTGGGTGGAGCAGCAAAGTTCCTTCGCTTCATGGAGAGGTATCGTAGCAGAATCTAAACAAAAAAAGTTAAACACATAGGCAGCAATATATACTGTACCTGTGAGACCGGCTACTCCTGTCGTTAAGGGCTGTAGCACTCACAGCACGATTCTTCTGCCCAAGGTTCATTAAATAAATAACATCTGCTGTGGAAGAAACTGGAACTATGTTTGCATCAGGTACATTTATTCCATTCTGAGAACTGTTACGGATTTCTAATGTGTTTAGGAGTCGAGGACACAAGATCATAAGAGTAGATTATACAAATTAAACAGAAAGTAATGCTATTAAGAGATGAACAAGTGCTACTGAGGATATCTTTTGTTGACAGCATCTGTTGCTAGTAGGTCCCTAACTTGCTCATTGTAGATTTCAATCATCTGAACAGAAATGTCATAGGAAATGGTGTCTCTTCTCTGTTCTGAGAGATGAAAAAGATCACCCAATGCTCTGTAGTTTACACCTAAGCTTTGCTCTGTAAGGTCATTGGGTCCACTCTGGATATATGAAACACAAATCAACGGGGAAAAAAAAAAAAGTCATCAAAAGACCATGTGTCAATTAAATGCTTACGATGAATATAATTATCATTGTAATGATTGCAACAGTAAATTGGAAAAAGCATACCATCGTATAAGTTTTCCCTGAACCTGTTTGGCCATATGCAAATATGCAAACATTGTAACCATCGAGAACTGACCGAATCAGGGGCTGGGTGTCTGAAAATACATCCTCTGCATGGAAAAAGAAGAAAGGCTTAACGAAATTTAGTTAGTTGTATTAATATAAAAGCCTAGATGGGGACCTTAAAAAACCTTGTGTTGCAGATGGACCAAACACTTTGTTAAACCGAAACGATCTCCGCCCCTCTTTCCCAGTTTTCAAAGGGGTGATAATTCTAACATTTCCTTCTTCAGCATGATCCACACTGCTCAAACGGTTGGATTGTCCAGATAAAAAAGGTCGCACTCGACAATAAACCCTAATACTTCCTGATGAAACAGAAGCAACCATTCAATCTTGTTGAGAAAAGGAACTATATTCTAGGTAAAAAGGCTATTAAAAAAAATTAGGCCTCAAGCCACTGGCTGTGTTACCTTTGAGGTCCTGCACTTGATTGTATAACTTGCGGTTTTCCTCTAGAACTCTTTGGTATCCTGAAGCTGCATTAGATAGAGCATGGATCTCCTTACCTGTATAGAAGTTAGGAATGAGATAGGTATTCACTCTTATATGTCATCCAAGATAGGAATTAAAACTTGAATAAATTTATACCTAAAGTATAGAGATCCTCGCCATACTTCATTTGCATAAACTGGATGCCTGATTTTGTAGTTTGAAGAGTATGTTTCAGTTCCTACAAAATATCAAAATCATTTCATGAATTATACATTGGAATGGAGAGCGAAAGGACCGCGCAGCTAAACGTCATGTTCAAATACCACAACATCTCTGCGCTGCTGTTCAAGCAACATTTTCCGTTTTGAAAGCTGGTAATCAGTACCCTCATCCTGGAAATTACTTTCATCACAGCACTTGTCGTTGACGATCCTTGCACAAGTCATCTCCCCAACCTTATTGAAATAAAAGATGGAGTTGTCAATTGACTAAGTTAGAAAAAAAAAAATGAAAGAAATTTGTAACCATCTTATATTTTTGCTTGGTACAAAATGATCTCACTCGTGCATATACATAATTTGCCATTTGAATATTCAGACCCCACTCTAATATTGTACCTTCAGTTCATTGGAAGCATCTTGCATTAAAGATTTGTCAGGGCTAGCTTCAGCTATATCTTTCGAAGCTTTCTTCGTCTGTCGCATAATAAATAAAATAATTATAATGATAACAAACTCAAAAACAATAATCAAGATCTCATGTTTGTGGATGGCAATTCATCTGCAAGACTACTGGATGATGGCTCTGTACACATGCTTAGACAATCGAAAAGACAAAAATACTGAGGACAGAGACTAGAAAGATAACAATGAGTAAGAATTACTAAGACTAATGGCTCACCACTTCGGTTTGGTTAGCCATCCGATGCTCAAACTCCTCCATAACCTTACCCAGCAGAGATTCCACAATCTGTTAAGAAGCGACGAGCAAAACTATCTCAGTGTGTAATGGTTAAGAAGCTAAATATCATATACAAATGCCCAAAACCAATTAAACAGAAGAAGTTTATTTCAATGCACATGAATTGTTGGCTCCTCTTTTATGAGAAATATGTGGAAAGTCCCTTTAAACTATCTCAATATATTTGAGTGCCCTCAGAAGATATTTCCTTTAATATAAACTACCAACCATGGGGAGCAAGGACCCTTACAATTGGAATATCTTCTTGCTTCTTATCCATAAGAACTGTGCGAACAAGCAAACTTAAAGAACGAGAGGTGCTCTGAAATCAAAATGCAAAAGCAAACTTTAACATCAGCATTACTTAAGGGATTGTATTAAAAACTTAATATAGATATAGAACGGTTAAGCTCACTAACCATGTCATTGATGTACTGGCCAAGATCACCGCAAGGGAATTGCTCACCAGAGATCCCATCTAGAGACTTCTCAGTCTCACTCATTGACGATGTCCTTGAAAAGGAATTCATGAATGGTTCCGAATTTTTCCTTACAAAGTGTCTCCCAGGTGTAGGAGGTTTCAAATTCGTGCCAAATTTCCATGACCCGTTACAGCCTCCTTGTTTCCAGTCACCGTACGACTTAAGTGCCAGAACACAGTTCACGATCCTTGCAGTTTTCCCTCCCTAAAGAATTCAAAACATGGAATCGAAAAAACTACAATCAAAATTTGCAATATTTGAAGTGACATTCTTCTTATAGTCTTTTCACGGTGATGACCTTCTCCAAGTCAGAGGCTTCAAAGGTTGGAAGCCCCAATTCCTCCACAGCCACGAGGAAGTTTCTGACATTTTCAAAATACTGGTAAGCAGATAGAGCAGCCCCATCAGGAAGGACAACAGAATCACATGGACCCTCAACTACCTAATATCAAGCGGGCAATTAGCACAATAAAATATTTACTATGCCTTAATGCAGTAGTAAGCAATCAATCAATTGAGCTAAGCAATACTTTCGGCACAGCCCCAGGTTGAATTTTGTTGAGAACATTGCAAAGGATGATTCCACTCCGCAATCCAAGCCTGAAATCTTCTTCAGAAGGCTCAGCTGGCAAATCTTTACCCCCAACAACACCTACTGCTTTTCGCAGCCACCCTGTGGCTTCATACCTTCTTAAAGCTGCAAAACATCACAAGTCCTTCAGCTAAATTCAAGGTAATGGAATTCAAATTTTCACCCACCGCCACCCAAAAAAAGAAAAAAATAAATAAATCTTCTGCTTCTGTACAAAATAAACATGTTATGAAATATATATTTAAAAAATAAAAGAAAGGAAAAGGGACTCTTGATTCCAAAAGGAAATTCTTAATCATCCTTGGAAAAAGCTAATAAAAGCACACAAATGAAAACCCGATATACTCCTTTTTTGCTTCATTTTTCCTAATGTACACTCTATTGCAGACAGAATGGGATTCATAATAATAGTTAATAATCAAGCATCAAAATCAAGTAATCTTAAGATTTTCATGAAACATATTAGAAACACGAAAGAAAGAAAAAAAAAAAAAAAAGAGAGGGAAAAAGTTAAGAGAGGATTACATGCTTCTTCTGCCTTCCTTGAGGCTAAATCAAAATCCCTCAATGGAGTCCCATTTTGCTTAAGAACATCCTCCACGACCGCCATCACGGAGAACGGCAAAGCACCCTCCGTCGCCGCCATAACTGGCAACAATAAAGAAGAAAACAAGACGAAGCAAAATTCACTCACAAACCAACAATTCAAATTTTCCCTCTGAAACCCTCATCAATCAATCGAGCAAGGTTCTTCAATCAATTCTTAAACAATCCCAACAAATAAAAAGGTGGGAATACAAAGAAACCTGTATCGAGATTCGAAAGAATGGGGAAGGATTTATCAGAATGTAGCTGCTCCGTGGAGGCCCCAAAGGAATCGCCCCAATTCGAACCTCTCTTAAGTATATAATCTTCAGAAACCCATTTGAAGCCAACCAATTAGATGGAACCAGAGGAATGACAAAGAGAAAGAGAATGCAGCTGCTACAGGATCTCGAAGGCACGTCACAAGGATGAGTAAATATGGAGGGAGAATATGAGAAGAAGTTATAGAGAGAGATGGGGGGAAAGGGAGAGAGGAGAGAGAGAGAGATGGATCTTTATTTTATTTTTCCTTTGCTTTTGCTTTTGCTTTTTTCCCTTGTTTTCTAAAATTTGAACACTCTCTCCTCTCCCATGTTCTTGTTGATCATCTCTCTCTCTCTCTCTCTCTCTCTCTCTCTCTCTCTGAGTTCCCTCTAATAATTTTGGTGCTTTGAAAAGTAGGGCCGAAGCTCATTCCGAGCGTCCCGCGCCTTTGGTCTCCTGACGGTTTGTTTTTGACGGCCCCCCCGACAATGGCCTAATTTTATCATTTCCTCTTCCTCCCCAACTTCCCATTTTCACCTCTCCTTTCTTCCCTTTCTCTCATCTCTCATCCACCTACCTAGTTGATGAAATCCGAGTGTTTTGTTCATTTACATATTGTCAAATATAGAGTGTTCTTGAAGGGTCAATTACTTAATATGGTAAAGATCTAAAACCAACCCATAGATGAAGCACGAAACGAGTCTAAATTTCATGAAGTGGAAAGATTACATAGAACTTCAATCCATAGTCAAGCCCCCTCTCACATGGTTTCACATGAGTCATGTGCTTTTGACACCTATAAGATCATATTATTTGTCTCGACGTATCGCATGATAGCATTACATTGTTATTCGCGATTAATGTGAATAATCTGTAAATTGCATCTCTCTTATAACCGCTCCACGTCGCAATCATGGGAACGCTTTTATCACGAACTATACACACTTCTCTTAACACGTGTAATATCCCAAGTTGCATGTTCTGTCAACTTTGTGCCATCCCTAAAGCTACTAACCATGTCCCTCCTCCTTAAACTGTCAATCTGCAAGTATTCTTAAGTTCAAAGCTACTACATAATTTGATCACTTTCAGACAAAGTATGATATCTAGACATTGCTTATGCTTTGAGATTCAGAAAAGCAAAATGGTGGTTAGAGACATTCATTAGCAGAATTGAAGCACAGAGAGAGAGAGAGAGAGAGAGAGGAATGTAGAAATACTATCATTTGAGCAAGAAATGAACCTCCAACAGATCTATATTACATTGCTGACTTGCCAAATCAAATCCAGATAAACCAGAGTTTTTGCTCAGGTTGGTAATTGTCTCAACTTTTTCCAACTTACATCCCATTTCTTTCAGATGCACTGATTGACAGAGGGGCGCCCACCAAGAAATGGAAAATAAAATAAAATAGAATTATACACGAGCATTGGGTTTTTACACAGCATTTGGACACAATGAATGAAGAATGAACTAATAAAGAATACACTGTGCTCTGCAATACACAAATACAAGCACATTTGGTGATGTTAGGGTCCAAGTAGACAGCTTATCTCATCAATACCATTTCTCCATTCTAATTATTTGCGAATCATTTTTTCTTTTCTTCCAATTTCCATGAAAGTTTCCCGGTGGTGGCAATTAAACAAATGGTGATTAGTCGCTTTCAGTCATCAATGTCACTGTTAAAAATGGTTGCCAACCAAATTCATTGGGTATCCTGTACAATGATGCTCCTCTTAAAGGAACATGTGGATTCTCTTCTTTTTTTTTCCTTTTTTTTTTTAAAAAAATCATGTAAAGCCCAAGAATAAGGAGCTTACTTATCTCCAAGATTGTTCCCTTAAAAATATACAGAAAAAACTTTTTCCTTTTTCCTTTTCTTTTTTCTGTATTATCAATGGATATGCTTGATTTTTTTTTAAATGGTTTTTTTAATTAAAAAAAAAAAAAGAAGATCAAGGGCATGCTTATTGTGGAAGCCAAAGAAAAGAAATATTAAGCCAAGGAGGGGCCTACACCCATGAATGGTGAGAAATCTCAGATTTACTGTACTCTAAATATAGGCTGAGGTTTAAACTAAGAGGGGTAAATATAGTCTGAAAAATTAAAAAGCTCATTGCAGGTTTTTCTCTCTTCCTCAAAACTGGGATAGCAAATCCTCCGACGTTCAAAAGGAGAAATTCAAACGGGAGGTTCGGAGCCGAGCCTGGAGCCTCGGATGACAGAAAAACAAAATAGGGGGTGGGGGAGAGAGAGAGCGGTCCACATGCCGGCCCAGGCCCAACCTTTGCAGCGAGTTTGGGCCCACAGGCCCAACTAAAGCCCTACCAGAAGCACGCTTGTGCTCTTTGATTATTATCATCTATTTAAAGAGGGAAGAGAAATGAAATCCAGTGCAGAGGGTGAACATCAGTTCTCATTATTGATACCAAAATTGAGGGGAATAAATAATAGGGGAAATCTAAGGACACAATGGAGCAATAATGACAACAGAGGCAGAGGGCTGTGTAGATGTTATGAAAACCACATTACTTATAATTTTAAAATGCCTTTGTTGGGTCCCTCCCTCTCTTGGGTGGGGGCTCAACTCGAGCCTCGCATCCCTAACAGGAAGCTCGGGTTCCTCTCTAGGATGTATTTGGTGGGTTTAGTCCACCGACACTCCTTTCCTGGGATTAGCTCGAGTCTCCCATTCGAGTGTCACAATGTTACTGTATGTAATTTGAAAGGGACAGTTCAAATTTTAGCACATAAACTCTTCTTTTTATTCTTCCTATTTCTTGCTATGCAAGGTAAGAGAAAAAAAAATTACACTGAAAATGACAAGAGAAACATATAAAATTAGCATAGTTGCAAGGAGATAAATGACACTCCAACAAAGAGCCCATTTGTAGTTTAAGTACCATGTGATTGTCATTGTACCATTTGTTCAAGAAAGGACTAAATATCCGGGGAAGAACCTCATCATTTGTTACTCACATAACTACAAGAAGGGCTTACCAAGTGAAGATGAAGGCTTGTGAATACAAAAGGTTCAAGCCAAAAGTTACATGATAAGAGTCTTCCCCATCATCAGACCCATTGGGTGTGTGTGTGTGTGCGGGTGTTGCTGTCTAAAGTTGCAGGACCAACCTGTTCTGGTGCAGCATGTCATTGTCAGAAGCTCGAGGGACACATTTGTTTGAAATTGGTTTCCTGGTTTAAGAGAGGAGACTGCTGGTGGAGCAAACATCAAGAACCACCTTAAAGTCAATCGCATATCACACTTGGTTGGGGAAACAGGGGAACATGTGGAGAAAGGAAACAAGAATTATCCCAAAAACATGGGTTTGTCTGAAATATATGGTCAGCTTTTGCAGTAAATGCCTTGTGGGATGCTGTGATGCACATGTACTTTCAATCTGTTCTCGAAGATTTTCTCCTGCAACAAAAACAGGATGAGTCCCATCTTTTTCCAAAACAAGTTTTCAAAACTGGATCGGGCTGAAGCATACCCTTGGATATGCAATAACAGTTAACAAGTCATTGCGTTGTGCAAGATCACAGAACTTATGAAAAATGTCAGGACTTCTCGCGAACGACATGGAAAGGGTTTCGAGCAATAACAGCAATGATGACTATCGATCCATACGATCCCATTTTTTTTGGGATAAATTGTTCCAAAAAAAGCAGATAAACACAATGACATGATGCAATCCATGAGCAGCTTCAACATATAAACTACATAAGAAGGAAGGGAGAGGGAGAGAGGAGAAAAGGAGGATCTTAAAGATGGAGTGGTAGCCTGGTGATTTCTGTTTCTTTCCAAATAAACCCCTCTTTCCCAAACAGAAAAATCTCTTCCTGCCTCAACCATTGTTTATCCAGATCAAGTAAAAGGCCAAAACACTGTTCCATGCCGAGTTCATCCAGTTAACCATTAACATTTCTCACAGTTTTAGGAGTCATTATTTCCTCCAAGTGACTCGCCATCGAAACCTGACCCAATAACCAGAGCTTGGAATTGTTGTAAGAAAGATTCCCTAAGAATCCTTTACAAATCTCAAACCCACAAAACCGTAGATGTACAGGATTACATATGCAAAAAACAGTCGATCAATCAATAAATTAATCAAAGAAAGAAGTCAATAATCTGCTTCAGTCAAACATTTACAATAAAGACCTTAGTTATGGTAGCATGTTCCATAATTAATCAACAATTTAAAAAGAAAAACCTAAAGAAAGGATAGAAAGAAAGAGAATCATGCATTGAAGTGGGAAAAGTAGTGGGTCAAGACTTTCATAAAGCCCTTAAACGTCCGGACCAACTTAAATGTCTGGACTTGGAGGGAGTGCTTGGATTGGCCTCTCCCATCATTCAACATCTTGAAACCACTGCCTTTTACTTTATAATACTTGCATTGCCAATGATTGTCTAAATACTTGATCCAACATGCATTGAATAGTTTCCAAAGCCTACCGAGAAAGCAAAGATTATGTGGCTGCGAGCTTGGGTATTACGATTAAACTACAAAGGGAAATATACTAATACTCTGCAACCACTCAGTACTTTAAAATCATGATGTTCAATCACTTCTTTCTTTATCTGCGATACTCCTTTTTAACACAGCCCATGTGTTCTAGTCATGTCATGAGCATATATTTAAGCCTCGACCATCACTGCATAGACTGTGACCAACTATTATCTGTTTATTTAGAACCCAATAAAGTTTGGATTGATCAGTTTATTTATCTATTGAAGTATGGGTCAGGAGGCTCCCTAAGCTGTCTAGCTCACATAAGAAAAAAAAAGGAGTTCAAGAACCCTTTTTTGGGCATAGCTGTATTGCTCTCATAAATCTAGCACTGAGATGGCGCAAAAGATAGAAGGGTTATTTAAAAGCTTAACTAAAGAAGGGGGACTTGACTCTAAAGCTCCTAAATGGGGCTGTTCCTCTTTCAGGAACACGCACTTTATTGTACTCCAGAAGTCCTCATTGACAGACCCATCAGATCATTAAAAAATTAGGATGGTCCCTGATTTGGCATTGCCATTTTATAAACTGGGGAGGAAATTTGAACGAGTAGTTTCAAGATTTCCATGAACACCGTCGACCGCCTTCAAGCCCATTGTAGGGGGAAAGTTAGATTGCCAGTGATGAGTTGTTCTTTAAAGGTGATAGAGTTGTTCCTTAAAGGCCGGCCAATCTAACCTTACACCGAACATCAGTTAAAGGATGAAAAACAGAAAAGATAAACCCAAAAGATTGGGGGCAGTGTGTGTTGCGATATGATCATAGGCTACAAAGATTGGATTGCAGTGTTGATTACATTAATTACACATCTCACGCATTCCATTTTGCCATTGTATGAGATATTTTAACTCGGGGCCCGGGGAGCTCAATTTTATCGAAGAAAACTATTAATTGGCAGTAGTTGCATAACTCACCTCTCTCTCCATGAAGCTGCTCGCATGCTGCATTTTGCATGCCCAAGTTCACTTTTAAACTGCAGAGATACCTATGTTATTAGAACATGCAAATCTCGTATAAAAGAACTTTACGCTACATTGTTGGAGTTATACAACGGAAAATTCTTTGGTGCAAAAACCATGAATGCAAGGATATGTTTCCCGTGTTTTAGTTCTTTTTGACCTATGATGGGAATAACCATGGACTAAGGCATTCAAATGAGACTTAGTGTGCCTTTAAAATCTATTCTGTTTCAATCCATCATCAAAATGGCCAGTCCTCATCAAAACCAAACAGGTATTGGTTTTCCTCTGTGTTTCATTTGATTTATCAAGACCCAAAACAAACCAAGAATTATAGAATAGGAATGCCCATGCACCTTGTTATAATCAAGCTCAAACAAAAACATAAACAGTCACCCATCAACGCCTAGGGTCAGGCCAACTTGAACTGGGATTTGTCCAATTTGCTGATGGGAGGGTCAGCCAACAACGTGCACAATTTTGGGCTCTGGATTTGGGGAGCCACATGGACCATTACTTGTAAGGCTAGTCACCATAAAATGGTGAATGCTGGCAATCAATAACAGACAGAATTCTTTCCAGTTTCCGACCATTACCTGTGATTCTCTTATGCTTCCAACATATTCTCATCAAGGACTTCTGTTGGGCCATAAGCTTCTTTTTTTTTTTTTTTAATTATTCGTAAGTAAAAAGACAAGCTTCCAATAAACAGGGCGCCACAAAAACCTAGTATCACAAATTGATGTGCACAATTCTATATATTGAGGAAAAGGGTACACTCTGCATTTGGGAGATCCTTTGTTCATGTGGATGTGTAGTGTAGGATCAGGGGGAGGGTTGACAGCTTGGACAGAGAATTTTCACGAACAGTTGGTGTGGACAGACTCAGGAATTCAAGATTCAGCAACAATAACAAACACACAGCAAAAATGAACAGGCAATAAATAAATGAAGAGAGTGGGACGAAGATGACATGATGACGTATAGATCTCCAAATGGCTTCTCTTTGATACAATCACATAAGCTCATTCCCCTCTGCAAGTTTGCAACTGAACAATCTCAACTAACTTTTTTCATGTGTAGGTTGTGCAACAACCCACTTTTGATTTATCTTCTCCAGATTCAAAGAGTTCAGTTTTCCTCCTTTTTGATTTAAGGATGATCCCCTAAGAGACGTCTTCTCTAGATTCAAAGAGCAATTCTTCGCTTGTTTTCCTTCTCTCTAAAACAAGGGTCGAAGTTCTCCTTAAATAGCTCCAGAAAGAGCCGTTAAAAATATTACCGTTTGAATAGAAAAGCTCATTTTGAAGGTTTGCCAGTTACAGAGCTGTTCAGGTGAGAGGAGTATCTTGTATCCAGCTGTACAAGAACAGAAGTACTACAAATTTCCTATTAAAACACACCTGAAACTGATTTCCCAATTAAGCAGCCCATCCAATGTAAGGTTAAACTTGTGATCAATATAAATCCATGAGACAACACAAGCTCAAATTGAGTGTTACAAAAACACTATTTGCACCTTCAATATAATTAAACAGCTAAGTTACAAAAGGTGTGTTCCAATCAAGCCTTCAACTTGATGTGCCTTTCCTTGATAAAACTTGCCTAGATTGTGCCCCTTCTGTATTCTTGAAATTCCAATTATGTGCTTAATTATAATGCTGAAAAATCAAATAACTAGACAAGCAATTTATCCAATCAATTTGTTTGATATTATCAAACAAACAATTGTAGTCATGGGGCTATCATAGTGAACACATGCACTTTTTTCTCTGCCTCATTCGAGGATACCCAGAAAGGATGCACAATATCAATTTTTTCCCTGTTAACAAGGGATGAACAAGCTCAATAATTATTATTTACCAAAAAACAAACTCAATAATACTCCCCATTCTGAAAAAAGCAAACAATTGTATGCATTAAAAGGAGAAATCCCCTGACCTCTATCAGTCAGAATCAATAACCATCCCTTCTCCAGCTATATACAATTTTACCACAATCCTAACCAAATTATTTAAGGAGTTGAATGTTGTCAAGGTTCTCATATGGACTTTCATTTCGATTTACCTCTGGTGCCTCTATCTAACTTGGAGTTCAAAATGTGCACCTGAATCAGGTAAGGATGGTAAACTGTAAAGGCAGTGTTATACTGGTTTGTAGCCTTCACCATGAAGAAGAACGAAGCATAGTAATTTCTGCAGCAGGAAGAGAGCCAAACGGGCATATCTGATTCTCACCTTTGGCTTGAATGAACCGTCATATAAAGTGACATTTTTAAACGTTGTTAAACAAATCACCTCTTTAGTTCGAAGGGTCAAGTACTAGAAGAACCATAGTACAAATGCCCATCTATATCTGGAACAAAACCCTTCTCCATCATTTCGTCTTTGATTATCTCATAGGTGGTTCTGTTTGGGACCAACCCCTTCTCTAACATCTCATTCAAACATCCATTTGCATCTTCCATCTTACCCTTCTTACATAATCCCTTCATCAAAACATTGTACGTCACAACGTTTGCCCTCCTCCCTTCTTTTTCCATTCGTGCCCTCAAATTCAAAGCTGCCCTTAGGTTTCCTTCTCTGCAATAACCATCCAACAAAGTATTGTAGGTCACATGAGTTGGACTCAAACCCACCTCAAACACCACATCCAAGAACCTAGCCGCTCTCCTAAGCTCACCTCTCTTGCAGAATGCATCTATTAATATGTTATATGTTACAATATCAGCCCTTAAACCCTTACTCTCCATTTCGTTGAAAAGTCTTTTAGCAACCTTCGTGTTGCCCTCCCTAAAGAACCCAGCAATTAAGCAATTATAGGTCGAAATATTGGGGCAGATCCCTCGGTCTATCATTTGACTACATAGAGCAGTTGCTTCATTAGTTCTCCCAGCTTTACAGCAGGCATCAATCAAAGTATTAAATGTTATAACATTGGGAACCCGACCTTGTTTAGCTGTATCATCAAACAACTCCCTCACTTCCTTTAACATATTCTTCTTAGCAAACCCATTAATAAGGGCATTATATGTGACAACATTTGGCTTTAAACCCGAACCCAACATTTCATCCCGCAAGCCAAGAGCTTCATCAAGCTTCCCATCACCACATAATCCATTGATCAAAGTATTATACGTGATCATGTTGGGCTTCAAGTCCTGAGTTTGCATCTCCCTGAACACTTTAATAGCAGCTGGAACATTCTCGTCCTTGCAAAACCCATCAATCAAAATGTTATAGGTGATCTCACTGGGGCATATCCTCTTCAGCACCATTTCCTTCAAAAGGGCATCAGCTTTATGCATTCTTCCAGCCCCGCCCATCTTGCAATACCCATCGATAAGGGTATTATAGGTAATCACCGATGGAGAAAATCCCGAAGCTTTCATGTCCTCCACAGTGTCCCTAGCCTTACGCAACTTCCCAGCCTTGCATAGCCCATTGATCACAATATTATAAGTAAATCCATTCAGTTCAATCCTTCTCTTTATCATCTCTCTATACAGAAACTCCACAAGCCCAATCCTACTCTCCTTGACCAAAGCACTCAACATCGGATTACAAGACACCACCGACAGCCTAAACCCATAATCGCCCGCTCGCTCAAATGCCTCAATTGCCTTATCAATCTTCAAATTCTTCACATAAGCCAGCAACAACATATCAACGATAATCGAATTCGCACAAAATCGATCACTACATACCGCAAGCATGTGAAAAGTCGAAGAAATAGAGTGGGTCTCATTCTTAACAAATTCATGGAGACAAGCCCTAATTTTGCTGTAGCGTTTTGTGTCAGCTAACAAATGAAAGAGTCTACAGTACAATTCGAGACTGTATGAAAACGTGTACTCAACTTGGGACCATTTGAAGAACCGGAGGATCACATCGGGGTTAACCTCCGAGTTGATTAGCGATTGAAGAACGGTCCTGGGGCTGCTGGGTTTGAGAATGGGTTTGAGTTTGGACCAGTGCTGCTTTGATATGAGGTCTGTGACAGTGGATATGTTGAATGTGGGTGGGAAGTCCGAGGAAGAGAAAGACCTTGTGGAGGTTCTGAGGTGACCGCAGATTCGAGGAAGACGGTGGAATTGAGGTTGAAGGCGGCGCAAGGAAGGCATGTAAAAATACCCTCTTCTCTCTCTCTCTCTCTCTCTCTCTCTCTATGGAGTAGGGAAATGCAGGGGGAAGGGAGAGTCCTAAAACTGCCGCTATCACCCACTTTAAGCGTTGTGCTGTGGGTTTATCGTAAACAGACACCAGCTTCAGACGGACCAGGATTATAGATAATATTATTAATGGCCCATTTTGTTCACAAAATTTTATATTTTTTTTAAAGATTATATTACTTAAAATGTGATGTCTAAAAATATAATATTTGTCATATAATATTTTTTCATTTGATATATATAGTCAAATTTCTTGGAATATGATATTATTACATTTGGTATAAACAATTAGATTCGAGTAAGATTAAAGGTTTTCATTAATACCCTTTTATAAAAAAAAATACACAATATCTATAATATAAAATATAGAAAATTATTTATTTAATAAAAAAATATTTAGTTTAAGGTTAGCAACAAAATAAAAGTTTTGCCTATTCTTTAATTTGAAAGGACAAAGAATTTAACTCAAATATTTACTACGTAAAAATAGAATTTCTATAATATAATAATAAATTTCTCAAAATAATATCATGAACTCTTTATTATGAATAATTTTTTTTATTTACTACCAGTGTTATTATGATTATCATTACTATTGATATTATTTTAAATTATGTGAGCTACGGTTCACCTACAAGGATAGTTTCTACATTTTATTGCATGTGCACAGTTCGACCTACACGTAATCTCACATTCTTCTCACCTCTCAAGTTAAGAATGTTAAGCCTCCTTTTTTCAGGAATGTGAGATTCCTAAAATATCACATTTCAGAAATTTTACATTATAGAATCATACCAAATGCTTAAACGCGACATTTTCGAGCACATTCCATGAACCAAACAGGCCCTATAGGTATAGATGGCGTTCATTTGTACTGAATAATTGCTGAATTCAACTCAGAAAATTTAATATTATCCAATATTAAGAAAATCTTGGTCTAAAAAAATGAGACAAACCATAATATAGATAATACTCAGAATTTGACTATCTTTTATTAAATTTACTTTGAAAATCAAGATCATTTTTTTTATGATAATAAAGAAGAAAGGAAAGCCGACTCAAATAGTTATGCTACTCTTTCATCGAGGAGGAAATTTCATAATTCTCACAATACGCAATGGACAGCGATTTACTTTTAACATGGTAAACATACCACGATTTCAACTTTTGTGAGTGTTTTTTACATAAAACTACTAGTTGCCCTTAGGTTGCATTTGGTTATCCGAATAGCATTTGATTTGGAGCTATGCACTTCTGGATTTTGAAAGGTACGTTTTACCGTGTTGGCTTTGCTCCTCTCCGGAGGAAATCGAACTTTTAATTGAATATGCACATTTTGAGCTTTTATTGATCAAGTCAACTAATATTTGTCTCATTTTTCCAACTCATGACTCAATCCCTAAAGGGATACCCCCTTATTTGTATCGTTGGCCCGCTTTCTTTTAATTCTATGACTCAATTCCTTTTTGGGATATGTTTTGGATCCTTGGCCTAGGGTTTTTTACCCATCTTCTCCCCATTAGTGAGGAGGGATTTTCGGCCTTGATCCCATGGCTCCATCATGCAACATGTGGCACCTTTTAGGGGTTTTCTCATTCCCTCCTTTTTCAAGAAGAGGATTTTGGGCCCAAGGCCTCCTTCATCCCTCCCCCAATATAAGCAAAACTGCTAGGTTTTGAAGGGGGAATCTTTTATGAGGAAATAGAGGCTGCACACGAGGAGAGAACAAGAAAGAAAATTAAGGTTACTCCATTCTTTCCTGAACCAAACCACAACCAGAAAGCCAACAATAGCAAGGTGCGCTTTGCCCCATCATCCCCACGACACTATGAGTCCAGAACTACATGAGTCTGATTATCGTATGAAGATATGTAAAAAACTCTATGGGTTCAACTCCTTCCGAGCCCAAAGGCTCCTTCTTTTCTTTTTCTTCTTTCTTTTCATCTTCTTCTTATTTTCCAGTCTGGGATTATGATCGGTTCCCGTCAATGGAGTCACCTCCTTTTCACAAAGGTGTTCCTTGCCTATGGCATTGAATGTAAAAAAAATCATCACTCTTAGGATGATTTGAACTTGAACCTTGCAAATCAAGCAATAAATGAGTTTACACCCACATCTCCCACAAACACACCGTGAAAGTCAACTAGGAGTCGAGATTCATGATGGAATCAAAACTGAATACTAAATATGAAGCGAATCAAGAAACCACAACTTCAAGCTATTAGCTTTTTAAAGTCTTCCGAGTATAAACTCCCTTAGTAGAGATCCCAATCCCTCTAAGTAGAGAACTCCTCTCACATAGAGAGCTTGTGTTGTTATTTGCATTTACAATGATTAGGAGCTTCTGGTGTAGTTTCTTATATATTTTATTGAAAATATACTTATTATCGACTGATAGGTTTCCAAACTCCAAATTGCATCAAACGGACTGTATTTGATGCAGCAGGCACTGGACTATAAATCAGGTTAGTATTCTCATTGTGTGTCTTGGCAGCGTAGGACTTGGTGTCTGAAATCGAGGAAGAGAAGAGATCATTGGTGAAGAAAAACAAGAGAAAGAGGGAGATGATGAGAATCACGCCCATGGTGACCTTCTCGTTCCAACCCATGGATCACAGGAGAGACCATCCCAAGGGCCGAGCTAGGCGGGGGCGAGCTGGTCCAACTGTTCCATCTGGGTTTTTTTCAATTTTTTTTTTTTTTACTATACTTATTTATGAGTACACCCTCAAAATTTATAAGATGAAGAAAAAAAGGATTGGAAAATTTTCACTTGGGATGAGGAAATTATCTTAGCCTAGACCCCAAAACTATACCATGTTAAAAACTTCTTTTAAGAGACAGAGTTTTATTTTAATTTCCTTTTTTAATTAAAACGACGTAGCTTTGGTCCATAGGCTACTCACTCATTTAGTTCGTGGCAGGGAATAAGGTGGAAGTGGAATGGATATTTCATAAAAAATAACATGAATAATGAGTTTAGTATTGCGGAATCACTTTTAATTGGTAGAATAGGCAAGTGTATAGCTATTACTCCCTATTCATTCTAAGCATTGAAAATTCAATATAGTATTATAAAACTTTGGTTTTCTTAGTTTTCAATGATTAGGATAATATATCCAACATTTTAAAATCTCGTTAAAATCAGTTTGTATAAGTGCTTTTTTATGTTATTTCAATCTGCATAGTTAAAATTGCCCAAAAAATAGCTATATTTTGTAGTTTATTGTATGTTTGTATCAATCAACTTTAAATTATGTATTATTCTTTCAAAAAATAACTTTTTATTCCAAAATAGAGAGATTTTTCCAATGCCATTTTTTTCCCAATTTCATTTCTTTTATGACAGAAAGTAAATTTTATAGGAGCATTTATTTATTAAAATTTAATCTTTAATTATGTAGCCCCTAATCTTTAAAATTAGGTTTGGAAAACTTGTGTTTTTTATTGTTAATTAGAGTATAATTTAATCGATTTTTTTGTCTGCCCCACCTAAGGTCGAATTCTAGCTCTACCACTGGACTATCCTGATCTGAGCCCTCAAGCTTGTCGAAGACCTGCAATCCACACCAAACAAAGCAAAAGAGATCGAAGCACACCGAATGATGAGAAGCTAAGAGATGACGAAGGCTAGCATAACCCTCAAAGCTCTAAGAAGTGCAGCCAAGGATGATGAGACCTCGTTAAAAATAGAAATAGAAAATGGAAAAGGGAAGAGAAAACGGTGTCATTTCAACTAGGGAAAGCTATAAAAGAATGTTGACGACGCTTTTCAGTTAACCCGGGAAGGAAAGCGGCCTTTTGACAAAATAAGCTCACTTTGAACTCTTGTTGACCAAGTTAACTGAAAAATTGTCACATTTCTCAAGCCTCGACTCGTTAACATTTCCGAACCCATGGCTCAATCACTTCTTGAGAAAGCCTTTTGAGCCCATGACCCAAGAGTTCTCACCCTTTTGGGGTTTTTCCATTCCTTCCTTGTAGAAGGAATGAATGTTGAGCCCAAGGTCCATCCTCCCCTCTCCCTTTATAAGCAAAACTTTAGAGTTTTGCAAAAGGGGGAGGGGGCATTCTAGTCGCAGAAAAGAGAGAGGAAGAAGAGAAAACCAAGGTTACTCACTTTTCCTCTATCAACAACCCATAATTACATGGGTCTGATTCTCCAAGAAGATATGTAGGAAACCCCATGGGTTCGATCCCTTCCAGGCCAAATGGCCCCCTTCATTTACTATTCGTCATCTCCACCATTCGCTAATTGTTCATCATCTTCAACAAGCCTCTATTCTTCCATTTTTTGGGTCTAAGAATCATTTCATTCACTATTCATCATCTTTTCACTTACCCCTGTCCTTCCAAATATAGGTCTATGGTCCTCTGTTAATAGAGTTACTCACTTCATTGATGTTTTTCATAACTATTTTAATCAAAGGTATTCCTTACTCATGGTAAGTACATTATTATCTTTCAAGATGATGCAAACCTAAACCGCCAAATCGAAAAGCATCGACTTTGCAACTCAACTCCGAAAAACCCACAAACAAAAAACAACATTTATTGGCGCTTATATATAGAGAGAATAAAGAGAAGAGGGATTATATATTTCATCTTTATAGTTTTGATTAAAATTTAGTTTTAAACCTATATATTGAAAAGAAAAAAATCACCGTTATTATGTAATTATGTCACCAAAAAATTGGATTCTATATCGTCTTGTTGAAATCGTATGCTATATATACTCTTGATTTCCCTTTTATTGCTACGCTACAACTCGGTGCAAATCAAAATTAAATAGGATTAAGGCGTGATATCGTTCTACCACAAGTCAAAATGACAGTAAAGGTTACTTTAGTAACTTGATCAGGTACTCCGACAAAAATTCTTCTGTCAAATTAAAATAATCAATTAATAACAGTAAAATTACACAAATCCCCTTAATTTTTTAGCGAAATCCTGATATGCCCCTTATAGATTCAATTATCTTATTTTACCCTCTCAACCTTAAAATTGGGTTCAATGTACCCCCTGCCATCAACTATCGGTGATTTTTCACTTATTTTATGGCTTTTTGTTCATTTTCTTAGTTGTCTCTTCCCCTCTCTGGCACATCGCTTTCTTTCGTTCGCTTATATCTTTCCCCTCTCACTCTTGTAGATCAATTAGTGTTGGGCCAGGCCAAACTGTTTGGCTTTCAACTCTGAAAAAACTCAATAAGACTCAAATCATAAGGCACGCAAGTCATGTGCGTGCTCATTTTTAAAGTTAATCAAAACCTTAACTTGACTCGTTGAGCTTGCAAACTAGCTCAATTAGGAGATGCGAGAAAAGATTTACTCACGCCGCCAAATGACAAAATGTACAGTGAGCTCGACTCTTATAAAAGGGCTAGCTCATTTTCCTTTACCTCACTTTTCTTTTTAGGCCCCCACACCTTGCCCCATCAGTGTGGAGGAGGCAAACCGTGGAAATTTAATTTAAATATGTTTTGTATCCTAAATTTTTTTGGTTAAAATTTAAATTTTAATTAGTTTGGAGTTAAGGTTTAAATATTTAAATATGTTTAAAATTGATTTAATGTCTAAAGTGTACTCAGCTTAATCGTCACACATTTACATTATTGAATAAGTCGCTTGTGAGCCAACCGCAAGCTCAAGGAAATTTTTAATGAACCGAGTTTGAATAACAATGTCCAAGATTATAAGCCAGCCAAAAACTAAACGAGAAGGTCCTAATTATTGTACAAAAGTAATAAAAATCAATGATAGATGTTAACAAGAGACATATCGAGAATTATTCTATAGTTCATGAAATAAAATACAACCGAAATTTAGGGAGTATTGAAACTTCAAGGGGATTCATGTAACGTTCCTAATGATAATTAATCAAAGAATATATATGTATTGAAGATGTGCATTGAATTCATATATTTACATTTAAATTGAGTAAGGTGGCCTAAAGGCTCCTTTATAACAGCAATAACTGAAAAAAGGACAATTACCCGAAAAGAAAATTGGCAAGCAAAAAAAAATAATTAAACAAAAAAAAAAGAGTTAAAAAGAGAACAGAAACATTTTTCTGTCTCGCTAAGTTTTTCCTCCCCACAGTGACCGAGGCTTCTCTCTCTCTCTCTCTCTCTCTCTCGCTCTCTCTATCTGGATGCACTTTCTTTCTTTCCAGTCTTCCCTTAATCCGGAATCGGAGCCATGTTAGGTAACAGCAATTTCTTGTTTTTTTAAGATTAAATAGTTGTATGGAATATGATAATCTTCAATTCACGATCTGGGTTTTTGGTTCTTGATTGTGTTATTTTTTTTATTTTTTATCTTTTGGGGCTTTATTGTTTGTGCTGATACAGATCAGTGATGATAAATAATTGCCGGTCTTTCCTTTTGAGGCGCGATGATAAATACCTTTCTGAATTTGGTGACAGGATAAATGAGAAATAGGGGAATGAAACCTAAAATCCTGGCATTTATATGCTTTGATTTGATTTTATAGCATTTAGGGTGTTGCTGGGTATTGCTGTATCTTGACATTAATTTGATTCAAATTGGTATTATATTGGGGTTAAGCCTCTTCTTCTGGTGCTAAGATCAGATGGGGAGGGGAGGTAAAGTAGGGGGTAGGCAGAATTGCAAGAGAAGGGTTAGGGTTAGGGATAACGGTTCCGATGATTCGGATGAGGATTATATGGCTGAAGAAGATGAAGAAGTTGAACTCTCAGAGGGTTTGGATGAATTTTGCTCCGATGCATCCGAAGATAGTTATGGTAGCTTTAAAAGGGGAGAGGAGGAGGAGGAGGTTGGAGAGATGAGCAGACTGAAGGCTCGAAGGGGTTCTTTAGGTCAGAATAAAATTGGGGTTAAAATTTCACGAAAGAGAAAACGTGTTTCATATGAAGAAGAAGAAGAAGAAGAAGAGGAAGAAGATATGGATGATGATGATGATGATGATGATGATGTTGATAATGATGATGATGAGGAATTCAAACCTGATGAAATTGATTCTGTAGATGAGGAAGAAGAATCACTGGTGGAAAATAGGAATAAGAAGAGTAGCAAGGTGCGCAGGCAGGCTTTTAGGGCAAAAGGTCCTACCAGGGGAAAAAGGAGGAAGAAGAATTTTAAGTATTCGAAAAGGCCTTTGAAGAAGGATGGAAGAAATAATGATGGTGAATTGGTGGAAAGGAAGCCGGTTCCAAGAGTAAGGAGTACGAAAAACTCCGGTCATCGGAGGAGGAGATTAGCTGCACAATCAGGGTCAGAGTCTTTGAGTTCTGAACCATCTGACCATGAGTACACAATTTCAGAAGAAGAAAGAGATCAGGTGAGAGAAGCTGGCGAATTTTGCAAACCTGCAAAATGTTTGAGGAGTTCATCCTCTTTAAAGAAAATTGAGGACGACAGGGCTCTGGTACATAATCAAAGAAAACCTCTGGGAAGAAAGGGTAAGGAGAAGGTAGAAGCTCCAAAGAATGAATTTGTGAAGCAGATCTGTGGGATTTGTCTCTCAGAAGAAGGAAAAAGGACAGTTCGAGGAATCCTTAACTGTTGCACTCATTACTTTTGTTTCGCTTGCATCCTGGAGTGGTCAAAGGTGGAATCTCGTTGCCCTTTATGTAAACAACGATTTGTAACCATTAGAAAGCCGGCAAGGTCAAACGCAGAAAGTGATTTGAGGAATGCAGTGATTCAGGTCCCTCAGCGTGACCAGGTAACTTGCTTCTTCCCCTTCTTCCCCTAACCGTGTTTAGAAATTGGAAATAAGATGATATGTATTAATCTTTTCTTTATTTATCATTTCACTTATTCTCGCTGCTTGCTCCCTGTTTGGATTTGGGTTATAAACACTATGTATGCAGGTTTATCAACCTTCTGAGGAAGAAATGAGGATATATCTTGATCCATATGAACATGTGATGTGTACAGAATGTCACCAAGGTGGGGATGATGGCCTTATGTTATTATGTGACCTCTGCGATTCACCTGCGCATACTTACTGTGTTGGACTCGGGCGAGAAGTACCCGAAGGAAATTGGTACTGTGAAGGATGTAGGCCTGTTGCGCTTGCATCCTCCAATTTTCAAGCTGAAAACCCTCTTCCTGAGCAAAGAACAGCCACTAACGGCTCATCTAATCGACATCCTGCTGTTCAAACCATTAGGGAAAGTGTAGACTTCAACTATTCTACTTTATTACCTCAGCCTCCATTTACTCAAGGTCTAGCGTTTGGTAATTCTTCTTCATATACTGTTGGGAATGTTCAGACACCTTCTCCATTCTCTGGTGCTGGCCCTTCGACTCTATCGGGGAGGCGTTGGATACACCGTCAAATACACCATCTCCTTTCTAGTCATATAATGGCTCGCATGGCTGGCAGAGGTGATGGTATTTCAGCAGCCAATCCAACTAGGGATCTTTTGAATTTGCAAGGTCATGATGCGAGGGAGCCGACATTTCAACGTGAAAGAACCCCTGAAATAGGGACGCCTTGGCACACATTCTTGGAGGAAAGAGTGCCAAGTAACCCCTCTCCTTTGCTGCCAAATAGGGATCCCTTTTCTGGAAGGTCGAGCCTTCTTAGGAGACAAACAGTTCCAAATTCAACCACCACAGTTAATGATGGTTCCGTCCGTGGAACATCATGGGCTGATTATGCAGGAGTCAATTTGGTTTCAGGTTCTGAGCAACTCCACAGCACTAGATCAAGCATGGGACGTGATGGTGGTTTTCCCCCTTGTCCAGTTGGAGAAGGTAGTCAGTTTAATGCAGCAAAGGAACAGTTGCAGTCAATGGTTAGAAGCCATTTGCAAAGCTTCTCCAGAAATATTGAGTTGGGTATGTTAACCAGTTTCAATTTTCTTTATATTGAATTTCAGTCCTTAAAATATATTAGATGTATCGCTGGAATTGAGAATTTCTGTTCTGAATGTGAATTTTGCTAAACCAGTGAATCAACTTCAGCCCTTCATTTGAACTCATATATGGACTGCACAAATTAATAACAGCATTATACAGATTTGACATTAGATAGGATTGAACCTAAGAGTTGCTGCAACACCAACATCAATCATTATATTTCTTTACTTGAGGCAGTCAGCTTAAATAATTGGAAGTGCTCAAAACTGTTCTTGTTCCCCTCTTTTGATGCAGGCTACAGTACATTCGAGGACGTGACAAGAAGGTCTACGCACACTATTTTGGCTGCATGTGGACTTGGACATAGTGCAAACGACGTTTACCCAGTGCAGCCGCCATCTGTCTGTTCCCACATTGAAATGATGTCTGGTGGACAGATCAGTCTGATGAAAGGTTGCTGCTCATCCTGCTTCGAGTCCTTTGTAGGGAACGTCGTAATGAGGATTATGAAGATGCATCTGCCGCAGTAGTAACTCGGTCATGCACTTCTCCTCCCCTTGGGAATTCGTTTGATATTTTTTTGTGGTTAAATTGTTTATAGGGGCGAATGACCAGCACTGAATACACGGAAACTGTCCTTTATGGTCGTCTAGAACAGTTTGATGTCAGAACAGCCCAAGAACTCCTCTCAGATTGATACTTAAATGTATTGATAGCACAAGTTTTACAGCATTAATTTGCTACAATTGAAAGAAATATGTGTGGCCTTGTCATTTTATTTACAGAATCACACATTATTATCCCTTTGGCTCTGTATGGATGTGATCTCCGGCTACAACCACTAAAAAGGAAGGAAAAAGTAATAATCATAATCTATTTATGTATTATTCATTTTGGGAAAAAGAAAGGAAAAAAAAAAAAAAAAAAGCAGGACACAGTTCTTAATGTGCAGTGCTGAGCTTTCTGGCTCTTAACAGATACTCAGGCTTAGGTTTCCTTCCATGGTTGTAAGCTTATATTTTGTTTGCCGGGCTTCTTATGTGCAGTGCAGAGCTTTCTGGCCTTTAACATAAAAACTGAGCAAGATAGGAACTTTTGTCCTCCAATTTGAGACAACTAGATGCACGGTCAGAAAAATTGCAGTCCAAGCCTTGGGCTCCAAGGACACACTAGACAACATCAAATCATTGCAAAACACAAGCACATCATTACCTGAAAAGCCATACTGTTTCACATCTTACTAGATATCTCTACAGGGAGTAGGGGAGAATAGAAAAAGAAAATGGTGGAAAAATTAAATATGTAGATACCCCTAAGCTAATACACGATGAGAACAGTAACAGCAGTCCTTTTCTCCTTCTTCTTTTCTTGGTTTTTTCCACTACATGGCAAGAAAATGAAACTGAACAAAAGTGTTTCAAGCCTGCTACAGGCATTCCACGTGTAGCATAAATTACATTACAACATCTTATTTCACTTCTTAGCTTAGCTTAGTAACATAGCATCTCATTCTCACCACAAACCAGAAGCGTTGCAGGCACTCTGGTTGGTAACGTGAAATCCACAGTTGCAGCGATTAAAATCAATCCTCTTCATAAGTTGTCGTCAAGAATCACAGATGATAACAGCCCATGAACGAATTCACATCTCCGTGCCTTCTCTTCCTTATCCTTGGTTGACAGCGTAGGTGATTGAACATGCCTGCACCAAGACGTGTAAGAATTAGACTTGAAATTGCAAAAGAAACTCGAGAAGCAAAATGAAGACTTTGTGCTCTGCCATGAAAAGGGGGAAAAGAGGGTCTAAGCCATCTTAAATTCATACTCCAGCTGACATGTACGGGTTCAGCAAAGGAGAGACCTGAGATTTGAGGCCAAAATCCATTGGCCTAACTCATATCATAGAAATTGGGAAAGCAGCTGTAGCAACCTCGGTATTGTCTCACGCCATGCTGAAAGAGCATCGTTGGAAGAGGGATATACCTCTCACACTGATCATTTATGAGGAGTGTAAATGGATTCGGTATGTCCTAACGATCCTTGTCATGCATCTTGGCATGGCATGGCGTGGCAACCCGATGGTTCATACTAAAATTTCCTTGTACACCAGGTGAGTGCTTCAGTCATTTCCTTAGAAACCTTTGACTCAAATAATCAAAAGAAGAAACTAAAATGAAATATGACGCTGACAATCTTCCACAACTCTCCACTTCTACAGGGATTTTCATATAATAGATAGGTTCTGCCTGTTTGATAGGCGCTTTCAACATTTTTTGAGTGGATTGGAAATCTGAATCCCCAGTTCTTTCCAACAACTGGGTCATTCTAAGTTTCGGCTTTTTTGTCTAATTAAGAAAACACTGAGCATGAATTAACAGTACTAACAGGATATCTTACTTTTATTCTGCAGTTAAGCTACAAATTCCATCTCTACTTTTCCAACTAAGAACACCACTAAGGTAATCTGGCCTTGGCTAATTTCACAAAACTACACATTTGTCTGATACTTCTAGCTTTAGTAAAAATACCAAAGCCCAACAAGGATGTGTTAATTAGATCTTGTTACCATGGATCCGTCTTATGCACCAGATATCAAAACACCATAAACTAAACACATTACTGCAAACAAGAAGTAAATGAAAATGAAGGTTCACACCTTCCAGACAGGTTCTCTTCAGAGCCTTTCTTGACAGAGATTCTTTCAGGCACAAAGTGAGGCTGAACGCTAACAGGGTCATCAACCATAGGCAAAATAAATGATAATAATAATGGATCAGGGGCTGTACTGGATGAGGGAGGTATGCAAGATCCTCCAAAAAGGGATTGTAGATTTCCTTCTTGCAGTTCTGTCTTCAATAAAGAAAGTGTTGAATGTGACCCACCTTTACGTGATTTCCTCTTACGCTGCAAGTAGTCTCTAGTTAAGGATATTAGAGTATAAAATAAAATAATAAAAAAATTCACCACAGAAAACTATGGTCAATCTAGAGCTCGTGGTAGAAGTAATATGAGCCAATCAAAATTCTTATGGGATTGCATAATGCATTACAAATATTCCGAATTGCTAAAAGGGGAAACACAAAAATGATAATTATCTGGAGGCAAGCTGGGGATTAAAGTTAAACTCAGGTTACAGATCAAGATAGGCACCAAAGAAAAATCAACTTAAATAAATAAAAAAGAAGAGCGTATGCTTGACCTTAGTAAGACCAAATTTACTTGAGCATATCCACAAGAGAACGAAAAGGGGGGAAAGCAAGTATGAAAATTCAAACTTCTATCACTTGAGAGAGACGCGCAACAGAGAGATTAAAGGGGGGAGAAAGCCCGCCTGCCTGCCTAAAGTTCCCCTCCCATTCAAAAAGAACACAGGCATGCATGCACAAGCACACACGCATCTTTTCCAAAAGCAATTTGGACACAAACCAGTAACTGTAAAAGAAGCTTTCAGAAACAATTTAGAAACTGTGTATCAAAAGAATCTGTTGGTCAATTTAAAAATTAAAATAAAATGTTACTTGCATATCCATTTAGGAGAAAAGGATATCTTAAAAATATTTCCATGTTGCAGTGTTATGTGAGCAACCATGTCAACGCCCACTCTCAGTTGCACATATTGGGCACACCTGCAACCAAACAGGACCTATTATAAGCAAAATTATATCATCCACTGGAAACTTCCTAATCTTACTAACAGAAAAGCCAAAGAAATACACCCAAGCATGATTTCACTACGAGGATTCATAGTCACACATCTTTTAAAAAAGGAAGGAAGTAAATAATCAATCCAGTTAAGGTATCCAATAGCCTACCAGCATCACCATTACTGTTTGTATATGTTTCCTTTTTTAAAACCCGTCATCCACCTACACTACTGAACCATACTCACTAGCAACTACTATGTGGCTGACATAAGTATAACAAAGAAATCATCAAGCCCAGCTAATAGGTCAAATCACTGATGTAAAAGTATGTTTATTTGATTATTAACATCAAAGATATTGGAAACTATGTAGGTCTAACGATTAACCTGGCAAGACATCCAGAATTTTGCAATTTACCAAATCTCAAAACATTCAATACTACATTTTTTCTTTTTTTGCAAAATTGAGGTGAGCGATGCATCCACTGTTAATACAATTGCGAAGGACATGCCTACGTTTGCAACGACAAAAGAGAAGAAAGATTTAAAAAACTATTTGAATTGTCAACCAACATTTGAAAGCATTACTCATGCATCTTTAGCATAAAAATTCATATGTTTAAGTAATGAAGGAACAAAATAATAACATCCCTAGACATGCCTATCCAAACATTAGAAGATAAGCAAACACCTTTAAGATATAAAAACAGTCAGCCAGCAAGAAAGAAGCGGTACCCCATTGTTCGCCTCCACAGGATGCTCGTCATCAATATGGCAGCATAATCCAACAATGTCGAAATACTCGGAACAGAAGGGGCATGTAAACTCCTCCCTGAGGTCCTCATCTCCGTCAATTTCCTCAAACCCCATGAACATATCTACGCCAAAACTAACAAATTAAATTCCCCTTCAAATTAATCGAGAATAAATTTCAGAAGGTAAACATAAGCATCGCGATAATTAGTCTCTATTCTTTTCCATTCTTTTCCGAAAAATAAGATGGTCTAGCTCTCCTCAAATAAACAAAATTCAAAAGTTTCATCTCTTTCCCTGATTATTAGTCTCTATCTGTCTCGGAGTTCTCATACATTAAATATCTAATGTCAAAATTTCTTCCTCATTCCATGAATTCATCTCAGCTCCAAAGGAAATATATGTTAAAGGGTCCCGAAGTAAGAAACGGAGGGGGGGAAAAACAAGAAAAACAAACTTCAATCGTTAAGCAAAAGGAAGGAGCTAGAGCTCACCAGATCGCGAAGTGAAGCGCGGATTGATAACGCTTAGAGGCAGAAGACAAACGAGCACTCCAAGATTCGGCGTCCATGGCTGTGATGCTAAAAAGCTTGCGGAATTCGAGATCGAAGCGCGGTTGGTGCTAATCGATTATAGTTTTAAGGGATAACCCGCAGAAAGTTTCGACCTTGTAGCTGCAGGAAATTATATGAAATGAAACCCTAGAAATGGAGTACGTGTTCGAGAGAGAGGGGGTGGTGCTTTTGTGGTGGGAGCTGAGACGAGCTTGGCACCTGATTTTACCGCAACAAACAAAGAAACGACCGTCTTCGTTGTCCAAAGCATTACATGTGTTCTGATTTTTATCGAATAAATTTCATCCAACGCCATCCAATTTTGAGAGTAGCCTTAAAATGATATATTTTAGGCTTTTTCCAAACTCAGCTTCTTTTAATGTCACAATTTTATTATAGATCTTTTTAATAGTCCCTCCTTTTTCTCCATCAATTTTTCCCTCCATTTTAACCCTCCAAATCTTTTTGAATGCATTTTTAAATAATTTTACTTATTGGGATCAAACAAACATGTAAAAATATGCAATGTAATTAATTTTTATGAGTTTTATAAATAGAGAACATATTCATATTGAAAATTTAATATAGTTTCCTATTTATTATTTAAATTTCCATAATTAATTCAACTATATCTAAAATTATAGTAATAGAAAAAATCCTTTGAGCACACGTAAAACACGTGTGATACGATCAAGTCTATCTTACCAGTAAAATGGGGCCGGGCAGGAAGTAGTTATTTCCCATCAATCAAAATCTATAATCATGAAATGTCGAAAATGCTTTTATTTTCTTTTAGACATTTCAACATATTCTCAAAACCTAACCTCATAAAATTATAAATATTTTTTGCTGTTACTATCACTCGCCACTTATAGTGGTCATTCTCTCAACCACCTCATTTTTTTCTCTACTTTCCTCTACTTTTATCCCTTCCAACACATGCCCGTTCTTCTTTTTTTTTTTGAATTTTTGTTATTATTAAGTCTCCTGTATTTAAATCAATTTATACAAAATATTATATCAATAAAAAGGTAATAAGCTTGTACTTTGCGCGTGCGATACGACTACTAGTAGTATTAAAAAAGGGACTGGAGTGAATAGCAACTACTTTTCTATAACCAATATTTCAACTGCCACATTTTTTTCTCTACTGCCCCACTTTTTTCTCTTCTAACACTTATCCATCATTCCTTTTTATTTTTTCTTGTTCTTCAGTTTAGCTATTTTCCCTTTTCAGCTCTGTTATTATTTAGTTTTCTATATTAAATTAACACAAATAAAAAATTATTAAGCACGCCCCCAAATCATGTGTGATATGAATAGTAAGTCAAACATATTAGTAAAATTTTGAAGTGAAAAACGAAAGCTTTAAATGAAAGTTAAAAAATATTGCAAAAATTAAGATTTTTCTCTTCTTTTTTTTTTGAAACCAACAAGAGGCTTAAAAGCTCTAAAAAACAAAATAAACATTACACTGAGAGATGAAGCCGTCGATTATATTTAAAAGTTAAATTTTGAATTATGAATTTTTTTAATTACTTTTTTATTCCTTATTCCTTATTCTCAATTAACTTATAATGATGAGAGTTGAAGGAACCAAAGGACCATTTGGCTTCATAGCATAGATATACATAGATTCTGCAAAATAAGTGTCAATATTTTTATTTTATCAGTTTCTTACCCACTATATTTACTAGTTCTTATTTTATTTTATTTTTCGTTGAATTATTATTAGGAAAAGAGCCTAACTTTTACTAGTTTCTTGCGTGAAAAAGTAAACAAATATTTCTTTCTTCATGATGGATCGATTATTATCAATTTAATTCCCTATCTAACAGATGTCGCCTGGGGGTGCTGCTCATAATAAAAACTATTTTGGGGGGAATTTGTCAAATGCAATGACGCATTTTTTTTTCTTTCTTGATTATAAAATTAATAACCAATTTCACGGGGATTTGTCAAATAAACCACCGATCTCGGCTAAATACGTCTGGATTATTTTAAAAAGTTAATATTTAAATGCTTAGGTTGAGAGATTTGATGATATGCCAGTTTCGCGAGGCCTCCGGCTCTTGCCATGCCCTCCCGGGCGGCGTCTCGTGCCATTGACTCGTGTATACCGCTCGTGTCGTCCCGCTTTGTCCAAGTTAGATTTCGACCTGGCTCGTGCGGAGGCAACACGTGACTTCCCGCCAGGTCATGTGCACTCGCCTTTCATGTCCTCCTCCTCCGTTCCTTCCTTTACTCGACCGATCGGATCCTCTTCAGATCTATCCATCTGCGGAAAGGATCCACCGGCTAATCTCTCGATCTCGAAGCGTTTCCCCCAATGGCTACGAGGAACCGGACGATCCTCTTCCGCAAGCACAGGGACGCGTTGCAGAGCGTCCGCGCCCCCGCGGCACTGTCCCCCACCTCGTCGGCCGGGGCGGATCTTCCTTCCAGCTCCGGCGGTCCCGTGATCGAATTGGTCAGCGCCTCGCTTCTTCATCCCAAAGCTCGCTCCTATGCTCCTTTGAGAACTGAGGATCCAGGTAGTTCAAGGTAAGGTACCCCTCTCTCTCTCTCTCTCTCTCTCTCACACACACACACACACACACACACACATACACACATAGGAAGAGTAAAAAATGAAGGGTGTATTAGGCTGATTAGAAGATGTTTGTCAGAATATAAGCAGCAGATAACCAATTCGGACGTCTGTCGGTAGTATAAAAAATATTGTATATCTTTACTTGTTTGCCCTAATTTGTCGTTTTTCCGGCGTTTGTTCTGGTCGCGAATAATTCCTGTTTGGGAATTGAGGGAGGGCATGATAATTTCTTCTTCTTTTTTTAAAGAAAATCATATGGGCATGATTTGTTGAAATGGTACTTGTAGAACAATTTCTTGTTTGATTTGAAAATCGTACAGAGAGTACCCACTATTCCATAAGGAAGCCAATTATTGTTTTCCTTCTGCAGTCATGGTGCACTTACAGTGGGTCTACCTCCTGCTTGGGTGGATGTATCTGAAGAAATAGCTGCAAATGTGCATCAGGCACGGGTGAAGATGGTTGAGTTAGTCAAAGCTCACGCTAAGGCTTTGATGCCTTCATTTGGAGATGGTAAAGAAGACCAACACCTGATTGAGGCCCTTACTCATGAGATAACTGATCTTTTGAAGAGATCGGAGAAGAGATTGCAGAAACTTTCTGCATCGGGACCGTCTGAGGATTCTAATATCAGGAAGAATGTGCAGGTACCGTTTGGAAATTGTATAGGACCACTTCATGTGGAATTCTCAAAACGCCAATATAAATTTTAAGAGCTTAACTTCTGCAGGAGAGGCTTTTCAGCCAGCTGTATTTCCTAATACTCCCATCGTTCATCAACTTGAACGTCTACAGGGCTAATGAGAATTTTCTTTTGATTAATAACTACTTGGGTATTTGGTATATCTTAAGGGATCACTAACGATTTTTCACCCCAAGGAGGGGGGGTGGCTGGCTGGACTGGTTAGGGGTAATTATCTGCAAAGATAAGAATCTCTGGCTATTGTATGGATGACAACAGTTGTTTAAAAAGCTGTTCATGGTTTTGTTTAGATCCTAGTACAGAAGTTAACTGTGTTATTGATTTTGTAAAACTTATTTCCAGTTTATGTTGCACTTATATATGGGTTTGCACCCCATTGGTGACCTTTTAACAAAAGCACTTTCTGATCAAAAAAAAGTAAGCGCTAATATAAAAGTGAGTACTAAAGTAAAAGTCATATTGCCAGTCAGGTGTGTATCTAGATTTCACCTCCCAAGGTATACTTAACTGGGACCAACACTGGGTAATGATCTTTTGGCTTAACTTAGTTGTTTTGTGGTCAAAAACCCATCGAACAGTTGGCTAGTTTTTTCTAATTGCTTCCAGATTATTGCATACTGGCATCTGGTGATCTTTAGGGTTATACTTATCAGTGCTTGTGAGATATTTGGGACAAGGTCAATGGTTTGTCCACCTAATTGCCTGTTCTGCATTTACTAAAATTGAAATACTGCTCATCCTCTCAGTTCATGGTCTATCTAGTTTACTATTCATATGTTCGGATGTTTCTATGGCAGCGTTCTCTTGCCACTGACCTTCAGAATCTCTCAATGGAACTGCGAAAGAAACAATCAACTTACTTGAAACGCCTCCAGCCAACAAAAAGAGGTATAAAAAGGTTATTATTCTCACACTAGAGAATTGTGAGATGCAATTTCGAAATATTTGCAATTTGTTTCCCTACTTTTTTTGGCTTATGTAGAGCCTTTCTTATGCATGGTTTGATCTGGAGGAGAACTGGGTTTCTCAGCAAGCAATTTTAAATGACTTAGTGCTGCTTGCTACTCAGTTGCCTTGGAAGCTTATGTTTTTAATATTACTTTGTGATGTAGGGTCAGGATGGAGTTGACTTGGAGATGAACTTAAATGGAAGTCTGTACAAAAGGGAAGATGATGACTTAAATGACATGGTATGCTACTTTCTTATATTTTGCAGCCTAGGTTCATTAGTCTAAGTCTCAAACCTCATTGATTGCTTGAGTCAGCGGCCAGAGTTAAATCTTTATATTGTTTAGCTTTATTGAGTACAAACACGTGGAGCATATGCTGGAGAATATGATACATTAGCTGACATATGCTAATCTAAGTTCAAGTTTCCTGCACTGCATACACTGCGTGCCTTTTTTGTATATTTTTGTAGCAGATTACTGTTTTTGCCCATTTTAATTAACCAATAACTTTAATTGGGAGGGGTGGGGTTGGGCTTGTTCAGAAACTGGAACTTGCACCATATTCATCGTGAACACTTTATTTTAACACGTACTTTGCTGTGTTCTTCCCCTTCTCTGCTGAAGACTTATGCTTATGTGCTTTCCATTTTAATATACTATTTAGGGGTTTAATGAGCATCAAATGGCCAAGTTGAAGAAAAGCGAGGCCTTTTCAGTAGAAAGGGAGAGAGAAATCCAACAGGTTTGTCAAATCATTGGTCCCACTAGCTTCAGCATTTCTTCCAACCCCTTGTATTGGCCATTTTTTTTAATGTTTTTTTACTACCTTTTGCTTCCCATGTTCCTTCTGTAATGAAGTCGAAAAGCCTTTGGTTTACTTTTTGTTAGGTTGTACAATCAGTAAATGAGCTTGCTCAAATCATGAAGGATCTATCCGTCCTTGTGATAGACCAGGTTTGTACATGTGCATCCTTTTTTGATAGATTACCAAACTTTCTCAGACATTTATGTTTTCTTAATTAAAATTATCTGTAAACAGGGCACCATTGTTGATAGAATAGATTACAACATTCAAAATGTCGCGACAACAGTTGAGGAGGGCTTTAAACAATTGCAGAAGGTTTTCTTTCATATCTTTCTCCATACGGTTTTTCTTTTTCCAGTATATATGCTTTTGTTTATGGTTTTTGCAAAGCTTCTCCATTTCCTCATGCCCCTTCTCTCTCAATAGTGTCATGTGGACTGTTATTGGATTTGCAGGCAGAGAGGACACAGAAACAAGGAGGAATGGTGATGTGTGCAACGGTGCTCGTCATAATGTGTTTCATAATGTTGGTCCTCCTAATCCTCAAGGAGGTCTTCTTGTAATCTGGGAGTGGACAGTTTCTTTTGGGTGTTTCGCCATTTTGAGCCCCTGATAACTCCTATACACTTGCACACGCCCACGGGCTATGCCCAGCCCGTAGCTGAAGATCGCTGGGAGATTGAAGAGTCCCAGGATACAATAGATTAAGTGACTACATTTTTTTTCAATTTATTCTTTCTGAGAAAATTTTCAAATTTTTTTCGGGGTTTGGGGAGTGGAGATGCAGGGTAAGATTGATCAGTGGGGAATGACTGTCCTGTCTTGGGTATAATTTTTGTATAGAGCATTTATTGTAACGGTTCTTTGGCGGGGTTTCCGTCTAAGATTTCGCTGACAATTTTTCCGGCTTGTGGGGGGGGTTTGTAGTTTGGTTAGTTCCCCTCTAATACCCATCTGTTGTGAGAGCAGATGAGATCTCTAACTCTGCTTGTATTTGATTCTTTTTGTAAGAAAATAGAATCTATTCCATTTGCTATACATAAAGGTGACGACGTAGAAAAGTTTGTGTGATCTTGTTTGAACGTGTTTTGGTTAAATAATAATACATGATAACATAAATTTTGTCATATGATCACGTTTGATGTAAAAAGATACACTTATAGTATTACATTAAATCTATTACAAGCTTTTGATGCGTTAAGCTTGAGCTCATGACCGGGAACAGCCTCAGGTGAGACCTCGTGCCCTTTCTTCTCGCACTTTAATTGGTGTCGATATAATTTATTATCAAATTTAATAAAAATATTAACTGTATCAATCGGCTCTCGTAGCTCAGTTGGTTAGAGTACCCATTTAGTAAGCGGGAGGTCTTGAGTTCGACTCTCAACGAGAGCATATACGCTCAGTTTCAGTGTCGTTGGAGATGCTGTGCAGAATGTCCGTACAACAACAACCAAGCCTATGCAAAAAGGTTTCGCCCCCACCCCGGCTCCGCACCTGCTTTCAGCCACCTCTTTTTACAAAAGCTTATAATTAGATTCCTTTTATTATTACAAAAAAAAAAAAAAAAAAAGGGGGGGGGGGGGGAATGCACCCAGTAGCTTATAAGCAGATTCTCCGACCCAATACAAGTAATAAAAGTTCAAGTTTTTAGCTCTATTTTGTTAAAAGCTACAAAAATGCAATAAGGTGTCTGAATGAAATGGCTACTGGGAGCATAGCAGTGTTGTTGGAGATGCTGTGCAGAATGTCCGTACAACAACAACCAGGCCTATGCAAAATGTCCATGAAGGTGGAAAAAGAATAACAGTGGAGTGCAACTAGAGTGTCGAAAATTCGGAAATTTCTATTATTTTGTGGTCTTTACCGCTGCTCTTACATGAACGGAAGATAAAACTATACGGTGGCGCAATAAATATTGCCCAGGAATTCCATTAACGAAGAATGAGTGAAAATTACAACAAATGGTATCACAAGTGTAAAGGACATGACCCCTTCAGTTAGCCCATGTTCTTCTTCTTCTTCACCTTAGCGCTACCCAAATCTGAAGCTGAAAAAGATTTTTCATAAAGACCAACAACCGTCAGTTTCAGATCGAAAGTCAATCTTTGGAGAATCAAAGACAACACGTTCACATCTGCCAAAGCTCTGTGAGCTCGACCGTGCAACTCAATTTGATAGTACACGCGAAGGGCTTCTAGTGATGTTCCTGAAGAAACCTTTGATCCTGAAGAAACCTTCATCAATTCACGTCCTAAAGGAAGCGTATCCACAAAAAACCAGTTCTGAGGGATTTCGATGGAGCAGCGGCTAAATTCACTCTTCAGAAAAGGTACGTCAAAAGAGCGAGCATTGTGAGCAACCAACAATACACTCCCCCCAGGCTTTTGACGACTCTTGACATACTGCAGCAAGATCAGAAGCAAGTCTTCCATTCTACATGGAGTTCATCACAGAGAGCACGATGAAGCAAAATTAGTCCAAATACCTTAGATTTAAGTTTGCACAAACCAGTTAACTAGCACACTATTCATAAATGGTAATGATCAAGATAATTAAGGGGAGAAATCAGATATCTAGAAGGAAGAGAGAAATTTGTTAATATCAACTTGCACTGCATCAAAACTTCCAAAAAATAATAAAAAATTCAGAGTCGTTTTCTCTCTTTTACTTGGCAACTTTAGCCTAACAGTTTCTCGGCTCTTCAGTTGTGCAGCTCTTCTTAGCTATTCATTGACACTAGATGGCCGCAACCAGAAGATGTGGTTCAAGAGGACCCATGGTACAGACTACTAGTTTCATATTCATTCCCCTCGTGTATCCATCACCCCAAACATACCCATTTTATTAAGCAAAATTGCCAAGTCAAAGCAGTGAAGAAAATCAGAAGAGCTAATGATGTATCCAAACCATCTTCCAACCAAAACTAGGTCTCCCATCATTATTCAACTTTTCCAAACATTCAAGCTTACCGTGTTTTTAGTTTCTTACTTCTAAGTTATAGCTGCCCATAAACAACTCAAGTTCTTTTTGTGACAGTTATCCAACGAATTCTTTCCTTGAATCACATTTTTCCCCTAGGACTTCGTTACAACTTCGGTTTGAAAAGAGAAAAGGGGGAAGGAAAGAATGGGTTGCCATATGAACAACAATAGATCTCTCATGTCATGGTAGCAATATAACTTTAGCTATTAATCTCAGGCTATAATACAAAATAGGTGCATGTATGTGTATGCCACGTGATGGGAGAAAATATCAGTTTTTTAAACCATCCCTGGCAATTCAGAACTGGCAAGAATTACACTAACTAATACATTTGCCATTTAGCAGATGATTCAGAAGAAAACTAAGTCATGTGACAGTAGAGAGAGAATTATTGCATATTAAGTCGATATGTGCTACAACTCAAAATAGAAATGAGGGTCATAGCTATTAATTAACGTACGTATAAATGAACAAGAACCCAAAAAAAAGAAAAGTTATCAGCGAGGAGTTCTACCTTGGGACGTCAGGTCTGTTGACCATATGGGTTGTGATGCCATGAACGTGTGTATTAGGCACAGAGCGTCCAGGGTTTACTAGTGTCTGGAACGTGCTGTTTTCACCACCTGCAAGGTCCTGAAGAGCAATCTCAATAATCCGATCATTCTCTCTGCTAAACCCCGTGGTCTCAATATCAAAAACAATAACTGTTACTAAGCTGGCAAAGTCCTTTTCAGCAATCTTTTCCTGACAATCACAATATTGTAGTCTTTGAATATCCTTAATATGTGGCTTGTTTATATCTATCTCAGCACTCACCAGGACAGTTTCATCCAAGATCTTATGCTTTAAACTACTCGATTTACTGCTCTCGGTATTTCTGCTTGTAGTTGTGGGTCTTCTAATCCATCGCCTACTGTGTTCCCCTTCAAGTCCATGGGCAGTGGAAGCAAGAAACTTAGTACTGGAACTACTTTTCCTTAAACTTCGGAAGCTTTCACAGAAAAAGCTAGAAAAACTGCCGATTCTGCATCTGGGAACTTGCAATAATGAAAAGCACATAGTAACAGGCCTCATTTAAATGCCAGGACTACAGAGGATTGAGATCCCAACATGGGAGGAATTCAACATCAGACATGCATTTTGCTTTAACCTAAAGAAGTAACCCAAATTTGAAATATATTAGTATAGATTATCTAACACGTACTGCCAAACGATATCAATAGAACAATAATAATAAATGCATATATATTAAAGGAATGACGTTGAAATTCTTCGGCTCAAGTTCTTCCTTCTATTCATCAGTTCTGTTTTCTTCTGCAGTAGGATCCCCTATCACTGTAAAACGTCTAGTTGTATGGACCTAGCCAACCTTCAACACGGGGTCACAAATCCAGGAATTCCAAATATACTTTTGGAATATGGGATTGGAACCCAGCAGTAGATCAGGATTCATAACTCATGGAAGACATAACTCTAAGAAGAGGCTCATTGCCAAACATAAAAGAAGCACCAAAAGAGAAGAATGTTTAGGACAGTAAACTGTGAAACACTGAATTTCCATAGTTGATCAGAGATTCGCTGTTAATGAACTTTAATTTCCTTCCTTCACGGATGAATTATTAAAACTTCAATAACAACCGGTTACCCTATGAAACTACCATCTCCACCAAACATCTAATTGTAAACTTGACCGAACAGGACTTTTAAAACATAAATAACAATATCTTGCTTGCACACCTTTTCACCAATCCAACCAAACAATTCATCAGAAATATATGTAATACCCAAATGCAAAACAAGAAAAGTAGGACGTTTTCACGGATGTCAATAGGAATTCTGGTAGCACTATTTCCAGGTACAACCTCAAAAGAAATTCTTCTAAACTCCAAAAAAAAAATGAACACAATTTCAAGTTCATCAAATGACACTAAGATTACACTATTGGATGCTCTCAATATTTCAATCTTCAAAGTCCAACAAAACCACAACAAAATTGCGCTTGCAGAGAAAAATTGTAGGTTGAGCCAAAGAACTGGGGAAAATGCGACTCTGGGATAGTCATCATTGAGGACCAAAAGAAAAGCAACAGACAAATCAGAAAGAAAGGGAAAAAAAAAAACTCAACTCTACTCGATTGAATCATGAAACCCAACTGAAAAAAAAACATCGAGCTTCGTCTTACGGATCAAACATAGAGTAAAATACAGAGATACCAAAAGTGCATAACAGAGACCCATCATCAAATAAAAGAGTGACAAGAAAACATGCCTGTTCTGATTCAAAATGGTTTACCGCATTTCCTCCACCACCCCTTCAATCGGATGCATTTATATAAACCATACTACTCATACAGAGAGAGAGAGAAAGAGAGAGAGAGAGATGATAAATGGGGCATTCTGAAACCCACCATGACCCGAATCATGCGGATCTCACGTCCCAAACTTCGATTCCCGGGTTAACTGCGCTCCACACGTTTTGCATTTTCTTTATTTTAATTAAAAACGGGAGCGCCGAACTTCTGTTTCTCGGACCACCTTAACGCACCGGTGGAGAAGATCGACACCGATCGTTTCGTGGACTTCGGAAGTCAACTACTTGGGAGGGCCGGATACGGCGGCAGTGCGTAGCACCTGATTGAATAAGTGGGGCCCATGAAGCCAGATGAATTCGTGTGAAGCATGTGGCGTGTTGTGAATGATTTAAGCAAACCCAATTATTTTTATTTATTTATTTCATTCGGAGGCAACTGGGATTCTACGGTCGAACAAACTTTTAGATTGTTTGCACGATTTGAACTCGCGACCCATTTGTTCATTGAGTGTGTTTCAAGTATATGTTTACTTTTATTAAACTTCTACGAAGAAAATTGGTGCACTCAAATCCAACTTTTTAGTCAACAATTTGATTTGCACCTATTAACCCAATGTTTGAATTCATGTTCGCATTAAATCCTAAAACCATCTGCCCTACCAAATGTGGACATGTTTTTAGTTACCCCAGAGAATTTTTGCACCCACAAAAAGGAGGGAGAGAAATTGCACTTGACGTCGTCGAAGAGAATTACTTCGTGATTTGAAATCAGCACATAACTCTTCCTGTGGTTTCAATAGGAAAATAATATATTTTGATTTCTCAAATTATCCCTAAAATTAGCTCATTAATTTCAATCACAGTAGTTCTCAAAGAAATAAACGTTTTTATAATTATTAAGCCATGAAAAAAAAAAGATACATTTATTGTACAAAAAAAAAAAGCATTTGTATGTGCACCCGTACTTTTATCAAAAAAGTTAACTAAATGCTCATAATATTCAAGGTACAAGAAAAATAAAAGTATTCATTTATTTGGGTACCGCTACGATAAGGATTAAAAAAAAATGAGTTTACAAATAGTTTGAGAAATTAAAGTCTTTTTTTTTTTTTTTCTATTAAACACTCTAAAAAGAACTGTGAAAGAACAAACCTTTAGATTTGTAAAAGGTAACTGTTGCAAGTCCATTGACACATAAGGAGGGTTATGTATTGATTTCTAAACCATGAGAATTTTTCTACAACTGAGTCAAAGCATAAGGAAGTTAAGTATAATTTTCTCCTAAAAAAAATGATAGCGATTTAAATGCTATTGAAAGTGTTTGAGCGGTACAGGCGAATAAGATAACATATGAAAAAGAAGAAAAAAAAATTGAGAAATTTTGTGTAGATCGTTGCAGATAGGATGAGAACAAAAGATGCACGATTCAAGCATGTCAAGGCCTAAGCTTGGTCTTCGGTAAATTTCATTTCCTACTTGTCTTAAATATGAAACTGTAAGCTGTAACGTCCAATTTCAAAATATTTCTTTCCAAAGTGCATCAGAACCTAAATCTGCACTTGGAACTATAAATACAAACTAAAAGAGCTTGAATTTTTGGAGGGAAATGCCAAAGAAATATAGAAACTTTCTGAGGGAAAAATACCTCTTTTCAGCCTTTTTTTTTTTTTTTTTTTTTCCCACCGAGGAAGCTCCCACAACGGCCAACAGGGACGTTTGGAGAGCCTTTCCAACATTTCTTTTTTCTTCTGAATTTATGATTTTCAAACTGAAATTACCACATTGATTACTCCCTCCAAAATCCAAATCCAATATAGAATGGATGCGCCCTCCTAGTCCCGAGACCCAAGCCCCAACCTTTCACTGATGAACCTCATAAATAAACAACATGCTTCCAATAATAAACGCCCCCATTGCAAATAAGACAACAAAGGTGATTTCCAGTTTCCCAGTTGCAAGGATTTACTAAACTAAGATCTTCATTTCGGCTGTTCATACAAAACATGTACACTATAATTTAGAACCCCACCTTGCGCAGCAAAAATTCCAGATGGAAGCAACAGGATGTCTTCATTTTTCTCTCTATTTCTTTTCTCCTAGAAAAAGTTTATTAAAAAAAAAAAAGGCGAACAAAATCAGATCATGATTTCTGATCTACCTATCCCCACAATTATTCTAAGCAAAAACAGATCCACAAGAGAGAGACATCAATAGAACAGCAGCTAGTTCTTCCTCCCTCAACTTCCTTTTACTCCTCTGCCTCTTCACTGGTGATGCGAACCAAAAAGGAGGTGGTGGTGATGACGATGATGATCTCTGCTGCATCAAAACTTCCTTACTGAAAGCCATCAATCCCATCTTCACGGACTCGCTCAGACCCCCCTCTTCTTCGCTATGATCACCAACAGCAGTAGCAACAGTAGATCCAGTAATATTAGTGGAGTCGCTTGTTCTTTCCTTCTTTTTCCCAGTTCCTCCCTTATTCAAACCCAACTCAGATCTCCTCTTCTTCCTGAATCTGATCCCACAAGCATTACATAATGACTGCAGGGGAAAAAACGAGATCAGATATGCATACCCGCCAATTAAAATCGAAAACCCAGAAGAATCCAGATCAAGAAAAAGATGATCATGATCATGATCGCGATCTCACCTTAGGCCCAGCTGGACCGCCTCTCCACAAGGGGGTCTTTGTGGTCTTGCAATCAGAACAACACTTGTCCATCTTTTTCCCGCCTTCACCCAATGATTCCTGCACCGAAGAAAGCAATCAGCATATTATTCGTCACCCGAATCGTGAAATAGAGAGATTGGAGCTCATAGCTAGTGACTGATCTCACTTCCTGACTCAAACCCATCACCAGTTCTCCTTTCCTCTCCGTTTCTCTGAAGATTAGAGATCGAGATATGGTCGTTAGAGAGAGGAGTAACCTCAGAAGACTTGGAAGAAGCAGAAAACAACAGTGAAGGAATAGATCAGGCGATCAAAACCCAGAAGAACCTCAACTCCTGTGGAGAAATAAGATCAAAGAGAGAAAAAAAAAAAAAGTAGAGAGAGAAAGTGCGGATAGACGAGGGGCAGTAGGGTGAGAGAGTGGCACAGTGGATAAAAGCTAAATAGGACAGAAATAGAGAGAGAGAGAGAGAGAGAGAGAGAGAGAGAGAGAGAGAGAGCGGCGGTCGATGTGGGTCGGAGCACCGATGATGAAGAGGCGAAAACCCTAAACCTAGGGTTAGAATGACGCAAAGGCCCTTGGGGTCCGAAATATTTTCGACGGCCCCAACACCCGCCAAAAATTCGCTAAAACCCTACTGGACACGTGGCTGAGTGCATGATGGTCTGTGGAGCTCTACGCGCGGCGGTAGAAGCAGCACCTCTACTCGCCTTAGGGATCACAACTTAATGATCACGAGCCGTCACCACCAAAAGATCGGACTGAAATTTTGCTTCCGAAAAATAGAGAACTGAATTTGGCGTGCCACGCACGTTATAAATTTAAAGTAATAAAATTTAGTTGCTAATGTCAAGATTATTTAAATAAGAATGTAGGAGTTGTTAAATTTCAACGTATAATATAATCGGTAAAAGATAAAAGTAAAATTTATAAATTTCAATTAATGTATAAATAATTTATTCATTTAAATAGTAAAAAATTCAAACCAATCAATGTTCAAATGAAAGATATCTAAACGAATTGTATAGAAATCAATGCACTTATATTAATACTCTTTCAATTATAAACTTATAATTTTTAAATTGGAACCGACATGAGTCCCATATACCCTGTTTCTTCAATAATTTATTTGCATTTATTTTCATAATTATAGTTAAAGATATTTACAAAATTAAGAATGTGACATGTATCACTTTAAAAATACTTCTAATTTTGAAACAAAAATAGGAGTCTAAGCAATAACTAGAAATATTCAATATGGGTCTGAAAAAACCCTAAAAAAATAAAATCCAATAGTGTAATTAGATTAGATCCAATGTTGCATGTCCCTTAAAAAACTATTTATTGATGGTGGCATGCACATAACAAAAGGAGATAAATATTAAAAAGTAGGAGTTTAAATGGGATTCTTAGGCGAAAGGCTCGTGTCAAATATATATTAGTATAGAATATGACACGTAATAAAATTGAGTCTTATGTAATATTATATATATATATATGTGCGTGTAAATATATATATATATATATAAATATATTTTAATGGAGTGATGCTACTCATCTAAAAAAAACAATCTCAGTTAAATCACACTACTCACATCTTGGGTGAAGTCGACACACACAAACGAACTTTGCTCGTCTCATATTTGGCACCCACGCTCGCATATGAGCAGTGAAATTTAAAAGTAATTATTTTTCTTGAAATGAATAGTATTTTTCTTTTTAATGCCCTGTGGTTTTACTTTTCTCCGACCATGCACGACGATCGTTAAATCATCAAAGCAGCAGTTTTTAATACCTATTAAATTTTGCTCACCAATTTGCCACTGCCACGGGTTCTGGAGAGTCTGAAAGCGATCTTAAACCTTTTAGTATTGCTACGAAGCATCTCGATTTGATCATTTTTTTTAAATAACATGCCTTTCACAATAAAATCATAAAAAATTTATCTAATAAAAATTTAATATAAAATATTTTAATAAATAATAATTTATGATCTCATAAAATTTTAATATAAATTTTTTTTGGTAATTTTATTGTAAAATTTTGTGTCCATAATATCATTCCATGGCATGCACTGTCAAAATTCCCTAAAACGCGCCCACCCCGTCAAGTAAATCTCAGAAGTCATTCACTTTTCTCATTAATAAATTGTCATGAAGTCCAGACTGTTCTGCATGAAAATAAGAACCATCTCACTCATTCATCGGTGACACAGGAACACGAGCATGGAGCGATGCACAACTAGGGCGTATTTCAAGTGAAAACGCAGGAAAAGATATTCACCAACAAACAAGCCAAGAAGAAACATGGATACACGTGTCACATGACAATTGAAACTTTTTCAAAGCCAAAAACAAAGGTTTTCCCTCATAATATTGAACATTATGCCACAATTGCCCTCATGAGAGCAACAAAACGACCAATTAACGGAGAAAGCAAGAAATTTCTGTCCTGATGTTACGTGGTTTTTTTTTTTTTTTTTTCCCAAAAGCGCTAAAAATCACCCACCAACAAATGAGGCAAAAAATACAAATGGATCATAAAACAACCTGGCCGTAACATTGCTAATAGAGGGGTAAGGAAGATTTTAAAAATAAAAGACTGGACATCTGTATCAAATCAAGGAATCCAACTGCACTTAAGGAAAGAATTCTCTTTCCCCACAGAGAGACCCCCCCCCCCCAAGCTCCGCAATGTTTTCCTTGGCAATATGAGTGAGCATCATAGTTCCATGATGTGAGAAAATGCACATCCCTTCCCACCATTCTGGATTGTCTGGGTGGGTTACCATGGAACCCCTTTAGACCTCGAAGGAAACTGTACCAAAACCGGAGACCCCAAACAAGACTGACAAAAACGACTCGACAGACCCAACTATTTTCCTCCACACGGATGGAGCCCTGCAGTTTAGAGGCAAGACACGGAAAAGGAATTAAGAATGTATGCTATAGTACTAATGCTATCTAAAAAACTACACGGTGTTAGATGCTTTTTACAAATCCAACATTACCAATGGGAAGAAAATTACAGACAAGATACACGCATGATTTAATAAGGTGAAACTGATTCATCCAAGCGCTGAAAATTTAGTTACCTCTTCCCCACCAATGGATTCTCCCAATGCCCATTAATGAAATTAAGTACATTAATTATATGAATCAAAGACCAAAATGAGAAGGAAAAGAAAAACAAAAGAAGAAGCCTAACGTATAGCATCACCGATGGGAAGAATATTACAAACAAAATACATGCATGATTTAGTGATGTGAAACTCATTCATCAAAACATTGAAAGTTTTGTTAATTTTTTCCCACCAGTGGATTCTCCCAATGCCCATTAATGAAATTAAGTACACTAATTATATGAATCAAAGCCCAAAGAGAGAAGGAAAACAAAAACAAAAAACTAATAGACAGCATGTGCAAAACCTGAGGATCAAACTACAAGCATACCTTTTTAGCTGTTGAAGTTGAATCCACCTGATGGAACTCGAGGTTCAGTGCCTCCAAATTGGAAACCTTGTTGGGAATTATCACCTGGAGGCGCTGGCTCATCATCCTCCTCCATCCAATATGTCTCGAGCATCTTCACTGCCTTCTCATATATTTCATTATTATCATGACTCTGCAGGCTCTCTATTTTTTCCAGACCCTCGGCATCTTCAATCATTTGAGCGTACAAGTTTACACCTTCAGTATTAGCCAAAATTTTCTCAGCCTCCCCAACCTTCAATATGTTCTCAAGCCCTTCCAGACAAACCGTGACAATCCTTGGATCAGGGCATGCAAGGAGATCACACAATGGCTTGATGCAAGATTGACTCACCAGGAACCTATAAACCAACCATTTGTTAAACCCTCATAGAAATAACATATTATTGGCAATAAACACAAGGACAGAAAAACAATAATAAACATACTTCAGTTGATCATGGGTACCACCAGATGTAGCATTTGAAATTGCCCAGGCAGCCTCCTTTTTGATATCAAACTCCGCATGTAGGAGAAGATGGACAAGAGGTTCTATTATATTAGCATCAATAACAGCCTGTGAAATTCAAATGTTACAGGAATAAGTAGCTGCACATTATCTCACATCTTTACAGAAATATCACAAACAGAACCAAGACTGCTGTATTATTATTTCCTCGGTTTCATATTTCATCAACCAAAAACAGTCACTATACTTTAGTTAACCACTTCAATTACCTGGATCTGTTCCTTGTTCCCAGCAGTTATATTTGAGATGGTCCAGCAGGCTTCCTTCTTGATGCTCTTCTTATAGTTATTGGTCAACAGATTCAGCAGGCACGGAAGTGCTTGGTGGCTAATGATACACTGCCAAAAGTAGCATTTGAGACCCATAAGCTTAAAGAAAGACTAAAATAAAACTCAGATTACTCTGGAACTTCTGATACCTGAGTTTGCATATCATCTCCAGTTACGATGTTACCAACCGTACGGAGAGCAGGAATAAGCACTGAAGGAGATGGGTGACTGCCAAAGTGCACATAAATTTCAGAGTTTGGAAGCATAACCAACTAAAGAAACTAAGAAGAATGGGAAAAACCGAAGAAGAAAAAACATAAAGCGGATCTTAGAAACTGGCGACCTCAAAAAGTCGATACTAAAAACTCACAGTAGCAGCTCAACAAGGCGTGCACACACCCCTGCTTCAATAACAGCTTGAATTTTATCATTTGTGCCATCTGAAAGATAAGAAAGTGCCCAGCATGCATCTGTCAACACTTCCTCATCATCGGAATGTATTAGACGCTCAAGGGCAGGCAGTGCAGGCTTAACCTGCAAAAAAAAAACATGACGGAAAAAATAAACCACAGCATTTTCCATACGAAGGAAGTAATCTGCAGGTTAAGGAAGATTAGAACTTAACACCATTGTTCTTCGTTTGATCAGTAAATATATGCATACCCATCTAATTACGAGGATTTTAACCCTTGACCTTGCCTAGCATCAAGACTTCTTTACACGTGCTGGTATCTCTAGACCAAGCAACTAGTGGAAGAACTTAACACTAGTATCTTATGTGCAAATTACAATGCACGGAGAAAAAATTGTTAAAACCATTGAGAAGCTAATATAGCTGTGTTAATGTTGCCGTATCATTAAGGGCTCCAACTTCTAGAATCCATAACTACATGAACTATTGCAAGTTAGGCTAACCTGATCAAATGGAGGTTGGGGCTTTCCCCTACAGAAATTTGAAAGCGTCCATGTAGCATTTCTCAGCATGGAAAGCTTGGCGTGCTCATTCAACTGAGCTAGCAGAGGAAGCAGCGCTCCATGTCCAAGAACAAAATCACGACATTTAGGAGAATCGCCAGCCACATTTCCCAAAGCCCACACAGCCTACATGTAGACCAAAACAATAAATAAATTGAGACAATGTTAACCGAATAATCACTTCTTCTGTCTTTCATAAACAATTATTGAACACAATCTGTATCAATCCAAGCAAGACAGATAATAATTTAGAAACATTAAAAAAGAAGAAGCATGTACAGCACACCTGCTCACGAACATCATCACTTGGGGATGAAAGAAGTTTCACAAATATAGGGACAGCGCCATGATCAATGACCACCTTTGTGTTCTCCGAAGTCCCAGAAGCAATGTTAGTTAAAGCCCAAGCCGCCTCAAACTATAAGGTATCATTAAATCATGAAAATGTGAACATATTTTTACATTTACATGAAATAATTCAGGAAAATGTCTAAAACAAAATGCAATGCCAAACCTGAAGCTGCGGAAAGTCCTCCCTGACAAGGAACTCAACAAAACGTGGGACAACACCAGATTGTATAACTTCCTCAATCGGAGGGCTACGTTCTGGAAATAATATTGCAAAAAATATAAATAAATAATGAATCTCCTCATATCATGGCTTATAGAGTACAAATCTTCACCTATTGAAAGCAATTTCCTGAACTGAGCAGTTGCCTCAAGCTGGAGATTTCCATTATCACTCCAGACACCTGTAACCATTCCCGGTAGATGCTCTAACTGTGATCAAATAAAATTAGACACAATTAGAACCAAACCTTAAGCTCAACAAAGCTTAAAAAATTTTTTAACAAAGCACAACAATGATACCAATATCAAAAATAAAACCCTCAAAAGTGTAAGATAATTCAGGCAAAGTGACTGTGTTGCTAAAAAACTTGCAAGGTTAAAGCATCAAACTAAATATTTCCAAATAAGCTAATTAAATTTGTTACAGCCCAATAGAACACTTTCAGAGCAGACCCAGGAACAATAGATCCTCTAAAGCTGACTGACAACCTGCCCCCTGCACCACAAACTCTAAATGAACATCTTTCCCGCCCTCCATAAAGGAGGAGGGGGGGAATTATCAAGAATGAAGGCAAACATGATTAAATAAAATAGCATAACCTACTCAGAAGCCGTAAGCAGTTTAGTAAACGAAAAAATAAACTCTGCACCATTTTTCAATTGCTAAAAGGCAAGTTCCTCTCAGAAATAGCATACACATTGCCCACAGAATGGCCAACCCTAATCAACTAAATGATCTACCAAGACCTAGTAATAACATTTCTTGGAATAATTATATACATAATAATAAGTCAGTGGCCGCAGCAGAGGTCCAGTCAAGGATTTTAACCTCGTTGAAAGCCTTAAAACCTAATAGAAAACAACTGTGCTAATTAATGTTCAAAGGATATAAAGAACAAGAGATCCATAACAACTCTAGCAGGCAACAACTGACCATTAGAATTTCAAGTTTAGCAAATACAATAACCAACTGAGCCACATTTAGGCACGAGTACCAGACCTCCAAAGCGGGACCCTATATAAAACTAAGAAGTGCAGAAATCACATCCCTGTTAAATATTCCTATGAAAAATCATGCCCATGTAATATAGAAACCTAATCATCCCAATCCAAACAAACTTCATTTCCGCAAAAGAGAACATGAAGAATGTAAAAGTAAAGGAAATACACACATACGTTTTCATAAACCTGCACATATTGTAAACTAAGACCTCGTTACTTGATCAAAAAATCAACTCAAGTCGTGCCCGCCATTGGAACTTCAGTCCAACAAAAAAGAACGCATTCAAGAATCACTGGTATGCATATACACATGCAGAGCTGTATATACAGAGAACATAGGGTTACCCTTTTCTCGACGGAGGCTGGTTCGATCGAGGAGGGGAACTGCTGAGACTGCATGCCCTCTCTCCTCTTCTTCTGCAAGCTTTCCTCCCTTCGATTCTTCCGGATCTCGACCATGTTATCTTCCCTCCTCCTCCGGCCTTCCTTCGGCGTCGACGGCCACCTTGTACCGGTTCCGCCGAACCTCTGCTCGGGCGTTGGGCCTCAGAGACATGATCGGATCGACAGAAGGGTCTTCCGATTACAGATTGAAGAACCGAGAAAATGGAGGGTAAGGCTTGAGGAGACTGAGAGTGAGCGAAATTAGGGTTTGGGATTTGGGTTTAGGGTGAGAGAGATTTATATCGCGCTCGAATTTGCAGGCTACGCATGTAAATGGGCCTGGGTTAAAAGTTATTTACTCAAAGTACCATTAATCATGATTTAAATATTTGTTGATAAATGGAAAGCTAGTCAATTTCTGTCCAACAAGTCACATCCCACGCACCTTGGCCCAGCGAATCGGTGCACGATGTGTAAAGAGCAATTTCCTCATCAACTTTTAAAAGGTCTATTTTTGAAATTTTAATCTTATTAATTAAATGATCCTAAAAAATAATATGGCATGTCATGTATTTATTTATATTACGAATATTTAAAAATTTTAAATTATTTATTGGTTTTGTATATTTAGGTTTGATAGATTAAAAGGTTTATATACAATAAAATTTTATAAAAATTAATATTACATTTTATTTTTTATATTTATTCAATGCATGGGATTTAAATTTAAAATTTGAAAATCAAAAGCTTCATCTAGGATGACACAGTAAATAACTCCATAGTAGAATCACCAAGCCCTAGATTTATGAGGGTCAGGTGTGCTCGAGATACCAAAAACTACAAAATATGACAATTCAACCATTTGTGGATTATGATTATTCATTTAAAGTGATATAAATTTACCGCAAAATACATGAAATGGGCAAATTTAATATGCATTATTCATTTTGTCCAAATGTGTGGAGTGAGGTTCTTGATTGTTATGTTTTAGGATAAAGTGCAGATTTGATCCCTGAACTTATTACAGTGAAACACTTTAAGTCCTTAAACTTTAATTTTGTACAATGTGATTCACCGATTTATATTTTACGGATAATATTATCCTTAAAATGGAATTATTGGCTCATGATTGTTAAGTGCTGGCAACTGAGTCAGTATTTTTTAAAATTTTTTAATCCTCTGTTTTGTCTCTCCCTCCACTCTTTTCTCTCCCTTCCTCCGTCCTCTTCTCAACCTCCTCCGGCGGTGGCGGTCGGGCGTGGGGGCGCAGCCACGGCTCCTCCTCCGCCGCCCTCTCTCCCTTGGCCTCCTTCAAGCCTAACACTCCCGGGAAGCCAGACTCCGATGATCCCAACCCAGAGCCCAGCGCCCCCCTCCCCGCATGCACTCGGCCATGCCCGAGGGAAACCCATCCCTCCATCTACGGTCCCCCACTTCCTTCTCTTCTAGTTTCCAGTTTCATTGATTAAAACATGGGAACAACAAAAGAATGGAAATTTCATATTTTCAGATAGGGAGAAAAACAGAGAACATAATAGATACAACTGCCATCAATCGATACAAGTCAAATCTCTGTAAGGACTACAGTTTCCAAAAAGAAGGGAAATTGTAGAAGAAATCAGACTGATAGAAAGTCTGCAAGAGCCAATAATACCAACAAATCGGAGAAAAAACCAATGAAAGACTCCCGGGGGAAGGCCGCCCACAAATCTCGCCGGACGCAATTTGCCGACTTCATTTTATTTTGCTTTGAGGAGGATGGCGCATTCGACGTCGTGAAATCGAAGGCATCTGAGATTGGTAACTCCAGACTTCGTCGGAAGAAGGTCACTGAAAAAAATTTGTTAAGGGTATGCTTGTTCAAAAAAATTTTCCTTTTTTTTTTCTTTTTGGTGGTTCACGATATCGGATCTGTATGGTTTTTTCTATTTGCGTGGGTGCGTGCAAGTGAAAAAGGAAGAAGAATTTGAGACTTGCAAATCCTTATCCCTCCATCCTCACCGATCCGCATGCCCAGCTCTTCCTCCCATCCCGAACCATTTCTGAAACCTCTTCTCTGAGGAAAAAAATGGGTTTCTTGGGGCCATGGGATTGGCCTCACCGGCGGAGGGAGGGGGGGTGCCAGGGGAAGTCCACGAAGAGAAGATGGAGGGATGGGTTTCCCTCTGCCATGGTCAAGTGCATGCGGGGAGGGGGGTTCGCCAGGCCCCGGGTTGGGATCATCGGAGTCTGGCTTCCCGGGAGTGTTAGGTGTGAAGGTGGCGAAGGGAGAGAGGGGGCGACGGAGGAGGACCCGCGGCTGCGCCCCCGCCAGAGGAGGTGGAGAAGAGGAAGGAGGAAGAGAAAGAAAACAGAGGGGAGGAGGGAGAGAGTAAACAGAGAATTAAAAATTTGAAAAAATACATCACATTAGCACTTAATGGTCAATTATTCACGAAATATAAATTAAAGGGTTATATATATCAAATTAAAGATTGGAGAGTTAAATATTTTATCGCGACAAGTCATGTGTCAAATCCTTACTTTAGCTTACGTTTTATTATCTTAAAAAATGTTAATTACCATAAAGATTTTATAAATAGTGAACCTCTCCACCAAAATTATTCACTTAAAGGACAATAAATAAAATTTCATAAATTCTAACGAGGAAAACCTATCATATACCCATCACTTTCACTGTGCAGGTCTTTTCCATCTGTTATTATTTCCACTAGCCTTGTGTACACCCTTCACGTGCCCTCCACGTGGAGTCTCGAAGTATTTAAATATTTCCAAGATTTTTTTAGGTATTTTGAACTTTCAAGCCTCCAAATTTATTCCATCCAGAAAATTCTATATTTTGAGGCTATTGTAGTGATTTGGGACATTATTTCCTCATGTAAATATTTAGGAGCCTTTTATGGCAGTTTGATATTTGGGGGTAATCTGGTCATTTAGAGTTTTTAGAACAGATATTTTAAAATTAAACAAGGGTAATTGGGAAAATTTGAAAGACCAATTGGGTCAATTAGATTATTCACCTAAGGGGAGTGGCTTTATAATAATAGAGATATAAAAGACGGAGAATACATTTGGGTTGACTGAAAACTTATTTCCGTACATGTGTCAAAAAAATATTTTTTTGCTTAGTACATGCTACTTTTGAAGATATATAAGTTTATACAAATTATTCTATCATTTTATGGATATTTATTTATATGCTTTGAGTTCTGATCAAGTGAATTGAATGAGTGTTTTTTCCCCTTTCTCAAACAAGATTCAAGTAAATAAGGTTTTAAGAAATGGACAAAAAAATCCTGCAGCCTACTTTTATTTTAAAGTGTCCCTTTAAATTTATTTTTTATAATTAGATATTCACTAAAAAATTAGTTTTAATAGTTGAAAAATTATTATTTTAAGTAAAAAATTCCGTTTTTGGCGCATACCTCCGGCCGTGGTAATAGATTCTCTTTTCTCTTCCATACCTCATACCTAGGCGTTTGTTTGGGGGAAAAAGTTTTTCACATTTTTTTAGTATTTGGAATGCATGGGAAAATCAATCGATCAACAATATTTTCTAATCAATAGAAAATATACTTAATTTTTTATAAAAAATATTTTACATTTTTTCTCTAATAAAATATTTTTCAAATTTTACTTCTCACTTTATGTTTTTGTCGCATATCCTTTATTATGCTCATTTTAATCTTTGTATTATCATTCATTCATTTGCACTCTCGATTCTTATCCTAAATTATTGTATCTGTTCTTATAAAAATCATATTTTTTATTTTCTTGTAAATTTTTATTATGTTAACCAAATAATGAAAAATTAGTAAGTTTTCATGAAATTATTTTCTAAAATGAGAAGATCTTATGTCAACCAAACAATGAAAAATTAGTAAATTTTCATTAAAAATATTCTCCAAAATGATAAGATCTTACGTGAAACAAAACTTCTCAAAAAATTAGGTTTCTCTTATCACTAACGTGACACAGTGTTTAGATGTTTTGGTTTCCAGTTATTCTCAATTATCAGGGGTAGAAAAATTGGTTCCTCCAAACCTAGCAAAGTAGGACTGTCAATGGGTTGGGCCTGGGTCCAATTTACCTAGACCTATTCTGGACCTATCAATTTTTTCTGGGTCTAGACCTAACTAGTTTAAACAGCTTAGTTCAAAAATTGAAACCAAACTCATACTCGCTAAAATCATTGGGTAAATAGGTCTACCCTAGACCCATTTATAAGATTTTAACTTATTTTACTATTTCTTTAATCTTTGTTTTATTTACTTTTTCTATAGTTTATATTGTGGAGATGTGCTTGGCAACATCAACAGCTATACTGAAATCTTTCAAACAATATATCAATTGATACAAGACCATAATGTTAGATAAAAAATTGTAATATAAATAAAATTATGCCTCTAGTTATCTTTGTATCTTGCATTAAATTAAATGACTTATATCATTTTTTTTTAACTCAAGTTGGTATAATTCTAAATCATGGGAAGTGTTGAATATGACAACTTTAACTACAAGTGGAAGATTATGTTCTTTATCAATTAAAAAAATCTTCATTATTAAAAAGCAAAGTCATAAAGAAAACAAAAACATAAAACAGTCCAGATAACTCCTTTTACTCTTGCACAAAAGTTGTTATTATACTTATTTTCTTTACATAAACAAAAGAAAATGGTGATTGAACTGCATATTTTTTTTTTAATCTAAATGGGTACAAGATCATGCATAGGCTTCACTAGACTCAATCATTGTACAATCTATAATGAGCCTGGCTTTGGGACCACGTCTGCACTCATATATAATAGATTCAGCTCGGTTAAATGGGTCTACACTAGATCAAATCCATTGATTGGCCTACAGCAAAGGCGATCCTTTATCTCCTAGCTTGTTTATTATTGCCCCAACAACCTTCCCCAAGAAACTCAGTGCCCTTGTGGACTCTGGAAATTGGAAGGTCTAAGGGTCCCAAGTACCTCTAGTGTCTCTCATCTCTTATTACTTTTACAATCTTTTAATCCATGTTTTTACTTTTCTTTTTTTTTTTTTTGCATCATATGTTTGCTTCGCGTTGGCTATCTTATAGAAATATAACATGCAATAGATAAAATTCTCATGTATCACAAATAAAATGGTTACTTCTCACGGACATGGTGGGTGGGAATAAACAAGGAATTAGTGAGGTATTGTTACTACCAATTTGGAAGGATATGACAGGAATTCCTTATCCATTACACACATAGGGCTTGTTTGAATAGGGGGAATAGAAATGGGAATGTTTGTTGACATTTCCTTATTTATTTATGAGTGCAAGCTTGAAATGATAATTTTATGTGAATCACCATTCTCTCGTACGAAGAAATGATCGCTTTATTCTTAATACAAGGGGAATTGTAATCCCCATTTCAATTTCTAGCATTGACATTTAAACACCATGATAGTATATGGCATCATAAGTACCTTGACGCAACATTCTTATAATTTATTCATTTATGTTTATAAAGATTTAAAATTACTTATATGCCCGTTCTATTCCATTTCTGCCGTGCTATCCTCATAATTCTATCATGAAGTAGCTATTCCGCTCCCCAGCTTTGGTCCGGTGGGTGAACCCTACTGTTATTTCACGGATCATGGTTTTAATGGGCATTTTCGTAGAATCACTTTTGGCGAATTGTTTTTGTTCCCTCCAAGCACGATCCCTATTTCAAATCATAGACTGCGCCCTTTTTATTAGAGGGCGGCAAGCGCAGGTCTCGGGAACACCGACTCTATCCATTCCCCCACGAAATGGAAATACCAGAATGACCCCCGGGCGAGAAACAATCCCATCCATCCATCTCCATTTACTCCGTTCGGCTCTGGAGATCAACTCCCCTCACACCGTTCGATGACCATCATCCGACGGACGCCGTCGAGTGGGCCATCATCGATCTTCTCACAGTGTGATCGACGGCCTGGATCGTCTCACCGCTGCGGCGTATCCCTTATCCTGGGTCAGGAGGAGTACAGTGCGTCACCGGCGCGCGTTAGCCGGCTTCACCACAGTACCACTGTTTCTCGTTAAGAGGGATTTTGAGGGGTTTCAAGAGGGAGAGGAGAAATTTGAGAGGCGAAAGAGAGAGAGAGTTTGTGCCATTTTTGGAAAATATGCAAGTGGGCCTCTGTACCCATGGCTTTTAATTTATTAGGGTTTTAAATTGGAGGTTTATATAGGTAGTACACCCCCATTTTGGCATTCTATACAGAGGGATTCATTTGAATATTCCCTACGCCGAGCCCCAATCTATCGGTTTGGTAAGTGCCAGTATTCCCGTCCCCTGCTATGTTCTTTATATGTTTAATAATTTTCTGTGCTTTTAATCCGTCACTACTACTCCATGGTAAGATCTCCAGACTTCTTTAGTTTTTATTTTTATTTTTTATTTTTGATGTATGATTCATGAATAAAGTGCATTTTGAGTTGCTGTCTTCTGGGCATGCAGATAGAATATCGTTAAGCTTCAAGCACAGACCCTTCTTAAGAATTGATCGAAGTTCTGTTTAATTTGTTTTTGTTGTTTTTTGTTGCTGAAATTGTGGTCAAGGGTGATCGCTGGACGCGTTAAGTTCAATTCTTGAACTCGTTTATTTTCTATTCGCTCTTCTTGTTATTTTGATAATGAAGGAGCGTGTATAACATGATCAGCCACTTGAACCTGGTAAATTTGAGGTCAGAGGCTCTAAAAACTGGAACCCACTTTGCCACTGGACTTACCCTCTATATTCTTCGTTTATTTTTTAGATTTTGTTTGTTGCAGTTGTCTTTCTCAGTGCTATCCTCCTTAAGGCATTCAAGATTTACATTTTGGATTAAAATTATTTACTCTATGCAGTGTGAAAGTTAATCTGGCAATTTTGGTAGTTCAAAAGCTAAAGCTGATTTTAGATTGATGATCATATAAGTTAATATATGTAGATTATTATTATATTCAAGCGGCTAGTTTTCTTTTTTATCTGTTTCCAGATGGGCTTGGAGGAAGTTATGCCACACACCAATGAAGATCAAAATCGCCAATCATGGACTGTTTGCCTGCACAGTTTTTGTGATCTGTCAAGCGTTTCTCCTGTTGTATTTTTGTACCTCTTGAAAGAGTGTTACTTCACAGGTATTATCTTCTTCCCGGCATCATTTATCTACTCACAAACATTTTGAAGGAATGTTATCCAGTTGTTTTGTTCTGCCATCTCTTAATCAATTCCAGGGTATGCATAAATCCAGGCTTAAGAATAAATAAATGAATGAATAAATAATCTATGTTTAGCATGTAATATTGAGTTTTGTGAAACCCATATCTAGCTCAAGGATTTACTTCATAGGATTTGTTTGGCATAGAAGGTAAACGCAAAAGCCTAATAACTTATCCAGCCAAAATTGTGCAACTTGCTTAGACATATGTTTCCCTATCAACACCATTCTAATCATAGGATGCAAAAAAGAAATGTTGTTTAAATCTAGGACACCGACAAAAAGAGAAAAGAACTTTGCAGTTCTTATGCTTTTATGGTTAAAATAGATGTTCTTGGCGGCAAATATCCTGTATTTGTTATCTGATTCTCCGAAGTTGCGGTAAACTCAATAATCCTGTATATGTTTAATCAATAGGCACATGTAAGGCGACTGCAAAGTTTCGTGCCCTTCAAGATAAAGTTTACCATATGCTACATAATGATCCCCAACCTGGACCAGCTACCTTTGTGGTTCAGTGTCTATATGTCCTGCCGATGTTTGGAGAGCACTGTGAAGGCTTCAGCCACTTGGTAATTTCTTCTCTTCGACGTCGTCTGAAAGCTGGAACCACCCCAGAAGACTCTTTTGAAGCTAAACAGCTTGCTGCAAATTTATTTCTACTTACTATCAGGGGGGCTATCATTCATCAAGAGAGGATTCTTGTAAAGCTGGTTCAGACTTTTGACGTCAGATTGATAAATATTGAGAAAGCCATATGCAATTTGGGGACTGAGAGTGAGCGTAGTTTAAACAATGCAAAACAAATTGTGGAACAATACATTTTTGGATTGATGGACTCACAAACATATATGACGGTGGTTGGCCTTTTAGAGCAGTTCTCTATCCGCCAGTCTGGGCAGCCATTTCTATTTAAAATGATTGAAAAAAGAGAATTTAAAGCTGCGGAGAAATGGGCAACATTTATGGGGAGGCCATTGTTGTGTATACTTGTCCAGGAGTATATTAACAAGAACAAGTTGAAATTTGCCTATGAGATTATAAGGAAAAACAATCTCCGGGAGGAATTTCCAGATGTATATGACAAATACAAAGCAAGGTATATGTCGACTCTTCTCACGCTTCTGGAATTGTTGTTTTGCTTCCTGATTCTCATGATTTTTCCTCATTTGTATTTGTAAACTAACTTATCTATAAATTTCAGCTCATTAAAGAAACTGGTGGAGAAGGGCTGTTGGGATGTTGCAGAAGCTCGTACCAAGGATGATAAGGATTTAATCGAATATTTGGTAGCTAGCTTTTGATATGCATTTCACTTTCTCTAATAAAAAAAAAAACCTTATGTGATTTTAAAATATATCAACTTCTAAAGGGCATTTGCATGTTTCTAGAAACTTTCTTTCAATTATGTATTGTCCAATTATAAGCTTTTATACTTGGTATACTGGACTTTAGTGGGTCTCCATGGGGATGCTGAGTCCCAATTTACCTCTTTAACAACTTAATGTAGGATGTAACTTTGAGATGGTTGACTGTGAGCTTTAAAACACTTTTGGAAAAATCTTGAGAAAACAAAGGTGGTGGGGAGCTGATGGTGACTACAGAAGTTGATTTCAGAGTTACGTCTATTGTAGCCTTATTAATTGAAGTGATGTCAAAAATTAAATATTGAAATTTGAAAGTCTCCTTTTCTTCTGAAATATGAATGTCTTATAGTTCGGAAGGCTAAAAGATTTTTATCTTCTAAATGAAGGTTTATATGGCTATGGAAGCTGGGTACACTGAAAAGGTTGATGAACTGTGTGAGCGTTACTCACTTGAAGGTTTTGTGAAAGCGAAAGGTATGTGCTAAATTTCATCTTTTTTTTTTCTTACCCCCTGATTTCCCACTTGGTGCTGCAAAATTATTTCATTATACCTCTACAAGTTATAACCTCATGCGACATTCCTCAAAGTATGTATGTGTGTGTATATATATATATATATATTTGATAAAAGCTCCTCAAAGATTGATTTATATATTTTCATTGTGCAGTGGTTTCAATCTCAATTCCTTTGAATTTCCGAATAACATTTTGAAATGTTTCTGCAACCAGTATAATTTTAACTTGAGCTAACACTTGATATGCACTATTCTATGCTTTTCCTGTAAATGCCAGGGCCACATATAGCTTACTCAGTCTAAGGCACATTTTTCATATCGTTTAGTTATTTTCCTCTCACCAAAATGTGCAATTGTATGAATCTGCCACTCAACACACATAAATGTTGCAGAGATATTCTGAATTCATTCTTTAGTCGTTCATGGATGTTTTACAGAACCCAAGATGACTGTTTTGCCTACTCGCTATTTGCAACTTAACGAGTTGGTGTTAGAAGGTATTGTTTGGGTTGATGACTTTAATGGTCTTGAAATTGCGACAAACCATATTGAAGAAGCTAAAGTTGTTGGCCTTGACTGTGAATGGAAGCCCAATTATGTAAAAGGCAGCAAACCTAGCAAGGTATTGATAGATGGAGTTATTTCAAACTTTTGAATGGAAATTGTGTTTCTCTCAGTTGCATCTTGTTTAAGAGATGACTTAAAAGTGTTATAATAAATGCTTTAAATCATAAGAATAGATGAATTGTGTTTCGAATTGTAAGTGTTGGAGGAAATGTAAGGGAATTAATCGCACAATGCTATACTACAGTTTGTGCATTATAATTCTGGGATTAAGATATGCACCATTCTCATGTATTCTTAAATGATATGCATCGGTAAGGACAAGCAGTCACCTTATTGTGTCATTACGGGGTATATTCGACAGAATAAAGTAGTCGTGTGAAAGCCATTTAAGTTTCTGTTGAATGATACACCCTATGCCACTATTCTTCTAGTGTGATGCCACCGCTGGCCTATTTTACAAATTGATGAAGTATTTTTTTTATTGGAAGGGTTTATTTTGTGCCTTTCTATGAAAATTTCAATATTCCAACGTCCTTTGAGGTAACTTTTTTTTTTTTTGAACGCTTGACAGGTTTCTATTATGCAAATTGCTTCTGAAAGGATCGTTTATATTTTTGACTTGATAAAGTTGTTCGAGGATGTTCCTGTGGTTTTAGACGACTGCTTAATACGAATTTTGCATTCACCTCAAATACTGAAACTGGGTATGACTAGTCCAAGACCATTTTCTTCAATGAAGTTGACTTGTTATTTAATCTCTATTTGTTTCAGGAGAAGGAAAGCACATTTCTCCTCGCACTTTACCAGTCTAAATGTTTCCCAGCACGGAAAGATTCTGGAAATTTTGACTTCATTCTTGTTTATGTATTCATGTATTTATGGTCAACCAGTCTTATGCCTAATTTAGTTTCTTTTTAAGTAGATCTTTTAAGTAGATCAGGTCATGTATGTTGGATGCTGCTCTTTCTATAATAAGTAATATCCCAAAGACTACCTAATGGTCAATTCATCATAAATTGATACTTAACAATAATAATTGCTACTTAAACAGTAACAATTGCTTTCTGGATTTTGTATCTCGTAGGCTATAATTTTCAATGTGATGTACAGCAACTGGCTCAGTCTTATGGTGGATTGGAGTGTTTTAAGCACTATGAGATGCTACTGGACATTCAAAACGTGTTCAAAGAGCCTCGGGGTGGTCTATCCGGGCTTGCAGAGGTAATCAAAGCATGAACATAGACATCACTCTCAGTTCTTCATGTGACCCCTTCTATATCCAAACACCATTATTAATTGTGTTTGCTTGTGAGGTTCTACTTTTTCATTTACATATTCATCTGTTGGTCTTTCGGTTATGCTGAAAAAACAATTGGACGGCTTTCTGGAACCATTATTACTCAGAAAATTCTTGGAGCTGGTTTGAACAAGACTAGACGAAACAGCAATTGGGAGCAGCGTCCTTTGAGCCAGAATCAGGTGTACTTTTATGCATTATCTTTGTGCAATTTTCTCCAGTGCTCATGGAATGATACAACATTTCTATTCACACCTTTTAGTTTTAGGTGGATTTCCTCCCCCTACATGCCTTAATCGTGTGTGATGCATGGATGCTAATTACTATTCATTGTACTCTTAGTTTTCTTGGGTATGGGTGATTTGTAAAGTCAAAATTTTATCTAAATTTTGCAGCTAGAGTACGCTGCTATTGATGCTGCAGTTTTGATTCACATATTTCGTCACGTCCGTGGCCATTCTCAGCCTACTAGTGCCTCGGAAGGGCTCACCAAAATTGAATGGAAATCTCAAATCGTAAGTACAGTCCGAAGAAACATTGAAACAGCTGAACACAAGCTTGCAGACACATATTTCCACCTTTAGTGGACATTTTGTGAATTGATGCCTCTCATTCGCTTCCTTTTATGATCTGAATTGTTGAACTAAGCTTCCTTTTCTGGATTCATGTACAGATTTCTCGCACGGATAAACCGAAAAAGAAGGCGACAAAAAATGAAAAGGCGTCTGAATGAGGGACTGAAGAAGGGCAGACCCAGTTAAATTAGATCTTATGTTCTGTTCAATCCATTGCAGTTGATTACTGTTTGCCTGTAAATATGTTCCCTTTAAATCGGATATGCTGCGAAAAAATTGCAGGAAATTGTGATTCAGCTATCACTTAGGGATAGTCATTTTACCCGCTCCGATGGGCCCAGCCCCATCCTTTTTCAATTGAGCTGGGATTACTCGATCTAATTGGGTATGGAAACGGTAACGTATATTTATTTTACAGGGGAAAGGTTGGGTTCGCCGAAGGGTGTAACTCGAACACTTTTATGATTCTTGCATGGAAAGTGAGCTCCACCCTCTATGGGAGGGTCGGTAAAGTGCCGCAGGTATGTCCTTGGGTGTACCTAGCGCTGGCTCTTTTACGACCCTCATCACTGGTATTGGGTGTGGCGGCGAGTAAGGGAGTCCCCGTGAAAAACCTGGGGATTGTCATACTTGCTTACCAATTTAATTTAAATTTAAATTGAATTGTTTTTATGTAACAAACAAACACTTTAATCGACTTTTTTGGGTTGTAGGGAATTTTTAAATATTTAATATGGATTTAAATTCAAAAGCTTTTTGATTAGTGTCTAAGGCACTGGACAAGGACATGTTTGTTGAAATAAATATCTATATTTTCACAAGGTGGTGGCATCATTACACAAAGTAAACAACCTTTTTCATAATTAGACGTGCACGGTTCTTTTAATAATAATAATAATAATTCATTATTTATGACATTTATCGAGGCGGCTTTACACCAGATTGCCTACCACACGGGCTCACGTCGTTTGTTGGCGTAATGATATGAGTAATTATGTACTTTTATCTTTATTTGCTTTACCGTGGATTTCTAACTTGAAGTTTCATTAATAGAGATTTAACTTTCAACAATTCTTTGCATAGTTGATCATTCATACGGTTAAAAAAAGTAAACGTAATTGCTTTACGAGGTGAACTTTTTTTTATTGTTGTTGAATTATCGGCTATGGTGGGAGAGAATAAATAAATAAATAATATATGTTTTCTCAATTAAAGTTAGGAAAATCTCACTCCCAACAAGCTTTGAGCATTGCATGCAGGTTATGTTGACTTTGGAAGGCATTAAACCTATACATAACCATGTGAGATTTTGAATAACTAAGAATGGATCACTTAAATCAATCATGGACTAATAGAGAAATTCAAAGTATCCAATTGGTCCACAAGGCTAATAAATATTAATATATAATTGTAGAGTAAAAACAATTCGCTCAACGTAGCATTTGAGTTTGAGATTTAAATCAAAACAACGGAGAAAGTATGAGATTTTTTTTATTTTTAATTTATCTTTTAGGTTGACATTAGGGGGTATTCATAACTCATGGCCCGCTAACCACTCATATAACAACTTAGCTTGATACTACTCGCTCATAGTTTTACCCCACGACTTGCTCAACCTGTCCACTTATCATTTTTAATTAAGTTTTTGATGTTTTTGGGTTTAAATTAGGGCTTAACTTTAGTATACCTGTTGCACCTATATTAGGTGTAGCACACACACCAAAAAAAAAAAAAAAAGAAAGATCCAAAACGAGCACACACAAAAAAAGAAAAAAAAAATATATAAAATGATGTCTTTTTGAGTACCATGTAGTAGCTATACATAATTTATGTGTAGTTGATGTATATTAGTTTTTTTATTTAAGTTATTATTAAATATTAATTAATTTATATAAAAATCAATAGAAATATAAGTTATACTTATGAATCATATGGTAATTCACCCCAATGAGACTTGCTCATAATCTTAACCGGCTCGCTCGGTAACCTAATCTTCCCGCATCCCGTCTGCTTGCCACCTCTAGGAGACATGTTTTGTAGCCTATATATTTTTTACTGTTAGGCCTTTTGGTGCCAAAGTATTTTTGAATTTGGTATCCGTTTCTCGAGCGTTCAAGCGCGGGCGGGACATATTTTTCGCTCTCTTCCGTTTTCATCTGCGCGCGGCACATCCTTTCTTCCTCTTCTTCTTCAGTTCCTTTCCTTCAAAGTGTTCTCTGTATTTTTCCTTCTGTCGAATTCTGCGCGGGTGATTATTCTTCCCATATACGAAGGTGTAATATTCAGCGATTCAATTATCGACGACCGACCATCGATTGAAGAAACCACCGATTCAATCGTCATGTGCGGCGACCGCGATTTCGAGTTGGAGAAGGCTCGTCTTCTGAGTTTGGCCCTCAACTTCGGCTTCGACGAGCCGTCTGCAAAGAAGTGCTTGGATCGTATGCTCCGTCTTTATGGTAATCTTTCCTGATCTTCAAATCATATATCCAAACCCTAGATACGGAACCCTCCCCTTTTCATGTATCATTTTGATATGTCAGTATGCGTATTGGAATTGATTTGGATGTGTTGGTGAAGCGATATGGAGATTAGTTTGGGATGCTGCGAATGTGAGACATGGGCCACAACGAGCATTTTGCTTTGTTGCATCATATATTAAATACTGATAGAACTACTTGTGAAATTTGTTATCCAATGATTTGAATATCAAATATCATAATATTATTGAGATAACTTAGTATGGCTCGATCCCTTATTTTTTCCATTATGGTTGATTGAGTGGCCGTGTACGCCTTGTATTGCTCGTTTCACGGAGGTTCCAACAGATTTTAAAGGAAGGCAATTGTGGAAATTCTGGACATACAAGTTTTGTTTTTTGGGTATCTGTATATGTACAACATGTATTTCTTATGTTTTTGAACTTTGCTATGTTTATTTCTAGCTCTCCAAGAGAGTGTTATTCTATGCTCATTATAGATAGAGTTTGTGACCCTGCGATATATTGGTGCTAGGGCATTGAGAGGCAGCTCCTTCTTGTACTGTTACCTTGTGTTTTCACGTTGGCCCGGGACCTAGAGTCCCATACATTTTGTGTTTTTCTATTCACGTGTACCTTGTCTTACTATCTTTTTAACTGTCATTTCAGTGTGTGCCGCAAGTACCCTAACTTCCCTTTTTTTAAGTTTAAAAACTTTATAGCAGTTGTCTAATTAGTTAACTATTCCATTTTACCTTCTCTTGTAGGTGAAGATGGTAAAGATTTTATCACTGTGGAGCATTGTGGTGACGATTTTATTGCAGCACTCACTGAATCTATGCAGGGCAGTGAGGACTGGGAAGATTTACAAGCCTTGGAAACCGAAGCTTGTGGAACTCTAAATAACATGTTTGACAAAAATGCTCTGGATAACTATGAAGTTGTAGACGATGAAAATGCAAAAAGTTATGCCAATCCTACAAAAGATTCACTAGAACCACGAAAAGAACAGGTTTGGATGCAGTTGGATTCTTCTAGTGACGGTGAAGATACAGATTTCAGAATGATTGATGAAAATATTTCTTGCTCAACCCCATTATCTTGTCCAAATAAGAGAGCCACAGCCACTAATCTAAGTTCTGGTAAATGTCCTTCAAGATACTCGGTAAGAATTTTTCCGCAAAACTACCATTGAGCACCATCTTCTTTTCTCGAAGTCAGCATATGTTGTCCATCTTGCTTCAGTTACTACCAAAAGCCAAAAGGGTCCTCTTTGGTAGCTTTTGCTACTACAGCATTTAACTCTTGGATCCTTAAACATGTTAACCAGTATACAGATGACATACTTGGGCAAAGTAATTTTAACATAATCATTATGCACCCCTGCAAAATTTCGTATGCATAGACATGACTTGGAAAAAATCCTGCCTGGAATTAATTGCGATTTTCCCTTTTAATATAATTCCGTCCATTTATGAATTATTTATTATTTTTGAAGGACTGTAAAAGTAGTGTCACTCAACTTTCGAAGTCATCTGTTTCGAATGAAAGGAGGTACCCTCGAAGATCAGAACATGCGCAAGATACAGTAAGCTATGAAGATCTGAAGGCCTTGGATGACACGGAGTTGGCAAATGTTGTAATCTTTGGCAACCAGACATTTAGACCCTTGCAGCATCAGGCTTGTAAAGCTTCCATATTGAAACAAGATTGCTTCATTCTGATGCCTACTGGTGGTGGTAAAAGTCTCTGTTATCAGGTTATGCTTTTTCCTTACGTGAGCTTCCATACTAGTAAATGGGACCTGATTTCCTTTCATAGTTGGCTATTTGCTTTTACTCATTTGATTATCCTGTTAGTTTGTAGCAAAGATATTCAAAAATATCCTCATGCACTCCTTAGTTGTAGAGGCTGTTGGGCCTATGAAAATTCAAATAGTCTTTTTTATTTGTTAAGTGAGGGTGGAATTCAATGATTGGTTTGTCTACATAAAGTAAAAAATATGTCTTCTTGCATAAATTTCATTTTTTTGATCACTGGTTGATTGTTTTAGCAACTTGTTCAAGCCTTTTTCTACACATTAGTTATCATCATATTGTACTTCTGTCTTCTATTTAGTTCTGATTTCTTCAGTAAACCCAGCTTAATGCTAAGCTGGTACCGTATGGTAGTGTGAAATGTTTAATGAACATATATACTTGCTGAATATGCAAAACATAAAATTACATCGACTCGTTGGTATGAATTTTCCCGTTTCATTCCATCCAACTTGATTTGACGTTCTCTTGTGCCTCCCAAAACTCATGTCATTCCTACAGCTTGCATATTCGTCTTTATAGGTCTGCTGCTAGACTTGACTTCTTCTCCAAAATCAATCATCTCCCTTTTCCTTATTAGCGTGCTCATAGGTCTCTCTGTCACAGATGACCAAACCACCTTAGACATCATTCTTTTATGTTGCCCTTAGCTTTCACGAATCTCTTCATTCCTATTCTTCCTAGTCCCACCATACATCCATCTTAACGTATGCAGGCTACACTTACTTTATGTTCACGTTGTTTCCTAGTTGGCAGTGCTATACACCAAAGTTGGGCTCACAATCTTCCTATAGAACTTTCCTTTTTTAAATCTCAAAGGCATATTACAAGCACATGAATTTCTGACACACTTCCTCCATCTCATCCAACTTGTCAAAATCCTATGGTTTGCATTCACCTGTATCATTACTTTGAATGATCAACCCAATATTTATTTCATCACTTGCTTCTATCTCACATTTACTCTACTGAGAAGTTTTGAATTGAAAGTTACAGATTTTGTATACTAGCTTTAAGCAGTTGATATAAATAACTTGACTATAAATGAACATGTTCATAGGCCATGCTGGTAAGTTGTTAGCCTAGTATTTCTAGAAATTAGTTGTAATTTTTTTTTACTTGATCAGGTATGACATTGGCCTGTTATAAACAATTATAGTCTTTCAATCGTTACAACAGGTTGATTATCCTACCCAAGGGTGTTTTCTTTTCCTTTTTGCTTGGATTTTTTTTTTCGGGAGGGAGTTTGGAGGGAGGGGGGGGGGGGGGGGGGTTCAAGATGAAGGAAGTCTGGGATGCCTATTATGGTTTTTATTGTTTTGAAGACACATTAAGGTGCTGGAGGACCAGGAACAGTTATCAGGTATTGTTGTTTCTGAGTGCTAATTGTATAATGTGATTTGAGCATATCCAAAGTACTTGGACTTCTCTACATGGAGTACATGCTTGGTGTTATTCAAACTTTTTGAGATCTGATGTGTTTTGTTCTGTTATCATGGTAACATTTTTTTTACAACATTCTGATGGATATACTACAAACTTTATGCAGCTTCCAGCAACTCTGCAACCAGGTGTTACGGTTATTATATCGCCTTTACTTTCACTTATTCAGGATCAGATAATCACACTGAACATTAAGTTTGGAATACCAGCAACCTTTTTGAATTCTCAACAAACTGCTTCCCAATCAGCAACCGTCCTACAAGAGCTAAGGCATGTTTGATCTGCATGCTTGGATATATTTGGGAATGAGTTTTGTTATTCTTTGTTTTTTAAATACAGATTCTTCCTGATAATCGATTTCTGAGGAGTCTTACAGATATTTGTCAGGGGCTGTTATTTTTGTTTATGTTCTTTATATCTGCCCTTTGGATCAATTTTCTGTTTCCCACTCCTATAAAATTTTATCTTCTAGTAAAGTGTATTCGATGCCCCAAAGCAATAATATATTACCATATGAACTTTTTTAATATCACATTTCACTGATTTATTGGATAAGTAATTAACCGCCACGGTTATTCGTTTGTTTTTCTTGCAGGAAAGACAAACCGTCATGTAAACTTCTCTATGTAACCCCTGAAAGAATTTCTGGGAACCTATCATTTGTTGGAGTCTTAAAATGCTTGCATCAGAAGGTGGAGGTTTTAGATGAATATGTGGACCATTTTTTTTATTTTTTATTTTTTACCATTGCAAGCTTTGAAGTAACTTCAGTCACAGTTGTGATTAGTGCTGACTAACAGAAGGCTACTTGCATATAACAGGGACAACTAGCTGGTTTTGTTGTGGATGAAGCTCACTGTGTGAGGTATGTCTCCTCCTCAGACTATGTGTTGATGGATTTGGCTAATATATGTAACCAATTCTAATAAGAGAGTTCTACTACAATATATTTCAAATTTCTGCCATGCTTTCCAGCGAATGGGGACACGATTTTCGTCCAGATTATAGGGCATTGGGATGTCTGAAGCAGAATTTCCCGGATGTTCCAGTGATGGCATTGACTGCTACTGCAACTGAGTCAGTGCGTAAGGTAGTAACAATTCACTTTTCTTCTCTATTTATTGTAACAAATTGTCTTCCTTACCTGAATAAAACTTCTGCAGGATATCTTAAGTGCTTTGCAGATTCCCCATGCTCTCATTCTGGAAACAAGCTTTGACAGGCCCAACTTGAAGTATGAAGTAGTCGGTAAGACCAAAGAGCCTCTGAAGCAGCTTGGACAATTAATTAAAGATCGATTCAAGGATTTAAGCGGGATCATATACTGCCTTTCAAAAAGTGAATGCGCAGAGGTTTCAAAATTTTTAAACGAGAAGTGTAAGATCAGGACAGCTTACTACCATGCTGGTTTATCGGCTCAGCAGAGAATTGTGGCTCAAAAGAAATGGTATTCTGGAGAGGTCAAAGTTGTCTGTGCCACAATTGCTTTTGGGATGGGGATAGACAAACCAGATGTTGTAAGTCTATAATTATTGTTTGGCTCCCCCTTTAGTGTTTCCAAATACATTGTTTGAATGCTATATGGTTTTTCACAGGCAAATTTTTTTCTTATCATGTTATAAAATAATTGTGTTATCTGACAATTGTTTAGTTTGCATATTTGTGGTGGCAACAACAAGCGTGTTGTTAAATAATATGTCAATTATGATATATTATTTAGCAGTTCAACAGGTCTTCAGAAAGCTTCATATGTTTGTTATTTTCTAAAGAGTCTCGTTTATTAAATATATATCTATTTGATATGTTGCCCATAAAATATATCATCATTATTGAACAAAAGTTGTGTTTTTACGCATTTAAGCTGTTCTGATGGCAAGGAGCATGTTGTGTTTTTATATTTTGTGAAACCTTCCTCTCTATGCGCATTGGCTTTGTGCCCCATATCATTACTGTTGTTACTGCCGCTCCCCCCTCCACAATTTTAGGAGTTAAAGGCTAATTGATGTTTGATGTTGCATTCAGCGTTTTGTTGTCCATAATACAATGTCCAAATCCATTGAGAGCTATTATCAAGAATCTGGAAGGGCAGGAAGAGATAATTTGCCTGCAGTATGCATTGCTCTATACCAGAAGAAGGATTTCAGTAGGGTTGTATGCATGTTGCGGAGCGGGCAGGGATTTAAAAGTGACAGGTTTAAAGCAGCAATGGCCCAGGCTAGGAAAATGCAAGAGTATTGTGAACTCAAGGTAATTTGGTTCATGTTCCACCCATCGCTTTTCATTTTTTTTTCTTTGCCGAGCATATTCCACCCATCCGATTCTACTCTTCTTGTCGCTGAATTTAGGCATTCTCCAGTAAATGTTTGCTCTTTTTATTTTGAAATTTTTGAATTTCAGGCTCAATGTCGAAGAAAGGCATTACTAGAACACTTCGGAGAGTCCTTTGACCAAAAGACCTGCAAATATGGTGCTAGTCCCTGTGATAACTGTCTCAAACCCTCTTCGTGAGAACTGTGGTGGCCGTCATTTGGGGAATTTTGTCCCTGTGATTCTCAGATCAGTTAAAAATTTATTCCGGGATCGCTATTTTCACATAATAGGGTTCAAGGCCCAGTTTTTGCAACCGCTTGATTGCCCTTATAGAAGTATTACATTTGTTCCATGCCTGTTGATGGTTCAAGAATAAAGACGCTATGAATTACCTGAATCTCTTCGTGTATCCTTCCAAAAGAGTGAACGGTGGAGGGTTCTTAAGTTTGGACCTTATTACCTTAATGAAGGCCCAAGAGTATCCTCATTGACGTACTTAATCTACCTGAGAAATTCAGTACGGAAGAAACATGTTTTGTTTGCTAAGGATTGTTGCTATCTTTACTGGATGGTCTGGAATTTGGAGGACATCTGTCGAGGATGCTGATAAGCCTATTATACTACTGATGGTGCGAGCTAGCCTGCCCTCCCAAGACATGGTAAGACAGCTTCACCATTCACTAGGATGAAAATGCCCAATCCTTTAGCTTTTTTAGTAACTTAAAGAAGATGTTATAGGACATTGATCTCAACAAGAAATGAGAAACTATTGTACATTTGGCGGACATGGTCCTTAGTGATTCGGTATTTTATGAGAAATATTTTGTAGAATTCCTAGTGTTTGATCTTATTTTAATTTCTTTCAAGCTGAATCCAGCCTGTCATTACATTGACAATCTCCATGCTCGTGCATATATATGAACAGATTGACTTAGAATCGGGATTGGGATTTCACTTAATTGATCTGACTTGTAAAAAGCAAGAATGCAGTGGAGATGGTGGTTGACATGATGAGAAATGGTGTGCCATCAGAAAGGAGCACCACCTGAGTTGGTGTTGATGGTTTTATTGCCTATGACTGCACTTTGAGTAACTGTTTGTGCAGTTGATTGCGCTACTAAAGGAAGGCAGCAGACATTGTTAAAGTAATCGGAAGCATAAAAGTTAGCTGATACGGTTCTTCAATCCTTCTACAAGACAACATGTGGAGTTCCGATTGATGCTATCAAATTCAAATGGTTTTCAACAGATCTTTTGTTGCTCATGAATTCTCCACAACCACAAAAGTTAGGTTTCTCTCATTATTGCCTTGTTTCTTTCGAGGAAATCTCTCTCGGGATGATACTGTCACATCATTTATACCACAGTCCTATCATAAAACTGTCATTTCAGCAATTTCCCTTTGAGGTGCAATTCATTATGAAAAGCGACCCCGCTTTTATTAACATCGGAAAAAACTTACTCCTGTATTTAGTAGTTGTGGCATAAATGGTATAGTGTCGCTGACCGATAAATAATCATCTGCTTCTCACGTTCCTTGAATAGTGGGGACATTGAGGAAGATCCATGAAGGCATTTCGGGAATCGGTCTGATTCTATCTCTGTTCGTTCCGTTTGAAGAAAGGAAGGATCCCAAAGAATCGATCTTTCTTTTAGTTGTTGAATCTCTCTTTGATTGATCAATGTGTGATATTCCGAATCCTCATTACTAAGGGAATCCAAATGATCTCTGGATTGATCAGAAGATCCTTTCAATTGGCTAGAATCCGTTACTTGAACGAAATTAGATCTTGTGGAATCATATTGAATATTGGACAATACATTCCGTACCTCGTTAAAAAACCGATCCTTATTCACCAACCACAGTGTCGCTAACCCACGAAAGCTCACTTTTCCAACACCCCCCCCCCCCCCCCCCCCCCCCCCCTCCTCCTTTCCTTTCGTGTTTTTCCAGGAATCGACTATGAATGCCTACACTGCACATCACCAAAATTGTTTGCAGCCAGCAGATGGATTATGGATCTGAGATCCATAAACTGTAGACTTCACCAAAAAGCACATGCAAGTTATGATCGACATTCTTATTCCATGCTTAGATAGCAAGAGCAAGGTTTTTAGGGTGCAGCATCTCAGATTATCACTCCAATAATTTAGTAATGTGACCTACAGATGGGGTTTGACTAAGCTTAATTATCCAAATTCGATTTAAGAGCGTAAGTTGGCCAAAAAAGAGCTCCCTGGCCAATTTAAATTTCTTTGCTTCGAAAAAGGTATGAAAGAAAAGTTTTTTTTAATATTTCTTTTAATGTTTGTTGTTAAAATTAATACAGTGTTTATGATTCTTTTATCCTTTTTTACAAGTAGCAATGGGGTACTTATGGATTTAAGTCAATAGCAATATATATTAAACAGAAAAATAATTAATAAACAGGGAAGACTTTTCTCGTAGCTGAAAAGGTCATAAGATGTTAAAAACTCCACCCACACCAAGGTGTGGCCCACATCCCATCGAATGGGGAAAATAAAGAAAATATCTTAAACTTATCATTTTCATAAGGGGACATGCTTAATTATTTTTGAATCTATTTATGGGAAGCTTTTTTAAATTAATGTATCCCCGAACCCCACTCCAACATTTTGAATAAGCCAATGAAAATCAATTGACTAAGCTGAAAATTTAGAAATTTTAAGTTTGAATTTATGATATTTGGAATACATTTTTTAGTTCACCAAATGCGACCAATAAATTTCATAATTAGTCTTCCAAACATAGCTCTTTTTGTTAATCTTAATTTATCTAGTTTTTTTTATAATAACTAAATCATTTGATTTTACGTTCCTACATTTTGGTTGATGCCTAAATCATTTAAAAAAATTTCACTACTTATCAAATCAAATATTATGTTTGGCCTTTCAACCTTTTCATAAAATAATTATTACTCTACTTTTTAATAGGATCGTATATGTTAATCTTTTTATTCCTTTTAAGAACTTCAAATATTTCAACAATTCAAATAAAGCTTTTGCTTAATCTAGTTTATTTTTCACACTGTGGGCCCATTTCTAATTATTTATAATGATGTGGCAAGGCAAAAGAGTTTATTTCCTTTTCTTTTCAGGGAAAAAAATAAAAATTAAAAAAAGAATGGAATAGGTACTTGTAATTACTAGTGGAGTAATTTTATTGAAGAGGGGGGAGCCGCTAAGAAACTTGCTTCCACATTTTCACAGGAAGATTTAAATGCTCTCTCTCTCTCTCTCTATCTGAATTTTCTCACTCAGTCTGATACTTCAATCTTTTGAACTCTGAAGTGATTCATCTGCCGAATGACCTCTGATTCTCTCCATCTTTCTGTAATCTTTTCACCATTTTTCCCCTCCGGGTTTTGATCCATCGCTGCTCGACGCTTCTCTCTCTACCCCCAATTTGAATCGGAGGGTTCTTGCTGCAGACATTCGGTATACTCAATGCTCTAGATGTAGTTCTACAAAAAAAAAAAGAAGAGGAAAATGTAAGCAAGCGGAAAAGGGCAGGGCGAGGATTCGCGAATGAAGCAAATCTGCTGGTGAGATTGAATTTGAAATGGTCCATGTTTTTTTTTTTTAAAAGAAATATTTTATGAGGAAGCTGTTTCTGTGTGTATGTGTGTATTCTCGAAGATGCATTTTTGTTTTTGTTTTTTGGGTTTGCAATGTTTATTGGAGAATGGGATTTCTTTTTCTCTCCCTCGTTTTTGGAGATCCAGTGCTTCGCAAGCTAGGGGTTTTGAAGAACTAGAGTATCTGAATGAGCAGTCTATTGATTTAGTTTTTCAGATTCGACTGGTTCAAGTTCCTTGTGTATTATTGATTAATTGCTGGATAGTATAGTCTCGTGTAATTGCAAATGAGGTCTATCAATTGATTCTGGTTTGTAGATAGCAAAATGGAGGTTGAGAAACGAGGCTCAAAGGGGGGCTTTCTCCATTTCTTTGACTGGAATAGCAAATCCAAATCCCGGAAGAAGCTGTTCTCAAGCAAGTCTGACCTAAATGGTAACTTTGTATAATCCTTTACTTTTTGCACTTGCTCATTTGTTGTTCGTCATTCTTATATTTATATAACTTTTTCCGTATGTAATGTCATTTGAACATAGAAGGAACGAGGAAAGGAAACGACCGTATTGATAAATTGGTAAGAAAACTCAGGCTCCGTGTGTTGTTCCCTTACACTTATTTATCTTTTTGCTAGTGTGTTGATCTATCTTATGCTGCGATTTTACCTAAAATCATTTTTCCAGGTAGCGGTAGTAGATGAGGTAGATGATAGTGGAGTGGGTATGAAATGCAGAGCAGGTTGTGATTCAAATCACGCTTCATCAGTAAGTAGTGATGAAGGATATGGAACTAAAGCCCCCGGGGTAGTTGCCAGACTCATGGGATTGGATTCCTTACCATCCTTCAGTGTTAACGAGCCTCATTCATTGTGTTTAGGTGCTACTAGAGAATCCCATTACTCCAAAACTTCCTTGGGATTGATGAATGATTATCAAATTATAGACTATGACTGCATGCCCAAAGAGTTTGAGGTGTTATCCAGATACCCAGTAAAAACCAGGTCACATAAGTTGCGTACACGACCAATTGAGAGATTTCAGAGTGAAGTTCTGCCACCAAAATCAGCTAAATCGATTCCAACTACTCACCATAAATTGTTGTCTCCTATAAAGAGTCCTGGTTTTATTCCGAAGAAGAGGGCAGCATACATAATGGAAGCAGCTACAAAGTTCATTGAGTCAGGTCCCCAGGCAGCTGTTAGTGGTAAAAATCCAACTTTTGGGTCTTCTTCGGTTCCTATGAGGTTTCAGGACCTGAAACAGAAAATGGAAGCTGCACAGAAAGTGCCCAGACCTGAAAAACACAAAGAGCCTGGTTCTGTCAGGAATATGAAAGTACAGAATAAGAGGTGGAATGGATCCCAAGATATGCAAATGCTCAAAAGCTGTGCAAATTCAGAGAATGTCGGTGCTGAGAGGTCAAAGAATAATGGAAGAGCAATTTCACTTGCACTTCAAGCAAAGGTCAACGTCCAGAAAAGAGATGAATTGATTCCTAGTAATAAAAGGAGAGAGGGGCCAACTTCAGGCAGTAATAGGAATTCTACGGCCCAGAAGGAACATGCCGTGGCCAGCTCAAACCATGCTTCTAAAAGACAGTCTGGTTTGCAAAACAGTGCTCAGAAGAGAAATACAACAAAGAAGATCTCCAGTGTGCTCCGGCAGAATAACCAAAAGCAGAATTGTGCATCCAGCAAGGACAGATTTCCTACAGGGACCTCAGGTCCTTGCCAACAAGTTAAGAGTCCTATGTCTGTGAATGGCTCTTCTGGGCCACGTAAGACCATCAATACGGTTGTTGTAGAGTCCTATTCTGGTTCGGGAAAGCTGGGTTCAGCAAGAACTGCTGTTGAAAAGGAAATTTCATCTTCGAAAACAAAGGTCTCCCAAAAGAAACACCCTGTAAATCAGGACAATCACTTTGAAAAAAGTGTCGATGACAATTTATATAGTGACCAAGATGTAAACCCCATGAAATATCATGCTGCAAGTGATGGGTCCACTTGCCAAGAAGTAGATAGCAGGAAAAAGTGCATGGATGTTGTTTCATTTACATTCACATCTCCGATTAAAAGATCAGTGGAGACACCCCAATTTTCCAGCCAAGAAATGGAGCAAAATGACTGCTCTTTTGTTGAATCTTATGGTGGGAATAATTATCCTGACTCAAAAAACTCAAAAACACCAACCCCGGGGTTGAATATAATCAGTGGCGATGCTTTGAGTGTTCTTTTGGATCAAAAGCTTAGGGAATTGACGAGTAAAGTTGAAAAATGTAACCTGGTTGAAGCTGGGGCTGCTACTAAGGGTGCATCAATTGTCCAAGACACAGTTTCCAGCTTCAATGTGGTCAGATCCATTGCAGTGGAACCGCAGGGAAGGGTTCAACTTTCTCTGCAGGGGAATAACTCAAATAGCTTAGTTGATGTTGATTCCTTTTCAACTGATGGACTGATGCTCAAAGTAGAACGGAAGCAGCAGGTAATCATCTGTATCCACTCATTTTATCTTCATAATTCTTTCATTTTTGGTTTTAGATGGATATTAGTGCTGGAATTTTACATTTTCAATATAAAACTTTTCCTTGGATTCTGAGATCCTGGATGAAGTATGGAGGAACATTTAAAAGGAATCAACACATTGTTTCGAACAGTGGAATAGAAATACAACATTAAGAGAGTTTAAATGCCAAGATAGATTCTGTATGTCTGCATGTTCTTGGAAAGGTGCCATTGTGCTAATTGCTAAGCAGTGTAATTGTGCATCAGTAGCTTGGATTAATATTTTCTACTTTGAAAGCCAAGACCCAATGTCACCCGTCCGCCACTGGAAGCACCACTTTCCATCTGACTTGCATGTGTTATGCATGCTTCCGATGCTATGGAGCTCCACATAGGAGAAGCCATTTTGCTCCAATAGAAAGGTCTTATTTAGGTCGAGTTCAGGTCTAGTTTTGAAGTCTATTTGTATTTCCCTTGAAGGGGCCCCTGTGTACTGCTGTGATGTCATGTTCTGTTTTAGCAACACCCCCCCCCCACAACTCCCCCCATTTCTCCTTTTTTAAAGAGGAAAAATAAATCAGGAAAAAGGGAAATGTAAAACTAGACATGTTGACCGCCGCCTGGAAGAAATCCTCAGGAATCCTAAACCATTTTTACTCTTGGGTTGTTTCCAATGCCTGGGAGATATGTGAAATGTAGAGACATGCTATGCTTCAATCACCATTGGAAGAAGCCAAGATGCTTGCCAACAGGAGAGGAGTTCTTGTGGAGTTCCCACATGCAGAAAAGTGGAAGTCACTTGCCTTTATATAAAGGAAAATAATTTGCAATAGAGATTATTTTACTTTAAACCAGCTGATGGGAAAAACAAATAAATTTGTTCACTGGATGCTCTTAGCTTTTAGTTATAAGCATGAACGACGGCAAAAATTATGCTCAAGTAATTATGCTCAAAATTTTTGTACATGTGATGAGATCTTGATTCTGGAACTTATTTCGAATGAAAATTGTTTGAAGTGTTGCTGTGAAAGTTTCAGGTTTATGGGATGGAAGAGCATTGCAGTAGCAGTGGCAGCAGAAAAGGGGAAAAAAGTCTCATGTCTCAGCACCATGCCCCTCTTCTCGAACTCTCTTCCTCAACTGAAAGTTGCATATCATCAGATAGCAGAAACACTGTCACTGACAACAATAGTGGTATGTGTGAGCATAGTGATTATCTGGAATTCAGCTGTTGTCTGCCATTTTGAACAATAACAAGATTTCTGGGAATTCATTGGGAAGGGCATTGAACATTGCTTAGAGCCGCTAATGGCCATATCTTAATAAGGATAACAGAAGAATGTAACCAAAATACATGGAAGAATTAATAATAATATTAATAATAAAACAAAGCTTTTGTTCCAAAGTTATTGGGTTTCAATTTTTTAACAGTTAATGAGTTAGTTGCAATGTCCTGCACTTCCTGTATATTATCGCAACAGCCACAATCTAAGTTATAAGTTAGTTTTTTCCTATTACTTTATGCAACATTTTCTGATGAAAGCCTGCACACTGAAAAACCACCTCGAAATTGCAGGCACCACGAACTTTTCATCAACTCAGTCGCAACAAACAAGCAGTTGCCTTTTCACAAGGAATACATCGGGAATGGGAGGTGAGACGGAGTTATCCGATTCAGCCTCTTCCATGTGGGATGCGGGTGGAAGTAATACAACTAGCATGTACACCAGGATAGATGACCCAACATCCATTTACTGGGAACTGGTATATGTGAGAAACATAGTTTGCAGTGCGGAGTTGTGCAAGGAATTCGCAGCGGGTGAAACCCCCTCAGTCTTGAAACCATGTATCTTTGATCAATTGGAGAATCAGAAAGAGGGTCTCGAAGAAAGTGAGGCAGAATACGCTAGACTTGAGCGAAAGGTCTTGTTTGAGTGTGTGACTGAGTGCCTGGATTCAAGAAGCCAGCGGTTTTCTGGTGGAGGCTGCAAAGCATGGGCCAAATGGGTGACATTGTTTGAGAGAAAGGGTTGGTTGGCAGAGGAGTTATACAAGGAGATACTGGGTTGGAGGGGCATGGCTGAGGAGATGGTGGACAGTCTCGTGGACAAGGATATGAGTACGGCGTATGGGAGATGGGTTGACTTTGAAATCGAAGCATTTGAAGAGGGCGTGCAGATTGAGAATGATATAGTGTCTTGTTTGGTTGATGAATTAGTTGATGATTTCTTTTTCTCCTAAAATCCTTCTTAAACCCTGTGTGTGTGTGTGTGTGTCTGTGTTTCATTGGATTCATGTATCTTAAAGTTGATCATGTTATGATAAATCATTTGAAAGCAGCAGAAAGGATCTTGATTTAGGTTTCCAATTTTAATTGCAATCTCTTATTTATCCTGTAAAAACGGGGGAGAACTGTTGATATGATATGTTGTCTCATTGGAACTTTGCTCCTTGCACAGGATCTCTCTATAGGGTTACAGTTGGTTCCATGCCAGTCAGCCTTGGTTCTTTAATGGTACTTCGCAGATTGAGTTGTATCACTGACAGATTACAATGGGTAAAAAATAGTTATTCTCACCAGCGGCAAATGAAATATGTGTTTTTAGTAGTAGAATAATGTCTTATCATAGTTATGTCCATTTTTATTTTGAAGAGTATTCTATATCCATCTTTAAAATTAATGAAATGAAATAACAATGATCTCGCAGAAGTAGATCGAAGTCCTTTTGTTCATCGAGCAGTTTCAAAGTGTAGAGCATGGAACCATTCAGGTTGTGATTACTTAACGTCTGACCCAACAACTTGTGAATTTAAATCAAAATTTATTATTATGTGATGATTTAGTTCGCTAACTGATTCATAATTATTGGTTTTGGTTACAATCGGAGCTAGCTATGTTTAGCTGGGACAGCAATTGTGAAAAACTTCAAAATCTAAAGGGAAGTTAAACTGGTAAAAAAATCTCTCTCTTTCTCTCTCTCTCTCTATACATATATATATATTTATAAAAAAAAAGCGGGTCAGAGAAATTCAGGATTACTTTATCTGTTGATCTTCTATAGACACAAAAACACAGTTGAACTGCTAAACTAAACAGTTACACCCAAGGTTATCTGTATTTCTATTTAGTTAACAGACAGATCTAAAATCACAGTTTCCCATCCTGTTCTTCAAATGACAGTGAATTTTTTTAGCATGTGCTCCCAAGAAGATAAATAATTACTGCCATTCATTCTACTGCTCAGAAAGTCAAACACATTCATTGGGAAGTGGTGGAACTGACTGGCTAACCACCGGCCAATCGAGCAAAGAAAACAAAAACCCCCCAAAGTAATACTATGGTCTGAACTCAGCTTTTAATTTTTTTTATTTAATTTCATTCTGATGCCTCTAAAATGTTCTATTTATTTCAAGAGGACAGTAAAAATAAATAAATAAATAAATAAATGCTGGGAAGAGGATCACTTTATCATCACTGAATTTGACTAGTAAGGAAGGGATGGGGCACATGGACCCTTGGCCTGGGGAAACATTCATGAGCAGTCCTACAATGGTATGCTTGATGTGAAAGGACGACTTGGGTCTCCTTAACAACTCACTTAGTCAAACAACCCCACATGCCAATTTAAAATTATCTTAAAACTGTGTAATCACAGTACAGTTGAACAATGTTAGAGTTCTCAACTTGCCCTTTTATACTCTTTTCTCTGGTTGGTTTTTACCCTTCACCTCAGCAAGCACATCTTCAAGGTGCCCTCCAATCCTCTAGTGTGGATTTTGCAAACTCAAGCTGAAAAATAAATCTTCATTTTCATATTATTCGTACCAATATGCAATTTTTCAAGATGTTGGGGCCAGAACAATGTGCAAATTCAGACTTATTTCGACCAAAAGGGTGCAATTGTAAAAATTTCAAAAATTTTATCATAGGATGCTATCGTATCACTCCACTTAATCTAACATTTCCCTCTCATGTCAAACTTATACAGTCATCTTAGTTCATTTGTACCATATCCAATGTAAACTCTGAAAGTTGTGTTAGAACAGGGAGAGGGATGAAAGATATGGCTAAAACAAATGTCTAAAGTGGATGACCCATGCTCCCCAGTTTCTAACCATGTCCCCAAAGATATGGTACTAGAAAAAATGAACATTATATAAATTTGTGCACTATCTCATGCAATAAATGCTAATAATGGGTGCAACTATAATAACCGTGGAAAAAATTTATATACAGCACCTATACATAAGTTGGGTGTAACTGCTGTCTTATGATGTTGGAAAAAAAATTTCAAGTTCTAAAATTATATCGTTTTGAATTTTATTTCATTTATTTTCCTTTCTATATGTATGTTGCACCTAACTACTTAGTGTTAAAGGTTTATGTGTAATTTGTATATGTACTCACAATATATAATTATATTGAGAGTGGCACTGCTCATAGTAGACCTCTAACTGCCCCTATATGGGTTTTTTTCATTTGGACGTACAGGACTTGGGGTTGCTTCACAAGTTTCCATGAGGACAACCTACCCTTCATGAATTGATGCAGTAAAAGAACAGAAAATAAAAAATCATAACTTTAGGCACATGTTATTTCATGCTGGTCCTGCACAAATGGCAACTCCCAATTGGCTGATGCTTTCCTCTTCCCAAACAATGGAATATGGCTGCCATTATTCCTTCTCCTTGGGCAGTGAAATCTTGTAATGGTCACATTGTTTTTTAATCTTTATTCTGATTAAATTACTATCACCCTGGCAAAAAAAACAAAAAAAAAAATCTAAAAATCAAAAAGCTTATTAGCTTAATGATTAATTAATTATTGTTAATGAAAGGGATGGTTTAAGGGGGCTGGACCTTAGCCTGTAGCAGCAACCCATAAGTCAGAATCCTAGGTGGAGCTATTATGCCCTATGGAGTGCACACCCAAGTTGAGTGCACACAATGGACCCACACCGTTCGATAGTAATGTGGGATGTGATTGACTTGTTCCGTTTGAATCCGAAGGTGATCGTACGGCTATGATGCTGTAGGGGGTGAGGCGGTGCACGTGAGGAGGAGGGGGCAGGGCACGTGAGAGTAGGTAGGGTGCAGGGGAATGAGTGGTGGGGTGAGGTCGCAGAGAATCACAAGAGGGGTGAACATGCTAGGCTCCATATATTTTTTGTTCAATTCTACCTATTCCCCATTTTAGTGCCATTGCCCTTTCCCATTTCCCAATCTAGATCCCTTTTCTTCTATCAATGCTCCCCTTTTAATTCTTTTGATGCTTCATTTTATTAGTTAAGACATAAGGAATTCAAAATAAATTCTCCCAATTGCCCAAAAATCAATTCACGATTTTTCAATATTTGTTTGAGCTTTGCCCCTTTTCAAGTATGAAGGGTACTTTTTAATGTCAAGAGTTAGTTTATCTATATGTAGTGGTGGCAATTAAATAAGTTGAGTGGGTTACGAGTTTGTAAAATGAGGATGGGTTCAATTGAATGTTAAAATTATACCATGGATAAGATAGATCGGGTTATATGATGAGTGGCTCAGGTTGGATTGGTGGGTTAAGAATTCGCCTTACTAATACAACTTTGGTTTCTTTTAAATGTTTTCATAAACCAATTAGAATTTAGGAAAAACTCCAATTTTGAATATGGAAAAATGTATAAAAAAAATAACGACTAGAAGTGCCAATTGGATGAGTTGGGTGGATTACGGGTAAGTTAACGTGAATTATGAATCAATATGGGCAGGTCGAAATTATATTACGAGTTAGATCGAGTCATCTTACGAGTGAGTTGGATGTGTTTATGGGCCACGAGTTGAAGTTATCAGCTCCATCTGTATTCATGATTTACCTGATTTAAGTGATGTTGGCGTTGCTTTTGTCCCCTCGGGAGAAATCGACCCTATAATCACATTTGTACATCTTTGGGCTCTCGTTGATCCAGTCAATGAAGGATAACCATTTTTCCGAGTATATGGCTCAATCCCTAAAAGGATTCCATCTTTGGGTTCTTGTTGACCAAGTCAACGAAGAGTAATCACATTTTTTAGCTTATGGTTCAACCTTTAAGGGGATATTTTCTTTGGGCTCTCATTGACCAAGTCAGCGAAGAGTAATTATATTTTCGAGCCTATGGCTCAATCCCTAAGGGGATGTCTTATCTTTTGGGGCCTATGGATTCACATTTTCGAGCATATGGCTCAATCTTTAAGAGGATACCATCTTCAGGCTGTTGTTGACCAATTCAATGAAAAATAATTATTTTCAAGCCTATGACTCAACCCCTAAGGGGATGCCTTCTCTGTTGGGTTAATGAGCGCACTCCTTTGAGCCTATAGCTCAATTCCTAAGAGATAGCCCCTCAGTGGCTCGTTCACTTGAGCCCATGGCCCTTTTCCTTAAAGGAATACTCTTTTTTGGGTTGATGATCCATTATACTTCAACACACATTTTCCTCATGAAAGAAAAGTTTTCAGCCTTTGGAGCCTATGGCTCCACCAAGCTATCTTTAAGGACACGTGGTTCCCTTTTAGGGATCTCCCTATGATTGGGAATGTTTTGGGTCAAATGCCCAAAGAGAATGTGGTGTCGCATCCTCTCCTCTTTTTCTCCCCTTGTATAAACAAAACCCTAAGGTTTTAGGGATGGAGAATATTAGGTGGCTGCAAAAGAAAGAGAAAGAGAGAAAGACTAGTCTACTCCATTTCCTTTCATCAAGCTTCACCAAATCACAAGTAATGGTAAGGTGAGCATTGTACCAGTGATCTTTAAGGCTCTATAAGCTTAAAAGAACTACATTAGTTTGATTTTCTTATAGAGATATGTAGGAAGCTTTATAGGTCCGACCTTTCGAGGCAAAAGAATCCTTTTCCCTCTTTTAATTCTTTCCCTCTTCTGAAAACAAGAAGCCTTCCTCCTCCAACAACAAGAAGCCTTCCTCCTCCCGTTCCTTTCATTTCTGGACCTATGGTCCTTATTCGTCATTTGTTTATTAGATCTATTCTTCATATCTTGGATAATAATCAAAGGTTGTCCATGCCTAGATATGAACAATAAACCCTTAAAACAAATAATAGATGAGTTTATAACTCACCATTTTTCCACAAACAAGTGACTAGCAAAAACTTTACTGCAAAAGATCGCTTTTTACTCCAACCTATATGCCAATGTGCAATTCAACTCCTAACCTATCGAACAATTGAGCAACGTCCAATTAATAACTTTTTTAACGAAGTGCTCACATCAGCACTACTGCGTCAGGTTTTTGCCACATGTTACGCTTATGTGTAATTTTTAAATTAAATTGTGGCAAAAAAAAGCCATGCCACACCTTAAGAAATGGGAAAAAGTGACCATTTATCTTCATAAAAAGAGATTAAAAATTTGTGGACTCCTTCAACAAAACTATTTTATAAAGTAAAGTGATAGTAGATATTATTATATTACTGTCATTTTAATATATTTTCAAATAATGAATGGAGTTAAATTAAATAAATTGCAAGTATAATAAAAATAATTTGATACAATTAAATTTAAAAATGAACTTATGAAAATCTAATGTAAGATGAGAGACATTATCAAATATTACAGGATATTAATATCTCAAATATAAATTTTTTTATCATGATTGATTATTCTTTAAGATAAAATAATAATTTAATTTATATGTATTTTCAATTTATTTGTGCAATTTTTTTTACTATACTTGTAATTAATTTTATTCAATATTTTTAATATATATTAAACGGTACTACATAGTAATAATAATAATATTTATTATTTCTTTTTTTTTTTAGTGAAATACCTTTGGTAGAATTGTTCACAGATTTTAATATGGCAAAATTTCACTTTTCTCCAATCTTGAATATGTGATGTGCCTGTTTTTGCGGCAGATTTATTTATTTATTATTTTGGCATATAAGAGTGAGATGTTGGCAAGGAAATAATGATGGTAGTGTTGACATGGGTTGTTTTTTTCGAAAGGAATTAATTGGACATAGTTCAATTGTTTAAGGGCTTTATTGAACAAATTAGTAGATTACGGACTAAATCGCACGTCAACATATATTGAGGGTGTGAAGTAACCTATTGCTGAACATTCTTTAAGTTCAAAAGTAACTATCTAATTTACAAGCATGTTCCACCGCTGAAAAGAAAACTTGCAAAACCATTATCCACCAAATTTAAAACAATCTCATTGGCAAGTTTTAGTTCGGCTGGTAATGACTTGCCTCCCTATTGTGGAGGTCAAGGGTTCAAGTTTTCACTACGTTGAACTGTGAAGTAATTTTTCACCCTTATTTCCCAGGTTTTAGTCTCCTTCGTAATAAAAAAATAAAAAAGACCGTGAACTCATACTTGGGAAAAAAGTAAATTCGATATAAAGTTTTAAGTGTTGTATTTGTATACATAAATTTCATGGCTAAAAAATCAGAATAAATTAACTTAATTTCTGGAAATTATCAATCTTTTTCAGAGTCAATATCGACCCACATCCAGGTCACATGCAAAAATAAAAGAAAAAAAAATTGGGCCATTATGACATGATGCGTAATTTTTAAAGGTGTTTTAATGATAAGAGATAAATTCTTGATTTTGTCATTGAATTTGTTGTCGGTGGATTAATGTGGGTCAAGGGTCAAGAAGGGTGGGTCAAGATTATGAGCACGTCTTATCGGTTTGGTTTATCTGCGGGTCAAACGGGTTACAATTCCTATTGCTAGTACAACTCGCATTTCTTTCGGTATTAACTAATCAATATTTAATAATAACTACAGTTTCAAACTCAAAAATCTCAAAAAAATCTAATGAAAAATGATAATTGGACAAGTTGAGTGAATCATAGGTCAATACAGGCGGGTCAAGATTATGAGCGGATTGAATCACATCGGATTGCATTATCATGAGAATGGGTCAGATGAATTGTTGGGTATAATAGACCACTAGCTGTGAGTATAGCAGGCCTCTATTCCCCCATTTACCACTGAACTATTTTCCTTTATCCCCACTAAACCTTAGTATTTCTCTTGTTGTGTTTCTTTTCCTTTTTTTTTTTCCCGCCCCCAGAAAGGATGAAGACCCATCAAATACACATGCTAGGGAGACTTGATTGAGCTCACCTGAAAGCGAGAGACTAATTACTCCAACATAAAAGTATGTCTACTAGTAAAACATCACCACCCATCAACACACAAAGTCAAAAATAGTTTGCTGTGGCTTCAAGAGCCAGCGTTTTCACAGGGAAGATGATGCCTTTGTCTCCATCTTCAAAGGGGCCATGGGGGGCCAACATTAGCACATCATTAGTGAGTGTGACATCTTTGCATCAACGTTAGAGATCATTCATTATGTTTCCATGCATGCATCGTTTTATATAATGTTGAACACGTTTAATTGCACATGCTTGGCTTGTTTGAAAAGCAACCGTATAAACTAATAGAAACATTTCCCATCAAAATATTTTCACCCTCCAAAAAAAAAAAAAAAAAACTGCCCAAAGGGTCTAGTGGTTAGTTCTACAAGCAAGCAATACCTTTTTCTTTTTCTTTTTTTTTTTTTTTGTTTTTGTTTTTTCAAGAAAGAATAGCCTTCTTAACATACAACCTATTGTTAAATAATCAACTTTTCTTCCTTATATCTATCATAGAAGATAAAATATTCATGAATTCATACGTTGCTTAACTTTTCATCTGTCGCATTCTAAATTGCTTAGTCAAAATTAAGTAATAAAGTCTCATAAAAAATTAAAAAATCTTGAGTAAAATATTATTTTTCATATCAAATCAAGAAATTAACTTTAATTCCTCAAAAAGGGAAAAAAAATTCTTGTTCTTAATCATCCTTGTGTGCAAAGAATTTTGTTCTCTCTTTCAAAAGAAGAATAAAATGTAAAAGAAAGACAAAGGGGAGCATTCAGCGTAAATATGCCAAACCTCAAGGCCTTGTAAAACAATATAAATTATTTTTACATAATTGTACGGAGCGGAGCCGACGAACAGACAGTGGCAAGAACGATATAAATTAGAACTACAAGCGCAATTCATAAACCCATTCCCCGACATATTATTTTGCGCCTTCCCACCTTCGTCTTCTCCACTTCTCTCAAACTTCCTCTCTCCCTCCCTCCCCCCTGAGAAACCATGGAGCTCGAAACTGCTAAACCAGAGATCGAAAACTCTAGCAATGGCGAAACCTTCAAACTCCAAGATCACCAACTCTTCTTAGAGGAGATCGACAGCTCCTGCTCCACCCCGTTCGTGAGTGCCCCTTCGAGCCCCGGCCGCGGCCCTGTCGGCTTCTTCTATAGCGCTCCGGCGAGCCCTATGCACTTCATGGTATCCTCAACCGCTGCGTCTCAGCCGATTTCGAGCTCCGGCGATGCGCTGTCGGTTTCCGGCTCCTTCGAGTTCGATTTCTCGGCGAGGCTCGCGTCGAGCGGACCCGGAGATGCCGGCGGAGGGTCGATGTGCTCTGCCGATGAGCTCTTCTTCAACGGCCAGATCCGGCCGATGAAGCTTTCGACGCACTTGCAGAGGCCGCAGGTTCTAGCCCCTCTGCTGGACGCCGAGGAGGGAGAGGAAATCGGAAGCGAGTCGGTGGAGGCAGTGAGGGGGAGGGATCTGAGACTGAGAGACAGATCTTTGAGGAGACGAACCAGATCTATGTCGCCGTTGAGGAGCTTGCCCTTTCTTCCATGGCAAAATGATGATGAGACGAAAGATTTGAAGGCAAAGGAGCTTGAGTTCGACAAGATTGGCCTGGAATTGAAGAGCAAAGAGGGAAAAGAGGAAGATGAAGCAAGGGGGTCCATAGAGAGTAGTACTCCGTCCTCCATGTCGGCTTCTTCTTCGAGGTCGTCCTCCGCCGGGAGGAGCTCGAAGCGATGGGTTTTCCTAAAGGATTTTCTATACAGAAGTAAGAGTGAAGGAAGAAGCAGTAGCACAAAGCTATGGTCTTCTATCGGGGGGAAAGAGAAGAAACCTGCAACTGTCACGCAGCTAAATCTGTTCTCTTCTTCCAAGGAGAAGGTGTCTTCGACTCCGGCGGAGTCGAAGCCCCAGGGAAGTTCAAAGGAGTCGAAGAAGAAGAAGAAGACGGCGGCCGGAAAGTTGGCGAACGGAGTAGGGAAGCGGCGGGTTCCTCCATCGCCGCACGAGCTTCACTACACTGCAAACAGAGCTCAGGCGGAGGAGCTGAGGAAGAAGACTTTCTTGCCGTACAGGCAAGGGTTGCTGGGGTGCTTGGGTTTCAGTTCCAAAAGTTATGGCGCCATTAATGGATTCGCCAGAGCTCTAAACCCTGTTTCCTCCGGGTAATTCTCTCTTTGCTGACCGACGATGGTTTTTTTTTTTTTTTGTATAGTCTTTTTTTTGGGTAAGTTTATCTTACCAAGTATTTTATGATCTATGCAATTTTTTTTATGTGGGGATTTTCTGTGTGTGCTTGAAAAGAGGAAGAAATTTCAATATGGGGCTCTTTTAACCCTCTCTTATGTCAAACGCTCTGCAATTTCATTACTACCATTCTTGATGTATCGGTTTGATGAGCCTGCAATGTATCTTACATCTACTGTCTTAATTTTCGTGTAGCCACAAATTTATCTAAGAGATACGGATTTGATTTAAGTGGTGGTTATTGCAATGGGGGTTTGGTATATTTGCATTAACCTCAAATGCTGACCCAAACAACCCCTCAACCTTTGTGTTTCTTATAGGTAAAATTGGACCTCCGACCCAATGACAGCTTGGAGCTTTTTCTGATTAGGGGTTCTATGTTTGTACTGGCAGCAGTAAATTGCGACCTGGGTTGGATTGCATTATTATGATGTAGCAATAAATGTAACAGTGTGTGTACCGGACAATGGAACTGATGACATGTTCTCCACATGGGGTCCAGGGGCACATGGCCCTTGTTTAGGTATGGGAGGCCCCAGTCTCTACCCTAAATTACATGGGAAGGCCCCATATCTGATCCTCATTGCCAAAAGTTAAAATGATCTGTTTTTTGTTTCTTTCTTCTTGGCCCTTGGGGGGGCGCTTTGGTGGGCTTTCAGAAAAGGGTTGTAGGGATTGACCTAATTGAGCTCTTAGGTTTGTTCTTTTGTATCATTAAGTTAAAAATGAGTTTTGGGGACCATTCAGAGAAATCCTTGTCTTTCATTCATTTTTTTTTCTTCCATTTAGTTTGGTGACAGATTGCATGGGTCATGGTGTCCCTGTAAGACATTGACATGAAGGGACTAGAAGAGAAGACAGTAACCTAATATTTAGAAATCTGATGTGAATCTTACCACGCCCACGTCCAATTCCCAGAATAAATTTAAAATCTATTTCTTATTGTTAAAATACCACTAATTTTTGTAAGATGCATTGCAGGCTCATCAAATATCCTTATCAAATATCCATCTTTTTCTTAGCTGGACTACCTATCAAATCATCTTAAGTAGTAAGAGTTTTCACTTTGGAGGACATTTCCGGTGTCAAAATTTTTGGCCAGCAGGCCCCTAGAAAGCTTTTATCTGAATAAATAGTTCCAAAAAAATCATTGCTTTCCTGTCTCCATATCTCAATCTCTTGCGTGAACCAATAATTCACTCCTTCAAAGGGTTTAAACAGTAAAACTTCTTTTCCTTGTAATCATAACATTCACAAAAGTGGGAGAACCCGAACATTTCATGACATTCTATCCTAGAACCAAATGCACAAAAGGCCCAGCACAGTTCTAAGTGGGAGCAGATCCTTTGATGTAAATAAATAAAGGGAAAAAGTGTTACAGGAAGCTAATGGGGTCACCCGATGCTTTTCTGTTTTTGTTGAATAATTTCTTCCCCTGGCCAATATGTGGTTTGTGGGATTGGTTACTGCTACTGGGAAGTAAAAATTTGAAGATGGGCCATAACAGGTACTAATGGGTTCCCATATTGGCTTGGAGGCCCCATTCCCATTAATGCTAATTACTAAGAAACACTGTGATTCAACAGTAGGATTACCAAGAATACGAGGAAGGCCTGTTTGGGAATTCCACACTCACTAAACTACAGTGCGCGTGGAGTGCAAAATGCATGCCGACAGCTGTGAAAAATCCCCAAGTCTATAATTACCGGGAGGCTAAATTCCCGCCTGCCAAACGGTCCTTACTGCAAAAATTCTCTGAGTCGCGGTCACAGAGAGACAGTTTTATCTTATCCCTTGAAGGTATGTATATGAAGCTACTTTGGGAGGCGGCGTGTAATCTATATTGTATCCTTCCGTATATCTCTGGTGGATGGATGGAGCAATTAATTCTTCCATGACATGGATAAAAATCACAGTAATAATAATAAAAGGGTGGATGAGAGGTCTATTAGTAGTAGTGGGTGAGGGTGGGTCTCTGCAGCACAACGGGTGCAAAATGACCCACCATCCAGTGTTCACGACATTTTGCTGTCATCTGATTTCTCCCCGGTGAAAAAATATTCTCCTCCCAGGTTTACCCCCACCCTTATCTGATTTCTCCAGTGGGGTAAAAAAAAAAAAAAAAAAAATCTCCTCCCAGGTTTACCCCCATCCTTGTCTGATTTCTCCCGGGGAAAAACATTCTCCTCCCAGCTTTACCCCCACCCTTGTCATACACAAGGTTTACTCCAACCCTTGTCATGGCTTTTATCGAGTGAATTATCGGAGACTCACACAGTTGAGCCCAACCACCCCAAACCCCAAAACTTCATGCAAAAGGAGGTTGCACGCTCAAAAGAAGCTGGATGGTGAGCCAACTCAGGATGCTCGAGACCATTGACATTACGGCAAATATACCACAGATTGTCCTACATCTCACCAAATCTTCTTTTCCTCTAATTTCTCTTTCCATTCCCAAGAGCAGATTAACACAAGCGTTATGAATGAAAAAGAAAATTCTACATTTCTCTCACCAACCTTATTTTCTTCCCTTTCCCCCCCATTTATATTTCAGTGGCTTCTAACAATACCATACTGTTTGCAGTGCCACTAAATTATCCCGTGGATCCCTACTCCACAATATCTCCTTTTTGTACCCCTAGGGATCGAAAGCTGAGACAGCCTGTGAAAGGACAAGGCTGCATTGTTAGGCCTACACTAGTTTTGAATCCTAACTTTAATAGATAATCATCGCAGTTGAAATGGTTGGGAACTTGGGTAACACCCCGACTAGAGGCACAAACAGGACCTCAATCAAACCCAGGGAGGCTCTTATTATGCATTTGTTTTTTCAATCCAATCGCAGCCACAACTCTAAGATAAATCACAAGTTTGGCAAATACCTGGATTGAAGTTGATGATAATACCTGAGCATAGGAGCTAAAGATCAAAATCAGCACCTGGCATGATACTTGTAACAAAATAAACTGCAGAGTAAGATATATCAACTCCCACAAAAGCACAGTTAAATGCACTTTGAGCAGTAGTAACACCTACTGCTTCATCCTTTTTCGAACTGTCCTAGAAAAATGCCTTATCTTTTGAAGTAAACATTTTTATTATTGAAATGGGTTGATGGGTTTGACAAAGAGATTGCCAACTGTCTCAATCCATAGTGAGTGATTTACCGTCTAACGTACATAGTTCATGCATCTTTTTTCTTAACTCTCTACTACAAGTCAATAATGATGAGTTCCTGTTTACATTATCACTCATTGTAACACAAAATATCCCTACTCCCCCCTCACTACTACAACTACTGGAATTGGGTACCAAAAATGAATAGGAGTAGCACCAAAGCAGTAATCTCAAAAGCTTGGGGAAATTTTAGGAGCAAACGCCCAGGAATAGATCCCAATAAAGTCATTGAGAAGAACCTGACCCTGCTAAGGGATTAAGCAAAGGCAGATAAGATGTTCTTCTTGAGAGTGAATTCATCTGCTTTTGCTGGACTGATAGACTGCAACACCAACAGAGTGAAATTGTAATTAAAAAAAATAGTCAATCGGACTCAGCATTAGATCAGAGCAATTACATTTACAATCACATACTTCAATTATAAACACTCCCTATGCAAATTCACATTTAATAACTAACAACGATTATTTAGAGTAAGGGTGTGCCCTGGGTTTGGTAGTGTTGCAGGGCCCATAATATTTATTTCTGCTAAAACTAATCAATGGATGATCCAGATGCGGTCACCCAGTTTGGGGGGCTTACTTTTTAACTTTCTTCTGTTGGAAAAGCTCTTTTAAACAAAAAGTAGGCATTTGAAATCTATGAAAAGCTGAAAAGTAGATTTCTGAAAAACTAAAGTATGGCAGCAAAAGCTAAAAAGCCGATTTTCAGAAAAGCTATATTTTGGAGCTTATTTTAAAAAACATTTTTTAGCTTTCTGGAAAAAAAAGAAAACAACAGCTCCTCCTCAGTTCCCCCCAAACTCGCCCTTAGAATAATATTTTTTCATTGGTGCCCTTGGACTTAAAATTTACACAAGATTATAATCTATAACACAATTGCGCATGGGAATGTGCTCTGTCACTTCTAAAATTCTTGATTATGTTCCTCAAAAACTGTTGCTCCTCTTTTTTCACTCCATACTTTAACAAGAAATAAATAAATATCTGGAAGTTACCTTTTCCAGGATGCGTTGAATCCGCTGAAGTTCATTCTTGGCATAGTCGGTACCTTTCTCCATGCTCTTCTTGGCAGATTTCAAGTAGATCTTACCATATCTGATAAGGAAAATCAATTGTAATTAACAACTTACAATTTGAAATGTACATGAAGAGAGAATTTCTGTTTTTTTCCCAACTGTTGGTTTCTCAAAAAATACGTGGCCCATTATTCTCTGATATAAGGGAAATTAATGATGCCGACTGGCCACTGCACTTCAGTAAAGAGCAGCCCCAAGTGCACTAAGCTACCCACTTTGTGACAGTTGGGATAGGGCATTTATCTTACACAATATTTGCATGCTTTTTCGCAAAGAGGTAGTTCTTACAACTTGAATCTATGACCTTCTACTCCTAGGGAAACTTATTAAAAAAAAAATAGAAAACCAAAATCATTTTGAAGCAACATATGCTCAAACAGAACCAGGAAAGCATGGTATCAACCTTGCAGTAGAACCCTCTAGCTTCTCAACTTCCTCCTCCATTCGGCCCAAAACAGCCTTTTTCTCATCACTGCTAGCACTTACAAACTCCTTTACCAAGTTATCCAGAGTCTCAACAACACCAGCCTAAATTAAACAAAGAAATAAAGCATTAACTCAGATAATATACAAAATCCTGGTCATATTATAGGAACTGTGCACTAACTTTTGAAGTGAGTTGTCCTTTCCCATCCCGACTCGTGCCGCACTTATCATTGATGAAAGTTACAAAAGCATCCAAGTCACGGCCGCCATCATATTCTTCACCAGCTTTGTTTCCCTTGGGGAAAAATTTTAATGTAGGAAAGCCACTAACACCGTACCTGCACAGGCAGCATAATCAAATTAGGACCTAATATATAAAAGAAAAATAATTTTTTAGAACAAAAGTAGTTTTGCTTTGGAAAGAGGGTTAATGCAACAGAATGTATAATAATTTCTGGTTTTAAGGCAAAAAATCCAGAAGTATTAGGTGGAAGAATGCATCAACGAGAAGGAAGATTAATATAAAGGAGCACAGCCATCTTTTGGCAAATGAAGACTCACCTTTCGCCTAGATCCTTGTACTTGTCAGCATCAAGGTTGGCAACAACGACATCCTCTTCAAATTTAAAAGCAGTGGCAACCTTTTCATAAGTCTGAAAAAGAAAACAAAGGAAAATAAATCATGAATCTTCAGTAGTCAGGCACACAGCGCAACATGGTTATAAATAATAAACAAATATATTTGCAAATACTCACAGAAGCAAGTTGTTTGCAATGGCCACACCTGGAAAATGCAATATTCAAATTCAGCATACCACAAGAGAATACACATGTAGTATATATTTCAATTCAACTTAATGGAGCAAGATACTGGTATTCAGGGATAAAACACATGATATCCACCTATCCTCAGCTCACAAAAATATGCAAGGGAAAAGGCAAAGAAAGATGAACCCTTACCACGGTGCGTAGAACTCAACTAAAACATCTTTTGCTTCATCCAGGACAACCTGGTCAAAGTTATCTGCTGTTAGTACCACAACGTTGGACGGGATAGAAGCTATCTTCACATTGGTACCTGCATATAATGAATTTTATAAAGGATTTATTTACCAAAAATTTCAAGGAAGAGTGATATAAATCCAAATTAAAATGGACCTTCCAGGTCATACACATTGAAACCTTTTTTATATATCTGGAACAGCTAAAAGCCACAGGAAACACACCAGCATTGTTTTTTTATTATTTTATTTCAAAATGAAACTAAAAATATAGCAGAGGATAATTGCCCAATTTCTGAAGATTCAATTGAACAAAACCTATCAGGGGACAAAAGATGCGGGTATCAGTAAGTAAACAGCATTTGACAAATGTAATTTCCACCATATACTGATTATAATGACCTAGTTTCTGGCCATGAATCTGTAGCCCACTCACTCATCTCTTAATTTCCCACCAAGACAGTCCAATGTTTGACAACCCATAGGTAGGCATATGACTTTAGTTTTAAGTTAACACATACAAATCAAGGATAAATAGTAACTGAAACTGCCTTCCAAGAAGAACAGCATATCATATCAGATGATCAGAAGACCAGCATATACCTTAAAAAGTCCACCATACCAAGTAACATCAGAAAATGTGCTTGGAAAAGAGGGGAAATTCAGACAACATAGACCATTAAAGACTACAAACATGGTTAACTTCCAACAGTAACTCATGCCAAGGTGGAATACAGACTTTTTAATAACAAAGCTCATGCAAGCAGACATTATCCAATTACTCAGCAAGAATCAAGAGAATGGCTCGGAACACAGCAAGTTACATTACAAAACACTCTCTGACAAAAATTTTAAGCAGAAATCATGTTTAAGTGGCAAATAGTGAGAACAATCTTGTTACCTCCTTCAGAATTTACAAACTCGGCAAGTGCCTCAGCTGTGCGTTGACCTTCATACCTAATAATAATTAAATATAATTTAACGCATGCAGAGATTATTGGAGGTACAGATTATCCTAGTACAGAGTTCAGTAACAAACTTTTTAGGTTCCAAAGATCCTTTGGGAAACCACTTAACAGTGGGGTATCCAGAAACATCATACTTGCTGCAAAGATCCTTATGCTCGTCACAGTCCACCTGCAATAAGAATTGTCAAGTAAATTAATGAACAGCCCAACTATCCATGCAGTGAGGATCAAACAAAAAGGCCCAAAGGCTAACAAGAGGGGGGAGGGGGGGGGGGGGGGGGGAAGTGAAATGAAAAAGACAACACAGTCAGCCAGTGGCATTTATTAAATTTTTTTTTTTGGAAAAGGGATAAAAATCCCAGAGGCTAAAAATGCCAAATTAATACCACCAACACTAAAACAAATCATAAACTAGTTCGCATGCCTGTCCCACAAGTGGGTGCAGTGACCAAATACGTACTACTTTACCCAAAAAAATTTCTCAAACAAAATATGCAAACACTAGATCAAAGATCCAGAAATAAGTTGCTTACCTTCCCAATCAGAACATTTTTTGCCTTCTTGAAGCTCGCACCAAGCTTCTCATACTCTGGAGCAAGTTTTTTGCAGTGCCCACACCTGTAGTAAGTAAACAAACATTCCTAGGTCTCATTATTATCTTGCCCAAAAAGTAAAACAAAAGAAAGAAAAAGTAAGAAAACAACAGGAAGCTAATTTTCTTTTCCTTTTTCTTTTCAATTACTATAGCCATCAAACTTATATTCTTCATATAACATTTGAAAGTACTGGATTGTTGCTATATGTCCAAGACTGCATTACATTATAAAATAAGCATAACAAAAGGAATAAGTTAAAATTATAATCGTAAAGCTACAGCAATTTAATAGGTCATCATAAATACTGGCATGCTAGATACCAAAAGTCTTCAGGTATCATAAAATAACTTTTTATTTTTTTGATAACGGTACAGGGCGGAGGTTGGTGGGGTTTGAAGCAACGCCATTTTCCTTGGTAGGGACGAGCTTACCACAGAGCTGGTCGAAACTACAAACTGCAAGTCACAACTTTGAAACCTCAATTGCTCAACTTTCCCACGTCGTGTCAAAAAAAATAGAGCAGCAATTGGTGTATGACTTCCAATAAATGAAAATATAACGGTTTTTGCCCATAGTTAGGATGAAGACATGTAACTAAGGCGTGTCAAATACGTCATTTACACAAAACTTCCTGATTTTGAATTTTAATTATTCATCAAAAGATTTGGAAATTATGATAACAAACCAGTCAGGTATGAACTTTCCAATATATTAACACTTGAAAACGTACTCCAGCAGTTACACTACAGCTTAATTACACTGTGGCCGAGGAAAATAAACACATGAAGGCGTATAACCATGAGTCCATACAAATTTCAAAGGAAGAAAAAGATCTACCGTCATTAAACAAAAAAATCCATAAGAAAACCTACGGCTACACTATCGGCTTAATTTTGACATATTTTTTGACGTTGTCCAATCTTATTGCCTCATATAAGCAGTCAAGGGAAAAGGCCAATCTAGTTATAGACAGATCTAGATACACGGCGATACAACGGATGTAATTACACTAAGTTCAAGCAAAACCATCACAGATGGATCCAAAAAAAAACAAGGTCAACGTCAACCATATCAAATCGGCGAACAGATCAAACACAGGGATCATCAATTGCTACAACAGATCACCAGTACGAAACCTAAAGACGTGATTTCACGATGGAATGCGTACCAGGGGGCGTAGAACTCCACCAGAGCGGCTCGATCCTTACCCACCTCCTTGTCGAAGTTATCCCCAGTCAATACGAAGACTTCATCTGCAAATACAGCTGCCAAAAAGGAGAAGAAGAGGGCTAGGGTTCCGAAAATGAAGCAGATCTGAGAGCTCGACATTTCCTGTGTTCTTTGATCTCTGTCTCCAATCCAGCGTTGCAGTTTGATGTTTCTGAATTTATAGCAATATATTTATTTTCGGGAAAGCTGGTTTTTTTTTTTTTTTTTTTTCCCTGTTGAATTCATTTAGGGGAAAGCCCGTCTCCTGCACCACAAGGACTGTCCGCCTACCGCGGGTGTAGAAACGACGTCGTTGCCTTGACTAACGTGCGCTTCTTTGATGTTTGCCTCTGATATTTTTGCCTCGCACAGATAATATTTAAGGTAAATTTCATTTAAGATTGCTGAACTACATACATCTAGGTTCATACATCTATACTGTATTTATCTCATATTTTATATTAAAACTTTATAATGTCATAATTTTATCATTGTTATTAAGTTTCTTTTAGAGAGAGTTGGTTCTTCTCTATTTAAGGTATTCATTTCTCTTCATTTCACACTTTTAGTCAATTTTGAGGTATTTTAAAATAATTTTAACCTTATAAATTAAGATAACATATAAAAATACATGTACTTGTCAATTTTTATGAGATTTAAAAATATCCCAAATATTCATCATAATCTTTGAAAATTAAAGAAAATTAAAGGTAAACTATGATGAATTTTTAATGCTTAACACGAATATCTCCAACATTTATAAAACTCATGAAAATTGTTATGTATTCTTATATGCCATATCTATCCACATTTTTAAAATTATTTGAAACTGTCTTAAAATTGATAGTGAAAGTGAAATGAGGATATAAATTAATAGATAAAATGAAAATGTAATATGAAAATGCGATAAATTAAGGTATAGTAACTATTTTAGGATAATCCTAAAGTTCAGTGACCTTCAATATAATTTAATCAAATACTCAATACTAGTCGTATCACATATGCAATGCACGTGCTTAACGACTTTTTTATTTATATAATTTTTATATAAATGTATTTAAATATATAAGGTTAAATAAAAAATCAAAAAGAAAAAAAAAGAATGTATAAGTATTAAAAAAGATAAAAATGGAAGGAGTAGAGAGACAAGTTGAGGGTGAGCAGTTGAGAGAATAACTTATAAAACTATAAAATTTTTAATTTCTAATTTTATGTGGTTAGTTTTGAATAGATGTTGGAATGTTTAAAATAAAATAAGGAAAGTTTAGATATTTTAAGGTTATAAGATTTGATTGATGAAAAATAATAAATTTTCACACTAACCCTTTTTTAATAGTAAAACTAACTCCTTTTTAATAGTAAGATAAGATTGGGTTAAGTCATAGTTTAGGAAAAAGGAAGAAAGGGATGTAGGCATGCGCCTCCACTTTCCACTCTATGAAAGGATAGTACATGAAAAATAAAGAATAATACGCCACATGGCAACTCTATGTTTATCTTCACTTTATTTTCGCTACGATAATAATAAAAATTGTCATGGAGAAGCATTGAACCAAAGACCTATAACTTTAGAATAAATTATAATGACACTTGCCCTATGAAAGTAACGTTAGAAGAAAAATATAAACTTGATTAATCATTTGCTAATTCACGTACTACTTATTTGGTTCACAAAATAAAATAAAATAGGTATTTTATAAAAATATAATATAAATAATAGAAGGAGTATGTGATGAAAACTTTTTTTATTGGTTAAAGAGTAGTGATTATTGGATAAAGCTCTTCTGACTTTGGGGCGTCAAATTGCACCCTGCAATGGATGTCCAATGAGTGACACGTGTGACTGAAAGATCCTAACCGTCCATTCATTTTTTTAAGAAAACCTTTAAAAAATGACATTTTGAGAATTTTATTTTTACAACCGTGTCTTTACCCATTTTTCAATGAACAGAAGATCAAGATCTCTTAATGACACGTGTCACTTATTGAACAACCATTTTAGGGTGCAGTTTGACGCTCCAAAGTCAAAGGAGCTTTATCCGTGATTATTATGCCTCTACAATAAGTATTTCTTGTCCATTTTATTCATGGTTTAAAAGAGTAGTCATTTCACTCAAACTCCATGAAAATATTGCTCCTTATATGTTATATATTTATGAAATGTTTATTTCATTTGATTCTGTAAATTAAATGAGTGGCTAATATTTGTTCTAAGCAGGGTGGAGAGGCAATGCTACGTTGTTGGTTCCTTTACCCTTTTTTATTTTATTTCTTTTTATAATAAAGTTAAGTCTTTGCTCACCTTAGTTGTTTCATATTCGATCACCAAAATTTAAAAGATCATCAATCTGTGAAATTATATAATTGTAATTATTTATTTTTTTAAAAGATAAAAAATAAATATTTTAGAAATAAATGGCTACCGTTGTTTAAATTTAAAAATTCATGAATTTCTTAAATTTAGATTATCCATACACTTCAAGGGAAGCTCTATCGCATAGATTCAACCTTATTATAAACTTGAAGTTAATCTGCCCTATATAAATAGTTCTTGAAGCTAAGATAGTATATGTCCAATGTGCTTTCTCATGTTCTACATTTGTGCACTCTCTTATTTTCTCCTCTAGTGAAATAATTATTGAAGATTGATTTTTTTTTTTTGATAATTTTTTTTGTCTTACATCTTAATTTTTTTAAAAAAGAAAAATAGAAAACACACTCTGTATTTAGGAAAAATTTAAATCAACCCATTTTAGTTTTTTTTGGGTGTGTCCCCTTACTAATTTTAAATTAAAACTACAGGGGATGAGCCTAAGTATCGAAAAAAATTTCACACACCTTACCTAAAACCCCTTGCTCTACCCACGATTTTAAATAAAAACAAAAAAAATTACCAATATATGTATATATGCATCGGAACAATATATTTAACTTTTAAAAAGATAACCAGTTATCATCGGGGCAACGCTTAGCTCATACATGACACTTGTATGGTATTGAAACAAAATCTTTATGTTTGGATTGCATTTAATTTTCTTCTCACTGAATAAGGAGGAAACTCTTTATGCAGTTCTATTGTTCTTAATTTTGTATAGGTATACCAAAAATAATATGTTGCTAAATATTTTGAAAATATAATTTATTTTTATCAAAATGATATTATATTTAGTGCAATCATACACAATAATGTTTAGTGACACCGCATAAAGTGAAACCACTTTATTTAAAGGGCTTGGTAAATAGCGAGCCACGCTAAGACATTTTGGAGTGTAGCATTCCAAACTGATATCATTTGTTTAGCAAATCTCATGTCTTTCAAACAAAATAATGCTAGTTTGAGAAGCTAAACTAGAAAATGTGGTACTGTAACTTACTACAAATACATTAATCTTTTCTTGCTCTTATTGCAATAAGAGAAAAATTATATGTAGTAGCTGTACATAAGTTGGACACAGTTGCTGCCTTGTGATATTTAAAAAAAATACAAGTTTCAAAATTATGTTGTTTTAGATTTTTTTGTACACGTGCTGCACCAAAATGAAACCCTTGCAATAAATAATCTTAAAATTATTAAGATAGTTTTTGTTTTTTCTCATGTATTCTTATTTTTCATTTTTAAAACTCTTATGTGATTTACGATTTAATTCCACGGAACAACCTTTTTTATTATAAGAAAAATGCTATTGATGTGGCACTCTCTCTACTTGCTTTGATGCTTTTCCAATATATATATATATATATATATATATATGTATGTATTTATTTTAAAAAATGACCTATTAAAGCGACCTTTGGTTTTATCTCGTCTTAAAAAAATAAAATTTGAAAAAATAAAATTTTTAGGTTCATCTTACGCAATTAGGCCGCACTGTATTACCCTTCTATTATATTCATTTATTAGTTCCTTCAAAACGATTCAACAATAAACCCTCCTTCTTCTTCTTCTTCTTCTGAGTGAGAAATCCGTCGTTCAGCATCGACATCGTCTTCTCTGATATAATTTACTTGAGTTCCTCTCAGTTATTGCTCCACCAAAATGAAATCCTTGCAATAAATAATCTTAAAATTATTAAGATAGTTTTTGTTTTTTCTCATGTATTCTTATTTTTCATTTTTAAAACTTTTATGTGATTTATAATTTAATTCCACGAAACAACCTTTTTTATTATAAGAAAAATACTATTGATGTGGCACTCTCTCTACTTGCTTTGATGCTTTTCCAATATATATTATATATATATATATATATTTATTTATTTTCAAAAATGACCTATTAAAGCGACCTTTGGTTTCATCTCGTCTTAAAAAAATAAAATTTTAAAAAATAAAATTTTTAGGTTCATCTTACGCAATTTGGCCGCACCGTATTACCCTTCTATTATATTCATCGATTAGTTCCTTCAAAACGATTCAGCAATAAACCTTCCTCCTTCTTCTTCTTCTTCTTCTTCTTCGTGAGGAATCCGTCGTTCAGCATCGACATCGTCTTCTCTGATATAATTTACTTGAGTTCCTCCCAATTAGGGTTTTGCGTTCATTTTTGCAGCTTCCTACCTTAATTCGTCATTCTTGCGAATCAATCAGGGCAATCTTTGACGCCAATGGCTCAGACCAGCAACAATGTAATCTCTGATACCCCTAAACCTGTCACAATCATTACATTCTTATGCTATATTGATGGTATTGTTGGTGAATGTTTGCACTTGTAGGCTGTTGGGGTGGACAACACCTTCAGAAGAAAGTTCAATCGAGAAGAATACCTGGAACGCGCTCGTGAGCGCGAAGAACAGGTTTGGGCCCCAATTCTCTGGTACCCTTTACGAATTTCTTTATATTTTTATGAACATCTCAATCAAACACGTTTGTTTTGCACTCTAATATAGGAGGCAGATACGCGGCATAAGTCAAAATGTAAGCTCACAGTCTCTTATGCACTTGTGCGTGTATAATTTGGGAATATTGAACTTCACTGAATATGGAATTGTGGGTTTGTTGTATTAAAATTGCTGGTTGCATGCAGCGAAAGGACCAGTCGTGCAAAGGAAACCTCTGAAGCACAGAGATTATGAAGTGGACCTCGACTCTCGCCTGGGGAAAACCCAGGTAAGCCATCTTCAACACAGCAGTTTATTTTATTCTTTTTTGGGTTGTCCATTCCTTCCCCTTTTAAAGAGAAAGGGGGGGTGGGGGGGGTGGGGGAGCTGTAGTCTATTTTCTCAAGTTCTGGTGGTTACTATTGGATCTATCACTGGGCTTACGCTATCATTCAAGGCATGGTTCGGTTATTATATTTCTGATGAATCTCATAGCATACTAATAGGATTAGTTTTCTTAATATGGTCTCAAGAGTAATGCAGTTTTGCACCCATGGTATGATGAATATTTAGTTGAACAGGGATTGATCTTGTTTAACCTTTTATTTTCTTTTTTGCAGGTTGTTACTCCCATAGCACCTTTAAGCCAGCAGGTACCCTTTTACCTTTTTTTTTTTTGTTCATGTTTTAAATTTATAATTATGTACTTTTTCTTACTATCCTATTTTCTTATGTTCTCATCTAATGGCTATCGCAAGCATACTTAATGCACTTTTGAAGTTAATAAATTGTGGAATTCTTTTATAGATGAAGTCGATTCTTGCAGTTTTGGGCATAATTTTGGGGGCTACATTGGTTAGATTATGATGTTTTGATGCCTTCGATTAAATTGTTCTATCTTTTGATGTCTAACATGCATGCATGCTTAAGTCATTCGTATATGAGGTTTTCAATTTCCAGTTTATGGTTCATATGGTGAAGATGGTGCTCCCTTTTAGATTTCCTAATGCTTCTACTTTTGTCTTAACTTTTGAGGTTTAGAGGCTTCGTATTTATTGCAAATATGAAGATTGGTGACGTGAGCTTTTTTTACTGTCTGTTTTAATATTTATTTATGTATATATATATATATATATATATACACATGTTTTACTTAACCGCTGCCTTCCCAAAGTCGCTGGTCCCTCAGACGCTCGCCCACACTAATTTCCTGTGCTTGTCTGCTCAGCTATGTTTGTATTAGTGCAACGGAGAAAGAAAGCCTTATTGGTTGATTGGATAGTAGCAAATGGAATGTATTCTGGCCTGAAACAGCTGCTGAATCAATTGTACTTTGTCTTTCCCAGTGAAATATTTAATTATAATCTATTCATGTGGCTGTTGAAAGGCTGTATGCTGCTTAGCTTGATGCAACCGTGGGTTGTCAGGTCCAAATGGTTGCATGGGTCGCAAGTTTGCCACTTGCACACCACTAGCCTCTTAGAGCTGCCTCCCCCCATCTTCAACTGAAACAGATGTTCCTCAATTTCCATCAGAATTTTAGACAATTTTTGTGAAACATTGCAGGTCAAACATATGGAATAATATTAGGGGCATTTTGGTAGGTGCCAATGGCCTACTAGGTTACCACAAGGCCAAAAAGCTTAAGCTGTTACATTGGTGGCTCAAGGAGTATGTCAAGCACTAAATTCCCCTTCCATGCAGCCTGAATAAATATGGATAGCTATACATATAATGACTATTGACCTCCATTAAGGGAGTAATAGTAGCCTAATTTGGATAACCCATTACTGGCAAAAAACAAATTGAGTCTTGTCAATCGTAACTCTGAAACTATGTCAGAGCTTGCCTGAAAGCTTTAGCCATATAGTTTGTAACCAACTATGTATCTGAAGCCTTTAAAGGGTCGACAGAGTTTACCATGTCCTATGGCACTAATCTGAGAGACACTAGCTCATTATTTGGCTCTAGTACACGGCCGCCTACTTCGGACCCTACTTTTCTAACCCTGAATCCAGTTACATTTTGTTATATATTGTCTTTTAGTCTATTTAAAATTTTGCTTCTATTTATGTTTCCTATGCAATGTAGAATCTGTGAAAGCAACTGACAAACCATTATATGATACTTTGGATATCTACTATGAGCAGTTTGGTGTTTCCCAGTCTAAGATGATTGTTTTGCAGGCTGGGTACTACTGTTCAGTCTGTGAGTGCGTGGTAAAAGATTCAGCTAACTACCTGGACCACATAAATGGGAAAAAACGTATGTTTCAGTACAAGCTCGCTGATATTTATGTGTTGATTAATGAATTATATATGGACTTTCTGCCTACCTTTGGTTTTCTTTATCTTTTGTAGATCAAAGAGCTTTGGGCATGTCTATGCGGGTAGAGAGAGCCTCTCTTGAACAGGTGCTCTTTAACAAAATCCTCTTCAATTTATTATGGTCATTTGGGTGTTTTACGATATAATTTCAATTAGAGAGAGAATTTCAAATAAACTGGTGTATAAGAGAAATATTGGTCATGCAATCTTTAATTGATTTAGCTTATGCATATCACTGGCTAAAGGTCCATGAGTAATCAAATGATTGTGACGTACTGGTCTACTGGTGCTTTGTCGATGAGCTGAATGATCTCTTGATGACAAGCTTTGACGCCTAGGATTGTATTTTAGTTGTGATCTTTTCTCCCTAGTCATGGCCTTAATGGCAAAAAGCATGTGACTGATCTTCAGTAGTAGTTTCACGTTGCATTCTATGGTTGGAGAATGCCTTCAATTCGGGGAAAAAGGGAAGAGAATAAATATATGCTTTGATTATCAGTTATCTTGCAAAGTAAATAGTTGCATGCAGATCAAAGTTTCCAATAAATTTCCTTTACGGATGAATATGCAGTTGATAAGGATAGGTATTGCACGTTATGTCATCTTTTCACTGCGTGCAGGTGCAACAGCGATTTGAAGTTCTCAAAAAGCGGAGAACTCCAGGCACTTTTACTGAGCAAGGTAAGGCCCAGAAGAAGTTGAAACAAATGATGATTAGTACTGTAATCCAGAAATTGTTAATCAATTGAATGCTGACTTTTGAAACAGTTTGGATTGCCATATCATCTCGTGATGCCCTTCTTATTACCGTATTCCCTAATCCTCATTCGGTATGGAAACTTGATTTTCACATTTCTTTTGGATAGATCTTGATGAACGGATCTTAAAGCAGCAGCAGGAAGAGGAGGAACGCAAGCGCCAGCGGCGCGAAAGGAAGAAAGAGAAAAAGGTCAGTGCCATCCCTAGTAATGATAGAAGCTTAAGGGGAGAGATGTGAAAAAGTGCTGACATTTATGCATGTTTGTTATCCTTATTTGTGTGCAAATTTACCATGACTTTGAACTAAGTTAACAGTTGTTTATAGTGGTTGATTATTTCTTTGTTTCTTGGATCAGAAAGAAAAGGCTGCAGAGGAGGAGCCTGAGATGGATCCTGATGTTGCTGCTATGATGGGATTTGGGGGCTTCGGTTCGTCAAAAAAGTGATCAGATTTCATGTGAAAGCATCATTTGCTTTGTGCATCTCATCTTCAAAGATATGTTTCTTATCTAGAGAGATGCTTTTTTTCCGCGGTGCATATGCTCAGTAAATGGTGATGGGAAGTTGAGTTGTGCGTCATTTTCATCCTTGTAGACTGGTAACCTGTTGATGTATTTGTAGCAGTAGCAAATCATTCTGATTTTCGTGCATTATTCATTTCAATTATGTCTGGTAATAGAAATTTTCCCTGAAGGAAACGTGAGGCTTTCATTATCCGTGTTGAGTGTATGAGTCCTTTAAAAGGTCAATCGGATCAGCATGTTTTCACGATTTTGTTCCCCTGGGACTGAGTTGTCCTTTGCGCACAGCTTCCTCCCTAGAACTTGAAAAGAAGTAGAGAAATTAAAGTATAAGGGTACATTTGAACTATAAAATGATAGTGACCTCAAGGCCCGTTTGATTTGCTGTTTTTGTTCAGAATTTTGTTGAGGAATGTTGCATTATAGTGTTTTGTTCGACTTTGGAATGTAATATTCTTGAAAAGTTAGTAACTTAAAAATGGGGGGCTTAAGGCTTTCAATGAAAGGAATGTGAATGTGAGATTTTGGATTGTTCAGAATGTGAATTAAATATAATAAGTCATAAATATCTTTGTAGATTGCATTATATTATTTATTTTATAAATAATGCTAAAACGTGACTAATAGTGTTATTTTGGTTTTCATTTAATTTCTTTTAACCATTTATGTTCTCTTCTTATTGTTTGGGTTACTAATCTAAAAAAATCAACAATAACATAAAAAAGGGTATAATTAGAAAATTCATGATATGTGAACTAAACACCGGAATATGATATTCTTGAAATTTAATTAATTATATTAAATAAAAGAATGTCACATTCTATTAAAATATGAAATGATTCGAAATTCGGTAAATGAAATGGCCGTACAAAGGAAAAGTCATTTAGGGGATATGTTTTAGATCATGACCTGCAAAATGTTGAATTCATGGGTTCTTGCAAACTAACAAATTCAAAATGAGTTAAAAGAGGGCGAAAGAGAGAGAAATTCAAAACAATGTGAATCATTCCCGCCATTACGCATGAGTCTGGAAATAATATTTAGGGTTCTCGTTGCCAGTGTCTGCTCTGTAAATTGAAGAGGAAGAAGTAGATGAGCCGAGGTTGCCGGGAGGTGGAACGGAGGATCCTCACCATCCTCCACGGCAAAAAAACCCGAACGGAGCTCCCTCAAATCCACGCTCACTTCATCCGTCACCATCTCCATCAATCCAACCAAATTCTCGCCCACTTCGTCTCCGTCTGTGGATCTCTCGGCCGAATTCTGTACGCAAGGCTCGTCTTTTCCCAAACCCAGAACCCAAATCTCGCCCTCTTCAATTCCATGATCAAAGCATATTCCCGCTCCGGTCCTTTCCAAGAATCATTTCACTTATTTTCACTAATGAAAAATCGTGGAATATGGCCGGACGAGTACACATTTGCTCCTTTGCTTAAATCGAGTGCAAATCTTTGCGGTCTCAGGCTCGGGCAAGCGGTTCACAGGGAGATTCTCGCCAATGGGTTTGAATGTTATGGGTCGATTCGTATTGGGATTGTAGAATTGTATGCAGCTTGTGAGAGGATGGAAGATGCCAAGAAGTTGTTCGATGAAATGCTCCACAGGGATGTGATTATTTGGAATTTGATGGTTCGTGGGTTTTGCAAGAGGGGAGATGTTGACATGGGGTTTTATCTCTTTGGGCAGATGAGCGAGCGAAATGTTGTTTCTTGGAATGCCATGATTTCTTGCTTGGCTCAAGTTGGCCAAGATAAAGAGGCTTTACATTTATTTCATGAAATGCGAGATTGCGGTTTTGAACCTGATGAGGCAACTATTGTCACAGTGCTGCCAGTCTGTGCTCGTTTGGGGGCTGTTGATGTTGGGCGATGGGTTCACTCCTATGCTGAAGCAACTGGGCTCTTTCGAGATGTTGTCCGGGTGGGAAATTCTTTAGTGGACTTCTATTGCAAGTGCGGATTCATGGAAACCGCCCGCCAGATTTTCAATGAAATGCCTCGTAAAAATGTGGTTTCTTGGAATAGCGTAGTATCAGGTCTAGCTTTTAATGGGAAGGGTGAGCTTGGAGTTCATTTATTTGATGAGATGATAAACGAAGGCGTGAAACCAAATGATGCCAGTTTTGTAGGGGTCTTATCTTGTTGTGTCCACGCTGGGCTGGTGGAAAGAGGGCGAGAGTTGTTTGCCTCGATGACTACGAATCACCTTTTAGAGCCTAAAATTGAGCACTATGGATGTATGGTTGATCTTCTTGGTCGAAGTGGATGTGTCGAAGAGGTTGATGCTGTGATTAGAAGCATGCCAATCAGGCCAAATGCTGCTCTGTGGGGGGCACTCCTCGGCGCCTGTCGTACTCATGGCAATGCTGAACTTGCAGAGTGCGCACTAAAAGAGCTTATTAATCTCGAACCGTGGAATTCTGGAAATTATGCGTTGCTATCAAATATATATGCAGAGGAAGGGAAATGGGATGAAGTTGAGAAGTTAAGAGAGTTGATGACGGAAAGAAGTGTCACGAAAAAACCGGGGTCAAGCATGGTCCAGTAATTACACAAGGGCTATTAGTAATCAAGGCTCCTTCGCAGATTCAGTTGCAGTGTCGAACATGATTTCAGATTTATATGGCGGTGCTTGTTTCATAGAGGGTTGATTATACCAAATGCGAGGGCCTGGTGTTGATATAAGACATCTGATCTGATCATGATCATAGCAGCTGTTAACGACCATTTTCGTGCGGATTGGTTCAGAAAAATAAATTTACTTATTTATTTTACTTTGATTTGGTCCGAATTTAAAAGTCCGGCGAAGGCCCATATACTATGATCCATATGGTATGTTGGACCTTCCAATTTGGTTCCAAATTGATTCTTATTTTCCCCTTCTTTTTTCTCATCATTCAAATTTTTATTTTTTATGTTGTTTTCTGTTATAGCTTAATTTGGTAAGTGAAAAACCCGAAAATCCTATTAAAATGGACAAAATCAAGAGGCAATAAAAATAAATCTTTTTGGTTGATCCTTCACATAATTCAAAAATAATAAAAAACGAACATGATAAAAAACAGAGGATTTTTAGTTCGAGTCTCAAATACTTTCCTATTTAAAACTTTTTCTTGCTCCCACTCCCACAAAATGTTAGTAAAAGGGGATGCGCATATTCACATTGATGAAGTTCTTAACCTTGGGATTTTATTTGATTGCTTTTCTTTTTAGGGAATTTGATTCATTTAGTATTAAGGTTAATTTTCACTATAAAATAAAGCGAACCCACGATCAATTGAGAAAGGGAGGAAAACATAGGGGAAAAATAAAGGAAGACTAGGCTTCGTTTGCTTTTAGGAAAATCTTCTTCTTTAGGAAAATATTTTCATGGAAATTTACTAATTTCCAGTTGTTTAGTTGATTTAATGAAAATGTACAAGAAAATAAAAAATATAGTTTTTAAAAGACCATATACAATAATTTAGGAACAAAAATCGAGAGTAAACGGATGAATGGGATTATGAAGGGTAAAATGGGAATAATAAAAGTAAATGTGGCTTTGAGAATGAAATTTGGAAAATGTTTTACAGGGGAAAAATGAAAAAAGGCTTTCTAAAAAAGACTAGGCATATTTTCTGCTGGCTGGAAAATATTTTCCATTGACTCATTTTCCTAAGCTTTCTAAACATTAAAATATGCGAAAAATATTTTCCCCCGAACAGCCAATAAGACTAGTGATTTCAACTTTTAGGAGGCTCGTAGGTACCATAGTAAATCTTGAAAATAAATTTATTAGGGATCATGACTTGTCCATTTCGGGATCTATAGGGCTAGTTACCGACTTGCTTGTAGAATCTGATCCAACTGCTTTAGACACTCGTCCTACTCTGATTCCTGAATTAGAACCGTTGCAACTATTTACAAGAAAACGAATATCCAAGGATTTTGGTAGGGATTTTGTGACCTACTATGTCAAGAATGATCCATCATCCTATAAGTAAGCTGATTGAACCACAATATTGAGAAAAAAATATTATTTAATTGAGTAATTAAAGTTAATATTTTTAATTAAATTGATATTATTATTATTATTATTATTATTTTGCAATTACGGGGGTATATATGGCACAATGGTGTAAGTTTGGTAATTTCACGGAATAATAGGATTAAGAAGCAAATCAATGGAAGAAAAGGAAAGAAATAGAAGATGGAATTACTTGGAGAAAAAAGAAATGAAGAAAAGGAAAGCAATTGCATGGAAAAGAAAGAAAAAAGGAAAGAAGAAAAAGAAAAGATTTAAACGAATACTACTATTTTTATTTTTCTTCCTTTTATTTAGTCCATACCCTTACCTCACCTATAAAAGGAGGGTTTCTTTTTCTCTCAAATGACACACTGAGCATTTCCTCGTCTGCCATCAAACTCGTTTTCTTTCTCTTTTTCTCCCTCATCTCTTGAACCCCCACATTCCGCTGTTTGACATTGCTGTCACACTAGTATTACACGTCGCTGCCTTTGTTCCGTCTTCTCACAGTCCATTCAATTCAAGGATGGCGTTCCCCAACACCATGAGTAGCTAAGTTCCCTATTCACGTTTGGGTTATATTCACCTTTGGGTTGTAGATAATACTTTAATTCCGATTGATGATATTTAATTGATAAATCTTTGGAATTTGTGTGTAATTGAATGTTTGATGTTGAGATTGGATTGATTGAGTTTTAATGTTATATTTAGTAAGGATTATAGTTTCACCATTCTATTAATTCTTTTCAAGCACTGATAAGATATTGTGTGGGAATTCTTCCGATAATAATCTATAACTGACTGAACTAAGGTTTGGCAAGATAGATTATACGTAGGTTAATTCATACAATCTTTCTTGTAATACTCCTAAATTTTCATTTAATTATAATTTGAAATTGAGGTAAGAATATGACAGAAATCAGATAGATAGGCCTGATATTGTGTTGAATGAATGATTGGAGTAATAGAATGGCATAATCGAAAGGCAAAAAATAATTCAAAAATGGGAAATATGTGAAAAGTGGAATGGGTGAATGATGTGTAATTATTTATATACACACATAGCTAATATGGAAGGTAATTATTTTATATGTTTAGGATATATCAAAATAATATAACGTATATTATTTTAAATATGATATAATATATTATATAATACATATACATTGAACTAAAGCATACATATGAATGGCAAGAGGGAGGAAGGGTTAGTCACTAAGTCCTTGGGGCCAGTTGGCCAAGTTGCCAGCTACATACATTTATTTATATATTTATATATATGTATTATACACTAAAGGAAGACAAGTTACAGGAGGCAAAAAAACAAGGAACTGAAGAGAACGAGAGGAGTGAGGGAGGCCAGGGTGTGCGAGGAGGAAAAAAAAAAAAAAAAGAGAGGAGAAGAGAAGGAGGAGGAGGAAAGTAGAGGAAGAGAATATTTGCTCGTGTCAAAGTATAACCCGTTGTATCTTTTGATCATTCAGTCGATTTGAATAGTTGTTTTTGTTGATCAATTGTTTTAGCACATGTCAATTCGATCTCTTAGCATGTGCAGTTATTTGATTAAATAGGTTCAAAATTATTCCTAATTATTCCCATTTTATCTTAGCGTATTGTTCAATTGAATTTTATAATCCTTGTGCAACTTGTATTTGAGCCTTGTCATGAAATGACTCTTGGGGACTGTGTGACCTTGGGCAAATATGGGTTATGTACCCATTGGGAACTGTGTGACCTCAAACACGTGATATGGGTTAAATGGGGACCGTGTCACTTCGAACATGTAACGTGTGCTAATGAGGACTGTGTGACCTCAGAGGAGTGGATTGACAATAGCTGTCTTGTTGCTTTCGTTGATTCACGTGCAAGTTAGTTGGTTACACATGGGTTCATTTGACCATTTGTTGTTGGTGATACTCCTTTACTAGGCATTGTTAGCTCACCCTCTCATTTCAGATGATGACGTGTGGACTGTTGCGGATTTTTAAAAGATGATGACGTGTAAAAGAGTTTGTTTTATTGTATAGTTTTGTGAGTATTTGGTGACGTAGAATAATTCTGTATAACTCTTGTAGCCCAACTTTGGCTAGTTGATGTATTTATACAGTATTTTGGAGTTTTGGGCTTGCGATTTCTAACGCCTTGAGGCCCGGTTGGGTTGGAGGAGTGGGGGCAATACATTTCTGAATCTCATTAGGCTTGTATCTTTAATGGATTAATTACATGTATATTCAAATCAATTGGTTTAAAGTGAATTCGAACCCCAAAAGTGGATTTCTCAACCCATAGTTTTCTTCACCAAAATTTTAGTGCAATCTTTTAATCTCCTTTAAATTATTCTTTGATGATTTTTCTACCTTTAAAAACAAACCCAACTCGGCCTTAGATTTCTTGTAGGACAATACTTTGCTTGCTGCTTTACTAGGTAACATAGTAGTTTTATTTAATTATTTTTGATTCGAAAATGACTGATCAGAAGCGATGAGATCTAGAAACTCATTATTTTGGAAAGAAGCCATTGATGACGAAATGAGCTCTTTATTACAAAACTAAACTTGAGCTAGTTGATTTGCCAAAAGGGGATAAAACTGTGGGCTCCAAGTGAGTTTTGAAGAAGAAACTTAATCTTGATGGGTCTACAACTCGGTAAAGCACCTTTAGCAGCTAAGGGCTATACCCCAAGTAAATGGGCTAGATTATTTTGACATCTACTCAATGGTTTGCCATTTGACTACGATAGGAATTCTTCTTGCTCTGGCATCTATTGAGCATTACGCGATGCATCAAATGGATGTCAAAACGGCTTTCCTTCATAGAGACCTAACTAAGGAAATATATTTGAACCAACCCAAAGGGTTTGTTATAAAAGGTTTAGAGAACAAAGTTTGCAAGTTGAGCATCCTTGTATGGTTTTAAGCAAACATCTAAATTGTGGTATTAAAAGTTCGACAAGGTTTCAAAGAGCTTTGGGTTTTTGACGAGTTACTCCAATAAATGCCTTTACTTCCATTCAGCGTCAAATAAGGTTACGATTGTTTGTTTGTGTGTTGATGATATGTTGATTTTGGGTTTCGATCATTCTGTAGTGGTGACATGAAAACCACCTTGGTAAAGGAATTTGACATGGTAGATCTTATGGTGGTTAGTACCATACTTGGGATGAAAGTGAGTTTTGATAGGCAGGGGATCACTTTTAGCCAAGCTCATTATATTGATAAACTACTTTTTACATGGGGATACAATGAGTGCAAACCAATTGAGATGCCATATGAATACACAATACGGCCAAGACCTAATGAAGGAGATAGCGTGAATTAGTTGGATTACTCCAAACTGATAGGTAATCTTATGTATGCGATGAGTTGCAGTAGACCAGACATAACTTTCATGGTAAGCATGCTGAGTCTTTGCACTAATAGTTCTGGAAAAGAGCATTGGGATGCCCTTGGAGGCTAATGCGATACCTTAAGGGTATTCTTGGATTTGCTCTATGTTGCAATGGTCATCTCCCTATCCTCGACGGATATTCTAATGCATCGTGGTGCTCAGATAAGGGAGACCGTAGATATACAAGTGGTTATGTGTTTATGCTTGGTGGAGTGGTTGTTATATAGAAATCAAAGAGACATACATGTATTGCTCTATCATCTATGTAATCAGAGCTTTATGCTCTACCTTACGCAAGTGAGGAAGCAGAGTGGATAAGAAATTTGATTTTGGATTTTTTATTACTTAACTTAAAGATTAACTCTATAAGTTTGTTTTATAATAATCAAGTTACAAGGATGATTGTCAACAACTCACTCTTTAATGGTAAGAGGAGACATGTTAGACTAAAACAAGCTATCTGAATTATCTAGTAGAACATGTAATTATCACGTTGGTTGATGTGAGATCGAAGGATAGTGTGACCGATGCTCTTACTAAAAGATTAAACAAAGATCGAACATTTAAAACTATGGGGGAGATGGGGTTAAAGACTGTATAGTTAAGTGGTTATTCATATTTATGTTGTTTTGAATTGTTTTTGAATCTCGGTAGTTGAAAGAAGTTTTAGACAATTTGGTATGTTTCAATGAAACATGAAATGGTTCTTGTAAGGAAACTATTTAGGACTCGTTCTTCATTAAACGAAACTTATTTATTCTTAGCCATGGTAGTATTGTACTAAGTACTTTACTTAGAGTTAGATACTTTTATATATTTTATGCAAATGATTGGATTGATGTTTATGAAATTCATCGTTTTTAGAAAATTGTGAAAATGGAGGAGAGCATCTCAATCTTGATCTTGATGAGGATGATCTAATGGACAAGTAGAATCTTCCATAGCTATGGAAAAATTTTATATTCTTTACCGTTGAATAATCAATTCACTTATATTTTGAGAACTCCTTATGTTTGGAGTTTATATTTGTTCTAAAACTCTTATTTTGGGTTTGAAGTTCTACTTGTGTTTTATTTGGATTACTAGTTTTATGTCTCCAAACGTCTATGTAACACAGTTGTATTTGTTCCGGCATAGGGGAAGCCATGTTAGTTGCTATTCCACTGGTGCCAACAAAGGATGATGGCATAGTAGATCAACGTAGGTTTATGTTTGAAGGTCATATTACAACATTGTCATCTTTTATGTGCTAGCTTAAAATGTGTATATTTGTGCAAATAGGTTGGTAGTATGTTAATAGATCAAGAATAATTTAATGTTAGAAAATATGGGAGTAATTACATGCTTTTGGTAACTTATATGATTAATGTATATTATGAAATGCTATTTGAATGATAACTTAATTTAATATAAGCTTATGTCGTTTGGATTTTAAATTTATAGTTTGGGCTCAAAAATTTATGTCCCTTAATGTTGTAGAGGAGTTGATAAAGGATGAAAACCGGCAAAAGCTAAAACTATTAGGGTCGGTTTATTATTGTCACTAATATCCTAGAGTATTTAGTAATGAAATTGAGTTGTCATTAAAAGTTAGATTATTGGCAATGAACAAAAATCATCATTTTTTTTCATTTTTTTTTCAATTCGTATGAGTGAAACTTTTCTGAATGAGTTCAAGTAATATGTGCTCACATAAGATTTTGGTCATATTAGCATTCTCATATATATATATATATATATATATATATATATATTATAGATTACTGAGAAAGTAAGTGACGAGCTTTTGTTTATGCGTAGGCCCATTGTTGGGTTTGTGAACAAGATATTCTAGTTAAATGATAGTGTTTGATTTATAGACTTTGTTGTTGTAAAGCTCAAGAATAAAGCACACTAGATGTATATATATATATATATATATTTTTCAAGCAAGAGCCGGAAACCCTTGGTTTTGGATGGTTATTAGAATATTAAGTGATAATAAGTGATGTGCTCGATGAGTATGAATTGCATAATGGTTGTTTAATTTGACTTCCGATTCTATTGGCAATCAGTTGGTGTTATATAGACATTCTCTTTTATAGTATATTTGACCTATTCTTTTGGCACCATATTTGTCATCCGTTGGGTCAAGATTAGAAAATATATTTTGTAAAAATAGAGTTGCTAATAAAAAGGGGTTTCGTCGGAGCATTGCATTCAGATTATCTTAAAACAAAGATTTTTGAATTCAAATCATTTTATTCTTCCGAGGATATGGAATTACAAGAAGAGTTTGCACTCATCAATGTAAGTCTTTTTATTTTTGGTAAATTTTCTTTTTGTTTTTGCTAAATTCCGTTGTTATTGCTTCTACAACCTTATAGCCCAATCCGACTTAAAATGTAGTATTCAAGAACTTATGATATTCTATATTGTTTTAACATACAGGCAATCGAGAAAATCATTGGTTCTCTGTCGGTGGAGGGGCTTACGCTTGTCGATTTACATCCCTCTTTATTGTCATATGTGGGGGTTTGCAGATAGGCTATGCCACAGCCGTTGCAGGTAATATTATAATATTTATTTATTTATGTATGTTTAATAGATTTAATGAAGTTATTTTCTTGGGTTTATTATGACTCGTTGATTTTTATATCTTTCAGGAGGGGTTTTCTTCGATGAGAATTTCACCGACTCCCAATTTGCGGCTAGCAATTTCTAGTGGAGCTACAGGGATTTTTAACTTTTTTTTTTCTTTTTATGAGCTTCCTATTTTCAGTTGTAATCGGTGAAAAATTCCGAGATCCAAATTTCAGCCCAAATGCATTTAAAAATTTAGCAATGCATCCTTTACGGCAAAACCTAATACTTGCCATAGCTGTAAAGCTGTACGTGAGGATGATAGGCATAGAAGCTTTGAGTCTTTTTTCTCCTTTGTTCGTTGCTCCTCATGTGCAGAGTGAAGCGTACTTGTCTGCTCTTATCATGGGGGCAGTGAGTGACATGCGTGTTTGTTGTTATGTCCGTGATAATGGTCAAGCTACTCGGTCCGAGGAGAAAAATAAATGTACTGACGATAACGTTAACTGATTCATAATAAGCATCAACTAGTAAAATGGATAAATGTATGATGTATGCTGAGTTAGTAGTATGCGATTTTTTGAGGTCGGCTTAGATGATATGTTAGTTATATGAGTTAATCCAGGTGGATTAGGTTTGTCATGTATATATATATGTATTTTGATTTTGTACAAAGCATTTAAAAAATAATCAAGTCTCCAATATTATAATTACCCTTATATAAATGCAACGACAATAATGCTATTCAAATGATAAAACGACCCAAAGTCATGACTTCCCTATTACATGTTCCGCAAGTGGCATTCATTCGACACTGATGGATGCTTAATTTGCATTTTAGCATAACTAAAAGACATAAAGGTCAAATAAGCTCTTGAACAATATGAATATGGGATAACGTGGCTTTCTTTTTTCGCTGGCCAAAGGTCAAGTGCTAGAGAAGACAGAACAATTTGAATAGTAAATACTAGTTCTAGGATGAATTGCACAGACCTGTTCATGAGCTTCCTTGATCTTTCTGTCTAATTAAAGAAAACTTGGTATCTACGTTCTTTTCTTCTTCGATTCTCTCCAGTTTTTAGCTTTATTTTTATTCAAAGGAATTTATACTAATTGATTTCAGCAATGCCATAATTATTTGACATTAAAAGTAATAAATCCAGAAATTTAACAAACAGACATCAACTTTCATTTGCAGAAGCTACTAGAGGTAATTGTCCTAAAAAAAGCATTTAAAAAATATAAATGGAAAATGAGATTGAAAGAAAATAAGAGAGATACATGGGGGAAACTTTCAATGTTCTATTAAAACAACAACCAAAAAAAAAAAATGCTAGAGTTTTCAAGGTTCTATTAAAAGAAAATAAGGGAAAAGTGCTGTAAACTTATGTTACGTTTGAGATAGAAAACTGTTGAGATCCAGTTTTATAGTATATCTGATTTCCTATTTTGTTGGCGACCATGCTGGTCATGTGTCGTGTGAACATTCTATTTTATTTCATCCTTTCAAAAATAATAATAATAATAAAAAATTAGATAAAGGCTAGCCCATATATACTCTTTAGTCAATGACGTTTATAGTATATTTAACTTCCTAATTATGTTGGCAACCAATTTGGTCAGTTGTCATGTGAACATTCTATTTTATTTCTTCCTTTCAAAATGATAAAAGTTGCCCATATCCTCTTTTGCGGATGATTGTTTATAATATATTTGAACACCTATTCTGTTGGCACGTTGTTGCCCCTAGGTAGCTTGGATTTTAAGTTTGTAGTTCAAAAATTTGTCTCTTAATGTTTGTAGAGCAGTTGATAAAGGATGAAAACCAACAAAAGCTAAAACTTTTAGGGACGGTTTATTATTGTCACTAATATCCTAGAGTATTTAGTAATGAAATTGAGTTGTCATTAAAAGTTAGATTATTGGCAATGAATAAAAACCACTATTTTTTTTCATTCTTTTTCAATTCGTATGGGTGAAACTTTTCTGAATGCATTCAAGTAATATGTGCTCACATAAAATTTTGGCCATATTAACATTCTCATATATATATATATATATAGATTACTGAGAAAGTAAGTGACGAGCTTTTGTTTATGCGTAGGCCCATTATTGGGTTTGTGAACAAGATATTCTAGTTAAATGATAGTGTTTGATTTATAGACTTTGTTGTTGTAAAGCTCAAGAATAAAGCACACTGGATGTATATATATATATATATTTCAAGCAAGAGCTGGAAACCCTTTGTTTTGGATGGTCATTAGAATATTAAGTGATAATAAGTGATGTGCTTGATGAGTATGAGTTGGATAATGGTTGTTTAATTTGACCTCCGATTCTGTTGGCAATCAGTTGGTGTTGTATAGACATTTTCTTTTATAGTATATTTGACCTATTCTTTTGGCATCATATTTGTTATCCGTTGGATCAAGATTATAAAATGCTAATAAAAAGGGGTTTCGTCGAAGCATTTGCATTCAAATTATCTTACAAGAAAGATTTCTGAATTCAAATCATTCTATTCTTTCGAGGATATGTAATTACAAGAAGAGTTTGCACTCATCAATGTAAGTCTTTTTATTTTTGGTAACTTTTCCTTTTGTTTTTGCTAAATTCCATTAGTTATTGCTTCTATAACCTCATAATAGCCCGGACTCAAAATGTAGCATTCAAGAACTTATGATATTCTATATGGTTTTAATCTATGGGCAATTGAGAAAACCATTGGTTCTCTGTCAACGCAGGGGCTTACGATTGTCAAATTACATCCCTTTTTATTGTCATTTGTGGGGGTTTGCATATAGGCTATGCAATAGCCGTTGCTGGTAATATTATAATATTTATTTATTTATTTGTGTTTAATAGATTTAATGAAGTTATTTTCTTGGTTGTATTATAACTCGTTGGTTTTTATATCTTTTAGGAGGGGTTTACTGGAATGAAGACATTTTTCTCGAAATTCTTCGACGAGAATTTCACTGACTCCCTATTTATAGTATACTTGACCTATTCCTTTGGCATCATATTTGTCATCAGTTGGGTCAAGATCAGGTTTTATTTCCTCCTTTCAAGGGGAAGAAAAGAAAAAAGAGAGAGGAGGAAATGTATTTTCTAAAAATAGAATTGCTAATAAAAAGGGATTTCGTTGAAGCATTTGCATTCAAATTATCTTACCAGAAAGATTTTTGAATTCAAATCATTCTATTCTTCTGAGGATATGGAATTACAAGAGGATTTTGCACTCATCAATGTAAGTCTTCTTATTTTTGCTAAATTCCTTTAGTTATTGTTGCAACAATCTCATAATAGTTCAATCTCACTTAAAATGTAATATTCAAGAACTTATGATATTCTATATTGTTTTAATATATAGGCAATCGAGAAAACCATTCGTTCTCCACTGATGGAGGGGCTCCGATTGGACTGTTTACATCCCTTCTGATTGTCATCTGTGGGGGTCTACAGATAGGCTATGCAACTAACGTTGCCAGTAAAAAAAAAAAAAAAAAGCAAATAAAGGCTGGCCCTTGTATATGCTCGACGTTTATAATATGTTTAACTTTCTATTCTGTTGACAATCAAATTGGCCAATTATTGTGTGAACATTCTGTTTTATTTTCTCCTTTCAAAATGATAAAAGTTCTCTCATATCCTCTTTTGTGGATGATGTTTACAATATATTTGACCACCTAATCTTTCGGCCTATGTTGTGTGAACATTTTGCTTTATTTCTTGCTTTAAGAAAATAAAATAAAATAAAATAAAATGGATGCCCTGTTTGGCCCCCACTTTGTTGGTAACCATATTGACCCATTTATGAGTTTACTCGACAAGAAACCTCCACGTCTAGGTTATTTTTCTTCCCCTATCCTCAAAGTTTTTAGCTTCACTTTCATTTAGCAATGCCGTAATTATTTAGCATTAAAACTAATATGTAATAGCCATAAATTTTTATTTAATTTTAATTTGAACATGCAGTAAATATGAAATCAAAAATGGATAGACGGGTATGACATTATACAGAGTGGAGTATTGGAGTAATAAAATGAGGAAATTTGTAACCCATTAATAATTTAGGGATGAGAGATATGGTGGAAATTGGAATAAGTGGACGGATGACAAGTGATTTTCTATATATGCGTGTGGTTAATGCAGAAGAAAATTACTTTATACGCGTAGAATGTATTAATAAAATGCGATGCAACTTAATCTAATATAATATAAGATATATGATATAATATATATCTTACACTGTAGCACATTCACGTGGTGATGGGGGGAAGAATGCTTAGCCTTTAAGCTTACTGACTCAACAAGCTACTGAGCATATATATATATTGGATAAACATCACATGCGAATCATGAAGTACACGGAAGCGACCAAGGTGGAGGAAAAAAAAAAAAAAAAAAAAAGAGAAGCTGAGAGCGTGAGGAAGGAAAAGAGGGGAAAAAAAAAAAAAGAAAATCAAAAAAAAAAAAAGAAGGAAGGAAGAAGAAAACGTGAGAAATGGACGTGGGAAGAAAAACACCGATCTTGACTTCGTGATCAATTCAGGTAAGGGTAATTAATTTTTCGTAAGTAAAAATTTGTTTTTTTACATTAGATTTCTTTTGTTGAAATATCTCAACTTTTTCTTGAATATATCTCCATTTATTAATATTTGGTCCCTTTTTGCTATTTCGAGCAATATTTGACATGTCTATTTTGATTTGTTCATTTGGATTGTGGTTGCACTTGTTATTTGAGCTTGGTTTGTTGATTTGGCTGTGATTAAGAATAATCGTTTGAACCCACTATTCCAATTGTTGTTATTATAATTGTTTGGCATCCCAAACGTTGATCTGAATGTGGTTGCACTTATTTGTTCGGTCCCACTTGTTATGTTGGGTATTGAATATTACGTTTGAACCTGTTAATTGAGATGAACAACCCCAAAAGCAGATGTGGGAGACCCCATGCTTGGGTTAATGCACGCACGAATCGTAATGGCTGGTTCGATGGGCCTCGATATGTTGAGTAAACCCCGTGCTTAGGTTAATGCACAAGGGTTAGACCCCGTGTTTGAGTTTGAATAGACACGTTCATGACCATATGAGTCTCTCAATGGTTAATGGTTTGAGCAAAACTATGATGAATTTGTTGTGTTGATCTTTCTTGAGCATGCACCTGATTAATTATCCCTTACTGAGTATTTATTCGCACTCACCCTTATTGGTTTGAACCTCTTTCAGGTGGGTTCCATGAGAACGTGCCGTATGAGAGTGGTGGTGGTGGTTAGCGGTAAATAGCTGTTTGTAGTTAAACCTTTAAATGTTTGGTCACATTAAACTCCCTTGGATTGTGATTAATTATGTAATACAGTATTACGTGTGCTGTACATGGTTCCACTTTCGTGTTAATAATAGGGAATTTGATGATGAATGAGTGCACACTTGTACACTTGTTAGTGTGTTAAAAGTGGAGATGTCACATAATAAATCTAGAAATTTCACAACTTGACATTAGTAACGATCTCAATCTGACATGGTAATGCTAAAACTTGCAAACTAGTTCACCCTAGTAAAACTCGCTAAATTATAGGTTTGGTAAATGTAAGACACCGGTAAAAGAATATAGAACCAAGCAGAATTAACAAAAAAATTAAATTTGTAGAACCAAGTGGGGCCTGGCTTAAAATGAGAAGAATAGATGCAATAGCCTCAACAGAAAACTTTCATGGGTGCACAGCAGTGCCTACATGAAGATAGTGCATGAAGCTTTTGACATGGATAGACTTGGAATTTGATCTATTTCTTGTCGATTGATTTTAGAAAGTACATTTTTCCTTGATCTGTACTCCTTTCTGGCATGTTCCAGCAAGGAAATTACTATTTATACTTTAGTTCTTGTAAATTCCTTGAAAACAATAAAATTTATAATGAAAATTTTAGTGGGGAAGAAAAAATCAACAAGTACAAAAAAACTACAGCTGAGTTGTAGGAACTATTATATTCCAAATTTAAATGCATTGCATATGACCCTTATTCATCAAAATCGAACAATTTCACTAATTTAGGGTCTAAATTGGTCACTTCTAAAAACTTTGAGGGAGCAAATTGGTTATTTTCAAATGTAACGGACTAAATTAGTATTAACTCCAAACTTTTGGACCAAAAATTTGATCTTTCTTATAAAGTAAGATAAAACTATGATTTTATTTCTTTACCGTTGAATAATCATTTCACTTATATTCTGAGAACTCCTCTTGTTTTGAGTTTATGTTTATTCTGAAAGTCAATTTTTTTTTTTCGTTCTACTTGTGTTTTATTTGGATTATTAGTTTTATGTGTCCAAACATTTATGTAACCCACAATTGTATTTGTTCCGACACATGGAAAGCCATGTTCGTTGCTGTTCCACGAGTGCCAACAAAGGATGATGGCACAGTAGATCAAGGTGGGTTAACGTTTGAAGGTCATATTACAACATTATCATCTTTTATGTGCTAGCTTAAAATGTGTATATTTGTGCAAATTGGTTGGTAGTATGTTAACAGATCAAGAATAATGTAATGTTCGAAAATATCGGAATAATTACACGCTTTTGGTAACTTATTTGATTAATGTATGTTATGAAATGATATTTGAATGATAAATTAATTTTATATAAGCTTATGTAGCTTGGATTTTAAGTTTGTAGTTTGGGCTCAAAAATTTGTCTCTTAATGTTTGTAGAGCAGTTGATAAAGGATGAAAACCGACAAAAGCTAAAACTTTTAGGGACGGTTTATTATTGTCACTAATATCCTAGAGTATTTAGTAACGAAATTGAGTTGTCATTAAAAGTTAGATTATTGGCAATGAATGAAAATCATCATTTCTTTTTCATTTTTTTAAATTCATATGGGTGGAACATTTTTGACTGCGTTCAAGTAATATGTGCTCACAAAAGGTTTTGGTCATATTAACATTCTCATATATATATATATATATATAGATTACTGAGAAAGTAAGTGACGAGCTTTTGTTTATGTGTAGGCCCACTGTTGGGTTTGTGAACAAGATATTCGACTTAAATGATAGTGTTTGATTTATAGACTTTGTTGTTGTAAAGCTCCAGAATAAAGCACACCAGGATGTATTTTTTTTTTTTTTTTTTCAAGCAAGAGCTGGAAACCCTTGGTTTTGGATGGTTATTAGAATATTAAGTGATTATAAGTGATGTGCTCGATGAGTATGAGTTGCATAATGGTTGTTTAATTTGACTTCCGATTCTATTGGCAATCAGTTGGTGTTGTATAGACATTTTCTTTTATAGTATATTTGACCTATTCTTTTGGCATCATATTTGTTATTCGTTGGATCAAGATTATAAAATGCTAATAAAAAGGGGTTCCGTCGAAGCATTTGCATTCAAATTATCTTACAAGGAAGATTTTTGAATTCAAATCATTCTATTCTTCTGAGGATATGTAATTACAAGAAGAGTTTGCACTCATCAATGTAAGTCTTTTTATTTTTGGTAACTTTTCCTTTTGTTTTTGCTAAATTCCATTAGTTATTGCTTCTATAACCTCATAATAGCCCGGACTCAAAATGTAGCATTCAAGAACTTATGACATTCTATATGGTTTTAATCTATGGGCAATTGAGAAAACCATTGGTTCTCTATCAACGCAGGGGCTTACGATTGTCAAATTACATCCCTTTTTATTGTCATTTGTGGGGGTTTGCATATAGGCTATGCAATAGCCGTTGCTGGTAATATTATAATATTTATTTATTTATTTGTGTTTAATAGATTTAATGAAGTTATTTTCTTGGCTGTATTACAACTCGTTGATTTTTATATCTTTTAGGAGGGGTTTATTGGGATGAAGACATTTTTCTCGAAATTCTTCGATGAGAATTTCACTGACTCCCAATTTACAGTATACTTGACCTATTCCTTTGGCACCATATTTGTCATCAGTTGGGTCAAGATTAGGTTTTATTTCCTCCTTTCAAGGGGAAGAAAAGAAAAAAAAAGAGAGGAGGAAATGTATTTTCTAAAAATAGAATTGCTAATAAAAAGGGATTTCGTTGAAGCATTTGCATTCAAATTATCTTACCAGAAAGATTTTTGAATTCAAATCATTCTATTCTTCCGAGGATATGGAATTACAAGAAGAGTTTGCACTTATCAATGTAAGTCTTTTTATTTTTGCTAAATTCCTTTAGTTATTGTTACAACAATCTCACAATACTCCAATCTCATTTAAAATGTAATATTCAAGAACTTATGATATTCTATATTGTTTTAATATATAGGCAATCGAGAAAACCATTCGTTCTCCACTGATGGAGGGGCTCCGATTGGACGTTTACATCCCTTCTGATTGTTATTTGTGGGGGTCTGCATGCTGTACACTATTCTTCCTTTATGGGAATCCCACATCGGAAGACATTTGAAAGGGGAAGGGGGAGAGAGCCTATAAAAGAAAGGCTCCTCCTCCCCTCCTAAAACATCCCATTTTTAATTTTTCTCATTCCCTGTAATATTATTCTATAGTGGAGTTTTCTCTTCTTGCCCGTGGTTTTTTCCCGAAGGGGTTTTCCACGTAAATTTCTGTGTGCCATCCAATTTCCTTTATTTGCTGTTTGCTCTATTCGGTCGGGGTTTTATTACCCAACAGTGGTATCAGAGCAAGGTTTTTCCAAAGTATGCTCTGTGGTTGCAGCATAGTCTGATCCTCCACATCAGAAAAGGAAAATTCCTTGGGGAGCTGTTCGCGGGGTTAGGGTGTTAATATCTACTTATCGTATGCTCTATGATTGCCACTTTTAAGTGGATCCTTCACATCAGAAAATAAGTTAGATATTGGTGTTTCATCCTACGGAGGTGCTGCAGAAATTATATTGAAGGGCCGTTTCAATATATCGTCACTATTCACGTGTTTGATTTCCTTCGGGTATTCGGGAAAGGTATATTGGGTGATTAGGTGCATGTCTAAGGAAAATTTTGTCTAAGGAGTCTGGTACTTAAGCGGACCTGTTTGTGTCCCTCCAGTCTTTCCTGGAAATTTTCCTGGTGCACTTTAATTTAACAATATACTAGTTGAAGGTCACCGAAGGAGATACTTCTCACGTGAAATAGTGGGAGCTATTCTGTATTCAACAACAGTTCGTGATAGAAGCAATGGCAGCAAAGGTTGATATCGCCAAATTTGACGGTACAAAGTTTTCGTTATGGAAATTGAAGATGAGGGCATTATTGGTAAAAGATAATTGCCATGGAAGGCCATCGGTGCTCGGCCGGTGGAGATCACAGATGACGCAAAGTGGAAAAGGATAGATGCAATGGCCCTTTTAAATCTGCATCTAGCCCTATCGGATGATATCTTATCGGGAGTAGAAGAGAAGAAAACCGCTAAGGAGGTTTGGGATCACCTCATCAAATTATATGAAGCCAAGTCACTTCACAACAAAATTTTCTTGAAGAGAAAGTTGTATACCTTACGGATGTCGGAATCTACATCGGTGACGGAGCATTTACATACTCTGACCTCGTTATGTTCTCAACTTTCAACGTTGGGACATACGGTTTCGCCATAGGAACGCGCTGAGATTTTACTCTAAAGTCTCCCAGATTCATATGACCAAATCATCATCAATTTAACCAATAATATTCCCACAGATATTTTGGTTTTCGATGATGTCGCTGCTTCAATTCTGGAGGAAGAAAATCGAAGGAGAAACAGGGAAAATAGCCAGGCAAGTTCACAACAAGCAGAAGCTCTGTCTATAACCCGAGGAAGGTCAATGGAACGTGATTTCAGTGGGAGTCACAAACAAGGGAGGTCAAAATCAAGGGGTAAGAGGAATCTCAGATGCTTCAAATGCGGCAAGAGGGGATACGTCAAAAGCGAGTGTCGATTTAAAGGTGTAGACAAGGCAGAAACATCTCAAGGGTGCGTCGCCGAGGCTGATATTCTATACAGCGAAGCAGCAACGATATTCAAGGATAGATCGGAACTCACTGATGCTTGGATATTGGATTCAGGAGTAACATGGCATATGACCTCTCGTAGAGATTGGTTTCACACTTATGAACCTATCTCTGCAGGATCTGTGTACATGGGAAATGATCATTCATTGGAGATTGCTGGAATTGGCACCATCAAATTGAAGATGTACGATGGTATGGCACGCACTATTCAAAATGTGCGACATGTGAAGGGCTTGAAGAAGAATCTATTGTCTTTGGGACAATTAGATGAAATTGGATGCAATACTCGCATCCAAAATGGAATGATGAGGATCGTCAAAGGAGCGCTAGTTGTGATGAAGGCTGAACGGATTGCTGCAAATTTGTATAGACTCATGGGAGAGACTCACCTGGAGGCAGAGGCATCAATTGCTTCAACCAATTCTGCTGAAGAGACAAAGAAGTGGCATCAAAAATTGGGCCACATGTCAGAGCAAGGGTTGAAAGTACTCGCTGAACGGAAACTACTCCCGGGCCTCACAGAGGTTTCATTACCCTTTTGTGAGCATTGCGTTACAAGTAAGCAGCATAGATTAAAGTTTATTGCATCTGATTCTAGAAGTAAAAATATTCTAGAATTAGTTCATTCTGATGTATGGCAAGCACCGGTTATATCTCTGGAAGGAGCAAGGTACTTTGTATCTTTTATCGATGATTAATCCAAAAGATGTTGGGTGTACCCTATCAGAAAGAAGTCAGATGTGTTTTCGGTCTTCAAGGCATACAAAGCGCAAATTGAACGAGAAACAGGGAGGAAGATCAAGTGCATCCGGACGGACAATGGCGGAGAATATATGGGGGATGACTTCGTTGGTTTTTGTAATCAAGAAGGCATCAAGAGACAACTCACGGTGGCATACACTCCTCAACAGAATGGAGTGGCGGAGCGGATGAATAGAACTCTACTCGAAAGAACTAGGGCCATGCTAAGAACTGCAAGCATGGCAAAGTCATTTTGGGCAGAAGCTGTGAACACCGCCTGCTATGTGATTAATCGATCACCAACAAGATCAATTGATCTGAAGACACTGATGGAGATGTGGACTGGTAATCCAGTTGATTATTCACGCCTGCACACATTTGGGAGTCCAGTGTTCGTGATGTACAATTCCCAAGAAGTTTCGAAACTGGATCCAAAATCCAGAAAGTGTAGATTCTTGGGATATGCTGATGGAGTCAAGGGGTATCGACTGTGGGATCCCACTGCCCACAAGGTCGTCATCAGCAGGGACGTCATATTTGCAGAAGATAAACTGCAAAAGAAAGATGTAGGTAGCACATCGATGGAAGTTCCAGTGACTACAACAATTCAGGAGGAAAAAAAGTCTGAACAAGAAGTTTCTTCTGAAGCAATACCAGAACACGAGGAACAAGGACCAGTTGAGTCTGAAACTATAGAAGTTCGACGATCAACTCGTGAGAAACATACACCAGCCTGGCAGTCTGATTATATTGTGGAGGGCAATATTGCATACTGTCTTCTAACAGAAGATGGGGAGCCGTCAACATTCAAAGAAGCAGTTGAAAGCTCAGAAGCGTCACTTTGGATGAAGCGTCACTTTGAATGACAGCAATGTAAGAAGAAATTGAAGCTCTTCATAAGAATAAGACGTGAGAGCTTGTACCATTACCGTATGGGAGGAAGCCCATTGGTAACAAATGGGTTTACAAGATCAAACGAAATAGTGATGATCAGATAGAGCGGTATCGTGCAAGGCTTGTGATAAAAGGATATGCTCAGAAAGAAGGTGTTGATTTTACAGAAATCTTTTCACCTGTGGTTCGACTTACTACTGTTCGGATAGTTTTGGCGTTATGTGCTACATTTGATCTACATCTGGAGCAGTTAGATGTGAAAACTGCATTTCTTCATGGAGATCTTGAAGAAGAAATCTATATGCTCCAACCAGATGGTTTTGAAGAACCAGGGAAAAAGAACTTGGTTTGCAGGTTAAACAAATCTCTATACGGCTTAAAACAGGCGCCGAGATGTTGGTATAAGAGATTTGATTCCTTCATATTGAGTCTTGGATACAACAGACTTGGTTCAGACCCTTGTGCGTGTTACAAGAGGTTTGGTGTTGATGATTTTGTTATACTGCTGTTGTATGTTGATGACATGTTGGTATCAGGCCCTAACAAAGGTCGTATCGAAGAACTGAAGGCTCAGTTGGCTAGGGAGTTTGAAATGAAGGATTTAAGACTAGCAAACAAGATTCTAGGGATGCAAATTCACCGAGACAGAAATAACAGGAAGATTTGGCTATCTCAAAAGAATTATTTGAAGAAAATCTTGCGCCGCTTCAATATGCAAGATTGTAAGTCAATCTCTACCCCGCTTCCTGTTAATTTCAAGTTATCCTCAAGTATGTGTCCTAGCAATGAAGCAGAGAGGATGGAAATGTCTCGAGTGCCGTATGCATCAGCAGTGGGAAGTTTGATGTTTACCATGATATGTACGAGACCAGACATTGCACATGCAGTGGGAGTGGTTAGTCGATACATGGCAAATCCTGGTCGAGAGCATCGGAATTCTGTGAAGAGGATCCTAAGATATGTCAAAGGAACCTTGGATGCTGCTCTATGTTACGAAGGATCTAAATTTACAGTCAGAGGATATGTTGATTCTGATTATGCAGGTGATCTTGATAAAAGGAAATCCACTACAGGCTATGTGTTTACAATTGCAGGAGGAGCTGTGAGCTGGGTATCTAAGTTACAGACAGTTGTGGCGTTGCCTACAACAGAAGCTGAGTACATGGAAGCTACACAAGCTTGTAAAGAAGCAATCTGGATAAGAAGATTCATGGAAGAACTTGGGTACAAACAAGAGAAGATTCTCTTGCACTGTGACAGTCAGAGTGCCTTGCACATTGCAAGGAATCCAGTTTTTCATTCCATGACAAAACACATAGGAGTACAATATCATTTTGTTCGTGAAGTGGTGGAAGACGGGAGTGTGGATCTACAAAAAATTCACACAAAAGACAACCTAGCAGATGCACTGACAAAGGACAATCAACACTGACAAGTTCACGTGGTGCAGATCCTTATATGGCTTGGCGGAAACGTAGACGGCATGGTTGTGGCAAGATAGAGAATGTGTGGAGATTGTTTGATTCTCAATCAAATCTCCAAGTGGGAGAATGCTGTACACTATTCTTCCTTTGTGGGAATCCCACATCGGAAGACATTTGAAAGGGGAAGGGGGAGAGAGCCTATAAAAGAAAGGCTCCTCCTCCCCTCCTAAAACATCCTATTTTCAATTCTTCTCCTTCCCTGTAATATTCTTCTATAGTGGAGTTTTCTCTTCTTGCCCGTGGTTTTTTCCCGAAAGGGTTTTCCACGTAAATTTCTGTGTCCATCCAATTTCTTTTATTTGCTGTTTGCTTTATTCGATTGGAGTTTTATTACCCAACACTGCAGATAGGCTATGCAACTACCGTTGCCGATAAAGAAAAAAAAAAAAACAGATAAAGGCTAACCCTTGTATACGCTCTCGTCAATGACATTTATAATATATTGACAATCAAATTGGTCAATTATTGTGTAAACATTCTGTTTTACTTTTCCCTTTCAAAATGATAAAAGTTCTCTCATATCCTCTTTTGTGGATGATGTTTATAATATATTTGACCACCTAATCTTTGGGCCTATGTTCTGTGAACATTTTGCTTTATTTCTTGCTTTAAGAAAATAAAATAAAATGGATGCCCTGTTTGGCCCCACTTTGCTGGTAACCATATTAACCCATTGATGAGTTTACTCGACTTTCCTGCGTAATTGAAGAAGCCTCCATGTCTACGTTATTTTTCTTCCCCTATCCTCACAGTTTTTAGCTTCACTTTCATCTAGCAATGCCATAATTATTTAGCATTAAAACTAATATGTAATACCCATAAATTTTCATTTAATTTTAATTTGAATATGCAGTAAATATGACACCAAAAATGGATAGGCGGGTATGACATTGTACAGAGTGGTGTATTGGAGTAATAAATGAGGAAATTTGGAACCCATTAATAATTTAGGGATGAAAAATATGGTGGAAATTGGAATAAGTAGACGGATGAGAAGTGATTTTCTATATGTGCTTGCGGTTAATGCGGAAGAAAATTACTTTATGCATGTTGAATGTATTAATAGAATGCGATGGAACTAAATCTAATATAATATAAGATATATGATATAATATACATCTTATACTGTAGCACATTCACGTAGTGGTGAGGGGAAGAATGCTTAGCCTTTAAGCTTGTTGACTCAACAAGGTACTAAGCATATAATATATATATTGGATAAACGTCACATGCGAATCATGAAGTACACAGAAGCGACCAAGGTGGAGGAAAGAAAAAAAAAAAGAGAAGCTGAGAGCGTGAGGAAGGAAAAGAGGGGAAAAAAAAAAAGAAAATCAAAAAAAAAAAAAAAAAGGAAGGAAGAAGAAAACGTGAGAAATGGACGTGGGAAGAAAAAGACCGATGTAGACTTCATGATGAATTCAGGTAAGGGTGAATCTATTGTTCGCAAGTAAAAATTTATTTTTTTACATTATATTTGTTCTCTTGCGAGATATTTCAGTTCTTTTTGTTGAAATATCTCAATTTTCCTTGAATATATCTCCATTTATTAATATTTGGTTCCTTTTTGCTATTTCGAGCAATATTTGGCATGTTTATTTTGATTTGTTCATTCGGATTGTGGTTGCACTTGTTATTTGAGCTTGGTTTGTTGATTTGGTTGTGATTGATAATAATCGTTTGAACCCACTATTTCAATTGTTGTTATTATAATTGTTTGGCATCCCAAACGTTGATCTGAATGTGGTTGCACTTATTTATTCGGTCCCACTTGTTATGTTGGGTGTTGAGTGTTACGTTTGACCCTGTTAATTGAGATGAACAACCGCAAAAGCAGGTATGGGAGACCCCATGCTTGGGTTAATGCACGCATGAACCATAATGTCTGGTTGATGGGTGTCGATATGTTGAGTAAACCCCGTGCTTGGGTTAATGCACAAAGGTTAGACCTCATGGTGGTGGTGGTTAGTGGTAAATAGCTGTTTGCAGTTAAACCTTTAAGCATTTGGTCACATTAAATTCCCTTGAATTGTGATTAATTATGTGATACAGTATTAAGTGTGCTGTACATGGTTCCACTTTTGTGTTAATAATAGGGAATTGGATGATAGGATGAGTGAACCCTTGTACACCTGTTAGTGTGTTAAAAGTGGGGGGTCACATAATAAATCTAGAAATTTCACAACTTGACATTAGCAACGATCTCAATCTGACACGGTAATGCTAAAACTTGCAAACTAGTTCATCCTAGTAAAACTCGCTAAATTATAGGTTTGGTAAATGTAAGACGCCGGTAAAAGAATATAGAACCAAGCAGAATTAACAAAAAAAAATTAAATTTATAGAACCAAGTGGGGCCTGGCTGAAAATGAGAAGAATAGATGCAAGAGCCTCAACAGAAAACTTTCATGGGTGCACAGCAGTGCCTCTATAGGACGATAGCGCATGAAGCTTTTGACATGGATAGACTTGAAATTTGATCTATTTCTTATCCATTGATTTTAGAAAGTACTATTTTTCTTTGATCTGTAGTCCTTTCTAGCATGTTCCAGCAAGGAAATTACTATTTATACTTTAGTTCTCATAACTTCCTTCAAAACAATAAAATTTATAATGAAAATTTTAGTGGGGGAAAAAAACAAAAATCAACAAGTAAAAAAGAACTACAGTTGAGTTGTAGGAACTATTATATTCCAAATTTAAATGGATTGCATATGATCCTTATTCATCCAAATTGAACAATTTCACTAATTTAGGGTCTAAATTGGTCACTTTTAAAAACTTCGACGGAGCAAATTGATTATTTTCAAATGTAACGGACTAAATTAGTACTATCTCCAAACTTTTGGACCAAAAATTTGATCTTTCTTATAAAGTAAGATAAAATTTGGTTTTGTGGTATGAATGATTCAATTATTGATCGAACATTAAATTAGTTTGTTTATGGTTTGTGCAATATGTAGAACACATGAAGAGATTGTCAATGATATTTTGTAGCCTATTGCATATGTTCTAGATAGACATGGGCCGAGTTATATATGGACCTTATGGGTTAAAGCTTATTAACCTTAAAATTCTAAATATATTCTATATATACTGGTCGGAGGCAACGGTTTAGGTATTTCAAAATCGATATTTAGGATGTAATGCTTTAAGTAAACACTTAAACACTAACAACCATGACTAATAGAGAAGTCGACTAGGTGTCTTGTTGCCCCCTTGCGTTACCTCGGCTGCTTCAACACGACCGCTAAATGCTCCTGACCCACTGCACCCCGACTAGACGTGCCAATAACCTCCTGGACGTCTCCAAGATCCACAAAGCCAGCCGAAGCTTGGCTTATTGTCTTTGCATACTTTTTCGTTACATTTATCCCATGAAAAAAATAAATATAGGTTTTAAAAGATTGCTGCATTAAATGGTTAAACAGATCAAACGATGCATACTTTACTCAGTGCTCACTGCACACAGTGGATCCCAATTCGTGCGAAGGCAGTTGAGGTGGCAAGATACTGTTGGATCTGAAACCTTTGGGGTTCCTACAACAGATAGTTTACATTCATTCATGTGGTGTTATCTCATGAGTCATTGTGGGAAGCCAAAAGGCGCACAGGAAGATAACAACACCATAAATGCAGAAGAATATGACCAGCCCCATTTTGTCTATATATACACACGCACACTAGATTCCACATTATAATTCCTTCATCTGAGTCTTTTGTTTCTACAGATATGGATAAGAAAAGCCGTTGCTCAGGACAAAGCTGTGGCGGAAGCATCAAAATACAGCCCGTGTCGTCCTCCAAAATGGAAGAGCCTGTGAAAGATTCAAAGGGAAGCTGTGGAACTTTTTGTGCCAGTGCTGTGAAGGAAGATCCTCAGATCAAGAAAGAGACCGTCTCAAAGGGAAGTTGTGGAGCAACATCCGGTGCTGCTGAAGTGAATGACCCCAAGATTGAAGATAAGGTTGATGTCGCTGTCGAGAAAGAAGAACCTGTAAAGCCTGCAGCTGGTGGTGGCTGCTGCTGATCCTATTTATAAAAAATTTATATGATATAGAATAAAAGGAATAATGGGCTAATTTTTTTTTTTTCCAGTGTTGCTACAGGCATGCAAGTAAATAAAAACAGATTTATAAATCTGTTTTAATTCCTAACTTTGCTGTGATTACTTCTTCCATTTTAGAGTAGGTCCAATGAACCCTTAGACCAGAATTTGCTGTGGTTGCCCGTTTCATTTTGGAGGCAGGCCCCATGAACCCAAAGACCGTCATTATCTACATCTCTTTTTTACCCCAGAAGTCTTTTATTTTTTGGAACGAATTATTCATTCTTTTTAGAGCCAATAAAAAGATTTTTCCCAGTTATAAAATGAATTTTCACTACCTATCTCGCTATTATTTAGGGTATAATAAAAACAACATGATTGCCTAAATTAGAGAAATCGTAATTTGTTACCTAAATTAGAGAAATCGTAATTTGTTAAGAATCTAGTGCTGTAAGCTGCAGATACAGTACTAGGAAATTAGATTAAATAGACTTGTATGTGCTTTTTGTTTCATGCAGTGAACAGCATGTGTTTCAGTTCTTTTCATCGATCTCTTCCGAGTTCCTAAGGAAGTAAGATAAAGGTTAATACATAATCCAAATAATCAGCAAAATAATTCCCCGCACAAAAACGAAAAGCGAACTTGATGGAATAAACCTTCTGGGTTTATGATATATTTCTGTACTAAAAATAAATCACTTGTTGAAAAGAAAAAAATAGAAAAAGAGATAGGTGAAAAGGAAAACAACTGAAGTGGAGATGCAGGGTATCGATCCCCGTACCTCTCGCATGCTAAGCGAGCGCTCTACCATCTGAGCTACATCCCCTATCATGATTCTTCAGTTTTTTCTTTATTTTTAACATTTATAAATTTAGTACTAGAATCGTCTCACATTCCATCAAATCCCAACGAAGAGGCACGTAGATAATGATAAAGGGAGCATTAATGGCTGCAAATTCCTAAAAATGGAGATGAATAGTGAAAAAAATTAATTATGTGGGGCATTGGCTTGATGAATGATTAGGAATAATGCTGCAGACTTGGAACTATATGGTCTATAAGTTCAATTTATACTCTCTATTTCATTTACCACAAGCCATTTCCCCTACTTCTCTTTCACTCTCTTCCAATCATGGGTGACTGTTGATGTAGGTGTGGAGGTGCAAGACTTGTGAGTTCATGTACTCCCAACACCGAAGAAAGAGACTGCTGTTGCTCCAAAGAAGGAAGAAGCTTCTCTGAAGAAAGAGATGACTACTCATTCAGGATGTGAAGAAGGAACCTGTCAAGGTTTGTGTATCAGCTAGAGTTGGCTTTGGGTCTCCCAAATAGCCATTTTCATTGTCTCTCTTTACAAATAGCCACTAAAATAGCTTTCACTTGTTTCTGAATAATTTGATGATTATGGTGTCTTGAAACTGTATTATATAGTGGTGTGCCTTTCCTATTTTAAAGCTAATAATGGATCTATGGTTCAATAATATCAGTCTCTCCCTCTTCCTTTTATTCTTAGGGTTATCACTCTCTCTCCCTCTTGCTTTTTATAGGTTTATCCTTCTTTCTATTCAAAGATACAATACCATAAATTTGCATTCTCGATAAGAAAAGAAGAAGAAGAAGAAAGAAAACCATTTCCCTAATGAAAGATTATATCTGTGGTTTAAAGTACCACAAAGTGGTCCATTAAAGAACAAAACACTCTTACTTCAGAATACTACAAATTAGACAAACCCACACTTTATTATTATGTTTTTTTTGTTACAAAGCAAAATACATCTGTTGGATGAGTATTAGCTGCGTACGTGAGAAATGGGAATTAAACCACTAGAGAAGCTATTGATAAAATTATAAGCTGATCCATTCACAATATTCGAACCCACGATATTGAATCATCATCTATTCAAGTGGCAAAGGGAATTAAACCACCATAGAAGCTGATCTCTTGACAATATTATGAGTTGATCCACCGACAATATTCAAACACGATATTGAATCATCATCTACTCACATGGGTGCTGAACGCTGCTCAACTTTATGCAACCGAGGGTCGTTAAGCGCTCCTGAAAGGCTGTATGCTGCTCAACTCGATGCACCCTCGGGCTGTGAGGAAGTTCACGATTTGCAGGCCACTAGTCTCTTCGAGTCGCCTACTTTTACATTTTTGCGGGCATTGTATGTCAAGCACTAAATTCCCCTCGCGTGCATCCTGAATAAAGAAAGATAGCTGTACATACAATGACTATTAACAACCCCCATTAAGGTTTTAAAAAAAAAATCCAGCACCCAAGTTCGGATGTCAATTACAGGGGAAAAGAAAGTCGAGCCTTGTTTGGATAGATTTTAACGTAACTCGTGCAGTTATTATAGTTTGTAAGTGAACAATGTTTCTGATGCCTTTCGACAACCCTTTCCTAAAGGAGGAAAGAAACTGTTGTGGCTGCAAAGGAGGAAGATGATGCTGCGGAAGACAGCTGTGGCTACCATTAAGGATGTGAAGAAGAAACCTTTCAAAGTTGATCTCTGATGGATTTGGTTATGGGTCTTCCAAATAGCTCTTTATAAATATATAAATAAATAAGAAGCCAATAGGCAGCTTTCATTTGTTCCTGAATGATCTGATGATTAGGGTGCCTTGAATCTGTATCCTGTCACGGGTTTTGCTTTGCTTTACCTTGATCCTTTTGCTTTACCTTGATCCTCTGTGTCGTCCCCATTGAAACGCTAATAATGTTACAATGGTTTAATTAATGCATCACTTCTCTCATTCCCTCTCCCTTTTATGTTTTTGCCTTCTTTTAATGCTGGTGAACCAACATATAATTCATTTGTCAACCCATTACTTGGCCATACAAAACTACAATACATTCTTGAAAAAACAAAATACATTTCCTACCGAAAAGATTATACAACCATTCTCAAGATTTGAACATGAGACCCAAAAAAAAAAAAAAAACAAAGAAAAGAAAAACTAACCATTCATTTAAAATACACTTGCGTTTCTTTTTATCAGCAACGGTTTCTCTTCCAGCAGATATTATCATTTGCATTTTCTAGAAACACTTTCCTCCTCAAGAAGAAAATCCCGAAACCCAAAGAAAATCAAACTCCCTGAACAAACTTAATCATGACTTTGCAGAACTTTTCTCGTGTGGAATCAATTAATCCCGATTATGTACCGCTAGTAGATAGTTGTTAATTCATCTCTAACTATAATTGGTGGTTTTATTAAAGGCTATGAAGGCAGCACTTGATATCCACTACTGACAATAAAATTCTAATGACAAACGATAGAGTAGCTTGCGAGGATATCTTTTCATCCCACCAACAAACAACAGAAGAGATATTGCCTCCAACAGTGATCTATTTTACCCAGAGATCGCGTTCAACTCAAAAGCTCCAGCTCTGGGAAAACAAGCCACATCTATCCTCTCATAGCCCCACTACTTGATGTATTGAGAGACCCACTTGAATCCATCCCCATAACCCATTTTCCGGACAATGCTGCACATGAATACCTCCAGTGGGCGCACGTTTGAGTCCGCCAGGTTAACCTTACCCTTGCCAGTGGTGAAGTTGGTCAAACCGAGATGGAAACGCAACTCATCTTCAGATGCAGCATATGGGATATCGATCTTGTTGCCTAACACAAGGAACGGGACATTAGCCAGCGCCTCATCTGACAGGAGGGCATCGAGCTCTTTCTTTGACTCAGCAAATCTCTCCTCGTCATTAGCGTCAACCAGATAAACTACTGCATCCACCTTCACAACCAAAACTTGAATCAGTTTACAGGAATACTCAAAAATAAAGGGACGAGGCTTTAGATTCATGATTACCCTAGATGATCAAGAGACATGCATTTGAACAACATAGTAAACCAGAAAGGAAGAACAAGCCTCCTACATCTTTCGAGGTGATTTCTATTTTATTTTCACTCACCAAGCACTTCAGAACTATCCTTAGGAATGGTACATGCAATGCAATAGGACCTAGTGCCCATTTCATGTTATCTTGTAAAAAGGAATCCGAAAACAGAGCACATGAATAGTAGCATTGGCATATACAATAGATTCATGACATCATACTGCACTAGCTAGTCCTCAATTTGATTACCAACAGTTTTCCAGGTCCTGCTTTTTCCATCTGGTAGCATAGAAGAGGAAAACCAGTCAAATGGTTGGTAACTAGGACTGGTTGGCCACAGTTCCACAGGCAACAACCTCTCCTTTGTAAATAAACAAAAAGAGGTATTCACAGATAGAAGTACTAGTACAAATAGAATATTGATATTTTCTTTTTAGGTCAAAGATGTTTTCATCCGACTTCAATAGATAACTCTACGTCAAAAACTAAGCTCATTGTAACATAAAAAGGATATTGTGAATGGTAGGGTACCAATATTACATCTTAAAATTAGTAATGGCGCTGTTAAGTGGACTCCCATCATTTAATTTTTGGCCTCAAATGAATCAACTAAACACAAAAATGTTTGTTTGAAACTAGCAAGGGCCTGCTTGGCGAAAAATGATGAAGGTTGAATGCAAGTGGTGTTAGCTTATGCAATACTAATACAAATCAATTGCACAAAAAAAAAAGGTTATAAAATTTGGACTCAATTTTTTAAAAAAAATAACAAGTAAACTATGATCTTAAAGTGTCCCCAAAAATAACAGATATTCTTTCCTGTTTGCTAGTTCACAAACAGGAGCGTTTAGTAAAGAGTATGGATTTTAAAAGGCAAGGATGTCTTCATCAAAAGACACAAGCAGTGTTCTAAAGAGCGGTCTAGGCACCCTCCGATGCCCTAGGAGATCAGGAAACACATAGGTGGCTACCTAGGGCCTGGGCAGCAGTAGAACACCTCGCTTAAGGGGAAACTGCTCCTCTAAGCAGTCAACGCCATGAATCAATTAAAGGTGCAGCCACTTATGAGGATTCCTAGATGGATATGACAACTAGGCATACTTTATTTTTTATTTTATTTTATTTTACTGCAATAACACCTGGCCATTATTTAAAAAAAAATCAAAATTGCAATCATAAACCTATTGTTGCAACGAGGTATACTTGAAAGAATATTATTTATCTTAAGCTATGAAGGGATATTATTTATGTAATTATGCTATAGTTTATTATGTTATTTCAATAATATTTTATGAATTTATCTAAATAGTTGTATTAAACTACTAATTCTTTTAAAAAAATAGAAATAACCCACCTCAGCTGCCTGACCACCTACGCAACCTAGGCGCTAGGCTGTCGGTCATGCGCCTAGGTCCACCAAGTGCTTTTCACGCAAGACTCTGTAGCAACTCCCCGACAAAAATACGAACAATGTAAAAAGGATACTGTACATGGTAGTTGCCACCGGGTCACCTAAATAGTAACAATGGTTGCCTATTGGTGAACTCCCATCATTACTCTTGGCCTCAAATGAATCAAATGAACACACTAGTGTTGTATCTGAAACTAGCAAAGGCCTACTTTGGATTAAAAGTATAAAATTTTAAAAGACCAACTATTCAATTCTAAATGTAAAGTGATCTTAAAACAATGCCAAACTATAATAGATTCATAACAATTTTGTTAATTTATTGCTTTCACATTTTCTTGATTTGTACTTGGGTGTGGCTGAGGCCAGCTCGATGGAATAACATAAGTGAACCTAAAACCAGAGAAGGGGGAAAAAGTAGCAGGGGCACAAAAAGAACTTCACATAATGTACAGGATTCATCAGTCCTTTACACTCTCCTCCACGTATGGCGTGATAACAGGTCATGAAAGCAATAAAGTAATCTCAAACTCAAGAAAATGCAGAAAACAACATACTATCATTACATAAATGATAACTGTGTATATATAGTGTTAGGCAGAAACAAAGCTGTCCCATCCAAAAAATAACTGGAAGATGAGTTCACCCAGTATAATATGAGAACCCAAATGGACAGCGTATGGTGAGAAACCATCATTATACCTTTGGAAAATTAAAAAAGGTACTATCGTGAACTCCAATAATTACTGTTAGGCCTCCCATAAATCAAATAAACACAAGGAAGTCTATTTGGGATTATGAAGGCATGGAAATTAGAAGGGAAACATAAAAGGTACAAGCAGCTTTGCAAAAAAAATGGAGAGAAAGAGAGTATAAGGAGTCCAAGTGAAAACAAAAAAAAAAGTGAAAGGATAAGCGTGACATCAGCAACGTAAGCGGAACTTTAACCACGGGAAATGTAAAAAAGCCTGACGTAGCACCAGTAAAATAGACCACACACATCTAGAAGGCCTTGGGCTAAAAGGATGAACACCGCATTGACAAGGAACTTAAAAGGTAAATCATGAAGAGTCCACAAGAGTCAAACTAAAGGTCTTCTACCACATCACACTTACTGTCACTTCTTTTAACTGATATCAACAGTAGAAATCCAGTAGATAATAGGACTAATCCTGCAACTACAAGGATTTGAACCCTTGACCTAGGACTTACTATAAAGACATACTCTCATCAAAGTATCCCATAAGGGAATAGGCTGGTGTTTCATGCATCTATATATATCATGAAGAGAGCAAATTAGAACAATAGAAAGTACCTTAGCATAATAATCTTTCCATACTCTGCGCGCTATCTGGTGCCCTCCCAGATCAAATGCCTTGAACTTGATTTTCCCAATACTCAACTCCTCAGACGTTGGGTATTGAGTAGGCTGATGCTGAACCAACCTCTGCCAAAACCATACAAATAAAAATTAATAACTCAAAATACTGTAAAGCAAGTAAAGCCTTTCCTTTTCCTGGCTGAGCCAGCATCAGAAAGCTGAACAACCAAAAAGAGGAAATTAAAATATGGTCTTGATTAAGAATGCGATAAAAATTTGCAGCAAACCAATATAGATCATTATTCTCATTTTAACTCATGGCAGTAAGACGACCTAAAGAACATTTTCCCTAGAATTTCCTACGTTTTCGAACTACAGAATTCTCAATTTTATTATTATTATTATTTTATCCGTAAAAGAGCAAGGAAAACTACCGAATTTTCCTTTTAAGTCTTAGAATAAAATGAAATAAAAACCAATTAAAAATCAAACAGGACAAACCAGACTATGTATTTCTCTATTTTCTCAAAATTCCAATAACGTTTAAAGAAAAGAAATCAAAGATGAAGAAAATCGAACCAGGAACAAATTGCGTTGCAGCTATACTAGTAGTATATATATACAAACACACCTCATCTTTCAACATATGGAGCAAGGTAGTTTTCCCGGCATTATCGAGCCCTAAGAACAAGATCTTGGCCTCCTTTTGCCACAGACCCAGCGAAGCGAGAACTCCGTAGAACCAATCAAACAAAAACATCTCAAGATCTGATCAAATCGAAAACCTCAGAAATAAATTAGAAACAGACCCCGTAGCAAAATCGTAAAATTAACAACCAGATTGGTCGACCCTTGAAATCGATAGTTCCTAATCTCTCGATCAACGGGAACTTCTTTTGATCATCGGAATTAGGAAGAGAATGATGGAACCCTAGGGAGGGCACCGCCCGGTGGAGCTGATCCTCATCCGTGGCCGTCACCGAGTCTCATTTATTTCATATTTCTATCTCTGTTTGTTTTACTGTTACTGTTATTGTTAGGGCGAAAAGATCATTCTATCCCTTATAATTTGACGTAATTACTAATTTAATTCTTAAATTTTAAAATTAAGTAATTTATCTCATGAGTTTTTTTTTCCTACTAGTCTTAAATATAGGTCATTTTTTCATCATAATTATTGATATAACATATCATGTGCCATCCTTAGTAAAAGAGAAATATTCTCTGTTAAATCTTACATACTCCAGTCAAAACTCTCTACTCTTTTTTTATACAAAGATGAGATTTGTGTGGTGTTATACCAACAATTATACTAAAGGACTAGTAGTATTAAAAGTTAGTATGTGAGGAAAAGTTTATGCGTCAAATTACACGATTTTAAAGTTCAAGAACTAAATTAATAACTAACCCAAAGCTTAAGGGACTATTTCATGTTTTAGCCTTATCATTACTATACTTATTTCTAGTTGCTCCCTTCACCCTTTAGATAATTATTAAGAAAGTATTTGAAATTTACCAAATTGAATTTCAAAATGTCATTATTTTGTTAAAAGGATACAGTATTAAATTCTTTATTATTAAAATATTTAAACCCTTTTCTTTTTATATATCAAAACTACTTTATTTTAGGAGCCTTGACTATGGCTCAGATTGCTCCCATTTTGCTGGTATTTTTTATTCTTTTTTGTATTTTTCTGTCATAAATCTAAGACTTCCACAAAAAAGGAATATTTATGTTGATTTTACTACAGGCAACTTACGTGACACACTTACAGAATTTAACCTCCACTTGTTTGATCATGATTAATAGTAAATTAAATTTTATAAATTTCGACCATGTAAATTGAAACAGAGCATAAAATAATGAATACTATTAATTTTTATATGATTTTGAGATGGGCAAAGCTTTCATATATTAATTGAGAAAAAAAAACTGAATCTTTATATCTGCTGAAATTTTATTTATTTTTTTTTCACTTATAAAATGAAAGTGTCATGAATTATGAAATCCTACAATAAATAATATGGCCATTATTTTTTATATTCTTTTAATTCATACTATCAAAATTTATAAAATTAAATGTACTACTCATTGTAACCGGATTAGCAGAGGCTCAACAGGAATTTGGCTCGGGTAAGCACTCCAAATTAAAATTTTTGTAAAAATTTAAACAACTGACAAATAACATTTCAGTCACTTTTTAAGGAAATAGTTATTTGAATACTAAAATGATAGTTTTTAATGGTTTGGAGTGGATAAAGACAAAATATGAGTTTGTTACGGTTGTTGGATTTTTTTTTTCATTTATTATTTTCCTTCTCAATTCTATTTTAATGTGCATTGTACTGTGGATTGAGAGGAGGTGTTCGTTTTGGTGACTGACTGACACAAAAATGAGTATTTACTCCTTCTCTCAGTTGTAATGACGGTAGACTTCCATCATCATTTCTCTTTTTCATAGCTCTCTTCAACTTTTTAATATTTATTGGGATAGTTTGTCCCAATCTATGTAGAGTTCTGATGGTGAAGAAAAAAAGAAAATAGATTATCATGAATTATGAAATTATATGAAAATTAATATGACCATTATTTTTTACATTCTTTCAATTTATACTATCAAAATTTATAAAATTAAATGTATTATTCATTATAATCAGATTAGCAGATGCTCAACACGAATTTGGCTCAACTAAGCACTCGAAATTCTTTCGTAAAAATTTAAACTACTAAAAAATAACATTTCAATTGCTTTTTAAGGAAATGGTTATTTAAAAGGAAATATTAAAATAAGAATTTTTAAGGGTTTTGGAGTGGATAAAGACAAAATATGAGTTTGTTAGGGTTGTTGGATTTTTTTTCTCATTTATTATTTTTTTTTCTCATTTATTATTTTTCTTCTCATTTCTGTTTTAGTATGCATGATAAACGTACACTTATAGAAAGTGTCGATTTCAGTGACTAATTGACATAAAAATTATTATTTCTTTCTTCTCTTAGTTGTAATTGCAGTAGGTTTCCATCATCATTTCTCTTTTTCAGATTGCTCTTTAATTTTTTGTTATTTTTTGTCATGAATTATGAAATTGTATGAAAATAAGTATGAACATTATTTTTTTACATTTTTGCAGTTCGTATTATCAAAATTTATAAAATTAAATGTATTATTCATTGTAACTGGATTAGGCGAGGCTTAACAGGAATTTGGCTCGACTAAGCTTCCAAATTAAGCCTTTCATAAAAATTTAAACTAGTGAAAAACAACATTTCAGTTGCTTTTTAAAGAAATAGTTATTTAAAAAGAGATACTAAAATGAAAGTTTTAAATGGTTTTGGAGTGGATAAAGATAAAATATGAGTTAGTTAAGGTTTTTGGATTTTCTTTTTCTGTTTATTATTTTTCTTCTCATTTTTGTTTCAATGTGCACCGTAAATGTGGATTGAGAGGAGACGTCCGCTTCGGTGACCGACTAACACAAAAAATTAGTAACTTCTTTTAGTCATGACAATGGTAGGCTTCCATCTGCATTTCTCTTTTTCATAGTTCTCTTTAACTTTTTAATGTTTATTAGGATAGTTTGTTCCAATCCACTTGGAGTTCTGATGATGAAGAAAAAAGGAAAATGGATTGTCATGGAATATGAAGTTGTTTGAAAATTTGTATGTCCGTTATCTTTTACATTTTTTTTTTCAGTTCATACTATTAAAATTTATAAAATTAAATGTATTATTCATTGTAGGCTCAATAGGAGCACTCAAAATTAAACCTTTCATAAAAATTTGAACTAGTGAAAAATAACATTTCGGTCGTCTTTTAAGAAATTGGTCATTTGAAAAGAAATACTAAAACAAGAGTTTTAAATGGTTTTGGAGTGGATAAAGACAAAATATGAGTTAGTTAGGGTTGTTGGATTTTTTTTTCATTTATTATTTTTCTTCTTATTTTTGTTTCAATGTGCACCGTAAATGTGGATTGAGAGGAGACGTCCGCTTCGGTGACTGACTAACACAAAAATCAATAACTTCTCTCAGTCATGACGACGGCAGGTTTCCATCATCATTTCTCTTTTTCACAGTTCTCTTTAATTTTTTAATATTTATTAGGGATAGTTTGTTCCAATTCATGTGGAATTCTGATGATGAAGAAAAAAGGAAAATGGATTGTCATGAATTATGTAATCGTATGAAAATTTGTATGTCCGTTATTTTTTATATTTTTTCAGTTCATACTATTGAAATTTATAAAATTAAATGTATTATTCATTGTAGGCTCAATACGAGCACTCCAAATTAAACCTTTCATAAAAATTTGAATTAGTGAAAAATAACATTTCGGTCGTCTTTTAAGAAATTAGTTATTTGAAAAGAAATACTAAAATAAGAGTTTTAAATGGTTTTGGAGTGGATAAAGACAAAATATAATTTAGTTAGGGTTGTTGGATTTTTTTTTTCTATTTATTATTTTTCTTCTCATTTTCGTTTCAACGTGTACTGTAAATGTGGACTGAGAGGAGACGTCTGCTCGGGTGACCGACTAACACAAAAATTAGTAACTTCTCTCAGTCATGACGACGGTAAGTTTCCATCATCATTTCTCTTTTTCGGAGTTCTCTTCAACTTTTTAATATTTATTGGGATAGTTTGTTCCAATCCATGTAGAGTTCTGATGATGAAGAAAAAAGGAAAATGGATTGTCATGAATTATGAAATCGTATGAAAATTAGTATGGCCATTAATTTTTACATTCTTTCAATTCATACTATTGAAATTTATAAAATTAATTGTATTATTCATTACAATTGGATTAGCAGAGGCTTAACATGGATTTGGCTCGACCAAGCACTTGAAATTAAACCTTTCTTAAAAATTTAAACTATTAAAAAATAACATTTCGGTCGCTTTTTAAGGAAATGGTTATTTAAAAGGAAATATTAAAGTAAGAGTTTTTAATGGTTTGGGGTGGATAAAGACAAAATATAAGTTTGTTAGGGTTGTCGGATTTTTTCTCATTTATTATTTTTCTTCTCACTTCTGTTTTAGCATGTACGCTAAATGTCTACAAGAAAGCATCTATTTCGGTGACTGACTGACACAAAAATCAATATTTCATTCTTCTCTTAGTTGTGACAGGAGTAGGTTTCATCATCATTTCTCATTTTAAGACTGTTATTCAATTTTTTGTTATTTATTGGGATAATTTGTTCCATGGAGTTCTGATGATGAAGAACAAAAGAAAAGGAATTGTCATGAATTATGAAATCGTATTAAAATTAGTATGTTCGTTATTTTTTTACATTTTTTTAGTTCATACTATTGAAATTTATAAAATTAAATGTAGTATTCATCGTAGGCTCAATGGGAGTACTCCAAATTAAACCTTTCATAAAAATTTGAACTAGTGAAAAATAACATTTTTTTCGGCCGTCTTTTAAGAAATTGGTTATTTGAATGGTTTTGGAGTGGATAAAGACAAAATATGAGTTTGTTAGGGTTGTTGAATTGAGAGGAGGCATTCATTTCAGCAATTGACTGACAAAATTCAGTATTTCTTTCTTCTTTCAGTTGTGACGGCAGTAGGTTTCTATCATCATTTCTCTTTTCCACATTGTTCTTCAATTTTTTGTTATTTATTGGGATAATCTGTTCTAATCCATGAGGAGGTTTGATGATGAAAAATAAAAGAAAAGGGACTGTAATTGAGCTGCAGATCTCCCAATTTTGCAATACTCATCTTTTCACGAAATTTAGATCCATCAAAAACAAAGAAACCAGATCCATTTTTTAAAGCAAATTCAGCATTTGGTCACTCTCGTTGATTAATCTGCTGATGGTACTCTAGTTTAATTCATTTTTTCAGATAATTAATATCTTACACGCTGTTCTAGCTTGTTAAATGTTATAATTTAGGTTTCAAAGGTTTCAGCCAATGGTTCAATTAAGGCCGTGCTTAAAAGTGCTCATTCGCCCCTCATGTTTCGTCATCCTTCTGGTAAATTGCATCCTTTCCTTCTTACCTATATTTTCTTCATTTCTGTAATTGCATGAAACCATGGCAGGGGCTTTGTGCATTCATGGTGGCCAAGCTGTCTCAAATGTCCAAACGAGACGAAAGTATAGTGGCGTCCGAAACCATTGAGTTTCGAAACAAGCTCTTCTCTGAGATTGAAACCACGGCGAGCCTTGTCATCCCCTTAAATATGTCCGCACAAAATCTGGCTAGAGTTCTTGGTGCATCCCTCAACGGCACTGAATTGACATTCCCGACAATCCAGACAAAGGTATGTTTAAAATTTTAATTTCACTGCATCAAAGATCTAAGAGGAATAAAAAAAAAAAAGTCATGGGAGAACATATTTAACAGAGTTCAAATGAAAAGGTAGATACTAATGCCTATTCAATGATGCATACAGAAAACGTGCATAGAAAAATTTACATGACAGATACAGTGATAATTATATGTTGCTCATATGGATAATTTTTCTAATTTCTAGGTTGCGCCCACTTTGTTTGTGGCCCTATCTACGGTTCCATTCTTGACACAGGTGGGGTACTTCGGATCAGACGGGTTGTTCTTCTCATTCTACTGCACTAAGGACACTTGCCAAACAGTGGCAGTGTACCGCAACACCTCACATTCATCAAGTTGGTACTCTCAGCCGGTGAACAGTGACACTGGGAAGCCGTTTGGGGACGCGGTCACCGCCACCTCTCCCACCACAATGAACATGACATGGTTTGGAGAGGCCTTGAACAACACAAATGGGTATTCTTCATTAGGGACAGGATGGAACGAGGCTCAGGATTTACAGTTCTTTCATACTGTGGCTATGGATGGAAGAGGGCTTATTTGTATGGGCTTTAGGGCCCAACAAATCATTGATCATTTTGCCAACACGGACTTCCACGGAGGGGACTTCCACTTGGCTACCACAGATGGTGTAATTCTCGTCCCCACCAGGCTTCCCAACACGCAAATATTGGTCGGTAATAGCACCGTCACGGTGAGATCTTCGATCCCAAAAGGTAAATTCCGAGGAGCCCTTATTTGTAAGATTAAGTGCAAGGATGGGGACAATGACGACAAAGACAAGTCCCAGAGAGCAAAGATCAATGGAGGGACCTATTACAGGTTTAATGTTTTCTTTATATTTTGACTAATAAATATGCACATACTCAACCTAATAACAGCAAAGATGTTTCTAACAGGTTTTATTGCTCGACGATTGAACTAGCTGGCATTCGGTCAATATATGTGGTGGCTTTCCCTCAAGAGGGCTTAGTGAGCCTTGTTGCAAAGGATGGAAAGCTGGCGCACACACTTTTGGTGCTGGTGTTTATTAGTGTCCTTGTCTCTGTCTCCATTTTCCTGTACTTTGGGGTGAGAGCAGCAAGAAGGGAGATGTACTTATGCACCGCGCTCATCAAACAGACGGAGGCGACTCAGCAGGCAGAGTCCAAGAGTATGAATAAGAGTGTTGCATTTGCGAGTGCTAGTCATGACTCGCGAGCCTTGTTGGCTGTCATTACTGGTCTATTGGAGCTATCCCATGAAGAGGCAAATCCTGGATCTGAGTTAGCAGCAAACTTGGGGCAGATGAGTACTTGTGCCAAGGACCTTTTAGGTCAGTTTTCATTAATTGAGAACAATGTCACACACTTTGAACCAACACGTTTGTAACCGGAACTGTTCAGAATGCCTTTTAGAATTGGGTTTTTGCACTTTTGAGTTTTATGCTATGCAAAAATATTGTCACAGATTGGGGGCAAAGATTTTGGAAGTGGGAGTTTGTTTGGGCAGTATTTTCTGAGATGGGGTGTCAGTTTTATAAAAATGTTACAACTTTTCTTCTAAATTTTTTTGAGTTTTATAATCTTCTGAAGAGTTGAAAACTGTTTCAGGCATACTGAATACTGTTTTAGATACGAGTAAGATTGAGGCTGGGAAAATGCAACTTGAAGAAGAAGAATTTAACTTGGCCCAGTTGCTTGAAGATGTTGTTGATTCGTACTACAATGCTGGCATCAAGAAAGGTGTTGATGTCATGCTTGACCCTTGCGATGGCTCGATTCTCAAATCGCCTCTTGTAAAAGGAGACCGAGGAAAGCTCAAACAGATTCTGTGCAACTTGCTCGGGAATGCTATCAAGTTTACATCGGAAGGTCATGTGTCCGTCCGTGCCATGGTCAAGAAAACAATTAGTCTCGAGAACTCCATTATCGCCTCTAACCAAAATTTCCTGACTAAGTGTGTGCACCAGCTTTCCGTCCTTTTCTACAAGGATAGAGAAGGTTTCAAAGACTTGGACACACTTAATACCGTTCAGCATAACCCCAATTATAAGGAGTTCGAGTTCGAGGTGGATGATACTGGCAAGGGAATCCCTTGCGATAAGTGGAAATCTGTCTTTGAGAATTTTGTTCAAGTCAATGAAACGGCTCAGGGCCAAGAAGGCGTTGGCTTGGGACTAGGAATTGTTCAATCATTGGTATGTAACTTGCATATTGTTTGATTTGCATTTCGTGCATTCTTTCATGTTGAATTTACCATCTTTTGACTCCTATATTTTTTAGTGAGAGATTTAATTGAAGTTGTAACACTATGTCCATCATAAATTTTGTATTATTTCCATGGCAGGTGCGACTCATGGGTGGGGAGATAAGAATTTTTGACAAGGAGCCTGGAGAAAGAGGCACCTGTTTCGAGTTCAGTATTTTCCTCACAACAAGTGATAGTATCTCCACGGATTTTGAAGGGGAGAGGGATTCTCATCGATATTTCGGGCTACATCTTCGACAGCCAATGCCAAGACCGGAGGTTTCTCACGTTATTCTTGTGATCGCAAGCGATGAGCGCAGAAGAATGTCAAAAGAGGCGATTGAGAGCTTAGGCATAAGAGTATCATCCATAAAGCGAGGGAGCGATCTTCATATGGCTTTCGAAAAGATAAGGCCCAAGTTGGATCTTTCCAATCTCAGTCCTTCGAGAAAAACTGACATGACTTTGTTTGAGCACTTCAGTATTTCCGCATCCGCATCGGAAAACTCTAACTCGGGACGAGCTGAGGGGGTTAAGGATGCGACTGATCATTCTCTTTCCCACTGCAGGAAATCCTATTCCAAGCATTCATCAAGCTTCATTTTGGTTGTGGTGGATGCTGGAGCCGGTCTTTTCTCAGAGCTATGCTCAATTGTGAGCAACTTTAGGAAGGAGATTCAGAACATTCGATGCAAAGTAGTCTGGCTAGACAATCCTAACGTGCGTAACGTCCGTTTAAGTAGCTCGAAAGGGGATTGGATTGCTCCCCCATGCGATTACATCTTGTCAAAACCATTCCACGGGTCTCGATTTTATCAAGTGTTAGGTCTTCTACCGGAGTACGGTGGTGTATTTGGACAATCTACAAACATCACTTCCAGTGAACTTCACCAAATAGTGATCCATGATCCTTGTGAGCAAAAAAGCTGTGTTAAACCTTTGGATGGGAAGAAGATTTTGGTTGTCGAAGACAGTGAGCCACTACGTAAAGTAACTACGGCTATTTTTTGTAAACTTGGGGCAGAGTTCGATGCTTGTGAGAACGGGAAGGAAGCGGTAGATCGCGTTCGTGAAGCTTTATGGGACCAAAGTGCAGAAGGTTGTTCAAAGGTTCTCCCTTACGACTACATTTTCATGGATTGTGAGGTAAGCTGAATCTCAATATGTGTCTACATTGTACTAAAATCTTTCTAGTAAACATTTTTGCCATTCTGATTTCCTTTTCTTGTGGATGTTTTTATTGTTCTTGCAATCAATAGATGCCGATAATGGATGGATATGAGGCAACGAGATTGATAAGAATGGAGGAGAAACAACATGACATCCACATCCCAATTATTGCATTGACGGCTCATGCCATGGCGGAAGAAACCAGCAAGACACTCCGTGCCGGAATGGATCTTCACCTTACCAAGCCATTGTTGACCGACAAGTTATTGGAAGTCATCCGATCACTCGACGACAACTAGAGAAATCGTTTTTCAGGAATTTTTTGGTCAGTCATTTCAAGGATTTGTTGGACCTTGCTGATTAGCAGCAAACATTTCTACTCCCTTCGAATAGGTGTAACTTTTTACGAGTGAAGTTCTTGCTTAGAAAATGTGCCTAGATAAATAAATGAAGACGTGACAAAAAAAAAAAAAGATAACATTTCAATAATTACATGAAAATGAACGAATCTTCCTATTTTTTCATATTATTTCAATTCGAATGGGTGGAATTTTCAAAAATAAATTCAGTTATTTTGGTGCTTGTACACGATCTATCTACACTACATAAGATCCCTTTCTGTAAAATATTTTTTAACAGCATTAAACCTATTTCAAACACACCCGCCTATGCAAAGTTTTAATAATTAAGGCCAAAGCACTTGTACTTTGACTTAATTACCAGTTTGACCTTGAGTTTTAAAATTATACAATTTGATCCGTCAACTTTTTCGTACCTCATCTTTATATAAGAAAATAGAATAAAGCCTTAATTGCAAAAAAGATGATAAACATGTAAAATTTAATGAGAAATTGTTTCTCCTATAAAGGATGGAACATAAGATTTTACATCAATAATTATGATATGATGGAAGAGTGATTAGCATTGATAAATGAAAAAAAATTCAAGAGACAAATCACTCAATTTTAAAATTCAAGAACTAAAATTTTAATTAAGCGAAAGATCAAGATACAATATGATGCTTTGGCCCTTTGATTAATATGCTTAGACTAAACTTTACCTTCATTTCTTCTAAATAAACTCAATTTTAAAACTTTTCAAATACATTTTTGACTTTACAACGGTTAGATTTAAATAAAATACAAAAATATAGACACAAATTTACATGAAACTTTAAACATCTAAAGCATTTTAACCTAAGCATTAAAACTTTGATATAATTTTCAAAGGTCTTGATTTATCAAGTTTTTAAAGTACTAAAAAAATACATAACTAGCACAATGTCAAATCTCATGAAAATAAACAAATAAGCATCCCAAAAAGGAACCGATCATCAGGAATAACATGAACATAGTTCATCTAGAGCAGTAGACGAGTAAAATGCGAACAATGCAAATACGGGCAAAAAGAAAATGGGAAGAAAACAAACTTAAGATTTGAAGTTATTAGTCAAAGCACGTCACGGAAAACAAAGCAAGGTGGTTCCCTCAAAAGATTACAAATCTATAAAACCAAGCAGCACAAAACAGATATTTAGAATAAAGTCCCCTCACTAGGATTGTAAAGTCTAAAGGGAGCCTCCTCAGCAGGATGAAAAATTTGGTTCCAGCACGACGCACATCCAAGCACAATCTTCCCCGCTGCATACCACCATTTTTATAAAATTAAAAAACCCGTGTCATTCTAACAACTTAAAATTTAAATTCCACCTAGATGACTAGCTACAGAGTCGAATTCATGCCTCGCCAGTCGGGGTTGAAATGTTGTAAGTGGGGGTAAGGAAATGAACATACCAGTTAATTTGCAGCACATAGTTACATTAGTCTCAAATGAAGCACCTCTAAGCTCAGCGAAAAAAAGCTCCGGGGGGGATTCTTCTGGATCAGTATTCTTGGGTCGGGCTAAGAAGTTTGCATGAATCCTGAAGCCGTAAATAGCATAGGATGGGGAGCTGTTCATACACTTGACAAGATCATATTCTTTACCCTGAAATCAACGAAAGAGAGAAATAAACTATTACACTAAAGAAGCAGAGCATAAAAAGAAAGAAAGAAAGTAATATAAGGGAAAACAAACTGGATTGCAGCTGTTGAAGTGTTCCAAAGCCATTTTGGCACACCATGTAGTTTGTACATCAGAACATACTCTAGTTTTTCCCGAGCCATTCCTACTCCCCATTGGGTATATGTTCCGTGGATGCCTCAAGTTCAAAAGCAAATACAAATGAAGTTGATCAGACCCTACATGTTATGTAACTAATTACGGCAATCTACAACGAGAGCAAGAAATTAGCAAATCACAACAAATTTCAGCAAACAAAAAGAACGTGCAATAAAAAATAAGAAATTAATTTTTAAGGCACCATGCTAACAGACAGCACTCGTGCCTTCCTTAATTTTAGTTATAGTTGTCAAGGCAGTTCAAGGTGCTTTCTAATGAAATTCATAATTTTGTCCCCTATACCATACTTACACATGCTCTAAATATGAAAAATATTGGCAAATACTTTAAAATAAAACAAAAATACATTATACAACTACAACTTACCTTACAATACATCAAATTAAACACAACCATAGTTGTCAAGACATCAAGGCAAAATAAGGCGTTGGTAGGGAGCCTTTACACCTAGGCACCAAGGTGGATGCTCAGGCGTCTGCCTGTAAAGCGTCCAAGGCGCTTATAAAAGACATAATAACATGCATACATATACACACACACACACATGCATAGATACACACATATACACACACATACATATTTACACACATACATATATAGACATACATATACATATGTATATACACACACACACATACATATACACATACATAAATGAATGAGTGTGTGTGTGTATGTATATACATATACAAATATATGCATATACATATACAAGTTAAGTTCTCATTCGAAATGATACGCGTTGGAAAACAAAAGACACAAAATGTTAAGGTTGTTTTCACAAAATGAAAGTATTTTGTAATCTTCAAATAATGTAATCTTCTTCGTGTTGCTGTTTGATGATTTCAGGAATGATTACGTATTTGTAAATTTTGGCTTATGTATTTTCACAGCTTAGAGCAAAACAACGTTACTTTGCATTTTTGAAAACACAAGCAAAACTTATTCTTAAAAAAATAATAATAATAATAAATAAAGGCTAAGGCGCCCCTAGGCATCCAAGGCGACGGGCAAGGCTTACGCCGACGCTTATGCGACGCCTTGACAATTATAAACACAACTAACATTATTACTTATCAAAGTAAAGCATCAAAAAGCAACAATCATCAAATTAAAGCATTCAAGTAGATCAAATACCAACAATCATCAAATTAAGAAGTCCAACTCGTCGCTAAGACAGTGCCTTACAAGCCAAGGTGTTGGTCAGAGGGAAGCAAGGCGCTGCACGCCATGCTTCCCCTTCTTCTTTTAGACGCTAAGGTGACACCTTGGCAACTATGATTCTATTTCAAAAGTATGGTCGGTTGGGATCCAAAAGTAGCTTACCCCCATAAAGATGACGTAATTGAAAACAGAGGGAGAGAAAATCATAGGAAGTTTTTACAGTGCACTTTGTAAAACTAAGAAAAGCGGGGGATTAAAGTATCATTCTAACCATCTAAAAATGTGGAAGGCAGTGCAAGCGGAAAAAAATGGAGTGCTAATAGAAGTCCCCATAATTTAAAGCACTCTAGAGAAATTTTTACTAATATTGAGTTAGAAATTTCCAAACCACCGAAAGGTTCAAGAGAGTCCTACCACTAATGCTTAATGTTCCATATCATGTAGTATACCCCGCTCTACTTCACTCTGCTTACCATATCATTTCGTGTTCCAAGTGACTTAGATTTAGGCCAACAAAAATGCACAAGGTGCCATCTTCCCACTTCTTTGCTGACATGGAAGTTGAACCATACCTATACCATCAAGCACCGTATCTAGGGGAGGTCAAATGATGGTTGGTTAGAATAAAAAATGGTCAATGATTCAGATCGATCATTACACAGTGGAGGTCGCATGACTATAGCAATTTAGATAACTAAGATTCAAGCCACTATCGCATTCAGTGATTTAGCAATATTTCCCCGTCCGACCTTGCTGTTGTGCTAGAACGAGACCACTAAATTTTGCAACCCATTTAGTAGTATAAAACTAGAGTTCCATATCTACATCAAAAGAACAAGAGGCTTAGGCATCAAATCTCTCCAACCCTCCACCTTTCACAATGTTTACCACTCTGACCCAGCTGCCGGGCTCAATGTTACGTGGCTTGCTGTACATGTCAATTCATGGTACAAGTACGGGCATGTAATATGAAGGGAGTAGCCTTAGCTATTTCATTACATGGTACACTGAGGTTCATTTACATAGGTCCCTTCACTAAAATAGGAAAATATATAAGTGTAGTAATTGAACATGGCCAGCAAAAATATGAACAAATAACCCCAAGTCATCAAAAGGATAAAAAATTGGATCAAATATGAAACCTAAGAGCACTTGATGGCCCAAAATGGAAAAACCCACATGGATCAAGCACAATTGATAGGCGCGGAGGCCAGGACAAAAATCATTCTCTAGCAGAAAAGAGAACAGGGCAGATTAAAAATTGGAGCTTTCATTAAACACGGGAAGATTAGAAAGCTCAAGTGGATTTTCCCTTCCGAATTCAGGCAACAGAAATTCTCTAGGTCCACAAAGAATTTTTCTTTGCTCTTATTTGGTGCGGATGACTTGCGACCTGAGTCGCATGATCTGATACAAAGTTTGGAGGGTGGGGTGGCGAATTTTGCGACTCTGGTTGTGCTTGAATCTCCCGATCTATATAATCCACGTTTACTTGTGGAAAACTATATTGCCATTTTCATACATGATATTACGTTGAAATGTCAACTTCTATTAATGCAAATGTCAAAAACAAGGTTTTCCGAATAGGTTAAGTATACTGTAAAGCACTTGAAATATTTTCCGCATGTTTTGTAAATTCTAGACTACTTAGAAAACAAGGCTTTCTACCAAGTTGACACGAGCAGGTTAAAATCAACTAGATTATATTATATTCAAGTCTAGCATTTGGAAAAGGAAAAGGAAAACATTTTCCATAACTAAACGCCAATATCAGTGCCATGCTGCACCAATTCTCTTCTACAATTTTCTTCCACTTTTGAAATACATTAAGAAATGTCCGATCAATAAAACAAGAAAGAAAACAACAACAGTAATAATGGATAGATCCGCAAGACAGCAAATATTAACAGAGGGAGGGCATAATTACTCTTGGAGAACGCGAACATCAGAAAGGATTTGCCTAATCTTTTCTGCCGCCCTGCAATTAACACAAGCGAAGCCAGATCAATGGATAATAGGAGCAAAGAATAAGACTCACAAAAAAGAAGAAGAAAAAAGACACAACAAGAGCAGAAGAAAGACCATCCTATATCAGAAGACGACCCAGAAAATTAGGGAGAGAGAGAGGAGGATAGAGAAGCGACTTAAACAGAAGAAGACCCAGAAAATAAGCAGGCAACCAGAAATAGGAATCCCATATCCCAACAAGAAAGAAACAGATGAACAGAAGATCATTACACCATAGGATTCAGTCCCTCTCCTCTTCCATCTTCGTGGCTAGGATTGTCCTTTTCCTCATACTCTAGAGGAGAGTTAATTTTGCCATTCCTTCCATCGCTACACTGATCTTCCTTGTTGCTGCACAGATTTGAGATTCCAGGAGCGTTTGATGGCCTCAAATCCTTTATCATCTGCTTCAGCTCTCTAATGGATTCCTCTAGGGCTCCAAACATCAGTTCCATTGCCTCCTGACCTTGTTTGTGCGAATCATGCAAATCTGTCAACTGGTTATCATGTGCAGCAAGACGTGCGTCCACAGATTTCCAAGCAGTTTCTATTGCCATGTCTCTGCAAATTCCAGGGAGACAATAGGGGCCCAAGGAAAGAAAGCTCTGATACCAATTTGAAAGAACTATAATGGATAAACGCATCAAAATCCAAAATAGAAACGAAGCGTAGGATGAACAGGAATAGAGATTACCGACAAATACGTTTACCGCTTGAAGCGGGCGCTTCCACCGATTTCTCCTCCATCCTCCTCCAAATCCAAACCAACAACTACAGCGACAATAGCCCGAGCGCAGCTTTCCCTTGACCTGTAATAATGGAAAATTATTTAAATGATCCCTCTCTTTCTGAACTATTCAGTTTTCCCACCCTAATTTTCAATTTAAGGGCTGCATGTTCAATTGGAGACCCATATCATACCTTATATAGGTAGTTTTTCTTAATAATGTGATTTTTCTTTCGGTAGAATTGTCAATATTTTTACTAGTCGTATAACACGTACATTGCATATATTCAATGAATTTTTTATTAATATAATATTTTGTCTAAATTTATTTTAATAAAAGACTAAATAAAAAAAATTCAAGAAAATTGGTATGTTTTGAAAGAGATAAAAATGAAAGGAGTAAAGAGAAAAGTGGGGGAAGGGGGCAGTTGAGAGAATAATTTTCACAATTATAAAATATTTGATTTACGATTATATCCGATTAGTTTTAAGGAGATGTTGAAATGCTTAAAAGAAAATAACGGTATTTTAGATATTTCAAAATTTTGAGATTTGATTGATGAAAAATAACTGCTTTTCTCAGCCCTTTTCTAATGGTATAAATTAATTTTAAGAGAAAATTTTACTACCAATTCCACCTCGCCAAAGCATATTAGATTCCAACTCAAAGGACTCACAATCTCTCTCTCTCTCTCTCTCTCTATATATATATATATATATAATGCTTAATAAACCAATCTCATTCGAACTATAATCCCATAATCCTATCTTAGAGCCTCACACCGCAATTCTAACTTTAACTATATGATATCAAATAGAAAAGCCCTATTGTGAACAGAGTCCTAGTTGGTTCAAAATCCTACATTGCATGCCTGAAACTAAGTCTTCAACTTGAAAAAAAAAAAAAAAAGACCAAAAACTTGATATTCGAAAATACAACATTTTATTGCAATTTCTTTCTTTTAAACTTCCTTTTTCTTTCATATGATCCTTTTATTAACATTAATATCCTTCTACCACCAAGCCTGCTCTGAGATAGTCCATTTCGCCATTCGATTTGTCTTGTACTCCCACTTCACCCTGATATTCGAAAATACAACATTTTATTGCAATTTCTTTCTTTTAAACTTCCTTTTTCTTTTCATATGATCCTTTTATTAACATTAATATCCTTCTACCACCAAGCCTGCTCTGAGATAGTCCATTTCGCCATTCGATTTGTCTTGTACTCCCACTTCACCCTCGTAGGATTTTCCCAATTAGAAATAGCTATGAGTTCCCAATTATTATTATTGTCCGCAACATATATTTCATCATCAATGATTTTAACCCTATTATTTGTAGCATCATCCTCAAAATCTACTGAACCACAATTTGCAAATAATACAAAACTTGCTAATTCTCTAGCTGAGGCTCATGCCATAATCAATAATGTGATCTTGCAAAAGCGCTTATGTTCATGTTTTGGATGAATAAAAGACTCTTTTATAGTTGTTCAATCTGTTTGTAATCTAATTCGAAATGTCATATTCCAGAGTTTAGTTCGATATGCAAAAATAATAGAGAAAGTAATTTTGATCATTTATGATGGAATCCTTAAATGACTCTATAAATTGAAGAAACTCAAAAAAGAAAATAGAGAATGTGACCGGAGGGAAAAGGTCTTTTGTGAATGCAAATGGACAATTTTAGAATTAAGAACTGTGTCCAACTAAAAATTATGCTAGTGTGAAAATATAAAATTAGGCCCAATCTGGCACATGGAAAACTAGTTTCAATAGTGGTTTTATTATTTTTGATGAACATTTCTCAAAATGGACATACGAAAATTCTATTTTGTGTTCATTAGGTGGACACCGGGAGTATATGAAACATGGTTCGATTGCCTCCACCTAATAATGAGATATAGTTGTAATATTCTTGAAATCTGAGTTCATAACAAATTTTACTACACTGAATGTTAGTATTTTTCTTAAATATTTTGCATGCTTAGTCTACGTAATATTCTAAGAAATTTTCACGGGGAAAAAATTTTCGCCTGTGGACGAAAAATTTTCGGGTTTCATGTGCAATTACCGAAATACCCTTGGCCTTTAAGCCATAAATAACGATAGTAATAGTGGTGTATGATTTCCTAACTCTAATAGGCGAAATTTATCGGTTTTGTAGAAGTTAGGACTAAAACCGAGTTTTGGAATAGTATTTTTGACCCGGTTACGGATTATCGAGCGAGAAATATCTAATGAGTGATTGATGCGACACGTGGGGGCTCACTATTCGTACACTGTGGGAGAGAAAAGAGAGAGAGAAGAGAGAAAAGAGAGAGAAAGTGGGGTTGTTCTTGGTCGGTCTTTGAAGGAACTTGAATTTTCTTCCAAAGAGCTTAATTCCCTCCTTAAGCAAAGTTGTTAAGGTAGGATTCTTATCCATAAATCTCAGTTTTTAAGTCTTGATTCCATGTTTTGACATGCTTTCTCTTGGCAAGATATTATATATTGATTTGAGTCATAATTATGATTATTGTTGTTTTCATGATAAATTTTATGTTGCATTACATGATGATTGTTCATGGAAGTAGGTTACGATTAATCATCTCAATTAGGTATGTGTTTGACCTCAAAAATTGGTTTAATGAGGTGTTGGCTAAACTTTCCTTCAAGTGAATTTTGGGAATAATGACTTGTGTGCAAATATAGGACAGTAAGGTTTTGGATATTTTTCACCTGAAAAGATTTTTAATTTGAGGATGGTTTCTTTTGAAGAGTTGTAGTTCTAATTAAAATCTACAGGTTTGGTTTTTGAATCATCTCAATCTGAGATGTGGAAAAAGTTTTGAAAATTTTAAATTACTGCAAAGAATATGGGTGGACTGTGTTTCCAGCCCCAATTTCTCCTGCTCATGAGGCTTTTTACCCATCTAAATGACTGATTTTGCAAGAGTAACCAAAATAAGAATTGTGTGTCTTTAAGCTCTTTAAGCTCTTTTTTTTGGAGTTAAAACGTTTTAAGCCCTGTAGCAGAAATATTGTTTCTAATTTTAGGTATCTAAACTAGTATTTTGGGTATTTCAAAACTACAGTCAGTCACTTTTTACCCTATTCTACATATCTAAAGTGTGAATCACTTTTTGAGGTTAAAAGGAAGTTGTAGCTCTATTTCATATCTACGTATTTTGTTTTGGCTAAAACCTAAGAAAGTGTGTGTAACAGAAGTTGTCTCTATATTTTTGAAACTGGTCAAAATTGAGTTTTAGTGACCAGATCTGTGCACCTACTATGTTGGCCTGATTGGCCCTTTTAGAGATCAAATCTTGTGAAGTGTTTGACATGAAAGTCTTAGATAATAAAGTTAACTAACTTTTATCTTTAAAGAGAAATACCATTTGAATACTGTGGAAGGAGTTGTAGTATATCTACTCGAGGTCACTATTTTGCCAAAGTGTTGGCTAGTTAAATGTTTTGTGAGATGATTAAGAATTAATTGATCCCCATGAATGATTGATTGCTTTGTGTGCTGTTGAACCTTGTTAGTGTTTGGTTGAAAGCTTTTGATGGCTGCCATGTGAGTTGTCCCTCCGATAGTCCTTGTTGGAATCGTACGCGAGGCTTGTGTTGTTTTCAAGTTTTGTTCGTGTTCCTAGGTGTTCATTTCTATTTTTTTTGAATGCCTAAAGTTATGTGTTGATTTGCGTTGAACTGAGATGAACGAAACTGTTGGACCTCGCACTTGGGTTAAATAAGGTACACCTTTTGCCTATGCTGGCGGTCAATGGATCCATTAGACAAAACTGTTGGGGATTGCGTGCTTTAGTCTTAAAGTTAGAGCATGACTAACTATGTTTAGCTAAAATGTTCATGACTTTGTGGTCTCTTAGTGTTTGTGGTTGAGTTGAATTGCTGGAGTTGTTAGATGGTTGTGTTGCTCAACGTTTGTTGGAATGACACGTGCACCCTTGCACTTACAAGTCATTTGTGTTGATTTATCTATTTGAATTTGTTATATCATTTGCACATGATATAACCTGGTAGACGTTCTTCATTATAAGTTTTCTACTGAGTGTTTGTCACTCATGTTCGCTATTTTAACCTACCAAGTGATACCGAGTTAGCCGAGCAAGTTGAAGCGACTAAGAGGAAGGGCAAGGGTATTGCTTTTGGTTAAGTTTGGTCTAAGTTGTTGCTTTTGTTAAAACCATAAGGATGTAATGTAATAAAATTAGACAAAGTATGTTTTTGTGAAACATGTTTTATAATAGAAGCTTATCAAACCTTCTAGTTATTAGTGGATCGTACTCTTTCGTGTGGATGTTGAAACCACAGGTTTACCATAGCATGATCTATTAAACATAGCATTGTGTTATTATTTCCTTTGCTAGTTTAGTTGAACTTGATGCACTCGCGGTCTTGCCAAAAGGTGCAGGAGGCAGGCGTGTCACAATAATGGTCCGGTTTATAAGGCATTTCCTACTGAATCGGAAGCACAGTCAGCTTAGGCATTATATCCTCCGAGATGGTAGCATCCATCTTCAAGTACAAGTACAACATTAGTCACTGAGCCAGAAGTTGGTGCCTTTGTTACCTCGGTTGTGCTACCACCATCAAGATAAAATTGGCTATATGTTGTTGTACTTATAGTCATTGTCTCAGTTATAATAAATATAATTGTAACAAGTTTCCTTTTTAAGTTTCAGTAGTTGCGAATGTTTGCAATTCGAAAATCCTAAAACTTGAAAACATTATGCTCATTCAATTGTGTTACTGCAATGAAGACACGTGCATGCTTAAATTTCAGTTATGTTAGCCTTACATAAACTTTGTCAACATATGTTTACTTTGTTCAATTCCATATAAACGAGCTATTTAATTTATGTTAACATATGTATTGTTGAATTTAATCTTTTATGCCTTAGATGGCCCAACATATTGCTACAGGTCCATTGGATCGATCAATCCTCACCTTATCGCCTATGCATCGATCCGTATCTTACCGTTTGTGCATCGATCTGCAGCTGTTTGGTTAGGTGGATATGATTTTTAGGGCGATTGTGGCGCTGAGTTTTCTTTGATTGAATATTCTTAAAAAATAGATTTGGCAAGTATTTAGGGAAAGATTAGTTTTCAGAAAAAAAGCCTTGATTGGATTTGAATTTAATTTAAACTTCTTTGATTCGTGGTATTTGATTGGAATACTCTTTACATGATTTTCTCTTGGAAGATTTTCTTCAACAGCTATATACTTTCTTTATATTAGAGGCAGCAACGTTATTTTGAAAATTAACAAGCAGAACATGTACAAACTGATTTTTTTCTACAAGTGTTCAAACTACTCTTTTCTCATTCAAACGTTTGTTCATTTGAAAATAGGCTTTTACAAAGCACTGCAAACGAAGGATTTTCGAAAAGCATGCTATTCACCCCACTCTAGGTTGCTCAACAAACTCTATCACTGTTAGGGTTAGGTCTTGGACACATTGATTTCTTTCATTTCCAGGTGGAACTCAATTAGTTAAATCAGTTCTGTATGCGATTCAGAATTATTAGGCTCCAATATTCACTCTCCCTCAAGCCATTTTGTGTAAGATTGAGTAGGTCTTTCGGAAGTGCTTATGGAAAGGTCCCACTTTTGTCACTGGTAGAACTAAGGTTTCTTAGAGAGATGTCAGTTTGTCGAGGAGTGAGGGTGGCTTGGGTATCAGAAGGCTTAAGGACTTCAGCAAAGCTTTAATATTGAAGCATCTTTGACTTCTTTTTTTTTGATGAGGAAGCACTGTGGTGCCAACAGGTTTGCTCAAATTTTTTGAAGACTCGGAGCTTGTGGATTACTATGATGTCTTCATTTGGTTCATGGGCTTGGAAGAAGATTCAAGGGCTTAGACATATTATGGAGCCTTTGCTGCTGTGGAAAATTGTAAGTGGCAACACGACCCTTTTCTTGTTTGATAATTGGCTCCAAGTTAGACCTTTTATAGGCTAGTGTCTGACAAGGACATCTTTAGAACTGGTCTTGGTCGAATGTGCATAATGATATCATATTTAGAGGGAAAGTCCTTAATGTGCAGTTAGTTTTGAAGCATCTTTCAAAGATTATTAGAGATAGGGCCAGCTCCCTCTTATGCATGGAGAGATCTGATGAGAACGTTTGGATCCAACAAAGTTGGGACCTCCCGATAACTGTGTTTGAATAGATGTGGCCCTTGCTACCCTTGTGCTTGCGACACTTTTGTGGTGTGCGGTTTACGTAAGGTTGTTGTATATTGTATTGCTACTGTTGTTTCTTGTTTTATTCTTGTAGTTGTTGTTTCTTTGTATCTTTGTAGGTTTTGGCCCTGTTTGTTCATTTTTGGTTAGTAAAATTTTCAATTTACCAATATATATTTAGAAGTCCCTTATTTTAGTTGTACTTTTATAGGAAAATAGATCCCACATGTTCTCAAACTAGTCCATTTTGCAAACAAGCATTGTTTGGTTTTTTTTAAAAAAAAATCAAAACATCACTACAATATCTTACAAAGAACCTTTATGAAAAAGGAAAAGCTTTCTTTTTTCTGTTTATTTTTAACAATTTTAGAACAAGGATTCCCCCGTTTTGGTTATGCATTCATAGAATAATGGTGCCTACAGGTTCTGAAACTACTCCATTAGTTAATATCCATTGTTTGGTTTAAGTTACATCAAAATATTATTGCATTATTGGACCGAAAAATCTCCAATCAGGCATCACATTACAAAAACAACAACGTTCGATTTCTGTAATTGTCTTATGTTAATGTTAAAGTTCACAAGTATTGACTGTTTTAATTTAACAACCCTGTCGTGGTTCTCCATAATTGATGGATAGATGAAAGAAAACCCAACTTGTGTTGTCTAGACTTCCATTGAGGAACATGATAAATTAGTACCAATATTTTTGTTGTTGTTTTTGGGTGTTGGAAACATCTAAAAGTAGGGGTAAGAATTGTGGCGTAAGGCGCAGGGTCTGCGGTATTTATTGGCTAGTGTGAACATATAAAATTGGGCCCAATATGGCACATGGAAAGATAGATTCGAAGGTGGCTCTTATTGTTTTTTATGAACATTTCTTAGAATGGGCAGGCAAAAATTCTATGTTGTGTTTGTGGGGTAGACACCAGGAGTATATGAAACATGGGTTGATTGCCACTACCAAATAGTGGGATATAGTGGTGGTGTTTACAAGGCATTTCCTACTGAAAATGAAGCATGGTCAGCTTGGCGCTATATCCTTCAAGATGACAGCGTCCATCTACAAGTACAGGTCCATCTGTAGCAGTTGAGCCGGAATTTGGTGCCTCTGTTACCTCGGTTGTGCTGCCACCATCGAGACAGAATTAGCTATATATTGTTGTCCTTGTAGTCATTTGTCATCTATCGTTTTCAGTTGATATTATGGTGGAAGATGACTTCAACTAGCAGCCCTGCTAGGGATGCTGCTACCAAACTTTTGTGTAGTTGGTCAGGATATATAGCAAGCAGAGGTGCCATTAATCTTGTCAAGTGGCATTGTAACACCCTTAAAAAAAATTATCCTTCGGATTAATTTTGAAATGTAGGTAAAAATAAGAATCAAACCTTGGGGGAATAAAGCTTGAAATTAAGAAACAGTAAGGAAACAAATACCTATAATTCATGCTCTTAGTTAAAATAACCGATTAAGTTAGGGTAGAAAGGGAATTGTCACATAAGTTTTGGGGGAGGCTAATATATAGGCATATGTGGGAAAAGAAATAAGGAAAGGATGTTAAAATCGGTAAGCCTCTTGACCTAATAAACCATGTATAGTTTCATTTTGACTTTTTTTAAGTAACCCACTTAAATTCTTGGGAACCTAGAGGATTTTTGGTAAAAACGGCTAAGGAAATTACAATTTCTCTAAATGTCATTTTATTTCTTTAAATAGAAAATTTCAGCTTGAAGGAGTGTGATTTGGCCTTGGGATGTGAAACATGAAATTGTAGATAATTTAGTTTCCTTCAAATTGAGCATAAGAATCACCTAAATCGGATTAGTAGTGAAGGAGTTATGACTCCCGAAAGTTTCTGCCAGAATTAGACCATGTACTTGGCCTTGGACAGTACTAAATAGACTTACAATCTGACTGTTTCTATTCTAATAAGCACCTTAAACAAGACTTTGGATACACTTAACTGATGAACTATAAGTTATGGCCATTTAAAAATGTTCACTTAAGGGAAAAATTGTGTAAATAACAAACAAATACTTCACATTAATTGTGATAGGTGAAACAACTCGAGATCACTTGTAAGAGCGGAGGTGTTTGAGGTAAGGAGTTTCAAATCCTTTTGCTAGGGTACATTTTGCTGTTTGTTCTTTAGTAATTTTACCCTCTAAATAACTCTTCTTTCTTTCCCTTGAGCAAATTGTTGTGTTTTCATATCTCCCTCGGAATTCCTTGGTAATGATACTTTTATATTGATTTGCATGGTGTGGCATTTTCTTATTGGAAGATTGATCTTGAGAAACTTTGACTTGTTATACTATCCATGGTTCCACAGATTGGTCCTCATGACTCAGAGTATGTCATGATTTCTATTAACTTAGAGTATGTTGAATCGAAAATGGAATTATGACCTTTTGTGCCAAGTATGTTGTAATATCCCTGAAATATGAGTTTATAGTAAATTTTATTAGCCTGAACGTTAGCATTTTCCTTAAATATTTTGCATGCTTAGTCTACGTAATATTCTATGAAATTTTCACGGAAAAAAAAAAATTTGCCCGCGGACGGAAAATTTTCGAGGTTCACGTGCAATTACCGAAATGCCCTTGGCCATCAAGCCATAAATAATGATAGTAATAGTGGTGTATGATTCCCGAACCCTAATAGGAGAAATTTATCGGTTTTGTAGAAGTTAGAAATAAAACCGAGTTTTGGAATAATATTTTTTACCTGGTTACGGATTATCGGGTGAGAAATGTCTAACGAGTGATTGATGCGACATGTGAGGGCCGACACGTGAAATATGTGGTTGAGAAGAGTTGACTTTGAGATATTTACAAAAGTCAAATGACCAAAATACTCTTAGTGTTTTCAAAGGGCTGCATTTTGGTGTAGGGGCAAAATTGGAAAAAATGGCAAATTGCCAATATGTAGCCTTGCATTTCGATTCTCTCGCACTATTCATTCATTCCGAAAGAGAAAGGAGAGAGAGAGAAGAGAGAAAGGAGAGAAACAAGTGTGTTTTCCTTGGTGAATCCGTGAAGGAACTTGGATTTTCTTCCAAATAGTTCAATTTCTTTCTTAAGTAAAGTTGTTAAGGTAGGATTCTTATCCACAAATCTCAATTTTTAATTCTTGATTCCATATATTTGGACATGCTTTCTCTTGGTAAGATATTATATGTTGATTTGAGCCTTAATCATAATTATTGTTGTTTTCATGATAAATTTTGTGTTGCATGACATGATGATTGTTCATGGAAATAGATTATAATTAATCATCTCAATTATGTATGTTTTTTACCTCAAAAATTGGTTTAAGGAGGTGTTGGTTAAACTGTCCTTCAAGTCAATTTTTGGGAATAATGACTTGTGTGCAAGTATAGGGTAGTAAGGTTTTGGGTATTTTTCACCTAAAAATGTTTCGAATTTGAGGATGTTTTCTTCTGAATAGTTGTAGTTCTGATTAAAAGCTACAGGTTTGGTATTGGAATCATCCCAATCTGAAATGTGGAAAAAGTTTTGAAATTTTTAAATTGCTACAGAGAATCTGGTTGGACTGTGTTTCCAGCCCTAATTTCTCTTGCTCATAAGGCCTTTTACCCATCTAAATGACTGATTTTGTAAGAGTAACCAAAATAAGAATTGTGCGTCTTTAAGCTCTTTAAATTTTCTCTTTTGGAGTCAAAACGTTTTAAGCCTTGTAGCAAAAGTTGTATCATTTCTAATTCTAGGTGTCTAAACTGGTATTCTGAATATTTCAAAACTAGAGTCAGTCAATTTTTGGCCCATTTTACATATCTAGAGTCAGTCAATTAAAAAGGAAGTTGTAGCTTTATTTCATATCTAGGTATTTTGTTTTGGCTAAAACCTAAGAAGGGGTGTGTATCAGAAGTTGTTTGTGTATTTTTGAAATTGGTCAAAACTGGGTTTTAGTGACCAGATCTATGCACCTACTGTGTTGGCCTGATTAGCCCCTTCTAGAGATCAAATCTTGTGAAGTGCTCGACATGAAAGTTTTAGATAATAAAGTTAACTAACTTTTATCTTTAAAGAGTAATACCATTTGAATATTGTGGAAGGAGTTGTAGTATTTCTACTCGAGGTCACTGTTTTTGCGAAAGTGTTGGCTAGTTAAATGTTTTGTGAGATGATTAAGAATTAATTGATTCCCATGAATGATTAATTTTTTTGTGTACTGTTGAACCTTGTTAGTATTTGGTTGAGAGCTTTTGATGGCTGCCATGTGAGTTGTCGCTCCAATAGTCCGTGTTGGAATCGTATGTAAGGCTTGTGTAGTTTTCAAGTCTTGTTCGTGTTGTTGGGTGTTCATTTCTGTTTTTTTTAATGCCTAAAGTTATGTGTTAATTTTGCGTTGAATTGAGATGAACGGAAGTGTTGGACCTCGTACTTGGGTTGAATAAGGTACACCTTTTGCCTACACTGGCGATCAATGGATCCATTAGACAAAATTGCTAGGGATTGGGTGCTTTAGTCCGAAAGTTAGAGCATAACTAGCTATGTTTAGCTAAAATGTTCATGACTTTGCGGTCTCTCAGTGTTTGTGGTTGAGTTAAATTGATGGAGTTGTTAGATGGTTGTATTGCTCAACGTTTGTTGGAATGACGCGTGCACCCTTTCACTCACTAGTCATTTGTGTTGATTTATCTATTTGAAGCTGTTATATCATTTGCACATGATATAACCTTGGTAGATACTATTTGTTATAAGTATTCAACTGAGTGTTTGTCATTCATGTTTGCTTTTTTAACCTACCGAGTGATACCGAGTTAGCCGAGCAAGTTGAAGCGAGTAAGAGGAAGGGCAAGGGTATTGCTTTTGGTTAGGTTTGGTCTACGTTGTTGTTTTGTTAAAACCATAAGGATGTTATATAATAAGATTAGATTAAGTATCTTTTTGTGAAATATGTTCTGTAATAGAAGTTTATCAAACCTTATAGTTATTAGTGGATAGTACCCTTTCGCATTGATGTTGAAACCACAGGTTTACCATAGCATAATCTATTAAACATAGTATTGTATTATTGTTCCCTTTGCCGGTTTAGTTAAACTTGACGCACCTGCGGTCTAGCCAAAAGGTGCGAGAGGCGAGGGTGTCACATATGTTCTTTGGGTATGATTATGACCTTGTAACTTGTTGTGAGTGGATGGATGTGGACTGGATAAGTCAAACTCAATTGGTTATATTTGTGATTCCTCGTTAGTTTTCTAAATTGATTAATTGCCATTGGATCACTCTTCCCTTTGATGACAATTTATATTTAATGGTTTACTAATACCCTTATTGAGCTATTCGAGCTCACCCCTTTTTACTTTGTTAAAATCATTATGTGGGATAATGGATGGGAACAACAGTTGAATGGGACGTGTTTTAGGAAAAGATGAAAAGTAGGCGTTAATAATAATTAATTGAGAGGGTGTTTGTAGTAAGGAAGTTAATGTAATGAATAATTAAGTCCATGTCTTTTGCATGATAAACTGTATTATTATACTCATTTCTTGTAATAATAACGGATGGGGCAGGTTTGAATTATTGGCAACCTGGTTATAGTACTTGTTTTGAAGTAAAATAAATTGGGGACTACAGGTAACTTATGCCAGGCCTTGATACCCTGTCAGCGTGTTGAGGCATGTCAAGAGGAAAATCATACTCTTGAAGTGTATTTTAAAAAAGTAGGGTACTTTGGGAAAGTTTTGAAAAGTTAATGTAGGTTGATCAAATTATTTTTTTTGGGGTAGTTTAAGAAAAAATTCCAATATTGAGGCGTCAAATATTAAGTTTATTATAAGAGAAAAACTAATATACAGAAGCTACACATAAGTTAGGTGCATCTACTGTCTTGTAATGTTTAAGAAAAAAAAAATACAAGATCCAAAATGACGTTGTTTTGCATCTACTGTCTTGTAATGTTTAAGGAAAAAGAAATAAAAGATCCAAAATGGCGTTGTATTAGATCTTTTTTTTCTTTTTTGTGTGTGTGTTACACCTAACTTGAGTGCGGTAAAAGCACCAAAGTTAAGCCCTGATTATAAAAAGATGATTTATATCTGTGCATTGCATGAATTGAAATGCTAATTATCACTAATTATAAATTATACAGTAATTTCTGGTTATTTTTTGCTCGTTCTTAACAATTAGTGAGTCCTTTTTTTTTTATTTGGCTTATTTCAATCAGATGGGTCTGTTTCTTCCATTTTTAAAAGAATTTTTTTTTTGAAATGAAAGTAAGGTCTTTTCTCAAGAATAAAAAAACTAACAAAATAAAAGGAAACCTTTTATTTAACTTAGGGGTGTAAGATCGAACTGAAAAGCTGAAAAATTGGTTGATACCAATGAAGATTGAATCGCAACAGTTTATTTTGTAATACCTCGGAATTTCTATTTTATTTTTATTTGAATAAGTGGTAAATTTAGAACTAAAAATGGATAAATGGTTACGATGTTTGCATTGGACAAGAGATTGAGATGATAAAATGAGGTAGTAGGAAGGTCAATAATAATTTAAGAATTGGAAATATGGTGAAAATTTGAATAGGTGAGTAAACGACGCATTAGTATTTATTTATGCACGTAGCTAATGCGGGCGTGCATTGTGTTAGAAGTATAAAGTGGATTAACATAACATAATACAATATATATATATATACACATATATACTGCACACGTGGGGGAGGGAGGGGCGGAACTTAGTGACTACTCACTAAGTTCTGCAAGTTGAGAGAGAGAGAGGGACCGCGGTTATTAGAGAGAGTTGACTTACCTTTACAATGGCTTGTGCGTATAATATCAATGTCAAAGATGGAAAGGCATCTAATGAAGTGGTGACAGGTACTTTACCTATAATACCCCTGACCATAAAGTTGAAGTCGACTTTTACTAGCCTTAACGTCAGTGTTTCTCTTAGTTGTTTTTGCGTGCTTAACCAGTTTACAATTCTGGAAAATTTTCACAAAAAAAAATATTTTCGCACGCGGACGTAAAATTTTCGGGTTTTAGTTGTAATTACCGAAACGCCCTTGGCCACTAAGCCATAGATAACGATAGTAATAGTTGCATATAATTTTCGAACCTTAGAAGGAGAAAATTATCGGTTTAGTAGAAGTCATGAATAAAATCGAGTTTTAGAATAGTGTTTTTGAACCGGTTATGGATTATCGGGCGAGAAATATCTAAAGAGTGATTGATGCAACATGTAGGGGCCACACGTGAAATATGTGGTTAAGAAGAGTTGACTTTATGATGTTTGAAATGACAAAATTGCCCTTGGTGTTTTCAAAAGGCTTGTTTTGAGACTAGGGGCAAAATTGGAAAGGGAGAAAATTTGGCAACCTTCCCCCTTAAGAAACATGAATTCCTGGCAGGGAGGAAGAAGAAAAGAGAAGAAAGAAAGGGAAGAGAGAGAAAGAGAAAGAAAATGATAGAGAAAGTTTGGGTTTGTGGAGAATTCATGAAGGAAGTATGATTTTGTAACAAAGAGTTCAAATTCTTCCCAAAGCAAAGTTGTAAAGGTAGGAAATTCACCATTAAATCTCCATTTTCAAGTCTTAATTCCATGTTTTGACATGCTTTCTCTTGCCGAGAAGTTTTATGTTGATTTTGAGCCATAATCATCGTTATTTGTGGTTTCCATGATAAATTTTGTGTTGAATGATATGAGAGTTGTTCATTAAAGTATTATGTGATTAATATTCTCAATTGGTTGTGTGTTTGACCTTAAAAAATTGGTTTAAGAAGGTGTTGGTTAAACTTTCCTTCAAGTGAATTTTTGGGAATAATGATTTCTGTGCAAGTGTAGGGCAGTAAAGTTTTGGGTATTTTTCACCTAAAAATATTTCAAATTTGAGGATGTTTTCTTCTTAAAAGTTATAGTTCTAATTAAAAGCTACAGGTTTGGTTTTGGAATCATTTCAATCTGAGATGTGTGGGAAAAGTTTTGTAATTTTTAAGTTGCTACAGAGAATCTGGGTGGACTGTGTTTCTAGCCCAGATTGCTTTTGCACGTGAAGCTTTTTACCCATTTAAATGGCTGATTTTGATAGAGTAACCAAAATAAGAATTGTGCATTTTTAAGTTTTTCAAACTTTCTCTTTTGGAGTCAAAAAGTTTTAAGCCCTGTAGCAGAAGTTGTATCATTTCTAATTCTAGGTGTCTAGACTGGTATTCTGGATATTTCAAAACTGCAGTCAGTCAGTTTTTGGCCTATTTTACATATCTAGAGTATGAATCGCTCTTTGAGGTTCGAAAGGCAGTTGTAGCTCTATCTCATATCTAGATATTTTGTGTTGGTTAAAACCTAAGAAAGTGTGTGTATCAGGAGTTGTCTCTGTATTTCTGAAACTAGTCAAAACTGGATTTTAGTGACTAGATCTGTGCACCTACTGTGTTGGCCCGATTGGCCCTTCTAGAGATCAAATCTTGTGAAGTGTTCAGCATGAAAGTTTTAGATAATAGAGTTAACTAACTTTTATATTTAAAGAGTAATACCATTTGAATACTATGGAAGGAGCTGTAGTGTTTCTACCCAAGGTCACTGTTTTTGCCAAAGTGCTGGCTAGTTAAATGTTTTGTGAGATGATTAAGGATTAATTGATTTCCATGAATGATTGATTGTTTTGTGTGCTGTTGAACCTTGTTAGTGTTTGGTTGAGAGCTTTTGATGGCTGCCATGTGAGTTGTCGCTTCGATAGTCATTGTTGGAATCGTACGCAAGGCTTGTGTTGTTTTCAAGTCTTGTTCATGTTGCTGGGCGTTCATTTCTGTTTTTTTTTAATGCCTAAAGTTATGTTGATTTGCGTTGAACTGAGATGAACGGAACTGTTGGACCTCGTACTTGGGTTAAATAAGATACACCTTTTGCCTATGCTGGCGGCCAATGGATCCATTAGACAAAACTGTTGGGGATTGCGTGCTCTAGTCCTAAAGTTAGAGCATAATTAGCTATGTTTAGCTAAAATGTTCATGGCCTTGCGGTCTCTCTGTGTTTGTGGTTGAGTTGAATTGTTGGAGTTGTTGGATGGTTGTGTTGCTCAACATTTGTTGGAATGACGCGTGCACCCTTTTACTCACAAGTCATTTGTGTTGATTTATCTATTTGAAGCTGTTATATCATTTGCACATGATATAACCTAGTAGACGTTTTTCGGTAAAAGTTTTCTACTAAGTGTTTGTCGCTCATGTTTACTGTTTTACCTACCAGGTGATACCGAGTTAGCTGGGCAGGTCGAAGCGAGTAAGAGGAAGGGCAAGGGTATTGCTTTTGGTTAAGTTTGGTTTAAGTTGTTGTTTTTATAAAACCATAAGGATGTTATGTAATAAGATTAGATAAAGTATGTTTTTGTGAGACATGTTCTGTAATAGAAGTTTATCAAACCTTCTACTATTGGTGGATCGTACCCTTTCGTATGGATGTTGAAACCACAGGTTTACCATAGCATGATCTATTAAACATAGCATTGTGTTATTGTTCCCTTGCTGGTTTAGTTGAACTTGACGTACCCACGGTCTTGCCAAGAGGTGCGAGAGGCAAGGGTGTCACATTACCCATCCATGGTCATACTGTACATGTTTTATTTAACTCTAGTGCAACACATTCTTTTATATCATATAACTTTGCGAGCAAATTTAATCATACCCCCTCACGATTATATGGACACATATTCGTAAGACTCCCGAATGGGGAGATGATGGATGCTATGCACATTATTAGGGGTTGCCTCGTAAGTATGGCGGACCATGACTTAATGACCGACCTCATACTACTTGAGCTTTGAGGATTTGATGTGGTACTTGGCATGGACTGGCTTGTTGAACATCACATACAATTGGATTGTCGACAAAAAACCCTTCACTTTAGTCTCCCTGGGTGTGTGAATTTTACCTTCTATGGTAACCGCACTAACCATTTCTCAAATCTTATATCTACGCTTAAGGCATTGCGATATCTTCAGAAGGGGTGTGTTGGATATCTAGCGTATGTGGTGGATACTTGGAAAGGCGGCTCGAACCTGAGCGAGATACTTGTGTGTAATGAATTTGTGGATGTATTTCCTGAGGATCTGCCAAGAATACCACCTGATAGGGAGGTTGAATTCGGTATCGAACTAGTACCTGGAATGGCACCAATTGCCAAGGCGCCCTATAGGATGGCTCCGATAGAATTAAAAGAGAGAAAGGGACCACGGTTATGTATATATATATATAATGTAAACTATATTAGAGAGAGAGTTGACTATATATATATATAATGTAAACTATATTAGAGAGAGAGTTGACTTACCTTTACAGTACGTGAGAGGGAGAAAAATAAAAAATAGAAGAAAGCAGAGGGGAACCGAGAGAGAGAGAGACGTAGAAGCGTGGGGAAGGAAGGAAAAAGAGAGAGGACAGGAGAAAGACGTGAGTGCCATAGAAGAGGAAGAAAAGAAAAAGATTAATCTCGACAACTCAGGCAATCCAGGTAAGGGTGATCTAATTTTTATAAGGGAATATCTATTCCTATACTTGAGATTTGTTCGTTTCAAGGAATTTCAATTCTTTTATTGAAATAGTTTGATTCCTATTGATTTTAGTTGATTTTAGTTTGATTCCATATTTGCTGTTTCAGGCATTTTCTGACATGTTTATATTGATCTGTTCATCCGATTTGTGGTTGTACGTATTATTTGAGCGTGAACCGTTGATTTGGCTATGAGTGGGAATAACCGTTTGAACCCACTAATCCAATTATTGTTATTATAATTGTTTGAGGTCCTAAACATTGATTTGAGCGTGGTTAGACCTATTTGTTCGGTCCCATTTGTTATGTTGGTTGATAAATGTTGTGTTTGAACCCATTGACTAAGATGAACAACCGTGAAAGCGGATGAGTTGTTATGGCTGGTTGACGGGCCCCGATACGTTGAGTAGACCTCGTGCTTGGGTTAATGCACAAATATTGGACCCCGTGTTTGGGCATGAACAGACACACCGTTCGCAACCCATTCGGGTTTCTCAGTAGTTATTGCTTTGAGCTGACATATATTGAACTTGTTGTATTGACTTTTTTTGAGCATATTCCTAATTGATTATCCCTTACTGAGTGTTCATTCACACTTACACTTTTTAGATGGTCATTTCCAGGTAAACTCTTAAAAGATGAGTCGTACATGAGTGGTGGTGGCGACAAGGGGAAAGGGGTCGCCAATAGTTAAACGTTAAAGTTTTTATAGCTTCAAGCTATCTTTTGAGATGTAATATATTCTGTAATACGGTTTGAGTGTGTTGGACATGGTTCCACTTTTGTGATAATGACTAGGAACTGCTTAGTAGTTGATGACTGAGTGCACCCCTATACATTTGCTAGTGTGTAAAATGTAAAGGTGTCAAATATTTTCTTTCGGTCCGTTCAATCTCCATTTTTTTTCGATGCAAAACCATTTCAATTGATCGATTTTGGGATGCCATCACAATAATCGATCCACCGCATAAACATACTAGCTGCATCACACACGCGCGTGTTCAACGGCTTTTCGATTGGGGTGGTGCATTTTGATTAATGTAGTTTATGAAAAGAGTAAGAGAAACATATGTTATTTAAATTTATTCAGAACTCACAAAATTTTGAGACTATTTGAACATAACATATAAATGATATGCTGCATTTGCTACACGTGCGCTAATGCTTATATAAATAGAAGAATATAAAGGAATGTTGAGTTCTAGAAATTAGGTTGGTCAAAGAAAATTAGGAAGAGTTGTAATAATATACATTAGAGAACATGAGAAACTGCCTACAGATAGAATAAATGTATGTGTAATTAATGTATAAACAAATAACCCAATTTGCATATAAAAAGATGAAGGAAAAACTGGCAATACCTGTACCATAAATTTAGTCCCTGTTGTGGATGGATTCACAAATGATAAGGAACTGTGTTTAGAAGTTTGGCGTTGCAATGGTAGAATTGGCTTTGTGAGTCAAGGGACTGGAAGAAGAACAAAGAACATGAGGGAAGACCAGTTTCGAGGTGATTATTCATTGAAGTTGGGAAATCTTATTTTTATCCCAATAACAAGTATTAAGGGATAAATTTGAAAAAAATAAAAGAACAGTTGATTCAATTAAAGATTGTAGTATATATATATAAAATTTATGAAGCAAAAACCCCTTTTCTTAACTCTAATCTCACGTCGCAACCCGCAATCCACGAATTGCAGTTTCCTCCTCTCCTCCCCTCCAACCCGGCGACGTCCACTCCCGACGGTGACTTCTCCGGCGCTCACCTCCTCCTCCAACGAGTGGCTCTATCCCTCCATCAAGAAGGCAAGTGCACCTGTTCAACCAGCCCCCCTTCCAATCCTTCACCGTTTTCATCCTCAAAGCCTCACCGTCCCCTTCCCCGATCTCACCCCCCTTCGCCGCCAACAGCTAACACTACCGCCGGTGGTGAAGTTCGTCAACGGAGGAGACCAGCGGATCCACGATCCCAGGGCGGAGGCGTTCAGATCGGGGGAAGGGGTAGCGGTCGGATTCGTGCCGTTCTTCCCGAGCTACTCGACGTTCCTGGCGAAGCCGGCGTTCTCCCCTGTTGGTTTGGATCTTTGGGGGAGAGCCGGTAGTTGATGGCGCCATAGCATTTCCGTGATAATTTGCTTTCGAGGTAGGGGATTTAGGTCACATCCACGTTTGGGATCGTAGGAATTTATTTTCTCGATGATAGGGTTTTGTTTTGTTGTAATGTGATTGATTCTTGAATCTTTAAGTGTGGAATTTGTTATTTGCAGTTGAGAGGATTTCAGCGTGGAGTTGAGATCCCGTAGTGCGCAAACGGAGAGGGTCATAAGATCTTCCACAATGAGTACTATCCAGTACAGCCTATGCATTTGGTGCGTTTTTGGCTGAATATTTGGAGTAGTCTGACTGCGCTCTATATCATCCAATCTGCTTCCGTTCTTGAAAAACTGGCCACCATGTCGTACATTTAAAATCAGTTTCATGTTGCTTCTCTTTCTATTTAATTCTTTCAAACCTAATCATAATATAGATGAAGGCAACGACGTGCCTTTGTAGATTCTAAGTAGCTTATGTTGCACATTGCTTCCAATTATATTGTAACCAATTGTTGAATCTAAATTCTGTTCACTATTTCTGATGAGGTCTTCTGGTGATTATGAATCTGAATATTTGTAAATTCTGTTTTGTACTTACTTGATGGGAGGCAAAGTTTTTGGACTGTTAACAACCTCTCGGAATGTTGACGAAGTTCCAGACCAGTAATCTAGCAGCTGTGATCCTGTTCTCCCCTTTTGTTTTGTAGTGTTCTATTTACGTAGTTCCAGACCAGTAATCTGGCAGCTGTGATCCTGTTTTCCCCTTTTGTTTTGTAGTGTTCTATGTAAGTTTTTGCACTTTTTTCTGGTTCTGACAAGAGGGAAGAATAGACACAGAGAGAAGACATACCCTTCAATCAAATGGCACCAACAAGTTTGGGAGAGTTACGCTACATCCTTTTTGAGAAGTCTTTTTAGTATCTGGCTTCTTCAATCAGCTGGGTTTGTTCAATCCTTTTGCATATTGTGCTTTCCAACCCCCCTGCTGCTTTCTTCTCATTTTCTTTTCACCAGCCGCCCACTGCCATTGGGATCGTCCTCTGACATGTACAACCTATGGTTCTGAAATCATGACCTAAGCTTTTGATATCACAATCTGTTTTTTAGATTTTGATCTTCAGACATATGGAGACCAACAGCTAGAACAGATCCCTAAGTCAATCAACTGCCAGCGCTATAGATCCCCTCCCATCCCCTTGGAGAGAACCATTTTTTCTTGCAGTTGTGTTTCTTTCATTCGAAGGATTTGTCTACTGTAGATTGTGACAATTGTAAATCTCAAGATTTTTGGGTTCATTGTTGTTACTCACTGAATGATTCAACTGATAGCTGCTTTTCTTATTTGGCTTACAAACATTGATGGCTTCTTAGCTGCTTCATTTTCAAGGTACGATCTCTGAGATCGCTCAATGCTACAGTGCTGCGCCAGGCTCTCAGGTGTCTCTCTTCGCTGTCAAGTTTGTATATATTTACATTTGGGCTTGATTCTATCGAGTCATATTTGTTCGTTTTGGTTTGGGTTAGATCTAAGTATGTGAGATTCAAATCATGATCTTTATACTGACTTTTATTTGATTCAAGTAATTTGTTATGCTGACATTTATTTGTTGGTGATTGCCTTTCTCGGCAGACTCAAGACAGCTGTTATGATTCAGAATTGCCTTTGAGATTTCTGTTCCTGTTGCCTTCAAGGTTTTCTGTCCATCAGGTATGTTGGTTGTCTTTTATATTTATTTGAACGATTATGTATATAGATAAGCTCTTGGTGTTGGTGACTCGCGGGAGTTTTTGGTACTGTAGCTCGACGGCATTGACCTGGTTTGTCCAGCGTCCAGGGCCGGCGAGACAGCGGATCCATTTGTGATGGTGTTTGGTGGGGAGTCTCCTTGACATCCCTACGGCCAATTTCGGATTTTGCGGAGGATTCTTGGGTATGGGGGCTGCTTTGAAGCCCTTGTAGCTGGTGAGATGGGCCTTGCTTGTCTTCTGGCTGGCCTCACTATCGGCGGTGAGGGAAGTTCAGCTGCTGTTGATAAGTTATTGAGGGAGAATGACTACATGAGACAAACTGTGGACGATTCGCAGAGTCTCAAGGCTGAAAATAACTTCTTAAGGCTCAAATTGCCAGAGTAAATCGCGGCCAAGTGGTTGGTCAAACCCTCGTGGTTCCAGCAAGCCGCCTCTGTCCTGGGATGAGGTTGCTAAGCCTGAGTGGTTCAGGGTTTGCGTTGTCATAAATTGCCCCTGCTATGGAAGATGGCAGATGGCAGATTCCTAGTTTGCCCAACTGCCTCGTCCTGTTTGGGGTGAGTGTTTGGTGGGTTACTTTGTTGGGAAGAAGCTACCTTTCTAGTTCACTGAGTCCGTTGCCTTTCAGCTTTGGGGGGCTGCACTTAAGGCTGTAATGGCCAATGAAGAAGGCTTCTACTTCTTCTATAATCCTTATGAAGGGACACTAAGATTTTGGATGGAGACTTGTGTTTGTTTGCAAGGGTGCCATTAATCTTGTAGCAATGGACACCTACAGTAGAGCTGCTTAAAGGTATGCACCAAATGACTCAGAAAATGCAGCGGCTCTCGTTTGCGAGAGTTTATGTGTAAGTTGATGCATGGAAGCCCTTGATTAGTAATTTTGATGTTCAATTGGGGGAGGCAAGGAGGATCATTCATGTGGAGTTTGGGTGGAAGCACTCCTTGTGCCCTAAATGCAAGGCCTTTGGGCATAGGTGCCCGGAAGAGGGCTCTGCTCAGGTCCCAGACCAATCTAAGACTGTTGGTGGAGGAAGTAAAACTCAGGGCGGTTCCAAACCAAATTAGAGGGACACTATGGGTTCCACTGTTTGGAAGGTGGTGCGTAATCGGAAAAAGAATGATAACTCCCCTGCCTGTAGTGGGAAAATGGGAGGAAGGTTTGCTGTGCTTCCTTCTGATACTGAGTCTTTTGAGGAATCAGGGGAAGCAGCATGTTCTAGCAGTTCTTCTGAGGGCACCTCTGTTGATGTCCTTGACACTACCCGAGCTGTGGCTGATGCAGAACTGAAAAGGAAGGTTAAATTTGCTGCAGAAGTCAGCATGGTTTTGGCTCATGATGAGATGCAGTAAAGTCTGAGAATGTGTTCTCCAGTACATAATGTTGAGAAGAAACCACCCCAGACCCGTAGTAAGAAGAGGGGGTGGGGGAGGGGGGGGGACACTTTTGGCCAATCTCTGTAAATGTGGTTTTTGAAGTTTGGGACAGTAGGTGGCTTATTGACCCTATTAAGCAAGTTGAAGTTTGAAATCTGTTGGTTAAGCACTGACTCTATTTTGTGGGCTTACTTGAAACCAAGGTAAGTGCAAACATTTTTGATGATTTTGCTGGTGACCTCATTCCGGGTGGAGATGGATCTTTAATTATGATTTTCCCCCTTGAATTTAGGTTGGAAATGTTATTCACATGACAGTGCAGGACATCTCGACTCAGATGATTACTTTAACTATGATGAATATGGAGGATGGTAAGTCTTCTAATGCCTCTGTTTATGCTGAGCACTCCTTTGTAGAAAGGAGGGAGCTTTGGAGTGCCTTGAATTCTCTGAGCATCAGACTGCAGCAATCTCCTTGGATTGTAGCTAGAGACTTTAATGCTATAAGGGATCCGTCCGATAGGTTGAGGAGTTCCACTAGGTGGCTCCCTGTCTTTGATGAGTTTGGGCAGTGCTTGGACCAGGCTGGGCTTGAGGACCTCATGTACTTGGGGCACAGGTTTACTTGTGCTACCTCTTCTGGTGTTAATCTCAAGATGAGAAAGATTGATAGGGTTCTTATTAATGCTAGCTGGGATTCCTCTTTCTCTGATGCTAATTTTTTTGGCCCCAGGGGTTTTTGATCATTCTCCCATGATAACTAAGGTGTTTGAACCGGTTCACCTGAAAAGAACCTTCAAAATTTTCAACTTCTGGATGGAACACCCTGACTTCCTTGGGATCGTTCAACAAGCTTGGAACCTCAATGTGCATGGGCACACTAAGTTCCAGGTTTACGAGAAACTCAAGTGTCTGAAGGGCTTGCTTAAGCAACTTAATAGAACTCATTTTCGTTCTATATCTTCTCAGGTGGAGGAAGCTAGACTGACACTTCAGTTGCTGCAAGGCAACCATGAGTGTGACCCTCTGAATGTTGATTTGGCGTGCCAAGAAAGGTAGCAACTTAAGGTGTTTTCGACTCTTAGGCTTTAGGAAGAGGAGTTTTATAAACAGAAGTTTAGAGTCAAGTGGCTTGCTAAAGGGGACCTTAACACTAAATACTTTCACCAGTTTGTAAATCAGGGGTCTCTTTAGAAGAGAATCTTATCTATTCATAGCCAAGAGGGTCACGCCAGTGGGCACCTGCGGGCGCCCCAGTGGGCACCCGTGGGCGCTTTTGTGTGCACTCATTGGGCTCCCGCATGGCACAACATATGTACTTGTAGTTCACTTGACAATGGGTGGCACATTTTAGTTCACTTGATGGCACCCATTGGGAGAAGCCACGTGATCAAAGTAAAATGCGACCATGTGACTACCCATTTTGTTGGTCAATGGCACCGTTCTGAGTCAAACCCCATGCAGTTCAATATGCTAACACCCGTTTGAGGGCAATGGCAAATGGCACTCGCGGCTGAGTGGCGAAAAACCCACCAAGGGATGGAGCGAAGGGCTGTTATTTTTATCTTAGCCCTTTTCTCATTGTGTTTGCCTTTTGTCAACAATCCCATGACAGTTCTTTCTCAAACGTTGTGGTAAACGCCGCTGAAGTTACGTTTACAGCCTCTAGGCGATAATGGCAATGAGGATGTTCTTTTAGAGGGAGGGACGAATTGGAGCGACGTGGGGCTGAATTTCAGCGGATCGTGGCAACAAGGTCACTCTGCTACTTAAAATACCCCATCGCACATTTAAGTCGTATGTAAAGGATTCTACCCACTGCCCGGGGGGAAATTGTACTTTAAGGCAGCCAACGTGGCTTATTTGCCTCGCTGACCTCGACTTCGACACATGCCTTGGGGGCCTTAAAGCCCCTACTGAGGGTCGGTAAGCGAACGGCAGGCACATGCATCGCTCTAGCATGGATTCTGACCTAGAGGCATTTAGTCATAATCCAGCGCATGGTAGCTTTGCGCTAGCTTTTCAACCAATCGCGATGATCAATTGTGTGAATCAACAATTCCTCGTGTATTAGGTTGAATTACTATTGCGACGCTGCCATCAGTAGGGTAAAACTAACCTATCTCACGATGGTTTAATCCCAGCTCACATTACCTATTGGTGGTTGAACAATCCAACACTTGGTGAATTCTACTTCACAATGATAAAAAGAGTCGACATTGAAGTATCAAAAAGTAACGGCGGGCGCTATGAACGTTAGGCTATCACAAGCTAGTTATCCATGTGGTAACTTTTCTGATGCCTCTAGCTTCAAATTCTAAAGCTCTAAAGGATCAATAGGCCACGCTTTTACAGTTTGTATTCGTAGTGAAAGTCAAAATCAAATGAGCTTTTACCCTTTTGTTCCACACGAGATTTATGTACACCTAGGCGGCACGTGGCGACTCGCCCTCGCTGTGGGAGCAGCTCAAGCTGTCCACCAAGAGCTAATGGGTTCGGGATAGGGACCCCTGGGCTAAGTCCTCAGAGCCAATCCTTTTCCCAAGGTTACGGATCCATTTTGCTGACCTCCCTTGCCTACATTGTTCCATTGACCAGAGGCTGTTCACCTTGGAGAACTGATGTGGTTATGAGTACGACTGGGTGTGGGAGGCACTCGGTCCTTCGGATTTTCAAGAGCTGCCAAGGGTGCATTAGGCACCACGCGACGTGCGATGCTGTTCTATGAAGCACCGACACTCTAAAATGGGCTACGTACCGGAGTCCGACACTCTCCCGACACCGACGCGGCCAACACGCGTCCGACACGTCCAGGACATGTGGTCAACGCTCCTGACACGTCCTTTCTCTCCCCCCCCGGCGCTTCACTTTCCTGAGCTCTCTTCCCTCCCCCCTTCCCTCCCACCCCCTCCCTCTCTCCCCCTCTCTGGCTCTCTCCCTCTCTCGCTCTCGCTCTCCCTCTCCCTCTCCCCCTCTCTCTCTCCCTCTCCCTCTCCCTCCCCCTCTTGGTCTCTCTCTCTCTCTCCCTCTCTCCCTCTCTCTCTGTCGCTCTCTCTGTCGCTCTCCCTCTCCCTCCCACTTCCGCTCCCTTTCCCTCCCTCCCTCTCTCTCTCCATCTCTCTATTGCTAACGCCCTTGTTTCATTTTATTTTACGAATCCACTCCCTCTCCCTCCCTCTCTCTCTCTCTCTCCATTTCTCTATTGCTAACACCCCTGTTTCATTTTATTTTATGAATGAACCTTTATTATAGTATTTTCGTCCACTTATATAGTTTGCACATTTAACTTGAATTTTACAATTTCATATATATATATATAACTCGTCGGCCAACGTGTCGAAATTGTTCATTTTTTCAAAAATTGCGTGTCCCTTATCGCTAACGTGTCGTGTCGCTGTACCGATGTCGGTGTCGGTGCATCATAGGTGCTTTTCCAGTTATTGGACCTTACCTCTGGCTAAACTGTTTTCAGGGTGGGCAAGCTGTTAAACAGAAAAGATAACTCTTCCTGAGGCCCTCAACGATGTCTCTGGACTCCCTAATGTTGCCGTCAGCCGCCAAATCCCAGTTTAGGAATTTTAACCTGATTCCCTTTCGAAGCTTGCGTGGTGCACGTTATCAGACGGGTTTCCCCCATCTCTTATAATCGACTAACCTATGTGTAATTGCTGTTCACGTGGAAACTTTCCCCTCTTTGGCCTTCAAAGTTCTCATTTGAATATTTGCTACTACCACCAAAATCCGCACTAGTAGACGCTCCGCCCGGGCGCATGCCTTAGGTTTTACAGCAATTGCCACACCTTCCTACTCATCGAGGCCTAGCAATCACCACGACAGTCGGGTGTATGTCACGCGCTTCAGCGCCATCCATTTTCGGGGCTAGTTGATTCGGCAAGTGAGTTGTTACACACTCTTTAGCAGATTTTGACTTCCATGACTACCGTCTTGTTGTCTTAATCGACCGACATCCCTTTGTGGGTTCTAGATTAGCGCATAGTTAGGCATCATAACCCGACTTTAGGTTCATCCCGCATTCGCCAATTCTACTTACAAAAAATGGCCCACTTGGAGCTCTTGATTCCATGGCGTGACTCAACAAAGCAGCCACCCCATCTTACCTATTTAAAGTTTGAGAATAGATTGAGGGCATTGCACCCCCGATGCCTCTAATCATTGGCTTTACTTGATAGAACACGTCCTTGAGCTCTAGCTATCTTTGAGGGAAACTTCAGGCGGGAACCAGCTACTAGATGATTTGATTAGTTTTTCGCCTCCATACCCAAGTCAGATGAACGATTTGCACGTCAGTATTGCTGTGGCCTCCACCAGAGTTTCCTTTGACTTCGCCTCGCTTAAGCATAGTTCACCATCTTTCGGGTCCCGGCAGACATGCTCACACTCGAAACCCTCTCAAAAGATCAAGGTTGGTTGGCGGTGCAACCACTAGGGGATCCTAGCAAGTCAGCTTCCTTATACATCGCGCGTTTACTTATCCGTTAACTTGTACACATGTTAGACTTTTTGATCTGTGTTTCAAGCGGGTCGAATGGGGAGCCCATAGGCCAAAAAAATATCAACAACCAGGGTTTAGGATGCCATCCCAATCCGTGTCGGTCCACACCTTAAGTTGATTGGTGGACTGGTTTGTGATCGTTCCACATGCGATTGAGGCGCATCGTCGCCCCCCCATTCACTTTCCTCCTGACAATTTCAAGCACTCTTAGACTTTCTTTTCAAAGTCCTTTTCATTTTTCCCTCGTGGTACTCGTTTGTTATCGATCTTTTGCCCATGTTTAGCCTTGAACGGAATTTATTGCCTGATTTGGACTGCATTACCAAACAATTCGACTCGCCGAAAATGCCTCATGTTGCGACAGGGTCTGAACACGACGGGGTTCTCACTCTTTCTAGTGACCCCTTTTAAGGGGACCTGGGCCTAGTGCGCCACTGAGGTCACTTCTACAGACTATAATTCAAATGACTATGCCAACCGATTCTCGAGTTGGGCTCTTCCCGATTCGCTCGCTGTAGTCCAATTCTCTTTAGACTTCTTTGCATTTCTAACATCGGGTACTTGAGTGACGTTGTCACTTTCATCCCCCGAATCATCAGCAATCTCCAATTTTCCCATGCTTTCTTTGTCACGGGATTCATTTATAACGTCATCCCTTTTTGATGGAATATCTAAAAGAGTAACGTACCTCTCATTTGCCGAATTGGAGTCATTTTCCACAACTTTGACATCACAGCTTTCAACCGTCCGTTTAAGCTGTTGATTGTAGCATAGGTATGCCTTGCTTCTTTGTGAGTAGCCGAGAAAGATTCCTTCATCAGCTCTTTCCTCGAATTTTCCGAGCGACTCATCCTTGTTTTTGATGAAGCAGGGACTCCCAAATACTCTAAAGTATTTCACAGTAGGCTTTCTTCCATTCCATATCTCGTATGGAGTCTTGCTAGACTTAGGCCGCAATAACGTTCGATTTTGCAAGTACACTGCTGCTTCGGTAGCTTCCTTCCAAAACTTCACCGGAACACCGCTCTCGATTAGCATCGTCCTTGCCATTTCAATAACGGCTCTATTTTTCCTTTCGACAACACCATTTTGTTGAGGTGTTCTCACACTCGATCGCTGATGTATGATGCCATGGTTTGCCAAATATGATTCGAATTCGTTGGATGTGAATTCGCTACCATGATCAGACCTTAACGCTTTGATCTTCTTTCCGAACTGTTTCTCCACCCGTTTCTTATAGGTTTTGAACCCTTTAAATGCTTCATTCTTATGACGGAGATGTATAATGCATGTCATACGGCTATAATCATCTATCAGCAACATAAAATATAATTCGCCGTTTGTACCTTTGTTTCGCATAGGTCCACACAAGTCCGTGTGTACCAGGCTCAGCAAGCTGGAGGAATTATGCTCTTTCACTTTATGAGGGAATTTCGCCATCTTCCCCTTTTGACATGCTTCGCAAACGGTTTCTCTGTCCCGTCTCATTTCTGGAAGATCATTGACCGCCTTTTGTATGGACAATTCTTTCATGCTCTTTTGATTTATGTGCCCAAGTCGTCGATGCCATAGTTGATTTTGATCTTCCACGCCGATCAAACAGGTGCCGTCTTTGTCTCCTAGTTGGTACAAATTGCCTTCCGTTCTTGAGCCCTTTGCCACCACGAGTGCGCTTCCGGCCTTCTTCACTATGCAGCCTTTACTTGTGAATATCACTTCATGACCAGATTCACATAGTTGGCTAACACTCAATAGATTATATTTGAGGCCTTCAACAAGCAGTACCTCCTTAGACGTAAACTTTGCCCCATCGATTTTGGCAACCCCTTTTCCTTTAATTTTCAAAGAGTCATCGTTGCCAAATTTCACCTTTCCACTTGCTGCATCAGTGGCACTTTGGAGCAGCTTTGCATCACCTGTCATATGTCGGCTGCAACCGCTATCGAGGATCCATCGTGAATTCTTTGTAGTTGCCTTGAGTGCAACTTCCACCACGTTTGCTTCTTCACATTGTTCCATCGCGATTGCCTTCTTTTTAAACTTTATGATTTGTTTTGGCATCTTTTGCGCACTTTGCTACACTTGACTATTCATTCCATTTATGTTGGGACATGGAATGAATGTCATGCAATTTCGAGCATAATGCCCCAAGTAGTTACATCTATGGCAAATAACTTTCTCCTTTTGTTTAAGTACCTGGAACCGGTTATACAGCTTCAGAGGAGGAGTTGTGCGTTGCCCATAGCCATTCTTTAAGGGCTGAACAGAATGTGCATCACGTTGATGTGGCCTTGCTACCATCCTTCTCCGGCAATTCCTCGCCATATGTCCGTAAATGCCGCAGGAGTAGCAATATCCTCTGAATGCCGTTGCATGAATGGTTTTCCGCTTAAGCTTCGGCTGCTGTAACTCGTCGGGTTCAGTGCCGCAGATATCAAATTTGGGAAGCCTTACAGGAATCTTTCTTTGAACCTCCGTCTTCTTTGCAATCTTCTCCTTCACAAAGGTAGTGGTTTTTGAGGTTTAGGAGTTATTTTCCTCAAAGCCAACCCCTTGTCTTCCAAGCGAGTGAGGTCTTTGCAATGCAAGACACTCATTGAGCTTTCGTGTGGCCTCATCTTGATTATTCAATGCAGCAGTACTAGAGCTCGAACCATCATTTAAAGCAAAAGCAGAGCTAGCTTTGAATGCTTTCATTTGTTCGCTAACCTTTTGTTTGACGATGTAGAGCTCTTCTTCAAGTTTGTCGATGTAGGCAGCCTTCCCGTTTAGCTCGATGGTAAGATCATCACACATCTTTGCACGTTCTTCACATTGGATTTTTAGCCTTCCCACTTCGTTGACTAGCTCATCCTTGTCACGCTTCAATGCTTTCTTTTCTTTTTCGAGCTGAGAAACAACGACAATACATCTTTCAATCTCACCTTGCATGTCGACCTCAGCGTCCTCATCCTCTGCCACGGAATCTTCTTGCGTCTCGGAGGCCATGAATGCGATGTGCTCTTCATCTTCAGATTCATCGTCAGATTCTCCTTCGCTGGATGAAGTGGAACCTTCGAGGATTTTGCTCAGGAGATTCTTCAACGCTTTGACGTTTTTCGAAGAATAGCCTTTCTTTTTATACCTCTGGAACTTCTTCTTCTTGTGGTTGTCTTCTTTCTCATCGTCGCTTCCATCTTTAATATTTTCTGGACAATCCAGAGCATAGTGGCCAATTTTACCACACTTGAAGCATTTGAAGGGAAGTTTACCTTTGTATTTTCCAGTTCCTTTCTTGAAGTTTCTTGAGATGTACGCCTTTATATCGCCTTCTTCATCGGGTGTGCGAATTTGGGACGAGCTAGAATCTCCTCGCTCATTTGCGTTGCTCATGGCTTTGAACGCAACCTCCTTAGTCGATGCAAAATTGCTCGTCGTTTTAGCCGCTGCACGTCTCATCTCATACGCAATTAATACGCTTTGCAGCGTGTCGAGAGAGAGTGTGTTTAAGTCTCTTTCTTCCAAGGATGAAACCTTCGCATCATATGACTCGGGTAAAGATCTTAGGATCTTCTTTACCACGGTAGCATCAGTCATATCTTCCCCATATCCACGGATGCAATTAACGATCTCTATAACCCTATTGAAGTAAGGTTCACTACATTCTTCGTTATTCATCCTTAGTTGCTCGAACTTACTTCGGTAAATTTGCAGCTTCGCTTCTTTGACCTTGCTGTCACCTTCGTAGATGTTCTCCAGTTTGTTCCACATCTCCTTCGCCGTCTTGCAATTTTTCACCTTCGAGAACTCAACTTCATTAAGGGCGGATAAAATTGCATTTGAAGCTCTAGCATCGGTTTCAAACGCCCTCTTGTCAGCATCTGTCCAAGCCGCACCTTTAGCCGGGGGAGTGTAGCCTTCAATAAGAACAATGTCATAGATTTCAATGCTTAGAGCGCCCAAGTGCTTCGTCATTCGACTTTTCCAACTTGAGTAGTTGGAGCCATCAAACAGAGGAACCCCCATCTTGCCGACGCCGGAGTAGTTCATATTTCACCTTGCTATGGTGAGCTAATGATCTAACAGGATGTTAAGCCCTTCAATGTCAACTTAGCTCTGATACCAATTGTTAGTCCCAATATAAGCACCGAGAGGGGGGGTGAATCAGTGCACTTTAACAATTCGTATGTCTTTTCAAAATTTACTTGTTACGGCAAGTACAAAACAAGTAAACAAGACAACCAATCGCAAACACAATATTTACGTGGTTCAGCTACACAATGTGTGCAACCTACGTCCACGGCTGGTTCGGGTTCACTACCGTCACCAACGAATTCACTATAATTGTATTGGCTCTTCACTAGAGCGATACAACGGTCTCACTGACCAATAAAAATGTTGTCGTCCCTTCACTAGGGTTGACAAACTTAAAATGCTTCAACAATAAAAAATTTAGAATAATGAGAGCAACTCACGAAATCAAACGCTTTGTCGTCGCACGAAGAGCGCGAAGTACTCGAAGAAGCTCCGGAACACGTACCAAGGCTGCCACCTTCTCCAGCCACGAAAATGGTACCATGGGTCACCGGAAATATATCTTGGGAACTCTACACACAATTCTCACAAGTGTTTCCCAAGCTCACATAAACTCGACCCTTTGAAACCCCAAAAGTGCTCAATAACAACCAAGGCACTCTACCACCACCTTAGGAGAATTTCTCTCAATTCTCTCACTCAAATGCTCTCTCCAAGCTTATGGAAGGTGTGATTTTCGTCCAAGGGAGAGGCCCTCCTTATATAGCCCTCCAAAGTCTCCAAGACATGGCATAGTGGTGGAATTAATTACTCCTCCAAACATGTTCCATGTTTTAGGGGTGGGAGACTCATTATGGTGTCTCCACTAGCCAAGAACATGGCATAAATTCCTCTACCAAATATGCTCCATGTTTTGGGGGGTGGGAGACTCATTATGGTGTCTCCACTAGCCAAAAGAAGCCTCCAAACATGGATGTCCTTGAATGCCAAACAACATTCCTCAAATTAGGGGATTTTTGTCACCAATGGTGGACCAAATAGTGGAGTGGCTGCTGCCCACGAATTTTGACTTGCTCCAAGTGTATTTGGACTCCTCCAAGTGTCTTTGGGCTTGTTTAGTTGCTGCCCATGTGTGCCAAGCCCATTCGTTGGCCCAAATTCATCACATTGCACATTTAAGCCCAAAATGGTCACCCCAAAGGCCCACCACGAATTTCATAAGCCCACTGCTATTCCTTGACCTCATTGAAACCCATTTAGCCCAAATTTACCTCAATGTAGTCCAAAAACTCCAAACAAGCTCCATTTAAGCTCAACATGGCGCATATGCTCCAATAAGGCCAAACCGGGCTCAATTATGACGCTTGACCAAAACCGATTTCCCTTGTGCCGTTTGTGTACATACCACTTTATTATGGTATATTATAGCTGCTGGTGTCTTCCCATGGTCATCGGATCATCCGGAGTGCCTCAAATCAATAACCGCTCCAAATTAGGTCAAACCGGGCTCAATTATGATGCTTCGAGCAAAACTGATTTCCTTTTGCTATTCCGATATCATGAAGTCATCTATAGACAGTGGGCATGATGTTTAGGTGATGCGGACACCCAATTAGGCTTGCCAACAATGACAACACCATAACATTCCAATGGGAACAACAATCTCCCCCTTTGGAATTGTTGGCAACCTACACTGATTTTGGGATACCTTTGAGGTCCTCTTTCAATTAAGACTCCCCCTTGAGTGATGCTCTCCTCTTCAGGCCATGAACTCACCTTTAGCCACTGCGTTATTAAAGCCGCTACTCCCCCTATATGTATGCACTTTTCTATGCTCTTCTTGTATTACCTCCCAAAATCAACAACTTTCTCCCCCTTTGACAACCATTTCAAAGGAAGGTAAGAGCAATGAATCATTGTGCGAACCCATCCCTTCTAGTTGGATGGAACGGGTTGAACTCCGAGGCTCGATCGATGCTTCTCGAATGTCGCTGTTGGCAATGGTTTTGTGAAGATATCAGCAACTTGCTATTCCGTAGGCACGTACTCCATAAGAATCACTCCTTCTTCAACCTTCTCTTTAAGAAAGTGATAACGAATATCGATGTGCTTCGATCTTGAGTGTTGAACAGGATTTTTGCCCAAGCTGATAGCACTTTGGTTATCACACAGAATAGAGATAGGCAACTGTACCTCATCAACCATGTCAAGCAATTGTCGGCGCATCCATATGACTTGCGTGCATGCTGATGTTGCTGCCACATATTCCGCTTCTGCTGTGCTCAATGATACGCTGTCTTGTTTCTTGCTGAACCAAGAAACACACTTCTTTCCGACAAAGAATGCACCACCCGAGGTGGATCGTCGATCATCGGTGCAGCCAGCCCAATCAGCATCACTATACCCAATCAATTTGATACCATCATTTTTAGTATACCATAGCCCAAAATCCGACGTACCTCGAATGTATCGAAGGATTCGTTTTACGGCTACCAGGTGCGATTCTTTGGGATTACTTTGATATCTCGCTGCTTGACACACAGAATGTAGAATATCGGGTCGAGTAGCCGTCAAATATAGAAGACTCCCAATCATGCTTCTATACTCCTTTTGATCAACGCCTTTTCCTTCTTCATCCTTGCTCAATCTACATGCAGTAGGCATAGGAGTACTCACCGGTTTACACTCCGCCATGCCAAACTTCTTCAGAAGTTCTTTGACGTATTTGACTTGTGAGATGACAAGTCCATCATTCCGTTGAGAGACTTGTAAACCGAGAAAGTAAGAGAGTTCACCAATCATAGACATCTCGAACTCATTCTTCATCTTCAAGGCAAAGTCATGGCATAGCTTTACCTTATCGCCTCCGAATATGATATCGTCGACGTAGACGACAATGATCAGTTGCCCTTCGTCACTGTTCAGCACGTACAAGTTGCTATCGAGGCTTCCCTTTTTGAACTTTAGCTTGCGAAGATATGTGTCAAGTCTTGAGTACCATGCTCGAGGTGCTTGCTTCAAGCCATACAACGCCTTCTTTAATTTGCATACTTTGTTCTCATCATCCCCTAGAACAAAGCCGTCAGGTTGCTCAATGTATACTTCTTCTTTCAAGTCACCATTCAAGAATGCCGATTTGACATCCATTTGGAACACCGTGTATCCTCTTTGTGCGGCCACAGCAAGGAATAACCGAATTGCCTCAAGTCTTGCCACAGGTGCAAAGGTCTCATCAACATCTATTCCATTAATTTGAGAATAGCCTTTGCATACTAACCTTGCCTTGTTGCGAACAACTTTGCCGTCCTCGTTCAACTTTGCCGTCCTCGTTCAACCTACGTCCACGGCTGGTTCGGGTTCACTACCGTCACCAACGAATTCACTATAATTGTATTGGCTCTTCACTAGAGCGATACAACGGTCTCACTGACCAATAAAAATGTTGTCGTCCCTTCACTAGGGTTGACAAACTTACAATGCTTCAACAATAATAAATTTAGAATAATGAGAGCAACTCACGAAACCAAACGCTTTGTCGTCGCACGAAGAGCGCAAAGTACTCGAAGAAGCTCCGGAACACGTACCAAGGCTGCCACCTTCTCCAGCCACGAAAATGGTACCACGGGTCACCGGAAATATATCTTGGGAACTCTACACACAATTCTCACAAGTGTTTCCCAAGCTCACATAAACTCGACCCTTTGAAACCCCAAAAGTGCTCAATAACAACCAAGGCACTCTACCACCACCTTAGGAGAATTTCTCTCAATTCTCTCACTCAAATGCTCTCTCCAAGCTTATGGAAGGTGTGATTGTCGTCCAAGGCAGAGGCCCTCCTTATATAGCCCTCCAAAGGCTCCAAGACATGGCATAGTGGTGGAATTAACTACTCCTCCAAACATGTTCCATGTTTTAGGGGTGGGAGACTCATTATGGTGTCTCCACTAGCCAAAAACATGGCATAAATTCCTCCACCAAATATGCTCCATGTTTTGGGGGGTGGGAGACTCATTATGGTGTCTCCACTAGCCAAAAGAAGCCTCCAAACATGGATGTCCTTGAATGCCAAACAACATTCCTCAAATTAGGGGATTTTGTCACCAATGGTGGACCAAATAGTAGCATGGCTGCTGCCCACGAATTTTGACTTGCTCCAAGTGTATTTGGACTCCTCCAAGTGTCTTTGGGCTTGTTTAGTTGTTGCCCATGTTTGCCAAGCCCATTAGTTGGCCCAAATTCGTCAAATTGCACATTTAAGCCCAAAATGGTCACCCCAAAGGCCCACCACAAGTTTCATAAGCCCACTGCTATTCCTTGACCTCATTGAAACCCATTTAGCCCAAATTTACCTCAATGTAGCCCAAAAACTCCAAACAAGCTCCATTTAAGCTCAACATGGCGCATATGCTCCAATAAGGCCAAATCGGGCTCAATTATGACGCTTGACCAAAACCGATTTTCCTTGTGCCGTTTGTGTACATACCACTTTATTATGGTATATTATAGCTGCTGGTGTCTTCCCATGGTCATCGGATCATCTGGAGTGCCTCAAATCAATAACCGCTCCAAATTAGGTCAAATCGGGCTCAATTATGATGCTTCGAGCAAAACTGATTTCCTTTTGCTATTCCGATATCATGAAGTCATCTATAGACAGTGGGCATGATGTTTAGGTGATGCGGACACCCAATTAGGCTTTGCCAACAATGACAACACCATAACATTCCAATGGGAACAACAACTACCCACCTCAGAGCATGAACGAGACCATATGGCTAAGGTACCTTATGCTTCAGCAACATGTAGTCTAATGTATGTCATGGTATGTACCAAATTGGACATTGCACATGCAGTGGGAGTAGTGAGCAGGTACATGAGCAATCCAAGCAAATAGCATTGGGAAGGCAGTGAAGTGGATTCTCATGTATTTGAGAGGCATTATAAGGTTTAGCTCTAAATTTCAAGTCCAATTTAAAATTGCAAGGCTATGTGGATGTTGATATGGTAGGGGATCTTGATCGAAGAAAGAGTACTACTAGGTTTATTTACACAATAAGTGGCACGGTAGTCAGTCGGGTTTCAAAGCTGCAAAAGATAGTTTCACTCTCTACAACTAAAGCAAAATATGTGGCACTGATAGAAGCAAGCAAGGAGATGATTTAGTTAAAGTCATTCTTGGAAGAACTTTGTCACTTGCAAGAAATGAGTGTGTTATACTGTGATTCACTTAGCCAAAAATCTAGTATTTCATACCTAGGACAGACCTATATACTGGTGTGTTACCATTTTATCAAGTCAGCGTTAGAAGATAGAGCGTTATCTCTATAGAAGATTCTTGGGAGTAAGAATATAGCGGATATGTTGACAAAGACAATGACTATTAATTATCTAAAGCTATGTACTGCTTCAGTTGGCCTTCAAGCATGAAAGAAAGGAGCTGAGCTGCTACATTGACCAAGTGTAAGGGTATAATTAAAATTAATCTTCAAGTGGGAGAATGTTGAGGTCACAATCCCACATCAAAAAGATTAAATAATCAAATGACTCTTGGAGCCTTCAAATGCCCACAATCCCATATTGGAAAGACTAAAGAATGGAATGCCTCTGAAAGCCTTTAAATAGGGACTTCCTCTTCCATTTCAAAACACACCAAAAGAAGTTATTCTCTTCTATTGCTAAATTCCTTTGAGTATAGATAGAGAAATGTGTGAGTGAGAAGTTACTTGTAAGAGTACTTGTGAGAGAGGAGTGTGTATTATTTTTTCCCCATATAGTGAAGATCTATAGCAGCTCCATGGACGTATCCTATTTCGGGTGAGACAAACAAATTAGTGACCTTAAACCATTGGTTCAACAATCAAAGGCTGCTGAACCAATGTTGGGCAGGATTACATTGACGAGGCCCCGGGACGATTTTTTGACCCCTTGGGAGACAAGCTAGCATAGCATGGTTTGGTTTCCCATCATGAAAAAATGGACTAAAAATAATTAAACCATAATTTCCTTTTTCTCGACCCTGAGGATATGAGCTGTGAACCGTGGTTTTCCCTCGTTGGAATCGAGAAGAGGAATTAAACAATAAAAAACTATAATTGGAAAAACAACGCAGGTGTGGCTTTATGCTTTTGGGTTTCTGACTCAAGATCTTGCGGCACTTCATGCTTAGCGAAATGGCCACCTCCAAAGGATTTATGACTCTTCTCGTGTTTCAATGTGCACTTTTTAGGTTTCTAACTCAAAGTCTTGCAGCACTTCATGATTAGTGGAATGGCCACCTCTCAAGGGTTTCTGACTCCTCGAGTTTCGGCACTCATTTTTGGGTTTCTGACTCGAGGCCTTGCGTCGATTTGTGCTTAGCAGGATGGCCACTTTCAAAAGGTTTTTGACTCTTACTACATTTTGACCCGCGCTTTTTGCTTTTTGATTCGAGATCTTGCGACATTTCATGCTTATCAGATAATGATTGTATTTGCTTAAATTGATAATGGGAGGTGGAGCCAGTCTCTTCTTCGGACCATGCTTAATTGTAAGTAACTTTGACGGCCCATGCCCCCGTGCCAAAAGAAACCAGCAAGAACATCCATGCCACCATGCTTAATTGTAAGTAACTTTGACGGCCCATGCCCCCGTGCCAAAAGAAACCAGCAAGAACATCCATGCCATTGTTGGCGGATAGTCAATGGAGGTCATCCAGTTCCTCAAAAGAAGAAACCACCGTCATTTTAGAAACTTTTTAATCAGCCATTCCAAGTTTTGATCAGTCATTCCAAGGATTTATTGGATTATTTTCTGCTCCCTTTGAACATGTATAGCTTTCCTGAGAGAATATTTTGCTTAGAAAATGTTCCTACACACGAATGCATCATCACTTTATTGTGGACGGATCAACGTTGCCTCTGACTTATATTGTTTTGTTTATCGGCCACTATAGCAATTTTAAACGGCCCATCAACTTACGTTGCTTTGGATTACTTGTGCTCAAAACTTTTGTTCAATTACTGCCCTAATTGAGATAGGGATGAGAAGAAAAGAGATGGAAGAGGAGCAGGAGACAGGAAAATTTGAACAGAAATTATAAAATTAATGGAAAATCATTGATAATTGACGAGGAGAGGATAGTCGACCATAAGGGAGACGAGTGTTGTCACGACTATCCTTGCCTTAGGGAAAGGAGGGGAAGGTTTAAACAGTGACAGGGCGATGTGGCATCAGAAAAATGAGCGAGGTCGGGCAGACTACATGAACTTATCCCAAGAAAATAGATCATGTTAAGGATATAATCGATAACAGGAAGTATAACTCTAATTTAAAAGGGGTAAAATGCAATAACTTATCATCTGTAGGGGTAGAATAGGATGTAGCTAAAACTACAAGGGAAGCTGGTGTAATGTTTCCTAATCTATTATATGTGTGTGTATATATATATATAATAGGTCCAAGAAAAAAAATGATGGGTACAGAATGAGTTTGGCCAAATCCGACTCAAATCTGACCCATTGACAGTTTCAATCGACACAGCAAGCACAATAAAAGAATAAATTTGTTGTGACCATTTTGAGCCGTTACTTGAACAAAATGACATTTTACTGCCACATGATACCCATTAGTGACGCCATCGAGCAGGTGGTTAGGCTACGAGCGCACGTGAAAGAGGCTGGGGATTGGCGTTGACATGGGCTGGAGGAAGCTGTTCCTCTTTTGGAGGTTCCTCGCAGCCCTGCGGCTCTGATTCAGGCTCCGTTGGAGGTTCCTCGCAGCCCTGCGGCTCTGATTCAGGCTCCGATGAACAACAGTTCACGCGTAAGCTTCCCAACACGCAAATATTGGTCATACGAGAGATCCTTGAGCCCAAATGTCGGCGATGAAAACGAGTCCAAGCGTAACAGGATTGGTTTATTTATATAGTTTTTACATATATATGTTTTAACTATGCACATAATCAACCTAGTGAGTGCAAAGATACACTGGTGAGAGCAGCAACGGAGGGAAATGTACTTGTGCAGGGACACAGCCCTTTCGATTAATCATCGTAGTTGATTCAGTTAAGCCTTACCAAGATTTTAAAATACTAAGATATACTACCACTACAATATTAAACCAAACAAATCTACATATAAATTAACTAATTTATTTAATAAGAGCAATACTATATGTACATCCTCACACACTCTTCACGCTGAAAGAGATTAAGTGACAAAATATGTGATTCCTATATTGTTATTTGATCAAAATACTACTTAAAAAAAATTACACATATTTAGCCATATCACTCTCTCGGGTGTAAGAGTATGCGAAGGAAGGATGTACAAGCATAATTTTTCATTTAATAAACATTCTCAAGAAGGAATGCGAAAAAGGAAAATAGGAAGAAAACTTAGGATTTGAAGTTATTAGTCAAAGCACACAGCAGAAAACAAAGAAAGCAAGTTTTTTCCTTCTCAAAAGATTAGAAATCTATAAAACCAAGCAGCACATAACAGACATTTAGAATAAAGTCTCCTCGCCAGGATTGCAAAGTGTAAATGAAGCCTCCTCGAAAGGATGATAAATTTGATTCCGGCACGACGCACATCCATGCACGATCTTCCCTGATGCTGCACAAGTAATGTAGCCATTTTATAAAATTAAAAAACCCATGTCATTCAAACAACTTAAAATTTAAATCCCATATAAATTACTAGCTACAAATCTGAATTCATGCTCGCCCTCGAGTTTAAAATGTTGTAAGTGCGGGTAAGAAAATGAACAAACACACCACTTAATTTGCAGCACGCAGTTACTTCAAATGCAAGTGAAGAACATCGAAGCTCAGTGAAAAAGAGCTCAGAGGGGGATTTTTCTGGATCAGCATTCTTGGGCCGGGCTTTGAAGTTTGCATGAATCCTGAAGCCAAAAACAGCAACAGATAGCGAGCTGTTGATAAACTCGACAAGATCATATTCTTTACCCTGAAATTAAGGATAGAGAGAAATAAAACTATTACACTAAAGCAGCAGCATAAAAAGAAAGAAGGAAATAAATATAAGGGGAAACAAACTGGATTGCAGCTGTTGAAGTGTTCCAAGGCCTTTCGGGCACACCATGGACTTTGAATATCAGGACATACTCCAGTTTTTCCCAAGCAATTCCCATCCCTGTTAGGGAATACGTTCTGTGGATGCCTGAAGTTTAAAAGAAAACACAAATGAACTTGATCAGACCCTACACATTACATAACTAATTACAGCAATCCAAAACAAAGACCTAGCAATTAGCAAATCACAACAAATTTCAGCAAACAGCAAAAAGAACATGATAGGAAATTCATTTTTAAGGCACCATCCAAACAGACAGCACTCGTGTCTTCCTAAATTCTATTTCAAATATTGTAGGTTGAAATCCAAAAGTATCCTACTGATAAATGATTATTAATTTTGAATTACCAATTTCCATCCACCTAATTGTTTCACATTCCATGTCATGTACCATACCCCGCTCTACTTCATTCTGATTACCATATCATTTCGCATTCCAGGTGACTTAGATTTAGGCTAACAAAAATGCACAAGGTGCCATCTCCCCATTTCTTTGCTGACATGGAAGTTGACCCATACCTGTACCATCCTGTATCGGGGGGAGGTCAGACGATGGTTGGTTAGAAACAAAAATGGTCAATGATTAAGATCAATCATTACACAGTGGAGGTTGCATGACTACAACAATTTTGGAAAACTAAGATTCAAGCCACAACCCCATTCAACGATTTAGCAATATTTCCCCATTCAACCTTGCTGTTGTGCTAGAAGGAGACCTATAAATTTTACGAACCATTTAGTAGTATAAAACTAGAGTTCCATATCTACATCAAAAGAACAGGAGGTTTAGGCATCAAATCTCCCCAACCCTTCGACTTTCACAATGCTTACTGCTCTGGCCTAGCTACTGAGCTCAGTGTTATATGGCTTGCAGTACAAGTCGATTCATGTTACAAGTACGAGTATGTAATACTTTGAGTCAGTGGTATGCAATTTGAAGGGGGTAGCCTTAGTTGGTATGATATTTCAGCACATGGTAAACTGAGGTTCATTTACTTAGGTCCCTTCACTAAAATAGGAAAATATGTGCAGTAATTGAACATGACCAACAAAAATGTGAATAGATAAGCCCAAGTCATCAAAAGGATCAAAAGTTCGATAAAAACTGAAGCCCAAGAGCAATTCATCCTCCAAAATAGAAAAGCTCACATGGATCAAGCACACTTGATAGGTGCGGAGGCAAGGACGAAAATCATTCTCTAGCAGAAAAGAGAGCAGGGCAGACTAAAATTGGAGATTTCATTAAAACAAAAGAAGATTAGAAAACACAAAGTGGATTTTCCCTTCCAAATTCATGCACCAGAATTTTCAGAAACTCTCTAGGTCCACAAAGAATTTTTCTTTTGCTCTTATTTGGCACAGATGACTTGCGATGTGAGTCGCATGATCTGATACAAAGTTTGGAGGGTGGGTAGCGAACCTAGCAACTCTGGTTGCGCTTGAATCTCCTGACTTATATAATCCAGGCCTGTTTAGTTATGGAAAACTAGGGGTGCCATTTTCATACATGATTTTAGGTTGAAATGTCAAACTTCTGTTAATGCAAATGTCAAAAACAAGGTTTTCCAAATAGCTTAAGTCAATTGTAGAGCACTTAGAAATATTTTCAGCATGTTTTGTAAATTCGAGACTACTTAGAAACAAGGCTTTCTACGAAGTTGACATGAGCAGGTTAAAATCAACTAGATCATATTATAATCAAGCCTAATATTTGGAAAAGGAAAAGGAAAACATTTTCCATAAACAAACGCCCCACACCCCCCCCCCCCCCCCCCTTCCCTTTTCCTGCGTCCTTCTATATCAGTGCCATACTGCGCCAATTCTCTTCTAAGATACATTAAGAATCGTCCTATCAACAAAACAACAAGGAAAACAACAACAGTAATAATGGATAGATCGGAAAGACAGCAAATATTAACACAGGGGAGGGCAGAATTACTCTTGGAGAACGGGAACATCAGAAAGGATTTGCGTAATCTTTTCTGCCGCCCTGCAATTAACACAAGCGAAGCCTGATCAATGGATAATAGGAGCTAGGAATAAGAACGAAAAAAAAAAAACAGACACAAGAAGAGCAGAAGAAAGACCAGATAGGGTAAAAATTAGGGATGGAGAGAGAGAAAGAGAAGACACTTAAACAGAAGAAGACCCAGAAAGAAAGCAAGCAACCAGAAATAGGAACCCTAAATCCCAACAAAAAAGAAACAGACGAACAGAAGAACATTACACAATAGGACTCAGTCTCTCTCCTCCTCCATCTACGTGGGTAGGGTTGTCCTTTTCCTCATACCCTTGAGCGCCAGAGTCAATTCTGCCATTCCTTCCATTGCTAAACTGACCTTCCTTTTTGCTGCACAGATTTAAGTTTCCAGGAGTGTTTGATGGCCTCAAATCCTTTATCATCTGTTTCAGCTCTCTCATGGATTCCTCTAGGGCTCCGAACCTCAGTTCCATCGCCTCCTGACCTTGTTTGATCGAATCATCCAAATCTGTCAATTGGGAATCATGTGCCGCAAGCCGTTCATCCACAGATTTCCATCCAGTTTCTATTGCCGTGACCCTGCAAATTCCAGGGAGATAATAGGGTCCAAGGAAAGAAACCTCTGATACCAATTCGAAAGAATTATAACGGATAAACGCATCAAAACCTAAATCCGAACAAGGCTAGAGTTTACCAGTAACTACGTTTACGGCTTGGACCGCCCGCTTCCACTGTTTTCTCCGGCATCCTCCCCCAAACTCGAACCTACAATTACAACGACAATAGCCCAACTGCAGTTTTCCCTTTTGATATATAATAATGAGAAATTATTTAAAAGATCCCTCTCTTTTTGTTGAAATATTCAGTTTTCCACCCTGATTTTCTTTTTAAGGTCAGACTCAATTCAAAATTTGTGGTTCTTCTTTCAATTTATACTTTCAAAATTTTTAATTATTATTTAGGATAAATTTCACTTAATATCACTAAATTGTGAAGATTTGCCTCAAAATGACGCAAAACTTTGATTTCTCATTTTAATATTAAATTATTTTTAAATGAGAATTCAATTTAAACTAAATAGTATGTTTTCATTCAATTAGAATTTAAAAGGTCATATGTCGATCGGAGCCAAAAGAAAACAGTTAGCCTGAAAAGCTCCATTATTTCCTATGACCAAAATTTCTGGACCAGGTGATTATGGAAGATGAAAGTATAGAGAAGGTTTCAGAGATATGGATGCACTCAATACCGTACAACACAACCCCAATTATAGGGAATTTGAGTTTGAGGTGGTTGGTACTGACGGATCCGGAACCTCTTCTACTCCTCGCATTTTGCACCAATTTTTTTATTTCAATCCATTTTTTTAAAAAAAGAAATCTTATAGATGGAAATAAAATATATTTTTTTATTTCAATCCATTTTTTTAAAAAAAAAAGTAATCTTATAGATGGAAATAAAATATAAAAATATACATGCCTATCAATTTTCAAGTCATTTGAAAATCTATATCCTACTCATCCCAAGCAAAAAATATTTTAGGATTGTTTTTAAGCTTGAATTTTTCACTGCTTTGAATAAATATGTTTTATATTTTTAAATCATTTTAAAATTAATAAATATATTTATTTTTACATTTTATTTCCATGTATATGATTAAAAAAATTTTAAAAAAATAAATTAAACTAAAAAATGGTACAAACTATACTATGAAGAGGAGAATAGGAGAGGAAAGAGATTCAAGTACCAAAAAGGTAATCCGGGATTAAATGGAAATCCGTGTTTGAGAACTTTGTAAGTCAATGAAACGGCTCAGGGCCAAGAAGGCACCGGTTTGGGCCTAGGAATTGTTCAATCATTGGTATATAAACTTGCATATTGTTTGATTTGCATTTCACGCATTTTTTGTTGAATGTACCATCTTTTGACTTTTATATTTTTATAGTGACAGATTTAATTGATGTTGATACACTAAGTCCATCATAAATTTTATATTATTTCCATGGCAGGTGTGACTCATGGGTGGGGAAATAAGAATTTTTGACAAAAAGCCTGAAGAATGAGGCACTTGCTTCAAGGCTAGTGTTTTTCTGGCAACAAGTGACAGTATCTCCATTGAATTTGAAGAGGAGAGGGACTCTCAACGACATTTCAGGCTACATCTTTGACTAGCGGTTGCAAGTGATGAGCATAGGAAAATGTCGAAAAAGACAATTGAGAGCTTGCGTACGAGTATCATCTATAAACTGAAAGGGAGGGATCTTTATATGTCTGTCAAAAAGATAAAACCGATCTTTCTAATTTCAATCCTTTGAAAAAAAACTCACATGACTTTGTTCGAATACTTCAGCAACATTTTTGCACCTCTATTGAAAAAAAAAAGAAAAACACAACTCAAAATAAAATGAATGGGTTGTGAGTTGTGCATTAAAAGTAAAATTCTAATATTAATAAGCGATTTGAGGTTAGATGTTTAAATTTTTTTATGCTTTGGATTACTTTGGTTCCAAATTTCATACGTTACTAACTTTATTTTTGATGCCACACTAATACATCAACATTCCCATGAAATCCGCCACCTAAACTTTATTTTTGATGCCACATTAATCTGTTGACATTCTCATGGAATCCGCCACCTGAATTTCAACGAGTCCACCGTACCAAATTAAAGTTCAAGGAACATCCAATTCCCGTTGCCCTAAATTTCAGTGAGTCCATTTTATTTATTTACCCTTGCTTCGCACCCCATTGATGGAGAGAACTGAAAGTATTATTGTATAAAGGAAAAAAAATCCTCCGCGGTCGTGAACTTAGAAGATTTCAATAATAGACGCATCAAGAAGTTAACTCGGTGTGTCATTGATGTGATAAAACAATAATTCAACTGTTTTACCAATGGGAAGCACGCACGCACGCGGTCTGCACCTAAAAAAAAACGCGGGAGAAATGGTAGAAGAAACGGAAAACTTTTGAATGCCTAAGCCCAGCTCATTCCGGAATCCAGCCTCCAGCAGAAAAGGCTGCAAGTCTCTCTCCCCTATAGTTCATCCTTCAGAAAGCAAGCAGATGAAAACAGTGAGTTTGTTTGGCTTTGGAAAATTTTAAGAGGTGGGGAATGAAACTTACTTTTACTTCGTCATCCTTGTCAGCTGTGGTTTCAGCATCAGAGTCTGCTTCTGCATCATCGGCATCTTCATCTTCAACCTGGGAAAAAAATAGAACAAAGGGAAAAAGGACAAGGATAAGCACAATTAGGACTGAATTCCCAATTAAGGACTTCAAGTCAATTCTCAACAAAAGTTAATTTGTATACTTACGTCAGAATCAACTGGGTCATCCTTTGATTCCTGATGAAGGATCAGATGTGGTGGTTAGAAAACAGAAAACACAATGAAATCCTCTCCCAACAAATAATGGCTATGAAATGGAATCAGCCTAACAAATTGCTAAATATAATATGGGGGAGGGAGTACCTCCTCTTCAGCCTTCTTCTCTGCCTCGTTAAATGCTGCCTTCTCAGCCTGCAGAATACGCGTGAGATTTCAATCATGAAATTTATGATAGCATAAGAACTGGATTAACTTGAAGTAATAAATTTAAAAGCAACATACATCCTTGTGCTTGCCCCATGTCTCTTCAGCCAGCTTCCGGGCATACTCCAGATCATCGGAGACCAAGACATTATCAAACAGAGTTCCTGATTTTACCTGTCATAAGTGGATGGTGGCAACTGATTAGAATTTGACTGCAGCAGATAAACTATGCAGCAAGCATAAGAAAAATAATTACCTGCCACAACTCAACCCCGACATACTTCAAGTTGGGGTAAACATAGACATCTGGATCATCTTTGAAGTCTGACAAACGATCATTTTGGAGAGTTAATGAATACTGAACTATGAGAATTTCAATTAGAAGCAGAAACCAAACCATTAAAATGAATGTACAAGAACAGATCCAGCCAAAAAAGAAAGGTAATAGAAAGGATAGAAGGGACAAGAACCTGGGTTATCAATCATCGGTGCTTTCCATTTCCCCTTGTAGTTGGGATTCTTGAGTTTCTGCAAAAAGGAAGAAAAGAAATCACAAAAACTGCAGGTTCTGAAATTCATCCAAAAGCTTCAACAATAGCACAGACCTTTGCCTTCCATGGTCCTTTGTACTCGGGGTTTGGTATAGTTGGGGGTGTCCATTCACCATCTTCCTCGTCATCCCAATCCTCAGGCTGTGAGATTGTACTTCATTTACTTAGTAACTACAGTACTAGAAAAGCAAATGCCTACACCTTCGAAAAACAGTTGAACTGCAAGATCAAAATGATTACCTTCTTTGCATCAGGATCTGTTATTTCTTCCGGGATGTCATCATACCCCTTCGAATAAATAAATTTATTAGCATGATAACAATGCCCTTTTCAGATCCCTGTAGAAAAAAAAAAACAAAAAACAAAAAAAAAAAAAACAAAGTAAAGCTATAGAGAATAAAAAAATTGCTACCTCAGGCTTCTTGTCTTCAGGATCAGGAATGTACTCTTTGTCATCCCAATCTTCGGGCTGCGACAATAATGAAATTAGGTCATTATCAAATCCCAAAACACATCAATCCAAAAGAAACTAATTATGTGTTGGTAACTACTTTCTTGGCCTCAGGGTCCTTTATTTTCTGGGGAGGGAGCAAATCCCAATCTTTGAGCAAGCTACCGGACTGTTTCTCAACATTGTCAATAAGGATGCTATAAGTAGCATCTGGACGGAGGATGAATGTATAAACATGGGTTAGCTGATCAGTCTCACAAGGAACTTCCTTTTTGATCAAGTGATTGGATTTATTGTATGAAAGAATCGCGTGGACTTTTTTGGTGCTGTAGCCACAGATATCTGGTCCAAACATGATACTGAAATCAACCACAAAAAGCACAAAAAATTCAGTAACTTCAATGAGTTTGGAATTTATTAAATTGAGATACAAAGGGGAAACTATATTGACCTGTATGGGGTATCACCACCAAATTTATTTTGATCAACCTCACCACTGAGCAACTTCATGTAGCCACCACCACAGTCAAGCTTCTGCTCATGCTTCACAGAAAATTGGAAAACTAATGTCTTGTCCTTGTTGCTAAATTCAGGAAACTCCGCAGATAATGCATAGAACCTGTAGTCTTCACTTGTCTGAATGCCTAAACCACAACACAGTAAACAAGTCAACCAGATACTCATTTTAAAACATCATAGCATAGAGGTAACGTATGGAATCTTCAAATAGTCATAACTATGGGACAGCAGGTTACCTTTATCACTAGAGTCTCCGAACCATTTCCCAGAGGTGAGGTTCCACTCCCCAGCCATATTATCATCTTTCTTCCAGTCAGACTTAACCCATCTTTTTTCCCAATCATCTTCATTTTCAGTAAATGAAACTTTTTGTCACAACTCTATAAATGGTAAATCAAAAGAGGAACGAACAAAAACAGTACACAGCATTCACAAGACCAGATGAAAAACTAGGTAATCAAACTCCTTTCCAGCCAACATCCATCTGTTTGCAGACATAAGGGAATACAAAAGATAAACATGGAGAATTCACTTCCCCTCGGTCTCAGTGCTAAAATTGTGAACTCAGGTGACCTAATTAACATAGTAGTAAACTTCTGATTTCCTGTCTCCAGCTATTGTGAAATCTTTTATTTCCAATTGTTCTCAATCACTCCTTAGCATCAACCACGAAAAATTGAAATTTATGATTTGCAGCAAAGTTTGACAGCCATAAAAATTCTACATTTTTCTCTCTTTCCTCTTTTTATCCTTCTCTTTCATTGACCGATGAGAGAATGTGTCTAAGGTGGTTTGGGCATGTGCAACCTAAGCCCATGAGTGCGGCAGCTAGGAGGAGTGAGGTGATTGATGCAGAAGTTAATAAGGGTAAGGGTAGACCACTTAGGACCTGGATGCAAGATATAAGAAATAGCATGAGTCTAATGGATGAAAGCACAGCCTTACACCCGCCTTTGTTTTTTGTACCAAATAGCCAATCCCTAAATATAGGGATAAAGGTAGAGTTTGTTGTTTTTGTTGTCGTTTCATTGACCAAAGGCATATAAAGAGCTTGCGAAATTCAGACCCACCTTTAAAAGGCACCTCTAGTATTCTAATCCTTACATATACCAACGGGTAAGGGATTATGCTACACATATCTACAAGGCAAAATGGTTCATTTCAATATAGAAAAAAAAAATTATCCTAATCGCACATATCAATAAAATGCTGTCCCACACTATGCTCCTGAAACAGAGAAGTGATGCTTGATCATTCAAACCATACATATAAATATACATACATATATATATATATATATACACAGTCTTGCTAAGTTCAAATATTAGATTTCCCAAGATAAATAATTCGTCTACACCTCCCAGTGACTCCATCCCTAATATCAATTCTTCAAAGGTATCATCAGTTCCAAAGTACAAATGAGAGACACAAATAAACTACCACAAACTATAGAAAATGAAATAAACACTCATCAAAGTCCTCCAGTAGGTCAATTTTTTATTCACGTTTCTAGCTGGAATAATGAATATCATACATGTATCAAACAGTAAAAAGAGAAGCAGTGGCTTTAAACCAATAGATCGAAGAAAACCCCCAAAAAATTCACCGACGTTCGGGAAGTTTAACAAAACCAAACGCAAATTATAGTGTGAAGCTCGAAATAAACCTAATCTGATTAAAAATCAAAACTTAGAGCCGAGGATACAATCGTAGAGAGCGAGAAAATGTACCATCGAAGCGTTCTTCGAAGAGAACCTCGGCAAAGGCAATGCCAAGGAGAGAAATGAGAGCGAGCAAGAGAAGACTAGGGTTTCGCCTCCCCATCGCCATAGTTAGAGAGAGAAACTGAGGAGCGAGTACTGAGGACAGAGAACGGGTGGTCTATTATAGTACGTGGGTGATTGCTGAGCTGGATCGTCGTAGAGGACGTGGTCGAGTCAGTTTTGAACACGTCACTATCTTTGTCACTCTTGTGGATGTGGCGAACGGTTATTGGATATTACACGAGTCGGGTGCTTTCTCAAAGGCGCCATTACGTAAAATCCTTTTGACAATTGTGCCCTCGAGTTTTCTTTGGTCATAACGCTCCAAAATAACGATTTGTCGCCGCATAAGGGCCAAATTTGACAACATAAATTACGAGGGTCTACGTACTATATTACCATGTATTTTTGGGTAGATGAATTGGTAAGGTAGGCTAGTTACCTACCATATTATCTAAATTGAATTTTTAATATTTATTTTAAAAATTAAAAGTTTGAATTGAATGGGTATAAAAAATAAAATAAAATATTAATTTTTGAATATTTTTATTTTTTATAAATTTCTTATTCATTGAGTTTAAAATTTTAAAACTATTAAATGATTTAAATCATGTTCATAATATTATGAATGTCTAATACGAGATGGAATTGTATGAAATTGTCAAAAAAATATTATTTTTTTATAATCATTCAATTAATAAAATTAAAGTTTTATATATATATATATATATGAGCCCACTTGAGCTTAATATTAAAAGCTTGTGTAGCGTCAAAGCTAAAAAAATCTTTAATAAATAATACTGCAACTGCAAAATATTTATGGTATATATATATATATATATGGACCCACTTGAGCTTAATATTAAAAGCTTGTGTAGCGTCAAAGCTAAAAAATTCTTTAATAAATAATACTGCAACTGCAAAATATTTATGGCAGCATGCGGTAAAAGTACAATAAAAGAAATTTCATTACCTTATGAAATATTTTCTACCAGTTTAGGATCTTATGAATTCTGCAAATATTTTGTATACGGATATAAACCTTTAATGACGAGATCAGAAATACTTAGTTTTTTTTGATAAATTAAATTTATTAATCACATAATACACAAAGCGGAAGCTTATAAACAGAGAGTAACTAGAGTAATACAAGAGACAAAGGCACTACTAACCTCCACGCCCAAAAAGCATTGCAATGAGCACAAGGGCAGGGGAGGAAGGACAGCCACTGATGAAACAGACTTCAAATTAAAGGAACACCCAAAACCAATGCTAGTACATATGGGCTAGAAAGAGGAAAAAAGAAAAAGAGGGACCGAAAAGAGGCGAAACACCCGACTTCTCAAAAGAGGGATCTCTTTTTTCAGAAAATCTGGCATTACTCTTTAAATATTGTATGTCTTTTGGTTTCTTATTATATACATTTTCTTCAATTCACCAAGGTAATATTCCAAAAAAAAAAGGGAAAAAAAAAACTCTATTCGAGCTTTTATGGCCTAACATTAGTCAAATGTAGTGCAATTTGACATATTGCACATTAATTTCTAATATCAGGGAGAAAGAAAACGGGAAAAAATAACAAATCTATATCTGCTCTCTTTTGGTCGTGCATGACCGGAAAGAAGTGGAAAAAAGAGGAGAAATTTTTTCAAGGAAAAACGGCAAGAGTTTTAAGCAAAAAGAAACTAAAAAAGAAGTATTAAATAGGACGTAGAATTACAATTTCAATGGACATATTAGATAAGCATTATAGAAAAAAAAAAAAAAAAGAAGAAGATAAATACTAAAGTGGAAGAGGAGTCAAAATAGGACAAGATAGATATCAAATATATTATAATTTAAACTGCAATGTACACTAGATAGTTCATTATTATTATATATATTGCACATAAAATTTCAAAATTTAATTTTTGATAGCATAAACCATGAATTATAAAATTGGAACGGTTAGAGTTTTATTTTTTTCTTAGTTTTATTTAAAATTTTCCTTTTGTATGACGTGACAGAACATATATGCTACTTTTTAATTAGTATTTTAGTCAAATAATAATATAGAACTACGCATATTCTAATATATGATTACTTTGGATGCGAAAATTGTGTAAAAAATATAGAAAATAGTATTCTTCAATACTTTATCTTATTTTGCACATGGGTTGAACATTGATTAGAGACTGATGTCCAAAAACAAAGGTCAGAAGTCCTTAAAGGCTCTTTGTCATTGAAATGGCACCCTCATGTGATGTGAAGGGAAAAGAGGTAAGCGGGTAACTAAAAAAGCACTCGAGTTCATGTTTTTTCCTTCTTTTTTTATTTTTCATTCTGTACCTTTCTTTCTCTTATTTTGAATGTTGAAGTACGTGGGTCTCACATTGCGTGGGGAACTAATGTCCAAAAATAGAGGTCCAAAGCCTTTAATGTCATTTTTCACAATGTAATGGTACTGTGGGGTGGTGAATAGAGCAGACAAGAGGGGAAAAGGAAACCAAAAAAATGATATGTTTTTCTGCTTTTGTTTTGTTTCTTCTTTTCATTTAAATTTCCTTTTCTGAATTAAAGTGTCCGGACCCATTAAAAATCTAATCTTTAGATGAAAAATTCCTAATTATTTGAGCATAAGAGTAAATCATAGGATATTAGGCGACAATAGCCGACATTTAAGCATGACTTACCCTAAATCTAATCCTTTGACACTTAATCGATTCTTGGGACCAGCTAAATTTTTGATACTTAAAATCACTGCTACGTGAATGTTGAGGGGAAAAATTCTAGTGCTCACACTAAGTATTGGGACTCGATATGGGTTATCACCCGCAAATAATTTATTCAATTAAAATTAAAACGGCTTCATATTTATCGAGATCCTATGTTTTGTAACCACTAGAATTCTATCCTGACGGCAAGGCCCGACTGTCGGATCAAATATCAATTACATTGTATTTGGGTTCCTCCTTTAAACTGATGTTCCCTAAATACAATCTATTAAATATACAATATTATATATATATATATATATATGAAATTCTCGCGAAATATTATCTAAATAAAAAGTTTCAATATCAGATTATCCCCAATGCCCTTAAAATAACTGCATTCCTCTCTTAATTTCCTCAGTCATAACTTTCACCGATTCGGTCCTCTCAATCGATTCTAAGGGGAAAAAAAAAAAAAGGAACTGCAGCCGATTGCTAAGGGGCTACTTTTTTTTTTTCCTTTCCGAAAAACAAGGGGAAAAAAGAAAAGAAAAGAAAGGAAGAAAAAAAATGTCTAAAAAAAGTTTAAAACCATTAATAGAGACCTAATTGTTAAAAACATTCTAAACTTTGAAAGGAATTTGTTTTTTATACTATACTTTTATTTGTTTGGTTTTTATTATAAATTCTCATAGTTGGTTTAACTTTTGGCCTAGAGATCAATATTGGTGGCCTGTTAACTAGTTATCGAACTGAGCGCTCATATGGGAATTCATATCTAGGTGTAAATTTTGAACATTTTTTCATTTTTGTCCTAACCTTTTTATTTTTTTTATTTTTTACTTTTTCCAAAAAGTTTTATAAGTGGTTCAGTTTTTAACATTAGAACTAATATGCTTGGGATTAATTTGCTTAAATTTTATGAGCCTTAAGTAACATTTATGTTTATTATACGTATTAGGGGTAGGGTTTTGCACGGTATTGGTGTAATCCAAATTAATTATGAACTTCAAGACAAAAATCAAATAAAAAGATCAGGATAGAAATTAAACAAGGTCCAAAGTTCAGGGGATTTTTTTACCGTTATACTTAAATAAGAATTTCCATGCTAGCTTCCGTCCTAGGATCTAATTGATGCAAACTAGCACCGTTAACCTCTAGCTTAGAAATTTATTTACCTTTAAAAATTTAGAAAAAAGTGAGTAAACAGAGTCTTAATTCTTAACTTAGAAATCGAAACTTTTAAAATGACTTCCTTTTAGGTAAAGTTATAGTATTTGATTTTTTTTTTTTATCAAGACACTATAATATTTTTTATTAAAACGCTATTATTTAGGGCTTAAGCACTGAAACTCAATTTGCTAACCTAACCCCAAAATTCATGACAAAAATAATGAGTATTGAATGAGTTTAATATTTGATTTGGTCAGAAGTACGTTCATTTAGAATATTTAGTAATGCCTTTGAATTACCTCTTATCAAATTAGCACTCAAATTGAATAATAAGAATTATTTACGTCGTAAATGACATACAAACGGGAGATTATGTATTGAATGGAGAGAAATGTTGGCCACGGTGCTCGATTCAGCCGGAGCCCTAGCCTTCACAGTACGGTCGCGTTCTGTGAAATTTAACAGAAACTTCTCCTCCGCCGCAGCGAGAATAACAACCATCACCGCCGCTGCCGCCGCCGGACCTTTCTGCAGTCCTCCAGTACTCCTCACGACCATGTCCCTTCAAACCCATATCCCTATTGATCCTGAAGTTCCACAGACTTATCCCACGCCCCTCTCTCCGCCATTGCCGGCTATATCGAAGCAAATTGAGCTGAGCAGAGCCACTTCCGCATCTTCGAGATCCGGCACCTTCTCTCTTTCCCGAGGCGACGTGATATTCCAAGACGAGTGGCTCATCGTCGTCAACAAGCCTCAGGGGGTGTACTGCGAGGCCGTCTTGTCTTCAATTCCCCGTCTTCTTCGAACCGAGTCTTTAGATCCAGCCGGTGAGGTTTTCTTCGTGTTTGATTTTTCTTTTTCTTTTCTAGCATACGTTTTAGGTTTATGGTTGTTTCTTTTTGTTTCAGTGGGGCGTGTTAATTTGTAGTGTATGGCCTTCAACATAGGTTCTGTTGGTTGATGAAGGTTAATGGAATGACAGAGTCTACAGTATGAGGCATTGGGTGTTGGTTGATGTGAATTGACTGATATCAAGCTTGATTAGATTGAGGTTTTCTCCTTTGCATTGCACATGAAAGGGATATTACTGTCAGGTCATTTCATTACAATTGAGAAACCTAGAGTTTTGAAAAACGAAAAAGATTTAGTTAAAAGTTTACTTGCAGATTGACTGGCCTATGAATATCCATTTCAGGTTAGTGATTTTAAATCCTGGCACCCACATTGCTAGGAAGCTGGGCTGCAATGTGTTAAAAGAACTCCTGCTAGTGGAGGAATTTCAGAAGTCAGTAACATGCACATCTTGCTGTTGAACGCCCCTATGTTTATTGTCTATTTGTGTAGAAAGATTTACCGAACTTAAGGCAGAAAGTAAACGAATATCTGTTACTCAGAGAATTCATTGGAATCTTGTGACACGAGTGAACAGGTACCGGAGTCTGTGAGATGGAGCTTCATTTAGCAAATCGACTCGACCGAGACACAAGTGGTGTAATGGTGATAACTAAGTCGCACAAAGTTGCTGCTAAGCTGGTTAAGGCTTTCACCGATCACAAGGTTACTAAAAGATACATTGCTCTCTGTGTTGGGTCCTTGCCTAAATGGGAAACAGTCACCATTCAGTCGGGCCATGGCAGATCAAAGTTTGGAGCTTGGCGTGTTTATGCTGCATCAGATGTGGGCCGGACTTTACCAGGCGGGTCAGTAGTTAGAGACATGGAAACTTCATTTGAAGTATTATCTGTAAATGGTCGAATGTGCTCTAGACGGCCGACCCTATTAAGTAAAGATCAAGATAATTTGATAATTGCTGAAGAAAAGTCCGTTGTAGACGGGGTCAAGAAGACACATGAGATTTTGGTAAGAGCATTTCCGTGCAGCGGTAGAACACATCAAATTCGCTTGCACTGCCGTTATCTTGGAATTCCGATAAGAGGGGATGTGAAGTATGAGGGTGTCTATGAGTGGAAGGGTAAGACTTATGATGGCCATGAGCTTCACGCAGAGAGCTTGTCACTTGAGCACCCTGTTACTGGGACCCCGCTCTTGTTTCAAGCACCTCTACCTTCGTGGGCAAGCCAAATGATCCAGCCAGCCACCATAACATCAAATGTGGCTTCTGCAAGAATTTTCTGTCAATCAATGAAAGAGTCTGCAACAAACAATCCGGTGAGATAACATTGCCATAACTCGTTTTCGGATTGGTTTTATACTGATTCCCTGCATCTTCCTGACCATTTTGTGAACACTCGGATGAGAATAAGTGAAAAGAACTTCACTTATTATTTCAACACTGAAAATGTTTGTCGAAAGATTTCTTTCCGATTAAAGTTAATTCAGCTACGCCGTTGTTTATCCTTGAAATTGAATGCTTGTCGAAAGATTTAGGTGGTGTTTGGCTTAGCAGGATGATGGGCAAAATGGAATGGGCATTTCTGTTTGGGGTGGCGATTGCATCATCTAGGAAGGAGGAATAAAACAATTACCTCTCTTTCACTTGAAGGGAAAATTGCAATTCATGGTGCACCTAATTCTGGCGCAGCTGCACCTAATGCTATATTATCACTAGCCAGCAAGGACTGAGGAAAGACCGAGGAAAATTTATATGTTGATATCGCAAAACAATAATGGTTTGTATATATTCAATGGGATTCTTATTGGTTCTTCACATTTTTATCCAAGTTCGTGTTTATTTGTTTGTTTGGTCGACAAAAACAATAATCTAATCATAATAAATCAATTTATAGATATAATTTTTATTTCTAAGCCATAAATAGGAGATAAAAGGATCCTAAAAAATATATATAACTCTTAATCACATATCTGATGTGGACAGTTCACATTCGTGATTGCCATACATATATGAATTGTGAAAAAGAATAAAAAAAAATATCTAACTGAGCCGAAAAAGCTCACGAAAACAGTCGGCCGAGTCCGATGACTCGAAAATTTATGTTTGGGTTTAGCTCGTCTGACAAATGAACGAACACGAACAAGGCCTTAATGAGCAAGCTCATAAGTCATCTTGATTTGCAGCTTTAGGGGCAAGGCCACCTATGTTGTCATGGATAAACAATTTAGCTGCTAACTTTTGAAATGCTACATACTGATCACCAAAATTATAAATTAGAACAAGTGAACCACTCATATGAATTAAGATTCTTAATTGTCTTTTTTATTCTCCTAATCAATCTTAAATACCTAAAATAAATATAAAAGTTTGTAGATGAGCAAAAATATTTCACTTCAAAAAATAATGAAAAGAAATAATTTATTTCACTTCAATATAAATTATTGTAATTTAAACATATAAAAAAGATAAAAGATATTTTGTAGTTCTAGGTGAGTTGCTTTCGTTATTTTCGTTCACGGAAGCTTTCAATTACCGCCGCCGTGGCCGTAGATATGGCTACAATTTACATCCTTTCACTAATCAAATAATTTATTTTTATTCGACAAAAAATAAATAATTTAATTTGAATTTATACTAACTAAATATAAAATTCAGATAGTATAATCTCGAAATTCTAAAAATATTATTATCTGAATGATTTATTTTATTTATTAATAATATTACTTTTCGATGATCAACATGTTTTCTGATAATCAACATGTTTTAGGAGAAAACGGCGTCGTCAGATCCATCCCTTCTTCTCCATGTAGGCGTCGCCCTCCTCCTCTGATAAACCCTGACTGACCTCGGGTTTTACGAGACGAAAAGAAAGAAAAGCCACAGACAAAAGGGGGAAGATCATACATAACGTTCTTTGATTCCCGACGGGACAAAAAAAAAAAAAAATGACTTCCTTCATACTGAAGAGAGGTCGAACTTCTTCACTTTTCTATCGAAACCTCAGAATAGCAACTCAGTACGAGGGCTTCCCCTTCTCCTCCTCACCCTCACTGTCCAACCATTTCCCTACTTCACATAGTATTGTCGCCCCTTCAAGCTTGTCAGATTCATATTCTCGGTGTTTCTCGAATTTGATCCATAGACATAGGGTTTTGGCTTCTGGGGTTCCCTCGTATGTGGGTGCAACGGTGAAATGGCCATGCGGGTATCGCTTATTTGGCTCCCAAGCTGCCGTTGAACCCTCGACCTCTGATGGTCTTACGGTGGAGAGAATTGTAGCTAATCAGTGGACAATACTTGACGAGAGCGAGAGCGATTGGAAAAGCCATGCTGCTGCAGTTGCTCAGTCCATCCATGTAATCAAGAAGCGGTTACAGGTAAAATTTGCATGAAAAAATCAAGGACCCATTGTTTGGATTAACATGATCTTATCTTGAATTACGATACAGACTAATCGATTTAACAATTCCCATATTGAATGATGTCTTTGTTAGGAAATATAGTGAAGGTTTTGATTTTGTTGTTGATTGTGACAGTGGAACAAGTTGTTAGGACGATTGGAGCAGCTATCACTGGAGCTGGATAAGGCTGACATTTGGGATGATCCTGTTTATGCTGGGAAGATAAGCCGTGAACATGGCTCGCTTATGGGTAAAATGAAAGAGGTAAAGACATTTGAGCAAGAGTTGCTTGAACATATCGACTTGTTGAAGCTTGCTCGCGAAGAGGATGACAGTGAGATGGAATCGGTGGGCTTTCAAATCCTCTAGGCATGTGTTTTCTGTCTCACTGTGAGATATATATCTACATGAAAGTATTTAAAGTTAAATTTGTGGTGCAAAATATGTTTATGTTTAGAAGATATTGGATATGCAGTCCTCATGCATTGTTTTTCTGTCTTTACCATGAACAAGTGGACATACCGAAGTTGGAAGTGGGTTTTGAATCATGTGAAACAATAAAGAATAGCTGAAATAGGTTCCTTAGAACTGACATTGTGCTCGATTTACGATAACTTCCACTTACAATTAATTGACTTTCAAGAGTTTATTGCCGATAAATGATGCGCAATACTTGTTTCTTAGCTTTTGAGTCCCTGTTGTCGGTGCAGCAAGAAATCCAAGTATTCTAATATTGTTATTTTGAAATCTAAAATAAGGTGAGTTGTAGACCAAGAGTTTCATTCAGGTTGAGTAAGATCTTTCACATGATTAAACATATATAATATTTTCAAAACAACCATAGAATGGACGTGGCATTTTTTTGTACATTGGCTGTAAGTTTTTATCACCTTATGCTTATTAAATCAAAAACAATGCCTGTATATATTGCACACACTTTCTGCATTCCGAACCAATCATTAAGCTGCTTGAACATCAACTTACACTTGTTATGGTAGATTCTGAAATGCAAAATGTTGACAATATTCTTGAAATGTTGAATCAGAATTTTCTGAAATCTGTCATGTGCTAAATGGCCTTGTTAATTTTATTTTTAAAAGTAAAAAGTATAAGTTATATATCACTTCCTACTTATTTAAAATCTTAAGCAAAATACATGGTTTGTTTTGCTAAGGGTCTTCTTATATACACAAAGAAAACGGCAGTAACACAATGTGAACATGGGGCGCGTGTGGGAAATGGAATAGTAAACAGTAGGTGAGTTTTTTGAAAGTCATTAAAGAGAAAATAACAGAACACATTCCATTGACAGGCAGTGCTTTTGTTACAAAGTACGATATGATTGCTATATCTGTACAAGTACTTGCAAGTCTTGCAGTTGGACTACTAGACTGGCCACTTATACGGAATTCATCGCTTTTGTGACACCAACTTTAAGTTTTCTTGGTTCATTGTAGTAACTGGTAAACGAAATTGGAGGTCTACATGCCTCTCCAAATCAATGTAACTGGGTAACATTTTTACAGGAATCACTCCAAGCTTTGCTTGAAATGAGGAAAAAATCCAAGAATAAGGAGCTTGATGCTTTGCTAGCTGGAGAACAGGATCCATGCTCTTGTTACATAGAGGTTACTTTCGGTTACTGTCTTGACTATCCTTCTATTCGATGAGCCTTTTTCCTCCATTAGATCCTTGAGTGTGTGTGCACACGCACTTCATTTAGCTGCTTTTCATGAACTGGAGGTTGTTGTGTAATCTATGGGGATATAACTCAAAATTAATGATGTGTTAGGTCCAAGCTGGAGCTGGGGGAACTGAGAGCATGGACTGGGCTTCAATGATCATGAAGATGTATAAAATGTGGGCTCAACAACATGGATATAAAGTAGCTGTTGTGGATGAAATGCAGGGTGACATTGCAGGAATAAAGGTTCACATTTGATCTCTTTTTGGCCCATCCTTGATCATCTAAACACTTGCACATTGTAGTGAGTTTCTTACATCAGTCATAGTGGCCTACCGTGTCCTGACGTTGAGTAAAATCTTTTCTTCTAGCGTGCAACAATCAAAGTAGATGGTAAATATGCTTTTGGATATGCCAAAGCAGAAGTAGGAGTTCACAGGTTGGTGCGAATTTCACCATTTGACAGTGGAAAACGAAGGCATACTTCATTTGCTGCTGTGGCTGTGATACCAATCCTGGGTGACACATTTTCTCATGTGCAAATTAATGATTCCGACCTTCGCATTGAACGGTTTCGTTCAGGGGGAGCTGGTGGTCAGCATGCTAACACAACCGATAGTGCAGTAAGGATAGTACACATCCCTACAGGAATCACTGCTACTTGTCAAAATGAAAGGTATGTACGCAACTATGAATCTTTGCCCTTCATACTATGGTAATTCTAAATATTTGCACATTTTATTTCCATTGCTGTTATTATTTTGGAAACAGGTCACAACATATGAACAAGGCCTCTGCGATGGCTGTGCTACAGTCGCGATTAGACCAGCTTGAGATGGCTCGGCAGGCTCAGATGAATTCGCAGCATACGCAATCTCTTACTGAAATTAGTTGGGGCAACCAAATACGCTCATATGTGCTTCATGTATGTGCTAGCATAATATAAGTTTGAATAGTCTTCTGGCCGTCATTTATAGTGCAATAGATGCTAAATTTATTTTCTCCGTCTTCCATGTAGCCTTACCGCATGGTGAAGGATCTTCGAACCAACTATGAGGTTTCGGATCCTGATTCTGTCCTTGAGGGGAACTTAGATGGCTTCATTTTGAGCTACTTATCAGCTTCACTGGACAAAGACGGGGAGGGCCAGTAAATAGATATCAAGGCCTATGCCTCATTCTGCATGAAGACTTCAAACTTAGATTCATGCTGAGCAATCATGCTTTCAACCTGTTATATGGGCCAAAATTTCAGTGCCTCTGGGGTGTTGACGCGTGTTGAGGCATGGTTCTGGATAATCATGAAGACACCTGAATGGTTGCAATAGGGTGCTTGAACCACTTATATTATTCATTAGGATGACAGCAGCTATTCCTAATCATTTTTCATCAGTTGTGATGGGACACACGTATAATCTCTCTTTTAACAAATTTTCTTGGTCATTGGCAATAAGTGTGGGAAAGTTATACGGGGCATGTGACTTACAAAGCATTGTATTTTATGGGGGCCAATACCACAGCTGTGATATGGAAAAGATGTGCAAAGGCATAATAAATGGAGATTTTTCGTGACACCGTGTCTAGAATTATTGTAGTTAAAAGAGTACAAGAAAGCTAAAATTTCATGGATATGAGCACGAAACTATAATCTAACACACATTAAAGTGAAAAAGGAGCAAAAATACGAGGTTGTTGAGTGTGAACTAGTAGAATCAGCAATAACTAAAGTTTTGGATTAGAATCTATGCTTTTCAGAATCAAGAAAATAAAAGAATGCGACATCTACAATCCCACCATTGTCAGCTCAGTCTACCTGTTCCTATTCACAGAAGTTGAGAAAAATAGAGAAGGGGAGGTAGAGAGGAACTATTTACAACCATTGCTCAGAGCTCCAATTCTCCTGATCCCAACTACCGTCTAACGTCCACTGGTCCTCGGGGCCATTATTTACAGTTTTGAAACCTTCCATCGAGGGACCCAAAACAAAAGGTGGGTCTAGTGGAGCCTGACTCGAAACTGGATCAAAAACACGAAAATATGGGGCAAAAACTCCCCCATCTTGTCCATAAGAATGCTCACCCGTACTTGAACTCGTAGGATCATCGGCAATTCTGTCTTGGCTACACTCGATTCGGTTTGTGCCAGCGGCATGTGCAGGGTTCGCTGTGTTCATGTTATTCCGGTTGCAGAATCCATCTTGCGAGTCACTTAACAACTGCTGTGCAAGGTCATTTATGATGGAACTTGCCTCCCTACTATTGACTCCTTGTTGCTCATAAGTTAAAACCTGATTATGCTGACACGAAATGGATTGGTTATTCACGGGTTGTGTTGTCAAGGGTAAGGTGGCGTGTAGTGGTTGAATCCGATTTTCTGGTAAAACCATATTTGCATTGTTGTTTATCCTTGGGCCCCAATACTCCATCGCTGGACTTTCGACTCCAATGCTGTAGCTATTCTGACTGAAATGTGAAAGATTCGCCACGCCTAAGTTTGCAGAGAAAATTTATAATGTGCAATCAGCAAAAGATCATAATAGGAGAGGGTGACACTGAATTACGAGGAAAGTGTAGATTATACAAGCAATAATTACCATGTAAGAATGATGGAGTTGGATAACTGGGATTGAGGGGAGGCAAGGTGGGATTGAACGGATGGTTCTCATAGGAAGGAAGCCATGATGTTACCGATGAAGCGGGCAGAGGCAACTGCAGCTGATGGGCATATCCTGGCTCATATTTGTTGGGACTGAAAGAGAATTGGTTGGGGCTGTACAAATTGAAAGAGAACTCAGGAGTGTTCAAGCTTGGGAAAGGTCTTTGGGACAACTGAAACAACCGACTGTCGCATTGTAATAGCTTCTCATAGTGTTTGTCCAGGCTGCCTGCAGGGAATATGAGCTTGTGTCTCCTGCAAAAGTAAACATCAAAGAAACAACATTTTATTAGGGGAAAGACCCTAACAGGGAGAAAAACAGAGAAGAGGATGAAGATCTTTGGAAAAAACCTGCATGAGGTAGCTTGGTCATCAGTAAAATCTGATGCTGGCTGCCACATTGTATGCTTTCGCGGTTGCGGATCTGTTTCTTTGAAGAATGTGGGGGGTTGGTTCAGCTACACAAACATCAGAGAGAACATGAACATCTCAAATTTTCAAATTCTCTTTCCAATAAATAGGTAAACATCAAAAAAAAAAAATTAATAATTCAAACCGAAACAATGTGGGAATAAGATTAGATCAACTCGGAAGGTGAAAATTGGTTACCTCAACTTCAAGAACTCCTGGCTCATTATCGCTGATAACTGCTCTGATTCCCAGAATGTCAGACCACTGGATCTCAATCTTGTTCTTCAAACCTCCATTCAAAATCTCCCACACCAATTTCCTCTTGGCAAAGTAACATTTAGCTACCAGTTCGCCTTCGAATTTCGACGCCCTCTGCACACATCAATAACTGATTAATAATTAAAAAAGAAAAAAAGAGAACATCTTTTTTTTTTTTTTCCCCAATGTGTATGTTTCTGTTTGTTGTAATTACCTCCCATGTGCCAATTTGGATTAACGATGCAGATAAATTTGAAGCCTTCAACTTCTCTGAAATCGGCTGAGACGCACTGCCATTGGAGCGAACCCGGTTGCGGGTTCGTTTAGTATTCGTCTCAGTAGTCACGCAGTGCGAATCTGTTTCGTCGGACATCATCGTCTCCAATAAGTTCAAGAAAGACGGCGTCTTGGTTAGCGTCAAGCCCAGTGGCTTCAGTTCTGATAAAGCTTCGAACTTTCCTCCCTACACCAAACGGTGAGAAACAATGTTTGTTACCTCATAAGTAGAAACAGACGCATACAATAATCTATGCTCGAAGCAATCATTAAAAGCGAAGTTATTGCATGTACCATCTATGTATCAAAGCAAAACCCGTAACAGGAAACCATTAATTCAAGGGTTTAAATATAAAGACACCCAAAACCCATTATACACAGTTCCCCATTATACAAACTTCCATTCAAAAGGAAAAAGAACAAAGAAACCGTGCGCATTGAACAAAAAAAGGGCACTCTTTTAAACTAGAAGCAAAAGAAACGAAAGAAAATAAAGAAAAGAAGAAACTTTTTCACGAATGAGAACCTGAAGAATGTGAGGGTCTGTTTCCACGAGCTTAATCCTCTTGGGAACACTTTCCTGAAACCTAGAAGAAGACGCAGCAGCAGCAGCAGCAGTAGAAGCATCTTCTTGTGACCCAACAGGTAGAACCAGAGGACTCTGTAATCCCTCATTCTCAGTGTTGCCATGGAGTACCCCTCGGCCGGAACTAGGCCTCTCATCATCCATGATCGAACTTGAAACCCGCTCGGTTTCTATGTTGATAATGTTTATCTTCACGATCAACCTCCCAAACCCAACTCAATCCGATTAACTTCACGCTAAAGCTCGCTCCTTTTTTTCACAATATATATATATCATCACCCTTTATTCTCAATCTCGCCGTCCCTATAAGATTGGCCCAAAAAAACAGAGAGGGAACAGAATAAAAACAGAGCAAGAAGAAACCCAGTCTCATAATTCGAGTGGGGGACCCCTTTTGACGCCGGATCGCTGACGTCATCACCACCACGTGTGAATCCACGCGATTGCGTTAGATCCACGTTGGAAAAGGATTGTTGTTGTTGTTGTTTTTTTTTTTTTTTTTTTTTTCGGTTTTGGTTGCTATTTTTGCGCTTTAATTTTGGTTTATTCCCTTTTTTTTTTTCCTTCCTATTTTTTTGAGGTCGATAAATGGGGAAAGGCTAGGGTTTAAAGATTTTGTGCTGGGGGATTCTTAGATTCAGTGGTTAGGAGAATATTGTTAATTTCCTTTTGAATTAATTTTCGTCTTCAGTTTGAATTTAAAAAAGGCAAGAATGTAGTCACGATGTCAGATTTCCATATTATTCTCTTGTTTTTCTAGATACGCTCCTCCTTAAATTTAGGGTTTTACGTCAATCCCTCCGTTGGTTATGCTTAATAAATATTTAGTTTCATTTTTCATTCAAAAAAATAAAGAAAAAAAATTTGTGCAATATTTAAACATGCCCAATTTAATTAGGGAAAACCTAATCAAAAGAATCAATCAAATGAATAGAATTAACTCATAATCAAGCTTTTAAGGTTTGAAATGTTTTCATTTCATCAAAAAAAAAAAAAGCAAGTGCAAATTTGTAATTGGAATGATTAATTTGCAACCAGGTTATTCTGTTTATGAACCCATTATTAAATTAACTGTTGATGACAAATTTGTTCAACAGATAAATTTACAAGGGATGGGGAAAAACATGCCACGATAAGGTGCTGGAGCTGAGATGGAAGGAATGCCTGAAGTCTGACAGCAGTCGGAGCTGGAGGACCAGAGAAAAGTGGGTGATGGTCAGAATAGGATACCGAAGAAAGCACCCTTGATGCCTAAATTAGTAATTGTGGTGACAGAAAAGAGTTTGGGGAGGGAGCCTAGGAATACAAGAAAAAAAAATCCAGACATAATAACAAAAAGGAAAAAAAAAAAATCTCAAAATAAGGTGTAGGAAGAAAACTTTTCTCAATACAAGTTTGAGTATTGCAATTGGTACTGAATTTTAAAATCTAGTCTCGCAATTGACAATTGCAATGCTGACTTTCAATGGATATGAGTGTATAGAATGGAGAAGGAAAGGGAGGTGGCGTTGAGACAACGAGAGAAATATGGTGATTGAGAAGGAAGAAAAGGAAATCAAGAGTATGGAGTGGGGATTAGATGTATGGGAATAGAGGGAAGAAATTGGTAAAAAAAAGTATGAAAAAGAAAGTATGACCACACTTACAGGCGAAAGAAGAAGAAGGGGGAGAAAATGGTGAGGAAGAAGAGGGACATAGGGTTTTTCAGGAAAAAAATATATTAAATACTGATTTCGCAATGGGGGATTGTGAGACCAAAATATTAAAAAAATCAAGGTCTTGCAATTGGCAGTTGTGAGATCGTGAAAAAACTTATATCGGGAAAAGTTTCTTTCGTACGCCTACTTTAGGATTTATATTTTTTGGGTATTATTTCAGGATTTTTTTTTTCCTGACTAAGAGAAGCACCCAAAAGTAGTAAAAAATGTACCTTATGATAGAATTAGTCCAAGTATTTATAAACCCTTATGGAATGATGATAAAATCACAAGAGTGCTGCTGGTGTTGTAGTTGGACTAAAGTGTTCTTGCCCTTCAAATGTAATTCGCACTGTATCCCAAGAAAATCTGTGGTGGGTAGATATATAAACAATAAAATAACAAAAGACTTAAATGATATAAATTCAATTGAATGTATTTTAGTAAATGATAAAATGTGCTCTTATGAATTAATGCTATATAGGTTTTTTATGATTTTTTTTATGAAATTCTCTGTGTTCAATGTTCTTCTTCTATTGGCGGTGGAATATCCCTTAATAGTAATTATTATTATTATTTTTTTCTTGGTTACAAAGATCCCTTAACAATTATAAATAGTAAAAGAAGTAGAGAATAACATTATCATTAAGAATTAAGAGACTGCTAATTGTATGGGGCCTACTAAATCCATAAAATCCTAATCAAATTAGGAATAATCTCAGCTCAAATAGTTCAGTTCCGATGTGTCACTTTCCTTTGCACTGCTCATTCACATCACATGTCGTATTTTGCATAAGTTTAGATTTACTTCCATGCATGACATCACACGAGGTAATTAGTTCCTCCTTGTCCAAGTTGGCTCCTATCTTATTTTTACACTTTTTGTTTGTTCGTCTTGTTTGATTACAATGACTACAATCAAAAATCCAAATGGTGCTTCTGCAATTATTTTTAGATTTATTCAAACAATACAATAATCATCACTATGTGTTATTTTAAAGAGTTGCAAAAAAAAAACAAAAACGAAAAAAAAAAACGAAAACAAAGAAGAAGAAGACGTAGAGTACTAATGAATACATTATATTGAAATTATGCATCCAGTCACTTCCTTGTCTTATTTTATTCTTCATTAAACAACCTATGAATATAGAGTCACCTGGATTATAATGAGATTACTTTTTAAATAAGCTTCATTCATTACTAATTTTTTAGTCTAATAGTACTATTATGGATAATAAAGCCTCGATATAAAATAAGATTAAGGGGTCAAATTCGTAGGATTACTATGTGGAGCATATATATTATCAATCTAAAAAACTAAATTACTAAACTTTATACATCAGGCGAGAAGGATCACATTCAATTCTCGCATGATCCTTTTAACAAATTCATATTCTCTAAACCATTATTATTATTATTATTATTTACTGCGTTCTTTTTACGTGTGCTGGTTTCTAATTCTTTCCTGAATGGGAAAGGTGGTGTCTTTTTTCCTCTTGTTTTTGTTTTTTTATGAGAGTGGGAGGAACTAATGCCTTTTGACTGGGATAGTATTCAAAAATCAATTTATTGATGTGACAAAATCACACTTTATTGAGTCGATCGCCGCCTTTGACAGTGACAGTTTCATCCCTAATGATCAGCGCGAAGTCTCTCTCTCTCCACGGCGGATTCACAGCATTCATTCTCCCTTCGCTACAAGTGGTTGGTGGAACCATGACATTATTAAGAAAATCACGCTCTCGTTCAAAACGACATATTTTAAGATGAGTCCATCGCTTCCATTTCCAAGAGTAAAAGAATTATTTAATAAGAAGTAATATTTTTATATATTATAAATAAAATAAATATTCCCATATGAATCATAGTGAAAAATAGATAAAAAATAATTATTATATATAACCTATGGTGTAATAATTGTTATTTGATGATTTCAGTTATGGAATATTAGAAAAAGTCATTTCTTACACGCTTCTCTCATTATTTATGTTATATTTTTATGAAATACTTATTCTTTTCATGTCATGAACCAAAGATGGTTGAGGCTCAACCTTTTACGGCTAGTAAAATATACATTATATTTTTTGTTCAACCATCATAATCTTCTTTAAATGAATTCAGTGAATTCGACATACGCCTATTTCTTTCAATAAAAAGAAAAACCTGCTCTTCATAATAAAATAACATCATTTTGACTATTACTCCTTAATATGGCACCCTCGATTCAACGAATCCTTTATTTATATAAATTTCTCCCGTGCTATCTAAAATATTGCAGCAGCTTGCCAAGATCTCCTAAGTTTTTCTCAAAAAAGCAAGAAGCATACGATTAGGTGCGATCTCTGTGGGATCCATCCTAATGATTGGTATTCATATTGTAATGGGGAGGGCTTTACCAATCTTAACACGAGAGAGGCATGCATTAGAAGTTCAGTGAGTTTCACTAGTTTATTATTATTATTATTATTATTTGGGGGGAGAAGATGAGGTCAAACGTCACAGCTTGTGGGCTTTGAATGTGCGTTTGCTTTCGGGTTAAAAGGAGTGGAAAGCACATATTCTGTTTGTTTGTTCTATTAAAAGCATGATTCCATGATCATCGTATTCAAACGCCACCAATCATCACTCACCTTTTCTGTGATCATGACACGTGTTCTTTTTGGGTAGAGGCTTAGATCTCTCCCTTTCACACCTAAGCCCACCGAATGTTTAAACATTCCCAACAATTTTCCCAGGGCTGTCGTGAAAAGGGTGAATTCAATCCTTAACCCCTATAACCTCATATATATATATATATATATATATATATACCATGAAATTGCATGCAAATTAATAAGTCCATAGATTATTCTTTAGACAACAGTCTAAATATACAAATTTTGAATTTATGTTTTAAGTTAATTGCAGGAAAAGCAATGGAATCTAAAACCTGTGAATTTGAAGAGTCTTTAAATAGTAAAAATTAGACAATCCTAACTATTCATTGTCAAAAAGAAAAAAGTATAAAGATGAACTAAGAGCGGAGAAAAAAAAATAATTAAGACCATCTAAATCCACATATTCAATACTTTTTCAAATTCAATTGATATCCAAAGCAGTGGACAAGTATCATTCACACACGTGGAGAAACCTGTTTCAAAAAGCAAATACATAATAATAAATGTTTTATTCCAGAGCATCAGAAAATGAAATTCCAAAATATACACCCAAAACATTCACTAAAGTTACTGAGGTGGCAGAATATAGAAAAATGTAAAGAATTATGGATCTATCAAAATTTCATCAGTATGCTCCTACTTAGTTCTTGCTCCCTAATCAGTTTGTAAATATTTTGTGTGCGTAGAATTATAAATTAAAAAAAAAAAAAAAAACCCAAAGAAATTGCCTATGAAAGTATTTCTATCTGCAGGCTTCAACATGGGGGACAAGATTGCGATTCTCAAATCATTTTCAGACTCCACCAAATCAGTAGGAAGCCTCATTTGAAAGACCAATCAGGCCGGAAAATTTCTATGCGGCTCATTATATTCAGATGAGCCAGAAGTTTCTCCATGCTTTTTCCCAAGCCAACCCCAGCCCACAGTAGTACCCACCCGATAAGAATGAGCACAATTGCAGGCCGCATGCTTGCATACTCCACAAAGCAAGCACATACATTGTATATTGTGGACCTAAACCATCTATTGGGGGCTGTTTGGACGACTATAATAAGTGAAATGATGATGACGAACCCATTCCACTCTTTCAGTGCCCCCACCATTAAGGAAGACTTTGGTTGGAGGACGAGCAGCATGCAAAAAACACATAAAATAATGAAAAGACTTTGGTGGATGACACAGTAGGAGAATCCAAAAAATCATAATCCAGATGAACTGAGTTAAAATGAGTTTACCTTGAGGATGCTACTGTTTGCACTGAAATTTGCCTCTGAAATCCACTCTTTCTCCTGATCTTTCTGCCAGCTAGCAAGTGATGAGTTTTTAAGAAAGAAAAAAAAACATATAGAATGTCACAAGAAAAACGAATAAATGATGTTGAGTTAAATAGAAGAAACAATATTTTATTGATACAAATGAATGATCTTTCACCTTAGACAGGTACTTTCAATATAGTGCAAAAGAAAAACAGATATGAAAGTGGTGACTCTTTCAGCGACTATTTGTCAAAATAAATTAATCTTGTTTCTCAAGAACTCCGAGAAGAGAAAACAGCGACAGATGAAATACCAACTGCTCAGGCGATTGGTGAACGGTGAGCAGGGAAAAACCACTCATGATAATTGAACTGGATCGAAGAATCAAAAATGCCTTATTTTTCCGTGGGCTGGTCTTCGACAAAAGCCAACTCATATATCTGGCTGTAATTATCTACAAAGTGAACTTCAAGACCTTCTCTGACATTTGCCGCAAGCTCATCGAAATCCCTTCTGTTAGCCAAAGGAAATATTAAGGTCTTCACATCGCTCCTCCTTGCTGCTATAGTCTTCTCCTTAACCTGATTTCGCAGGAGACACATCGATGAGTATTAAACTGAACCTCAAGAGGTTCAAAAATATTTGACAAAATAACACAATAAGAGAACTGAAAATCATGGGAGGACATGACGCATTCCCTTCGTAGCATGCACCAAAGCATTAGGGGACTTACCCCACCAATTGGAAGGATCCGCCCCGTTAATGTTACTTCCCCAGTCATCGCTAGGTCCTTCCTCACAGGCTTCTTCATGGCAAGCGACAATAAGGAGGTAATCATGGTACAACCTGCACTAGGCCCATCCTTTGGGGTGGCCCCTGCTGGAACATGAAGATGAAGCTTGGAATTGGCAAAGTAGGGGTTATCTGGTTCTTTCTCAACTAATATTGCTCTGGCAACTGTATGAGCAATCTGAGCACTCTCCTTCATAACATCTCCAAGTTGTCCCGTGAGATTTAGGACTCCTTTTCCCTCCCCTTGTTCAATTTGAGTGGTCTCTATATAGAGGGTCGAACCACCCATGGCTGTCCATGCAAGACCCATAACCACTCCTACGGGAGTCTGATCGTAGATGCGCTCCGCATGGAAAACAGGTTTACCAACAAAATCTGACAAGTTGGATGAGTCGATCAAAACTTTCTCCACGGTCTTTGTTGCATCACTTTCCTGAACTTCCTTAGATTCTACCATGTCCTGTACAACAATTTAATTGTAAAATGGTGTGGACTTAGGACCAATTCAGCTAATTTCTAATGCTGAATCAGCAAATTAGGCATGCAATAAATGAAGCGGTTGTGTAATATTGCTGCTCATAATATCAAACTAAATTATTCTGAAATATTTGACTTAATTAAGAAGCCAGACTCCATTTCAGAAGACATATTTTCTCAGAGTGGGGAAAAAAGAATTCATTTGAAATTGCGTCCTTCATATATATAAAATGAGAAATTTCTCCTAGATATTCACCACTCATTTAGTTTGCAGCATGGAATGGAATAGAGTGGGGATGAAATATATATTCCATAGAAATATTTCATAAACAATGAGAGAAGTGTGCAATGAATAGTTCTTTTTAAGACCCATGGGTGGAATAGGCATGTAATTACCATTTGTTAGTCCCAATACAAGCACTGAGAGGGGGGGGTGAATCAGTGCACTTTAACAATTCGTATGTCTTTTCAAATTTACTTACGGCAAGTAGTAAACAAGGCAAGCAATCGCAAACACAATATTTACGTGGTTCAGCTACACAATGCGTGCAACCTACGTCCACGGCTGATTCGGGTTCACTACCCTCACCAACGAATTCACTAGAATTGTATGGGCCCTTCACTAGAGCGATACAACGGTCTCACTAACCAATAAAAATGTTGTCATCCCTTCACTAGGGTTGACAAGCTTACAATGCTTCAACAATAACAAATTTAGAATAAAGAGAGCAACTCACGAAACCAAACGCTTTGTCGTCGCACGAAGAGCGCAAAGTACTCGAAGAAGCTCCGGAATACGCACCAAGGCTGCCACCTTCTCCAGCCACGGAAATGCTACCACGGGTTGCCGGAAATGTATTTTGGGAGCTCTACACACAATTCTCACAAGTGTTTCTCAATCTCACACAACTCAACCCTTTGTAACCCTAAGAGTGCTCAAGAACAAACAAGGCACTCTTCAACCAACTTAAGAGAATTTCTCTCAATTCTCTCACTCAAATGCTCTCTCAATGCTCAAGGAAGGTGTGATTTTCGTCCAAGGGAGAGGCCCTCCTTATATAGCCCTCCAAAGTCTCCAAGACATGGCATTGTGGTGGAAATTATTCCTCCTCCAAACATGGTCCATGTTTTAGGGGTGGGAGACTCATTATTGTGTCTCCACATGCCAAAAGAAGGCATCTAGCATAGATGTTCTTGGATGCTCAAACATCATTCCACAAATTAAGGGATTTTGACACCAATGGTGGACCAAATAGTGGAATGGCATCTTCCCACGAATTTGACTTGGTCCAAGTGTGCTTGGGCTCCTCCAAGTGTCATTGGGCTTGATTAGTTGCTGCCCTTGTGTGCCAAGCCCATTAGTTGGCCCAAATCCTTCACATTGCACAATTAGGCCCAAAGTGATGTCCCCAAATGCCCACCACGAATTTCATAAGCCCATTGCTTATTTTGGAGCTCATTGTAGCCCATTAGGTCCATATTAACTTCATTGAAGCCCACAAACCTCAAAGTAGCTGTTGTAAGCCCAAAACGGTGTATATGGTCCAATTGCGCAAAACCGAGCACCAATATGACGTCCTGAGCAAAACGAATTTTCGTTGCGCCGTTTGTGTCCATACCACTCTATTATGGTATATTATGGCTGCTGGTGTCTCCCCATGATAATCGGATCACCCGGAGTGCCTCAAATCAATAACCGTTCCAAACTAGGTTAAAACAAGCTTAGAATCGCTTGTTTGAGACCTATATAGCCAAAACGATTTTTGCTGTGCCGTAAGCATCCGTAACACTCTACCATGATATAATATGGTTGCTGGTGTCTTCCCATGGTCATCTGATCGCCCGAAGATGCTCATCTCATCAATAGCTCCAAAACGCGCTCAAACAAGCTTAGAATCACTTGTTTATGCCTTATATGGATATTTCACTCCGTCACCGCTTCTTCTTCATTTCCATGCTTTTCTGACATTATGAGGTCATATATAGACAATATGCATGATGTTCTGATGATGTGGACACTCATTTAGGTTTGCCAACAATGACAACACCATAACATTCCAATGGGAACAACACCATTACACCCTTGGCCATTGATAATGGTTATTCTTTGTCTATTCCCGTCATGGTCCATGAGAGTAGCCATTTCACTTATGGTTCATGGCGATATTATTCCTTGCATATTATATTTCTATTAAGTAGTTATTCTATTCCCCCTCTATTTCATTCCCATCAACCAAACAAGTCATCAGATCACAATGAAATTCTAATTGCCAAGTTACCTTTGACTCTATAGTTTGATCAGGAAGGTTTTGAACTTCGTCAGCTGAAGTATGTGTCTGTGCTGTATTAGCTTCTGGAGAGCTTTCTTGAGCTTTCTCATGACTGCTCTGCTCCACTACTTCAGCTTCAGTCTCAGTTTCAATGGATCCACTAGCACTTGCAGCTACAGCTTTATTGGGCTCCGCAAGTGGAGGCTCAGCTGATACACCTTGTCGCACAAGTTGCAGAGCAATCTGAAAAAGGAAAATCACATAAATTTAGGCAGCAGCCAATTGGGCTACTATTGGGGCACCCAGACACATACGCGAGTTACAAAAATTTTAAGCATGAACTTGTGCTGCTGCTACCCTCTCTGTAAGCTGAAATTCTGTATCTTACACTGAAATTCATTAGTATAATTTAGATTCCTCACAGACCTTACGGTATATCTTCTCAATGTGTTTTTGAAGGCTACGAACACCAGCTTCTCGACAATAGTTTTCAATCAGAGCAAGAAGAGCTGGATCGGTCACTTCAACCTGAAATAACCCAGTAAAAATAATAAAAGTTCAGATATGTTAGTACCCAACAAACGAATGTAAGTGTAACAGGCACTGGAATTACACAATTATAAATATGCAACTATCTCAAGGTTGACATACAACTTATACTAACAATGATCCAACCCTATCTATTTGCACAATTATATAAGCATTCAAGCTCAAAATCCAAGTTTATGCCTGTGGGACTGAAGAAGAGAGAATGGATACAGAGACCTGTTCAGGCTTGATTCCACATGCTTCTCGGGTAGACTTCTCCAAATAGTCTCTGGCGATATGCATTTTCTCATCAGAGATATACCCAGCAATGGAAATAATTTCCATCCTGTCCAAGAGAGGATTAGGAATCATTTCCACAACATTAGCTGTGCAAACAAACAGAACCTGCAATAAAGTAGGATTTGGCATCAATACAGTGCTTGCATCACGATCTATGTATATTGACGTGATAATTCATATATGATGGGGTAGAGTTGGTTGTAAACAAATTACAGACAAGTTTATAGGTCAGAGATATTTAATAAAGTAGCATAATAGTAAAGACAGAGATATTATAGAATATTCTGCAATCATGTGCAATATTTTATAATGAAGCATATATTTTTTGTATCAAAGGCTGAGATCCTTTTCTCTAAATTATAAGGATTACCCCCAACAATATAACCCACAAAAAGCGCTACTCCACTTGAAAATACCTTCGTCAACCTCCTCCAACTCAAGCTGAACGCAAGCAGAACCAGGAGGAACAAAGAAGCCAAATTCATGCCCATCTCGGGTTCTCTATTACCAGTAAAGAGGTCTTGCAATTCTTTTTTGGGGCCTCAAAATCATCCTTAGCTATACGAGAATGACCATCCATGTCAAGGGGACCGTGATTACAATCTTAAGCAAGAACTGAAGCATCACCAATCTGATTCGCCAATGGAGAAACCATATCGATCTGCTTCCCCAAGCTCAGATCCAATGTACAAATCTTTGGGGCCTGAATCGAAGGACCACCATCGTGTACAATTTTCACTTAATCAACTAGAGGAGGAGCCACATTCAACACCTTTGGGGCCTGAATCGAAGAACCACCATCATATACAAACTTCCCTTAATCAACTGGAGACAGAATCTCTGACACTTTCTTTGGCTGCCCCCTGGCCATGGATGTAACACGCGCTGAGAGAAAATCAAAACTCACTAAAACCTGTTGCTCTCATCTTTATACGCCTTTTTTGGCAATACTATTCCTCTATACTACAAAGATGTAAAATAGTCTCATCTATTAAATAATTATATTTCATCATTAATAAATTCTTTTACAAAAATAAAACCATAAAATCAAATAAATAACAACTAGTGATAATATTAAAAGTAATAAATATGAAAGATGTATTATGTGATAAATAATAAAGAAAAGTATTTACTATTTCAATGGAGAAAGGGGCGGGAGGGTATAGAAAAATAAAAAGGGTGAAGAGATATAATAGAGGAATGAGATAAATAAGGGAGAGAAGAGAGAAGAGAGGAGGGAGGGGGAAGAGAAAGGAAATATAAAAGAGGATTTAGGGCATTTTTGGGCTAACATAATTTTAAGGAGTAAATAAAATCAAATTCACACAAATCAAACCATTTTTGGTCTCATTTGTAATGACTAATAAATCCTTCCAAATCATTCTTTAAATCATATCAATTCTTGTTTTGTACTTTCCAACATGAAATTTATTAAGTAAATCTAATTCCAAATCAAATGAATTTTGTTTTGGGGATTCCAAACAGATTGTAAGTGGAGACCTTAAGGAGGAAGTCTATGTCATCACCACCTTATTTTGTAGCAGTGGGCAATGAAGGAAAGGTTTGTTGGCAGAGAAGGTCCTTGCATGGACTCAAACAGTCACCTAGAGCCTGGTTTGAGTGGTTTAGTGTGGCAGTGAAGCAATTTAGCTTTATTTAGAGTGATGCAGACCACACTCTATTCTATAGGCAACAAGCCCACAGAAAGGATGAGTCACAGATCTATCGACTGAAGAAGTTCTTAGCCTCTAAATTTGAAATTAAAGATTTGGGGGAGCTAATATATTTTCTAGGAGTGGGGTTTACTAGATCAAAAGGTGGTTTCTTTGTTTCTCAATGCAAATGTGTTCTCAATCTTTTGCGAGATAATGGAAAAACATGGTGCCAACCAGCAAATACTCCGATCAACCCCAATATAAAATTAAGCCCTACAGGAAGACAGCCATACCAAGACATCAGTAGGTACTGAAAGATTGTTGGGAAACTTTTGTACCTCTCGCTCACAAGAGCTGATATTACATGTGTTCAACCTAGAATCCCACATATGGAAGTAGTGGATCAAGTTCTAAAGTATTTAAATTTTTTTTCCAAGGAAGGGATTACTGTTTGCAAAACATAATCACATGAAGATCAAGGCAACATGGATGCTAACTGGCTTGGTTTGGTGGATGACAGGCATTCCACTTCTCCCTATTGTGTGTTTGTTGGTGGGAACCTCGTGACTTGGTGAAGTAAGAAATAACCAATTGTTGCTAGGTCTAGAGCATAAGCAAAATTTAGATCCATGGCCAATGGTGTTTCTGAGGTGCTTTGGGTCTGAAGATTGTTGACTGAACAAGTCACTTTTGAGACTCCATGGCATTTATATTGTGACAAAAAGGCAACCATAAGAATTGCTAGCAATCGAGTTCAACATGATCACATGAAACATATAGACGACGATAGATACTTTGTTCAAGAGAAGGTGCTCTTGAAGGAGCTTTGTTTGCCATTTGTACCTACTAACCAGAAACGTGTCAATATGTTCACTAAAGAACTGTCTAAGCCTCAGTTTGAATTACTTGTTTCTAAGTTCGACATGCTTAACATCTATGCCTAGCTCGAGGGACAGTGTTGGATTTATTCAATATATTAGTATAATATCCTTAGTAAAGACATGGAGATACTATTGAATATTCTGCAATTGTGTGCAATATTCTATTATATCTGTTATAATGAAGCATGTATATTTCGTATTGAAGGCTGATATCCTTCTTTCAATATTGTAATCTAATTTGAATGTTATAAACATGTGATTCCTATGTTATTTTAGGCAGCAGGGGTTGTGTTTTCCTCAATTCTCCCCTCTCTCTAAAACTAAAATATATAATGCCCTTCAAAAGATAAAAGGCTAAAAAATTAAAAATCCCAAAAAATAATCCTAAACGGGCTCTCCGAAATTCAATTTCCCCACCCTACAGCTATAATGCACCGACACTCTAAAATGGCTCAAGTACCAGTGTCCGACACTCTCCCGACACTAACATGACCGACAAGCATGGCAACTGTTATGACATGCTTACGACACATGGTTAATAGATTTGACACTTTTTTTCCCCTTTTTTCCTCTTCCTCTTTCTTTCCTTTTCCTTTTGTCTTTTCCCTATGCCCTAAATCCCATCACTTCTTTACAAAATGCGATCTCCACAATGGTCATGTTCTTCTCCCTCCATTGCTGGTTCTTTTTTATTTTTTCATTATATATATATTGGAAAGAGTATCATACACCCACCCAAAAAATAACGTATCATTAAAGGTGTCGAAATTGTTCATTTTTTGAAGAATCTCGTGTCGCATGTTGTTAACATGTCATGTTGTTGTACCAATGTTGGTGTTGGTGCATCCTTGCTCTATGGTAGTCAATGGCCTACAGCATGCAAACACTCACATGTCTAGTGACACTTAGTATAACAATTTAATCATTTGGCATAGCTTAACAACATTCACCAGCTCATTTACCCCAAAAAAAAAAAAAAACACAACATTCACCAGCTCAATAAGATGGTGGAACCCTTGATTACAAATTTTTACGTGGAAACAACTTAGTGCCTGATATGAAAAGGTGTAGCACGCAATAAAATTCTATGCTCAACTTTTACTCATCAGGGTGGAGTACACAAATACCTAGACTACCACAATATGTGAAGCTGACTCGAAGCATATCTCAGCATCCAAATGCTGAATGAAATGGATACCACTGAAAGAACACATGCAACAAAGGCCCATGAACAAATCCCTCCAAAACACACACCGCTCACCTCCCTCCTTCCAGCTCAGCCCTGAATCCCACCCACTACTGCCACCACCACCACTACATTTTTAAGACTGGATATGCTCCAGTGAGTAACAGACTGGAGAGAGGGAATCACAAAAAGGGCAATGAAGGGACAAAAGGGAAATAGAAGAGAGTAAGCCTCAACTAACTTCAGTTTATGATGAGATGCTCAAGTTTAAGCAGCTTCGAGTTGATAGGATTTTAGCTTTTGACAAGAAATGAGCAGATTCAGCAAAACAAATAAGCAAGAAAAAACACGATTTGGCTAGAACAAACAAACATCTACAAAGGCAGCATAGATGCAAGCACATATTTTAGAACTGATCATGATAGCTAACCTTTGATAAGTCAATTGAAACATCTAGGTAGTGGTCTAGAAAATTAGCATTTTGCTCTGGATCGAGAAGCTCCAACATGGCACTTGCTGGATCACCAGCATGTCCCCTTCCCAACTGCACAAAACAGGGGAAGAAAATAAGTAAATAACTAAAGATTCAAATAAAAAAAACTACTAGGAAGATACATAAGAGTTTTCTTCTTTGCTTATCAAAGGCAGGAATTGGATTGGATGAAGCTTAAACTCTGGCAGCATAACCGCCGAGGGTGAGGTTCATAGCAACTAAAGATAAAGAGGCTAATATTGGTTACAAGGTTCTGTAAAAAAGTGTAATACAAGAAAAGAATTAAAAAGTCAGGTAAGCAAACGAAATATTACCTTGTCAATCTCATCAATTAAAACAAGGGGATTAGATGTTCCCACATTTTTTAGACACTGAACCATCTTTCCTGGCATGGCACCAATATAGGTCCGACGATGGCCCTGCAAATCATTTCCAGAGTAAATACTGCAGCATCATGTATATATAATAATACTGTGCACATAAAAACGAGTGTCATGGGATATTAGAAGTTTAGACTACCTTTATTTCTGCTACATCAGCTAATCCCCCTACTGAAAATCGGTAGAACTTGCGGTTCAAGGCATGTGCAATTGAGCGGCCAATGCTGGTTTTACCCACACCAGGTGGACCAGAAAGACAGATGATTTTTCCTACAATGTATAAGAAACATGGATAATCTTACATTTGGCATCGGACAAATAATGGAAGCACAGGTCTACAACCAATAGAGGATAAGATGACAACTTACAAAATAAGTAGCAACTAACAGGTGTCTTAACTATAAAAGCACAGGAATCTAATATATTTAGACAGAACAGAATTTCAAATCGAAGGAAGAGATTGTAAGTTATCCGAATATGGAAGTGAAACAAGTGAAGTAGTGATACAGTTACTATAGCTCATACAGGTTGACACAGTCATCTGTTTGCACCCAACATCAACTGTTCAGTGTGTACCTTATTTATTATAAATGTCTTGATTCATTAATATTGCTAATGGAGAAGTGCATTCACATGTTTTAGCGATTGATCAATTGCAATACTGCGGCGGAAAGAAGAATCCTAAAATTTATATTTACAGATTTATTGATGATGAAGCAAGGAACATTTATTTACATATTTAACATATTAAAAAGATTAAAAATCAAGTCTTAACTAACCTTGCGAAGTTCCTCTGAGTTTTCCAACAGCTATAAATTCCAGTATACGTTCTTTAACATCAGTTAAACCATAATGGTCTTCATCAAGAATCTTTTGTGCTCGAATGACATCAAAGTTCTCATCACTGTATTTTTATTTTTTAAAAGGAAAAGATCAGCATAAGACTCATACATAAATATAATTAAAATTTCCAACTCAAAAAACAGTTTCCTTCTCACCAAAAAAATGTGTTGACTAAATCATAACTTCAACCAAACAAATGCAGAAACATGTCCATATGGGAACTAAACAGATAGGGCATCATCTAACAAGCATCTCATAATCTGAATCAAGAGCCTCCAGTTAACAATATCATTCAAATATTATGCGACCTAGCCGCTTTCGAAGCAAAAGAGTCCCTCAGATGGGGCAGCAGCATCTAACATGTGTTAGATTGATGACGCCACCAAGTATATGGACAGGTACAACACAATTCCCATCAATCCTTATCACTTAAGTCTCTCATTAGATACATCTAATAGCATTTCAAATAAAAATGAAAGTTAAGATCCATATAAAAATATTTACTGAAATATATTAGCTCATATTCAATGACACCTTTCCAATCTGTAACCTAGCCTTTTTGTTTCCTAGTACCCAAGTGTCACTATCATCCAAAAATGCTGACAACATTCATGCCAAAGCCTCACTTTACCATTACACATCAAACTAGTCTTCTTTTTCATCAAATTTACTTGTATTCTCAACTGAAAATAAAAACCCAAAATAATCATGTATACCAGTTGCATTAATAACCAATAAGGCATCATCATCAAAACATAAAAAGAGCAAAGGCTTCAAACTTTCATCAGCCTTGACAAGCAATAATAAAGGACAGCTACACAAACCTATAATTTCCCCAAGGCAATGCTGTCAACCAATCAAGATAGTTACGAGTTACATTAAATTCACTCGAACTGGCCTCTAACAACTGCAGTTTGGTAAGCTCTTCTTCAATGACTTGCAAAACATGTGCAGGGATTTTTTCTTTATTTGGATCTAGCCTCTCTCTAAATTTTGCTGCAACGAAGTAGCAAGGGAAAAAAAAAAAGTTAATTGTGAACCAGACCAACAAAAGTTTGGCAGTAGATAAGCTGTTAGTCAACATCCCAATCCACAGATATCAATTTGGTATATCTTCCCAAATCTCCTAAAAAATATCTAGGTTTGCATAAGATAATTTTTTAACTAACCAGAAAGAGCTGTTTTGTCATCTGCCTCCAATCCAAGTTCCTGAATCAAAGAAAATGCAAGTTTGAGAAGGTTTTAACTACACAAATAACTATCATGTTTGGCTCAACTGGACAAGTCATTTGTTACTTATTCAATATTGTTTACTAAGCAGAGTAATGGTAATATAACAAAACAAAATGATCATCTAAACATGTAACAAATGAATTACAAACCTTCTTTATTGCCTTAAGCTGCTCATTTAATAAGTAACGACGCTGCTCACCACTTATTTTTTCTTCAATTGCTTTTGCTATAGATTCCTAAATGTAAACCAGAAAGGGTATCCATAAGATAAAGCTCAGCTATTATTACAGATACAACTCCACTGTTATTAAAGCTTTAAAGCAAGGAGGCGTGCAGCTTTTCTACGGGGTCTACCTGGATCTTGCTGATTTCCATTTCTTTCTTTACCAATTCCAGAGTCAGTTTCAAACGTTTATGCACCTGAGTTACAAAACCATTGCATGGTTATGATACAAGAAATTGTAAAAACTTAGATCAGAAAGTAAGACTCGGAAATAAACAATTCTCTGCACCCAGGCATAAAACAGAAATTTGAGTACAAAGAAATAAACTATATATTCCATGACCTATTTGTTGAGTGATAGGTATTTGTAATATACATACATACATATTATATATATATATATATATATATATATATATATATATATAATACAATACATAAACTCAGATCCACAGCTGATCAAGTGTACTTTGTTCCAATGAAGCACTGCTCTACCAGATTGATCTGGCAGATTTATTGTCTATTTCTTCCAATTTAGACTCTTGCAGGGTCAGTTCAGGCTATCATTCTAACTTGTTCAATTACAGCCTCTGGCTGGTATGCAACGCCACAAACATCCCATGCATCACATGCACATTAACATCAAAATTATAAAAATATCTCTACATATGCATGGTTGAAAGGAAATTATAACATCTTGAAGAAGCTCCCAAATTTATCGAGATTATAAACATTTGAAAACATTTTGTTATGTGATGATAGAAAGAGTCAAAATAATGCAGGCAGAAAGAAGGGGCAAATCATTAATTTAATAGCCAGATATTAGATTAGTCTTAGTTACTCACATCTAGTTCTTCAAGAACCTCTTGGCATTGCAATTTGTTTGCACCTGAAATTGCAGCTCCAAAATCTGCTAACCTTGGGTAATTAAAATCACCGATATGCTGCAATTATTGGGAGGAAATAGAACAGAGTTTCATGGATTGATTGAAATTGATCGCAGCAAACACAGTCCACAATGAAAAACACTGAAGCCAGATTCACTATATTAAGTAACATGAACTAAACTTGGATATACAGATGATATGGTGATTGTGTGAAAGAAACAGGACTTGTGTTTTATATAGGGGATTGGCTGGCCTAAGCAAGCTGCCCAACTAGTTAATAGCGCTCTTTAGACACTGAGAGTCATAGTTGCCAAGGCACCAAGGCAGTGGGAGGGAGCCTAGACGCCTCGGTGATAAGGCGCCCGCTAGGGGCCCAAATTGTGAACAAGGGAAATATTAAGGACTTAATTTAGGATAAAATACCTTTAAAGTTGAATTAAAAATGATATAAGATGAGTGAATTGAGATAAATAAAACATTAGAAAGAACTATATCCACATTAGTTCAAATAGCAAACTATTATCAAAATTCCAAAGCATAAGTATGTTTAAAGTATTTAGAGCTGATGATTTGTTGCCTAATGATACATTACCATTAAAGTTGATAAATATTTACATTTTTTTTAAAATTATGGTTGATTGCTAAGTTAAATCATGAAACATACACTAATATTATCTAGATCTAAATTAAAGTGAGTCAAATAATTTTTAAAAAATAAAATATACATTAATTCGTAATAAATTCCAATCAAAGTGAGTGAAAAAAATAAAGTTTAAAGTTTAAAAGACTGTAGTGAAAGATTAACCAAAAAAAAAGTAAAAAGGAAAGCTAGTGGAATGGGGCTAATAGTTTCAAAGTCAAAGGAAAAAGTCAGTGGGAAAAGTGGGTGGGAAAAGTGGAATAAAAAAAGAGAAAAAAAAGGGGATTATACATAAGGTCACATGGGTAATCATTAGAGTAGGCCACCTTCGTCCTTCTCCTTCTTCTTCTTCAACTTCATCTTCTCATTTCATGTGAACTTGCAAGAAAAAAATGGGTTGCACATGGCAACCTCCGCCCCTAACCCCCTTCCATTCGATTATGGTCGAGATCCTCCACTTTTTCGTTGTTGCAAGTCTAGCTCTTCAGCTTCCATCGGGTATCTTATTTTATTTTATTTTTCATTTTTTGATTGGGTTAGTTTTCCACTAAGGCATAAGCCTTGCCTCAAAGGCGTCTCAAAGCAGTCTAGGTGATGCCTTGCGAGCCAAGGCAAATGCCTTGGAGGGAAAAATCAATGCAGCCCTCGCCTAGTCCCCCCACAACCGCCCAGATGCCAAGGCACCGCCTAGGCTATGCTGAGAGCAAAGCTGTTAATGGTGTGCGGCGCACTATGGCGCAAATGTCTCCTGGAGCCATGGCACAAGGCGCACACACAGCGCAGCGTGTGCCCTATAGAAAAAAGGTGCATAATCTATAAAATAAAATATATGTACATGTGTGTCTATATATATATATATATATATATATATGTTTTAGCATAAATCAGAACACATAAAAATCAGGCATCAAGGAAAATCCATGAGTAACTCAGGCAAATTATACAATCCTAACGGCCGCATTGTTGTTCATAATTGTCCAAAACAAGTCATAAATATTAAGTAGTTCACAAGTAAGCAAACTAATGATAATCATGGAGGATGAAACTTGCGTCTTCAGTCTTCAGAAGAGAAAAACCAGCCAGGAGGAGGGGGGAAACATGCGTCTTCGGTGAGAAAAACCTAAACTGAGATTGACTTTATTTTGGAGGAGACGTGAAGGACAGTGGGTGCTTTATACTAGTTAGTTTGGGCTAAAAAATAACTTCTGGGCCCTTTTTTTTTTAGGTTGGCCCAATGCTCTGCAAAATGGCTTTGGGCTGTTTTTTTCTTCTTTTGGATCGGCCCAGTGGCTTTTCAAAAGGCGCATGCCACTGCGCCTTGCGCCAACGCGCCTTTTGTTCCTCGCCTCGCCTTGCGCCATGGTGCACAACATGTGCATCTTTAACAACTACGGCTGAGAGTAACACCACCTTCAATAGAAAATTCAATTAAATGCCACATGGAACAGCAAGGAACACGAAAGCAGCTTATAGCAAGCATAAACGCATTTTAGATGGATAAAAAGGAAACCTTTTGGGCAACACTATTGACATGTATCCATTTTACCATGATATATATTTGCGTGTAAGAGAGCAAACTTCTACTCCAAGAAGAACAGTACTTACAATTTAAAAAAAAAATATGGGACATACTTGAGTATATGTTTGAACATGATCTCTCCAAAGAGAGCTCGTCTTCAAGACATCTCTTAACGTTGAGATAACCTCAAAAGATGTTGCCTTAATGACATCATCATCTTTATCAAATGGCTCGTCCTGCAAATTCAGAAACAATCTAATAATAAGAAATACTTGATTCAGAAGAAGTTCAAACCAATTAATAGATGAAGAACATGCCTTGAGATGATCAACTTTTACAGTCAGGGGGTCCTCGCTAACCTGCACCCAAGGAAAAAAAAGTTTTTTAGTTCGTGGTATGTATCAAATAGATGTTTAAAGCACCTTCGTGTTAACGAAACAACAAAATTATAAACAGACAGGTAGACTATGAAAATAAATAAATATATTTATCTGGATATATGGTGATGCATGTATAATATTTATTATCACACCAATCTCAACTCAAGCATCTTTCCATTCTTCCAACTCACCATATCTGTTATTCGTAGTCTCCTGTGCCCAATAAGGACAACTTGATCTCCTTGTATGCTTGTAATCTGGTTTATCACATCAAATTCAAAGTAGCCATTATGCATAAAAACTCATTTCTCACTAGTTGAATATTAAGACAACCAAGTAATGTGAGTCCATTATTGGTAAATCTTCAACAAAATCAAATACCTGTGCCAGCGTACCAACTTCATGAAGACGTTTGAGTAAATCTTTTCCTTTGAGATCATATATGTTTTTTTCCGTGTCAGATCCAGGGGTCAGAGTAGAATCAGTCCCAGGCTCATCTTTGAGAAGGAAGGCACCAGCATATGGCGCCTGTCGTTTTCGACTTTCGGCTAAAGCTGCTAAAAGTTTAGGATCCTGCAAGAAGATTGATAGAAATAGTTAAGAGAAAAACAAACAAGATTGGTTTGTTGGGTTGACTCCTGCAGTGTGAGTAATAAACTTCTAGTCAGAATACACTGATATAGTAAATTATTTAAACTAACCAACAATATATGTTTTTGAATCAATCATTGATCCAAACTAGTTAGTAGCAAAACAAGCGGTTTTTAAAATAAATAATTCCAGTGCACAATGATATGCCAAAATTTCTATACAACGCATCTCTATTTACACTTCAGTAGAGCTATACTAAGTTACATAAATATGCCAAGTAGGAAACAAGAATCGATGTGAATGTATAAAAAATTGTTAAATACTAGTGGCAATACCTTCACATATATTGGCATGTAAAATCCTGGAAATAGAGGTCTATGTGGCAATGGCAATGCTAATACCTGCAGTAGGGGAGGAAAGATATTAAACCAACGCTTTAATAACCTCAAATTTTAAACTACAATGTAGGTAATCGAATACAAACCAAAACAGGTAAACTATGTGAAGATGAAATAGAGATACTGATACATTAAAATGGCCTCTTCTTTTTTCATAAATTAAAAAGTTCCCAACTCTATGTATCTGATCATTTTAATTTGTAGAGCACACAGTGTTCCCACTTATAGTAGGATCACCTGGTAGGGGTGGATGGTAGGCAGCCTCAGCCCCACCTACAGAAGAGGTTGAATCCCTGCCCTATTATGCCAAGCAGATAGATACTTGTCATTGAGCGAAGTCCACGTTGGTAGGAATATAAATAAGTGAGACATGAAAATTGATTTTTTTCTTCTAAAAGTTGGCTCCAACCGTTATGTTTATGAGTACCAGAAGAAGCAGTCTTTGTTTGAGAAACTTTAGAAAATGATTCAATATTTTTAGGCGAGAATATGTTCCTGCACTAATACAGAATCGGTAATGGCCATAACTTCTTAGTTTCTATATCACAGCTCATATACTTGTATCATATCATGCTGGGGGGGGGGGGGGGGGGGGGGGGGGGAGGGGGAGAGGGTGGGGAGGGGGTGGAAATCTTATCCACTCAATTACATAATTTGAAGCCAATCACTTGGTCTCCAAATGGATGCAGACATCATAATGTTATTCAAGGAAATAAAATAAAATAAAAAAGCAATTAACTTGAAATCTACTCACCAGCTTCAACGAGAGACCATTATTATTATTTTTTAAAGCGGATTAAAATAGGTGCCCTCATGACTACTGACCAGCAATACCATTAAAATTTCAAACCCAAATAAACAGATTAATTTATCTACATAAGTTATACCGTGAGGTAGTCTTCAGGCCTAGGGTTCGTCGGGACAATGGCGGACGAAACCTTTGAATCAACCTCCTCAGCTTCGCCCTCCACCGCCTTGACCTCGGCTTCCACCACTTGCCCGGAACCATCACCGGAATCGGAACAGAAAAAAGCTCTCCGGATCAAATTAGGGCTCCTCCCGCGCGAGTCCTTGAAGGAGCGGAGAACTCGGAGGAGCGGCGAGCTCAACTCCGCCTCATGGCGGTTAGCCGGCGAGAAGCTTGTGGCGGCGGCGCTCCTAAAGCGCCCTTTAACGCACGAAGACGAGAGGACCTTCAACATAGGCAGCGAAAGGGATGGCGCCCGAAGCGTTCTGTTCTCTAGTTCTGCCGGGGGTTTTCAGCCATTTACGAAGAAGCTCTTCGAGGAGCGACGGTGTTTGACAAAACCCCCTCTAAACCCTCGATTGTGTCGGGGGCGGTTCTCCGTGGAGGTCCAATCTGGGCCAGACCATCGGCCTATAACAATTTGAGTTGTTGGGCCGCATTTGTGGACGGATTCTTCGGTCCATGGTACGCTTACCTTTCCAACCGTGGTGTTGAATTAGAATTTTGTAATATATCATTGGAATTTAGAGAGAAAGATTCCTAAATTTAATTAATTATCACGAGTATTTCAAAATTCTTCTGTTCGAAAAAACTTTAGAATGTAACTACTTGAATATATATATATATTATGATTAATAAAAAAATACCTGCTTTTTTGCCCATTGATGCTTATAGTTAAAATTCGACATAATGATAGTTCCGTAGGGGTCCGAAGCAATTGCTTTTTTGGTGATTAAAAGTTGAAAATCGTGAATTGAGGACATAGAGACCACTGATCAATGTTTGAGAAAAGTATGCGGTGCTCCATTGGATTTGGGCTTGGGCTTATATTTGTTTGGGCCCAAATAATAAACTGCGCGATGGATGGTGACGACCAATCAAAACTTGTTACATGTGCACAAAATAAAGAGCATAAGAAAGAATAAAGAACGAGAGTAATAGATGAGGGGAGAGAAAAGGAGGGGGATAAAATATTTCCATCAAAGCTCCATTTGTTTCACGAAAAATCTTCTCGTTTTATAAAATATTCGTTAATTTTTCGTTGTTTGGTTATCATATTAGAAATTTACAAAAAAATAAAAAATATAATATTTATAAGAATATAATATAATAATTCAGGAAACAATAATCAAGTACTTAAATGAATGAATAGAAGTAGAAAGAGTAAAATGGGTATAATAAAATGACACATGCTAAAAAAAATAAGATAAGAGATTTTGAGAGTGAAATTTGAAAAATATTTTACAGGAAAAAAAGAACTTAAAATATTTTCCACAAAAAAAGTAAGTCATATTTTACATTGATCAAAAAATATATTTTTCACTTACTTATCTTTTTAAGCATTCTAAATACTCAAAAATGTAAAAAATATTTTTTTCCGAAACAAACGAACCTAAGTCTAATGAACACGGGGTTAACGTCCGTCCATTGGGTCTCTTGTTGTATATGTGGCATATTTTGATTGGCCATCACGGTGTATTATGGGATTATGATCTTTAATTGCTCATTAAAATAATAATAATCTTACTATTATAAAGCTCGTATGCATGTGTGAACAGTGCCAGTCCAATTCATTGGACTGAATGCTCTTTCATCTCCCCAAATTGCCCCTGTTTAAATTGCCTCAATTTGTTTATAATTTTCCCTAACTGCTCCCGTATACATTTATAATGCCTCTGTATTCTTCAAATATAAAATGATCAACGTATCTTTTGAAGCAGAAAATGCACAAAAAGTTCCTAAATAACTGGAAAGAGGGGTGTTCATTCGGAAAAGTTGGGAATTTCCAAACTTAATTTCTATTTTCTAATTTTTTCCTGAATTTTATTTTTTTCTTCTGACTTCTGATAGAACAAAATATTTACCCGAAATTTTCCGACTGAATTCCCAATCAAATTTTCCTCCTAAGTTACATTTTCATGATATAAAAAAAAATTAAAGGTGAGAATGTAAAATTCAAGAAAAAAACTTAAAATTCTTATGCAATTTTAGAAAATTCAGAAAATTTGAATTTCCAACAAAAATTTCCCGATCTTTGAATTTTCAAAAAATTATTTCTAATCTCCGACTGTTGGGAAATTTTTCTAAAAATTTGGAATTTTCTAAATTCTGAGCATTGTACGCTTGAAAGCATAAAGTCTCTTTTATGACTAAGTTACGCTTTAAAATGCCTAAAAAATTCACAAAACATTTAAATTAAAAAACAATCCAAATGACCATAATACTTTTGTTAGCGCAAAATACCCATAAAATTTCAAAAAATTTAAATTATCAAGAATAAACTAAAATCATTATAAATATCCTTAAAAATATAAAATATATAAAAATGCACTAAAAGCTATGGATCACACGCGTGGTGGTGTGGAAACAAGGCTAGGAATAATAAATCGGGAGGTCTAATCCGGGGTGACTTTGAGATCAGCAGAGAAAGCTCATCACCGAAGAACATGCCGCTTACTCAAATATTGGCTACATGTGCATGGGCCTCCATAGGTGCCTCTCGTGGGGACAGAATCATTCCATTTCATGCTCAACTTGTTATTTTAGATCTGTATTCTTCAACAAGGGGTCACTAATTTCGATATTTTATGAAAATATAGTATATAAGAACTAAATATTTTCATGATAAAATATAAGTAAAAGAGTTACTTTTATGAACAATAGATAAAAAATAACTATTACTAATCACAAATGGCATAATAGTTATTACTTATCTATTCCACTCGTAAGTCCCTGAAAGGAGTTAATCCTTACATCCTCATTTCATTATTCATGTTATATTTACGTGAAATATTTATTTTCATTCTATTGTACGAACTAAATGAGTTGAGAGATCACTATATATATATATATATATATATATATATATATATATATATATATATATATATATATATCTGATTTGAGTAGCTACGGTGAACAAGGAAAAATGTACACTTCATTTTTTTCTAATAGTAGGACTTCTCACTTTTATCAATCTTATTTTTTTATATTTTTTTAATAACAGAGAGATAATACTCGTAAATAAAGCATGCAATTATCTTCTCATAAATCATTCAAATTAGGTAGATTAGTGGATTCCATAATTGAATGTAATCAGAAAACTATTAAACTATGTAGACCCATTCAGAAATGTTTTGTGTCCACTAATCATTCAAAACCAAATGGACCAAAAATAAGTGACTCACAACCGATCTCTATCTCTCAAATTATTACACGGTGTAGGCTCATTCGGAACCATTAACACACACTTGAATAAGATCCTTTGTCCACTGTTACAGGTTCAACTCTTATGGGATGAAAAAAATGGTTGGCTAGGAATGGAGCTTAATAAGGCCATGGCAATCTCTATGTCGAGAAGTCGCATCTATCGTCCTTTTTGTCAAGAGAAAATGACGGAAATGTCCCCCACATGTAGGAGCATTTAAAAAGTAGCTTTTGTTAATTATTGTAGATGAGGTGCTCCACAGAAAATGAAACCTAATGTCAACATCCACATAAGATGATTTTAATTAGTGGACTCTTCTTTTTTTGTGGGGTTAAATTAAATAATAATAAATTAACGGTTGAGTACAAAAGGTAAGAGGAAATGGTAAATAAATACAAAGAGTTGGTGATGATCCAGCTCATTCTAAATTTGATACTTAGAACTCTGTTTTTTTTTTTATTTTTTATCTAAACAAGGTCTTATTGGCCTTTTTTAGGTAAATTAAAATTATTAATCAATCAAAGCAGATTACAAAAGCCGAAACTGAATAAAATCAAAGAGGCCAAAACAGATCAACAGAAAAGAAAACACAAAACAAATCAGAACCAAAAGCAGGGTCAAGGGCCACCCAACCCCCCGAGCACAACCTTCTCACACCACGAATCATGTCTTATTAGCCTCTCTGATCGCTGTGTTATTAATAATTAATGAACAGAGAAGAATATGTCAAACTAAGCTTGTTTTTTCACCACATATACAGCCTTATAATCACGTAATTATTTTAGAATCTATTCATCTGGTAAACACCAAAAAAGAAAATGATCAAGATAATTAAAAAAAAAAGATAAATGAAAAGCTAGAGAAGATAGAAAGCATCTAATGGATGGTCATCAGATGGAAGAGAGTGATAATATCTAGTATGGGTAAGGTACAAAAGAGCACTATGTCATCTTAGGAAGTTTAACCCTTAAATAAATAATTGAGAGAAGCTACTTTAATGGAACAAAAATGTCAACATGGAGAGCTTTGCGAGGCGGCCATCCGGCTCACAAAAGGTCATCTATGAATAAAGACATACTTTATGTCACGTTTCGTTTAGAAAGGGAGGGATTGGCATATAAAGTAATTATTTTCAATTAATCAAGTTGCCAAATTTTAAAATATCTAAAATATTTTTTTAAGCATTTTAATATCCTCCGGATATAATTGTAAATCAAATATTTTACAGTTATACAAGTAATTCTCTCAATGCCCCCAAAACTTTTATCTTTACTCATCCAGTTTTATCTCTTTCAAAACGTACTCATTCTTTTTTTTTTTGAGTTTGTTTTTCTATTTAGTCTTCCATATTAAATAAAGTTATACAAAATATTATATTAATAAAAAACATCATTGAGCACGAACAGTTTCGTGAAATATAATATACAAGGAGTTCTTTTTAATGTTTTCGTGGAGCACAGATGAAATGTCATTTTTATGAATCATAAGAAAAATAGACAAGAAATAATTATCGGTAGTAATTATTCCTTGTCTACCCTCCTTGTAATATACGAGAATAGTCATTTCACTTATATTTCATGAAAATATTACCCCTTAACTATTATATTTTTATAAAATAAGTATTTAATTTTATTTTATGAACCAAATATAACGCTATTATTGGAATACTTCTATTCGAAAAACACATATAACAATGAACATATGGGCCCATAGCTTATCTGATGCTTTGCGTGTCGTCTTATTATTGTTCTGTTGTGAATGCAATAGTGTTTTTTTTTTTTTTTTCTTTTGGTTCTCTACGCTTGAAGTGCACGCATGGTTAAGACAGAATAGTTGTGTCACGTATGGCTATAGCAGCTACCATCATGGTTTATATATCAAATTCTGTTTGTTGTTTCGTTGTGACTGCAATTGTATTTTTCTTTTGTTTCCCTATGCTTGTCGTATTACGTATGATCATATGGTAGCTGCCGTGATTTATATATCAAATTCTGTAAATGATTTTTTTTTTCTCTTATTTATTGATTTTCATGAAAGTGAATGTTTGAGTTCCTTTCGCTTTGAAATTGAAATTGGCACACATCCGTTCTTGAATATTATTCATTTACTCAAAAGATTTATCTCTACCATGTACATGGACATGCGACAGAGACACAAGAGATCTCTCAAAGGCAGGCCCTCTTGGCCATGGTTCTGAACACTGCTACGTTCAAAGGAAATATTCCTTTCCCACTTAGGATTCGAAGACCACCAAGGGGAATATATTTAGTCCCTTTTGAAAAGGAATTGACTCGATAAGATACCTCTGAAAAGAAAAATTCCCGCGAACAAAAAATACAGTGAAGTATGTTTGTTGTTATTGTTAGGGTCTGAGCGATTGTTTAAAACATTACACCCTACATATTGAGTTTAGAATATCCAAATCATTGTTTTTACTTATTATGGTTAGTATATATATCTAGGATTTATAGATTGTTGGATTTTAACTCGTAATATATGTTCAACCCAATCTATATTTGTGTATTGCTGTCAAGCATCGATGAATTTGCAACATCTAATATATAGCCAATCGACTAATAGTGTTGGAAGTAATTCAACGCGTTCACTACTTCATTTCTATTCCATTTCACGATGCACACCAAACCAGTTATTAATTGTGTTACTGAAGCAGGAGTCTGGATCAAAATATAGGTGCATAACCTAAGGTGTGAATACGTTGATTCCACGAGGCGCATGCAACTAATTATATTATTGGTAACACGCCGTTGTTTGATTATTAAAAGTAATCTTGTAAAAAATGATCCGATTAATGTTAGATCGGACCGTGTGAAAGAGGGGGAAGTAATAGAATCTTATGTAAGCCCACAAGAATTAAGTAAAACAACGATGATGATGACATTCTAAACTTATTTATTTATGATGTAATTTAAAATATAATAGTCATTTGGCAAGACCAATCCATGGATCGGCTGAAAAGAGATACATAGAAAACTTAATTATTCACCACATGACCGAATCAAATCAACAATGAATTGAATTGATTTCATCTCGGTTGATTTCATCTGAATTGATTTAGAATTTGAAACCGATGTTTGAAAACTAATACAAATTAAATCAAATCATTTCAATTCCATTATTTGAGAGGTTATAAAAATTATAAAAATGTATTAAGTTGACGATGCTATCTCACCTTACATTCTCTTTCCTTTTCTACTCCGACTTAGGCATCGGAGATTTGGCCTTTGGCCTAATTTCACCTCATACAAATTTATGGGTTGCTGGTTCTAACCCCCTCCGCATATCACATGATAACTAATAAAATAAAAACAGGCACCGTCTATGAATTTTTCCAATCCTTTTGCCTAAATATTATAGCATACACCATCTAGGTTAGGTTATGATCCATTCCGAAAACTCCATCCACACAAATTAAAAGAGTATGAAAAAATATGAACTTGCGAATTTTCATGTAATTATTGCGAGTACTCACCAATCATCTGAATGATGAAAGTTATAACGGCTAATAGGGAATATTTCAACATTTAAAATGAAGGTCCTATCCAACCATCACCAAGCTTTATGAAAATTGACAAGCACTTTATTTTATTTTTTTCATGCTTTTCCAATTCGTATGGATAAAATTTTAAAGGCTATCACTGAAAACAATCCTGAACTTTCATCGATGTTTGGGAACTAATCTAAATCAAATCATTTCAGTTCCATTATTTGAAAAGTTATAAAAATTATAAAAATGTCTTAAGTTGACAATGCTATCTCTCTACACTATAATGATGTATAATAGTCTCATTTATTAAATAGATGAATTTCATACTTAATAAGTTTCTTCCACAAAAATAAAATCATAAAATCATCTAGATAAAAACTAGTAATAATATTAAAAATAATAAATATCAGAAGTTGTATTACATGTGATATTAATAATAAAATTTTTATTATTTTAATGAGGAGGAGGAAGAAGGTGTATGGAGAAATGAAAGGGGAAAAAAATAAGAGAGATGAAATAATGAAGGGAGAGGAGAGGAGAGAAGGAAGGAAGAGAGAGGAAAGACAAAAAAAAGAAAATACTTACAAATCTATCTTAAAATCAAATCAATTAGAGTTTTAGATTTTTCAAACATAAAATTTATTAAGTGTGTCTAATTTCAAATCAAATCTATCCCCTTTTTAGGATTTTCGAAAGAAGAATAGATTTATTTGCTATTATAATTAGTTAATTAATAGCAGTGAGACAGTTAATGATGTAATGGCATCTTTTCACGTCCCATTTGCTATGTTTTGAAATTTCGCCATTGTGAGGACATCTCTCTTCAAAAGCGCACGCACCCCACAAAGCCAAGAAAAGGTACAAAAAAACAACTCGAAATTAACCTGCTTGCACTGAGACTGGAGAGACTCATAAAGTGATAAGATTGTAATTACATAAATACCCCCAACACTTATGTACAACATTATGAGAAAATTGCAACCTCAAGCACCAAAACCCTAAAATAAGAATTGATTTGATTTGAAATTGGATTTGCTTCATGAATTTTATGTTTAGAAATCATAAAACAAAAAAAGATTTGATTTAAAAATAAATTTGTAAGGATTTGTTTGCCATTACAAATCAAACCTAAAAAGATTTGATTTATGTGGAATTGATTTAATTTACTCATTAAAATTATATCAGCCCTAAAATGCTCTCAAACATTTAAATTTCCCCTTTTTTTTTTGCACTTCCTCTCTTTATTTATCCGAAGAGTTCTCTCCATCTACATAAAATAAGCTTAATATTATATATAAGATTAATGTTATTGTTAGGTAACTTTTTTTCGGTACAATTAAAAAGTGAGAACTTTCGTTAATATAATACAAGCAAATCATAACGTAGCCTCTAATAGTGCAGGATACTATTATTGGTTCGACTGTCATGAATTTCGCTATTTAAATATTTTTCTTTTCTGATTGACTACAATTAAATTTGTTGTTTCAATATCTATTTTCTTTATTTCTTTTTCTTAGCTACTGTTTTCTGCATTTAAATATTGTGCCTTATTATTGCATTATTAGTATATTAACGATCTTTGTATCACAATGGGTAACATTGTAAAATTATACAATTCTAATAAATTTCTACAACATTCCAAATAATAGAATTGAGATGATTTCATTTGATTTGGGTTAATTTTATATAGCCTCGGGCATTGCCCCGGAAGTCAACAAACTCTTTAAAAAAAGGAAAAAATTTAAAACACGAACTCATGGTTTTTTTACATATTATAATCATGTTTCTTGCCTATCTTCAAATAAAAAAATTTAAATGAAAACCTTATTTCTTATATCTATACCAAACATAAACATTAAATTTCAATAAAATCCACAAAAAGCTGTAAATATATTGAAATGTATCAATGCAAAAATCTGAGCGCAATCCAGTCCCTATTTTGTTGCTCTCTTCAAAAATAGTTCTCCGAGTCATATGTCATAAATCATTGAAGAATATGAAGATTCTATATAAGAACCTCAATTCGATTTGGATGCAAGTGCTCCATCATGAAGAACACATGAAAAGATAAGCACTACAACAAAGACATGATTTGAGAGAAGAAATTGCATGTCTTAGCCTTGAATTTGATCTTATGAGGAAAATTCCTGGACTTTTAGCCTTGGGGTTTAGGGGTATTATTATCTCGTAATTGAAGAAACTGTATTTTTAGAAAACTGAAGCATTCTATGAGAGGAATATGTAACATTTTGATGAGAAATTTATTATTCTAGGAAATAAGGACTTTTATTATTTATTTTCTTGGGTGAGGAAATTGAACCATTCTGATTGCATATAATTATTGTTTTAGAAGATTGAGCATGTTAATGGGAGGTTTAATTTCCGTGGTAGGTGGATAGTTATTTCTTTATTTTTGAAGAAATCAAACCATTTTTACTGAGAATTTATTATAATAATTAAAGCATTGATTGAAAGTGGAGTAAGTATTAACGGGTGGAGGCCTTGAGGGTATTTCAGCAACATGCGTGAGAATGCTTCTTGTTTCACAGATTACATAATAAATTTAAATTATAAATCAGATCAAATCAAATAAAATTAATTTAAATCACTACAGATTTAATTCCAAACAGACTGCCCATAAATGGGCCCAGAAGCGTCCATAAATGGAGGCATCCCCCTGGAACCTCGAACTCGACAGAGAAGTTACAGCGACAGATTTTTTTTTTTTTTTTTTTCCCCCAACTCTTCATAACCTCATAGTGTCGACATGGGTTGCAGCTGCAAGCATCAACAAGAAGAAATAGAAGAACAGCAACAACAACTGTTGTTAATCTCAAAAATCAGTGAACTCTATGGCAAGATCTCATCACTTCCCTCTCTCCACCCTTCCAGAGATGTTGACACTCTCTTCTCCCAGCTGGTCCAAACTTGCACCCCGCCCTCCTCCGTTGATGTCACCAAGCTCACCCCCAAGCTCCACAAAACTCGGTGCAACCTCATCAACCTCTGCAGCCGAGCCGAGTCGCTCCTCGAATCCCATTTCTCCACCCTCCTCTCATCCACCCACCAATTCCCTCTCCACCACCTCTCTCTTTTCCCCTACTTCTCCAACTACCTCAAGCTCGCCTCCCTCGAGTCCTCTCTGCTCTCCGACCAGTCCCCTACTCCTCCGACCCGCCTCGCCTTCATCGGCTCCGGTCCTCTCCCCCTCACTTCCATTGTCCTGGCTTCCCACCATTTCCCCACCACCATTTTCCACAACTTTGACATCGACCCGGAGGCCAACGCCATGGCCTGCCGCCTCGTGGGCCCTGACCCTGACCTCTCCGGCCGCATGTTGTTCCATACGACGGACATAATGGACGTGACGCATGGTTTGAAGGAGTACGAGGTCGTGTTCCTGGCGGCGCTCGTGGGGATGGACAAGGAGGAGAAGGGCAGGGTCGTGGACCATTTGGCCAAGTACATGGCCCCCGGAGCGATCCTGATGCTGAGGAGCGCGCACGGAGCCAGGGCATTTCTGTACCCCGTAGTGGATCCGTGCGAGCTCCGAGGGTTTGAGGTTCTCTCGGTGTATCATCCGACGGATGAGGTGATCAATTCGGTGATAGTTGCTCGTAAGTCACCAAACCCTGATATCCATATACATCATCATATGGGCGTAGGTATGGGTTGCGCTGTGGCACTGAGCTGCAAGTGCTCAGATGAGGTCCTCCAAGGGATTGGTCCTCTTGGCCATGGGAACAAGATCATTGAAGAATTAGCCATCGAGGAGTAGCTAATTAAAACTCTCTCTCTCTCTCCCTCTCTCTCTCTCTCTCTCTCTCTCTCTCTCGCTCGGTTTCTATCTTAAATAATTTTTGATTATCGTCGATATATGCCTAGGTAGCTAATTCACCCTCAATGTCTTGTCCAAGTTTGTGCCGTCTTTTCGTTGCGAGAAATAAAAATGACTTCTTGTTTCTTCAATCCCTTGTTTGATTTTTCATTTCTATTTCATTTTAAAATTTTTTTTCATTTTATTGTTTAAGTGATACAGTCAATTAGAATTTCTCCTCGGCTAGGGTATAGCAACAAACTTGCTATATGTGGCAATGGATGATGCCCTGAACGGTTCTAAATTCTTGACTTCAATGCTGTGGACATAAGCAAGCAGTTGGGAGAAAAAAGGGTCAATTATTCAGACTCTGTGTAAGCAAGTTGATTGACTGTTTCAGCTGATCTCATTCCTCTTTATCTTCTTCTTCTTCTATCTTCTCCCTTTTCTTGTGGTACTGTTCATCTTCTTTTTCTGTTTTGTTGAATGGGCCAAGACTTCCCTCTCTTTTGTCATGTCCAGATAGGGAACAAATGAAGGCTTGGGGTGCAGAGATAATACAATAAATGGTCAAACTAAGAGAAGGCCTTTTTTTTTTTTTTGTCTTCTGTTTATTCTTCCATAACCATGGATCATTCATCATTGCAATTTCTGATGACAGATCTCACCCTCACATTCTTTTGATCTCATGGATCCTTGAAAACTTTGTGTTTGGATGAAACAGAAATAAAAGGAAAACTCAATGCTCTATGTATGGCAAAACCTCGGAGCAAGCAACTCAATGACTCGATGAACAAATAGCATTACAGTCAAACCTTAAACCCTTTTTTGGCGTTTTATGTAAATGTATACTTATCATCAAGACAAATCAAAAACGAGGTTGGAAAATCTCAGTCCGGGCTGAGGAAATTACCTTGGTTCAGGCTTCAAAAGGTCCTTCAGTGCTCAATGAGCACTAGAAATTATCAGAATCATATCCTGCTCCAATCGAGATTGAGATATCAGAGGAGGGGATAACCCAAACTCACATGATGAAACAAAAGAATAAACCGAAAACAAGTGTTTCTTTTCTAAATGAATAAATCGATACCACGGACTAGCCGAGCTATAGACCAGCTCTGACTACTTGCCACATCAGATGCCACCATCACTGGCGGTACGGCTTGGTTCACCCTGGGAATTTCTCCAAGAAGTGAAGCCATCTCCGGTGGCATGCCAACCTGGTACAGAATTTTCAAAAGGAGAAGAAGAGAAAGAGAATAAGTTATTTTGAAAATAATATATTAAAAAAGTTCTGGACCTTGAAGAACAAGAAGAGTAACGAGGGAAAAAGGGAAAACCTTTTGACCTTCATGGACTGAGAATCTACCCTGATGTTTCCTATCGCCTTAACTAATTTTCTTTACAAATATAGTAACCTGGCCATCTAAAGGATCTGAACCCGTACAAGCTCTCAACCGGAAGGAATTTACTCTGATGCGTTGCCCAAAAATGATTTCTTTCCCAGCTGATTGTATATTCACTAGTTCGGTGATTTTAGTGGCGAAAGATGAATGTTGAGCACAGTACAACAGTTTCTCATCTGTTGGAGACCAATTTGAATCCCCCAACCTGAGTTTTAACAATGAAACCTGAATATAGGAGCAACATCGACGAAAACAATCCAATCTTGCATTAAGATCTGCTACCAATAATCCATGCATGAACAAGAACCATCCTTGAAATGGTGAAAGAGATGCTGATCCCTCACCACGATTTCGCGATTAAAAGCTCTGGAGATGAGCTTAGCCGCTGCATGGCAATCATTACAAATTCGCAAATTCTTCATTATTCTTATCAGTGTTGGAGGACTAGTAGAGATAAGCCCAAATGCAATTGCTAGCTTCTCACTGTGTCTAAACAGGCCAGTTTCCTTCTCTTCTTCCTCAATCTCAAGGGAAATCTCAGCTCTGTCAGGGGCATAACCTAACAACTTCAATCTTTTGGCCATTTCGTGCAACATTCTCTCGATCTCATTCATTAGAGGATGTGTCCTATCTCCGGCTAGAAATTCATGAACCACCCCATTGGCTTCAATCATGCTGCATCCAGGGGTTTTGACCACACCTTGCTGCATCATTATCCCTCTAACTTCCGATACATGATTCCAATTACCTTTTGATGCGCATATATTGGATAACAGAACATGGAATCCATCATGGTCGGGCTGGAGCTCAATGAGCTTCCTTCCTATCCTCTCCCCCATTTCATTGTTGCGATGTTTCTTACAAGCCCCCAGCAAGGCGCCCCAAGTTGCAACATCCGGTGCCATAGGCATATTCTCAATGAGTTCCTCGGCTTCTTTGAGTAAACCCACTCGCCCTAGAAGGTCAACCATGCACCCATAGTGCTTAATATTCGGTTCTATCTTGTGTTCTTGAATCATGGAATTGAACTGTTGGCGACCTTCACTTACCAAGCCCATGTGACGACAAGCCCCAAGGACTCCCACAAAGGTTATCTCATTGGGCACCACACCACTTCTCTTCATCTCTGCAAACATCTGAAGTGAGCTTTCAACCATCCCATTCAAAGACAACCCAACAATCAATGCGTTCCAAGATGAAACCCCCTTTTCCTCCATACCGTAAAAAACCTCCATAGCATTTTGCACACACCCACATTTCATGTACATGTCTATGAGGGTGGTGCCAAGGACCACATTAAGCTTTAGCCCACTTTTTCTTATATAAGCATGAATCCATTTACCCTGGTCAAGGGCAGCCAAGTGGGTGCATGCTGAGATCACACTCACCAGAATTGTCTCATCAGGATTAATTTCTTCGAGTTGCATCTCATGAAACAAGGCTAAAGCTTCTGAGAACTGGTTGTCTTGAGCATAGCCGGATATCATGGCACTCCATGAAACAATGTCCTTTATAGGCATGGAATCAAACAATTTTCTGGCATTTTCTACTGAACTGCATTTCAAGTACCCAGAGATCATAGAATTCCAAGAAATCTGGTCCAAGTGGGAGCTTGCATCGAACAATCCTTGTGCAGCGATTATCTCCCCACAACTTGAATACATGTAAATGAAAGCATTTAGAAGGTTCACATAAGATTCAATTCCAATTTTTACAACTAACCCATGTATTGATTTCCCTGTGTCTATGACGGATAGGTTTCCACACGCAGAAAGCACACTAACCACCAAAACCTCATCCACCAGAAGTCCATTACGTCTCATATTTATAAACATAATCAAAGCCTCTTGGCACATTCCATTTTGCTCATAACAAGAAATCAATGCACTCCATGAAACAATGCATTTTTCAGGCATTTCATCAAATAAATGACGAGCCTCAAACACACGACCCGCCCTACCAAGTAGTGCAATCATAGAATTTGAAGCAATTATATTCTTTTCAGGCATTCGATCAAATATCAACTTTGCCTCTTCAACGTCCCCTTTATGCACATACCCAGCCAACATGGAGTTCCATGACACCGTATCCAGAACAGGACTTTCATCAAATAGCTTCCGTGCGTCTCTCACATCCCCACAAACAGCATACATATTAATTAACGTATTCTGAACATAAACATCTGAGTCAAGACCCAACTTCAAAATATGGTTGTGAACCTCTTTCCCTTCGAATTCCAATAACCCCACAGCGGAAGCCTGAACTAGAATCGGGTAGGTATAGTTATCAGGATCCACATTTTTCTCCAACATCAACTTGTACATAAAGATCGCTGCTTGGTAAGAGTTTCTCTGCAAGTAGGCTCTCATCATGGTGTTCCAACTGAACTCATTCGGGTTTTGGATGTGATCAAAGATTCGACGAGAGTAATGGAGGTGGATGAAGGTTGAATGGGTGGAGAATTTGATGACTCTGCTGGCAGCGTAGGTGTCCTTTATGAACCCAGAGAAGATCATCTGAGAAAGAATTTGGTTGAACTGCTTGAGATTACGGCAATGACGCAAATGGGTTTCTAAGATCGATAGATTTATAGTCGTCCTCAAAGTTGGTTTCGAATTTAAAAATAGATTTTTAACAGATGAAGCGTGTTTCAGCTTTCCGAAACTCATCCCAACCACAGAGGGACGAGGGAACCACAGAGGGGATGCGCGAATTGAATTGAAGTGGGAACGCACCGTGGAAAAATAGTTAAAAGCGTCTCAATTATTTCTTCCCGCCGAGGTATATGTGGCTTTGACGTAATTAAAGGCGCCCAATAACACGACGTCGTTTCCAAAGCAAAGAGGCGGCCGCTCCCCCCGCAGCCAGGTTTAATAGCATTTGCGCAATCAGCCAGAAGGATGAAAGGAGCTATTTTTGATTTTATTTTTTTCCCCAGCTTGGGTATCGTCAAACCTCATAAATCGCTCATCATAATTAACATATAATTGGAAAGACGATTTTGACAACACAAATTACCTCTAATCCGTCAATTGCTCCGTATAAAGTTCTAGGCATGGCCGATTTCAACGGTTCAAGTTTCAAACGCAACCCAACTAGAGCAATTCACACAAAAGCAAAGGAACGAACTGGAACCAAACAGGATTAAGAAAAAATATAAACGATCCCGAAAGAAATCACTCGATTTTTAAAGCATCCAAAATTAGTTAGAGAAAACGGCGAAGAAAGTCTTTCATTTCATCAATACATGGAGGCCGAGTCGGGATTATATGACCGTAGTCATGCTCAATTATCACAGAGCAACTCTCTTCGAAAATGGAAGCAAGGTATCGGCTGGCCTGGCTTGATATTTGCCTGTCGTTACCCAGGTCATTGCCAAAAATATGAAGGGAAGGGCAATTGATCAATCCGTGGTCAAACTTTGGTTGACTAGGAGCAAACCCAGAGCACAAGATCACAAACTTGAAACATATTCCATCCTCTAACCTTCCTTCCTGTGCACATAATAAAGCCGCCATAGCTGCCCCTTGCGAAAAACCCAAAATCCCATCAAACGGGCCCGTCTGAGAGAACACAGTCTTTAAATAAGCTAGGGATTCACTGAATCCCCCCGTTTGCCGCTGGTACTGGAGAGGATCAAATGGGATATCTGTCATCTCCCAATCAGTTTCAACCCTTTCCTTAAAATCTGGTGCTACAAACCATGCAAACTTTTTCCTGCAAGTCCCCAACGGTGGAGGACTTTTCGGCACTGAATGAGATCTACAATTGCTGTGGTGCTCTATCGGACTAGGGCAATAAATGAATGATAACTCATGAGGGGCATCGACAAAAACGAGCTCAGCAATTTTTTTGAGTTTCTTTGCTAATGATGCAGTTCTTCCTTTGAAACTGGAGGCATTCTGTCGAAACCCATGCAAGCATAGGATTCTTAGTTTTCTCGGAGGCCCACTACCTGAAGCATATAGTTCTCTATGACATCAGAAGTGAGAAACGGAAATTGAATGGGGCAGTAAAATTTCATATTACTAAAATTGCAAATTGATCATCAAATAATCAATTTCTGAAAAGGAAAAGGGATGCAATTGCAAATTTGCAACTGATGTCATTAATGGATTGCAGTAAGAGAAATGTTCAGAATAAGGCCAACACTGGATGATGAGACCAAGGAATTAAGATCGATACTCGGTATTTAAAAGAAAACAACAAATGACTGCAGAATCAATTAGGACCAATCTAAGATTAGTTTACACAGCGTGAAACTTATGCGGACAGACCTTACCATGTCTTGGGGAGGGTTCAGCTGAGATTGTGCTATTGTCTGATATAGAAACGGCTTCTAGCTCAAAGGTTGTCGACTTACTTTCATCTTGGTCATTATCAATCAAGTTAGGTGCTATGTCATTATCCGCCAACGTCATTAACCCTAAAGATTTACCCTGTTTCTGGCAAAGCTCGCAAACATATTGGACACCTCCCTTCTGCTGCTGAAAAGCAAACAAGCAAGGGATTATAATTTTTTCAAATAGATTCAAAAACTAAACAAAAATTGAAAAGATATCTACATTTTCCCTTCCCTTCTTTGCAGAGGAAAGCATTAATTTACAACCATCATCAGTCAGCTTAAGAGGAGCTAGTAATCTCTTCCCCATATACAATGACATGATGTATTAGAATTTCCCATGTTTCAAAGAACATGGCAGCTGACAAAATAAAATTTTCATGTTCTATGGAGAAAACAACTCCATTTTATTGTGGAGAAATCGAAACTTAACATGGCAAGGATATAATAACTATAAAAAAAATATATTATTACCACACACCTGGCAGCTGTCGCAGATCAAAACAAGCATTCTGCAGTAACTGCATCGGGACCGCGAAGAATAATCATCATACAGAGAGTGACATAGCAGGCAGGCACCCAAAATAGTCGCATCTGCACTCCCAACAGAAACCCTACAGCCACAGCAAGAAGAGAAACAAATTTCTTACAAAAACACGTATACCATTTCCACTGGTTGTCCTTGTAGAATTGTATGTGTTAATTTAGGCAGACAATGATATGTTCATTGAACACGCTAGCACAAGAAAGACTTTGATTCTGGTTCAGCTTGCTTTGGCAAGAAACCCAAGAAAGTGACCATTAGACTCAATTGGATCCTAAAGAATTGTGAGAAACCATGGATAATATTCACTTGCCTCAAAACCAATCTCAGAACAATGTCTGCCAAAGTAACAAATGGAAGTACAAATCATTTTCAGACAGCCAAAAAAAAAAAAACAGATCAGTTCAACTTTTTGGCCAGCTGGCTTGGTTTGAGTTCAAGTAACTAAATTTGTTAAAAAAATACCCAAAAACCCACATTTGTCGGACCCATATGTGATTTGGGAAGTATAAGTAGACAAAAGGAGAACAGGATGTCAATTAAGATGATGCAGAAACCATGGGACTAAAAACCATACCGATGATCGAAAACAAAATTTTTTCCCCTGAAAAAGCCACCATCTGGAAATTGTTCTAAATAACGTTGTATTCCACCATACAGCTGCAATAAATCCCATACAACCAAAAACACATCATAGTCATCATCACACATTGCGAACTTCAGAAAAAGCCATATAATCATCAAAACTAGCAAAACAAAGGAGGAAGAGACAATTTTCTGATAAATATCACTGTTAGTCTCCCGACTAGGATGAAGTACCAACAAGTTTTATCACAGAACAAGATAGAAAGGAGCCATTCTTCACTACAATAATCTTATAATTTTGTTGTTCGGACATAATAATTGAAGCTATCTTCATAAATTTACAGACGAGTATATTATGTTAAAGAGAAAAAAAAAATAGAAACTACTTTTTCAAGAATGCTTACCTGGAATACATTCTCAAAACCAACACCTTTTGACCTAATATATGCTGACGCCATCTCACACCTGATTCCACCAGTACAGTACCTGTGAAACAAAACAACGGTGTACAATAAGGAACTAATGAAAAAGACATTGATTGACAGAGTTTTCAACAGAGTTATATGATGTGCGTCAAGTTTCCATCCCAAAACCAATTGGCAATTGGAGGAATAGTCTGGTACTTCAAGCACCACAATTATTAGTCCCAATTCAATGTGGGGACCCAGGCTCTCGACATTCCCCCTCATCTGCAGGAGTATTTTGGCTCTGCACGTGGGAATCAATTAGTAGGCTTCAAAGGATTACTTACATGAGAACACAATTGCCACGCAGCTGTTCAGAATTATCATCTATCCAGCAAGGCAAATCACTATATTGCCTAAGTCCTGGATCCAAGGTGTCCACACCAGGGATATGGAACTTCCCAATTCTTGTCTCGTATAAATTCCTTGCATCCAACACAACAAGTCCTTTGCTGTAACTTTGACTCTCTTTATCTAACAGTTGTGCTGCAAATCGCACCCATGATTAGAAGGGTCACCAATTAGCAATTACAATCTTCTTCTTATTGATAAAGTATCTAACATTAAAGAGGGAGAGCAGACACCAGATTTAAAAGTGATTAAACGGGATGAAGAAATATAACAGAGGTCCCAAAATTAATCTGGTAATGATTTAAGGTCAGGAAAATAAAAGTAAAGTTCACCTAGTACAGAATATATCACAAATGAAACAAATACCAAGAGACTCAAAGGAAAGAATATCATTTACCAGGACTCTGAAGAACAGAATGGAACTCAGCTGCAGAGAGATGTCTACCAGCATTTGAAACTTCTGGTGATTTTAAAAGAGGATGAGAACGGAATGTAACCAATTCCTAAGTGCAAACAGATATTATATTAGCAATATTACGACGTAATAAACTGAAAAAAGAAATCTTGAAATGTATCATGTTTAAGACATTATAGCAATTATACTCTGCAAACGAGCGTCAGAACTGTTTTTGTAAGAAACGCTTCAAATTGGTGAATGAGGCTTTTGCCATGGTAAGATTCAGTATCCGTGCAGATAAAATAATGCAACCATTCTCTGTTTTCATAAAATAAAGTGCATTTCTCTTTCTCTCTCCCCCTGCCTCCCAGGTTCTCTCCCATTGTGTGTGTGTATGCTTATGTGTGGATATAGTTTGAATGTATAGCAAACCAATAAAGATCGAAAAAAAAAAAAACACAAAATAGAATGACCAGAAGTGGCACTAAAAGACACAGACAGAGGATCAGGAGACTTAAAGTCACTTGTTCTTGACAAGAACCTTTCTTGACAGTAATATATAGCATACTGAAATCTGTCATTTCTTTTCCTTTACTTTTCATATCTGAATATATTTCCCTTACACAGTACAATAATTTCAGGAAATGTTGAGAAACCGAGACAAAGCTTTGCGGGTGACTATTCATCAATGGCTCAGTACCTATATTTAGTCCCTTCATGCAAGTGCTCATGCTTAGTATAGCCTTCAGGGGCTCCATTCTTAGATTTTCTACAAAAACTAAAACATGGGGAAGGCATTATAGTACGCAAAATGCCCAATGCAGCGGACCAGGGACTTAGTAGGCCAAGCAGTCAACAACTGTACTGTTCTGGCCAATGCATTGGACATTTAGTAACTGAAAAAGATCAGCAACATGAAGAAAACCAAGATTGTAGTATTCAAGGATGGGTACTGTCTAAGAGATTCAGAGTGACCAACTCAATACAATAGTGCATGAACACACTGAAGAACTTTAGACTACTTGCTAATGCTTGGGGATGGATATTCAATGCATCAAAAAGGAAGCACAAACTCCCCCAACCATAACAATGTGAACAAAACTATCACAAAAAAATTATACTTATTAGAGTACAAATAAAGTGAGCTTTAATCCCAATAATTTGGCATTGGCTACATGAAACTAAATCAAGAAATACGTCAAGTTGTTGACATAGATTGCTTTATACCACACATCACTATCTAGCAAATGCAACTCCTCATCTACTTTATGTCCTAATACACATGTCATTTCTACAAGTTACTTAGGTTTTTAAAAGTTTACTCCTAACCTTAACTTTCCCAATTCAAACCATAGTTATCAATGCGTCGCCTAAGCATCTAGCGCCCTAAGGACGCCTTGACATTTAGGGTCACCTTGGAGGTGTCTAGGCGCCTTGACAACTATGATTCGATCACAAGTGCTCTTATAGGATGTCTTTTCATGTGACACCCCAATCCCACATTGGAAAGTGTGGATTATGGGTACGATATACAAGTTCAACCCTGATTCCAGGAGTACCTTATTAACTAGCTATTTTGGGTGAGGATTTTCTCTGAGGTAACAGTCATTTGGGGTGTTACCTCCTAGGTCTTGTCACGGGCGCCAAACCACCTTAGATGATACGTTCATCTATCATCCATTGGAACTACCCCAAACCTTTTGCGAATCTCCTCAATTCTAATCTCACTTTTCCTATTCTTACCACACATTATGAGCACATAGAACTCTTGACGCAATTCTTCACTTCATCCAACCTGCCTAAATTCTATAATAATCATCCCTTTTATTCCCAAATTACTCGAATGACAGACTCAAGATAACATAAATGTACACTTTCGCTGTGAGTTGACCATCTAACGTAACCGCAATAGTTCACTAAATCGCAACCCAAACATATTCAGGTTATGAACTAAGATTCTTTTGATTACCCTGGCAAAGAACAAACTATAAGGTTGGAATTACATTAACCTTGACAACTCGGATTGAAAGAGAGGTGAATCCGCATTCCATCGCAACCCTATCATTGGATGGCCGAGGAGAACATGCGAGCTTGAAGTCAGTTCCGTCAAATAAGCGGTTCGACTTCACTGCTTCAATGTGCTTCTTCAAGGCCGATAACTCCCCACCAACCTAATCATTCCATCAACATCCAAAACATTGAAATGAACCACATCACAAAAAAAATTAGCCGAAAGTCCCACTAAAGCAATTTGATGAGAAACAACGCCTCAGCTACCTTGCCGAGAAACAGTAACAGTAAGGAATATTATTCAAGAAACTCATTACCATAGAAAACAAGGAATTACAGTGAGCTAAGCTTAGAAATCTTTGAACGGGAAATTAGTGTGCGGGGTGGGAGGGGGGAGCATACGGTGACGTTGACGCCGTTAGAAGAGAGACGAACGCGACCTAGAAGACGCAGAGAGTTGCAGTTCGAATCATAGAAGGAGAGGAGGCCATGGAGGTCTGGGACAGGCGCATACTTGTAGTAGAGAAGAATGCCGTACTGCAATTCCTCTTCGTCCGTTTCCGCCATTGCCTAAAGCTTTCTCTGCACCTTGGGATCTACGGAGCGACGGGCCCCTCCGTTTCTTGAGCGCCAGCGGAACGAAACGACGTCGTCGCATCCGTTGAATGTGAGAAGAAAAGTGGAAACTTTGGGTAAATGACATTTTAAACCTTGAAGTTTTACTGTTTTTTGGTATTGAATCTTAATTTTTTTTCCAATTAAATCAAAAATCTCAGATTTTAAACCTTGAGGTTCTTTGGTTGCAAATAGTTGCATAGTTGTGGCTACTTCACTTGAATTGATGATCCTCTTTGAGAGAGAACAAGAACCATCATTCCTAGTCCGCTGCGAAGGCTTCGGAGAATAGAGGACGAATTGGCTAGGGTTCGAGGAAGACAACAAAGACAAAGGCTTATAGGTTTTTGCTTAGTGTTGGGGTGGGCTACTATGTTATGGTTTTGCACAAGGTCAATCCAGCCAAGCGACCAATCATAGAATTATGCACTTTGGTCTATAATGCAGTGTGTTGTGCTTATTCTGTTATGATGTAATACAGTGAAGTGGTCTGTAATGCAATGTTTTTGTGTTTTTTGACATGACGTACTGTGTAATGTGGTTGTTTATTCGATAACTTATCCAATGAAGTGTTTTGTTTTGTTTCAACGATGCGATGTCTTGTTTTATCTTAAAAAGTGATAACTTCTCTAATGTCATGTCATTTTGTGAAATGGCTTTTAGTAGCCAATAAAATAGCTTGAAAATACAGTCATTGAACAAATTTTCACAAGGCATTAGCTTACAAATTGGCATACACCAACTGAGTATTCATTCACAACCTGAAAATGCTTTTACATAATAAATATTCATTCAAAGAAAATATCAATAGCATTACAAGCTGTCATTCACATAACTTCATACAAATAAGTAACCTTACAAACTGATGATTGAGGCCATGCACCAACTGAGTATTCATTCGCTTTTACAACCAAGAAATGACAATAAAAGTTTCAGCATTACAAAAATATTTTGGCATCCAACACAACCTGAGGTTCCGCATGCTCTTTTTCTCCTTTGTCGGTCCACTTCTTCACTGGCCATTACGCCTCTTCATTGCATATGAGGTCCACCACACTCCCTTGCTGGTCCTTGTTCACATCTAAAATCCTTTTGCCTAATGGGATTCATTTTTGGCTAGAACTCTACTTGACTTTGTGTAGTAGGTGCATATGGTCTGAACTTTGATTACACAAATTGTGAGCTCGTAGGCTAGAAGCATTTGAGCTGACTTTTGCTTGCACAAACTGTGGTTCGATGTGAGCTTGGGCCTCAGCATGTAAGTTGGGAGCATATGGCCTATTGTAAGCTTGGGCATTAGTTTGGTACTGTATTTCAAATTTTAAAACGGATGAAACGTCAAAGATATAAATGGAAAAATCTAATACATTAATTAATGTACACAATTTGGAAATAACATAAAAGCTACCTAATATGTCCTCCTGTTATGTCTAGCTTTTTTGCACTTGCTGCATGCTAAAGATATTTAATGGTCACCCTTAGTTACCTTGGTGGTACTGTTGGATCCACTAGCGAGAGTGTCACAGTCTTCTTCCCCTGCTATCTTCCTTCTTTTTGTTTGAGGTCTCCCAAGTTTTGTCTCATGAATTGGTGGAAAAATCAGCACATTTCATGTTTTCTCCCACATGTTTTGGCTGTTAAGTGGGTAAATCATGTTGCTATACGCTTTGAGATATGTTTCCGTAGTATAAGAATGATTAACATATGGCTTAAGGTTTTGCTGCATGTAGTAAATTGCAGAAATTGCATGCTGATAGCGGATCCCTGATAGGTCCCAATTTCTACACCCACATGTGTGTTCCTCCAGATTCACAACAAACCTACCACCTCCCATTTCGGGGTAGTCAAACTTGTTCTCACCAGCCCACACACAAATGACCTCATATGACAATTGTTTCATTTTATCTAACTTCTTTGATATCTTATGACACAAACCTCTACCTTGATTTAACACCTTCTTTATTGCTTCCCTTTTTTGTTGAAGTATACTCATTAGGTAACACCAAATGCCTTCAAGCAATGCCAAAATAAGCTTCTTTCTATATTTCAGAATCATAGCATCAAAACAGTCACATATATCATTCAACCGTAACTTACACTTGCTAAAAACGGAGAATGAAGACCTTGACCACTGGTTAGGTGGCCTTTTAGCCAACCACTAAGATGTTTTTTTATTGACACTCATCACCTCATCCATTATCCCATTAAACCTCCCTACGTATAATGCCCTAGCTACTTTTCATATCAACTCCTTATATATTCTTCCCTTAAATTCATCTTTGAAATTAGAGTATAAGTGCCTCACACAAAATCTCAACTTTGTTGTAGGGAGTTTCTTTTGGAGGGATAGAACAAAACCCTTTTGTTTATCAGTAATGAAAGTCCATGCACTTTCATTGACAATATACAAGTCTTGTTTAAGCAACTCAATGAACCAGCTCCAGTTCTCTAAAGGGAAAAATCCTATTCACCATCCTTACGATATCGCCCTCTATTAAAATATATTCAAGTTTAGATGATATTGGTGCCTTATAGTTGTAGGCACATCCTTTTTTATAACCTATTCATTTCATTATGTGGTCCAACTCTACCAAAGACAAATTATCACCATCCAAATTTGACACTTTTGTAATTGATCCCCTGACATAACTAGGTCTTTGGTCCCATCTTACTTCCCCCTCCTATGATGAAGAGGTTCAGAATATTCTATAACGAGAAGTTGAAACAAAAAAACAAAAACAGTTTATACTATTAGTATGCACATTTACCAACGATATTTATAAAAACAAGCATAGTTTAAGAATACATACCACTAAAGCTAATAGATTGTTTCAAAAGATTCATCGTTATACTCGCAAATCGAAGGGTAAGTGAACTTCAGTTGCGGATCAACTAGATTTGTGGATTAAACCCTAAAAATCCCAATGCTTTTTTTGCGGCTTCGTATAGTACTGGTAGGAGGAAGGACCAGATTAGGGCTTTTTGTGCGTGCACAATGAATCTTGGGGAAGGGTGGAAGGGGGGACCAGATTAAGGCATGGATATTGGGGAAGGGTGGAAGGGGGGGGGGGGGGAGACTAGATTAGGGTAATCATGCAGACACAATGGATCTTGGGGGAAGGGTGGGGGGGTGTGGGCTGATGATTTTACCCTAAAAAAATGGTCATATGAGAGGCATGTGACCATTTTCCATCCACCAATTTGGATGGGGCTGACAGTTAGGTTCAATTCAACACGAAAGTGAAAATATAAAGCTCAATCTAGTAAAGGGAAAAAATTGAGGTTCAATGTCAAAAAGTGGTGAAACTTCAGTGTTTAAAGTGTCATTTACCCTTGAAACTTTATTTTCGAATGAATGTTGTGCACTTCTAATTTTTTGTAAAACAGCCTCATTTTCAGGGTGCATATCCTCTATTATTTTTATCCTTGAACTTTCCCTAAACTACATAGTCCCTCTCCTAAACTTCTAAAGCAAAACAAAGGTTCCCCCCACCCCTGGCCCCCCAACTTCCCCTGCCCCCCCAGATAAAGTTCTTCTGAATTTGTGGTGCTAAATTGAACCCTACAGTGCCTATCCGAGGAGTGACAAGTGTTATTGAGAGATTTTTGACCGTTCGTTCATTTTTATAAAAGTACTTTTTAAAAGTGGCATTTTAAGAATCTTGTTTTTACAACCATGCCCTTATCCATTTTTCTATGAACGGACAGCTAAGATCTCCCAGCGATACGTAACACTCAATGAATAACAACTGTAGGGTGTAGTAATAAAATTAAGGGAGCTTTATTCCCCCTCCCCCCTCGCCGAAAGCACCAGCATTGTTCGATAACCATCCTTCTTCTGAGAAGTTGATTTCTTTAAACAAGCACTTCATTGTCAACATCAAGAAATTAAAAAGAGAAAGAGAGCATTTTATTGTCAATACCAACTTTAAAATTATATAATATTTTTGTCGAACTTTGAGCGGAAATTTTAATTTTTCTTTTTCAAACCTACAATTATTGTTTTTCATTGTCTAAATTATAAAACCCTACTTAATATTTCCCGTTATCGATGATTTTTCACTTGTTTTTACTACTGTTGATCAGTTTCTTTCCTATCTTCTATTCTCTCTTCATCCACCCTTTTTTTTTTTTTTTTTTTTTTTTTTTTGTCTTTCCCTCCCATTTTTGTAAGTCAATTAAGGTAGAAAATGGACAAAAGAAAAAATCAATGCAAAGTTATTAGTAAGGGCATAATTAAAATTCTAAAGAGTGTTGACCCAAGGCTCCGTGGATTTGATTTTGATGATGCCAAACTTATAATACTAATATATTTCCATGAAGTTTATTTTTATTCTCAGGATATATTACAATGGAATATTGTAAAAGATTTGAAGATCAAGATTTGTGGAAGATTTTATAGGATACCACTGTAAGTCTATTTCTCAAAATATTGGATAGATTTTCATGTTGCTCAAAATCAAATATTTTTATTCTCTTCAACGGTTTGATTTTTCAAAATTCGAAAAACTTTCTTTAAGTGTTTATCCTTGAAAAACTGTTTTGGAAAGTTTTAGAAAGAATATTTCCTGGAATATAGCCTTGAGTGAATTTGAATTTGAATAACTTCCTTGATTCATAGATTTGATTGAAATATTTTACACGGATTTTATCTTGGAAAATTTCATTCATACAGCTATATGCATTTCTCTATATAAAAGACAGCAGCACTGTTTTGAAATACAACAAGAACATACGCAAGAATTGTTTCTCTCTCTACAAGTGTTCAAACACTCTTTTCACGTTCAAACATCTACACATTTGAAAAGATATTTCTGCGAGGTGCTGCATTTGATTTCCTGCTGACTTTGATTTCAAAGGGCTGTAAGTCTTACTTACTGCAGGAATTGTGTGTGATTTGAATTTCTTAAATATGATTTTCACACTTGACTTTTTCAGAAATGTTTAAACTGATTGAATTATTCTGTTTTCTGAGAAGTCGTTTTATAGTTGTTTGAAAAGGATTTCTTGTTTGAGCAACTTGAATATCTGTTATCTTTTTCTGAGACTATCGAATACGTTGAGAAGTGGACAGTAGTTCCGTTTGTATTTTAATAGGTTCAAACATAGCTTGACAAATTGGTCAAAGCTAGTGTCTTAGGAGGTTATTTATTCACTTTCTTGCCTTATAAGAAGAAAGGTTTTAGGCGTGTTTGTCACTTTCTAACCTTAGAAGAAAAAGGGTGTTTTGTAAAGGTTATGTGTTCCTAAACTCGTAAAAGGAACTTGATTATAGTGTGATCCCAGGGTAGCAGTGGGCTGTGCTTGGCAGAGTGGACGTAGCTTCAAGTTGAAGTGAACCACTATAAATCCTGTGTTCCTTATTCTTTCCGCTCTGTTTAGATTGTCTGCTATTTCCTGTTCCAATTCATTTACAGTTATCAAGTGGTTCAAACAAGGGTGTTTAAACCGGTGTTCGAACCCCTGCTCAAACCTTTATTTAAACCAGTGTTTGAACTAACTAACTGTTTGAACTGCACTGTTAATATTTAAATTGTTGTTTTCCGCATCTAACATTAGATAATTGCAAGAGGATTTTTCGAAAAGCATCCTATTCACGCCCCTCTAGGCTGCTCAACAAAGAGGACACCTAGATTTTGCCGAATCCTAAACCCTAAACCCTAAACCCTAAACCCTGAGGGGTATATACTTGCTCATGAACGCACTTTTTTAGGCTTAGTTTCTTCCATCTGTGAACCTACGTAAAAGGATCCATCTGTGCTCGGGCTGTGCTTCTCTCCTTTGCGGTTGATCTCATGAGATCAATTGCCTTGATGTCTGATTCGTTGGGATCGGATATTCTCATGGTTCTTTGTTTATATTGGTCCAATTTCATTTTTTGATCGACAAGCATCTATGTTGTTTGCATCTCGCTGACTGAGATCTGCGACTGCCTATTTATGTGAAATCATAGAGTATTGTTGTTCCGAGTCTTTTTAAATGAGTACTTGCGTGTGATAATTTTTTCGAGTACCACTTGTAAAGGGTCTATCGAACAATTGTTCAGATTTTTTCCTGTAACATTTCACATTTTCAAATGACAAATTTATAGAAATCTGTAAGAAATCTTATATCACAAGACTTTGTGCTCATCCCAGACTAAAAGCTGGGAGGATTCGAACTCACGACTGTGACCAAATCAAAGATTTCACATCCATGTTGGTATTGCCTTACTATACTACAATCTTGTTATAAGTATCTTAGATTTTTTTTTTCTTTTAAGATCTTTGCGTTTTGGATTCATTTCCTATCTGAATTTTGTGCCACGTTTTATTGTTGATGTCTATCGGTTGCCCATTTGCAGCCCCCAGAAGTTCAGACGTACCGGTCTTGGGACCTCTGAAAAGGCCGACCAACTAACTAAGGGGGTCACTTGATAAGGGTACGGGAAAACTGAAAGAAAATGATATAGGTAAATTTCAATTATTAATTCTAATAAATTTGTTCTACCTACAACATATATGTAGGACCTCAGGTGTTACCTAAAAGCAATTTCTATTATAAAAGGCTCAAACCTTAACCTTGTAGCGCATTCAAGCACATACGAGCGCCTATAGTTTGATTGTGACTTGACCAACCTTGTACCTCCGCCACAAGACAATTGCTGCCATATATAACCTAACAATATCATATAAGTTGGCCGACTAATCAATATCGAGGTTTATTTTCTGTTTTAGTGACTAACTTTAAGGTTATATTTGAATGGGATGAAATTGGAATGGTAACAGAATAGGAATGAGAATGGTATATGATCCTTCCCTCTCCTATGATGCTAGCAAACAATGAAATAGTAATTAATATTGTCAGTTCCACTCTAATTAGTTGCATGTCCTAAGTCATGCTAATAATAAACCACTCAGCTTTTTTTTTTCTTTTTTTTTTTTGCAAATAAAACTTGGTGAAGATGAGGTGCAACTACTTATTTATTATGGCATCCACGGTTTGCTTTCTGGTGAAATGCTATATTTGTGGTTGATGTGAGTCCATGCAAGTTTGCTGGGCCAAATGACATTAAATTCCCCTTTCACCCAAAAATCTATTCATTGGGCGAAGTGTCCCATCAAGAACTCTAGAACAGATACTGTACATCCACCAACTTAACAAGGCTCGGCTTTGGTCTTCATAGGTTTATAATGTAACATGGCATCCCTGGTACTTTGCATTCCATCCCCCCTCTCTATACAAGAAAGGACTAGCTAAAAAATTCTTACGTAGAGAAGGAGCATGCAAGTTGCTCAGATCATCTTAAAAAGGAAAGATAAAGGAGTAAAAATTAGTTGCGATTCAAGAGGCTTATTCCCTATTGACTGAGGAGACCTGCCGCCTGTGGTACTGCTACCAGAACATTTTGGACTCAGAGTTTATTTCTTTTTTATGAATAGGTCTTAAATTTACTGGGTCCAACAAATATCTCGTGTCATTAATTTGCATGGTAGCTTCACGAGTGACAACAGCAACGCTCCAGGACTCCTTTCTGTAATGGAGGGCCTCTTCTCCATTTGTTCTATACCTGTGCAGGGCCTCTATAAAAGCCTCCCCACGTACCCTTCCCAAACAAAGACATTATATATAATATAAGAAGAAATGGATGGGAATCTTTTCCTCTTCCAAGCTCTTACCTTTTTCAACACCTTTCTGAGAAGAGCTGAATACCCTCTCTCTTTCCAAGGAAAGCTCTGCAACACCCGCCCACCCCACCTTAAATCTCACAATTTCTCTTCTCTTCTCGACAGACCATCTCATGAGCTCTCAAACCACACTTTAATTTTCGACGTGGAGGGCTCCCTCCTTAAATCAACTTCTCCCTTTCCTTACTTCATGCTAGTGGCCTTTGAGGCAGGGGGCCTCTTGAGAGCCCTTGTTCTCTTTCTTATTTACCCTTTCGTTTGCTTGCTCATGGTTAGTGAGGAGATGAAGCTGAGAATCATGGTGTTTGTGTGTTTTTTTGGGATTAGGCAGGAGGGTTTTAAGGTGGGGAGGTCTGTTCTTCCAAAGTTCTTCTTGGAGGATGTTGGGCGTCAAGGGTTGGAAATGGTGTTGAGATGTGGAAGGGTAGTGGGAGTGAGTGACTTTCCCAGAATTATGGTCGAGGGGTTCGTGAGGGAGTATCTGGGGATTGAGAGGGTTGTGGGGAGAGAGTTGAAGGTGGTTTGTGGGTATTTTGTGGGTTTAATGGAAGAAAATAAGATGAGCGATGTCGTATTAAACGATATCATTAGAGACGACAAAAAGAGTTCTCCTGTCATTGGTTTGGGTTGCGTCGGCAAGTCCCTTGATGAACGACTCTTTGCACCTTGCAAGGTTCGTCATCTTAGTTTAATTAGTAACCTCGTGCTTTTATAGGTGATTGAATATTATTAGTGAGGGTAAGATTTTTACAACAACAAACACACCTGAACATTTTCTATACACACACACATATATATATATATATATATATATATATATATATCAAGAAGTCGCGTACAATTTTTACGCTCATCAATCCTGGTCTTCACTGTAATATTTTGGCTCGAAAGTGAGCATTTTCTCCGAAGTAGTACTAGGTGCACAAAAAATATGAGTAGAAAAGTTTACCAAATAAGCATGGGGTTTGGGCCATATCACTAATATAGTGGATCCGGTTCCTTTAGGACTCTTATGGTAGAATTCCCTCCATTTTGTCGATCTATTTAAATTTCATGGGCATGATTAAAATACATCATTGAAAACGCTTTCATCTTGCCAATTCCCCAACAAATTAATGCGTTGAAAATCCTTTCCCCTTTCATTGAAAAATGAAAAGGATTCAATATTTCTTCTCCTAGGAAAAATAGGAGCAAATCAGTTTGACGAAAAACAGAAAAATATGAGCGAGTTTGACCCGTTTGCTTATATATTTCTGGGCTTTGTTGGACTGATTTGCTCCCATTTTTCCAGGAGGAGAGATTTTAAATACCTTTTATTTTTGAATGAAAGGGGAAAGGGTTTTCAATGCATTATGAAAGCTTTTTCGGTGATTATTTTAATCTTGCTCATGGAACTAGATATAGTAGGGCCCCCATCCACTTGTTATCTTTTTTAATTTAATATACAATAAAATCATGGGAGTAGATTCTAAGCCATTTCATTTCTTGTGCATGATATTAACTCGAATAAGAAGCCCTTTACATGAAACACACTTCTTTTATAATTGTATTTTTGTTTTTTTTTTTTCCCATGGTATAACTTCTATATGTTTCGGTTAATTATCACACCAGGAACTCTACTTTGTGACTGAGTTTGAGAAAAGAAGTTGGCAGATCCTTCCGAGAAACATGTACCCCAAAACCCTGATCTTCCATGATGGAAGGTTGGCGTTCAGACCAACCCCTCTTTCCACCCTAGCCATGTTCCTATGGCTCCCTTTGGGCCTCTGTCTCACCCTCACCAGACTCATCTCAGGGGCCCTCCTACCTTACACCCTCTCCTGCCCTATCCATGCCTTCCTTGGGCCTCGAACCACCGTCTCCTCACCACCTCCTCCCAAACAACAAAATGGCCCCACAAAAGGATCACTCTATGCATGCAACCACAGAACCCTTTTAGACCCAGTATACCTCTCCTTGGCCCTAATGAAGTCAGATATCACTGCAGTCACCTACAGTATGAGCCGGTTAAACGAGTTAATAGCACCGATCCGCACCACCCGGCTAACTCGGGACAGGAAAAAAGACGCGGAGATGATGGAGAGGCTGTTGAGCCAAGGAGACCTTGTGGTGTGCCCTGAAGGGACCACTTGTAGGGAGCCATATTTGTTGAGGTTCAGCCCATTGTTTGCTGAGATGAGCCATGAGATGGTCCCTGTGGCTGTAGATGTGAAGGTGGGCATGTTTTATGGGACCACGGCTAGTGGGCTCAAATGCTTGGACCCTTTCTTCCATTTTCTCAATCCGTTTCCCACCTACACTGTTGATTTTCTCGGTAAAGTGACGGGGGCTGTTGCATGCGGGGATCGAGGGGAATCAAGATTTGAAGTGGCAAACCGTGTGCAGGCTGAGATTGCCAATGCTTTAGGGTTTGGCTGCACCAGCCTTACAAGGAAGGACAAGTACAGGAGCTTGGCTGGTAATGATGGGATTGTATAGCCCGTCAAAGTCCTAGCCTGGGCCAAGGCCACCAGTTAAAAGAAAATCACTATAATATACGTGCAAAAATGGAAAGATTATATAGTTGTTTGTATTTGTGGAAAATAAATTATTGGAAGAGAGTTTGCGGATTTCTTATGTGAGACTGCTGCTTATTGAGATGTTATGCCTCAGCCCAAGGCTACATGATCCAATAATGTGAATTCACCTTGGTTGGTGTGTATTAAAAATAAGGGGAACAAGAATCTAATTTATAAGAGTTCGGTTCTTTAATTTGTCAGTGATGGTTGTAAAACTCGACTTGAATGTCGACAAGGTCAAAAGATCAGGCCATGGGTCGATCATCCAGTAAATGACAATTAAAATATAAGGCCTTAAAATTTAATATAGCACTTGTTCATAAATCAAGGTAAAATAAGTGAAACAGAAGCTAGGCATTACATATAAGGTTAGTTTCATTTGGAGAACTTGTTTGAAATTTGCTTAGAAATGTTAGATTCTAGTATTTGGTATGGTTCTGAATCGTCATATTGCGAGAATTTCATATTCCTCAAAATGAGGGCTTAATCTTCCCTAATTAAGAAGTAGAAATTGAGATTCCATATAGGTCGCAATGTGCAAATGAAATAGAAAGTGTAAACTACTTTTATAAATGAATATGGACAAAATTCTCATCTATGGATAATCTATATAGCTTAAGATGATAATAATGTTAAAAATAGAAATGATAGTTAAAAAATTATTAAAAAATACTTATAATGAAGGACTAGAATACCATTTTTATAAGTTTCGTATTATATGAATTTTATTTTAAATTAGTATATGCTTAAATTAAATTATTCATTCTTTAAAAAGAAAAATACGAGAGCTTCAAAATAAAGATTTTTAGCCATGTAAATATTTTGCTATATTTTAAACTATGAATTCATTTTTTTTAATGAATGGGTATTAATGGAAAACTTGTCATGAAAGTACACACCAAATATAAATTAAATTCATCTTTAATTTATTTTGATGTTTATAAGGTGATCCTCTCTATCTTTATCCTTATTATTATTATTCTTGTCGTCATCATTATTATTGTTGTTGTTATTATTATTACTATTATTATTATTATGGTGTTTTTACAAATTCTAAAGGGTTCATTTCTGAATTTCGTTTCCCCCTCATTTAATTCGGTTGACATTTTCCCACCCTTCGCCTTGCCTCTTATCTGCAGTCACCAATCCTCTCACTCTTTTAATACATTCCTCATCCTGATTTATATTTATCACTGTTGCCGGATCCCGCCGCCAATGGCTGGATTATTTGCCGGGAGCTTTCTTCTGGCTAATACTACAGTCTCCGCGGCCTCTGCTACCCTATAAGTCTAGCCCTGCGGCGGCGGTGATGATCGAGTTTTAAGTTAGTGACAATCATTTTTTCCCCTTCATAAAGAAAAGAAAAACATTGATGGGTCTTGACTAGTCTTTCGAGTCCCGTACATTTATACATTTTCACTTATGAGAATTCAAGTGATGCCTAGGCATCTACAGGCACTCAAACGTATCAACACTAGAAAACCCACTGCCTCTCTTAAGGGGATTAGATGAGTTAGCAAGGTTCACATGCTTAATTTACCGCAAATTGGTTGACAAAGTCATGAATAGAAGAGGCTGGGAGGAGGAGAGAAATGTGAAAGGAGGAACGTGGGGAGGGGAAGAGTGAGTGAGACACCTATAGAAGAGGCTTCGATAAGAGAATGGCTGCTACTAGTTTATTCTTGTTTGAGTCTTGCTTTAGCATGATAGCTCTGAGATAGTAATTTTTACTTTGAAATTGGGTTTTATGTGGGATGCACCTACAAGCATGTGCGGTTATTGAGGCTTCAAAGCAGTACAATAGTTTGCAGTACCCCAGGTTTAACTGTTGTTTTTTCCATTGGAGAGGACTCTGGTCATTGACCAACATGTCACATTTCACAGGGCTCCACTAAACCTCTGTGTTAATGGGTTTTCGCATTCTTGCTGCCCCTCCAACTTCAACCATTCATTGATTGGTGCAGCGATAGGATTTCTATGCATGTTAACAATCTCATCTTAATAGGTCTCATCTATTTTCTGTCACTTATGTTACTCAGCAAGGTGAAGATATTTCAACTGCTATTGTTTAACAAGGGCATCTCCCACCCAGTTCCATTGTTGTGCGTACGTGTTGGATGCCTTAATTATTATTCATGCATTTACTCCCTTTTCTTCAGGTTGTTAGATGATTTGACATTAGATTTCCTTTTTTCTTTTTTTGTAAATTACTTCGCCTTCTCCTTGTAGCCCTTTCTTAAATTGATTTTTTTACTTTCTCCTCCTTCAACTGGCAAAAACTTCACTTGAGGTCATCCTGTAAAGACGTGTGGATTGTTCTGTTGTGTGGAGCTTCAGCCAAAGTTGCATGTTTACTTGCATCATGGCTAGCCTTTCTGTTCGATTACTTTATGCGAAGCTCTTGGTGCAAGTGTTGAGAGGGTTGAAATAAATTTCAGCTTCCCATAGCACCAAAATTTCTGTAGAATTTGTGGCCTAATTTTACATTGGAGGTGGGACTGATCTCCTTGTGCTAATTCTGTCACTGTTACTGGAACCAACTCTAATTCTTTTTTTGGTGTTCCAGAGGAAGCTGATTCTGAGATACGCCAACAAATGTAGGCTAGGACTGTTGAGACCTCGAGCTGGTTTTGGGCTATGGAGATCTTGAGCTGAGGCTGAGAAGTCAGGACATCTCATACCGTTCGACCTTTGGGCTTAGAACCTTCAACCAAAATGTCTGATAACTAGTCGCCGCAGGGTGTGACTGCACTCTGGGAGACTGAAACAATAACTAAATAAAAACTCAGTTGACGTTGTGTTTAGGATATAGTATTGTTATATCATTATAGTTCATTGAATTAACATGAATAAGAGGCTATATATAACTTGGATGTCGGCTTTTGCGTTAACTTCATAGCCATTGTGATGAGAACATTACATTAGGCCTACATGTATATATATCTCTGAAAATTCGTTACTACTGTCTTGTTGAGGCAGCGGTTCATGAAGCTGCGGGGAAAACAACTGCATTCTGAATTATTTTGATTCTATAGTTTGGTCAATAGAGTGATCAAAATTGAGGCATTTTCTTAGAGAGGGGACCCTTTCCCCTGACTGCCTCCATGGAGCCGAGCAGGGAAGGCAATTGGGACCAATGAGTGAGTCAACTTCTCAAGCCAGCCTAATAATACAACCAATTGGTTGTGCTTGCTTTTGTGTGGTAGTTGGGGTCTCCGGGCCTTTCACAACCATACACCCATAAAGGTTCTTCCTTGTATTGTCGTCTACTACTTTATAATTCAACCCCTCTTCTCTCAAAGAAACTACTCTGCAGATTGAGCATGAGTTATTTTCATTGTGTAGGCCTCTTTTTTTTTTCTTTTTTTTTTTTTAGCATCAAAAGCTTTCTAGTTAATTTTGAAAGCTGAGATTCATGAGTTTACAGGGGCTTGTTCTTGTGCCAAATGTTGAAAGGAACAGCCAAATTCTTTCAGGAGCTGTGTAGGAACCTGCAGATTAATGGACCAGTGGCCCTTCATCAAAACCATATGCGTCGTTGCTTAGCTGGAATGGCGCCATGTGGCAACAGTCATGTCGACACCACAAAACCATCCACAGAGCAACACGTGGCTCGTCATGCTAGTACACGTGTCGACGTGTAAAAGGTGAATCCATGGTGAAAGGAACACCACTCCAGCATCCCCATCTTGTGGGTTCTAAGCAAGTGGGCATGTTCTTACAAAGCTTTGCGCTCACTTTCTTTGACAGGAAAACATCACTTTTTAGGCAAATCACTCATTACAAGAGGAGAGAACAGAAAACACTGTTTGATATTCTGAAATTTGGATTAGAAACTATTCTAATAGACCAACTAATTAGAATCATTAATTTTTTTACCATTATCTTCCCTCTCCTTTTTTAATTAATAGTAAGACCTATCCTGATATTTTGAAGGACAGACCATCATGATTGCATGGGACAATGCTAAGGTGTAAAGGGACATTATCCCCCCTGCACATGCATCGCCTTTCATGAACAGTGGAGAACTCCTAAAATCTTCAATTTTTCATCTGCTTTAAATATATACCTAAATCTAAGAAGCTCCCAGAGAGGCATTACAAGGCCAGACTTTAAAGGGTACCCGTTGGATCTCATAACTCATGAAAGTCTGATCTTATTTTTTTCTTTTCAGATGAAGGCACATGTGGGCATGTGCAAATGTAGTGTACATCCAGTAACAAGCATGCCACTAGGGAAAAAAATGAATCGACACAACAGATAGTGTAATCTTCAAAATGTGGTCCTTGATTTCGGAAATCAAAACTGTCCTTGCTCAAACCATGTTCGATAGGGACGGTACGAAGAAGCTGCCTTCCCCAATCTGGAAGGTGATGGGCTGTCAAGTAGTGCACGTGTGTAAAAGTCCTAAATGGGGAAGGAGGCCATGTGAGAGGAGTCCTCTTCTCCTCCCTACAATGCTGGGGGGCTCTGTGTTTAGGCCTAAGTTTACGGACGTGCTGTTAATAAGGGGCTTAAAGGGTGATGAGTAGCTCTGTTTTAGCTTTGGAATGGGAAATGAGGAGAACCGATCACAACCACAGAACTATGAGCTATGGGTTCTGTTTCCCACATGGCGCCCAATTGAGTAGGGGGTGGGGGCTGTTGGTCAGACAGAGCATTTGGGAAAAAAGAATTGTAGGGCCTTAATGCACATGATATGCTGACTATTTCTCATAAGACCAATTGGGGCACATGCGCCAACTTTCAGGGATGTGGGGCTAATTAATCTTGCTTACCCCTCCATCCCCCACCACTGCTTCATTCTTCCCCCCTTTTTGGATTTCACAAATATCCACTCTCTCTCATGCTTACGACACAATGGATTAGATTATGCTTATGATGATTGATACCCATATAGGAATATAACATCATAAGGCTTCATATATGATACGCAAACTTTGGTTAAACCTATAAAGCCTGCGAAGATACCTAATGGAAATTCCAATCGCTTTTACACTTGGGTGGCATCTTCCAAGCTCTTTCATTGACAGTCCCTTACAAACAAAAGAGGGGAGGGGAGGGGTGAACAGCAACTAGGGATTAATCCCCTGAACTCTTTCGTCTCCTCTTTGTTAAAAATGAAAGGGAGAGGGGTGAATGATGACCCTGGATTAATCAAAGAGAGTAGAGGGTTGGGAGTAGCCCCTTACTGTCTTCATGTATATGCAACACATGGAGGGAGCCAAGAATTTCATCCATGTGTCTTTGAGCAAGAATGCATAATGAGGACACTCACGAGTTGGGGGGGCTTGTCTCTATAATTCATGGCACACAGGGGCAAAGGCAATAGTATTAGCAAAATGACAAACTCCCCCTAGGCCAAACAGGATGGGCATGGCCACTACATTTTCTTGTAATACAGCTGACAGTTCAGCTTATTACAGTACACTTATTAGCAATTGCCAGCTTCTTTTTTTCTCCCCACCCCCTTTTTTGGAGCAAACCTTCCCTGCTAATAATGTGAAGACAAAGAGACTGTAGTCTTGGTAATTTATGTGTTGAAGGCATGAAATTGGAGTCTTTTTAAGTCTTGCATTCAAAAGCTCACAAAACCCCATGTCCCTATTACAGAATTATTACTCAAAGCAACTTTCTTGAACCAACTTTGCACCTTTACTTTGTAAGAATCATGCATGGCCCAACTTTAAACTGAAAAAGAGAGACGTGGATGAATTATCAACCCATGTGTGGCTTTTTGTACAGAACTCGGTTATAAGAATGGTGGAACCTTTTTTTTTTTTTTTTTGTTCTTTTACAATATTGAAGAGAGACTAGACCTGTTTCAAAGTCCACAACATAATTAATCAGCTCTTTCACAGAGTCTATTTGTCATAATTCTTTGGGTTAGCGTCAGCTCAGGAAGATCGCTGTTAACTTCAAATGCGGTTGATCCATGTTTCTGTGCGAGAAAATAAGCACCCCAATGTAGTCAAGAATCATTCATTTGTCCATCCGCTATCCTTTTCAGCATGATGATGAGGTAAAATGAACTGTGTGTGTAGACTCCATATCACGGGGCAGTGAAAGTTTTGGAAATGAAAATACATTAATACCCTCGCACTCAACAAATAATATTAGCCACCACCTTCTCATACAAGCTGACTCATTAGCAAAAAGACTCTTGTACTTGGACCAGGTCTCCCAAGGTGTAATTTCACCAGCATTAACATTCAAGTTGGGGAGCCTACGAAAGGGAATCAAAATTAACATCTACAAAATCAGATATCCAAATTAATTACTAGGATAAAGTTCTCAAAAATGAATATTGTTGATTCAAAATTCTTGGAAATGCCGTTTAGTAGCGGCTGATTTCAAACCTAAATGCCCTGTCATCATGTCACATGAGTTGAATTTCATGTGAAATGACGTCAAACATAGAGCCTCTGAGCCCAACTGCGGCATCGTAAAATTAGGGGCACCGTAAAATTATTTACTTGGTTAAAGATGGCATTAGTGAGGTGATGGGCCAACCTAAATTGAATTAGAATCACTTTACCAACCCTATTGAATCAGATTTAATCGGATCGATTTGACCTTCATACACAACAACAGATAGATAAAAAAAATTAAAATAAAAATAAAAGTAGTAGTATGAACACATTCCAAACATGACCCCAAGAACGTGACTTTGCGGTTTTTTCAAAGTGAGGAGGAATCAGATGTGCATTTCTCTAGCCATATAAGAGGAGAAATTAGGGTGGCATGTCCAATTCCGTGCTGCGTTAAAATAATAAATAAAGAAGAAAACAAAAGTTCAGAGAAGAAAAGGAATGGTTGAGCAAAACATGTAATGAATGAAAGGCCAAAAAATTTAAAGGGAGAAAAAAAAAAAAAAAGGAGGGGGATATGTATACAATAAGGTGCATGAAATTGGAAAAAGCTCAATAGACATGGTTTAAAAATAAAAATAATAAACGAAGACAACCTGGCATTGAGAAGCCTAGCCACGGCTCGCGCCTCAACTCGGCAAGCCGGGTCGGACGATGGCGCTGGCGCCGGCGCCGGAGAGGAGCTCGGCGAGTTCCGCCATGGCTCGGACCTGCATCTCGAGAGCCGATATATAGTCGGTGGCTTCTTCCAGAAGGTTCGAGAAGGAGAGTTTCCGGCAGCCGGGAACCAACCCGCCGAGGACACGCAGTCGGCGGTTGAGAGATTCCGGCAACCTCCGACTCTTCTTCTTCTTCTTCTTCATCAACACCGCTCTCTCCCTCTCCCTCGTTTTCCTTATCCGATGATGATCATCCAGGCTCACGGTCGCCTTCTTGTGCCGATGCTTGAACCTCAATCTGAGCCGACTCGCGAGGATGGCGCGACTCCACCGGGTTCTTCCGCGGGCGGAGACGGCCAGGACTCGGTCGGCGGCTTCCTTGACGGCTCGGAATCCCGGCGAAGAACTCGCCGACGGCGACGAATTCCGGCGAACGTGACGGAGAGCTTCGTAGAGTTTGGTGGAGTAGACGCGCTGTTCGGATTGGGTCCTCCACTTCTTCCGGGTCTCGCCGTTCGGACCCTCCAATTCGGGCCCGACTTTTCTCCGCTTCTTCCGCTTTGGTTCCCGCGATTGTTGCGGATTCAGGTCGTGGTGATTCGAGAGAAGCGAAGACGCCATGAATCTGCGAAATCCGGGAACAAGTTATTGAAAACCTAGTCCATAAATTAGTACACGGTTTAAAGGATTTGAACGGATAATTGAAAATCAAAAAAAGAGAAATGAATTGTTTCGTCCAAAATCAATCCGAATGATGGGAAACACGAGAAGGAGGCAGTAGCACAATGAATTAGAGAATTATGAAGATATAAAACAAGATCGGTACCTGCAGAAGAAGAATCCGAAAAATGAAGAACACTGGAAATATCGGAACCGGCGGCGGATTCTGATGGCGGTGGCGTCAATGGATGGAGACAGAGAGAGAAGGAGGGAGAGAGTTTAGTTTGGGAAAGTGGGAGAAGGCGAAAGTAGAGGAGACTTTTAAAAACGAAAACTCAAAGAAGACTACACCACCTCCTTCCACGCCTCCTCTTTTTTCTTTTTTTTTCTTTTTTTTCCCCCTTTATTTCTTTATGTCATTATTGCTTTTTTCTTTCGGTATCCTCATATTTGTGCATATATATATATATATATATATATATAAAAATAAATTTCCCTTCCCTTCACCTTATTCAAATTATAATTATTGAGATGGAAACTTAAATAAATAAAAATCGTGCCTTTAAAATTGAACCCGAAAAAAATATATAATATTTACTCTCTGTTTCATTGACAGTAAATTAAAGCGTGTTAGAAAATTAACAATAATATATTATTGTACATGCCAATATAAAAAGGTGAATAATTTGTTGTCCTCCCCTTTATTAACCTTCATCCCCATTCATGCAATATGTATTAATACTACAAAAAGGCTCATCCTATTTCCAAATTTTGAATCAATTTAAATATACAAATTTATGAAAATAAGCACCACTTGGAAAGTTTTGTGGGAGGAATCCCTATTTTTCTCCTTGAAAGCAAAATTCTATCTCTTCCTGAACTGCATTAAATGTAGGTGCACCTGATGATTACTTTGCTGTTGGAGAAATAAATGTTACTTGGAAACAAAATTAAATTTCAATGGAGACGGAAACCAATATAGGAATTATCTTCTTTTTGTGGGAGAAAAAAATAAATTTGTACACAGAATTTTCAAAAGATTTATTAACCCCCTTTTTCAGGTCATCAATAGTTTCATTTCATATAACTGATAAATCAGATGAACACTTCAAGACCTGTACACCCACATGCTTATGCCTCCTATACTGCACAGCCTTCCTCCACTTGGCCTTCTTTATATTTTACTTTCTTCTAGTAGAAACAAACTAATATGCAGTAATTACATAACTGTCTTATGACGCTTTAAAAAATACAAAAAATTCAAAATAATGCCGTTTTAAATCTTGTTTTTATTTTCCCTTCGTCTTTTTTTTGTATTGAGTGCATTGAGTTAAGTCCTTTTTTAGTAGTCCATAGAAAGTCTATCTATAATCTTAGATTAATTTTTGAGCCTTCAGTATTCTCATTTATAGCCTCATACCAATAATAACGCCACAAAGGGAGTACAGGAGGGGAGATTTAAACAGCTTCCATTAGTATCTTGCAAAGGAAGCTCCCCCCCCCAAAGGCATGTTGGTCCAATGATTAAATTTTGCTTAAAAAGATGGAAAAGAGACTTAAAGGGCCATTAGGCCAACCTAATTAACCATTCTTTTCGGTGCAAGGTATCAAAAATATTATCCATTAACAAAAGTTGGGGGAATTGCTTGGTAATGTTCAGGTTCTGTGCACTGCATCTTCAATACTAATGCCAATAAACCTTTCATTTCAAAGGAGATGATCAATCTCACATATTTTGACAACAAAAGCAACTTCATGTGTCGTACTGAGTTACAGAAAGTAATTACTTATGAGTCTGATACTTCTGGAATATTCAAAAATAATAATAATGCACATTATAATTGGAGGGTTGTGTTTGAGTGATAGGTACTAGGCCACAAACACACACCATATAATATGGAGAGAAACATGAAACACCAAGTGTCCCCTTATATTGCCTAGGAGGCCCATAGTATATATTTTCCCCATTTCTTTTTATGCAGATTTTGTGGAAATTCCCAATTGGATGACAAAGATGTGTTGGGTTGCATTAATTGGTTGCGGGCACAGGGCCAATCAAAATTGGTTCTATTCCCAGCAATGATGAGCGGGTGATGCACAAGGAGGAAAAAGAAAGGGGGTGAGAAAAAGAAAGGCATGTGGTTGTTTTCATAACACTTTCTATCTTGTTGGCCTCTGTTTTGTTTTCTTATAAGGGGAGGGGTTTGGACTCAAACTCACCCCCAAACCCCACTCTCACTTCTCTTTATTGGGTGTGGACAGGTTTGATCCACAGGTGCACCCTCTTCCCTTTCTTTCTTTCTGTTCAACTATGAGTTCAGATATCTTTTTTCTTTTCTTTTCCATGTGGTTACTTTCACCACTCTCTTTCCTTCTCCTCTGTGTGTCTGTGCCATTTTTTTTTTCTAGGTGAAGAGCTCTCTCTTTTTCCTTCATTTTTCCTTTATTCATTCATTTATTATGCGGATTTGTCTTTTACTTAGTGCCACTTCCTGATTAGGAACACATGCATCCTAAAATGACGCCACTTTAATGAAAAAATATCACACTCATTGCAATGCCTAATTTGTAGGAACAATGGCTCCGCGTGAATGGTCTTTACTTTTTTTTTATTGTAGGGCTTTTGGAGCTAACCTTTATTGGTATTGGGTGTGGACAGATTTGATCCACACTACCCGCAGATCCAGCTTCTTTTCTCTAATAACTAGGGATAATGTGAAGGGAAGGTGGGAGAGGTAATCAAAGGATCTTTTTGGGGGTTGTTTAACAAAGTCATAATCAGGCTAAGCAAATCATTAGGAAGATACATTACCTCCATGTTTAGTACACGGAATGGAATAATTATTTTAAAGGAATAAAATAAAGGAAATGATAGTAATTCTTTGTGAGTAATTCTCTTTTTTATTTATAAAGTGGCATACATCAACAAGGTAATAGTTAGCGTTAGCAAGGGGATTAAACCACCACAGAATTAGGTCACTGTCAAAGATTCAACAATGAAGCCTTCTCTATAAGATGGGTTTTCATAACTACTAGATTATAGCCGGAATGGCGAGTAATTATGAGCATTCTTGATTGCGCCAGAATATAACCCGAACGTAAATAGCTATCAAACAAGATAACACGTGTTCCCAAAGAATGAATCCAAAACTAAAATAATTATTACCCCGAACCATGAAATGCCATAAAAGTAAATGGTTTGGGTAAACCTCGAGTGCATAAAATAATGGGAGAAAGCCTTAAAAAGGGGCACACCCACATGAGCCCCATTAAGCAGTGGACATGCCAGGGCGTCTGGCCTCCCTTTGGGAGACAGGGTTTGATGTCAAAATGTAAGAGTCAATAGTCTACTATACTATATTATGGTTGCACTTCTTTATATTACTGAGATATAATTAATAAATATCCACCTCTCTCTCCCCCTCTGTACGTGTAGGTGTGCGCGAGTGAAGTTTTTCTGAACAAATCCCAAAGTATAGATTTGTTCCTTGGGCAAATCCACAGACAGTTGTGGGCTGCTGACTGCTGGATGCACCAGTTTTTAAAGTTATCTTGGTAAGTAGGGTTTCCCTCAGCACAAAATTGCTCAGGATGCAAATCTGGCCCTCTGAACATTGTTGTGGATTCATTTCTTCTCTATGTTTTATCTAAATATGTATTGTATTAGGATACCTTTCTTTTTCTTTTCTTTTTTTTTTTTAAGTTGTTGGATTATGCAAGCCTTTTAGATTTTGTGAGCTTTATATTCTGAGCCCATTAGGATTTTATATTCTGTGTGTTTCCATTATGTTTTCTTGTTTAAGGAGTTAGAGTTTCCTAGTAACCCTGATATTAAATATTAGGGCATCCGACTTTTCTCCCTAAAATTCTCTTCTCTTTCACTACATAAGTAAATGGGGTATTTTGCCCACTTGGACTCAACATACTCTATAATAATCAATCTTACTAATTTTCAAAATGTACCCATAAGAGTCGTGTACTCCAGAACTGATCAGCTCAAAGAGGCTTGACCCTAAACAAATGATGGCCTGTAATTTTGGGTACTGCATTCCCCATGAGGATTCTTACCCGTCCACTCTTTGTAGTTTTTAAAACTATTTCACAGGAAAGTGCAAATCATCAAGTTTGACTTGGCCTCATTGCCCATTAAGATATGATTAAGCTGATGATTAAATTAATGAAAGCCTAATCGCCAATTAGGGAAAAAGGACACGCACCGCCTCGTGCCCCGTGATTGCGTTAGATAAGCAGCTCCTCCCAAAGAGTCGTCGTGGAGAGTACCACCCTAACATGGGTTGCTTGGATATGGTAATTCATATACTTCTAAAATAATGTCTTCTCTAGAATAAACTATCGGTGCTTCTGATTAGTGATGATTTGTTAATGCTTGAATTCTGGCTTCTAGGAACCCTAGGTCTTTGACTCCTGTACACATCAGAACGTGGCCCAGAGTTAATACCATTAGATGAAAGAAAAAAATCAATTCTTCTTTGAAAATTTATTTTATTAGAAAGGTTGGTTGTAACTAAAGATTTTGTGTCCTTCATCTTCCCACATTGACATTTTGGTTCCCCTCTAATTAAAGATTCGTTAGGAGAAAAAAAAAAATGAACAAAACACTATATAAGAGAAACAAGTTTCCATGTATTATTTTCACTTTCAATGCAAATTATTCACACAAAAAAAAAAAGGAAAAAAATATTATAACATTTGTTAATTAATTACATTTTTTCGAAAACGGTTAACGATTTCTGGGAAAAGGGGAAATGCCAAATAATCAAACAAGGAAGAGTGAGCCCTATTTGAAGTTCTTGGCAGTATAAGCAGTGCATAAAGCATGACTTGCATGTATAGTTGGCTGCAGTGTGTATTCAGATAAAAAAGTTGGGAATAAGATAAACACAGGATTTGGCAGCACCAACGCGTTTTACGCGTTCAGCTTATGATATTATAATGCAAATCAAAGATCAATCAGATTAAACAAAAGCCCATTCTCAGTGCATTATGTGGTTGGAACTTGAACAAAGTCTGTTCCTATCTGCTAATGTAATAGTTTACTCCATTTGTGGGGAACCAATCTGATCCGAGGCACCTATCAACGCAAGCGTTACTTATACAATTTAAGGAAACCAACAACACCATCATCATTCTACCAATCACAGGCCTGGGCACACGAGCGTAACAATCTATCAATTCTGTAGTAATAAGAATAATAATAATAACTGCAACAATGGTAGAGAAACAGAACAAAATAAATGAAATCAATACCGGCAGCTGAATACTTTGTGATGACCGAGAATGGCTGGCATCATCTACGATTTGAGCTGAAAAATAGGGCTTCACCTGCTAATGTCTGATCCCTGTTGATAGCCCTGAGAACTCTTTCTTGTTCTTCAAGCGAATATTGATTCTCAAAACTTTCTGACAAAAAGAGAGAAACATGTGTAGTATAATGATAATCTCGGAGCACAACTTGGCCGTGTGTTAACCCTCTAAATAACAGTCTTTTGGGTTTCAGATAGTGGTGAAAATAGACCTTAGAAGAGCAGCAGACTAAGTTAAGCATTGATTCGGTTGATTTGAATCATATCAGTCTGATACCTTTTTCAACCGACTAGACAAGCGCTTCATCTTGTTTTGTGTCCTATAAGATATACATTCGGGTCAGTGAGAGACTGACAGCTGCAAGTTTGTGGTAGTTTTGGGTTCCACAACATATGCAAGTTCAATATCTGCAGGTGTGGAGTTGGGAGCTTCCTCTTTAAAAGGCAATTCGAAAACCAGGGATTCGTATAGACAGACCTCATCTTCTTTGCAGTAATAAACCTGAAAATCACATGTCAGGTTGGTCACTGAAAAACAGCTAGCCTCAAGTTCTATTCTCTTTTTAATGTTCTAAGTCGCTACTGTTAACAGAGTTCAAAATTGCAAGCCTATCAATGCTATAAAGAGAGATTGCAAGGGGTTTAGCATAATCCCAGCAATAATCATGCATGGGAGCAGTTGTTTACATAATTTAAAGCCCATTTTACTCTTGAAAGAGTGATTAAGAAAATACTTGATCAAGGCCCAATTAAGATTTGGAAAACCTTTTGAGTACATTATTATAGAGAGGAAATATTCGAAAGTATAGCCATGAATCCTCTAGCACAGCAGCAGCTGCTAGACTGTTTGTGATCATCAGAATATATGTGTACCAAACTGTGATTAGCAACCATGGGATGCAGGAGCATCCCCATCCACTAGTAGGAGATTTAGGTGTGTTTATCATAGGCGGAACATCAGGAATACGATTCTCTATATTAAGGGATTTTGCAAGATTTTAATTATTCCAAGGACTAATATGTTATTTCTCCATAGGATTATTTTGTAATTTCGCTTTTTTATTAGAATTAGGGTTTTCCTCTATTTATCTGATGCTTAGATTGTACGGAGAATTACTTTTGGATATTGAATAAACCTAATTTCTTTCTCACTCTCACTGTTTCTCTCTCTCTCTCTCTCTCTCTCTCTCTCTCTCTCTCTCTCTCATGCTATTCTCCTTTCCCTTCCACTAATCTCGTTCTAGTTCTTCTTGACTACTTCACGATGCCTGGGCGTCACAGCACATGAGTACCAAAAATTATCAAGAATACCGTTCAGAAAATCTTTAAAGAGTTTAACAGAATTTGGTTAGTAAAGCTATCACAAAATAATTACCAAAAATGTGTTTCTTATAATAGGCATACCTTGCAGTTTATCCTCCCCTTGAAAGCAGAAGGGGAGGCCCTTTTAAAATGAAGAACAGCAGATCCATTTGAGCTCAGATTTCCATCCAAGGGATCAATATACACCGCATTTTCGGGCTCAATTTCCACACTGAATTTACTGCGTACTTCCTGCATGTACAATTAAAAAGGCAAAATTCCATTGAATGTAAAGATTGTACACTAACTAGTGCACCAAGACATTTAAATTGAACAATCGTAATGAAGATTGACCAACAGAGAGAGAGAGAGAGAGACCTTTGAGAAATGGAAACCTTCAGGTACTGATATATTAATTAACAAGTCGCCACTGCTGGATGAATTACCCTCCACTGTAATGGTTCTTGTGTCAGCTGATGGTCGTCGTCTTAAGCGTTTCAAAGATCTCAATTTCGCTGCAGGAGGCTGAACTCCTTTCAGCTCTAAAGTGAGAAGTTCAACGTCGTCCTGATTCAAGTCTAGGTATCTGATGACGCTATTGTTAGTATCAGCTATAAGAAGTCTTCCTACAAAGCATCAATGAAGAACCCTCACACATAAGCTTATCACCGATACAAAAAAAGGCGCAAGACTAAATAAGCATAAAATCTCAATGCATTCAAAATAACAATGCACTTCCACAAAGTCTTTTTACGATCTGTGGATGATTCAGAAAAGTAATTTACAAAGATGTTCCTCATTTGAATATAGTCCACATTTGTTTCAAGCTATTCAGAGTGCAACAGATGTCTTCATGGTACATATGAAATTAAGTTCTTCCTATTCAGCAAACCTCATATACCTTTTTGGCAACCAAGGATGGAATTTTGAGAAATTTCTTGAAAATTTTAAATATCAAGCAAATAACGTGCAATTTCTTGTTAAGACACAAAATTGGGAAGACCATAAGTCCCATGGCTTTGGTTATTGTGATGTATCTTTGCAAACATTGTCCAATACTGACATCTAACGTGACTTTTCTCTTCTCTGGGACATTATCCTACTTTTTGTTTGTGTTTTAGTGAATTGCAAATGGAATGAAGGGGCTTTAAGAAGTAAAAAAAATCAACAATGGAAACGAATTTTCTATTGGAACTCATGATTGGTAGAAGAGAATATGGGCAAATGAATTTTACATCCATGCTTATCTCCCTCATGACTTTCATAGCTCCTCTTTTTAATAGTAAAATTCACAACAATATAATCACTATTCCTCCTAAAATTAGATACATAAAGAAATTATCTTTTTTTTTTTTTTTTTTTTAGCTAGGCATGATGAGATATGCATCTTATAAACCAATCAAGCTTGCCATGCAAATTATGGTGATGCGATAATTGTTTGTAGTTTTTGCACTGATTTATCTAGCATTTTATAGATACGGGATAATGACAATTAATACCAAATACAGCACCAAAAACAGGCTTTTGGATTGTCAGCACCAAAATTGTTTTATCATGTAGATAAATATGGCACTGTACTTGTACACCTATCTTATAGATGGAAGTCGAGCCCACAACACTCACAGGTTTCAATGCTTCCATACTCTCTAAATACAGGCTTTTGGATTGTCAACACCAAAGTTGTTTTATCATACGGATCATATGTCATTGTACTTCGTTGCAGATATTCAATAAATTAGTATAATATCCTAATAAAGATTTGGAGATATTATATAACATTCTGGAATTGTGTGCAATATTCTATAACACATGCTATAATGAATCATATATTTTTGTGCTGAAAGGTGAGATCATTCTTTCAATATTGTATTCTAAATTGAACATTTTGTAATTCTATTTTATTTAGAGAGAATATTTAGGATGTTATTAGGATCTTTTATATTTGGTATTTAGTGTAATGGGTTTTCTTAGAGCCCAAGTTACCTATCCTTATTTATAAATCTTATGTATTATGGTTTTGGAAGACTGGAATTATTGAATTAAGAATTAATATTCAGACTTTCATTGTTTCTCTCCTTTTTCCCTCCTTTCTCCCCCCATTCCTCTTACTCTGATAGGATTCTTCCCAGTTTCCCTAAATTCTCTCTTTTCTCCCCCTTCTTTCTTGCTACCCTACATCAAGTGGTATTAGAATAAATTTCCATTCCCCACATATCAGTTCCTCCCCTCTCCCTCTTTTGTCTCGCCACCTCTGCTTTTCCACTTTCTTTTCCTCTTCTTTTCTGTAGCCCTGCTGTTTCCTCACAAATATACATCATCACTGCCTGCAATCTAAAAAAACTATATTTCCCGCTGCTGCCACACTTCAGTGCCCACCATAACACCACACAAGATTCCAGCGTGCACCTCAGTTCTCAAAACTTCTGAAAACTGCAATTTGGCCCAGGACTTCTGGAACTTGCAGTTTCACTACTGATCTTTTAGAAAATTTCAGCTTATCCCCTAACTTTCCCAAAAAGCAGGTTCACAACTTCCAGAAAATCGTAGTTTCATCCAAAATTTTCAGAAAATTGCGGTACATCCTTGATTCTTCAGAGATTTGAAGAAATTCCCTCCACCTCAGAATTAGATGATTCTGTTTCAATTTTATGATGGACTTAGATGATCTGGATTATTTTCCAAGCAGCATGGCTTTAATATCATGTATTCTAATTCCATTCAAATGAGCAAGAGGCATGGAATGCATGTACCACCTTTTGTACAGTTGCAAGATGAGCTCTCAGAAGTCGCATGGTTTTCATTGACAATTGGTGTTCCAAAAATTTCATCTCACAGAGTAGCCTATAAGCATTAAATTTAGAAGCAGAATCGCATCATTTTCCATTCAGCTTTCCGTAGGTTAACAATCGTACCTTACAAGTCACAAAGAGGTGCTTAGTTCTTATTAAGTTAGGTGATTTCCTAGTTCAAGTATGGTGTCATGTTCTTCACGTGTGTTGTTCAAATATTGCTTGTTTATCCGTGGATCAAAGAATTTTGGGTCCAAAATACCAAGAAAGAAAATAAGTCCTCTTTTCAACAAGATGGTCGCTGCCTAAATTTAGCCTAAAAGAAAATGGATAGCACCTTGTCCTATGCAAGCTAAATCCGTCAATGAGAGCGATGCCACTCATGCTCCTAAGCATATGGACAAGCTTTCTCACAACATTTCCATGGATGAGCAACCAACCATCGAGGCATATGATAAGGGCCAAATGTTGTGCAAGGTCAGCACTCAATTGAACATAAAATTGTGGCTCCTACTAGCTACCAAGTTGCTCACATTGTAGCCCACAACTCAAATCAATCATAAAGGGCATTGTTTTTCAAGATGTTTCGATTATCGAATTTGTTCTTTCGCCTCCAATTGAGACCTCAAAGTTTGATTTCACGTTTTCTATATGGATGTTGATTGACTTTATGACTCCATGTCCTCAAAAAATGAAACTCCTCATTCTAGTCCATCTACAACTTCGTGGTCGAATTTTCACCAACCAGACGAGAATGATGTAGGATGCCTATTCGGGAAGCAAGGCTAAATTTAAGAAATTAGGATTTAACATATTATTTGGGATTCTGATAATTATTGTAATTCCATTTTATTTAGAGAGAATAACTATGATGTTATTAGGATCTTTTATATTTGGTATTTAGTATAATGGGTTTGCTTAGGGCCCACGTTATCTATACCTATTTATAGATCTTACGTATTACGGTTTTGGGAGACTAGAATTATTGAATTATGAATTAATATTGAGATTTATCCCTGTTTCTCTCCTCTTTCCCTCTTTTCTCCCCCTGATCCTTTATTCCTGTAGGGCTCTTCCTTGTTTTTGGTCATTCTCTATCTCTTCTCCCCTTTCTTTCTTGTTGCCCTACATTATGTCCACTCTTAACTATCCACAGCTTCTAATGAACAACCAAATATTAAAATTACTGGTCATTTTTGATGGTTCCAACTTTCTAGAATGGTCTCAATCTGCAAGGATGCATGTCGGGGGGAATAGTAAGCTCAATTATATCAATGGAAAATTGAGTTCTCCAAAATCTAATGATCCGTAGTTCGCAAATTGGGAACAACATAATCTTATGGTCATGTCTTGGCGGGTGAATTTGATGCAACCATCCATTAGTTGGCCATTGTACTTTCTTTAAACAGCTAAGGAAATGTAGGACAAAGTGTCTTGAGCTTTTTCTCAATGGCGCAATGTGTCTCGAGCATATCAAATATATCAAGAAAGCTCATTACGGAGATAGGACAAGAAACCATTATCTCTCTATTTACAACCTTGCAAGGTTGGTGGGAAGAATTGGACCACTATCAGATTCTTCAATGGGATATGGATGCTGATAGGGAACACCAGCAAAGACAAGGGGCTGAGGTAAGAATTATCAGTCCTTGGTAGGGTTTAACCAAGAATTTGATGTGGTTAAAGGTCAGATTCTTGGCCGATATCCATTCCCCTCCCTTGAGGACGTGTACTCTCAGTTTCAAAGTGAAGATAATCGGCAGAAGATCATATCTATGGCCTCTGTTTCTCATAAAGGGTCGAATCCTGCCACCCAGTTTCAAGGTAGTACTAATAAGGTTAAGTTGGCTTGCTCACATTCGGGGAAGTCTAAACACACTAAGGAGACGTGTTGGAAACTTGTTGAAAAATCAGATTGACTGATGGAATTGAAGAAGCAAGGAAGTAAGAAGCCTATGAATGGACACACAACCACGACTGCCGTCTATAATTCTCCCAAGCCTTCCTGGTCACTCTCTGGCACTGGTTTTGAGGTTGTTCGTCATCTCTTACAGCAAATGGATCCTTATTCAGCTACTGCCCAGTGAGGTATACCATCCGCCAATATGTTGGTACCTTACCTTCTAATGGGGTCGAACCATGGATCCTCATATGGAAGCAGTGGATCGAGTTCTCAAGTATTTAAAGCCTTGTCCAAGGAAGGGATTGCTATTTGGCGAAACATAATTCCATGAAGATTGAGGCATACACAGAGCTGACTGGGTAGGTTAGGCGGATGATACGCGTTCCACTTCCGGCTATTGTGTGTTTGTTGATGAAACATCATGACTTGGTAAACAAAGAAACAACCAGTTGCAGGTCTAGTACAGAAGCAAAATGTAGATCCATGGCTAATGGTGTTTCTAACGTGCTTTGGGTTTGAAGAGTGTTGACCAAATTATAAGTCGCTTTTCAGACTCTGTGGCGTTTGTATTGTGACAACAAGGCAGCCATAAGCATTGCTAATAATCTAGTTCAACATGATCGCACAAAACATGTAGAGGTGGATAGACATTTTATGGGTGGTCTCTAAGGAGCTTTGTTTGCCATTTGTACCTACTGACTAGCAGTGTGTCGATATCTTCACCAAAGGATTGTCTAAACCTCAGTTTAAATTACTTGTTTCCCAGTTAAGCATGATTAACATCTATCAAAGCTTGAGGGGGAGTGTTGGAGATGTTCAATAAATAAGTATAATATCCTAATAAAGATATGGAGATATTATATAATATTTTGCAATTATATACGATATTCTATAATATGTATTATATTGACGCATATATTTTTGTATTTAACGCTGAGATCTTGCTTTTAATATTGTATTCTGAATTGAATATTATAAATATGTTCCTATAATGATTTTAGGGCGTTGGGAGTGTGCTTTCCCCAATTGCTCCCTCTCTCTAAAACTGCATACTTGTACAGCCAACTTATAGATGGAAGTTGGGCCAACACTCGTACAATTTGTGTTGTCCACATGAAGAGCCCATACTCATTTGGCATACACAAGGTGTGGGTATTCCACATCAAGATGAGAATCGTCCATGTCCTGCACCCCACCCATTACCAATTGGTTTTTGGACAAAAATCAGCGAAATTTTATTTTCCAACTTCTGTTACAGTAGCCTCCATGTCCCAAATATTAAAGGAACCAAGCACTAAATCTAACCGTCTCTTGTTTTGAACATTTCTTAGAAGGCTATCATGATAGCGTATGGTATAGGCTAGGTAAGCAAAAGACACAACAGTTCAATCCAGTATCAAATTAACACATATCCACATATATCTTAAGAACATAAAAGACAATATGAATTCAAACCAAAAGCACATTCACTAGCAGCTAAGAAATTACTCATTGTAAATGAATCTCAAAGAATATCACCATTTCCTGCTTCAACAATTCCAGATGGTTCTGAAAGCTGCAAAACAATTACAGCTACCTAAGCAAAATAAATAACAGGTGAAAACAGACATGCATCATACAGCTTCAGTACAAGGATGAACTAAACATTTAAAAATAGATCGGGTACAAAGGGCAATCACAATTGCAACATTTTATGATGCTATCACTCTTCAGTGATGTTGAGCAACAAATTGTCCCAAGAGCTTCAGTTGTTAGGTGGTGGCCTTGCAGTGTATATCAAATCTCAACACTCCCCCTCGAGTGCAGCTCACTCATGGGTGGAACAAGCACCTAAACTGATAAACACCTAATGGAACAACAACACGTTGGCAACAAAATTGAACCCACAGCCTCCAGCCCAACTATTACTGTGATATCATGTGGAGAAAGTTATCGATGTCTAAGAGGAGGAAAGGTTCGCCCAAATATATCTCAACAAAACTGCGGCAGTAGATAATCTTTCAAATGGGTTGAACCTTGGTGGTCATTGCCTTTAACCACCACATTGACAAATGAAACAAAGACAATTTGCCCATGGGCAGGATTCCGATAAAAGATGGGTGGTCGACTTGGCATTGTTTCCATACCTTTGCAATTTTGCATATATCTAAATAAGCAAACATGGACAATCAAAATAGTACAGGCAGATAAGTGTGTCATGTCAGACAAGCTGAGAACAGTTCTTGGAAGAACATGTCCCTTCCATGCCAGTGATTTAAGAAACAGATACAGCTTGCACAAATACTAGAATGGAAGATACACGCCCAATCTCATTATTGAAAAATTAACCTCTCCATGGCTGCAGCCTCTGACCCTTCTGCACAGGCAGGAGGCCAGACGAGTAAACCAACTCCTCCATCATCCTCTTCCAACTCTCCATCTCTTCCAGCACCACCTTCTACCTCCAATCACTCATCTTTCCATTAAATTCTTAACCAGTCATCAACTCCATTTATTCCAGTTACGACTCTTCCCTCTACCCCTCTTATCCTTCTTTCCCCCAAAGCACCTTCATCTTTAGAAGGAAAACCTGCATTTTCCATCACCCCTGGTAGAGTATAATGCTGCTGCAGCCTATCACAATGTTGCTTTAATTGCTAAATTCAGTTCAGATCGAGCTCCCGTTGACCTATTTGAGAGGCATGTCAACTCCAAATGGGATCTCAGCCAACCAGCAGCAGTTGGGTTGCTGGATTCTCATCACATTAGCATTCACTTGTTCAGCAAAGATGATTTTGCTCTGGCCTGGTCAAGAGAATCTCACATGTTCAACAATAAATGATATTCCCTAAAAACTTCAACGAGGGAAGGGATTCTCAGTTTGCTGCCCTCTGGATTAAACTCCCAGCGTTACCCCTACCATTTCACAATTCCTCTATTCTGAAAGACCTGGGTGATTCTTTTGGTCATTTCTGAAAGCAGATCATAGAACACTTCGATTGAAACACACTATAGCTGCTCGGATTTGAAGTAGATCTTTCTCAAGAACTTCCATATGCAATTCATATTAGTCAAGGGTTAAATGAAAGTTTTTGGCACAAGATAGTGTTTGAATCTAAGCTAGGCATTGATGTTCCCAAGCATTATTGAGTAATTTCTGTCTAGACAGCTGCAAATGTAATAAATCGCATGCCATCCCAAGTCCTCCAGCTTTAATGTCCCTTCCAGAAACTTTATCCACACCTTCCCTTATTCTCTTTACCTCTCCGGATCTTCAGGTGTGTCTGTAGCACTTGAGTATCCAAACTGGAAGAGGGCAATGGAAGAAGAGATGGGTGCACTTGTCAAAAATGGAACATGGAATTTGATGGAGTTGCCACAGGGGAAGCAGCCAGTGGGCTGCAAATGGGTCTGCACGGTTAAACACCGAATGGATGGGACTATTGAGAGGTACAAGGCGAGGCTGGTTGCAAAGAGTTTCACACAAAAATACGGGACTGACTATGGGGAAACCTTTACACCAATAGCAAAAATGAAACTCCGTCCAAGTCTTACTATCTCTTGCAGCTAAAGAGAAATGGAATCTATATCAACTTGCTGTGAAGAATGCATTCCTAAATGGAGACCTTTTAGAGGAAGTTTATATGTCACGGCCACCTGGTTTTCTAGCAATGCGCAATGAAGGGAAGGTTTCTTGGCTGGAAAAGTCCTTGTATGGACTCAACTCAAGCAATCACCTAGAGCCTGGTTTGAGCGGTTTAGTGTGGAGGTGAGGCGATTTGGCTTTACTCAAAGTGATTCAGACCATAGTCACAAGGCCAACAAGAACCATCCCAATTATTTATGTTGATGACATAGTAATCGCAAGAAACGATGAGTCACAGATTTGTCGACTGAAGATCATAGCCTCCGAATTTGAAATTAAAGACTTGGGGGAGCTAAGATACTTCCTAGAAGTGGAGATGCTAGACCTAACGGTGGCTTCTTTGTCTCCCAATGCAAATATGTTCATGATTTCTTGCGTGATACAGGAAAAACAGGGCGTCGACCAGCGGATAATCCCATCGACCCCAATATAATATTAAGCATGGCTGAAGGAAAGCCATACCATGATATTAGTAGATACTAGAAGATTGTTGGGAAACTGTTGTACCTTTCGCTCACAAGACCTGATATTACATAGGTGGTTAGTGTCCTAAGTCAGTTCATGCATGCACCTAGAGTCCCGCAGATGGAAGGAGTGGATCGAGTTTCTCAGGTATTTAAAGTCTAGTCCAAGGAAGAGATTGCTATTTGGTGAAACATAATCTCATGAAGATTGAGGCATACATATATGCTGACCAGGCTGGTTCGGTGGATGATAGGCTTTCCACTTCTAGCTATTGTGTGTTTGTTGGTGGAACCTCGTCACTTGGCAAACTAAGAAACGGCCAGTTGCAGATCTAGCGCAGAAGCAGAATTTAGATCAATGGATAATGGTCTTCCTGAGTCCTTTAAGTTCGAAGATAGTTGACCAAACTACAAGTCGCTTTTCAGACACCGTGGCATTTGTATTGTGACAAGAAAGCAGCCATAAGTAGTGCTAGTAATCCAATTTAACATGATTGCACGAAACATATAGAGGTAGATAGGCATTTTATTTGAGCGAGGGTCATCTCAAAGGAGCTTTGTTTGCCATTTATACCTACTGACCAAAAGCGTGACAATATCTTTACCAAAGAATTGTTTAAGCCTCAATTTGAATTACTTGTTTCCAAGTTAGGCATGTTTAACATCTATGCCTAACTTGAGGGGGAGCATTGGACATTTTCAACAAATTAGTATAATATCCTAATAAAGATATGAAGATATCATAGAATATTCTACAATTATGTGCCATATTTTATAATATTTGTTATAATGAAGCAAGGCTGAGATCCCTCTTTTAATATTGTAATTTGATTTAGATAGTATAAATATGTGATTCCAGTGCCTATTTTAGGACATTGGGCGTGCTTTCCCCAATTCTTTCCTCCTCTAAAACTACACGAGAAAATAATTTGCAACAGGAAAGCAACCTGTTACCCATCCTGTTGTGGAAACAGCTCATATACCTGCCAAACCTATTTGTAGAAGAGGCAATAAAGGCAAGGAAATTTCATTTCTATCAGAGGCCGAAGATGATGGTTTTTAATCTGTGCTGAAATCCTGGATTAGAATAGCAAAATTAGATTCTCAAAAAGGTTGTGTTGTGGTGGCTCTAGGTGGTTTAATTCCATGGGAAATTTGGCTGCCTAGGAATGATTTGCATTTCTCAGGAACTACTATTCAGATTGCACACATCGTTACTAATACTATGCATGGTCTTCTCTAAGTTGCCTTGCTCCCCTTTAAAGTTTCAAAATCTGCTTCCATTACGGATCATTTAAGTTTGCAGGTTCCAAAAATTCCAGTTCCTTAGTTCCTTCTCAAAGGGGAAAATGGATCAAGTGGAATCCACCTAGTGGAATTCTTCAAAACTCTCATCATCTCATTTTTCCCTTTGTTATTAATCTTGGCCCTGGTACAAACTCATTTGCAGAAGTTAAGGCCATGCGGGTTGGTCTTCCCATGTCATAACAGGCTTTTTCCTCCTTGAGAGGTGGAATCTGACTCCAAATTTCTAGTTTAGTGCTTAAAAGGAATCTAGAAACCTCTATGGTAACTCTCTTATGTCCTTCAAAATTGCCCACTGTTTTAGGGGAGGAAACCATGTAACAGATACATTCGCTGCATACAGTCAATCAATACATCGTCTTAGTGTGTTTGATAATGTTAATTCTCTCCCTCCTTCCTGTTTAAGGGTGGTTGTGGAAGATTAAGTTTAGCTAATTATAGACCTCCTCGATAATGTTAGCTTGTCAGTTGCCTTTTGTTTTGTTTAGCTTTGTTCTACTAACAATTTTTCTTCACCCAGTTTAGGTTTCTTTCTTCTTTCTTTTTTTTTTTTATAAAAAAATTAGGGTCAAATTCTATGCCCTGCCCTATCTTTTCTTTTCTAATAATATGTACAGGGGCTTCTGCCATGTTTCTAAAAAAATAAAAATAAAAAATAACTTTTTAGAAAAGAAATAAAATGTCTGTACTATTCCTATATACAAATTTGAATAACAATCACCAAGGTTCCAACCCAAAACCAATTGGCAATGGGAGAGTAGCCCAGCAGGTACATCAAGCACTATAAACACGAGGCCCCATTGATATGGGATTCCAACACTCCCATCCTGTGCCAGCACATGGCACTCTGCACATGGATCCAACATTGGAACACAAATGGGCCAACATTGGACAAAACACATTCAGGAAATACTGGAGTAACCCAAGGGGTATATAAAACACCCCAAATGCTAGTCCCTAATCATCGTGGGACTCAACAGCAATGAATCAACTAAATATATTCTCACCTGAGCTGATAGAGCTGCTCCATCCTTGAAACCAGCTTTCCCTGTCCCAGCAAGGGTACTAACTCTTTTGCTATGAGGATCTAACTTCTTAATCTGAAGATAAGCAAAATTTGTTACTGCAGCTATTTGCTGAAATCAACTATTCTACAAGGTGATAAGTTCATGAACAGAAAGAATGAATCCAAGAGAAATTTTTGTAAATTGAACTATAGCAGATTAAAACAATCATACTTATAAGCAGCATCTACATAATTATAACCAAACAAGACGACGATGCAATACAATCTGGTCACTAGTATGGGCATAAATGAAGTGGATATTTTTTTTTGGAAACTGGGAGTGTCTGAATCCACGAAGGATCCAACTACTCCTCAGGCAGAACTGGAGCAGTACCTCAAGAGGCCACCGGTAAATGGCAAGATATTATAGGGCGTGGGCAGCAGGACTCGAACCTAAGCATGATTTACCCCAAGCCCAAGCTCTTACTACTCAACCAACCCGGGGGAGGGGGGAAGAAGTGGATATTTTTTTATTCCAACTTAAAGTTAGCTCTTCTATACACTCAAAGAGTGACATGCAGACTTGAAGAGTGGAGCTAGAGACCAACTCCACCACAACTGTTCCACGCTACTACAACAAGGAAAACTGATTGGCATGCATGCTTAATGACATTAAAGTCAACTTCTCAGTACATTAAGTTTAATAATCGGTAATTACCTTGTGATTGTAAGAATCTGCAATATAAATTTGGCCACTATTTCCACGTAAGACACCCAATGGATGTTGAAGAAGAACTTCAGTCCCTACTCCGTCATGGTCTCCAAACTAGAAAATGACACAGTATAAGGAAAAGTGGGAAAAAAAAAAAATTACAGCTCATCCAAATAAAACAAACTAACAGTAATCTTTAAAAAAATCCTGAAGCCAGACTTCTGGTCTTGTATGGAAACTAATTTCTTATTCAAAAAGAAATACCTTAAATAAATTATCTGGAAAGAAAGGATCCCCACCAGCTAGCAATCTTGATCCTCCTGTTTTTAAGTCTAGTGCTCGAATGGAGCTACTCTCACTATCAGCAACATAAATCTCCTTTGAATCTACAAATGGCATTCAGGAAGATCCCTCATTTTGATGGCTGAAGTCTGTTAAAAACATTCATAAGAACTGAGCCTTGAGCAAACAAGCGCTTTTGACGTATTACCAGGAGAGAGCGAAATTCCTGAAGGTTGTGCAAATGATGTGCTTGCAGAGCTACAGGAATGAAAGAAGTAGTAAATTAGCCTTGTCAGAGTTTCTGGAGATCAGCATTATGGAAAAAAGGGAAGAGGGGGGGGGGGGGGGGGGGGAGCCTAAACAACAACAACAACAACAAAAAACAAAGTACAAAACTGAATCATGCCACAAATAAACAATATGGAAAAAGGAATACATAAGAATAACCCATCTTGTAATTGTAAATTACACTATTCAATCAAACCCAAGAATTTTTCCTAGGGTACTTAATCAACTGTGATTTCACTATCAAAGTACATAAAAGGATTTATTAAATCATGAAGGGGGTCAGTACAATTCAACATATTATTCTTTCATTACACATTTTCATCCTTTCTTCTGGGAGAACCAAGATGGATAACAGGATAAGAAATTAGTTGTCCCAGAGGCAGGTTGTTCATCCAACAAAGTGCTTTTGGCTCATTCCAGAAAAACTAAAAAGATGACAAAGTACTTGACTTCTGTCAAATAGATTTCATCATGAACTCATTGCAACAGTACCTCTAAAAAAACTTTGAGAAGCTCACAATTGAAATATTGAATCATAGCTAATACTAAAACAGCTCTTCTTGAAATAAAGCATCCTGGGAGAATCCCAACACAAACAGTGCAGGTTAGCCCAACCAGCGTGTATGTAAGGCCCACTCCACAGTCTTGGCATGGATTCTCCCATTTTCTTTTATCGGGAAGGCTAGGATTTCTCTTAAAAGACTCCAACAATCCCCTACTACAGTCAATTCAGCCTGACAAAAGGACTGACACTGGTCAATAAAATTTAGAACAAAAATTAGATCATGCAGACATGAGCCAACAACACAAGAACCCTTGAGCTCATTGATCAAAATAATGTTGTGACTGCAGGTGAACGAAAAGAAAATTGTGTTCATGTTGAACAAAATTTCAGACGTACATGATATGCAAATTGCGATCAAGCATAAGATGCAATTGTAAGTTTTAGCAACCAAATGGAATCCTATCAAGATGAGCTAGCTCTTGATAACCCATCATTTTTCTTCAATATGTATATTACCTTGACCCATTCAGGTTTCTCTCATAGCCATCACCACTGAAAGCTCTAGTAAGTCCATCTAACGTATTGTGTTCCCATATCTGATGTTGACCAGCCATTGCAATGTAAACTATCTCACTGACTGGATCGAAGCAGACATCCCAAGGGGAGTTGAGCAGCTGAAAGAAAATAAATTAGAATTGTGACGGAGAAGGAAGAATGACCATCTAAAATTAATGGTATTATGTTGATTATTTAAAATAAATTGTAATAATCAGCAATAAGGGACCCTTAATTTTCATAAATACTATTAAAGCTACTAAAGTGTACTCCAAAATTTTCATTTTTCAATTATCTTGCCTGAGTAATTCCCTTTCCTCCTCCTTTGTAGTCAGAACCTTTTGTAACAGTTCCAGCGAGTGTATGCACCATCTCATTTGCAAAATCAACTTCCCTATTATAGCCAGTTGAATTAAGAGACGAAAGAAAATTACTTTTTAATCTGTAAAATTAAAACAAAATTACAACCTATGACATGTCTCAAGGATGCTGTCCTTATTTTATTATATCTAGAAATACCAATTGGTACATTTTAAATCTATTAGTATCAAAGAATAGGTTAACAGTATTATTATCAACTATTCCTATCATTCACGATTCAACGCACTCATCAATATCAATACTTTAAGAAATATGTTCATATATTTGAAGAACAAAATGTAAGAAGACAGAATCTCAAATATGCAGCAAGTAGTCTGTTTTGGTGTACTAATGTCCATTGGCATTCACATAGCCAATACAAATTAGTAAGAAATAGGTGCCATCATGAAACTTATTACTGATATTTTTCATAGTTCATATGCAATGCATGCGTTTCTCTGGTATCTCTGCTTGAATTCAAGCACCAGCAGTAATATGTGTCAGTCTTGAGAATCATATATCAACCTAATTGGTTTTTACATACCTAAAATGCATATATAAACCTATTCTAGGTGTAGCTTATGCATCTTACTTTCAAGATATTGACACAGCTGCTATAAATTTTGTCACGAGTCTAACTTTTGATTTTCATTATAAGGGACTAAGAGGCAGAGAAGTACAGAACACAAATTTTTTAAGAATATTTCCTTTTATCATGTTTAAACTTCCGTAAATGACAATTCTCAAACTGCAGTAATGCTAATTGGCCAACAAGCGAGTTTGAGATGGGAATACAGATAATACTATAACAATATATATATATATATATATATCCTTTTATCCAGCTTACTTTCCGTAGCGCTCTCTCTCTCTCTCTCTCTCTCTCTCTCTCTCTCTCTCTCTCTCAAATCATAGATAAATGAAGCTGAGCTAATTAATGCTTCCAAACAGTAAAGGGTAGTTCCTGAGCTGCCTCGTACCTTAAAGCATGATTTTCGGTATCCGCAACATACAGAATATTTTTCTTGGCATTATAAGCAAGGCCCTAAAAGACACAAGAAAAAGGATTATTATGTATAGATCTGACATTAAACATGAAATAGAGGTCATGCACACAAGGATATCCAAATAGAAAGGGTACTTCTGTCGAAATACTGACACTTGAAGACTGTAAAGAATTTAATAAACATAATTGTGACAAACTTGATTGAGTTTTGCAAATTCTTTTCATCTTCTAAGAATGTCACCATTCTGAAGATGTTCACTTGAATATTTACCTGAGGGCGATTGAACATGGCATCATCAAAAGAACCATCTTGTAAACCATCCTCTCCGCTGCTTCCAATTTGGACAATGAAATTTCCATCCAGGTCAGTTACAACCTGAAGCCCACGCACATTGTGACGATTAAATGCAAACTGAGGTATGCATCAAAACATATGTATGCGCGCACACCACCATCACCAAAAAATAAAATGCCAAAGGCTCGAGGCTGGAACGTGAGTTTAACATAAGTCATAGACTACATAATAAAATTCTACTCTTTTCAAGGGTCAATGAGCTTTTGCTTAGCAGCTTTATGCATTAAAGTTGTATACATATTTTCCACTTGTCAAGTTGGGTCAATCATTCGCACCAATTCTGAGCAGGACGATTTAACCCAACAAATTGGAGAAAACCCCGTATGAGAAATCTTTAAAGAGATCTGTGGTGGAAATGAAAAGGGTTCTGCCATCAAGCCCGACCCGTGTACGGATCCCACCACTGATATCCACCAAGGGCATGGGGAATCTTTTTCTTGATTTGGATTTATTAAAGGTCATTTAAAATTAGAGAAGAAAATATTCGACTTTCAGGTTAGCCAGTATATCGAAAGCCATCTGCTGCATTTACTGGTGAACAGCTAGTGATCTATTTCCAGTCAGTCACCCCTTGTGTTGCTCAATAGCTTAAGTGTTTAGGTGGGCAAGGGAGATTGACAATTCAATTCTTGCCCCATAAAACCCTGTTTAGAGTACGAACGAGAAATTCATGCTTATAGTTCTCCATGTCACAGTTTGTGTGTGGACATCAGCACACAGAAACGCAGAATCCATGCATGAGTGTAAGAGAGAGAGAGAGAGCATACTATGCGGTTGTGGTTGCTATCAGAAATAAACAAGCGGTTGTTTAGGACGTCAACTTCCAGTTTCCCAGGAAACTTCAAAGGAGACGTCAGTAAACGTGGGTCATTCTCCTTCTCCAAACTCAAGGGAATCGGCCTGAAGTTTAATAGTTTCTTTCTACCATAAAAGATAAATGCTGCTTCTACTAAATCATCGAGATCCTGAAAAAGAGGAAAAGTAGAAAAGTAAACACAATAAGGTCAACGTTTTTGTAATCCACTAAAGAATATGTTCTCGAAGGTGCTAGGAACTCATATTGGGCATTAAGGCCACCTACTGTTCAGGGTGCTAGGTGAACCTGAGGCTCTAATTATTAAAAAGTATAAATACTTCATGCAAAAAATTAATTCATACATGCATCCAATAATTAAATTAAAGAAAAAAAGAAAAAAGGAAAAACCTAGGTAAACCTTATACGCATCAACATCCTCCAAATTATCATCACCACAATCATCGTCGTGGTCGTGTACTGTTACATCAATTTCAGTAATTTAAGCTTAAACAAGTAACAAAGCAATCAGACACTTTCCAGGCACCAAGGGAGCATGGAGGCATTGTCTGGGTGAAGACACCTCAACTAGGATCACTTGAGGCGCCAGCACCTCCTATTGCCCAGGCGCTTCAGGTGAACACCTTCGACAACTCTGAACCTTCAAATTTATCAAGCTAGGAAATGCATGTATATACTATAAGATACAAAAAAATTAAAAAAATATCGGTCAGCTCTAGCTTCAAAAGATTGCAATCTTGCCGAGGCCTCTTTGGACAGATCAGTTGTGCTCGCTTTAGGTTTAGTACTTAGTTTTGAAGTAGAGTTAAGGTCTATGTCCACCCTCTGTTTTCTGAATTTACCAAATAGTTCTTAATAAACGGGTAGGATGCTCCCCCCAAAAAAATCTTTCTTTCAAGGATTTCCTTAGCTAAAAACAAACTAGGCCATTAAAAGTCACCGCCAAGTAGATATGGAAGTTGGAAACAGTCTCTTATGAGTGCAGTAATAATGAGCAAGCCAACAACCTTTAATGCAATATAAAATGTCATATGTAATTAAAGTATTGAGCAGAACCCATCAACCAATTCTTAAGCTGCCCTCAACATTAATAAAAATGTATACCATATAAACATTAATTTTTATTTTTATTTTTATGATAAGCCACATAGCTCTCGGATTATATCTTCTTTCTAAACCTATAAGAATGTCTTTCATCTAATGATCAACTTAAATTCAGTAATGTATGCATAGAAATATATGCAGAAACAATATATTACCTGTCGATGACCCTCACCAGATATTTGCGCAAGCAGTTTACCATTAGGCCCAACAATAGCAAAAGTAGGCCATGAATTTACACCTAACTCTCGCCATAAGTACATGTCACCGTCATTGACAACCTAGGTCAATATAGAGGCTTAGAAAGAAATTAAATAAAAAGTAATATTTGCCTCAAATTAATATTTTGAAAATCAGTGGTTATGGCATATCAACGTATTCTGATAAGTTGTGCAATTTGAGAAAATGCATCAGGGTAGGGATGTACGACATCTGGTAAATGTTTCTGGATCCAATGCTCAAAGTTCAAGTTGGCAAATTTCCTATACATTCCAAATAAGGACTAAAAAGCATAAATGTACATACATACTCCATATGGAGTTGGACTAACCCTGTCCCCTCTTCAGTTCGGAAGGAACACCTCTCATTTCCTTCAAGAGGCAATTTCTATCTTCTTGAATTCCACTTATTTTTCAATCCACAATTGACTCGTCATTTTCTGTTGGCAGCTTTATCTTGACAACCCAACATTTTGCACCACAATGCAAAGTTCAACTAGCAACCTCCTATTAGCTTTATACATGCGATTTCTTAGGTAAGCATGGCTAGACTTATTCAACCACCCCGTTAGAACTACAGAGAACGTTTAGTCCTGTAGAAGTTTATACTAGACACACCCACACCAAGTACCAAAATGGTGATTCTTACACAAGCGGGATCAACAAATGCAATAAATCTGGACCTTGCATGCCACCCAAGGCTGTGCAATATTAGGCATGAGAATGGAATGGCCAAAAATGAATAACATAAGGTATAAACAAGGCCTGTCTAGTTACATAAATGAAGGCACCAAAAATATTATTTTTCTACCAAATAGTTAAAAAATGAAAAATATATATTTTAGAAAAAATAAAAAATAAAAAATAAAAAATCTAAGATCTATCCATAGCAAGCTCCAGAATTGACTTACTGGGTGAGAGATGTTATAGCGTAAAACAGCATTTCGAATTGCTTCCAAGTCTTTCTCATTCTCAAATTTTGCTGAATGCACGCCCACGACAACGAACTGCACAAACAAGCAGATTCTTGGACCAAGGCATAGCTAGCACCTTAAATTATAGATTGGGGTTGAAGTATTTCTGCATCTATGGTGATGCAAAGGCTCTTAGTTTTGGTAACTCGCACTTTGAGAAATGAGCCGTCTTCATTTGATGAAATGTCTCCCAAACTGAAATTTTCCATTTAAAATATCTTGCAAATGCATGCAGGAAGTTTTAACTCGCTAAAATAAATACACGAGACTACCACAAGACCACCAGGCTACTACTTAACATTTATTTTTTATTAGCTGCCTTTTACTTTTCTATGATCAAAGTTAATCATAATTTATTTAAAACGTACTCTCCATAACATCATGGATGGAAAGATATGATCCATCTCCCTCTCCTTTCCTGCCTCCGGCTCAAAACCATCTAAACATGCACGCACACAGGCAAAGTCGTGTGTGTGTGTGTGTATAAGGCTTTCCAAGGATGATTTCAAAAGCTACTCCTCTGAAAACATCACTTTTGTTGCATCAATAGATGATATTCATAAGTTAAATCAAAGAAAATGAACTAAAGAAAACGAGATTCAATTAACGATTAGCTGAAGGCAGTGTCACATTAATGCAAGGTCCTAGATAGCCAAAACATGAAGATTCCATAAAATGAAAATATTTACATTTATTTACCGGCATATTCTGATATTTTCTTTCCAGAAACTCTAGATCTGGCAACACGTGCATACAGTTTATACAACAGTAGGTCCAGAAGTCCAGTAGAACCACCTTTCCTTTCAAATCCTGTTTAAACATGAGAATTGTTAAGAACTATAACTGAGCTGTATGCATTGTTCCGACTAAATGTAGCAAACTGGATTTTGATCACTTCAATAAGTATAAGTAAAAATTAGGCAAATATATCATAAGTTTCACTTCAAGCTTGGTTGATATGCAAAAGAAGTAAAATCAATACTGAAGAAAACGTATTATAGAAACTTCTAATTGATGGCAGAATATTCTATCTTCAACTATTTCTCAAACAATTCTGGTAAAACATCAAAGAAAACCACACTTTCTGAGTACATAACTTACCAGTGAGGGTATGTGTGATGATGTGAAACTCCAATTCAACAAATAAAGAAAGAAGATTAGATAACTTAGGAAGAGGCTAGTCAGGAGAATCTTCTAATATGCCATTTTCATTGACGTTTAATATAGGTTCAGATCATAAAGCATCAAAAAAGCAGCGATCATTTTATTTGGTTTCGGACAACAAAAAAACTATAGCACATAATATGCATAACTGACATAATTCTATGATTTCCATTCATGTACATATTTGGTCATGAAGTGTAATAAATATAATAATCACACGCAACTACAACCTAACCAAAATTGAATGACCACAATTCACCAACTTTGTACTATCAATAATAGAATCATAAATTCTGTAAGCATTTTGAACTGTGAGATCCCATATTTATCATAACTACATTTGTAAACTACAGCCTAAAAACTCATAAACTCAATAAGACCAGGTACACAAAATTCGCAAACCAATTCTTGGTATATGTCAAGCAGAAACTAGACGCAAGAGTATAAAAATAAATAAATAACAAATGAAAGCTGAAAGAGGAAAATAAGATGAGACATTGGGAACCAAATACTTGCAACACTGGCAGCAGACATAATTGAACCTTAGAATGAACTTACCCTGCCCAACTGAAGAGGAGCAGTATTTAGCCAATCAAGTTTAGCTGGAAACTCAGGAACATAAAGCGTAGTTACCCTTCACAGAGAAAGACGACAGATCAATAGAAAAAAATTGATTAGAAATGGAAATGAAAAAAATAAAACAAAAAAACGTAATTGTAAAGAGATTATGTTAAATAAGAGAAAATTTTCCCAAGTACATGTTTTCCGCATTAGATATATAGTTCACAAACTGCTGAATTCTTGCAGATCGAGATCCACCTATAACCAATGGAAATTAGTAAATTAGTAATTTCTACTCAAGCGAATGAGTTATAAAAAGGATGATAACCATAGAAATGCATTATTAATCACAATACTTAAAGATGAATAAGGGCAGACATGAGGAAGTAAAAACAACATAACAGAGGGTAACTAAATAGGAAAAAAAATGTCTCATGAAAAATGCAGAACCTTCAGTCCATTCAAAAGTGGGACGACTGACTCCAAATAACAAATTCCAAATAGCTTTTGGAGATGAATATTGCATTGCCTGCAATGCATTGCAGCACTGGCATGTATTATCGTAATTTATAAAAATAACACAAGACAAGATAAATGATTTTGTTGCTTATCCAGAGTCGCATGGAAGAGTAGAATACTGCCAACAAAATTATATTTTAAATGTGTCACATGTTCTTTCAGCCATTTAATCATACCTTCCAGTTTGAGAAGGTAAAAAAGAGACAAGAAACAGCAATGCCCAAACTTCCATATCTCAAGATTGTTCGCCTAGAACCCTGCAACCTGTCCATAAATTATTTCTGAAACCTTAACAGAAGAAATTGCTGAGCAAAATAACCCTAAAACACTCTTGGCGCTGCTTTAGACATCCACGAAATACCAAAAAAAACTATTATTACTCAAATGTACTGGATATATCAAAAAATCTTTTCATATATAGTGGCCCAAACAGTTCACACTCTACCCCCCCCCCCCCCCCCCAAAAAAAAAAAAAAAGAAGAAGAAGAAGAAGATGAAGAAAAGGGGAAAAATAGAAAGAAATCTTACTTAGAATGCTTAACTTGACACGAATATGTCTCTCCAATCAGCATTACATAATTCACATTCATATGCAAAGTATTGGTAATATGATCTAAAATGTCGTGATCTATAAGGATTTTAGGGTGGGCAACTGCGCTAATTGGTTCCCATTTCCAGATTAAAGATGTTGGCTAGAAGTTCTGCAGCTTTTTTTATGAAACAGTAAATGTGTAAACCTCATTAAGCTAAAGTGAGTTTAACTATTAAAGCAACGCATTTTACCTAAAGCTTAAGTTGTTAGGTCATGGGCTCACAACATATATCAACCCTTCACACCACCCCTCAAGTGCGGCCCAAGGGAAGGCAGACACCATTTACATAGCGTATACAGATTAACAACCATCAAGAGAATAATAACATTAACTTTAACAATAAACACAGCCAACAAGAATTGAACCTAACATCTTTGAAGAAATGACGACTTTATCTACAGCTTAAGCTGTTAGATTGCGGGTCTCAAATACATTAAGCCTCAACTGCTATTAATCTTTTCAATAGTGATTCTTGGAGTTCAGGATACCAACACAATCCAGTGTTGGCATATGCTATGAAGTGGAGCTGGCATATGCCATGAAGAACAGCACTTGACCTCTTCCAACTACATAAAAGTACAGCCACTAAAGATTTCAAGATCTTTTTAAACAGGTAAATAGTAAATCAAGTGCACTTCAGATGATAAAAAATAAGACATAAATGATGATTCCACAGGTTTAGACGCTGGCTGTTTTGACCCAACGAATAAGAAAATCTGGCAAGCAACATAGAATGACTAAGATGTTGAACAGAAGATCCAAGAACCTAAATTTGAAATACTCATCATGAACATATTCTGGAAAGCCCAGAAGGCTGTTCCATTCAGTTTTAAATGTTCTTTGAATGAACGCATCACTGCGAGCTCTAATCCAGTAAATCCATTAAAGTGTATGGTCCTTTTTTCTATTGAATAGTTTTCTCTTGTAATCTTAGGTACCGAAGGATGCACTGTAAATGATGGGAAAATATAACACTGGTTACACAAAAAGGAGTTATGAGGTGAAGCTATATATAATAATATGAATTTTAAATCAAGCAACATAATAACGAAAGACACATATTTATTCTCCTTTAACCATTGATAGTTTTCTCAATGCAACGCCTTACCCAACAACTGAGAAGGCCTCATGACCCGTAGAATATGCATTTTTGGTTGACACATTGTCCATTCCTTCTGTGGACATTGCTGGGGAAGCTTGGGTATGAGAATTAACAGACTGAGGTTTCTGCATCTTCGCATCTGTAAATTTTGTCTTCATTTAAGCCTCATTATAGCACAAAACAAACTAATCTTAACCACCGCAAAGTGAAGGTGTGGATAGAGGATGCAATTTTTAGTGTTATTGTAAGCTTTAGCTCTGTCACTTGTTGAACATAATAATATAAAAGAGGACTTCACAAAAATGGGAACAAAAACATTCACTCCAGAAGAAAATAAATGAACAAGTTTCAATTATACAACACTCATTACAAGAAAAAAATGTCATGTATAGCTCTTCAAGAAAAGGCACAAGATGTAGCTTCAATGCACTTTAATTAATGGCAATGTTAGACTATTCTCAAGACTACATACTGTGGCAATCAGAGTCACCACCAAGAATATCATCAAGTGAAACACTTCCTATCTCCTTTCTGACTACTGATGGATGAGCTGGTCTCAGAGCTTCTTCTGATAGTGTAGTTGTCACAGCTATACATCTGTCCAGATTGGGAAATAGTTGTCATTCACTAGAAGAAATACACCACAGAAAGATTTTTAAGAATCAAATAAAAAAACAGATAAGCCACAGTTGATTATACATTGCCGGTATATATTTTTGCGAGCTGATCCTAAAACCTTAAACTTTCTGGATGATTGGTGGTCTAACAAGTGAAAAATTTTAGTTCAAAAAGTTGCTGGTTCAAGACTTGTCTGATGATTTCCATTATATTTGATATACTGCAGTGTTCTGTCTGTATTTGCTCATTGGTACAATTTAAATTTATTCACCTCTCCACATGCAAGATAAGGTTGCAAATGAGGAGAAGCACTGAAAGTTTAAGATGCAGTCACAATTCCTGTCAACTGAAACTCCTGGTTTACTTGATCCAATAACAATATATATGTGCAGATAAACAACTCCAACTTGGATTCACAATTGAAATAATAAAGTAACATATTGATAGTTTAAAACAAAAGTATATTTATCATAATTGACAAAAAAAAAACAACTGAAGAAGACATCAAGTTCCCTGATTTACCTCATTTGCGCAGCTTTGGCAGCTTGCACTCCAGCTAATGCATCTTCAATTACAACACACTAGTAAAAAATACATGCAAAAGTCATCATCATTGCTTAAGAAAGGGCAAACTGCAGTTTTAGTCCCTGAAGTTTGGCGTGAGTATCAATTTCATCCCCGATATTTCAACTGTTGTACATAAATCCCGAACTATTCAAACATAGATATGCTTAATGTTTGGCAGAAAACACTCACTTACAAAACACATCGCTCTTCATCTATTTTCCCTCCGTTTTTTTCCCCCAATACCTTGTTCTAGACACAACTGAATACTAGTGATGGTTTCCTTCTCCAACAAACATCCACTACTTCATAACCAAGCGAATCAACTCTATGATTCTCAAATAGACGCCAAGTCATGAAGGCAACCATAGATGTCCGTGGGCTTGTACCAGACTCTTCAGTATTGGTTGCTAAGCTTCCAATGCTCGTGACATCTACTGTCAACCTGAGGTTTCCAAACCTTCCAGGTCTCAATCAACTACCAAAGATTTTAGTACCAAGGGATCTCCAATGCTCTCACTTGCGATTCCGCTTGTGACTAATATGGATGTAAGATTCTTGCTCATCCGAGCTTCATTATTCACCCATGTCCTTGAATACCAGACCCCACAATCTCCTACCCCACATTATTCTCCACAAGAGTTTGGAAGCCATCTAGGTCATTGCCACAAGAGTTGCCAGCAGAGTCACCACCAGAGCTTTAGGAATCACAGTTGAAGTCTCAAAATTTTCTAGCTGAAATTGGTTTTGGAACTAAAATCCAGAGACATCAACTTTGGAATGTAGGGTTGAATTCTGCAGGAGCACCCAAATAAAATTGTGCACTGGAAGTATCGTAATTCTGAACTGGCTGAGAGAAATTTATGGGGAGAAAATAGAGATGCATGACCATTAAAAGGTTTAGTAACAGCACTGGTATCGACCACGACAAAGGACAAAGTTCAAGTTGGTGAAAAGAAGAGAAGCCGAAATGGTGCCATCACAGGTGAAGTAGGGCATCAATGTGTCAGACGAGGAAAAATATCTTCACTATAGAAGAAGTGACATGGGTCCGCAAGGTTAAGACAACATGCAGCACCTGATGGATCTATTACAGAGGATTAGGGTTTATGTTTCGCAATTGAAACGTTACAGATGAAATTGACGACACAACCAAAAATTGTCGGGACTGATACTGTAGCTTTGCCTACAAGAAACAATCAAAGGTGAAATGCTAAACTGACAAACAAACCCCTCAAAGGAATTTATATCAAACTACTTGTCTCAAGATATATAAAAATAAAAAATAAAAACACTGAAGTGCATAAAGCCTGCTATGACCTCATTAATCTTTTCTTTTTGATTGGGGTAAGTTATGACCTCCTTAATGTGTGCTAGAGTTGTAGTTACAGCATATGCGTTGGCACCCCCTTGGGGCCCTCTAATGCTAATTTACTTTCACTGGTAAAAACTAAAATAAAATAATCTATTAACTAAGTAACCTATCAAAAAATTCTGAACAAGAATGACATCACTTGGATATCTTGGGAGACCTTTAGATCATTGAAGATCATAGAAAAGCAAAAGAACCATCAGGGCACTCCTTCCAATAAAAGAATCGCTATTATTTTCCCATGTTTTTCATCTTATATGCCATCAAGACAATCCATGTAATTACTATTTTGAATGCATGTCCATTAGTTCTTACAATGTCACTACAATAGCTCTTTTGAGTACCATAAAAACTCACTATTAAATTCCCTTGTCATTGACACCTAATGAATCTAATGCAGTTCTTCCGCCATACCTCAGTAGGGGGCACATTTAGGATCTTTGATGCGGCTAAAAATATATCAGGAGCAGGTTTAAGATTCTCAAAGGCATCAGCTGACACTATAGCATCAAATCTGATAAATAGAGATTGGCAACACAATAAGATTGAGAAGATAAAATTAAATTTTAAAACAAAATCAAAAATAAAAATAGTAGAGTATTTAAGATTCTTTCATGGAACTGTTAACAGCACAGACTTGACTATTTGAACTTACATAGACAAAGGTAAATCTGCTGCAGCTAAATTTGCATCCACCTTGATACGGTCAGCACTAGATGCCACTGCTACTTTGAGACCATTGATTTTACACTGCCATACACCGGCTTCACATGGTCAAATATCTATGACAAAATCACTCATTCTTCAATCACAATGCATTTACCTGACTGATGAGCTCAAGGGCACCAGGGAACCCAATTCCAGAATTTGGTTTTGCATACTGTAAGAGAACAAAATATGCCTTTAGTAAAACTTGAAGAATTAAGATTTAATGATTAATAATGAAATAGATCAAACATAATAGTCTAATCACCTTCTCCAAATATATTTCAAAGAACCGCTTCTTTGCAGCTTCAGGATTGAATCCTAGAACTCCCTTTACAGTAGCAACACCTCCCAAAAAGTTTGCTTCGCCTAGAAATTACAGAAAGAATGGGAAACCAATAAATTAGTTTCAAAACCATTAGTTTAAACCTCAACAAAAAATAATATCTGACGCATTCCTTTCGGCAGTTTGAAGAAGCAATCTAATTAATGCTTGTTCCTTATGGGCTACTAGCAAGTGAAAAGCTGCACAAATTGAAAGAACTCAAAGTCCAAACCCTATGAACTGTAAAGCAAAAAAAGATAACCATTGACTACTTGTCCACTGGTCTGCATACAAAGAAGACAAAACATAACCTTAATCCTAAGAATTAGACTTATTGTGATGCCCTATGGATATTATACTTCTCTTAATATATATACATATATATATATATATATATATGTATGTATAAGTGAAAATGAGATTGCAATAAAGGGAACTAAGGGAGTGACAACCCAACTACAACAAACTACAATACACTGCTAGCTATGCTTCTGTAATTACAATTAATAGCCCAATCCCTCATGCTCTGTATCCAATTTTCCTCAAACTCATTTAAAGAGGATCCTTCCCCTTCAAATAATCTTTTATTCCTCTCTCTGGATAGTCCACCAGACAATGCAAGAAGGAATTAAGGCCAATAACTTGCTTCCCTCCCCTCTTACAGATTAGCATCTTTTCAATGCACTCGCTCCATGCCCACAACTCATTGTTAACTATCCTAGCCACTGCTCACTTCATCCCAATGATTAATAAAGCCAAACCCCACAACTACTAATCCAATGCCAGTAGATCAACGAGCGGGGTGCTGATTCAACCGCTTCCTTGAACACGGGACATCTACTTGGGATCATCAAACCTATTTTCTGAAGGTTATCAATGGTGAGAAACAGTCACTGAAAAGGTGGTACTTTTCAATACATTTCTGGCTACAAAGTTAACACCTAGTATGGACCATTACCAAAGCAACAAACCCACATAAAACCAGCATTTTGGGTCCATTTAGTTGGATGGAAAAACTCTCAGGGGAACATTTCGCCCTAAAAATACTTTAGGCATTCATGCATTAGAAAGAAATGACGAGAAATGATTTTGTTTTAACAATGAACGAAATCACTGTCTGTTATAATATTAAGCTCTCAGTCACCCTTCACCATTCTAAAAATGACATTGCACCACCACTACAACCATCCATGGCCAAGCCCACCCTGCCACCACCATTACTACCACCATCGCAGCGGTTAAACACGCCACTGTCACCAAACCACCCACTAAAAGCAACACGACTATCCCAACCATTGGAAACTAACTTCCAGGAAAAGGAACCAACGTGCAAGAAGCCACCAAAGATCAGCAGATTCCCATTAAAAGCCATTTTCCCCAAATACGTCTGCAAACTTCTCCTCCACGTGCCTCTTCAATGGGATTAAGCAACTCAATTCCACTGGGAGGACCAAACCCACCCTTAAATACACGTTAACTCTTTCCACGGAATCCACGCCACCTTCAATCCTCCACATTCAAAATCCAAGGTGCGCTACTAAATTTTTCAACCATGAGCATCAAAGGAAACCCTAAAAGGAATAAGTAACGAAAAGCTGTTTTGCTAATATACCAGTACAACGGTCCAAGAACGATTGAGTGATGCATCAAATGAGATCAAGAAATCAAAAGATTGAAGATTATAACCTGTGCCCATGAACGGCACGAAATCATCGGGTGTGACTTGAACGCCCATCTCAGCGAACACATCGACCGCGGCCATCCGAGACGGATCTTCGCTGTTGCAGAGGACTCCGTCCATGTCGAAGAGCACCGCCGAGACCTTCCCCCACTCCCCTCCGGCGGTTCCTAGAGCGTTCTTCGCTTCCAACTTCACGCACGCTATCACCGCCGCCGACTTTCGGGGTCTACGCGCAGATACGTGGCCAACGGACCGCCGTCGGTTGAGAAGAACGGGCCGAGCGATCGACGGCGAGTGGAAAGAGGAGGAGATGAAGAAGATGGAAGGGTGAGGGCGAGGCGGAGCCGATAACGGCCTCATGGCCATGACTCTTCCAAGGATTTGCGCCTAGGGGAGGGAACGCGTCTCTCTACAGAACGTTTATCTGGAAATGAGCGGGGTTTTAAATGTCCAACGGAAAATAAACGGCAAGGGCCTTAATTTGATTGGACGGATTTGCCCCTGAGATTGGCGGGAGCGTTTCGGGATTCTTGGAAAGAAAAAGGGCTTTTAGGGTATTTTGCGTCAGTCTTAAAAAATTTGGTGTTGGGGTTTGAGGGAAACGGATAATTGGAGCATTAGACACCACTAGTACGTATGATGGGCAGACGTCTTTGGTCGGGGCTGGGCCGGGCTCATGTCCACCCAATTTAAACCCAATGTCACGTCAAATCAGATCAATCCGACTAATTTGAATTTAATCGTGTCCCACGTAAGATAAGTCCTATGATTCATAAGACTTAAATGTGTTTTACAATACCCATCAACCATAAAATATTATCAATGACAGAACTTTCTGCTTAGCAACTATTTTTTCGTAATTAAAATTAATTCAATAAAATCTTCCTTAATCACGTAAATATTTGATCCTTTCGGGACTAGAAAAGAAGACAGACGGATACATTTGAGAGTTTAAATTCAGCTCGAGTTGCCATTCAGATAGTCACAGTATAAATTACATGACCATGGGACCCTTTGGGTCCTCTAGTACAAAATATACATGCATATACATGCTTGTGAGGCTAATACAAAAGCATTGCCATATCACATACGAACATGGGTCTCCACATATTCCACGGGCGCTACCACTTGAAAAATTATAACCCCAAAAATGAGTTAGCTCCGAAAGACACAGTCCATTCATGAGCTCTCAACACGGCTCAACAACTGCCCATCCCAGTTGATCTCGAAGGAGTAATCATCCGGTTGTGCATTTTCCATCAATTTAGTGCCAAACTCGACCTTCAATTCATCCTGGCCGATGGGGTTGTCTGCATCGGGCTGCAAAGTCACGTGGTAGTCGTCGGCTGTGTTATGCATGATCTGGCATTGATACTCGTAAACGGCCATTTCTTGGTGATACCTTTCCTTGTCCTTCCTACTCTTCTCAATATATGGCTGTAAAATTATCAACCCCCGCCAGCGGAAAAAAGATATTAAAATTTTCCAATAACTGTACTCATTTTCATCTGAATGCAAGTTAATCAGTGTTAAACACGCTGGGCATTTGAAGCCTATGTCAAGTCCATGGCGCAAAAATGGTTAACAGTGGATGATATTCAGCTTGAAAGTGGGAAATTGCAAAAGAAAGGAAATGGATTGGAATGTGTATGCAATTACTGATCAGCGGCTGGTACTGAAATAATCCGGAGAATATCTATTTTAAAAAGCATATTTACCTCGCGATCGTTCTCAGATAGACACTTCCATGCATCAATCGCCATTTTCCGGACAGTTGGGCCACTGGGTTTCTCCCCGTGCAACTTCTTCTTCAGGCGAGCACATTCCTCACTGAGGAAGATCAGAAATGCAGTTCTAAATCTTACAGGTGCTTTCGGGTCTCTCTTCAGCTCTTCAGTGGTTGGTGGTTGTTTCTCTTCTTCGACCTTGCATTCTGCTTAGATTTGCAAACAACAAGCTTTAATCCAGAAGTGCTGAAAGCAACGAAATCCACAGAAACCGGCTTGGGAGAAACTGATCATCGTTATAATGCAAATACCTTCTTTTTTTCGTTTTTGTTAAGAAGCTCAGTTTCAATTACAGCTGTTTGACTTTTTACTGAGTTGAGTTCCAGGATTAGTCAGTTGAATCCATTAAGCAAGGCTCATAATATATTAAATTTCACAATGTGGACTACAATAACCATTAAATGTACATCTTCCCTTATATTCGTGCATCTGAACATCAGTTCAAGCATAAACACCATCGCATAACTAATTTATTAATTGGTTAATCAACATCATACGGAAGCCGTGAGAGATTATTCTAAGCAATGGATAAAAACACGAAACCTGTTAACTGACAATATGTATTATTGCAATTGCTTTTCTCCGTGGAATCATCCTCGGCACTAAAATTATCTGCAGAAAATAAAGAACTGCCCCACTTTCGCTTTCCACTGGACCTCTCTCCAACACTAAATGTATCACCTGCAGAGATTACCGAGGAAGCTCATTCCATAAAAAGCAAAAGTACTCCCCTAGATATGCACTTTTATGTCATGTTTAGTTCACAATGATAGCTATTCCATTCCTCCCTAGTTCCTATGAATATTACCCCATTTGTTTCATTTCAGAGCTCCTGATTCAATTAAAGAGTACATATTCCATTTGTTGCCCTTGAGAGCAGCTGTTCTTACCTATTTTACTCATTGTTCGTCGGAATAGCTATTATTCATGCGAATAACTATTCATTATGTATTTTATTCCTATGGAATAGCTATTCCATTCCTCCAACCAAACGTGTCGCTAAACCTTTGAAAACCCTCAGAAGTTCTCACAAACATCTTCTGCATCTTAATTGTCCCATGTGAATGAATCAAGTCACAAGAGCAGCATTCCTACCTGAAGCAGCATATGACTTTGCAGGTTGCCTATAGAAGTATATCAGCTCAAACTTGTACAGAAAATTTGCATAGAGTGTTTGAAGTTGAAGAGGCAACACCGAAATGCTAGTATTCAAGTTCATTGCAGACGCAATATCACCCCACTTTCCATCTTCTGTAACCTGAAAGAAATGGGGAGGAATTGCATTCTAACAATTAAAATACTTCCAGGCGAAATCTACCTCCCACCCCCGTGAATACAACCCCAAAAGAAAGGCACGGGGAAAAAAATACCTCGTTTTATGATGGAGAAATATGATAACTGAAATTTATTTTTGGTGAGGAATAAAATGGCTTGAAAAACAAACACACACACACACACACGAAGCGTGCAGGAATAAGACTGCAATTTACCTGTTCGAATCCTCCCCTTGCAGTCACTTCTTGGTAAAACATATACAAATCCAAGATCGTTTTCCGGAAATTGAAGCTGCCATTGCAAGAAATTCTGTTGGATTTTCACTAAAATTTAATGCAAAAATTAACTTCGGATTGAATAACCAAATGAACAACTTCTGTTGCACTGCATTTGGAAGGTGTTAGCCAACAAGAAAAGTGACATCCGAAAGCTACATTGACAATGCAATCTCTTGACACATCAATTTTCTTATTTTCAAGTACCGCGCATCATGAAATACCAGGCGACAAAAAAAAAAAAAACTCCTTCAGCTTCATCATACATACATGACATTTCTTGGACAGGTGACACAGGAAGGAACCAGTAGATTTTGAATGTGCGACCTTTTTCCACACTGTGGTATTTAAAAGGGGAGTAGATTCCATCAGGCCAAAGGCCTGTTGGCTGCAGTGAAGGGTGACACAGAAAATCTTCTTTCTCCTGCATAAAGTATAATGTAATACCCGAAAAACAACTTCCTGTTGACCCGAATGAAACGAAATTTGAACCTCCGGTATACATTTCTTTTCAGTACAGGTGATGTTATCCAACCCCAAGTCATAAGCTTCAATTTTCTTCCATTTCCCCCCTAATTTCCCACCAATCAAACAGAATAAACACCAAGGAAACAGAACCCAGAATAAACATCGAGTTGATGGAGAACTTGAGGGATTTGAAATGGAGGGGATCCTGGCTACAAAATGTCCACAACATGTATCGAGTTTCCGGTGCCAAATAGACAGAGACACAACGTAAGAGCACAATATAAGATCAGACATCAAAAAAGAAAAGAAAAAATTCACAGTAATAACAAACAGGGGAAAATCGAAGAGAGTAAATAGAAAGGAAACATTCTAGAAGAGGTAGGAAAAAGATTTCCAAAAATGTAATACCAAAACAGACCCAAAAAAAAAAGCAAGTTTTTTCAGTAGAAATTAAAAACTCACAGTAGACAGAATCCAGTGGACTCGTACAAAGCGATGAGCTTCTCGTAGAACTGATCCGAACTCTGCACAGAGGCATCCGGAGGGATATTTTCTCTTTCTCCTTCCATTGTTTTTCCCTGAAAGCAAAACCTCTCACTCTCTGGTTTCTGCGTCCTTTTCAAGGTGGAGGCTTTGCACGGTAACATATAAAATGGCTTCCGCACTGTACATGATGTTTCTCGTCTCCCTCGCATTCCTCATGGCGGTCTTGACAGGTCATCCGTGGGCCCGCTCTAGTGTTGACGTGGCAAGATCAGGGTAGGGTTGTGTTTGTCGCATCCATGCAATTCACTGTCCGATTAAAAATGGAGTTCTCATCGGCCGTCGATTAGGCATTACTCGAACTTGGTTGGGAGTTCTCATTTCCATTATAATTTGATTTCTAATAATTTGGAAAAGTCAAAATATATAAAATTATCTTTAGTTGTTTATTTTAAGGATATTTTATATTCTTATATATATATATATATATTAATAGATGGTAAATAAGTATAAAGAGAATCTTTTAGATTAAAATTCATTAATTTAAAAGTCCTAAATATATTCCAAACTTAATACTTAAGGTGCGAAACTTTAAGTAATTTTATTTAACCTAATATGCAAGTGATTTTTTATTGCACCATGCTTTTGTGTCGGAAGCTTTTATTAAAAGCAGATATATATTTACCCATAAGTAATTTGAGTTTTCAAATGGGATGAAAAAAAATATCGAGCAAAGTGGAAGCTTTTAATTTGATTTACCATGTATAAGTGATTAGTGAAATTGTTAATTTTTTGTCAAAAAGAAAAATAAATACTTTTTTAAAAGTGGTCAAATTATGTTTTATATCCTGACCTTTTATAAAAATTACAAATCTATCCCAACTTTTATTATTGACTAATTACATCTCCACCTTTTTGGAGTGGTCCAATTTTAGCTTATAATATTTTTTTCCACAATTCCCTCAAAAAAATGTTAAAATAGAATGTTTGAAAAGTTTGTTTTTTCATAATAGGTCAATTTTTTTTTTTTTTGGGGGGGGGGAGGATCTCTAAAAGAGAAAAAAATGTGACCTTTCATATTAAAATTCATGACCAACAAAATTTATTTTAATTGATGTGTGATTCCTCCTTGTGATAACTAGAGCATACAAAATTCGAAGTCTAAATTTATAAAAAAATAAAAAGTTTGAAGAAGAAAAATGTTAGGAGAAATGTTAGTAAAAATTAAAATTGGCCTATTATAAACATTTTTTCACCATAAAAATTTATAAACAAAAATTATTTAAAGAATTTTATAGTGAAATCTAGAATTTCACTATAAAAGAATATTTGTTAAAAAAAAAACTTTGTCATAAATACATTCTAGATTTGAAGAATATTTAAGAGTAAGCTAGAATTGCACTCATTTAAGAAGGTTGAGATATAATCAGCTAATAGTAAAGGTTGAGCTAAATTTGTAACTTTTATAAAAAAATTGGGCTATAAAATACAATTTGACCTTTAAAATTTGGTTTCAATAGATTCATTTGGTTCAAAACATAATAAACAACGGGTTTATTTAAAAATATGCAAAATCATGATAGTTCTAACTAAAAATTTCTTAAATCAATGGAAATCTTCAAAAAAGTCTACACGGTTAGACTTATCCTCATCCCAAATTATCCAGCTAAACCCTTTCAACATAGAATTTGGTTTCAACAAGTCGCTTGTGCTTATATTCCAACTAAAAAATAATAGATTATTAGTTCATCCAATTATGACCTAAACCACAAAAGGCACACTAAAATCGAAGGGTAAAAGACATTGATACCAACTCACCCATTCGAAAAAGGTGTAGATATCAAATCTATTTTCTAAAAAGACAAAAGAAATGTGTAAATAATTTTTAATAAGGATAAAAGATACCGACACTCCCTTGCCTTTATAGAAAAAGACACAGACACATTCTCTAGTTTTCAAAAAGACATTCAAATCCCTTGATTTTTTCAAATTAACTTCCTTACTCATGAAAAAGGTGATGAGGTTTCAATAATTATAAAATACAAGTATCAGATCCGAATTGTTGGCCTGCTTGTTATTTGTTTTTCATATCTTGCAATTCACCCTGAAACAATCACTTCAACTAAGAATTTTTTTTTTTTACATTGATGGCTTTTTTAGCTGAAATTGATGTGTTTTTAAGTTTTTCTTATTATAATTCAATGACTTTTTTTTCTTTTGCTATTTTTGTTATGTTTTCAACTTGTGTTTATTTTTATAAATTTATTTTTTTCACCACTTTTATATTTTGTACTTCTTTTTCATTATCCTTCTTTTTCTTTTTCTTTTTGTGAGTAGACGCTAGGTGTGGTTTTTACAATTTTTTTTTTTCCAAGTGTGTCTAATTTAGTTAATATTAATTTTTTGGGTTTTTTTTCTTCATGTGTTTTTTCCCCTTTTTGTGTCTTTTTATTTCGTTATTGATTTTTTAAAGCCTTTGTGTGTATATGAATCTGTTAAGCTAAAGATGAGGCATTTTTAGGATTTTTTTTGTTCTCATGTACTTTTAAATAAAGTCGGTGCAATTTAATTATTTTTGTTCTTTTAGTTCCTTTTGTGTTTTTCTTCTTTTTATTATTATATTTTTCTTCTTATAAGCAGGTTATTATAATTTTACTAATTTCACTAATAACAAATATAAAGTAATTCAGTAGTAAATAAGTTTCATATTAATGAAAACAAGGTGTATTTGAGTGCCACATAGGGGATATTGTATCTTTTTTATATAGTTATCATTTCTTAAAGGGTAAAATGTGAAATTAAAAAGGCTAAATTATGTTTACAACCTGACATTCCGTACAAGTGACAAAATTATCTTAATTTTTATTATTGGCTAATTATATCTCAACCCTTTTAAAGTTGTGTAATTTTAGCGTACAACATTTTTCTTCACAATTTAACCAAAAATTTTGTTAAAATAAAATGTTTGAAAAATGTTTCTTTTTTCATAATATGTCAAATTTGGGAGCGGGGAATGGTCTAAAAGAGAAAGAGACGTGATCTTTCATATTAAAATGTTGTGAGAAATGTTAGTAAAAAAAAATTGGCCGATTATAAACATTCTTTCATTGTAAAATTTTATAAAAGAAAATTATTTGAAGAATTTAGTATGAAATCTAGAATTTTACTATGAAAGAATATTTGTTAAAAAAACTTTGTTATAAATATAACCCAAATTTGAATAATATTTAAGAGTAGGATAGAATTGCATAATTTTAAAAAGTTAGAATATAATTAGCTAATAATAAAGATTGTAATAGATTTATAACTTTTATAAAAAAATAAGACTATAAAATACAATTAATCAGTTAAAAAAATTAGTGGGTGAAGGTAGTCTTTGTAAAAATAAAAGGGGCGTGGATGTTTTTTCATTTTTTTTCCCCTGGGAATGTCGGTGTCTTTTATCGGAAATTACAGTAGGAAGGATCTAATTGTGAATAATAATCATTTTTCCCAACCTTTTTAATTTTGCCTCCCCGATCTTTTGTGAAGTTCACCAAAGCCGCGTCATCCAAACCAAACCCCACCTATCGCGTACTCCCCACCGTCATAGCGCTCCCTCGCGTCACCGCCGGGGTGGGAGGTGCTCCCGAGAGCTGGTAAGAGATAGAATAGAGGCCATGACCAACGAGCCCTAACCCCAGCAGAAACCTGCACCATTTCTCCACTCGACCTTCTCCTTCTCAAGCCTGCATGTGTAGTCCACTCCTCGCGCTGTCCTTCAAGGCTGAGCGCTTGAAGCTCCTCCGGCATCCATGGGTACTGTCCTCATTCCTCCGCTCCCGTCTCCGTTTCTGTTTAGGGTTCAGCTCCGCCAATCTCCGCCCCAAACACGACGACGTTTCAATTCTCTCCGGCGGCTGAGCCTTCTGCATCCTTCGTCTCCTCGACATTTGGTTCGCCCCTTAAAAAGGTAAGAGAAGAGAACACAGGTTCCAGAAAGAGGGCCTTGATAGTTAACAGTATGAAATACTGGATTTATTCATGTCATTCTTCGTTTCACTAGTCGGAAATTTGTCCGTGGTCCATGCCGGTCGCAATTTTTGTGGATAATTTAGCTTCCATAAATATATTTGGAAACCAAAGGGTTTATCATCTAATTTTTTTTTCATCATATGGGTCCAGGCTGGATAATTTGCACTATGGATGTTGGATAACAAACACTGATGCACATTTCAGTCATGTCACCAATGACGAAGAGGAACAGGAACAGTTTCCGGCGGCTGCATCGAGTTGTTCGGTTCCGATTGTTCATATTAATTCTGATGCCATTGAGACTGAATCGTTGAGTTTACTGACTGAAGACACTTACATAGATAGTCTTTTGACAACATTACCGGTATTTTTGCTTTCTTTAAGTCTGCTTTTGAGTTTTTCCCCAGCATTTTCCTTGATTGTGTTATTCACATTTCAGGTTCTATCGGAGGAGGAGCAAAATGCTATAGCTGCTGCTCCCGCCCATCCTGCGGGGCTTTATGGTAAGAGTATCTGATCTTGGTTCAAGTCCTCGCCACATTAAAACCTTTGTCCATCCTTAAATAATGGAGTAAATTATGTATCTAAATATAGAATTATGATATAATGTTAAGGTGCCTTTGAAGGTGAACTTTTGCTTCAAAACAATGCAACATAATTTTTTCCCCTTACCCTGGAATAAGCTAGTAAATGTTATACATGCATAAATCCTTATAATACTGTATTAGTTAGGTGGTTTTGAGAAGGTGCAACTGGGCTTTGTAGATCACTGATATACAGAGGCCCTCCATGCAGTAACCGCAGAAAAATGAAGGTTTTGTACTTTAGGTCTGTTAAGTCTGGAAGCAACTTGATCCATCAATCTTATGTTTCTATTAAGAGCATATATCATGTTTCACACAATGGCTGTGAAACGCTGGGGACACCTTTTTTATATACACAGAATCAGTTTTGGAAGTAAATGTTCTCTCGAGTTTATCAAATTCCACATTTGGAATCTAATGATTGTTAAACAAGACCAGCAAACGCAGGTGCTTAAAATGTCAACTCATTACGGCCTTTTTTGGATGCTTACTTCCTTGCTTTATCATACCCAGTTTTGTGCAAGTTACACCACCACATGCTTGTTCAAATTAGGCCAATTTGAAGGATCTTTCATGGTTTTTTAGTGTTCTATTCTAACTCAAAATTTTTTATTTACATATTCCTTTGAGGCCGCTTCCTCTAAAGGTGTTGATGATGCCGGAATGAATTGAGTCAGTTCTTCTTGAACCCCAGACTCCACTATATTCCTAGCTAGTCTGTTAATCATTGACATAGCCAGATTTTGTAAGACCAGAAATGAAATAAAATTATGCGGTAGTACAGTGTGCTCATTTTTCTGACGGCTATAAATCTGTTATTTAGAGTTTCCAAATATTCTGCCTGATTTTGGAAATTCAGACTGCTTGGTTAGTTTCTTACCCAAGGTTCATCTTTCCAGCTTTGTATGGTAGCTGCTTCGTAGGAAACATGGTGGAGCAGCTCTGGAATTTCGCTTGGCCTGCTGCTATTGCATTGATTCATCCTAGCCTCCTACCTGTAGCGGTCATTGGTTTCCTGACTAAGGTTGCAATGTGTCCTATGAAATAAATAACCTTTCTAGAATAATGGGTAGCTGATCAAATGTTCTAATATGCTTCATATGAAACAGCTTGTGATTATTGTTGGAGGCCCGCCGGTTGGAAAACTCATGGATCATTTCCCCAGAGTACCAACTTATAATTGTTTAAGTTTTGTTCAGGTAATTCATACCATTTGAAACTATTTATATTAGGATTTGCAGCTTTTTTCTAATACACCTGACTTTGTCAGGCAGCTGCTCAATTGTTATCTGTGGCAATGATAATACATGCCCATACAGCTCGCCCGACTGTTGCATCATCCATGCTCTTTCGTCCTTGGTTTATTGTACTAGTATTAGCTGGAGCTGTTGAGAGGTTGTCTGGATTGGCACTAGGTGTTGCTATGGAGCGCGATTGGGTTGTTCTGGTAATGCATGTCCTTGTTCCCTTAATATGTTGATTGTTAATCCATTTCCTAATCCTGAACATTACATCCGCAGTTAGCCGGGACAAACAGACCTATTGCGCTTGCTGAGGCAAATGCTGTTATCAGTCGAATTGATCTCCTCTGTGAGGTGTGTGCTGTATTATAGATACATTGCTACTCTAAATAAATTCGTCTTACTCAATTTGCTATCAATTGTCATATTTGCAATTTGTATCTTCATATTTAAATTGATATTTATTTTCTCAAGTCTGATTAAGACAGGTCCTCCATTTTGATGGTTCACACTAAAAGTACCCTATCAATGTCCCATACTCACACATTGCATTAGGGCATAGCATAGATAGCTTGCCCAATGCATATATTCCCGTTAAATTGCAGTTCCCATTTGAAATAAAACTGTTTATGTGTTAATTTGCTTCAAAAGGTTGTAACTCAGGTTGCCTACTTCAGCCTTTACTGTTTTACCAAGTAGCCCACACGTGGGTATTGGATAGAAACTGTTTGAATTCTGTTCATAGTTATCTTTCTTGATTTTTTGCATCTCTTTCTAGTTGGAACCATAATATTATACGCTGCAGATTGCTGGATCAGCACTCTTTGGTGTTCTTCTCTCTAAATATGACCCAGTGATCTGCCTGAAGCTTGCCGCTTGTTTAATGTTATGGGCACTACCTGTTGTGGTAATAGATCTTATGCTCGATCTGGTTATAGGGTGTCTTCTTTTCTTTTCTTTTGTTCCTGTCATTTTTGGACTCATGGCTGATGTATCAGGCTGTTCTTACATGGCTAACCAACAAGCTATCTTTGGGGGTTCTTGACCGCGCAAAATCTCCTCAAACCTGTGGCAGAATTTTCAGTGATGAACCTCTTCCTGATGCTAAGACTATAGGTAGTTTTTGTCCGAGGAGAATAAAAGGCCCTATCATGTGCTGTACAATGTTAACTAAACCTTATATACCTGTTAAACAGTGGGAATAGGTGTGGATGCAATCAGGCGTGGTTGGGTGGAGTACATACAGCAGCCCGTTTTCCCGGCAAGCGTAGCTTATGTTCTTCTTTACTTCAATGTTGTTCTAACTCCGGGTGGTTTAATGACAGCCTTTCTAACTCAGCGTGGTAGGTTTCCTCTCTTTTTCCTGTTCATACACAAGTTCTCTGGAAGACCTTTGTTTCCACTAGATACCCTATGTATTGGGGGCATAAGTTTGTCAGGTCTAAAGTGAGATCAGAGCCTAATTGTCTTGATTTAAATGAGTATTCTGTTGATCTTAAACATCCATTTGCTATATTTGAATTTGCCAGTATATATGTTGAGAGTTTGTTTATGCAGATTTATTTTGGTTGATTTGGTTTAATGGGAATAGTTCAAACATAATACTGGCCTTACCCTGGTTTGCTTTAAAATAAACTCTTAATTTGTTAGCTAAATTCTTTGCCTCTTTGCCAGTATGCATGTAGAAAGGCGTGATTTCTAAGCATGGCCTTATGCGACTGTTTTTGGTGTCAAAATTTTGATGCAATCTACGAATGACCTTCTTTGCATATTTTTCAAAAACTTCAACTACAAGCATTCCTGTTGTTGCAAGTGCAAGATATAAATTAATGTTAGGATTTGTTCGCAGGCTTAAACCCATCTATCATTGGTGGGTTTAGTGGACTATGTGCTTTCATGGGCATTGCAGCAACCTTCGTATCAGCAAATTTGGTCAGGCATCTTGGCATTTTGAAGGTTGCTTCCACTGTTGTACATCACTCTGTATGTTTTCGAGATTTTTCATTCTGTTTTCTCACGAATTTATATACCAGGCTGGGGCAGCTGGATTGATATTACAGGCTTCTCTTCTCACCGTAGCTGTTGCTGTATATTGCAGTGGATCTCTTTCTCAGCAAACACCACTTCTTTTCTTCTTGTGTTTGATTGTAAGTTTCATGCCCAACCTTTCTCTTTTTCCTTGTTCTCTTTTTAATTTTTTGGTAGATGACGAGATTTCATTTGAAAGAAGAAATACAAGTACATTGAGTAAGATAATGTATCGCCAAAAAGGTACGGAAGAAAGACCAAAACAAAAGCGAAAAATACAACGCACTTACAACCACCGATTGTCTAGTCTGGTAGTATCAAATGTATGTTAAATCCTTGATATCGAGCTTGGTCAAGGGTTTGAATCCTTGTAGTCACTTGATTGGGTGTGTGATTGTTTTCCTTAAAAGAAACACACACAAGGCATTACTGAACGCATCTTACGTAAAGAAGCAATCCAGTTCAGTCGCAGATCCGTTAACCACTCGATTCAAAAATATCCAGATGCAGAAGCACACAATTAAGCTATGAACAACACCTTACCCCAAACAAGTTCAAGGGGTAGGAAATGCTGCTCAAACACGCTTCAATTTTTATCCAACCAGTCAACCCATAAGGTGGAACAACTGGCAAGATCTGCAGCCATTTGCCTTCTTTGACTTGTGAAAACCTAGTACTCTAAAACAAAGGGGATCACATCCTCCAAGCAGAAGAGAAGAGCAATAGTGTGCAACAACATGATTCACTATTAGCTGAACTCAATAGAGGCCTCAGGGAAGAGGATTATGCTGCCTTCGAAAACTCGCTGCAAGTTGTTAGCATTAACGTGGTTAAAATAACTACCAGCCAAATAAAGGAGCTGATATTGGATGTATGGGGGAGGTGGGAAAAGAAACAGTTGCATTGCCACCTTATAGAGGGTGAAGAGCTTGCTAAAAAGCCTTCTTTCACTATAATTTCATAGAAATTGCCTTCCCACTATACGTGTATCTGGTCATAAAAAGAACTATATGCTTGTCATATTACCTCTAGTATTTTTTATGATGAGGTTTTTGTATCTCTGCTACTTGTATGCTATGAAGCTTCAATGAAAAATATTGATATTGTATGCAGGTCTTATCGAGGTTAGGACACATGTCATATGACGTAGTGGGGGCACAGATCCTTCAAACAGGCATTCCATCTTCCAAAGCAAATCTTATAGGGACAACAGAGGTTTCTGTTGCAAGTTTAGCTGAGTTTGTGATGTTGGGAGTTGCAATAATTGCAAATGATGTTTCAAATTTTGGATTATTAGCGATGCTATCACTCGTATCAGTAGTTGGGGCAGCTTGTCTGTTCTGCCGATGGTTAATGAATCCAACAGATGAACAGAAAAGTCTTTTCTCTTCTGACCCTTTGTTTTGATTCTCACTGTAAGTACTGCTAGCATCTATTTTTGTTAGTTCTGAGTCAATTTTTTAATTTAATTAAATAAATAGAACCCTATTATGATTTTTTTTTATATTCCTTTTTTTTTTGTTTTTTGTTTTTTTTGCTGAAGAATTCTCCCAAAACATGTTTGTTGTTATCATTGTTTGCGATTGCTTCTGCAGTTAGGCTGGTGCAAAGGAAATTCAACATCATTAAAGTGAAGTTATTTCTACCCTTTACTGTGTCCACATTTATCCGTTAGAAAGCCCTCAAGGTATACTTCTCAACACATTTTGTTGCTCGTATTTATGGTTGGATGGCTCCATATAAAATATATTATATGCCTGTGGATTGATGTTGGTGGTTCGATTGATTTTAATAGCTGATTTCCGCTGATTCCTTTGGCTGTAAAAAGCACTGGATACATTTGTAAAGCATCCAGTTATTCAAATTTTTGTCCACATCAATGAGTACCGCAAACAGCAAAGTATACTGAGGCACTCAAGCAGCCAGATTTTTTTTTTTTTTTTCCTCATAAACTAAACTGCAATCTGGATCTTGCTTTTATATGCTTCCATCATTCATGCTGATATTGAGCTTTTCTTTTTTGTTAGCATGTGGATAACATAGCGCATGAACATTGAATTTGTGTAAATGCAAATAACTGGGGTTTCGTTGGATTTGAGTCTGCGACTGTACCGCTTTTCAGGAGCATGGGCTGTGGGAAGTTTTTTTTTGTTTTGCAGCCTGCAATCTGGCTGTTACCCATTTGTTAACGGGGTAAATTTACCTGTGTTTTCCTGTCTGCTGAATTTTTTTACCCATTACTGGCTACTCTTGCTAGGTCTAATTGCAGGTTTCTGCTTGATGATGCATGCGCGGGACTTTGTTTTATTGAGATGGACCGGAATAAGGGTGTTTGCTAGTTTAAGTGGCCACCAACCAAACACACAAGAAACCTGGGTTGGTAGAATTGGTATGGAGCACCATGAGTTTGGACAATTTAGGGTTGATGGTGGATGCACCCTACACCCAAAAAGCTAAGACTAGCGAAAGGGAAATAAAAATAAAAATAAATGGAAATGCTTATACAGAATTATATGTTGACCCCAGAACGCAAGAGTTCATGCAATGCCTTGGTAGATGGGTACACCCATTGAGTAGAATATGTTATTAGGATTGCTAGCGTAGGGAATTCAATGTGCATGGGGGGAATACGAAGTTGAAATGAGGGATATTATGGGTAATCGAGCCTGTTTCGTGAAATGTGTAGATGCTACTCTGCACGCGCTTATCATGTGTGCCTTTGAAAACCTCAACTGCCCGTACTCGTTACGCCCACGCCCCTCCCCTCCCCTCCCCTTTCAGATTCCCAGTTACGTTCTCTCCTCCCCATAAACCAACTCAAATTTCATAATCCATCAAGTGTTATAGTAACATTTTCTACGTAAACATATGTACGTACATTATATTCATAGAAAATCTCATTTTAGTTAGAATAATATTACTTGTACATTGTTCACATAATTTTCACACTAAAAGTGATCACGTAACAAAATACGTATGATTTTATACTGTTATTTGATTAAAATATCACTTAAAAAAATTATATATATTTTATCATGCTATTCCTTTGATATAAAGGTTATATGAACGATGTATAAGTAATAGTATTTTTTTAGTTGTCTTCAAATCAATGTAAAGAAGTAAACTTATTATTTTTTTTTATAAATTATTTTCGTCTAATGAACCCTAGAGAACATTGATTAAAGGTCAAAAAAAGAAAGAGCCCAATTAGAATGGATGGGAGGAAGAGATGGATGTCTCATCGGCTTTGGACGAATCGAAAGGTTCATCGGGGTACTCCCAAGCTTTGCATGTCAATGCAGCATAACAAGTCCTCCATCCTACCGCCAATTAGAGAGAGAGAGAGAGAGACATTAAAGCCTCGTTTCCTCCCGTGTTTGTCGCGTGCACTCTACTTTACGTTTTCTCCTCTTAAACCGTGCCACCCCTCCCTAGAACTTCTTACTCTTCTACGCTCACGTATTCCAATTTTTTTTTATTCTTTCCCCGGGGGGGGGGGGGGGGGAGAAAATCTGTTAACTTTAAAAGATTTGAAGAATTTTAATTTGTTTGGATGCAGAGACAAGGTGGGCGTTTGAAATGAGTCGCGTGTTTTATCCTTTCGTTATTTAAAATAAGTTTAAAGTATATAATTTTTTATTTACCATAACATGGCAAGGTTTGAGATACACATATATATATTCAGAAAACGAACTAATGATGAAGAAAAATAAGAATCCTAGATGGAGGTGATAGAACCCTAGAGAACGCTCGTCGGAGGGGGAATAAGACGTTTGATGGAAGAATGACTGATTGCAATCCTGTTCTGTATTGATTTGTTTTATTTTTGACAAACGTGATGTTATTATCATGATCATTGTGCACTTTCTTTTGGAAACATTATATATAATGTGTGATATGACAGAATTAAGTAGTGCAGATGTCCCGCTTCCATCATCCATTACATTACATTTTCTTTGCATCATTGATTGCATCGTTGCCCAACATGCCACATGCGCAACTCATAAACCTCCTTTCCGACTAAATTTTCTTCCCTTTTCTTTTTTTTCCCTTCTCCTCCTTCTTAAACCAAAAAAAAAAAAAATTCTTTTTTCTTTTTTCTTTTTTTGGGATACAAGGAAACGAGTAAGAAAAACTTTGCTTTTGTTAGGTTTCCTGTAGACATCCTTGGACATCTGGTATAAGTTATGTCTTGAAATGCCTATTGCTCAAAGTGGCATGGAGTAAACAAATGACCTCTGGCTCGAACTTCAACTCCAGTTCGATCATGGGTAAATTAAAGTAACCATTGATGAGTTAATTATTTTTATGGCTGAAGAAAATATATTCAGTTTCATTGAGAACAAATTTTAACTTCAAGGACCTATGTGGATAAAAAAAAAATTAATATTTACTTTAACCTAATTTATTTCAAGCAAATATTTAATGTTATTACCACAAACTAGGAGATAATTGTTGGGATCATATTCTATGGTCCCAATTCAACAGATTTTCATGTGTTGTAAGGCCAGAAAGTACATAAATCCTCATGAGGGGGCCAAGTTAAGGGCCTTGAGAGGAGCAACGCCATCCCATTTCCCAAAATTTAATTAAAAAAAAGGGGGAAAAGAGAAAGAAAAAGAAAAAAAGAATTCCCAGAACCCAAAGCCCCACAATTTCCCAAAGGCCCTTGAGATAGGACATCTCAAGATTTGCAACGATAACCCATCTCGGAAATTGGGGTGGGAAGGAGAGTAAAACCTCGCTTCCATCAATCCCAACACCAACCTAACAATGAAAGGTAAACCCTCATGGGTTTAAAGAGAAAACAAATCGATACAAGTTACAACCCAAAACAAGCAGCTACCACTCCCCAAAGCCCAAAGCCTACATTGCTGCCAGGGCCTCAAAGAACCCCCCGAACAAACAAATCCTTATCATTTCCCCCAACCCGATGCTCCACCCCCCCATCACTTTCAGGAAAAAAAGGTGAAAATTTTAATTAAAAAAATGATAAATGATAAACGAAATTTCCGTCAGGTTTTGTTCAGGGGTACGTTGCTTGCGTTGTATATGTATTCCTCCAGAATTTCGCCGTAGTTTGTACGATGACATGAATGAAAAAGAATCAGCCTTTATTTTTTTAAAGGGCATATAAAGCTCTGGTGGCCTTTAAGCACTGTACAGGGGAAAATAACATGAGATGATTATATAGAAGGAAATTCAGAAGGGGGAATAAAAAATAATAATAATAATAATAATAATAAAAGATCTTTTCACCGCAAGCTCGTGCTGTTGTTGTTGGTTGCGACAGTGATTTGGACGTGAAAGCGCCCATCTTTTCATGTCTATCGACATTGATAGTTGATATATCACTTGGCTTTGCTCATGTCCTCTTTTGACTCTCTTGTTTCTGTCTTTCCCGGTATCTTCTTCTCCATCTTTCTCAACGAACAGTGCTTAAATTTTCAATTAAGCTCAGAGATCCATACAGGAGAGGGAAAGGAAGATGCCTGTTGGGGGTGAACTTGCAAAGAAGAAGGCAATGTGGCTGTATCCAAAGATTTTGGGGTTTAATCCTCCTCAGAGATGGGGGCACTCCGCTTGTCATTTTAATGGCTCTGTTTATGTCTTTGGGGTATGTGCTAAGTCCTAGTTTTTGCCTTCTTTTTGGTCCTAAAGTCTTCCGTTTTACTGATGATACATGGGAATGAGATATCTTTCAGTATGCTATCCGGCTTCTGCTTAGTAGTTTGAGTAGTTTTCTTTGGGGTTTGATTCAAGGAAGAAATAATGGGCTCAAAACATTTGCTCTGCTCTGCTTCTTTTCTTTTTTTTTAATTTTTATACATAGTAAATATGCCTTTTTAACCTTTTTTTTTTTTTTTATGCTGTTTTCTTTTCCTGCTGTTCTAACTTGCTTTTCTGATTTGGATTTGCTCTTTAAAAGAAAATTATGTGATGCAGTTATCTTTGGCTAGTGACAAAGAAGCTTTCTTTGAAGATTTTAGTTCTTTCCTTGTTTGAGCTATCATACTTCTGCTGTAATACTTGACTGCATATAGTTCTGATTGTAGTGCCTTAAAGCAGTCGAGGATGTTGTGTGGTAGCTTGGTAGCAGCAATCCTGATTCTGTGTGTAGAATTTTTTATTTTATTTTGTTTTCTATCCCTCTTGGGTCATTTTGTTATTTTTCTTCCTTTCATTTTCTCTTTGAAACATATTTCCTTCGTAGATATTATTATCACATTCCTTTTCCTCCCCCTTTTTTTCCCTTGAGGAGGTTATGGGGGGGAGGACTGACTTCTGCTTTCTTTTTCTGCTTCATCTGGCTCTCAAATTGGAACTGGAAGTGTCATTTTAGTGAAAGAAAAAAATCAAATAAAGAGAAAGAATGAAAAACCCCGAGAGTTTCGCATAACTGAGTTATGTTCTGGTTTCTAGCTTATATATGTCTTATTCAATCCAATCTTAATGTTGCTTGTATGAGTTGTTTGTTTCTAGTTTGTATTAGAAAGAGAAGTTACTATTGTTAAATCTTGTGAAGTGGTCACTTTTTCCTCCCTGCTCTCTAAATTGCAGATAGTCATTCACTGATGACTGAACATGAACACATAATTTTGCCTATTTTAATTGCTGTATTTATTTAATTTTTGAATTTGATAATGTTGACTCATTCTTGTAGAAGCATAATACTGTTGTTCTCATTCTGCCATTTGATCTTTTCGATGTAATTGTTTCAGGGATGTTGTGGAGGTTTGCATTTCAGCGATGTCCTAGTGTTAGATCTCGATACAATGGGATGGACCACACTCGTAACAGTAGGCTACGGGCCCGGTCCGAGAGACAGTCACAGCGCGGTACTAGTGGGCCATAGGATGATAGTGTTTGGGGGTACAAATGGTTGTAAGAAGGTGAATGATCTCCATATGCTGGACATGAGATTGAAGGAGTGGACTCTGCCTGAATTTACAGGGTCTCCCCCCTCCCCTCGTGAAAGCCATTCCGCCACATTGGTCGGCGATCAGAAATTAGTCATATTTGGAGGGAGTGGAGAAGGGGAAGCGAATTACTTGAACGATTTGCATATTCTAGACCTGAAGACAATGAGGTGGACATCACCTGAAGTGAAGGGCAACATTCCAGTCCCCAGAGACAGTCACAGCGCGATTGCTATAGAAAACAAGCTCTTTGTGTATGGTGGAGACTCTGGTGATCGCTATCATGGGAACGTTGATGTCTTTGATATGGATACACTGACTTGGTCAAGGGTATGACTTCCCCTATACTTACAGCTTTAGGGTAAAAACTGAAGTTATAATTTTTGAACTATTGCTATTAGTTGATTGTTTTATCATGTATTGAACAGTTACCAATCCAAGGACCTGTGCCTGGCGTTAGAGCTGGTCATGCTGCGATCAGCTTGGGGACAAAAGTAAGGCTCGGTTCATCCATTTATTAGAGTACTACATAGGGGGGCTTGGAAGATGAATGTCAAAATTTAATTATTTATGTGTTACATAGTTTTTGAATGAATGGCTTTGAGATGGTTCTTCCTCCTATAAAGAATGGGATAGCACACATATTTAAAGTAATATAGCTAGTGCTCTCCCCTATATTTATTATATGCTGGTGAGGACTCATTTTAGATGTCTGTTGCCAAATAAATCTGAGAACTGGACTGGGAAAAGTGAATGCGTAATCCATGATTTTGTAGGTATATGTTGTTGGAGGGGTCGGCGACAAGCATTATTATAATGATGTATGGGTTCTTGATGTGAGCGCGTGTTCATGGACTCAGCTTGAGATATGTGGGCAGCAGCCGCAAGGCCGCTTCTCTCATACAGCCATTGTTGCAGGCTCGGATATAGCCATTTATGGAGGGTAAGCTTTTCTTGTCAACTTGTGTTTGCCCCTTCCATTTCTAGCCTCTAATTCACTAATCCTGGATATTTTCAGGTGCGGCGAGGATGAGCATCCGCTCAATGAAGTACTTGTCCTGCAACTTGGAGCTGAGCATCCTAATGGCCATAACAACATTTCCTTGTGCAAGATCTTTGGAAACCATTTGAATCAGGTGAAGAGAAGCTTCTCTATGGAATCTGAAAAATACTCGGTACTCAAGTTTAACTTAATTCTTTTTCTTTTCTTTTTCCCCTTTGCTAGACAACTAGAGCTTATTATTACTGCATTTTGGCAGAATGGTTTGTCTTTCCCAGAATCAAAGCAATCTTTGCATGTCAGTTCAGGTTGGTCCTAAATGACTCTGTATTATCTGATTATGCGAGGAGATACAATAGAGCGATGGATTAATTTGACTGTTTTATCATTAATGTGTAGATATGTTGCATCCCAAGAGGAGGAGAACCAGTTATTCAAGGGCATGGGAGATGGAACTCGAGCAGGAAGATCATTCGCTTTCGCTTTCCCAGGGTTCATCTCCATCCCAATCTGATCAAGAACAGATCCCGCTTCACAAACCCAAAGCTTCCGTCTCAGCCTCTCACGGATTCGCTTTGTTTAAGAAGCGTCAACACAACCCAAGTCTCCCTCAGTCCAACAAGTGTACAACCAACCAAATGAACCCTCGGAATCTCGTACGTAGGACTTCACATGATGTACAAGTCCTGGGAGAATGCATGAAACCGCAGGATCATGAGCAGTTTCTTCAAGTTGTTCATACAAGTAAGCAGCAAGAAACCGAGCAAAGATATCCCGAGGCAGCGCTCGTTCAGAACATGGTATATTACCTGTCCGTAATCTTAGATTCCTTCTCTGTTTCTACTCAACATTTGTTGATTAATTCTATTTGGATTGTGTTGCCTTATAGATTGGATCTGAGGTTCGAGGCAAGGTTGATGGGGCCTTCGACTCGGGGTATCTGATGACTGCAATGGTTAACGGCAAGCTCTTCAGAGGGATCTTATTCGCTCCGGTGACTCCCAGAACTCACGCTAGTGAAAGCACGTATCTTGATCTTAGTGTTCAATATTTGGAACTGAATGGTGTAATGTGTTGCCAACCAGGGACCAGGGATTGTGCCGAGGGGGGTTGCTGCCCAAGATTCAAGTCCAACAACACAGGCCGCTGGTGTTCCACAACCGCATGTCAGCTCGATCAGTGGGACTCCAGCTCCTCTCAGGCAATCCCGACAGCTCCTGCCGGCATCAATGCCAGAGCTGAGCCCGAGCTTCCAGCAACCTCAAGTGCTCCACTGCTCTCCAACGGTCAGGGGCATCGCGTCTTTAGGGAGAGAGCCAGGTCTTAGAAGTGATCTTCAAGGTGTGGATCTAACACTGGGGAGTCCTAATCATAACTAAGTTTACAAAACGCCCATTTCAAACCAGCCCCCTGAGATGAGGAATATATATATTTATATTGCGGCCTGGCTTCTGAACTAGCCATGCCCTTCCCTGGGGTGGTTTAATGTTGTAGCGATGTCGTCTTCGTTATCTTAAACGAATTTTAGAGAAGATGATAGATAGCCTCCTCCTTGTGTATGCATAATCAGTAATCTCTATTTCCTTGGCAAAAGTGGTTCCCCATTTTCCTTTTTAGCCGAATTCGGAGATTCTGCAAAGGATGGTGAGAAAAAGAAGAAGAACACTGGAATCCATTTTGGGAAAAAATATGGAGAGTTCAATATTGGGATATAGACAGGAACAGCAATTTGGAGAGTACAGAACAATGGGGGGGTAAAAACGTACATGAGTCGAAGGGGGAGAGTCCAGTCCAAAAACAGAGATATAAGCTGCGGTGCAGCAGTGGGTTTTGTCAGTGTGTGTGTGTTACCGACAGAGCAGCCCTTGACGTTGACAGGACAATTCCCACCTACAAAAACAGTGAGTTTTTAATTTTTTATTTTAGAAATAATGCTAAGAGTATAAAAGATTTTATAATAAAATTATAAAAATGATTGTGTTATAAATCAATAAGGATATATATTATTATTTATTCACTTATATTATATAAAATTTTTATAATTTAATTTTGAAATTTGTTAAGTGCATAGAATTATTCTTACTTTAGGATCCCCGTCCATTATTCACAAATACCGGACTTTTTCTCCGCCTTACTGTCTCTCTCTTTTCCTTTTCTTTTTTTATTATTCTGAACAGAGAGAGAGAGCAGAATCTGACTGTGAGAAGAGACTTGTGATTATTTCAAAGATCAGAAAAAAAAAAAAAAATCCTTATTCGTTTAGAGAGAGAGAGAGAGGGGGGGGGGGGGGGGGTGGGGGGACAAAAGCTCCCGCGCATCCCGGGGGATGGATGTGCTGTCGAGCTCACCTCCTCGTCCCCCTCGCAAGCCTACGGTGCCAGCGCAGCTGATGCGATTGCCACGTCATAGGAAGAGACTGATTGGATTGGCCGATGACATGATGATGTCACGTCGAACCCTTCATAATCTCTCTCTCTCTCCCGGGAGGGGATTAATAATGGGGGACGTTGATCTGATGTCTCTTCCGACATGACCTTTCTTTAGACGTTGATCACGTCATCCACGTACACCCTCTCCCTCCTCCTTCCCACCCCGCGGCCCGGTGGTGGGTGGGCCCACGTTCATCCCTCCTCTTTGCCACGTGTTCATCTCGCAGTGGCTCCATCTCTCCTCCTGGCCGCCTGCGCTGCGGTCCGAGTTGGGCCCCTTGCGAGGCCCTCCGAAGGCCTCTCTATATACGGGCTCATATATGACTTCAACGGTAACCCTTCTGTGGGCCTTGGGCCTGAATCGTCTGTAGTCCACAAACCCACCTTATTTTACCATGGATCCGGGTCCTCCCACAAAAACGTGTCAAGGGTTTGTTATTTGTAGTACGTTTAGGTCATCAGATCAAGTAAATTTAGAGGCCTAATTCTACGTAAAGATATTGACTATACCAATGGAGCAAAATTAATACCAATGCAAAGAAATATAGCCACTTTGATGCATATGAATTAGCATAAACTAATAAAAAAAGTAAATGACCGACCAAAATTACATTCTCAAGACAGGAAATATTTGTCGGCATGCTGAGAAAACAAAAGATTCTCCACCAAAGGGCAAGTAATGGAATTAGAAAGACAAAACAGTTGCCAAACTACCCACAAAAATTGGATCAAAGAAAAGCCAAGATAAAAATGTGCTTGGAAATAGAAAATTAACACCGAATCAAAAAATATGAACCATGAACAGCAAGAAATCAATCAACACAAGGAGATGAAGAAAAATAAAAGGGGGCGATAAAGGGTTCATAGGAATTTGGCTGCCTGTGGGATACGGATAAAGTTCCTTTGACTATGGGGTGTCAAACTATACTCCGCAATGAGTAACACGTGTCAATTAGAGATCTTGACATCCGTTCATTTTTCTAAGAAAACCTTTTAAAAGTAGCATTTTGATAATCCTGTTTTTATAACCGTGCCTTTATCTATTTTTCTATGAACAGACGGTTAGTATCTCTTTGTGAGACATGTCACTCATCGGACAACCATTGCAGGGTGCAATTTGGCTCTGCAAAATGAGAGGAGCTTTATCCGGTAGGATAAGCTCAATGACAAACGATTATTAAGAAACGGTGAATTATTTTGAGCCACAAAAGCAGTGTACCAAATATATGTTTGCAGATGTAACTGTGTAGTTTTTCCCTTCTACGCTTGTTGCCATATCTTTTGCTCTGATTTGTTTTACGAATGCTAAGTGATTTGTAGGCATTTGCAAAAGAAGCATTTCCATAAAAGTAATTTCTATTTTAAAGCCTAAAAATTACACTAAAACTAATAAATCAAATAAAACAACCCTTCATAGATGCGCATTTCATATCCACATTACACTAATCAACAAAAAGAAATTTGTTTCTTCAAGCACTCGTTTGACGTGAACCCTGGATAATACAAGATACACACATGCATGCATTTTGTAATCTTCATCGCTCCCAAATTATCAATCAGAGCAAATCCCAAAACCTGCGGTGAAACGAGATTTTGTGAAATTCAAGTACCCGTAAGCCCTAAAGCCCATGCACTTCCATGCAAAACAAAAGCAAAAACAAGGGACGAAGACTAATTACAAACATTTGGAAAACTAAACCCACAAGACATATGAACTTAATTTTCTCACTTCGCCATGAAGATTGGCCATATGTTATGATATAAAAAATTGAATCAATTGCATCAGTCGAGTCACATTTGATTCGATGCAAAGCCAAACTCAACCAATCAACAACCCTAATTGAAGTGGAAAAAAAGAACTCTATATTTTGAAATTAGTTTCTTCACACAACTCAGGTCGGAGAAACCTAATCATGGAATTGTCTTCACACAACTCAGGTCGGAGAAACCTAATCGTACTCTGAAGATGGAGAAACTCATACCTAATCAACGGAGAAAGAGATTGGATTAAATCGAACTTATAGTTCCGTACCCATCCATTGAGAGGGTGGCGAGCGGGAGTTTTCTGTCTGTCACTGGTGGGAGCAAGCAGGAGGAGGATATTGGATCTTGTGTGTGCAGTAGTCGAGTTTGGGGGAGACGAAGGGTATTTCTTAAGCGATAGGAGGGATAGTTTTTCGTCACGATCAGCCGCGTATCAAAATTGAGGGCATTTTGACATTCAATGTTACCCATTTTTAGCCGTAGAATAGGATTAAAGCAACTGAGACAGACAGGGCTGTTCATTTGGAAATTCGAAATTTTTTCGTTCGAATTTATACTTCTCTAAGTTTTTTTGAATTTTATTTTTATTTCGATTTTTAACTGAATAAAATATTTATCGAAAACTTTTCAATAGAAATTTTTTCCTAAGTTATATTTTCATAATATTTAGGAAAAAAATAAAAGAGGAGAATGTAAAATCTAAGAAAAAACTTAAAATTCTTATGCAATTTCGAAAAATTAGGATATTTTGAATTTCTAAAAAAATTTTTATTGGTTTTCCGATCTCCGAATTTTTCTAAAAGTATTTCTGATCTCCGACCGAATTTCCAAACCATCGGAAAACATTTCGAAAGATTCCTGAAAATTTTCGGATTCCGCACATCCCTACTTAGATGGGGAAGAATACACTTAAGGGGAAAGAAAAGAAAAGTAGGGGAGAGAAGATTTTTTTAAAAATTAATTATTTAATTCTGGGTTTTGATAGCAAAGATAATAAACCAAGTCGTCGTCTTTGGGTGCAAGGTGCCGCGTAAACCTGAACTGAACGAGTCGCGCCCCCGGCCCCCTTCCCCTTGAAGTATATTCTATGGTTTTATCTTTTCTCGCATTATAGATATGTATGTATATCCCCCAAACTCCTTTGACTCCGCGCCTCGGTGGTCCGTATAGTACATTTTTGATTGCGTGAAGCTGAGACCTTGCAATAACAACAAATTAGAAGCTGGTCCGGTCCATTCAACCCTATCGCATGAGCTAAGAAAATTCAACGGACAGACTCATCCTCGTATTTTGTTTCTGACATTTCCAAACGCATATTTCATCCCGCGAACTATAAATATGGGTTCTCAATGCGGCGTTGTTGTTATTGTTGTTGTTGGGAAGCGTTAATTGTTGAGATGGAACCGTGGGTAGCTGCGATTATTGCTTTCTCTGTTTTCTTCTTCGTGGCGACCGTTATAGCTTGTATAGGCCGCTGCAGTGGCGGTGGTGGTGGAGGGTTCTCGGGTGGCGGCCATGATCATCATGGGTTCGCAGGAGGCGATGGAGGAGACGATGGAGGAGACGACGGAGGAGGAGATATTGGCGGCGTAAGCATAGATGTGGGTGGCGGTGGTTGTGGTGGTGGTGGTGGTTTTGATGGTGGCGGTGGAGGAGGAGGAGGAGGTGGTGGTGGTGATGGCGGCGGGGTAGGAGCTGGCGGCGGCGGCGGCTGTTGATGAGAACCTATGTACATATATCATGGTGTGGAAGACGAGCTTAGCTTCTTTAATTTATATTTGAGTAGTAGCTTGTAAAGATCGTACACGATTGATGGATTTTCCATATTTGTTGGTTCAATTAGTTCTTTGTGGATGTGTTTTCGCAATAGAAATCTGTAACGAGATGATTTATTTATTTATTACTTCTTTCATGTGTTATTGATGAATGAAATGTTGCATCTGTGGCATTTTAGGATTTTCATTTTCTTTATTGTGTGATCTTGTACGTATAATTTTGAGACTTTTTTACGCCAAGTTATGAATAAAGTCAAAAAAATTAGTCAAAACTATGAAGAAAACAAGCTGAGATGTTATAATTCTCACAATGAACGAGTATACTTATAAATTGAATAATTATCTTCCCATCCAAACAATTTTTACGAGTTACTTTGACCACCTAAACTAACTACGAGTGACGTTTAGAATTGAACTACGGTGAACAAGAGTGAAACATTATTTATTTTGGATACTGAAAATTCTTTTTAAGATTTAGAGTGAATCAGAACAGTGAAATTTATTTACAAAAAAAAAAAAAACAGTGAAATTCAATTTCTGAATGGCACAAATATGTAACCTAATAAATTTATTTTAATTTCCTTAAATGGATTTTATTCATTCTCAATAGATACTTTTTAAATTGAATTAAATTCAAAATCTTAGGGGCATCGTTTGTTTTTGTGTACAAGAGTAGTTGTTGACTCTGGAAAAAGCTCATCTAATTTTGTGATCCCAAACTACACCCTGCAGTTGCTGTCCAATAACTGATACGTGCCGCTGAGAGATCTTGACCGTCCATTCATGGAAAAATAAGTAAGGACATGATTGTAAAAACAAGAGTATCAAAATGCTGCTTTTAAAAGGTTTTCTTGAAAAAATGAACAGACAGTCAAAGATTTCTCAATGACACGTGTCACTCATCAGATAGTCATTGTAGGATATAGTTTGGCACTGCAAAGTTAGAGAAACTTTATCTGCCGACTCTGTGTGCTAAAATCTGTATAAAAGCAGTTAATAGAATGAACATCTATTTTTTTTAACGGTCATTTAATTATCCATTTAATTTCTACTCTATTCCCACATGTGCCATTTTCCTTTGACATAAATTTCCACATATATCATTTTGTGAACGTATGAGGATCAATCCGAATTAATCTTGTAAGGTTTCGATGCAAAATGAATACTTTTATTTTCAATTTAGGTGGAAAAAGTGTTTATAGCCTGCTATATTGGCAAGTTAAGCATCATTACATTTTTTTTGAATTTATTCTTCAAATTTTAATTATATGAATTGGATGAATGTAAAGGAAAAAAAAAAAGAGGAAACACATCAATTTTTTTGTAATTTCATTATGTGTAAATAAATTTGTCATCCGTATGATCTAGATATTAAAAATAATTCTAATGGTTCAAAAATATAAATAATTTATAATATAAATGAGAATTTAATACATTAAAAAAAATTATATAAAATTTAACATATTTTAATATTTTTTAAAATACTCATTTAACTCATATGATTGAACCCCTCCCTCTAATTAATTAATAACACGCAAGTCAACCAAACCCTCAGCTTGCCGAATTCAAATGCAACCTGACTGGGCGCGTTGAAAGGTCGACGTTTTAGGGGGTTTCTTCCTTCGTGTGGCCATTCACGAACACGTGTGAGCAGTCTCTGTTGATTGAGTTGAAAGACCCACACACGCACCCACCCCGCACAGAGAGAACAGAAAACACGGAGAGGCTTTTTGGCAGAGACAACGGGGAGCGATGCTAGCGTGCGCAAGGATGCACAGTTTTCCAACCAATCCGCGCACCCGCAGCGAACGAAGGGTCGAGAAGAATAGAGAGATGGGAAACTTTCTTGGTGGTGACTCCGGACAAGGAAATGGATGTGTAGGGTACTACTACTACGAGAAGAAGCAGCACCACCACCACCACCAAAGGCTTCTTCTCTTTTACCTTTTTCCCCCACTAACCCTAACCCTAATTCCAAACCCCACTTCTCCCCGACTTTTACATTCCATCTATTCTGCGTCGAACACTATTCCCTCTTTCCTCGTCTTTCTCAGTGGATAGTGATCTAGGGTTTTGAAGCTCTTCTCACACGATCAGTAGAGGTAAGCTCTTGGGTTCTCGTCCCCGTTTTTGCAGATTCTATTACGTTTTCTGGATTTTGTTCTGCTGTTTTTTGTAGTCAGTGAAAGGGTTTGCTTCAAAATCTTGTCTTTCTTCTAGCACTAATTTTGGTGTGTGTTTGTTTCCTATATGCGTTTAAAATACTGCTTTGAGTATTACGTTGTGCTACTTTTTAGGGTTTTTGCCTGTTAATAGATGCTTCCTATAATTCTTATCTCAATTCGTCCTTTGTACGGTTTTCTTATGTGGTGCTGCATGAATTCCTTCATGGTAATTAAAAATTGACCGATTTTTTCTCAGCACCATAGTTCGTTTACATTATTTGCTTTTTCATTTTATTCCCCATTTGATTTTCTGCCCCTCGTGTTTTTCTACTGGAAATTCGCAGCAGGTCCAAGTTTTACTATGGAAGGATTCGGAGGTTTTGGGTTGAGTACCAATTTCAAGAGAAAGAGGAGCAGCGGATCCAGGCGTCCTCGTAATGATGCTGAACTCTTTCCTAATAATCTTGATTTTGTGTCATTGTCGTCAACCCCACCTTCAGATAATGTAAACAAAGTATCGAGTGATGAGAATACTGATTGTGGTATGAGTTCTTGGAATAAAGAACTTAATTTAAACTGCTGCAGTTCGAGGGCTTCTACTCCTAATTTTTCTGAAGATCAAATTGCCTGGAAACTTGTGAAGAACAAAGATGGGTGCTACGGAGAATCCAAAGAAGCTTGCATAAGTGGGTCTTTAGGAGGTGGTGGTAGATATAGTGAAAGTGTCGCTGCTCCTTCAAATTGGAAAAGTATTAATGAATTGACGGATGATTATGAAACTCATTCAAACCAGAGAAGTGGGAGAATTAGTAGTACTTCTAATTCTGCACAATTGGTAGTTCCTCCAGATGGACAAGGACACGAAAACAAGCTAAAAAAAGTGAAGCTTAAGGTTGGTGGTGTCACACGGACAATTCATGCTCAAACCACATTAGATGGCTCATTTGTTGGTGGGTCTTCTAGCACAAGGTCTCAGCCACGGCATAAGTTGATCCTTCAGGTAATCCGGATTCTGGAATTTAAGGTCTTTTATGCTGTTGATGGTGGGTGTATTAGATATTGAAATGAATATCCCAAGTCTCTAATTTGTAATGAGATTTTGATCACTGTTGACATGAGGTATGCGCCTTAAGCAGCCTCCATTATTCAATTAATGCATAAGTACATTTTACTTGGATCTTGTTATGTTGTGGAGTGTATCTTATAATAATCACAGCTATGTAAATTTAGTTGTATTATTGTAAGTCTTGTTCATGCTTTCTTTTGTACTTATTTCTTGGTGTAGGACAATTCGGATGACAATATGGAGAGTAGCTTGCGAGGAGTTCCACTGAAGGATTTCCCCCAAAGCACTAGGCAAGCAGACAAGCATGAGGCAATTCGAAGGAGCAAGCGTGTTCCCAAGAGGCGCATCTTAGATGGAACTTTCGATGAAGACGATGCTGATGAAGAGATTCGTTACTTGGAAAAACTCAGGGCTTCGAAGGTCTCTGTTAATCATGGCACAGAATGTGAAAATGACCAGGAAGAAGGAAGCAAGAAGCAACAAAAGATGTCAAGGGTAATGCAGAGGAATGTTGATAGTGGGTACAATTTAGAATTTGAAGATTATGGCTCGATGAGATCAGGCAAGGAAGGTAGGAGGTTGAGAAACATGAAGGCATTTGATACTGATTTTGTGGAAGAGGAGGAATCCCTTTCAGACAAAGATCTTGATACTAAGAAAAAGAAACCAAGGAAGGAATTTGTTGATTCATTGGGGGATTCCAAGAAAGAATTCACAGTCACTACGCGTCAACGTTCCCTTCAAAATGGCAAAGATGTTTTGTCAGGATCCACTGCAACTCTAATTGAGTTCCCAAATGGATTGCCTCCTGCTCCGCCTAGAAGTCTGTAATCATTCTTTGTGATATTTGGTTCATGCTGTTTAGAATGAGTTCTGTGTCCATCCATCCTTTATTGACTTATTTTGCTCTTCTTCATTGGTTGTCCGATAACAGAGCAAAAGGAGAAACTCTCTGATATAGACCAGCAGTTAAAGAAAGCTGAGGCTGCTCAGAGACGTAAGATGCAAATGGAGAAGGCAGCTAGGGAATCTGAGGTTTGTACTTCTAGTTAATTTATATACGTGCCATCTGTCTTGCAGTAACATTGTTATTATTGGGAAATCGGGCATTAATTTTTCTAATTATATAGGCTGAGGCAATCAGAAAAATTCTTGGGCAAGATTCTAGTAGGAAGAAACGAGAAGATAAGATGAAGAAGCGAGAAAAGGAATTGGTGCAGGTAATAATTAGCTTTTAATGAGTGCGTTTTCTTTGTTTCTTCTGATGAATTGCTTTTTCTTTTTTCTTTTTCTCAATAATCCCTATTATATGCAGGAGAGGACTGTTTATGCTACAAAGCTTCCATCAAACACCGTCAGATGGATAATGCGTCCCAGTGGAACAGTTGTAACTTTTCCCATTGAGTTGGGGCTGCCAAGTATTTTCTGTTCAAAGCCTTGCAGGTGTGTATCCGCTTTCTTGATGCCAGCTGAATTTCACCTTATCTGGTCATCTTTTGTTTGTACAGAATGCTTGAATCTCTCCTAGTGGTTGAGAACAGAATCCTTTATGGGCATTCCCGTACGAAGATCGTTGTTTGTGAGGTTTCCAAAACAGGAATATCAATCGTGAATATCTAAAAATTACACTGAAAACAAAAAAACTGAAGAAGATCTTTTTCCCCTGGAATAAACACTGGATTCTTAACATGGTTAACCATAATAGCTCTTCCTGGTAATACTATTTCATGGATAGTGTTGTTGCTACTGTGATTGCCAATCTTGGAGAACATTTACACGTGTTAACGTGATCTGTTCATAATGTGAATATTCAGTTACCCTGCGCCCCGAGAGAAATGCGCCGGTCCATCCTGTACGAACCCCTACAAGTACCGGGACTCAAAGTCGAAGCTTCCGCTGTGCAGTCTACAGTGTTACAAGGCAATCCATGAGGAAATGCGGCCTTTGAGTGCTTGTTGATTTGGGCCAGCTCTTCCTTGCATGCCTCCACTCAATGTGGGGTGGTCATGAACATCTTTATTGTTGTATCTTGTGATGGGAAAGAGAGTTGATGAGAAATTCATATCAGCACTGAGATCTGTAAATTGGAGACGTTCATGACCTCAATGTAAATGCATGCAGCTGCTTAATGAATGTGCTTGTGTTGCAGCTTTGCTACTTTGTTCTGTTGGGAAACTCGGTAAGGAATGTCTTTAAGATTATTTTACCTCTGTGATGGTTAGCGACGGGATTATCTGGCAAGATGTTCCAGGAAGCGGCCGAGTATCAAGTGAAGAATGAAGTTGCATTTCTGGTTTGGCTTGTGTTTGATTCAGAACAGTGTGGAAGAGATATAAGCTTGGTAGGTCTCGTCAGAGGGGTACTCTATCAAATTGAATTTTAATTCCAAATGCAGCTCTATGCAAAACAATTACAATGGGGGTATATTTACGAAATTCTCGACGAGAAACTTGTATTTGTAACTGGTAGGAATGTTGTGTGTAACTGGCTTTCTGGAATGTTTTATTTTTCCTGGTATGTGCCTCGGGGACATATGAATGCATTTAGGAAAGTCCGATCATTATGAAAACAATCATTGCACGAGCACTACGGGGTGCCTTTGCGCCTCAAGTCTGGGAAATGTTATCAACCGTACTCAGTTAAAAGGAGAAGCATGCCCAGTTACACCAATCTGACGAGCATTTAGAGCAAAGTGGCTTGCCACCAACATTTACCTACCTGAGTAGCAAGCCAAAGAGAGAGCAAAGTGACTTACCTACAGAGGTATGGTCCAGGGTGAGCCAAACAGAGCGAAGTGACTCGCCGACATTTACCTGAGTGGCAAGCCAAGAGAGGTAAGTGACTTGTTTATAGAGATACGGCCCTGGAAGAGGGCGAAGTGGTTCGCCAACATTTACGTGAGCGGCAAGCTGAAGGGAGCAAAGTGACTCGAAGAAAGCGGAGTGACCCGCCAACATTTACATGAATGGCAAGCAAAGAGAGCGAAGCGACTCGCCTGTAGAGGTTTGATCCCGGGAGAGACGTTGACGAACATTAACCTCTTAGAGTCTCCACCTCAACATAGAATTGTTATTTTTTTTATCGATACAAAACAATTGTAGACAGATCTCTTAAATGCTTCTCAAAACGATTTTTGTAAACCTTTTTAGTCTGCAAATTTTAAGATGATTTATAAATTTTTTATAATGTGTTATTATTTTTTAGTGTAGTGATGAAGACACGGGGGACAACCATTGAAATTGCACTGCTTGCAATTCTATACGAATAAAAGAAGAAAGCATTGTACCTCATCTCTAATTGGTGTTGAATTCTTGACGGTGGTGTCGATCGAAGCATGGATTACTCAATCGAGCACGCGTGTCCCACACGTCAAATCCTTGACTATGATCCTACGGAGTTTGAGACTAGCAAAGAATGAGAATCAAGATACCACTCGTATGTATTTCGACCTAGGTATAGTGTAGTATTAATATGAGGTAGTGAGTATTAAACTCACACATAAGTCATTCAACTCAAATTTTTTTTTTTTATCATTTTCTAGAAAATAACTATTAATTTAGCTTGCACTGTATGATGCCTATTTTTGTTTTGTAGGAAAAAAAACCCCATTTTAGGTTGGTAAACTCCCTAGAAAAAGAGTACAAAAAAAATGAATAAATCTATTTATTAGGAAAAAATAATTCCAAATAAATCCTATAATTCACATATGGTAAGTAGAACACATCTATACATATGAAATCCATCTTCACATGAGTGATGAGATTTGTTGAAATTTCACTTTTACAGAAATTCCGTTTATTTTTTCCAACTTAAAAAGGAATTTTTTTTTTTTTTTTTTTTGTTTTGAATTTATTCATTTTACTTAAATATTCAATTTTTACACGAAGAAAAGTGTTTGATCCCCGGTACCCATTAAGGAAGTCGCAGTTACCAAAAGGCAGTCGTCCGAGTTTTCAGTTCGCCAATCCAGAAACATCGGAAGCGCGAAAGAACCCCCGCCCCGCGCCCGCCCCTAGTTTTTGGAGTTGAAACGATGGCTAGGGTTCCGAGCAAGCATGGTCGTGATCAAACTCTTGTATGTTTCCTTCTCTTAACTCTCGTTTGTACAATATGTTTGATTGGCTTTTGATGATTTTAAGGTGTCTTTTGCTGGTAATGTAGCAGTAGTTAACCGGGAAATTTTGCCTCTTTAATAAAGTTTATACTTTTTTTCCCCTCATGTTAGATTTTAAGAAAATTTATTCGCTCTCCCCACCCTTCGCCCTACATTTTATCGGCAATTATTTTTCTTTTAATTTCCTATGCTGCATATTCTTCTGGGCAATGAAGCAGCACATTATTTTTAGTCTATGACTGTTTGATTGATAGCTTCAAATGGTAAAGCTTTAATAGGGGTTCAGCCCTACATTTTGTCGGCAATTATTTTTCTTTTAATTTCCTATGCTGCATATTCTTCTGGGCAATGAAGCAGCACATTATTTTTAGTCTATGACTGTTTGATTGATAGCTTCAAATGGTAAAGCTTTAATAGGGGTTCAGCCCTACATTTTGTCGGCAATTATTTTTCTTTTAATTTCCTATGCTGCATATTCTTCTGGGCAATGAAGCAGCACATTATTTTTAGTCTATGACTGTTTGATTGATAGCTTCAAATGGTAAAGCTTTAATAGGGGTTCACCTGAAACTTTTATGTTGAAGTTCTGTTCTTTTGTTTCAATGGGAGCTTAAACATCGTCTTACATTTCCTTTCTAATTTAATTATAAAACAGATGGTTGGAGGATAGTGCAAGCCAAGTATTTGCGTTTACAGTAGAGGACTATGTTCTGAAATGATTTTGTAGATAGTCATACTAATTACTAAATACTTCTTGGTATAGTTGGTCGTTTCCTTCATGGGTTTTATTCTATGGTTTAGGATTTCGAGGGATTTTTGAACAACTTACAAGATTGGGAACTTTCAGTTAAAGACAAGGACAAAAAGTTGAAGGCCCAAGCGCATGGCAAAGAAAAATTGGTAACTTTTTGTGACCCACAAAAAATTTTGATCTTAATTATCACAATCTAATTTGTAACTTAGAATATGTAGCTAGAGTATTCATTTCAAAGATGAGATTGGTGACTTTGACACTATGATGTCATAGTTTTTGCATTCAGACTGTTTCTGATGTCATTCTGAAAGCTTAAATGCATAAGGCTCGCAATTCCTTAGCCTTATTTTCTTGGGGATTGCAAAATAAACTTCAAAATGTGATTGTTTAGTGGACTTTAGTATGCTTAAATGATGTGCTTTGTCCTCCCTATAAAAAATAAAAAATATAAAAAAAAATTTCAAGGCTTTGTACTAACCTTGGAAATTATTAATGCTTTCTATTAAATTAATGCCTATTTTATTGTGGCATTATAGTTTAGTTAATCTACACTGTCAAACATTTTCATGAATTTTATTTTAGGTGTCATCTTCTGATAATATTGGGCTAAGTGAAAACAGAAGATCTACAGGAAAGAATTCCTCTTTGGACTGTTCAAAAAGAACTGCAGGGCAATATGAGTATTCAAGAAGTTATGATTCAATGGCCAATATACCAAGTAGTTTCAAGAATGAGGAGAATTCTCCTGATGCTGCTTCAGAGAAAGAGCTGGTAAAAGTTGTTCCTTAAATAAGTTGTCACTGATTAAAGATGTTGTTACTTGTGGAAAAATATGGTCTTTTAGGTGCTAAACGTGCAGTCTGTTTCGTTTTACAGGGAAACGAGTTTTTTAAGCAGAAGAAGTTTAAGGAAGCAGTTGATTGCTATTCGAAAAGCATTGTTTTATCACCTACAGCAGTTGCATATGCAAACAGGGCTATGGCCTTCCTGAAAATGAGAAAGTGAGTTCTTTGCAGATCAATTTGTTGTTATAATTATAAAATTATATTTGTACAGTCTTTGCAATGCAAAACTATCTCGTCCAATGGTCTTGTATGCATCTGATACTGGCATAAGGGTTTCCACTACACCATCCTCTCACAAAAAATAAAAAATCTCTTTTTTCATTTTCCCCTTACTTGTGGTGTTTTTTTTTTTGGTTAGGGGCAGGCTATTTCTTTGGGAATATTCCTTTTATAGTTAGTCCATTACTATCTTAGGTATAGAAAAATTGAGCTGGACTAGATAACCTAAAAATTTGTTGATCACACTCCTAATTTAATTTTATATCAATAATATTGCACTGCTCAACTTATCCGTTGGAATTTGATTGCCAAATTCATTTAACATGAGGATCTTTAATGTAATTCATGAACCATGGGGATCTCATGGCAAAATAAAATTTTATTGTGGATTGATATTTCCCTGGGCATAGCTGTTGGCAGGGAAACAAAAATGTTATACGCATATATAAACATTCTATCTTTCAGATCCTTTTGAATTTGCAGTAACTGTATCAACAATGGATACCTACTCTCAGAGTCATGTGATCCCAGTCTGGCTAACCATTGGCTATGGTTGATTGGGACTTGATTAAATGAGATTATCTGTGGGAAATTTGAGGCTCACTAGTTGCATTTGCAGTTGACATGATCTTATAGATTTGTGATAGTTTTGATACAGCACTACTTGAATCATGCTTGAATTATACGAAGCAGTAGCTTGTAAAATTTTGTAAAATATTTGAATGAAGCACTGAAATTTGAATCAATGTATGCTTGGGTGAGCAATTCTTTAATTATTGCAACCTGCTAGATGCAATTAAAAATATTTAAGAAAATTTTGTTCTGCAGTAAATGTGGGATGAATGAGAAATGACATAGGAATGGTGCTCCAATTGTTTCATCCCTCATTTGAAGTCTTTGATTTGCTTATATTGCTGTTAAACTCTAATATGGTTGGTTCAGATGGTCAATTACAGATGTTTGAAAGGATACAGCCAAAGTACACATAGTTTGTTTGTTTTTTTGTTTTTTTGTTTTTTTTCTGTTTTTTTCCTTTAAACTGTTCTCTTTTATTGTCTGTCAGATTCCAAGAGGCTGAGGACGACTGCACAGAAGCCTTATATTTAGATGATCGGTATGTAAAAGCGTACTCACGTCGAGCAACAGCTAGAAAAGAACTTGGAAAATTAAAAGAGTCTATTGAGGGTATGTGAAGCCTTGATGTCATCTTTATGCACAATCCATTGTTCTGACCATTGTAATTTTTTCCCCTGATGTAATACATGTAGCTAACTGCAGATTCTGAATTTGCCCTGAGGTTGGAGCCTCTGAACAAAGAGATCAAGAAGCAACATGCTGAAACCAAATCCTTGTACGGGAAGGTAAACTCTGTACCATGTGTATTGCATAAAAAAACTATATATAAAAAAATCATATTAGTAGTTTTTGCATTAGTGCTGACATCTGCTTCGATAGCTGCGAATCAAAGGTTTCATATGCGTTACCTTTAAGTTGTTTTTGAAAAGTTACAAGGTAGCATTGCCAGCTAGTAGTAGACATGTCTTACACCATGACCATCTTAAGATGCAGAATATGCATATCTGTTTTCTGGCATGACAATGTAAGTGAAATCTAACTATTAGTGGCATAATCTGATGGTAACTATGCATGTTAACTCCTTGGTGTTGGGCAAAGTCAAGGTTATATCCTAGTGCTTACTTGGTTGAGTGTGTGTGGTTGCCTATCAAAAGAAAATGCAAGTGATATGGACAAGCTTGGGGATGACTAAGGAAATTATTTTATATTTGTTGATATTGCTTCCTATATAGTTCTATAACATCAACAGATTTAATTTTTCCAGGAAATTATTCAAAAGGCGTCTGGAGCACTGAAAGAGTCCGTACATGGAGCTTCCGTCTCAAGTGACTCTCATCGGGCAACAACAGTGGCAACTTCACTGGATAATAAGGTATCATGGGTTCGCATTTTTTGAGGTGATGTCAGATTCATATTTTTAGACATTAAAATTTGTTGGCAGGAGCAGGGAGGACAATTTCCTGTGAAAACATCCAAGTCTGTGGTGGAACTGGAAAGCAAGAAACTGGAAGTTGAAAACAGTGATGTAGTACGAGTGAATGGTCCACGTGAAAAGGCCGTTCGTGCTTCTGGTTTGGTGAGTTTTATTATGAGTATTATGCTTAACTAATTACACTGGTCGCTCTGGAGTTTAAATTTCCTTGATCAGTTAGGTAGTGGTGCCTGGCCCACTCAAAAGGTGGATTGAGGGGAGCAAAAAAAAGAAAAAAAGAAAAAAAAAAAGGTTCTTACAACTTTAACAGTTATATGAGATGGAATACTCGTGGACATGGCTTTAAAACCTGCAAAGGATTTCTTACTCAAGCATGGGATGCCTTGTCTTTTTCCTACTTAAGTTTATCACTTAACAGGATTAGAAATTGTTGGACCTCATCCATAGAAATCTTCCAAGTTATCTTCTTTATGAAAATTGTTTTCTATTATCATTTTATGCTAGGTGGTCAATAGAATATTTACATGTTCTCATTCTGAAGTTTCTTTAATTATGTTTGGCATCTGTCTTGATGTGATTCATTTTAAATCCTCGGCAGAGAAATAATAGAACCAACCATAAAGAGTTAGAGGCATCAATGCAACAGCTTGTTTCTCGAGCAGCTTCTCGGGCTATGACGGAAGCTGCAAAGAACATCACACCGCCAAATTCAGCTTATCAGTTTGAGGTTTCCTGGCGAGCACTCTCTGGTGATTTTACTCTCCAGGCTCGTTTGCTGAAGGTTTGCGATACTGTTTTTTTTTTTTTTTTGTTTAGTCTAGGACTGGTATCTTGTATGAATATTATACTATATACAGTCCTTTAGAAACTGTAGTGAAAGAAAGGAGAAAAATAAAGGAGAGAAATTTTGGGAGAAGAATCGGATGCCCTAATTCGAGAACCAAGACTATCTATTTATAATACTCAATATTAGGGTTACTAGGAAACCCTAGCCCCTTGAACAAGAAACATAGTGGAAATCCTAATAGGGCCCAGAATACAAGGCCCAATAAAATAAATAAAACACAGGCCAAGAGGCTTACATAATCCAACACTCCCAAAGTGTATGCTTTTAGTACCAAGTACGTTGGTATCTTATATGTATTCAGGTACAGTCAACATTTTTGTCCAGTCCAATTTTTTAGCCCAGAAATTACATGAACACCTGTTTTTGCTCATTTTTTTATATGGTGGTATGGTACCCAGAAGAATGCCAGTGTTATAAAATCTGCTGAACTTTCCTTTTCATTTTAGGGGTCCAGAAAGTGTCCTTAGATTTTATGGCCAACATAATAATGCATTTGGTGCCCTTGTACTTGCAAACGTGCTACTCATGCTATTTTCGGTGGTTCAGTTGGCTAATCTGCAATTTAGTTTTGTTTTTATTTCTTTTGGTCATGTTTAGGCTGTACCACCAAGCGCATTACCTCAGATATTCAAAAATGCATTGTCTGCTCCTATACTGATCGGCATTGTTAAGTGTGTCGCGTCCTTTTTTAAGTAAGTGGGTAAATATTTGGCATCAAAGTCCCTAATTTATAAATTTCTGTTTGAGATTAAGAACTAAACGCCTTTTGAAATTGTTATTTGCCAGTGAAGAAACAGATCTTGCTGTTAATTATTTAGACAATTTGACAAAGGTGGCAAGGTTTGACATGATAATGATGTGTCTTTCATCCACCTGACAGGGCTGGTATGTTCCCAAAATCAATTCTTCATTGCTTTAACAATGTTGGAGCATGTGCAGATTACTTACTTTTATGATATATACTTGAATTTTAAACAAGAGGGTATGAGTAAAGATCAATTAGGAATTTATTATGAGGATGTTCTAGTTTCATATGAGACCCTGCATAGACATTGCCCATTATTACCTCTGTAGCCTCCCATGTTGCCATGGATGGCACGTTCACAGCCTTTGTTTCTGATATGATATAATTAGTAAGCGTTTATGATCTATGTTTCAAGTTCTGTACTTTTTTGGCAGACATTAATAGGGTTTTGGCAAGTAGAGGTCTTGAACCAATATATATTATGGAATTATGTGAATGGGTTTGACTACAGATTCCTTTCTCACAGGCATCCTTGAGATATGGGATGAAGTATTTTGTAGCAAGGCAACTCCAGCTGAATTTGCTGATATACTTGGTCAACTACGCTCAAAGTACTGCACCTGATGATGAAGAATGAGTGATTTTTGGTGGGCGTCGTGAGCTATCCGAGTTCTCTGTCCTTTTAACTTACCATATCTGTTTATTAGTAAACGAAAACTGCTGAAGAAGGGCTTCACTGGCTGTCCTTGCTATAACAGAAGTTTTCGAGTGAGCATTTTTAGAGCTTTTGGTATGGTTTAAAGAAGTTCTTAACCAAAGTTATGTCATCTTGCTGGTGTACGTGCCTGAGGTATGTGGTTATTTGAGCAACATAATGAGCATGAGACCATTGTTTTTTGGGGATACCTTGGGTTGTTCTTTTGAGCCCTTGACTTGAAAACTCAATTCCCAGTTGGGAAAGGACCGAGCGGAGTTCTCCTTTCGGGGGAAATCCAAAATGCTTCCTGACCTCTTACAATGGGAGGGTGGGCTACATTCATCCCCTTATGAGGGGTCGATACGCATTTGGGTGTCCCTCTAGGGGGTACCCAGCATTTTCCTTTATGAAACTGAGTTAATTAATGGATGATTACTTGTTTTAAGCTGATGTTCGGAGGAAAATTATTGACACGTTTGTTTAGTTCCCCCCTCATGCTCCGAACTTTTTCTTAAAGTACCCAAAAAAAAATATATATTTTAGAAATTTATCATACCTTTTTATTGTTTTCTCAAATTACCTTACTTGTTTTAAAATGCACTTTAGAGGTGCGATTTCAAGTTCAACACTTGCAGACACGCATGGAAAAAGAGAAATCGCAGTTCTAAAGTGCGATTTCGTTTAATGTCCTTGTCACTCTTGCTGCATAGATTATTAAACATGTTGGTTGTGTAGCTTGTGTGGTGGAATGTCTTTGCAAGGGATGCAGTGGGCATAAGTTCAAATCCTTATTGTATCATTTTGTTTATAAAAAAAATTGACAGTGGGAAAATTACAAGCAAAATGATACAATGAGGATTTGAACTTACGACCAATGACAGTGGGAAATTCACAAACAAAATGATACAAAAAAACAAAATGATACAACAACAATTTGAACTTTTGACCAATGCACCCCTTGCAAAGACATTTCATCACATGAGCTACATGACAAACGTGCATTTATTTCTCCTTGTATTTAATAACTTCATGCAGCGGGAGTGGTGAAGGCATGAAATGAAATTGCACTTTAGAGGCGCGATTTCTCTTTTTCCATGCATGTCTACGGATGTTGGGGGGGGGGGGGGGGGGTGGATGTCGAACATGAAACTGCACTTTTAAAGTGTGATTTTAAACAAGTAGGGTGGTTTAAGAAAATACTGAAAGGGTAGGGTACATTTATAAAATACCTTTTTTTTGGGGGGTACTCTAAGAAAATATTCCTCATACTCCTTCCCCTAGGGTTGGGTGCTAAGAGAAGGTGCTGGTCCCTGCACTGCAATAGTGATTGACCGCTGAGACCTTTTGAGCGTATCATTGTGGATGCTTGACGTCCCTGGATGACCTCCGTTTGATTCCTTTGAAAATAATTACAATCACAAAGGGAGAGAATGCTCCTCCTTTTTTTTTTTTTTTTTTTTTTTCTTGGTATGTTATAATACGCCCATCGTTAGGTACCTCTAGTTTCTGTTTTTCATGATTTTAGATTTCTAGATTTCAACAATACATTCATCCTCTTGGTAATTTTTTGACTTTTCAGATTGGTATATTAGTAATTAGAATAAATAAATAAATAAATAGATAGAAGAATCTGTGTAAGCAGTGCAAAGAGCAACCCCCATGATAACAATGACGGTGCTGCATAAAAGGAATGGGGGAGTGAAAACGCTCTCAGTAATTTAGATGATTATTAAAGAAATTTTTTTATAATTTTAACCTTTTATCATAAGTTGCGAGATTAGCTCAATGGGTCCTTGCCTTTATTTTTCGTTTAAATTAATGATAAAAAATTATAAAAAAAATAAAATGTAAAAATTAAGGGGAAAAGAGATAAAATAATTATTTTGTCCAAAAGAAAGGATAGGAATTCATTGGACTATTTCTAAATGTAATTTTCTCGTAGAAAATCAAAATTGACATCAAAACCAAAAGAAATTTAAAAAGGAGGCTTCTAAGCTCCAGAGAGCTCTTTGCTTGCTTGTTTGTTTGTAGAGAAACTCCTCATCTCTCTCTCTCTCTCTCTTTCTCTCTCTCTCTCTCTCTCTCTCTCAAACCACACACACACACGCGCGCGCACAAGCAAGGTGTTGAAAGGTTTGAACTTTAGAGCACGGATCCCGCCAACACTATTCTCCCCTTTCATCGTCTTCTTCCTCCCTTCTTCGTCAGGGATCCTGCACAAACCCTAGCCGTCTCGATTTCAGGCCCAAAAGATGGGAGAATTCCATTTCAAAAAGGGAGCTGAAATTGAGATTAGCAGCGAGGACTACGGGTTCCGAGGCTCCTGGTTCGCCGGCACCGTCATTCGCCCGCCTTCCAACGAAGACGGGACCGTGGAGGTCGAGTACAAGACCCTCATGATGAACGAAAGGAAGGATTCCAAACCCCTCAGGGAAACCCTGAATGTGGTGCAGTTGCGGCCTGTCCCCCCGCGAGAGGTTGGGCACAGATTCAAGTTCAGTGAGGAGGTTGATGCTTACTACAATGATGGCTGGTGGGAAGGCACCATCACTAACGTTCTGCCCCACGGCCATTTCTCCGTTTTCTTTCGATCTTCCAGGGATCAGTATGATTTCCATGAATCGCTTCCTCCGGATCCATCGTGAATGGGTTTCTGGCAACTGGGTTCCGCCTCTGGAAGAAGAGGTATGTAATTCTTTGTTGTCGGCGAACGCCCTGTAGTGTTTGCTAATATGGCTCTCTCTTTTTTGGGGTGAATTATTAGTTCCAATTTTTTGAAAAATGAGTCCCGAGATGTTATTGGATTGCAATTACAAAGTCTAAACATGCCAGGGATCATGCACATGCTGAATAATTGTAGCAAACGCCTATTCATGCCGGGGGATCATGCATAATGGTTATGGAATTTTTTCGAATAAAACTGGAATTGAAGAAAAAATATACTTGATCTGGAACGATGGAGAAAACGTCCGTTTAATAATTTGTGCAACTTTTTTGTAGTACACTTTCTTAGACAAAAGATGGTCCAATACTACTTGTGGTTTATGAAGGGTTGATCGATTCAAATGGTTTTAAATCATTTATGTGGTTATTAAGCTTCCTTTTATAACCTTTGGCATTCTAGTTGTGAACGAAAAGTTATTGATGGGAATATATGTCTGAAATGTATGAAAAAAGTAATGGTCTTGATGCTTAGGAGCATGAAGCGGTAGTAGTAGGAAAGGGAGCAGGGTGCACGGTTTGTGGTTGAAAGACCCTCCTGAACTTGGATCCGCTCACTTTGCAAGTTGCAATGTTTCTGGCACTTGATATTAGAGTTGGTTTTATTTGACAAACCTCAATGATTGCAACAGCTCTGTGCTTGTAAACGGTACACCCATGTTACAAATGCACTAGTAAATCTAAGGTCAACTTCTCAAATTTTCTCAGCTTAATGTTATTTCTTCTTTATATATGATTACTTTGAACAGTCCAAGAAGCTTAGGGAAGTGTGAAGATAATATGCATAGAGAAATGTCTAGATAGAAGCATGGTTAAACCTGTTAAAATTTCTGCTTGAGTTGCTTAATCAAGTGAGAATCAAGGGAGGCTAGAATTAGTTTTGTGGAGAAGAAAAATGAGATTTGGAATCATTTTGGAACACAGGCATGGATCTGCTTTCTATTCCTTCTGATGGAAATGCTGACACCCACATTTCAATCGAGGGGTCCGAATTCAGGCCAAACCACATGTTGTATAATTTGGAACAAGGGCAGGGGTCTGTTTTCTGTTCCTTTTCATGGAAATGCCAACACACATTTCAATCGATGGGTCCAAAGGCAGGCCAGACCACATGTTATATTGTAGAGGTTACCGATAGTTTCTTGGGAAGATAGTTATTATTAGATGATATCTTGTTAAAAGGAAGCTTGAGGGAAAAGAGAGTACTGAATGAGGATGAGCGTGCAGAATTATTTGAAATTCAGTGCATAATACTTATGAAGAAAGCTTCTAAGAAATTCCAAATTTAATAGGCAATTCATAGTTATAATGTGAGATATTTCCTACTGTTTGTTCTGTTTCTTGTTTCAAAATCTTTGGCATGTTATCATTGCTTAAAGCGCGTGTGTGGCATTCTTAGGAAGTTCCAACTGCATCCGAAGCAAAATCTCGCAAAGGGGTGGTAAAGGAGAGTTTCAGGAAAGGAAGCCTAGTTGAGGTTTGCAGTGATGAAGATGGTTTCCAAGGTGCTTGGTTCGCTGCAACTGTTGTCAAAGTAATAGGGAAGGAGAAGTTTCTAATTGAGTACCAGAGCCTGAGAACAGACGATGATAAGGAGTTTCTGAGAGAGGAGGTTGATCGTTTGCACATAAGGCCCCAACCACCAGAAATCAACATTGACCGTAGATTCACTGTGCTCGATGAAGTTGATGCTCTGTACAATGATGGTTGGTGGGTGGGTGTAGTTAACAAAGTTGTCAGGGGTTCAAGGTATAAAGTGTATTTCAAGGGGACGGGGGAGGAGCTGGAGCTCAAACACCCGGACTTAAGGATGCATCAAGATTGGATTAATGGCGAATGGGTTGTGGCCTCCCAGGCATGGCTTTTGAACTAATTTATTTGAACGCACATACATACAGTTCAGAAACTTGGCTCACTTTATCGTATCATTTTTCAGGAAATCGGTTAATCACCCAAGTTGTTCTCCGGCTGGTAGCCTTGCTTGTGAAACTCTAGTCCAATGGTTGCTCATCCATTACATCCATTGTCATATGCATTAACTCCCAATGCCCGAAGCGTGCCACTTAACCGTTGGGAATGAAGCTGACTGCTCGGTATATATTATATTTCCATAAAATAGCAATTTATTTTGTAACTCTACCGTTATGTCGTCGTCGTCAATGCTATGAGTATGACCGTGATAACATGAGATTTTAATGTGACTAAAAATCCCAACCGTGAAGTATGAACTTTATAACTTATGAATGAGACTTTGATAATGACTAAAAATCCCAACATCAACATTATTTAAAGTTGTAAACAGTAGCAGAGGACACCACCATGGCAGATCAAACCACCATAATATCAGGAAACAGAAAAAACGAAAATCAAAATGAAGACACTGAAACAACATAATTAGACTTCAAGTGCGCTTAAGACAGCAGCTTCTCTGCGGAGGGTTACACCTCCTTCATGCCCTGGGTGGATTCGCCCACCCTGCTAGCCTCTTTCGCATCTTCTTTGGGTTCCTCGAGCTCGAAAGCTGACACCGGGTACGACCTCGAGAGCCCTGCGGCAGTCTTGAAGGTGATCTTCCCGGTGGGCGGGTTGTCGACGTAGATCTCAGTGAGCGTGACCCAAATCAAGAACTCCTTGGCCTTGACCCCGGTAAGCTTCTTGATTCGGTTGGTTTCAACATAACCAGTGACATGAGGCTCGTAGGAAACGAGCTTCCCAATCTTCTCAAACTTGTGGATGGTGGTCTTCTTTTGCTTGAGCCACACGAAGCCGGTCTCCTTCACATGCCCACATTCTTCGATGTCTTGCAGGGGGAGGAGGCCACCTGGCAAGCATATCTCCTTGAGCAAGTCCTGTGATCTTGCTTTGCAGATCTCATCCCCATGATAGATTTCTGCTTTTGCCCTAACTTCTTCTGTGAGTTGGTTCATTTCCTCTTCACGCTCACTCAGAGCGAGGGAGAGAGAGGGGAAGGGTTGCTTTAGAGAGGGATGGGAGGATAGAATGGGAGGATCTAGGGTTTTTGTAGCTGAGAAGTCGGAGATATGTCCCCATGTTTTCGTGTAACTACCAAAATGCCATCAATGGTTACTCGCCCTGCATCTATAAGAGTCCAAGTCGTGGAATTTTCAAGGCCTTGGGCGGTAGTGGGATTTGGAGTTGCATTGATGCATTGAGGTCAAGCTTGTAATTTCGGCCAAAAGGAGGGGGCATGTGAACGCTCTTCATCGCAGTTGGGGCATTTAAAGGCAGTGTTCGCAGGAGCCAATGGGAGCACTCCACTTGTAATATAGTTGGGGGTGGGGGATGCCGACCTGTAACTAAGTAAGCGACCCCTAAGCAAGCAAGCTAACGCCACCGTGCCAGAAATTCTTAAATAATGAAAACTGGCGTGGGTCCTTATCAACCCCAAAGTTAATGGCATGGAACATGGCCAAAATAATAATAATAATAATAATAATAATAATAATAAATAAATAAATAAATAAAATCAAAAACCGAATTCGATGTGGTGTAGAAGGGGGTGCTTTCTATCCTTAGCCTCTTGTGTTTTGTTATATTTATAAGCTTTTGTTTTTTAGAATAGTATTTATAAGTTTGTTATCTCATTTAAATTTTCGAGCGAAATTACAGATATTTAAGATTTGTGAAGGAGGAATTTAGAAGAATTTTTTGTGGTCTATATACTCTTTGTGGAGTAGAATTTCAGAAAATCGCAAACATAGAATTTTTTTGTTAATGGAATGTTTTTTTTTAAAAGTAATAATAATAATATGTTCGAAATATATGGGTAGAAGTACAATAAGTAGCCAAAATGAAGGAAAATAAAGATTTTGAGAAGTGGGGGAGGAGGAAATGGTCACTTCACTTCATGAGGCTTGCACCAACGATCACAAGTTTCACATTTTCGATTGGTGAGAAGTTCAAAACATGAAATGTGTGACATTTATATGTCGATATAGATGCATAATAAAGACGTGTCGACCTAGCTGTTGCCTTCATGTCCTAATGTGGTTTGGAAAAGAATTTATTTTTTTATTTAATTTTTTTAATTAGGTCCCGGCTTGTTTGAATAGTGCTGATCCTCCTGTTAAGATGTGTAGGACTTTCACGTAAAAGATAAAAATCAAGCCATGAATATTGTAGTCCACAACAAATTTGACATGTTTTATATGTAAAACTGGGTCTAACATGATTTCTTAATGTTTATTTTTCAAGTTTCAAGATTATGGTTTGGATGAGCATAAAGAAAAGAAGATATAATGTTATTTTTAATACAATTTCAGCTTGTATTAGGTATCTCGCTTATTTATATTGCGAACAATAAATATATCTAAATTATTATAATTATTTTAGATATTTAGATTTAACGGAAAAATGTTTATATGTTACAAAATTATAGACGTTAATAAAAGATTTAAATGCAGTTAATAAAGATGTTTTTTATAAAAAATATTTAGTTTTCAAGCGGCCCCAAATTGCAGTAGTAACAGTTATTTCTGACTTTGCAGCGGTCTCTTTTCCGTCTACCATTAACCGTGCAATTATGGCTTAGATTATAGTGTGGCAACTTAGGTATAGAAATGTCTTAAAATTACGTTATTTTGATAAAAAATAAATTATATTTTTAACATTATTTATTAAAATGACATAATTTTGGGGTGCTTTCATAAACAATTAGGTAAAATGTATAATATATAACTTTTTCGGTTGCATTAAAGCCTTTCAACTAGAATCTGCACTTTTTCCCAACCAAGACGAAATTTCTTTGCATTTACATATATATATATATATATATATATATAGTCCCCAAGAGCGGCAACCACAGAAGGAAGGCCTACAATAGACGCATCGCCACCACCCAACTAATTCCCAATAACTGCATCACCTCAAGTTTGGGGCCACGAGTGGTCGATGCTGTGGGAAGTGGTGTTCATCATGCAGTGTGTGTGAGTCTCAAGTCATGTGGGGAAAAGGGAAAAGAGAAACTACTACGCGTTCAAGCATAGCAAGATGAGTTTTCAACCACATCTTATGTTATAAATTAAATAGTAATTCATACTCAAAAAGGGTTTTAAAAAAAATGAAAATAGCAATGAACCATAACAAAGGGACTTCAACTCTGTTCAAGTGCCTTTTGAAGACCTCAAATGGGTTTCCAAAAAGCCGAAAATAATAGCTCACCAAAGAAGCTATCGCTTAGATTTGATCTGGAAAGTCCTTTTTGGGCTTTCTAAAACTTTGTTTTTAAACAGATGGTTGTTGTGTCTTCATCCTCACAAATGAGGGTTAATGAAGATGAAGTCGAATAAGGCTTTACAAGACATGAAACTTTATATGAACGAGCTGTGGTATTTATTTCGACAAGAAGTAGGATACAAACACATTATAAACTAATTTAAAAAAAGAAAAGAAAAAACACATATGACAGACTGAATTATCGAAAGCTTCTAGATTGATTATTATTAGGAAACATTGCTAGAGCAATCGTCAACATTAATCAAAATAAAAGTGTCACCACATAGTATGCTTCCATTTCTCAGGTACGTCTCACAAATTACACAGCTTTCACTTCCACCGTTTCATTAACTTCCTTCGCTTCCTTTGCATCACCCTTCACTGCCTTCACTTCCTTCGCATCTCCCGTCATTTCCTTTGCATCTCCCTTCACTTCCTTTGCATCTACCTTCTTCACTTCCTCTGTGTCTTCCACACGTTTCACGCCCTCGAGCTCGAATGCTGAAGCCGGAAAAGACCTGGTGAGGCCTTGTGGGGTCTTCACGGTGAGTTTTCCAGTTGGGGGATCGTCGACGTATATATCAGTCAGAGTAATCCAAATCAAGAGCTCCTTGGTCTTGACACCATGCAACTTCCTGATCCTGCTGGGTTCAACATAAGCAGTGACTTCGGAATCGTATGTGACGAGCCTCCCAACCTTTTCGAACTTGTGGGTAATCTTCTTCTTCTGTTTAACCCAAACAAAGCCGGTTTCCTCCACATACCCACATTCCTCCACATCTTTCAGGGGGAGGAGCCCTAATGGCAAGCCTGCTTCTTGCAGCATGAACTTTGATCTCTCTTCAAACTTCTCCTGCCCATAGTACACCTCGGCTTTGGCTCTCAACTCTTGTGTGACAGCAGTCATTTTGTCTTGCTTTGTGTTGGACGCTATTCTGCTCAGGCTAGGTAATGAGGAGACAAGGAAGCGACGGAGGAGCTTATATGGTAGGAGCAACAATTGTTTGCCCTTCTATTCATGCAAAATCACAAAACTGCCACACCAACCGAAAAAATAATCGACCAATAAAAAAATCCACAATGGCTGGGTCTAAGGGTGCCAGCATGTATAATAAAGCCTTCATGTTGGGCAAGGCGAGGGGTTCACGCCGTTGCGGTTACTAAATTTACCCATCAAAAAAATTAATCGGAAACGGTTAGCTAAAATCAAACATTGGCACAGTACTACTAATCCTATGATTTCTACGGCAAACAAATTATCGACTTGTTAGGAGATTGTTGCAGGAAACATCTAGAAAATGTTACATAAAAAAGAAAAAATTAATACGCAATAATCGCATAAAAGTTACATGTATGATGTGCTTTTCTTTTTTCAAAAAGACCCAAAATGATATTATTTTGGGTTTTGTTTTGTTTTTTTTTCCCCTTTTATTGTGTGTGCACTGTATGTAACTTAGGTGCATCGGCTGCACCAAAGTTAAGTCCTATAAAAAAAAAGTCTTAAACAAATATAACAAATGAGAAAGGAAATTACTTTTTGATCGTACGAGAAGTATTGAAGGTATTGCAGCTGGAACCATAACCCTCCTATTTCCCAACCATATGATTTAATACAGAAGACTTAATGCAGAAGAGTTGACTGGCCCACCTCATCTCAGAAAAGCCCCTCCAAATGACTGATTTAAACCCCTGATTAGAAAGATAAAAGCTCTCTCTAGAACTACAAGACCAACAAATCACAAATCTAAAGCATCGAAGTAAACCGCCAAGCCACCTATTATGCTTGAACAGTCACAATGGAGGTGAAGGAACTTGATTGTGCAAGCCAAAATGAGTGAAAGGATCTTGCTTCTTTTTTAAAATAAATAATAATAATAATAATAATAATAATAATAATAATGCCCAGCCTTTTTAATTTAGTGAAATAACCATGGAGGGACATTTTGTGAAGGAATGTTAGCTTCCACGTCCCTTCACCAATGGACAGTAACACAAAAAAGCCAACTTGTACATTTAAATTTAGACCTAACTCATATGAATTGTAATTGAGTTGGATTGACAACACGAGAGACGCGTGGTAACCTCCCCTAGGGCATTTCGGGTGGGGAGCTATAGTTTTTATTATACTTCATTACGAATGACGCCAAATAATGAACAACCTCAAAGAAACTTGTCAATAAATAATCTAAGCTGTATTGAAGTTCAAAAAAAAAAAAAAGACCATTTATTGTTGGCTCTATACCACCTCCTCAGCTGAAAAATTAATACCTGGGCAGCTATTGATGCATCAACAATCAACAGTTAACAGTTGAGAAGTCATGAAGGAACATAAATCTAACTCGATACGGAGAAGTAGAACTTTTGAACCCCAGGGATAAAAGTAATGATTTGTCAGCAGAACTATGTTCTTATAGATCTTTGTAAATCAAATTATATGACCATAGTAGATCACATGATCTTCTGTTATGGTACACACAAGATCATTAATGTATAAACATAATGAATGATTTAAATCTACAAAGAATGGAATTAACCTGTATTTCTTGAAAAAGATAAGCTCTCCTAAATGTTGAATCGATTCCCCACAAGAATGAGCTCAAATGCCTTTTCTTGGACATCCTTCCAAAAACACAATTTAGAAAAAAGTTCCCAATTGTATCAGAAGTGTGTCCATGTTCATCCACTTCAGGTGCTGCTCAAGTTCCATCCTCTAAGTCATGTATCAAGCACTCGAAATCTGGAACATACCCAGCTTCTTTCATATGCTGAACCATCATCTCCAAAACTTCATACACCCATTCTATGTGGGAACCCACCTTATCTCCAACAATAAAACTAACCATCTGGTTTCTTACCTCAACCCAACTCCTCCCTGCCTCTTTCTTAGTCCCCATTCCTCTCATTAGCTTCCTCAATTTCGCAAATTCTGCCCACTTACCATCAGCAGCATAGATATTTGACAACATGACGTATGTCCCTACCATGTTCGGCCGTAAATCTAGTATATTCTGAGTTCTCAACTTGCAAAAATATGAAAGTTTATGTGCTTTACAGGCTCCAAGAAATGCTCCCCAAACAGACTCATCAGGCATGAATGGCATACTCTCTATCAGTTCATAAGCCTCCTTCAGCCTTCCAGAACGTCCCAGCAAATCCACTACACACCCAAAAATCTCCTGATTTGGCGTTAATTTATAATCGGCCACCATTGATCTAAAATACCTCAAACCTTCATCCACAAGTCCACCATGGCTACAAGCGCTCAATACTGCCATAAAGACAATCCTATCGGGCTTGGTACCAGACCTAATCATCTCATCGAACAAGACAACAGCTTCTCTTCCGTATCCATGCGTCCCATATCCAATCATCATAGAAGTCCAAGAAACCAAATCCCTACGGGACATTTGCTCAAAAATCTTGCATGAATCAGCAATTTTTCCACACTTTGCGTACATGTCTATGAGGGCATTAGCCAGTGCCAAGTTTCCCTGAAGACCCCTTTGAATAATCCCACCATGAACTTGCTGTCCACAATGCAAAACGGCTAAATTAGCACAAGCAGCCATAACACTGGTAAACGTGAAGCAATTAGGACTGAAACCCTCCGCCTCCATTAGTGAAAATATGTACAGGGACTCGCTGGAATCCAAACTTTCATGTCCAGCAATCAAAGTGTTCCATGTAATCAAATCCCTTTTGGTCATTTCACAGAAACATTGATTTGCCTCACATAAGCAGCCACACTTACAATACATATCTAGAATAGAGTTCATGACAGGAAGATTTGACTTAAACCCATGTTTTGCGACTGCTGCATGTATTTGATTGCCCAAAGAATGAGAGCCAATTGAAGCGCAGGCTCTAACTGCAATTGAAAAGCTAAATGGGTTCACTTCTGCTTCCTCCTGTTTTCCAGAAATAACCAAGACCACATTATGCAATTAATTAGCTGGGTCCGCTGACAAAAAAAATCCTCCTTAACAACGAACAAACTAATATCTTATAATGAAGAAAAGAAAAACAGAGCAAATAATGAATACAGTAGAACACAAATACACATATCCAATACTCTTCGAGCAAAGTTTGAGATTTTGAAACACTCACCGATATCATTTGCCGAAATACTTGAAGTCCACTATAGCCGTCCCCTCTATGAGTGTAGCCAGTGATCAACGTAGTCCATGATACTGCATTCTTCACAGTGATATGCCGGAAAATGGCGCATGCTTCCTCCATGGTGATACAGCACGTAGCATACAAGTCCATGATAGCATTATCAACGTACAAGCAACCTTCCAACCCGCGTTTAATAGCCAACCCATGAACCAAAGCCCCACGCGGAAGGGAGCCCAAGCCTTTGCAGGCCTTCAAAACGGTAGACAAAGTATAAGCATTTGGGTCGACCCCGACGGTAGCCATCTCGAGGAACGTCTCCCAGGCGTGGGCATGACGGTTGCAAGACGAGTAGCCAGCAATCATGGCAGTCCACGCCACAACATCTCTCTCAGGCATTTCGTCGAACAGGGTGCGCGCAGCCTTAACCAAACCCTCCTCGAAGTAGGACTTGATGAGATTGGTGGCCAGAATGGAGGGACCCTTGGGCAGGAAGGGTGGTGGGTCTTTCTGGATATTACGGTTTTGGGTCCATAGAAGAGAGTTCGTGACTATAGAAGAGTTGGGTATGGGACGGAAATGAGGTCCGGAAAGTGTTTTACTAATGGTACTCATCGTTTGATGTTCATGATCAAAGAGGCTCCAGTTCAGGCACTTGGAACCTGGTAAAGCAACCACTCAGGAATCCTTGATCAACGACACAAAAAACACAGACACTACTACCAATTAGCAAAGTTTCTATATGATGGTGGCAAAGTACCAAGTTTGAATTACCGAAAAAAAAAAAAAAAAGTACCAGGTTTGAGCACATCTGTTTGAGTCAAAAGGAGTGGTCTGTGCAGGCTGGGTTAAGAAGCGAGCCGTCACCCCCTTTCCAAAATTTATTCCTTTTGAAATGTTAGAATGGATCAGTGTGACTAATTAGTTTTCTGAAGGATTGAATAAGAGGGGGAAAAAAAAGTGGATTTGCTTTCTCTTTTCAGTCTCTCTCTTTCTCCCTTTCTGAAAGGAAACTAGGGACTTCTGTTACAATTGCTGCAATGATTATGAAAAATAAACCAAAAGGCGATTTTGCTGTGCAAGATATGCTGTTTGGATCATGCATTTTCCTGATCCTGTATGGCTGGCTAGGAAGGATGACTTCTACTGGTAACAGAAAAATAGCAAGTGTGTTCGAGAAAACAAAACGCAGAAGGATGCATTGCCAGACATTAATTTGAAAACCGTTAGCATTGAAAGGCAGCAGTTCCTACAGATTTTTGGATATGAAAATTTTTATTACATGATAATACTTCAGATGGGGAAGTATGAATGGTACTGAGTATACCACTTCAATGTCAGCCCCATGCTGAAAAAATTGTTGTTCTGTAATATGAAAATTGCTTGCTTTCAAGCCAATTGCACTCTCATATACCGACTATGCTTGCTTTTAAAACTTGTTATCACGCTATCCTAAGCGTGTATCTGTACAGAAGAAAAGGCTCTTGGCTCTTGGCCTTTTAAAGAAATGATATGTCAATTACTCATTACACGAGAATTTGAGACTTAGCGGCACCACGAGAGCATCTTGTCCTGGTAGATTTACTAAGCACACATGCACACGTCTCAAGAAGTTCATAATCTTCTTCCAAGAATAGTAAGGATGCCATTTCTGGGTTCTCGACCAGAATTTTAGATGTCAGGAAACCAGCAATGGTCCATGTTTGGTAAAGTCGAGCTTGCTTTCCGATAAATCTCCCGTTTCGCGTGTCATAATACTCTGGCCACCTGTCTGCAGGAAGCCTCTTCTCAGCCAAAGCAACGGCCTTCCTAGCTAGCTCTAATTTTCCCATCTTTATACAGGCCAAAGTGAACTGCAAAATACAAAAAAAAAAAAAGGGACATAAAAAATGGCAGCTACACCCAACAATCAACGAAGGGAGAACCCGAGAATCCAAAGGCTGCAAGGCCCACCATGCAAAACTAATTATATTTATCATTACATATGGGTCACATAATGTCTCCTCAAAAGTCTAATGCATTATTAAATTTTGGAGATAGCCATGTTAATTAATCATTGTTACAGTTACCAAACAAGTGAAGAATGAGCAACAAAACTGCAGTGTATACCGTTCTCCTTATTCTTGGCCAAGTAGACAACATATGCACCATAGCATGGTTTAGGTCTACCATGATCAATTAGTACTGGAAGTGAAAAAGATAGGGCCCTCCACACCATTGTATCAAACCAGGGAGACTGCGATTGCTGATAAATTGGTGTCTCCTCTTGCACCATTAATTATTTTTCCAGATAGAACAATCCATATTCGTAGCCTTCATCCATAGTTTGTCTCAATTTTTTTACCATCGTTGCATATTGGCTGTGCAGTTATAACAGTATAATGACCTGTTCAATAACTAATCTAGATCTGTTTTGGGTCTGAAAGTATAAAAGATCATCGAGAAGAAAAAGGGAGAAATTTTGAGAGTGGTTCAACCCATCACAGAATGGGCGTTGCAGCACCTGTTTCCAACACCACTACAGATCCTGCAAGTGTAACCTATAATGACTAACAAGTTTGGGGGCTCATGGAACCCACTGATGTAGAAGATTAATGTTTTCACAGATAGCATGGTACCCCGTTCCCAATGCTACTTGAGTCCCGCCAATGAATCCTATATACCAAAGATCCAGGGGGCATGATCACAGAGGCGATGCCAGGAATTTTATATCAGGGGGTGCAATTTTTAGCAAAAATTTTTCCCTCCAATTCTGCGAAAGAAATGACAATCTATCAAGAAAATCCCATGTTTCATCAATTAATGAGAGGGGTCACCAATATATACCATGGTGGAAACAAAAGGATCTTCAGGATCAAGTTCGGAGCAACGTTTCAGAATGTTGTCCCTTGGGGACCCAACACACTACTTCAAAATTTACTAATTCAAGAATAAATTTCATAGCAGCATGCATTTAATGTGCAACGTTTACTAACAAAAAGAAAACTAGTATTAAAATATAAAAGTATGGACTACTAAAGAGATGAATATGGGACGAAAAGATAGAAGAGGGAGAAGAGGGAAATTTCTTTGGAAAAACAAGGTAGGTAGAGAAGAGGTGGAGGGATCAAAATGGGAGAAAAAAATATAGCAATATAATTTTTTGTAGATAAGGGACCAATTACCCTGAAAGAACCCGGCTGACATAGAATGATGTAGTTTAGACAGATATAGGATTTTGTACAGAGTTCCTTTAGATGGTTCCTTTTCTTTTTCTGATAGCACACGAAATAAATTCAATGGCTACTTCCAAGGTAAGAAGCCAAAAAAAAAAAAAACATATCTACTGAAATAATTTCTGAGCTTACCTGCCATAGAAGTGTCGGCCACGAACCACCATTATGATACGACCATGGGCTGCAAGACTCAGCCAAAATAAATAAATAAATCAGCAAGCTATAGCTATTAATCCTAAACATATGTATGTGTCTCTGCTTCGAAAACATGCATGGACATTGACACACGTAAAGAGGAAGAGTAATAGTTGCCAAGGGAAACTCACGTGTTCTTTGGGTCACTACCAGTGATTATACGCCAGTCCTCATTCTCCAAAGCAGGATAACAAATCTTAAGTGGCATGTGCCCCACAAGATCATCCCATTTAGCTTCAATCAAATTCAAAATTGCCACATTTTGTTTTGGCGTACCCAAAGATGAAATAATAGACCAAAGATTTCCAAGTGTGAAAAACCTAAAATCCATGTGAGCTGGCTGTAGATTGCCTATCATGAATCCACCATTCACTGGGATCCAATCCATTAACCAAGCTGGAATCTGCTCTGGATAGATATTGAATTTGTTGATGGCCTCTATTGAGTATTCCTCAGTCTTATATCGATATATTTCATTTATCTTTTTCATATCCACCCAATAATATTCTCTTATGTGAAATGACAATGCACTGAGTCTGTTGTTAATTGCGCTCACCAAATTCTTGGATAAATCGTTAACAGTAAGCATCTCACGGGAACAGCGCAGAGCTGAGTAGTACAAAGCCTGTGAAATCAAGCTTGTTAAGCATAAGACAAACAAAAACAAACATAGCATCTGTATGTTAAGACACACATACATACATCTAAACAATGATGAATAAATTATCTAATGATATATAAAAATAACATGATGTCCATAACTGGTAATCACACACAGAGGATAGCATCGACTTCTCTCGCCTCCTAGGAGAAAAAGAAAAAGAAAGGAAAGCCAATAAAACAACGACAATACCCAGCTTATCAAGTTTAAAAGAAACCATCAACAGGACTTTGTGCCTTGCCATTCCTACATTTCTAAGCGGCAACAACGGAGGCAATTTTTTATTCAAAATAACTCATAAACAACTGACAGAGAATCACCTCAATAGTCATTGACTCATATCCTTGGAGTGAATCTAGGCGTTGATAGTATTGGCGTAACTAATCACAAATTCAATCTGAGAGGCTACCTTGTCAGGACGCTGATGAGCCAAACCAATGCTCCTCAAAGATTGATGTTAAAGCATGCTTTCTAATCACATTTGAAGTTAAAAATTAATATTATGAGGAAGCTAGTTAGTTCGAATATGGTATATACCTATTCAACCATTACAGTTCAGTGATGTGGTGGAAACATCTTCGCATTACTTCATTAGGCAAACAGAACACACACCGAATGCAGATAAAAGCTCACAGATGCAATTCTAAAATTTCCAAAAATCCCAGGAAAAGCAGAATGTTAAACTCACTTGGATCTCCAGAGGGTGACCATGAATCCCCATTCTTCGATCGATCATGCAGGAACCATCAGTGACTAACAGAGAAGGAAACATATCAAACCCATCAGTTAAACACAGGTTCATTATCAGTTTTATGCCCATCTGCACATCAGGTCGTTCTTGTAACAAATAGTCACCAGTGATCTTTCCATAAGCCCTCAGCAAAATTATCCACCACAAACCTATACACAAGCCAGGATAACCAGGAAAAAAAAAACTTATTCTATGGTAATAACTTCAATGCAGATTGGTTATATATGGGAACAACTCAAGATTAAAAATTGGAAAAAAGGCACAACAAAATGGAAAACACATGGTGAAAGATCATAACACAAAGTATTTTCTGTTTTTTCTTTAAGAAAAACTTAACTTCATGTGTCATAAGACAACCTCATGAAGCATTAAAACTGTCTAAATTATGAAGTACTTACCCGAATCTACAGGAGCAACACGACCAATGGCTGACTCACCAAAGTCTGGATCCAAAACTTCCTCAAACACTTCATTGTTGCCATCAAGAGGTACCTTTCTAACTTTGAAACTTGCAGGCATCAGCCCCTGTCCAGGGCTGTAACAGTCTACCGTTTTCTCCCAACTCTAAAATACAAACAGGACAACATGAAAATATATGTTTTTTTTTTTTTTTTTTCCAAAAAGGAACCCTTATCAATGCTAGACCACAATTTTAATAAAAACTTATAAGTATGGCAATGAGAAACAAGGCATTGTGCAAACTAGGGAAGGATAGATGTAAGAGCATTGCCACTGTATAAAAGGATCAGTAAAGAAACTGTCACTTTGTATAATCTATCCCTCGTTATCAATGCATGTGACAGAAACATGTATAGCTTTGGCGATGAAGAGGGATGACTTCTGCTCATGACAGGTATTAGTGGACTTTTAGATTTTTTATAAAGGTCCATCTCAAACCACAAAAAAAAGTCGTTAAAGGAGCGTGGCGCACAGTGCAGCGCATGACTTACAGAAAAAGGCACATGCTATATAAATATTTTAAATTTTTTTTAATATAAATAAGATCATGAAAAATCAATACATTAAAGAAAAGTCACAAGTAGCATAAACAAGTAAAGAAAATAATACAATATGTAATTGTCCGAAACAACAATTATATGTAAAAAAGATTCATCTACAAAAAATTTAAGGAAAATAATGCAATTTTAAAGAAGTCACACATAATTTTAAATAATTATTATAATCACTTGTAAACGTATGTTTAGAGTATAGAAATAAAAAATAGAAATAGGTAGAGAATAAATGGGGAAAAAATAGAGAATAAACAGGAAAAATAGCATATGAAAAGAAAAAAAGAAGGAATAAACAAACAAGGAATAAAAACAAACAATAGAAGAGAAAAAGAATAGAAAGAAGGTTGAGGGGAGGGGGGTAAGAATGGAAAATAAATAGAAAAAGGAAAGGGAATAGAAAAGGGTAGATAGTATAAAGAAAGGGGATATAAATGAAAAAAGAGGAAAAAAAATGACGTGGAGTCTTCAAGCCTATGTTTGGTGGGCAAATCTGAGCAGCGACTTCAATCAATGTCTTCAATGACATTAGATCTTGGCATCACTAGTGGGCAGTGATGGAGGATTTGGCCATCTCCAGCAGATGAGCTTCAACTTGAGCTGGATCTGAAAGAACACTTTGATTGTCGATGTTGGAATGGAAAGGTAGGATCATCAGATCTAAGGGAAGGCTTCAATCAAATCCTTTTTCTCCCCTCTGTTTCTGGGCTTGAATCTGGGTGAAGACTTTGACCAATTCTTTTTTTTTTTCTTTTTTTCTTTTCCCTTGTTCGTGACAAAACTACGGTTCTTGTGCAATGGCACCCATGGCAAGTGCCATGTGCCACAACCTAAGGCGCATGACATTGCGCCATGCCTTCCAGAAGTTGCATCGCCATAGCCACGGCATGACGCCCCTTTAACAACTATGACCACGGCATGGCGCTAACCTTGCCATGCGCCATGGTGTGCCCCTTTAACAACTATGACCACAATATTGAAAAACCACAAATATAATGGAGCAGAAGTAAAAGAAATGTTCCATTTTTCTATGATACGTAGATATGCATGCACCCAGCATGGTAACCACAAGGATTCTAACCCTTGACCTTGCCCAACAAGAAGGATTTACATACGTGTTGGAGAAGTACAAGAAATGCTACTTAAAAGAAAGCTAAGAGCATGCACGTGACACTTTTTCCCCGGTAGTTAAACACATGCACAATAAGTATTGAACCCACAACCTTTCCTACACCCTTGCACTTACAAGGGAGGAAATGCCATTAGACCAAAGACCCTTGGCGAGTAAGCCACAAGCCACTTTTGGGGCGTTTAAAAGTAATATTAACACCAACTTTAATGGCAACTAGATGCATAAAATTTCATTATTCAAGTCTCTTCGTGAATGCTAAAATTATAATGTGAAAGAACATTAAAGGATAAAACAAACTAAGGGAGTGTAATAACCTGTAATTGCAAGGTATCACAGAGGAAGTTCTTCACAATTTCTCCTTCTCCCTTAAGCAAAAAGGCAAGGGCCGAAGGTATGAAATCACGAATAAAAACCTGATCATAATTAAGCGGTTGGGGGTCTGCAGGATTATTTGCCGCCAAAGTCCCCACAGGGTTTCCAGAATAAGTAACAACTGAATCCTGCAGCAATTTCCACGACACTCTCTCAATCTCAGACTCCTCACTTTTAGGACTTAAAACTTTTTCTTCATTAAGACCTCCCAATTTTTCTACATTTGCACCCTCATCAACTTGTGCCCTGATTTCTTCATCTCTATGTATGTTTTCATCTCTAGCTATTTTTTCAACTACCAAAGGCTTCACATTTATGCCACCCTGGATGTAAATATTCTCAAAATTCTTGTCATTGACGCGCGTATCCACCGAAGTCGAGAAATCCCTGACACTCAATGCAGCATGAGGGATCACAAAAACACCCTTACCAATACCAACCTTAGAACCGGTGAAATCGACCCTCGATTCCATCTGGCGCTTATCAAAAATATGCCTAGACCCCAGTATTTGAATAGGGTGTGTAAGAAAGCTATGATTATGGTCAAAACTGGAATGAAAGCTAGATAAGCTCTTCTGTGTCAATGAATGGTAACATTTGCGAGACGCAAAATGAAAATACCGACGAGCAAGAAGGATTCCACAAGAGGGTTTCATGGCTGAATAGGGAATGAAATACACAAGTTTCAAGCAAGTACTAATAAAGAAGAATCAAAATAATGAGGAAGCAAACAAGGGAGTAAGATGTTCGGATTTCTGAATTATGTTCTGGATACCCTCACATCCAATAAAATCAGGAACTTTATGAAGAACAGAAGCCAAGTTTAGCGGGAAGCTTGAATCAATAAAAGAAAATTTCTTTGAACTTACAGGGAGGGTTTGATGTGAGATGAAGATGAATTTGAGGGAAAATAGTGTCGTCCGGAAGATTAGAAACTATAAATGGTTCGAAACTGGAGGGAGCCCGTCTCTGTAATTTTGCGGTTGGCGAGGGAGGAGAAAGAGAGAGGCCTGTCGTGGGAAAGAAGTATGTTTGGAGAGCACGAAATCACCAAAACGCCCTTGCGCGGTTTTTTTGCCCGAAGAATGTTATGCAAATAAAAAATTTTATAATTTAAAAGGCCTATATCTTATAAATTTATAAAAATACATCTTATAATTTATTAAAATATTATACATTAAATTTGTGTCAAATAAGATTTTTATAATTTTATTCTAAAATCTTTTGTATTCATATGATTATTCTTTTTACTCGATTCCCTTAAATTTATTAAAAAAATTACACTTTCAATTTGTTTTAGAAAAAAAGAAAAGGGTTTCAAACTCCATTCTAAAGGATTTAAATATACAAACACATAGAAAAACTCCTAACCATCGTATATTAAGCTTAAAATAAATCATTATATTACTAACTTTTAAATTTATACTTTTACGGTAGTGACCAAAGACAAGTTGTCACACTTATTTTGTATGGATGGTAAGTTCTATTATATAATGTCTTTTTTACTTAGGTAAAGTCTAAAAGCTAATTTTCTAATCGTAAATGATTTTTAATGTATAAATTGCTCCATTTAATAAAAGGAAAGGGTCATTACTTATTTATTCTTATCAACAAAAAACGCCATTCATATTGTATAATAATTTGAATCATCTAATCAATAATGTTAAGATATTTACCACTAATAAATTTGATGAATGGGATAATAAAGCGAGTTTTGTCCGAAAAGATTGATAACCTTCATATGACTCAAGTAAGTTTACATTTAAGCCGAAATATTAAAAATCGCAGTTGAGCATAATAGATGATGCTTCTGTCTGAGACAATCTTATGACGATTAGGCTAAGAAAGATTTTACCTTAAACTTTCCTAGTCTCGGCCAATAAACGTATGCCACGTGGAAAGAGCTGCTCCATGGAATTTGGAGAGCGGAGGGGATAGTACCGGAAGTCGGTTTATGTCATCCAGAAATCAAAATAGAATTGTGGGTTCACTGCAGTCATGTCGACGATGGCGACTCTACTCGAACCATTTCGTCCTCCTCACTCTTCTGCAGCTCCATCGAATCAATCATGGCGCCGTACGACGTCGTTTCCCTCCTGGGATTTCCCCAAGCTTTCGAGTTCCCTCAGCTCAGTGGCCAATTCGCGTGATTCAACAAGTTGCTCCACAAATAATAAATGCAGAATCCAAACGGTGAGCGCCTGGATTTTGAGGATTTGTTTCGGATGGCCCCATTAATCTTCTCAATAGTCTTTTCTCTTCTTTTTTTTTTTTCCCCAATAAAGGTTGATACTTTACCATTGAGGATTTGGTTAAATTTCCTACTGGTTCTAGGGTCGAAGAGACCATTGATTCAATATCCGGCTTTCACCTGGTTCACAGAATTGACCATTGAATTCCGTAGTTGCTATTCTTGAAAGCCAGTAGATTTGAATGTTGTTGAATAGAGGTGTACATTTTTATTTCTCCCTTAGCAAAATGTCCTATTAGATTGGCACTTGAACCAAGCGGTTTGGGGCTTCTACTTTCTTTCTCAACAAATTTTCCCAGAAAAAAAAAAAAAAAAGGATCTGAAAATGATCCACAGGACAATGAGTTTTCAATGAAAGTATTCTATTGTATGCAGATAATGACCCATCCACTAGTTTTCAACTTGGCCTTTTGTTTTCATTGTCATGGCTTCTTACACTGCATTTTCCATCATATAATCAGACTAAAGCTTTTGCAGTGCCGAGGAGGGGCGCACTGGCCCTGGCCTTCTCAAACTATATCCTGTCAGCTTCCGGTCTTGTTGATATTGCAATTGCTCAACCATCGGTTGGGTTGAGGGAATACATAGACACTTTTGATGGTTACTCATTTAAGTATCCTCAAAACTGGATTCAAGTCCGAGGTGCCGGTGCGGACATCTTCTTCAGGGACCCTTTTGTTCTCGATGAAAATATATCTCTGGAGCTCTCTTCTCCTTCATCTTCTAGGTATAAGAGCGTCCAAGATTTGGGTTCGCCGCAAGAAGCTGGGGAGAAGGTGCTTAGGCAGTATCTAACAGAGTTTATGTCTACCAGACTTGGGGTTAAGCGCGAATCAAGCATTCTTCGTACGTCTTCAAGAACCGCTGATGATGGAAGGGTTTATTATCAAGTTGAGGTAAGCAATGTGTTAGGTTGATGAAAGTGGATTGCATTGATAACTAGCTTTTCTGGTGTTTCAAAGACGGTACTGCCTTACATTGGGGTGCAGAGGTAGGTGCTCGGTCAGCTTTACTTTTATTTGAGAAGGATCGCACAAGGGGCCAAGTATTGGTTTGTATACATGATTGGAAACATTTTGAATTGGTTCAGCAAAAACTATCCAGAACTTTAGGGTATGTTTAATACACTTGAATGAACTTTAAAAGAGTAGAATCCTTTCTCGTTGAAAGTTTTCATTTTGTTATCCTTTCCCATCATTAACTAATGGTAAACAAACTATGGGAATGAGCATTCCTTTCTATTGCTGTAGGAATGTGCATTCCCATGTTCTGCTCTCGTTTGCTTACGATAGGAATGCACAGCGGAATGGGTTCTTTCAATTAGAAATGATTGTTACCTTTTAAAATCCATTCCCTTCTATTTTTGCATATCAAATGTAGCCTGTGTCTTTATAAAGTGGTTTAGTATACGTGAAGCAATGCTTAAAAGGGTAATGCATGTGTTTACATCTAATTCAACCATGTTTTTGGGAGCTATTCTACTATACACGGCTTTCATTCCTCCAATAATTCTGTCAGTTCTCCTGAACTGCATAGTTGATACCAACCTTGATGCAGAAATTTCTCTCAATCGCCTAATTTTCATTCCATTGTGTTTCAGGCAAACATAAAGTCATACGCCAACAACAATGAGTTGGCTGTGATGCCACAAGACCGAGTAATTCGTCTGGAATGGGATCGGCGGTACCTTTCAGTTCTTGGGGTAGAAAACAATAGATTATATGAGCTCAGATTACAGACACCAGAAAACATATTTGCAGAAGAGGAATATGATCTTCGTCAAATTATGGATTCATTCAGAGTAAACAAGGTTTCAGTTTGATCAATTTATCTTGCGTCTCTATTTGCTTCTGCACGTTTCTTGTTGGAGGTGTAATGTTCCTTTGTTTCCCCAACTTATTTGCATCTCAAAGCCTCAAATGGAGTTCGTAAATTTAGCTCATTCACGTTCATGTCTTGATTCGTTTTTTCATCGTAATATTGTATTGTCATCGAGTTTTCTTCATCTTCTGCCAATCGGGGATTTATTAGGATGGGCAGCCAAATTGCGCCCTCTGGGATTAAAGGTGCCTCATGACCAGTTCGGCTCATAAGCCAAAAGGAGTAGGCATTCATTCAGAAGTGTTTGTCTAAATTTTCCATCCCAGCACTAATCTTGACCAGGTACAATTAGTAGAGTTTTAAATCAAAATAGTTGGTTCACTTCTCTACAATCAAGAACATGAGTAACTCAGCTTCACTGAAAAAAAAAAAAAAAAAAAACCAATTACGAGTAGTTCTCTTTCTTCTTTAATTTTTCTGTGTAAAAGAAGAAGAAATCCATTATCACGGGAAGAGCAAAAGTACATTACAAGTAACCCTCTTAGCATTACAAAAATCATGACGCAGGGCAATTTTTCGTTTTTATACGATAGTCTCTTCAAGCTACAGAACAAAGAGAGACTCACCCCAGTGTGGAAATTGTTCTCTCCCACCCAAAAAGGACCAAACATACAAAATAAAAGTAAGACTACGATCTTACTTCATATTCTCCTCCTCGTGTAAGAGCTCGGAAGCCTTTGTAAGGTGGGTTTGGTAAATTTTTAACATCAAGTTTATCAATTTGCAGGCCAGAGAGAGCAATACCCATAATCTTGAAACCCACCCGAAATGTAGGAAAAACATGAAGCCGCTCCAGGCCAGTCTGAAGCACCAAGGTTCCGGTCACTGAGGGCGCCTTATCCTTTGGCATCCGTCCAACTGACCATAAACAGGTCTGCACAAAACATGTTAACAACAGATAATAAAAGGCCAATAAAATATTTTATTGATATTATATACCCATTGTCACCCTTCAACTTTGTAATTTGAGATGGTCACAAAATGAAAACAAAGAGACTTCAATAACCCCGACTTAGGTACTTAGTGCATTCACGTTTGATAATACCAGTGGCTGCAACTTAAAATGGCCAAAATCACCGAAAATAGTAAGTGAAGGAACTTGACTTATGACTTCGTACTGAAAATGCTTCCAAAAGGATTTTTTTCCCCCTCAATTAAAGCTAATTCAGCCATATAAATCTATCACTTAAAATAGTCAGTCTTAAGATTTCAGTGCTTATGAAAATCAGTACTTAATTTTAAGTTCTATCAAACAGATTATGAAGATTTAACTCTGCATGCACGTGGCCTTTCCATACCAGATTTCAAACTCCAACAAGAGACACAAATCAGATGATTCTCTAGTTATAGAACTGGTGAATTTGTGAGGGTAAATAGCAAAAATACTACAGGTGCTGTACAAGCTGGGTACCTTATCTGCGAGGATGTTTACTGTTCCATGATTTGAAGTCAGATCGGTAGATAAAACACATGGAGGCAGTTGAAATTGCACGGTTATCGAGTCAATTGTTTTTCCAGGATCATTTCGCATTCCAACCAATACACTGATACGACAGGTCCCTGCATCTGAACTTAGCTGCGGCTTTACATATATTGGCGTGCTTTTCAACTTTTTAACCCTGTATTGGCAAAAGAGATTTCAAGCTGAGAAATTAGCTAACACAGGAATAGAATGGCCAATATATTAATATCACCCAATCCACCAAAAAAATGAAGTTAGCACACCTGTAACTCATAAGCTTAAACTGACCATCTGGAGGCACAAATGATAAAATTTGATGTGATTCCCATGGTCGGAAACGAACGCAAGGATGAAATCTCACATCATTCAAAATGGACGGGTTCGCGAATGAAAGGGTCAAATCAGGAAGACCTGAAAGATGGGAGTTCACTTGAACTTCACCGTATATCTCACATTTCACCAGGATCCCATCCCTGAACATTATAAGCAGAGTTGGAAAAGGCTTAGTGTACAGGTAGAAAATTGTTGACACAATCTAGAATCAGAAGGACGAAGATTTTCACAGGCCTATTTATAATAGCATCCATTTCTTCAACAAGATCAACATAAACATCGTTGTTTGCATGCTTCAAGTCTGCTGTTCTCCATGGTACACAAGATGCTGTCGCACCTGGAAGTGTGTTGCTCACACCAGAACTGTTGCCAGTCACAACACTTAGCATTTTGCTAACAACATTTGGCGGAGCTATCATCTCTCTAAGGATATTAGGTTCAGTAGTGAGAGGGAAGCCATTGTCTATCATCTCATCTAGAAGCTGCAAGTTCCACAAGAAAAGGGCTGGTCAATTTTCACTATATGCAGCACTACTATCAAAATTTAAAACCACACTAATGGGAGGAGTATCACAACGGAGAGAAAAAAATGAGAAATGAAGAAAGGCCCCTTCTACAGCACGGAAGTCCAATACTTTTCTTGTATTCTCTATGTAGTGACTGGGTTCGTGCAAGATGCAGAGGTGTTTCAAATGAACATTTTAGCATGTCATCCATTATAAAATATCTGGAAAGTTTTAGTTATACAGTGCATATGCACCAGATAAGAAACCGTGCTAAATATTGGCGGGTATTCCCTGAAGTTACAACCAGAATACCTCATACACAATTACAAAGTTGTCCTTGATAAAATCTTCATTCAGCCCTCCTAGATAGTCTGAGAGGACATCCGCTACTCTGCAAAGAAACTAAAGCATAAGAAAAGTTAGAGGTCCCGCACTTCAACATTGGCAATCACAATATATATTGACCAACAACAGAGAAAAAGAAAAGAAAACAATAAATGGAAATTGAGGACCACATGAAAGGCCAGTGGTTCTAGCAAGAAATACAACCTAAGTATTTAATAAGTTATTGCATGAGCCTGCAGGCACATGGCTTCCATATTCTTCAATGAGAATACTGTTTTGAACGGTCAATTATCATTCACAAAAGTACAAAGAAAAAAGAATACAAATGTGGGAAGAGGCACTCAATAAATCTATAAAACTGACAGAACAAGACATCATACACTCGATAGGAGGGTAAAAAAAAAAAAAAAAGTTGGTTCGAAATGTGTTCTCTCCTCCCTTAGCTAAGAGTTTTTTCAGTAAATGAGCCAAATGAGGCACTACTCCAAAGAAATCTATCAAAGAATCCAAATGGGCACTGAAGAGAGGAAATATAAAAGCATATATAGATGCTTATTGAAGGAAACCTGAGCAAGCATGCAGGTCAGAGAGCAGCCCTTTACCAAGTGGTTACTTAAAGAATATAGCCGATTATGTTATGAACCTTCATTGGGTTCCGTCCTAAAACCAATTGGCAATAGGAGGAGTAGCCCACTTAGGTTCATATACTTTGATTGTTTTTCATTGTTTTTCTGATTCATAAAGCATTAAAAATCTTGCATATGACAGCGGCTACTACGTAAACTTATGCTGTCCAATAAACTTTTTTAACGGAAGGAAACATCTGATGTCGAGTTCTATTGAGAATGTCATCAAAATTCAGACCCAAGGTCATACAGGAAACAATTGGGCCACACATCATTTAATACCAAGCTGCTCCAGGAATTATTTAGAACCTTAGTGTAGAATTGTAGAAAAACAAAGGTGGACAGACACTGAGCTTAACATTTTTTGACAAGATAGTCGTATCCACAATTGTATAAATGTGATTTGGGTTCAGAGGAAAGAAAAAAAAAAGGGAGGGGGGGGGGGAGGGGGAGGCGGATTAAGATAACTTCAAGATTACAATGTCACCTCGATTCCCATCAGAGGAGGCATTTCCACCTGGGTGCACGCTAAGAAAGTGATCCCCTCCCGGAGCACTTGGAAAAGGTAATGTGTCGGTGAAGCAATTACAGGCGGAAGCTATATTCCAACAGCAAACAGGTAAAAGGCTTAGCACAGTCAACTGTCTCAGAAGCTCAAACAAAATGAGAAGCCAACAATAAAAATTAAAAACAAAATGAAAAGACCCGACATCCTAAACCTAAGTAAACAATTGAAAATAAATAAATAAAGGAATACCTTGGAAGAATCACCTTGAGAAATAGCATGTTCCCAAAACCAAGCACAAATAGATCGATCAACCCTATGTCCAGTCAGCTGTTTCTCTAGCATTACCTCCCTGATCAATCCCAACTCATAGCATTAGATTCAACTTAATCCCCATTAATTCCACCACAGAAACGGAGCTTACTGGAAATAAGTTGGAAATTATGGGATACATAACGTGGGACGTGACTTGAAAATTTCGGGTGATGATTCTTACCCGGAATCCGACAGAAGAAATATACACTGCAACATCTTTCTCGCTTGCCCCTTGTCTACGTGGGAACTGAGCGGCAGCTGCGATGAAAACTGGGGGGGTACAAGGATCGGGTGGATGCAGGATTTAAGCTCGCAAATCTCAGTTCCCTCTTTGATTGGTTGGGGGCAAATTTGCAATCTCGTTGGCAAACATGCGTAGACCCATGAACCAGTGCTTCGGGGAAACCCAAGATTCAGATGAACTAGGAAACGACGTCGCTTCACTGAAGAAGATGTACTTGCATTATTTGAAAGTTTTTTTTTTCAATTTTCTTTTTTGGTAAAAGGATTTGGTTAATATTGTGTCAAGACAATGAGCATTTGGTTAATAAAAAAGCGATTGTTTTATTATAAGAAAGATTTTTTTTCTTTTTAATAAAACACAATCATCTTAGAGAAACAATTTTTCCGCAAAATGAACTTGTTTTGATGGGCACATCCGAGTACATAGACCAGCTAATAACCCTAATATGGCATACCACAACATTTTCAAATCTGAACGTCCAATCACTTGTTCGAAATGTAGGAAGTATGGTGAAACACATTTTTCATAAGAGAAATTTAAATAATATTTTCTATGATTCTGCAAACTATTTGAAAATCCCATTTATCAATGGCAAAACCAATTTCTTCTACGGTAGTTTTGCAGACAGTGTGAAGCTGAAAATACTGGTTCATTGTGGATTATCATCTCACGTTTTTTTATTTAGAAAAAATTGGTTTAGTTATTTATGTACGTACGTACATTTGTGTGCGTGTGTTTGTGTGTATACACATTTATCTTATTGGCATTCCAAGTATTTGCCATATCTGGTACCTAAGTCATTATAAGTTGTAACACAGCAATTTGACCACTACACTACAAGGGATTAACATGAGCTTTATTTTGTGTAGGAAATTGTGGGCCAAACTGATAAATCAAGTAGAGATAGTAACTAGGTACACGGCCTCAAAACTCATGGCCATTTTCAGGTACTCACATTAAATTTTACATGTACTAGAAAACCCAAAATTTCAGGCTGAACACCACGGTTGCACAGTATATCTCTACAAAAAGCTAAAACGAATCCAATACAATTTCATCAACATCCCCCACCGCCGTACTCCCCAACCTTGCATTTTTCTTCCATTTCCATTCCACCTTCTCTTGCATGGACTCAGACAACACTGAATGCTGACTGAATCGTAGATGACACGCGAGATGCAATTGTTTGGGAGGCAAATGTTTGAATCTGCTTCTTGGCATCTGGGAAAAACATAATGTGTTTATCACTTACATGGAAAGGAGATAAATTTGTGAGCATGCAGAGTGACCACAAAAGCTGGAAAGGAACTGGGAGGACCACTTCAAGCCATGAGAGTAATGTATGTTTTTGGTAGATTTAAGGCAGACCTGAACTATATATTTTTTCAGTATAGAATCAATGTGAAAATAAAAGAGAAGCAGTTGGCTATATGAACAAAAGCCCCCTATAACTATTATAATTGTAGAGAACAATATATGCTAGCATTTGTTCCCGAGTTCGGTCCTCTATTTTTCCTTTTCTGATTCAAGCAACAGCAACAAATCAAATTGCAGACAGCCAAAAAGCAGAAGCAGGTGAAAAGATGGATGTGTCAACCTATTCAGAAATTTTGAATAAATGAAGAAAAAATATTTTCTCACTTTTAAGTTTTTCGGGAATCGTCAAGATGTTATCATGGCACTTCCTATTAACAGTGAGATACTATGCATAAATGCAGTAACTTAAAAATGTGATAGACATCAACTTAACATCTAATTGCGAACAACTAATGGTACTGACAGCGCTATTCAATAAGTGAACTAAGAATTCTAATTTACAATTTGAAAAATGTATATAAACTTCAACTAACCCCTTGTCAGCAAGAGAGGTTCTCCAACATATATATTTCCACACACCAAATAAGCATGAGTTGGCTATGCTAAACCCTTTTCTAAAACATTTGGGCTCTATATATTGTCCAATAAGATTCAAATCATAATAAGAGTTTTACATAAAATGAGAAGTTTAATCCTATAGTATTATAGAAGGGAACTTATATACACACAAAAAAACTGCACAATGCACACAAGACTTTCAACTGATCAACATGTATAAGGAACATTAAAGAAATAGAGAAACAAACCAAACTGCTTGCTTACCTTTCCGACATTTAGTGAAGCCAACAATATTTGCAATACTGAGCGTCAAACAAACTCCAACAACAAGAAGGTAATCTGCTTGAAACCTTATGAGAGAAAATATTCCGAGTACAATCCATGATACTGCCTACAAAGTTGAAGGATAAATAAATTGATGTACCCTAAAACTGAATTGGGCCACTCAAGGCTTGTAATTTGGTGACATTTAGTCCAATCGTGATGAACTTACTGTCAGGTAAAGAGTCCACCAGAACAGCCACGAATCCTTTTTGTTCATCCGAGCTAATGACTATTGAAAGAGCAAGGGAAACCGTACATGAGACCCAATGCTGCTAATGGTCAAAATAATATACCACAGAGAAATGTAACCTGTATTCTAAAGCAAGGCATGGCACTATAAAGGACAAAAGAAAAGCATAAAGAAAAATATGTGATTAACCTCTTGATCAAGGCATTCAAATTTCCAGACACTTTCCCCAAGGTCATTTACTTCATTCCACCACCTCAAACCGACCAATATACGGCCACTTACATTCTTCACCACCCAAAAATCAAGAGCAGCAAGAAGAACAGTGACCACAAAAATAATGACAAAGTTATCAAGAAAGAGAGTAGAAAGGATGTAAAAAGCCAAAGCTCCAGCCTGCCCAAGACAAACAAAACCCATTACAATTAAATGAAAAAGACTAATAAACCAGAACTTGTAAATAACACATGCATCCAGACCTTGAAGAGCACATGAAAGAGACATGTCTTAGGGTTTGCGTAATTTTCCACTGGAGGCTGCAAATAGAAGGAAAATGAAGAAGAGTTAAACAAAGCGAGAGAAAGAAGGAAGCAAAATGAGAAGGTAGCTATAATAACACTGATCTACATTTCCACTCTCCAAAACAATATCCTGATCTGACAATGTTAAAAGACTCTTCACTATATTTGGTGAGTATAGCAGTAAACTACTCAAATAATAATATGGATGTAGAAAGGTCATGGACATCCAAATAGCACATCAGGAACCTGCACCTGCTGACATCGTTCCCCATATAAAACTTAGAGCGCATACAGAATTCCTCTTTTTTTTTTCTTTTTTTTTTATTGCTTTTGCTTTGAAATGGAGAGGAGACGTTGCCTGGTTGAGTATTTAGGCCCATTCAAGACAATCATATAAGCAAAAGAATGTCACAAAAGCCTCAAATGTTCTCTCAAGCAAATAGTGTGACGCTCAGCGTACAGCTCCATCACAATCTACTGCTCTTCAATTCCACACTGATATATATTAAGGTTACTAGAATTTTCAGGGCACTACTGTCAATTATCACTAGACTGCACGAGACAGAAAAATAAGTCATAGAACGGATGTGGGCACATAGCAAAGATAGCATCACCAAACCTCTGACAGAAGCTAGAAAGTTCATTTTCAAAGGCTGCTTAGAAAGACCCCTACAAGAAATAGCTCTTTATGTTTCCAACTAAACCTATTTTCTACAAAGACGACTCAAGGAGACTGGCCATATGTCCTGTACAGATAAGTTTCCTAAATTTTTTGCAAGTGACATAGAAATCTCATGCAAAATCAACCTTCTAATTCCAATGTTTACAGAGCTGTATGTAAAACATAATGATTGCTAACATCACGACTCATAATCAAAAAATGTTTTAACTTATATACAAGCATTAGAATTCCAAGTAGCATATCAGATCATTGCCTAAACAGGACGGAGAAGCGCGGTTGATGGTTGCGGGTTCTTTGCTTTTGGGGATAGAGAACTGAATGCGGGACTTTCACATCTTTCATGAGGATGCATAAATCCATTTGCACTAGGGCTTGATTGCATAAACCAGGATCTCAAATTACAAGAATGATCACAGCTTTCGAACCCCTCTCGTGATTTATTAGGATTTGTGACGAAGTTAGGTAAAATTAAATGAACGGGATAGATTTTCAATTTCGTAGAAATTAGGTTAGGAACAAAAGAAGGAATCTATGTAGAACTCACCTGGGTTAGATCCATCGCTTCGCTGGGGATGAAGATGAGTTATTGCAGCAGATCGATAGACGATTTCTGTGGATTCTGTATACGCGAAGGAGACCGAAGATGAAGAAGACGAACGCACAAGTAGTTAAAATTGCGAAATAGCCCCTCGCATTTAGCTATATTATGCACTCTTTCCCTCGGTGATCGATCCCTGCCAGTGCCACCCACCCACCTGGCAGCGAGAATTGGAAACAGTGGGCCCAATTAAAGATCCGGCCCACGTAAATGGACCATATTTGGGCTTTAAAAATGGAGATTCCTCATTATTGCTTTTGTGCTAAGCAGTGGAGGCCCAAATAGTATAATTGCCAATAAGAGAGCCCAATAGATATTTGCGAGGGCCACGTTGGTTCCCATAGTTGGCCCAATTACTAACACAAAATGGAACAAGTAACAAAAGAGGATTTGCAAATAATATGGGGAGCCCCTCAAATTCAAGCTCCTCTCTCTCTCTCTCTCTCTCTCTACCCCTCCCTTCTCTCTCTGAGTTCAGCGGCGTTGGACTTGATACTCATATTCAGGTCTCTCACCCTCTCTCTCTCTCACTCATTGTGCAGTCTAGAATGCCATTCTCTAGCGGCAATTTGTAAATGATTTACAGAAGTTGATAGCTTTCTTTACTTGGCAGTGGCACTACTGGTACCATTTTTGTGGATAAATTATGGAATTTGGAAGGATGCTTCACTGTGTGTGGTGCTTTATATTCGCAGTTAAACCAGCACCCACATTTTGAAACTGACTGAATCCACTGCAACCTTAGGAAAGCCGTTGGGATGAAATCTTAAGCCCTCTGACTGACAACCCCCCTTACCCATTGGCCTGAGGTTGCGTAGAATCAATTTTAGTGAGCTTAGCTCATGGGTTCTAATTTATGGTTACTGTTTGCTTACAAATAAGAAATACTATCCTTTTAAGCATGCTTTGGAACATGCATACAAAGGTTTGATGATTATGAGCTAGTGTGCTACTTTGACGATTGGACAGGCTGGAAGGACCCGTTTGAATTGTACGAATGAGAACGAGAACGGAAATGCTCATTCTTATTCACTGCTTGACAACAGAAGAGGGAACGGAATGATCATTGCATGGAATGATCCCATTGAATTCATCCCCATTCTCATTCCGTTTCCACCCTTCAAATGCAACATTAGGAATTTTCTGTAGCCAATATTGGCTTGCGCTATCTTTTCTATGCAACAAATAGTTTCTGGAGGTAATTAAGAATGATTTTGCTTGCATATTATTCTCTGAAGTGGGAATGTAGACCATCTCCCTCCCTCAGAGTGAGTCGATTTGCTTGGAAATAAGTTGTTTATGCTGTTAGATGACACCTTCTTTCTTGGTTGTATTGTAAGAAGAAAGGCATGTCGGCCTAAAGGAGCCTTAAATGTTACATCAAGTGCCAAAAAAAGATCCTTATTATGGGAGGCATGGGGGTTATCGGTGAGTTTTTGTCAAGAGTTCCTCATCTAAATAGGTCATCAGGTAACACCTATATCATTCAGATTTTGTCCTGTATATGCTCCCGTTTATTAACTTTCCAGATTTTGACAATTTCCTCATGTGTATACCATTAGATGGTAGGTAAGTTGATCAATTTAGGCCAAAATCTTGATGAAGCTCCCACACTTGTTGACAGGTGACTGTTTGCCAGAGGGGAAGCTCCCGTCACCCAACAGTTGCCTGGCGAATCAGACGGATTACGCTGAATTTATCTTGAGGTATACCAACAAGTACCACGTAATCCTGAAACGCACATCAGCTGTGATGACTCACTGGCTTGAATATATATTTCTTTGATTTCAGTGATTTATGTTGTTTAAGAGGTTAGTTGTGCATTTCTGTGATATGCTATATCTTGTATTTGATGACATAAATGGTGTATGATAGCTCTACCCTTCAGCAATGCTTTTGATGCTTCCTTCACAGTCTTCCACTTAAATGCCTCTCTAATGCGTACTAAGGTGCATTATTGTTATTCCCTACCGTTTTAGGTCATGAGGCAGATGAAGTAGATCCCATATTGGATGCGTTACCTTAAGTTAAACAGTAAAAGTATCGGTATAATTTAATTAAATGTCATCTCATTTAAGCTTGATGCTTGTCAATCCTGTAGTGAATGAAAGTGCTGGGATCCTGGATTTGATTGTAATCTTAATTCTGTTGATCTTGGAACTGGCATACAACTCTAGGATTGTGTATTATGTTGAAGAAAAAAACTACATAAAATAAAATATCATCAAGTAAGTAGCAGAAAAGATTCTGGCCTGAAACTAATTTGCAGAGTATTTGCTGCATTGTTTTTACGCCAACAAGCGTTTGTATTGAGAGATTTGGAGAGAAAAGGGGAGAATAGAAAAGGTTTTAAGTGTTTTCTCCCATTCGATAGTTTGCTGGGAATCAGACAGCCAACCTCGTGTTCCGGGGAAATGGTGCTGCATTCTTGCATGGTTGCCTCATTTTTTACTTGTTTATTAACCTTTTTGATATTTATTCCTTACTAACTGGTTTTTATATCGATTTATACTAATGCCTTGCAATAGTCCAATGTGGTCGATCCAAAGCGCACGCACAAGGGTAAGCTTGAAACAGAGAATTTGCTGGAATCGATGGGCGTTAACTGGACTTCTGTAAGACCAGTCTACTTGAACTACATCCTGTTGAAGGGTGGTTTTTCGACGGGTTCAAAGCTGGTCATACGATTCCAATTCCTAGTTCTGAAATGCAAGTAACCCAACTTGGTCATGTTGAGGTTACTGCAATTTCATACTTATTATTCATTGCCATCTTTTCTCAGGAGTAGTGGAAGTTTCAAAGTAATGATATACACGGATATAACTGGAAAATAAGTAACAATGGCTCCCAGTACAACTCAAATGTCAGCTAAATGGACCAAAATGGTGCTCCAGGACGTCCACTAAAATGAGACAGACAGGGTAAAATGCAATTTTATTTCTTCAAGCACTTTGACAGTGAACAGCATTAAGTTGAAGTTACCACCCTCTCCTGGGAAGAAATGAGAACCGTCTAATCTATGTATTTCCTTTCCAAGATTATTTCGTACACCCTTAGTCATGAGAAAACAAGTGTTCAACATCTCCAGAGAAAAAGGAGCCACCTTCTATAGGGCATGTGCAAAGGTAACTATGGTATCTAAACTTTGGGAGCCTCTCACACAATTTTGCTAAAAAAATTGAAATGATAGAATCATACTTCATGGCATGAGTCACATATTTCGTTTCTTGTGATGCGGCATCATAATTTACTGCTTCTCTATACGTGTTACTAACAGGCTGCTGGATTCCCTGAGCCTGAGATTGTTTATTGCGACGCAAAGGGATTTGATTTTGGTAAAAAAAGAAGGCATTCCCATTTCACAAACTGGCAAAGTTTGATTTTTCACATGCGCATCCGGTTGTTTATCATGTAGAATGAACTTAAATATAATTCAAGCAAAGCAGTATCTCTGCCGACCCCAAATATTGGGATAAAGGCTTAGTTTGTTGTAATGCCTCCCTGCATATCAGAAAAGTAGCACTTAAAGGAAACTGAATACTAAGATGGCAACAGGTTGATTTTGAGGTTATTACGAGAAAACATCCTATCAGTGAGACTGATACTGGGTCTCAGTGCCATGGGGAGACTACTGCGTTTTGCTTGACGTAGAAGATCCTAAATAGTGATGCTCTCATTTTCACATTCGTCCTGCCCTTGAGGAGAGTGACAGACAATCGGATTGGATGGACGACACCCTGGAGAGACAGAGAAATAATTCGTCCCTATAGTATTTAGATACCTTCGTGGACAAGGATGCCCTCTGGTACTGTGTTGTTTAATTAATAATACTCATGCAGGCATCTAAAAGCCCTTCGATGCAACACTGTGTTCTCATAGGAACCCCAATTCATTGTTAGAGTTGAAGCACTCATGTTTTTGTTAATGGCTTTTAATATGGTTTTGATATATTAGGACTGACTGATGACCATTGACTATAGAAATCTAATGCATGGCGAATCTTTTAGGGAATTCAACATAAATATTATCTGTATGGTTCTATGTAGAGTTACCATTAGCAATGCTGGCCAAGAATAACCTTTTCTCCATGGTGTGCAAAAATCTCAACAATTGAAATGGGTAGTTGTTATTGGTATCAGTTCTATCCCCATGTTCCGGTTTTTCTTTTTTTTTTTTTTTACCACAAATCAGAAAGCTCGTTAAGTTCTTAAGAGCGTTGACACCGGGTTTACAGTGACACAAGAAGTCGTGATTTTGTTGCTGCTGGTCGACAGTTAATTAATAACTTTTCAATCAATGCCCCTAGCTAACGGTGTCGTCTTTATACTGATGGAATGCCGCATTCTTTCATCATCTCAATCGACAAAGCAAAGTGGGTGGACGGTCTTGCAGATTCTTGCGACCTTGACTTTGGTAGAGGGAGGGTACAGGTAAAAGACGCACATAATGATCCGCAGGAGTCTTGTCCTCCAAAGCTAGACAGCCCTCTTTTTCTTTTACTGATTCTGTAACTTTTGTCACTCTCTGTTTAACTCCCCCTTTTCTTCTTTTGTCTTTGGAAATTCACCCAGTGCTTGCAAACCAAACTACCCCAACTGATTTCCTGTGAAACAAGTGTAATCTTTGTGATCAAGTTTAAATGGAGATGCCTTGTCTATAGAATAATCATATCTTGCCAGGAAAAGGGACATACAGTCCTGCGTTCTGAGTCCCAACTTGTTCTTTATAACGCCACACTGTGAGTTCACTTGTTCTCCAAAAGAAAAGGACATTCTTTACTTGTGCCTGTGGGTCGGTAATTTTTTTTTTTTTTTTTTTTTTTTTTGTTCTCTTTTGCCTTAAAACAGTAGTAACTAGAATTGGTCTCGAGAATGGGCGTGTGCTGATAATAGTTAAAATAACTGAACACATGATTTGTTCGGTAATTCGTGCATTTGCTTACCGAAATCGAGGACACGAAATTTTAAAATTAGGGTGTACCTGGGGAGGGGGGCAGTCGGCGGAAATTAGCCAAAGAAAACGTCTCCTTCGTTTGAATTAGATGACAGACACATGGCAAGAAAGTGGGAGCGCATCCAGAAACCTGGGAATTATTGTAATGCTATACCTGAATGAGACCATCCACGCAATCGTAGCCGGAGATTAGTAAACAGTCAAAAGCAACAGTGGGGCGCTGGCGGTGACACCGGAAACGTTAAGCCCAAGAGATCCCAAGCATAAATTTTGCGTGGGTGGGGGGGGGAATATTCCGAGGATCGCGGTAATTAATTAGGCGGCAAGTCAAGTTATGATCGTAGTAAAAGTTTGGTCGGTAACGGTCCAAGCTATGATATCCTAAACGACCCTTACCTCACCCTCCTTATCTTCTTCTTCATTCATTTCGGGGTTCAACTAACTTTCCTCCCGGAGCGTTATTGGACCGTTCATTATCAGCTACCGTTCTGCGAGGGTTCCTCTCACCACGTGTCAGAATCTCCTTTCGACGCTTCCATCTGCCGACGCGTGGCGGAGCGCTGGACCCCGCGAGGACGCCACGTGGTGGGTCTAAATATTACCCCCTTGGACGCGGGAGGGTATTTCTTCATCGGATGGTTTTTGGTCGGCGGAGTTGGTTGACAGCCTTTGAGGCCTTTTATTTTACTATTTTTATTTTCCTTTCCACTTGTTTAGACATATATATATATATATATTCTAAGCGAAAAATGTACTAAAGGCAGTTTAACTAGGAGTGGCTTACATTGCGATGTGTTGGTAAAATGAGAATTTGCAATGTGAAAATGATTACATTAATTTTATTTTATTTTTTTTTATTTTTTATTTCGCTAATTGAGCTTGGTATTAATGGATAGAAAAGAGAAAAGCTCAAATGGGAGCACAAAGTGCTTTTACAAATAAATAAAAAATAATGTGTCAAATAAGGTCAAAGACTATCAAAATACAATCAAAGATCAAAAGACAAACACAAAAGGCATCAACAACTTAAACCATACAACCCAAGGAAAGTGACATGCTAAGAAAAACCGCAAGTGATAACTGTGGTCATGAAGGGAAGAAGCCAATAAAAATCCTATGAGACTCTAAGTCGGAGAACCCAATGTAAGAAATAAGAGCATCATAGGAAGATTACTGGAAGATAATCTGAGGAGACCTACCGAGCGGCAAATCGTTTAGAAGGTTCATCATACTTCAAACCCTTGAGGTCCAACACTCTTGACTTTTTGAGAATCTCTTGTGGTTCTCGCAATTGATAAAATTCTTTCCCAAATTAACTCTTAGACAGTTATATAATGTCTCTGCCACTCAACCTATTTTATTATATTAAATGTGTCTAATCTTCTATAACCCAAAAAAAATGCACTTAACCTTTTGAGAAAAATAAAAAAATTAAACCATGCATTTAGTAAAAGAAAAAAGCGTAATTAGTGTAACAAAAAGAGAGTCAGAGAGATCCTAATTAGTTAAGAGTATCACTAGCAGAAATTACTCATGAATTAATGGCTTTCTTATAATATTTCAACAAGGCGGAGAAAGTGAGTTACAATAAGAGCTAATTAAAAAATTTCGAAAACGATAAATGTGATTAGCGCGATTAAGTCTTAACTAAATAGTTCGATTTCATAAAGGAAATTGACAATATATGACTACGGATAATTGAGCTGAAAAATCCTTATTTGAAAAGGAAACTTAATTTGTAACTAATTTTACGGATCTTGGTCCGCAACAAATTAATTGGAGATACTTTGATAGTGAGAGAAGCAATCTCAAGAATTATTTGGTAAAATTAATTAATTATAATCTGGTGCTTTGCCTCCTATTAAGAGGATAAAATTCTTCGGTCCCCAATAGTTGAAAGACTATTAACGCCTCATAATCCGAATATGCCGATACCACAGGAAAAATCAAAAAGGCGAGTAATCGAATGGATAATAAAGGCTCCACGACCGACTTTCATTACGACGTCGTTTCTGCAGCCTCCAGGAAGCAGATCAAGTCGGGTGTGGCTCTTGTCAGAAAATGCCTATAAATAGAGCACCCAATCTCCTCCCCCCAAACCACCAACCCAACTGACTCCTCTGTTTTTCTTCATCCCTCGGTTTTCCGACACACAAACCATCCTTGTTCTTTTCTTCTTCACTCCCACGAAACACACAAGCTTAACCCCGTAATAATGGCTCCCGAGATCAGCACCACCAGATCCACCACGGGGCTCGGTAAGGCGGCCAGCCTGCCGAGCCGAGCCTACGTGACGTTCCTGGCCGGAGATGGGGACTACGTGAAGGGGGTGGTGGGCCTGGCCAAGGGCCTCCGGAAGGTCAAGACGGCGTACCCCCTGGTGGTGGCGACACTCCCCGACGTGCCGGAGGAGCACCGCCGCATGCTGCTGGCCCAGGGATGCATTGTCCGCGAGATCGAGCCGGTTTACCCGCCCGAGAACCAGACCCGTTTCGCCATGGCCTACTACGTCATCAACTACTCCAAGCTCCGCATTTGGGAGGTAAACTTAATACAATTAGTTTTAGATCAGGATGGAGTTACTGCACTCAAGTGAGAAAAACCATACAGTTTCACTAGTTTTTATTTCGACGATATTAAAACGATTTAACATTTGGATTTCGGGGGTGCAGTTCGTGGAGTACAGCAAGATGATATACTTGGATGGAGACATCCAGGTGTTCGAGAACATAGACCACCTGTTTGATCTGCCGGAGGGGTATTTCTACGCGGCGATGGACTGTTTCTGCGAGCCCACTTGGAGCCACTCCCCGCAGTACAAGATCGGCTATTGCCAGCAGTGCCCCGACAGGGTCCAGTGGCCCACGGAGGAGCTCGGCCCCAAGCCTGCTCTCTACTTCAACGCCGGGATGTTCGTGTATGAGCCCAATCTCTCCACCTATGATGACCTCCTCAGCACCGTCAAGATCACCACCCCCACCCTCTTCGCCGAGCAGGTAAACAACAACACTGAGATTAGCGGTTGAATGGGTTTTTTTTTCCGTCCCTTCTCCCAACAAGCTAATCATTCGTTGATGTCCAACTTGGGATCTTGTTCTCTTGCGCAGGATTTTCTGAACATGTTCTTCAGGGATGTGTACAAGCCGATTCCTGCAGAGTACAACCTCGTCCTGGCCATGCTCTGGCGCCACCCTGAGTGCTTTGACTTCGATCGAATCAAAGTTGCTCACTACTGTGCTGCGGTGAGTGACAGACTTGGGAATTGTTTTATTTTAATAGTTGGAATTTATTTGATTAATTAATTAATGGATAATATATACATATCAGGGATCAAAGCCTTGGAGGTTCACGGGGAAAGAGGAGAACATGGACAGAGAAGACATTCAGATACTGGTGAGGAAATGGTGGGAGATTTACAACGACGAGTCCTTGGATTATTCGGTGAAGTCATCAGGGGAGGAGGCTCGTGGTGGAGCAGAGCAACGTTTACAGGAAATGAGGGCAGCGTTGTCGAAGGCCGGCGGCGCTGTGCACCACGTCTCCGCCCCATCCGCCGCCTAGTACCCTCGTGATTGGCTTTGCTGAGGGATTTCCATTTTTTTATTTCCCTTTTTTTTTTTGGTTTCTTTGGATGAAATCACCCACGCCTTTTGGGTGTCGGGGTGTTATGAAGGCCAGTGTAATATAAATACTATTGAATCAATTGGATCGACAATGAATGATATGTTTGGAACATGTTTGTGTGTGATTCATACCGTTTTGGTTTGATTATTTTTGAGGTGTTTAATTGGAAAAGTACATTAGCCTCATGATTAGATTAATATGACGAAGTTATAGTACTGCTACTCCTCTTTATCAATGTAAATACAAGACTTTTTACTACTATTATGGCTTTGATTGTTTTCATACATAATTAAGTTAGGGCTTCTATTAAGAATATATATTACAGATTGAAAAAAGTGTACATACTACTTTTCTGGTGCTATTTTTTTCCTTATTAAAAGTATTTATCTCTCATATTTTTAATTTTTTATGCTCGTTCAATCCGCAATGCATCTAATCCATATATCATTTTTTTTTTCCCCATCTATTTTATTCTCCCCTCCCCCTCCCTCTTTCCTCCCTCCCTCTATTTATTCTTCTTTTCTCTCTCTTTTTTTTTAAATATTTTTTTCATATTCATACCTACATTTCAAAAAGGAAACAAATTACCTTCAATTATTTTATATTAAATAGGAAAAAAAATTAATAAGATACTAAAATTAAAAACGAGTCGTTCATTTACAGAGCTCCAGTCAGTCAGAGTGGATTGCACAGGCAAACTAAAAAGTGAGCTCAATTAAAGAAAACCCTAAAAACAGGCCTATTTGGGGAAAAAGTTCCTCATGCCACACCCTTGTCGGGCTCCACTTCCTCTCTTTTATATACATATACATATTTTTCTCATCCATATATCCTTGTAAATATTGTATATTTTAAAATATTAATGAGATATTTCTCAACACCAAATTAACGAAATTAATTTTATTTTAAAGGGTCAGATTTTTTACATAGTATAATAAATAGCAATATCCGAAATCATGCTTCTCATCATTTTACTATAGAAGATGCATATTATTCAAGGGTTGGACTCAAAATAACTAATAAATATTTGTAATGCGATTTTGTGATTGGGAGGAACAAAATCTCCCTTACCGGTTAAGTTATGAAAAAAGGTTGAAAAAGTAATCATCTAAAAAATTTCAAGTTAAATAGGAATTTATAGCATTCTTCAGGAGTAAATACTTCTCTCGGTAAATTACCAAAAAAATAAAATAAAATACTTCTGTTGGTAGAATTAAAAGATCTTCCAATAAAAATCACTTAATTTAAGAGGATTTATATTTAAGTAGACTGATGCAATAACCAGAGACAAATTTAGTGCATTAAACGTAAAAATTTCTATAGATCAACACTTGTGCATCGAAACGTAAAATTAAAGAATCCTTTATTCATAATCAGGATTATGATTTTAAAAAAGAATATTCCTGCTCTCTCATATATATAAATATTGATTATATCTTATTATTAAAGTATCATTAATATTTATGAAAACTTAAATTCTTGTTTATTCTATGTAGGATGCGTGAGTGGACTTCCAGTTTTTGCACTGAACCTTGTCGGCGTTTCTCCATGCGAACCAATCATGCGGAGCTACGTCGCCGGGGTCGGTGGCGGTTGTAGACAGTTTTTAACTAATTTATTTTTTTATACTTTGAATATTTTTTACACCGCTTTTACCTCCTTTTAATTATTATATACTTTTCTTTAAAGAGTTCTTTAGACAGCTTCTCGTGGGTGCTTTATATGTATGTATGTCGTATGTATGTCTATAATATTATATGTATATGTTTTATACTTTTTAAAATTTAAGTGATTTGATATTATTATTTGACTAAATTATTTCTAAAGAGGGTCCTGCAAATTTTGTCTGGTCACTTTTTAGTGTAAAGAGTGTGTGAAGGATGTACTAATAAAATTTTTCATTAAAAAATGTCTGTGTGTATTAGGTAAGATTGTTACGAAATTTTTATGAAATTTATTGGAGATTAATGAAGGTTTCGATTTCATTTTTCTTTCCAGTTTTATCAAACTTTAATTATTAGATACCCTTTTGGTTTTTTGGGTATGTAACGCATTTACTAGAAGGTAAAGTTTAGCTAGAAAAGAGGAAATTAAATAGAAACGTTTTCATTCAAAAATTAGCAAGTTTTGAAATTCATTTGCACTGATATTATCTTAATAAATTGATTGATATCCTCACTTTTGTTCCCTAACAAGAAAGCAACCTATGTGCCACAATAATTTTTTGATTTAATCGTAAACATAATGGTGTACTTACATAACAAACTTATATTAGCAAAACAATTTTAGCTCCATCCTTAATTTCATCCACTTTTTCATATGACGAATAATTTTTTTTTTAAATCCAAGTTAACATGTTGAATGGTAAAATTTATTATTTTATCTCCTAAATTCGTTCTACGACTACCACATTTTTCATCTTCTCGACTCTCCTTCATTTTCTGTTGGTGCTTAGGTGAACTTTTTTTTAAAAAAAATTCTCGTAAGCAATCACCCTAAAAAAAATATTCGAGCAACCGGATAGAAGTTAAGATAAGGATAGAATTGTTACACCAATATAAGTTCCATTAAGATATCAAAAAATTAAAGGTTCGAAATTTAGACTAAAATAATCCTGAAATTTTAAATATTTTTGCCATTAGACGTGAATTTTTTTAACATTTTCTTTTGGGGGGACTTTAAGAGAAGTAGATAATAGGATGGTCTTACCCTCCCCCCGATTTTCTCTATTAATTTAATTCCTTAATAAAAGCACCGCCCAATCCCAGTAATTTCCCTTATCCATCGCCGACTACAAATACGACACCGTTTCTAGGGGTATCACCTTGGCAGGATCTAGAAAGGATTTCCTCTTTCCCATTTTAGCCCCTAACGCAGTCCATAAAAGGAGGCACCACCCCAAAGCCATACTCAGACCAACACATTCACTTCTGCGAAAACAGTGTCTCCTGATATAGTTTCTTTATTTGCTCTCGTCAATCTCAACCCAATTCAGGCATTGCTCTTCTTCTGCTCGCATCCTCTCTGAAATTATATGGCTCCTACTCAGATGTTCACCACCAGACCCACCTCGGGGCTCGCCAAAGCTGCCAGCCTGCCGAGCCGAGCCTACGTGACGTTCCTGGCCGGAGACGGGGACTACGTGAAAGGGGTGGTGGGCCTGGCCAAGGGCCTCCGGAAGGTCAAGACGGCGTACCCCCTGGTGGTGGCGATACTCCCCGACGTGCCGGAAGAACACCGCCGCATGCTGCTGGCTCAGGGATGCATTGTCCGCGAGATCGAGCCGGTTTACCCGCCCGAGAACCAGACCCGTTTCGCCATGGCCTACTACGTCATCAACTACTCCAAGCTCCGCATTTGGGAGGTAAACTTAATACAATTAGTTTTAGATCAGGATGGAGTTACTGCACTCAAGTGCCAAAAACCATACAGTTTCACTAGTTTTTATTTCGACGATATTGAAACGATTTGACATTCGGATTTTGGGGTGCAGTTCGTGGAGTACAGCAAGATGATATACTTGGATGGAGACATCCAGGTGTTCGAGAACATAGACCACCTGTTTGATCTGCCGGAGGGGTATTTCTACGCGGCGATGGACTGTTTCTGCGAGCCCACTTGGAGCCACTCCCCGCAGTACAAGATCGGCTACTGCCAGCAGTGCCCCGACAGGGTCCAGTGGCCCACGGAGGAGCTCGGCCCCAAGCCTGCTCTCTACTTCAACGCCGGGATGTTCGTGTATGAGCCCAATCTCTCCACCTATGATGACCTCCTCAGCACCGTCAAGATCACCACCCCCACCCTCTTCGCCGAGCAGGTAAACAACAACACTGAGATTAGCGGTTGAATGGGTTTTTTTTTCCGTCCCTTCTCCCAACAAGCTAATCATCCGTTGATGTCCAACTTGGGATCTTGTTCTCTTGCGCAGGATTTTCTGAACATGTTCTTCAGGGATGTGTACAAGCCGATTCCTGCGGAGTACAACCTCGTCCTGGCCATGCTCTGGCGCCACCCTGAGTGCTTTGACTTCGATCGAATCAAAGTTGCTCACTACTGTGCTGCGGTGAGTGACAGACTTGGGAATTGTTTTATTTTAATAGTTGGAATTTATTTGATTAATTAATGAATGGATAATATATACATATCAGGGATCAAAGCCTTGGAGGTTCACAGGGAAAGAGGAGAACATGGACAGAGAAGACATTCAGATACTGGTGAGGAAATGGTGGGAGATTTACAATGATGAGTCGTTGGATTATAAAAATAATTCGGAGACCTCAGGGGAGGAGGCTGCTGGTGGAGAGGAACGCCTGCAGAATATGAAGGCGGCACTGTCGGAGGCCGGCGTGCACCACATCTCCGCCCCATCCGCAGCCTAGTGGCGGCTGTTCTTCATGTATCAGGCTCTGATGAGCCACATTATCCAACTTTTCCTTTTATCTTTTTCTTCTCTTTTTTGGAGTTTTCAATTATTGTCTCAGAACGTTGAGGAAAATGATTTCTGAGAAATGTATTGAATAAATTTTTTTAATGAATAGATCTGATCGCAACTTTGAGTGCAGAATTCAAAGGGATCCCCGTTTTTGTTACCCATTTCTCTATTGAATCAATCAGAACAATAATATGATTGATTTGGTAATCACTCTGATTCTGTTATGACTTCAGCATCTTCATGAAATCATATACCATGGATAAATGTTTAACTGGGAGGGTACCGGAGGATCTTGGGTGTGAAATCTGCAGAGATTTATCACTTCCACAGATATATATATATTCCCATCTCCCCATTAATTGGAGACACAAAGACTTAAAAAAGGGGAGGGAATTAAAGGGAGACAACAATTACTAACAAATTTATGAACTTTCCTAATTGAAGTTGATAACTGAGAATGCCCGCTCAACTGTTTATCTGTCATTAAAAGAGGACAAGGTGAAGACTTGAATGACTAAACCAAAGAAAAGGGACCAAAAGTGAGACCTGCTGTCTCGGGTTCATTTAGATCCAATTAGAGTTTTCGGCGGTGGCAATATATTTAGGACAAGTGGCCTTGAAACCATGCTCTACAGGGAAGATCATACATCAAAAAAAGTAATAGCAACCTGTTTAGAAAGCTCTTTAATGCACTGTTTCACCCCATGATGATAAAATTAGAATGATAAAATAATCTGTTTGAATATAGATAACTATCTTTAATTCGGAATATGATAAGCAAACAAAATAAGGAAAAAGTCATCATTTTTTAACAAAAAAGTTCATATAATTTAAAATGATAAAGCATTAAGTCCGCTCCAAAATATAAACCATCAAACCTTAAAACATTAGATAAAATAGAATTGAGTATATATTTACTTTTAAGTCAAACTATCTGAGAAAGGTAAAACAAAATCAAGAAATAGAACAAAATTCAAGAGATATATCAACAGATCCATTTTCAAATGCAAATAAATTAATAATTAAGAGTAATTTTTATTTAAAAAATAGAGTAGTGTTATTCTTAGATACGAACCATATTCAAAATAACAAAGAGAATAGAAAAGCGAAGAGAGAAAGGAAAAGGAAAAACCAAAGGAGAAAAAATTGATAAAGGATGAAAAAATTAAAGATGAAAGAGAAAAAGAATTAAAAAGGAAAAACAGAGACAAAGATGAAGGCAAAGAGGCTAGAAGAAGAATACAACATTACGGTTTTCCCGGGGGGGGGGGGGGGAGGCGTTGAACGCTTTTTTTCTATGAGGGAGATATGATTCGAGTAAGATTGAAATCCTGTTATAAGCTCATAAGTGAACTCAATCGACTGGTCCAATCCACTATACAAGTGCCCACCAAACATTTTATAAGACTGAAAATAGATTAAATAGATTAAATAATTTAATCCGGCCTTTTTATCCAATCGAACGCGGCATAAAATTGCAACAGCACCCATCTTTACTGTCAGTTGATCTCATATACTGCTTTCTGGGTAGAGTTAAAACTCCAATTTAATTTACTTCAATTTTTTTACTGCCACAAACTTCAACATTGTGGATGGAAAAATGAGCTTCAAAAATAATCCAGCAAGGAAGCGCCTACAGCAAATAAAGCACAAAACAACACTATGAGGACACGAAAAATGGTAAGATATGTATGCTTATGTGGAAAATCATCCCCCCAACAGGGATACACGATCTTTCTGTATTGCCTGATTCAGGTTGATGTCAAACAGCTCGCACCGTATTGGCATCTCCATTTCATAAAAAGGATTTTTCAACACATAGTCTGTGTACAACTCATATGTGAGTTTCAAGAGACATAGTCTGTGTACAACTCATATATGAGTTTCAAGAGACCCTCCATGTGCTGTGTTCCGGGCTCACACACCACAAAGAATTTAGTCCCTGCAAGAAAGCAATCATTGTTAATACTCCAAGGAACACAATTATAACATTAACCCTTGATTTAATGAACCTGTACGGCGCGTTTCCAGAAAAGAGAACACTAGATTTTAAGACCAAGATATACACCCCGAAGTAATTTCTAGGGAGCGTTAGTTTAATGATTATGTTCTCATTCCCTACTATGAAGATGAATATTTCAACAGTGATATCCAGGACTTATTGAGGAGCCTCTATCATAGCAGATTGCTCCTCTGCATGATGGAAAACCAAGCTGAAAACAAACAAGACTGTCTAATTATTGAGATATATGAACTTCAGCATGGCATAAATATAAAGAATGATCACATTAGAATTACTAAAGGGAGACATACACCTTACAAAACTCACTGCTAACAAAGAATGATCTAAAGCACAATGAGATCAGTCATTTGTTGGTAAGCTATAAAAAGAGAGATTTCCTTTTGATAGGTAAATTTGCCCGCATCCAACTTTGTAATCACAAGAATTCAAATCCTTGACCCTACCCAACGCCAAGGATTTATTTAACATGCATGCTGGCACAACAAAACTAGGCAACTAGTGGTTATAAAAGGGAGAAAATCATGGTGCAAAACTTGGCAAAGGTAGAATAAGTGATATCCACCACATTGTTTTTATGGCAGAGTTGTGAAACTATAGACTGAATAACTAAAAAGAACCACCCAGTGGGAAAAAAGAGAAAAAAGAAAAGAAATACTAAGAAGAGCCACCCTGACATATGGGCAAACTAAGAAATTTTAAATCCAATTTCAACCAGATTATGAACCTCTGAAGCAAATGAGGTAAGTCCAGGCTATAGCACAGAAAAGAATTCAGATTCCAACTCGACCAGCCAAAGGCCGTCAAATCAACTCAATTAAGCCCTATTAGGATCCTGATTCCCATCTCCACAGCCTAGCATAATTCAATTGACAATATTTATCAATTGATTTTCTATCAAAAAAGCTCTCTTTTACAACAAAGAGACACAGGGCTTGCTTCTAAACCTATGCATGCTCAATCTCCTACTTATTTACATTTCCTCCCACTAGCTTCCTTTTCAACTAGAAACTATAAAAACACCTTTAGAAGATCGCTACCACTTTCTTTTCATAACCAATGCTAGTGATGCTCTATAAGAGGTAGCCTTTCTCAATTGTACTCATTGTTCTCATCTTTCCATTCCTCTCATCCAGGGGACTATGACGATAAGCAACCCAACTTTGGGACCAGCCCATGGTTGGAGATCAAGAATAGATAACACATGAAGATAGATGAAAGTTGTTATCTGTATCTTGAAATTTGGAACTTAGAGCTGAAGAATTTCTCAACTAGAATGTAATTATAGTAGTGCTAATGACTTGAAACAAAAAATCTCATTTGACTGAAAATTTACAGTAGTTTCTGATTCCGCCAATGACTACATAGTTAAGCATACCAGAAACAATACTCAAGTGAATAAATCATCAAACCTAAGGCTGGGACAGAAAATGGTAATTCAAAACCACTGATTATGAAATCTACCCATTTCAAAATAAAACAATGATCTCCTCCAGACAAACCTGATAGAGCCATTTGCATGTAGATGCTAGAATGGTTGCATTTATCAATCAAAGTAATGAAAATAGAAGAAATTAAACTAGAGTCTGCAACAAATGTATTACCAGTGAGGGATTGGAAGCAATGGAGATCAAATGTGTCAGCTTCAAGTAGTTCAATACCGGAGCAGCCCACTACAGGCGACAGCTGCTGCGAGATGGCGTGCATGGAGTGCCACAAACTCGCCAATCTCAAGCTATCATTCGTTTCCATGCGCCCCACCGACCCATAGTCCTTGATCAAAAATCCACAATAAAAGGTCAAAAAATAAGCCCCTAGAATTAGTTGAGTTTGCTCAAGAAAATAAAGGGATTTACCTTGTGGAAGATCAAGCCTCCCGATTTGTTGATGACGTAAAAGCTGTAAATTGCAGCCATTGATAATACTCCAGAGATTCAGAAACCCCAATGAGATTCCAGTTTTGATCATCCAGATGGGAGACGAGAGAGCCTTGTTTTCCAACAGGTCAATAAATGGACCCGACCCGGAAATCGTGGGCTAATTAACCGAAGCTGGACAAATTCATAAAGCCCAAATATTATCTCAAAGGCCACGGCCCACAACCCGATGGAAAGCCCAATAGTTTCAGGAATTTCAAGGTGGGGGGAAAATAACAGAAAAAAAAGAAATAAAATCAAAGAGTGCACCAGAAGGGAGCACGACGTTCGTTTGGCCATTTTTCTTGAATAGAGAAGCAACACACGGTTCTCTCTCTCTCTCTCTCTCTCCGAGCAACAATGGGTGTGTTGGAAAATTCAGAACCGACGATTGAGATCAACGGTTTGAGGTTCACGTACCCAGGAATCGACGGCCATCCTCCACCTGGGTCCACCCCTTTGATCGACGACTTTTCTCTTTCCCTCAACTCCGGTCACCGTTGCCTCCTCGTTGGATCTAATGGCGCTGGTTCAACTCCTTTTACCCTTCTCACTCTCTCATATTCCGTTTACTTGAAAATCATGTACCCACATGGTATTTTGATGAGAAATCTCGGTTTTAATGCTTTGATTGTTTCGGTTTGGGTGAAATTCGAATAGGGAAAACAACAATTCTGAAGATATTGGGAGGGAAGCACATGGTGGAGCCTCACATGGTTCGGGTGCTGGGGAGATCCGCTTTTCACGACACAGCTTTGACGTCTTCGGGTGACCTTTGCTATCTGGGAGGAGAGGTTTTCCCCTTCTATTTTACATCTCTTATTATTATTATTATTGACAATGTTAATCTATTGCTAATAATAATAATAATAATACTTGGATCTGGAAACTTGCTTTAAAAAATGAAAATTTTGTTGTGCAGTGGAGGCGAGAGGTTGCATTTGCTGGGTTTGAGGTTCCAATACAAATGGATATTTCTGCTGAGAAAATGATTTTCGGGGTTATGGGCGTAGATCCTCAAAGGAGAGCTGAGCTGCTCAGGGTAAAAGACCAGCTGCTGTAATGGTTTCCTTCCTTCTTATGAGTCAATATCTTTGATAATAACCTCTCTGGCAGCTGATTTTAGTATTTTGTGTAATCAAGGTTCTAGATATTGATCTGTCATGGAGAATGCACAAGGTATCTGATGGTCAGAGAAGAAGAGTTCAAATATGCATGGGTCTCCTCAAGAAGTTCAAGGTAATCCCGCCTGTATATAATCCATGGTTTGCAGGCTACACTTTACCATTTCCAAGTGTATTAGCGATTAGGATATGTTGGGCTGCTTCTTGAGACTGTAACAAGGGGTTGGCTTGCCTTGTTTGTCTAGGTCCTTCTCCTTGATGAGATAACAGTTGATCTCGATGTCCTTGCAAGAGCTGACCTCCTGAAGTTTCTCAGGAAGGAATGTGAAGAGCGAGGTGCCACAATTATTTATGCAACGCATATTTTTGATGGTCTTGAGGATTGGCCATCACATATTGTATGATTACCCTTTTCCCGTTCGAATTATTGAAAGACTTGAGAGATCTATTTAAAGACGGCAATATAAAGTCGACCTGTTGTGTTCTCTTTCAGGTCTATGTGGCTCATGGAAGGTTACAGTTAGCTAAGCCGATGGATGAAATTAAAAAGACTAGCAATTTGTCACTAATGGTTAGTCTCGCACTCTTTTAAAACCTGAACTGGACCCGATGAAATATGAATGCACTGTTTCGATTACTTACAGCATGAAATTTGGATGTTTTATTATATGGGTTTTTTTCTCCTAAGAGTTCCTTTGAGAGAGTAGTTTTATCTACTTTTATCATCAACTTCTGATAAGTATGTGGGGATTCGATTTGCAGAGAACAGTGGAAAGTTGGCTGAGGAAAGAAAGAGACGAGGAGAGGAAAAGAAGGAAAGATCGAAAAGCCAGAGGTCTTCCTGAGTTCGAAAATGCAAATGATGGCAGTCGTGTGACTGGGGATCCAGCTGCTGCTGCTGCTGCTCGCGTGTTAAATAATGGATGGGCTGCAGGGAGGCTGCATTCGACTGTCGCTGGCGAAGAGAATTTCTCACTGAGTTCAAACAGAGTTCTGCGGTAGATCCACCTTAATACGCATTGATACATATACCTAGCTCCTGTTTGACGAGAAACAGATCCACCTTGATACACACACCCAGTTCATCGCTGTGGTGATGATTAAATCAGTGGGTTCACTGATTCTTATTCTGATCATTAATGCATGCTTTTATGAATTTTGTTTATTTATTACTATTATTGTTATTCACATTGTATGAATGCATTGCTGTGGTAGTAGGAATTATTATCCTTGTGAGATTGATGAAGATGCATGATAGCATTGCAAACGACCTTATGCTTTAGTAATCTGGTGATGTTTCGACGGTTAGTAGTCCTTGTTGAGATTAGTAACAGCTTTTGTCCTAAACAAGCGTGCTATGGTACTTCGGATGATGTTTGGAGTGCTTAATAGTCCTTGCTGAGATGAGTGCCAGCTTTTCTCCTGAGCAAACAAACATTATACCAAAAGATTTAATCACACTGCACGAGATCTAGAGTGAAACTATTAGGTACATCATGGTTAGTCTCAAGTCCAGCATAAATAAAAGGGCAATGGAATTGTGTTGGCCGCTGATGAAAGGGAGCTTAGCCAGATAAACTTGGGAAGGGGCTCTCTACTCTGATCATACCTGCCGATATCATGAGCCTTAAACAACAGAAGTAACAAGAAGGAACAATCCGTGGTCCCCAATAACAACTCAGGGTATTGAAGAAACTCTTCTTACATACAAACCCCATTCAACACAAGAAGATAGATTTGTCACAAAGCATGACAAAAAAACAAGAAAGGCTTGGCAACAAGCGGCGCTGTCATAGTTGCAAGGGTCTTGAACCTTGACTGCTTTAGCTACAAGTTGTCTGCGCTGTCAATGGCATAGTAAAGACTCTGGAAAAAGGTTCGGGAGGCGTACAGATCAAAGATGGGTAACAATGAATTCATTAGGAAAGAAAAACAACCCGAAGAAAGTGTGGCAAAACACACATTGATCTATTGAGCATTGCTCTAACAACCAAGTTACATAGATTTAATACCACTCATGAAATCAACCAGTGAAGGCATGAATAACTGAAGATCTACATGGTAAAAATGGAAACAGACAATTATAGTAACAATAAGTGGTGGTAATTAAAATTGATAGTTCTCGAAAGGGTAAAAGACAAGAAAAGATGATTTCTCCACTTCGAAACATAAAGCTTCACAAAATGTTTCTGAACATCCGTCCACCATCTATGCCTGCCACAAGGAAAAAAATAATAATCATAAGCAGGCTGGCTTTATAAACTGATAAAGCCAACACCTCAGGATCGGTGCTTAGAGTACCTACCTTATTAGCAATGTTATTGGAGAGCCAGTCCAACCCCTCATATAGCCCCTCCCCGGAGGTAGCACATGTGCTCTGGATATACCTGCAAGAACAGAAACCAGGAGAATTGCATCCCAAGAGGAGAAGGTAAAGTGAGTTGAAGGGGGAGGGGGGAAACAAGGAAGGAGAGGTGTGATTATGAAGCCTACCAGTGACGTTGACGAAGAGAATGAAGGCCAAGCTTATCAGTGATTTCAGCTGCATTCATAGCATTTGGAAGATCTTGTTTGTTTGCAAATACTAGCAGTACCGCTTCCCTCAGCTCATCCTGCATGTGCAAAACCAACATTCAAATTTGAATAAATCATTCAAATTAGATATCGAAGTTTCAAGTGTTGCGTCGATAAACAAACATGGCGTTTTATTACCTCATTCAACATCCTATGTAGCTCATCCCTTGCCTCAACCACACGGTCCCTATCATTGCTATCAACAACAAAGATAAGTCCTTGTGTGTTCTGGAAGTAGTGTCGCCACAAAGGTCGAATCTGGATGATGCCCACAAGAAGAAACAGCAGTGTAAGAGAAACCAGTTATCAAAAAAATTAAAATTACATCCTGCTAATATTTCAAAATTTTAATATAATAACTGAGAAAATTAATCTATAAATTCTATATAGTTATTGTGTTTCTTATTAGTGTTAAAATGTAACACCTCCATCCACTGACATGCAAAAATAAGTAAGGGGAAATAGGTTTTTCGTGTCAATTTAGTTTATATACCTTGTCCTGACCACCAACATCCCACACTGTGAAACTGATGTTCTTATATTCCACAGTCTCCACATTAAATCCTGCATGAAATGGAAATAAGAAACACTTGCCGGAACCAGTATAATGTATTTAATTTCAAAATTCCCACTTAAAACTAATGGGAAATCAGAATGCAATAAATTCAGTCCGCTTGCTTCAAGCTTGCCCAAAAAACATACCAATTGTAGGAATAGTTGTAACAATCTCTCCAAGCTTGAGCTTGTACAAAATGGTGGTTTTACCAGCAGCATCAAGACCCACCATAAGAATTCGCATCTCTTTTTTGGCAAACAGCCGACTGAATAGCTTGGTGAATGAAAGTCCCATTTTTTATGTTTGCTGGATCCACAAAGACAACTCAGAGATTCCAAAATATAAAATAAACCGCAATACCAGAGTCTATTTATGTGTTGAATTGGCTCCAATTAAAGTACATAAACATGAGGATGTATTTGTAAATCCCATCCAGAAGGGCGAAAATGGATAGATCATATGGGAATAGAAGACAGACAAAAAATCTTAACATCCCAATATTACCAAATCAGTGAAATCTAATTTTAGAAAATAAAATAAAATAAAGAACACATCACAGAATAAATTAAATCAAAGATTTCATCTTAAACTAGTGGGCAGCGAAAATTAATTTTAGGGTTCTTATACCAGACTATGTTTTTGGCATCCAAAACTCAAGACTAAGCTCTAAAGAAGGCCTATTAAATGAAAACAGTTCATACTGGCAGTGTCTAGTTTTACCTGGAAATTAAACATAGATGGACAATAAAAGATAAACAGACTACAAATTCGAACCACAATCAGCTCGAAAATCCAGATCTAAGGCACAAAGGACCGAAACGAGAAAGATAAAGAGGATGAGATCTTACATGATGGGAACCAAAGGAAGAGTAGTGAATTCCGCGAACTTGGGGCAGATCTACAAGAGCTGCCCTTTCGAAAAACAGAGAGGAGGTGATGGCTGTAAACTCTTGCGATATTTATCATAGAGAAACTAACTGGGGAGATGTGGACGTTCAAACGCCGTTTAAACGGTGGGTTGCGTTTGGATCCGGTGATGTAAGCTTAGGTAAACCATTGCACATGGTAAATCATTGTTTTACCATTTTTGGATTTCTAGAGATGGATATCCACATAAATTTGTTTTCCCAATTGAGAAAATGGAATATGCATCCTGTGGCATGTAATTTACATACATTCACTCGAAAAATGACTTTATTTTACTAAAAGAATTTAGTGTGCGCTTATAATTTTTAGTGAAATAATGTCGTTTTAGGGATGGACACACACAAATTGGGATCTCATCCGTACACCTACTTTGGGATTATTTTTTAATATTATTTTGAGATTTTTTTCAAAAGAGTTATTCTCACACACTCTTTGCATTATATTTGTTGTAGGAGAATCATTGTTCACATCATTTGAAAAGATGATGATTATTTATATCTAATATCATGGGTATGCAATACGTTCGATTAAGATCCTTAAAGGATATGCATGGGTATTATAAATGAGTTTTAAGGGGTGGATTTGTAAAATGTAGATTTGAAAATGGACCATTGATCCAAATATGAAGGATGAAGGATGAACAGGTGATGAAAGAGTGAAGCATAGGGTCAGAGACACATTTTAAATAAAAACAAAGGATGTTGAAGAGATGAATGAACAATGGCCATTTGAGGCTCCATTGGAGCTATAAAGGCCATGGGAGAATCAGACCTATGTAGTTCTTATGGCTCATAGAGTTGTGGAGGTTCATTGGAGATCCTCACCTTGCCATTGGCAGTAATTTGGTGATGAAGATGAAGGAAACTAGAGTGGCTTCCTTGCTTTTTCTCTCTTTCTCTCCCTTTGTTAGAATCTCAATAGTGCCTTCCCCCAAAACCCTAGGGTTTTGGTTTATATAGTGGGGAGAGGAGGTAGAGGGGGATGCGGTGCATCCTTAGGCCTTGGACTCGAAAATTATTCCCAATTATGGGAAGTGCCTTAAATAGGCACCACGTGCCTTAAGGGCACGTGGTGGAGCCATTATCTCCAAAAGGAAGTGTCCTTTTCCCCTATTAGAGGAAAGAGCAAACAAATGGGCCATAGGCTCAGAATCACCTTGTGAAGTAGTGGGACCATAGTGCCAAAGTGGATTAATCTCTTAGAGAGAGAGCCATAGGTTCAAGAAATATTAACGAGTTGGGGGTCTGGGAAATGTTCTTGAAGTCGAGCCCCCTTTGACTTGGTCAATGGTGCACCTTGGGTTGAATTTATGCTTTCTTCTATGTGTGAACAACCATAAAAAGCGAAGCCAACACATTATGAAATAATTATTCTTGTAGCTAGATGAGCGACTATTGTATAAAGTATTCGCTGGATTTGGCTCCCTCCATAATTCCTCAATGCATTTAAGTTAAAAAAAAAAAAAGCCCCTTATAGACACGTGTAAATTTATTCTAACACTAAGATCTAAATAGCACAGCATCACAATTTTTCATGAGATTTGAAAATTTTGAACATATTGTGTTGAGCTACGGTAAATTTATGAATACTAATGCAGATCACATTTGCTAAAAGTTTGAGTTTATTAAATCATATAAAGGGATGATGAAACTAGTTTATCGAAGCCAAATATATATATTTTTTTCCCCCAAGGGGAAAATGCTGCTGAGCCAAATATTCAAGCTGGAAAATTAAAGTCAAATAACTTTTCAACCCCTTTCAGAATTTTCAAAACAGCATATCAATGTATGAACTTTTTTCATCTGATGCCCCTTGGACTGGGTCCATCCATTCACTTGGTAGCCAACAAACAAAAACCAAAGGAAGGCCTATAGCTTTACGTGGTGTGAGAATAAGAGAGTTGGGGGACCAGGGGATGGAGAGAGCATTCAACATGGCATTGAATTTAACCATTTTCTTCTTTCTCATCTCTCTCTTTTGTTTTCCGATTCAAGTAGTGGGATGTGGCTTTCCATTGGCGTGGACAGCAAACTGCATCTCCAAGTCATCCCCTTTCATATCTTCATTAAGCTTCGAGATCATTTCTCGGTCCTTTCCCCAGAGAACAGTATAGAGTCCAGCCACAATCAGAAGAGACCCTATCACCCTGTTTCAATTTCAATACACACAGACAAAAACACACTGTTGGTGAGCAATAGTTCTTTGTGCTAATACCAGTGAACTATTTCAGTAGAAGAGAATAGAAAACGCACGTTCCGACGTATAATTTCTCTTGAAGAAACGCCCAGCTGAGAGCAGCCACGATGACAAGCAGCAAGGGACTGAACACAGAGACGTAGAGAGGCCCTTTCCTTTGTATGCACCATGTCATGAGAAAAAATGCAAGTGCAGATCCCACAATCCCCTGAAAATGTCATCTTACTCCATGTCACTTTTCTTATTACTGGCAAAACACTTGTAATTAACTTTTACTGTTGACTTCCCAATTGACCAAGAGGACCGCTTTGAATTTACCCCACAAGGAAACTACCTCTACTCAGAAAAGCCAAATTACTAGCTATATTACCGCATAGAGAGAAGCAATGAGTCTTATGCCAGAGCTCAGTGACCACCCTGAAACACTGCGCTCGGCAAATGCTCCAACAATCACGCACTGTATGCTGGCCATGAAGCACATCAACGCTGTACTCGTGTAAGGAGCTGCAAACTTCTCGCTCAACCTCGCCTGAAAATTTTCACACACAAGATCTTAAATGAAATGCCATGGAATTGGAATGCTTCTCCAAAACTTAACTGCTTAATAATCTATTTTTTTAACAGATGAGAGGGCCTCAAGGCTCAGAAGACAGTTGTGTTTTTGATCTTGAAATTGATGAGGTGATAGCTTCAACATACTCATACAGTCAATTTGGGATGTCCTAATCGGCCTTTCACAAATTTGGGGTTTTGATTTATATGTTGGAATTAATGACTGCACTTATATACCTGAATTATGAACCACACTGCCCAAACAATGCAGCTGACAATAATAAGGAAGGGGCCTAAGATTGAGCTGCCTCCAGTGCTGGTGGGATCACTCTTTCTCATCTCGTCTGATAATTTCCAGTGAATGTGGGATTCACCGATGTTGATGGGTGCGCCGTGGTAGAACGACAGTAGCATTGCACCACCTACGCACACTACCGTCCCCAACACCTTGGCTTGCCCTGACTTGCTCTTCATCCCCACGGTTTCCAACCTACCAAACACCAGGGTTCCAATAATAAGAAAAACTATCTAAGAATAGAGGAAACAGTTTGTGTGGCAAAATGGCGTACCTAAAGGGAATTGCAAGGATGAAAGTGATCGCAGGGAGTACATTTCCCAGTGCACATGCAATTGTTGGGGTCGAGTGTTTTAACCCAATGAAGTAAAAGATCTGGTTTCCAGTGGCCCTTCATTATATCAGACCCAATCCATTATAATGTTATATTCGAGTGTCAAAATTTTTTAGGTAAAAAAAAAAAAAATCTGGAAAATCAAGCTTTGGGGGATTACCCAAATACGGAGCATAGGAGTATCTGTAGCAGAACAGGCCTGGTGATTTTTGGTCTGGTTTTCCTGCACAGGAAGGTATTTTCAGCTCGCAATATCGGTGAATAATTGGAAACTAAATGACATATCCAGGAATTAAAATATACCGACGGAAATAATATCCGGAGAAACAAATATGTTAATCTTTTGAGAGTAGTCAGAAAATTGAAAGACCCTACTAATTATGGTTGTAAATTTATCCTGAGAGTAAAAGATAGGAGATGTAAATTAGTACAAAGAGGGGCCCGGGGAGGAAAAAAGAAAAAGTCAGAGGGAACATAGGCAAGAACTCTCCCCGTAGAAGAGTCGCGCCGCATGCAACCGTAGAGTACACAGCAGTTGTTGGGAGAAGTACCTCTCCAAGAAAAGAGCAAAGGGGATGATGGCTATGGCGGCGAAGATCTGGCGATAAGCGACGAGGACGAAGGGGTTCATGCCGGAATCCATGGCCAGCTTCGAAGTAATGTTCATTCCCGCATACCCGATTTGCACAATCACCATTCCCAGCATTGGCAAGAACTCCCCCGCCCCCATTTTCTTTATGCTCTCTCTCTCCCCTCTGCACCGAATCAGAACTTGTTGTTATAACTCGGAGAGAGAGGGAGGAAGAGGAGTGAGAGAGGTGAAGTGGGAAGGTAAGGTTGAGTCCGTATTTATGTACACAAGGGCTCCGTAGCGTGTAGAACAAAAAAAAAGAAAGAGAATGGGGAAAAGAAAGAAAGAAATGTGGTTGCAGAAATGGGTAAGGGATTTCCATGGGAAAAAGGGGAGAAACGGTCCAGTTTTCTTGCATAAGAAGAGCCTCGTTTCTGTGCAGTGCATGGGATTGGGGGGAAAAAGGCGACTCCTCCATTAAATTAAAGTAGCTTTCTTTCTCTGCATTAATGCGGTTTTTTTGGGGGGGAGCTTTGTCTCTGTCTCCATTACTCCCTTTTTTATGATCTTCTCGCTCAGCTTCAAGCAACTATAACTTGTACGAGTCGCACTCCTCTCCTAGTGTCATCGCTGGCCCACACTTCTCCTATTGTGGGTCCCACACTTTTCTGGCGGTGGTTATGATCTTACCCACACACAAACACCCCTTCCCCCCTTCTTTTTTCTTTAATTTATTTTCATTTTTCACTATATATGTATATATATATATATATATATATATGTATTTATATTCATCCTCATAAATGAGAAGGGAACTTATGTTTGCAGTGAAGTGTTGGGAACCCCAGAAGGAGTCGTCGTCGTGGGAATTGTGTTTGCAAGCCACGCTAGCCACCCACCTACCTGCTTCTCGGTGCTATCTCCTGCATTTGTCAGTTCCAGCATTTATGGCGTTTCCATGCACCAACCTGCATGACACTGTCGCAATCTTTCATAAATTTTCATCCATCTTCTTCACTCGGATGCCTCGCACCTCTTCTACTCTTCATGGATTCTTGGTCGCCTCGCCCTTCTTCGAACAATCATATTTCACTTACGGTTAATCTTGTTGTCGTGCTTCTTTGGGGTTTCTTTTTTTTTTTTTTTTTTTTTTTGGGTAAATAGCTTCTTTGGGGTTGTTTGGATTCAATGTGTTAAACAATCCTTTATTTAATAAATAAATAAATATTGAAAATGCTGCCAAGTGCCACGTGTATTTTTCATTAATTTTATACGTGTTGTGTGGTGTTTTCCTTACTTCTGATACTTATATATAAAAAAATAAAAAACTTATCCGAGCCCCATCAAGTTGAGGTCATATATTCTTTTTGCTTGGGACACCCATGCCACAAAAAAAGGCGGAAACAAGAGAGAATTTTGAGGCCAATAATTTAGATCCCAAAGGCTATGAATCAAAGAGAGATACCGTCAATATTCAATCAATGCATGGTCTAATTAAAAAGAAAAAAATTAAATAAATGTATGTTCATGAATAGTACAATAGGTATGGATTAGATGTGAAACTTTCCATTAATTATAAAAATGGAATGCATAAATCTTATATGTTCCTATAACCCTAGTTATAAGACCCAGCTCGGCCCAACGGGTTGACCTGGTGATGGTTGACTCTGGCCTTAACTCGGTTCGGGTTGCTAGTTAACCCAACTTGCACATTGACCCGACGAGTTGACCCGTGATCCGGCGACTCAGGTCTTAACCCAAACGGAAGTCGATCCTTTTAAAAAGGGCCAAAAATCATTCAAAGTGTATTTTGTGAGTTTTGAACCCATCCACTTTCATAAAAATCCAATATCTCTAAGTAATGGAGTTGATGGGGATTTATAAAAACTTGTGAAAATAAGTTTACTTATAATCTTATGCTCAACTAATCAAGATAATTATTTTAAAATATATTATAAATGAAGAATATTTAATTAAAATAATAGTTAGTGGATAATGAATTTATATATATATATATATATAATAAGTATAATAACATACCTTAAACTAAGGCAAATAATATTTTATTATTCTTATCTTAGAAAATAATAAATCATCAACTTTGAGAAAATACTTATAATATCATATTTTTAACAATTAAAATAATCTTATCATTGAAATATAACTATAATTCCATAGTATTTTGATAATATCTCTCATGTAATATTGGAGTTTTATTTTTAATAAATTTATTTTTCAATTTGATTATATCAAATTCAATTAATCCTATAAATTTAGAAATATAACAACGAAATAATTTATCTTGTCAATGTTATTATTATTTTGCAAAGCAATTTGAACAACTTAATAAAAGTGGAAAGTTTTGCTGTTTAAGTGGTAAATCTATTTTAATAAGTTTTGCTATTTTGTTGACTATTTTATAGAGATTCTCTTTAAAAATATGTATAATTATATTTATTATCTTTACCATTATAAAGGCAAAAAACCTTTTGCTTCCATTGACCAAAATTTATTTAAAATTCAAAATTTAAAACTCAAAACTCAAAATTCAAATTTTAAATTTTTTACCGTTATGGAAGTTATTTTCTTAACCATCCATCCCCCAACTTTTCTTCTTACCCCTTCCATTTTTATCTTTTTTTAAGTACATACTCATTCTTCTTTTTTCTTTACAATTTTGTATTTAATTTTTTATATTTTAATAAAAAAAAGTCATTGAGCACGTGCATTGCACGTGCGATACGACTAGTGATTTATAATATAAATGTCATTGACTTGACAGTTTAACTGATGACCCGACAATTGAACTAATGACCCGGTCGCCCGGCCTCTTGACCGAGTTAACATCTGGGTCAGGTTTGATAACTATGCCTATAACCGAGGAAACAATAGACAAAAATCAGAAAACGTCATATATTAAAATTTCTTTTGAAAAAAGAAATCGTGATTATGGTATGATTTGAACTAAATACATGACTGATAATCAATTAAAACAAACTAATTTAACTGAAACCAGGCTCCCCCAAAAACACCCTTCTGTTCCGGTGGACTGATAACGGGGTGGCTTGAGGAAGTTGGGCCTGGCTTGAGGTTTGTAATAAAATATGGAACGGGCCCTGGTATGGCCCATTTGGCCCTGAGATTCTTCCGCGAGGCCGGCCCATTAGGGACAGCTTGGGCCTCACTTCCTTTTTCCCGTTCCATTCCATCACCGTCGCCACCACCAAACGCGCCTCAACAATTTCTGTTGTCCGAAAAACTGCGCAAATATCTGTTTCCCTCGGCGCGCAAAAACAAAGAAATTGTTCCACGCAGATCAGTGTTGCAGCTGAGGGAGGGAGGGAGGGAGGGAGGGATCTTCCATGGCGATTGACATGTGTACCTTCGAAACCCTAACCCCTTCTCGCTTCACCACATTCACTATCCCAAACCCTAACTCCCACCACCGCCTCCTCCGAGTCGCCGTCCTCGACTCGCCGCTCCCACAGCCCCGCGGCCCAACCCTAGTCGCCGCCATGCTCGTCCCCGACGGCCGTGAAACCGACTGGATCTTCTCCGCGGAGTCGGGTCACCAGCAGCTCCTCCTCAGCTCCCCAGAGATCTCCCGCCTCATCATCCTCGGCGAGGTTCCGCAGGGCGATCTCTCCGCGGCATACAGCCGACCGAAACCTGTCGATGCTCAACACCCGCGGAAGAAACTCGAAGAGAGTCTGAAGCCTCTGTTGATCGCTCTGTCTCCCAAGTCTTCGTTCCGTGAAAATGGGTTCCCTGAGATTCCTTTCTTGGTTTACGACGACAACGTGATCAGTAGCGCGCTGGTCGAACGGTGCGTTGGCCCACGCGTCGGTGAAATGTTGGTGGAAGATGTGGAGATAGATTGCGTAGGTTCCGTTGGGAGGGAGTTTCGCAGGAGATTGAGGTTCAAGAGAATGCCCAATTTGGTTCAGACGGAGATGCGGATTGTTCCGGCGGATTCAAGCGTGGGTGTTGGAGGTGGAGAGTTTCAGCTTGACATGGGGGTTTTGGTGCATCCTTACTTGGCTCCAATGGTGGCAAGCCTTTCTGTGATTGGGACTTGCATTGAAGAATTCGTCCGGTCTGGAGTTAGGCCGAGAGCTCTTTGTATTGGAGTGGGGGGCGGTGCTTTGCTGGGGTTCTTAAAAACTCAATTGGGCTTTGAGGTTGATGGCGTAGAGGAGGATGAGGCTGTTCTGAAAGTCGCAAGGCGCTATTTTGGGTTAGAAGATGCTGAATCTATCCGGGTCGTCGTTGGAAATGGGATAGAGTTTTTAGAGAAAATCCCAAAGCAAGATTTTTGTTTCGCCAATGCTCTTAACGGGGATAAAATTGATGGCTTGGACACTACCTATGATGTCATTATGGTTGATTTGGATGGTGGTGATGCTAGGAATGGTGTTGGTGCACCGCCATTGGGGTTTCTAAGGAAGCCTGTTCTTTTGGCAGCTAAAATGGCTCTTTGTAAGCTTGGGATTCTCGTTCTGAATGTGATTCCCCCAAGTAGGTCGTTTTATGAAGTCCTGATTCACGAGTTTCGCCTGGTTTTTCAAGATTTGTATGAAGTAGATGTTGAAGATGAAGAGAACTTTGTTCTTGTTGCCACCAGATCATCTTTAAAAGCTTATACTGGTACAAGTGAGAATTCTTTTCTTACCAGATTAAAACGTGTTATTCCAAGTAAGTACATGGATTCAATAAGGAAAATTTGAGGACCAATGTAAATTGAATGCTGGAGGATGTCTTTTCAGTTGAGGAGATCCACAAACTGGAATGGACTGAAAACTGCAGAGCATTGCATTGATGGATACTACTGTACTTTCCACGTCTTGTTCCACGCGCAGAACTTCTTTCTCATTTTGCCCTCTGCTGATGAACATTCCCTAAATTTTTTGTTGTAAAGGAACCAAACTGAGGCTATAGTTGAGGGTCCATTATGCTTTTCTTTTGCCAGTAGAGAGGGGATCTCCTACACTTTGATATTGTTGTAATTGTTTTGTCCTAATTAAAATTGAGAGCTTTATCTTCTTTCTCTTGTTTGATATTGGCTTTATTTTATCCCCTCATAATCATCTGTCCTGATGCTTAATATATATTTTGGGACTTATTTTTTTCCCCCCTAAGTTAGCTGAGCCATAAACAAATTTTACAAGGTGGATCTTGCTTGACCCAAGAAAAATGATAATCCTAAGAATGTCTATCAGAAGGTGCTCTGACAATTTGATAAATAAATACGGGAATTTTTTAATTCATGTAATATGATTGTAGGAGATGCGGTTAAAGGAGCTTCTCATCTTTGTGAAGTTTTTTATTTTTGCACGACTGCTGTGATTAATTTGTATTATTCCTAAACCATTTGGATTAATATGTTTTTTTTAATAGAAAAAAAAGATAGAAAAAAGTGGGTTAGCTTCTCTTTTTCCTTCTTTATGGAAGGACTTCTCTTTGAGGGGAATAGTTTTGGGAATCACTATTTTCTAGCAAAAAGAAAAGGAAGTGACTGCTAAATGAACTGAAGAATTACAGAGAGAGAAGATAACGCGCGGAGGCGGTGGAGGAAGTCTCTGCCATCAATAATAAAAACAGTGAGCTCCTACTGGTAGGAGAAGTTTTGTTTAAGGAGGTACAGAAATTCAATCGGATACCTCTCCAAATGTGCGCCATGATCCCTCAGCATCCCAAGCATTAACTAGTGTTCCTCCGACTCAACTTTGGCTCCTGCGGGCGTCTCGCAAATTGTACCATCTCGGGCTTAAGCTTGAATGCTCTTAAATATCATGTTTTGAGGATTTGTTACTCTCAAGTTCGAAATTTCTGCTATTTTATCATCTGGGTCGTTCGGCTCCTAGCACATCAATGCGGTTTTTCCTGGTTCCATGCAGTAAGTACTGCACAGGGGCCGCACTTTCCCCCACCTCCCAAATTGCTCGTTACGCTCGTCTTGGCCAAATTGAGAATGCCCGGGTGGTGTTCGAACAAATGCCTGATAAGACTATTGTTTCCTGGAACTCTATCATTGCTGGGTATTTTCATAACTATTTGCCTAGTGAAGCTCGGATTTTGTTTGATAAAATGCCTGAGAGGAATACAGTCTCTTGGAATGGTTTAATTTCTGGGTACGTTAAGAACAAAATGATGAGTGAAGCACGTAAAATATTCGATGTGATGCCCGAACGAAACGTTGTCTCATGGACTGCCTTGGTTAGAGGTTATGTAGAGGAGGATATGATCACTGAGGCGGAATCTCTGTTTTGGATGATGCCAGAGAAGAATGTCATTTCGTGGACGGTGATGTTGGGTGGCCTAATTCAGTCCAGTCGAATTGATGAAGCTCGCCAACTTTTTGATATGATGCCTGTCAAAGATGTGGTTGCTAGGACAAACATGATAGCAGGGTACTGCCAGGAAGGTCGTCTGGCAGAAGCACGCGAGCTTTTTGATGAGATGCCACTTCGAAATGTGATTTCATGGACTACTATGATTACTGGGTATGCGCAGAATCAACAGGTCAACATTGCTCGGAAGCTTTTTGAGGTGATGCCAGGGAAGAATGAGGTGTCCTGGAGTTCAATGTTGATGGGGTACACTCAGTGTGGCCGGATGGAAGAGGCATTCGAGCTTTTTGATGCAATGCCTGTAAAGTCGGTTGTTGCTTGTAATGCAATGATCCTTGGGCTTGGCGAGAACAGGGAGGTAGCTAAAGCTAGAGAGGTATTTAACCAAATGTTGGAGAAGGATGAGGGAACTTGGAGTGCTATGATCAAATGTTATGAACAGAATGGATGTGAACTGGAAGCTCTCGATTTTTTTGCTTTGATGCAAAGAGAGATTGTTCCGCTAAATTTCCCTTCTCTGATTAGCGCTCTTAGTGTCTGCGCTAGCTTGGCAAGTCTTGATCATGGTAGACAGATTCATGCACAGTTGTTGAAGTCCCAGTTTGATTATGATGTGTATGTTGCCTCAATACTGATGACTTTGTATATGAAATGTGGGGAACTTCTCAAGGCAAAAAGGCTGTTTGACAGGTTTTCCCCAAAGGATATTGTTATGTGGAATTCCATTATAACAGGCTACTCACAACATGGCTTAGGGAAGGAAGCTTTAGAATTGTTCCATGAAATGTGCTCATTGGATATCGCACCTGATGGTGTTACCTTTGTTGGTGTTCTCTCAGCTTGTAGTTACTCTGGAATGGTTAAAGAAGGTCTTGAAATTTTTGGGTCGATGAGATTCAAACTTCTAGTGGAGCCACGAACTGAGCATTATGCTTGCATGGTGGATCTCCTCGGCCGAGCAGGTCACATAAAGGAGGCAATGAGTCTGATCATTAAAATGCCTGTAGAAGCTGATGCAATTGTTTGGGGTGCTTTATTAGGTGGATGTAGAACCCATGGCAACCTGGATTTGGCTGAAGTTGCTGCGAATAAACTTGTGCACCTGGAGCCAAATAATGCTGGGCCTTACATCTTGCTTTCAAACATTTATGCATCCAAAGGCAAGTGGCGCGATGTATCTGAGCTCAGGAGGAAAATGAGGGTAAGGAACGTAAGTAAATCACCTGGCTGTAGCTGGATTGAGGTAGAGAAGAAAGTTCATACATTTACTGGTGGTCAAAATATCACCCACCCAGAGCATTCAATAATTGTGAAGATGCTGGAGAAACTAGGCGTGCTGTTAATAGAAGCTGGGTATTGTCCTGATGGTAGCTTTGTCCTACACGATGTGGATGAGGAAGAGAAGGTTCAGAGCTTGGGCCTTCACAGTGAAAAATTGGCTGTGGCATATGGACTTTTAAAGGTACCCAAGGGGATGCCTATTCGGGTCATGAAGAACCTTCGGGTTTGTGGCGATTGCCATTCTGCAATTAAACTGATAGCAAAAGTCACAGGGCGAGAGATCATATTGAGAGATGCAAATAGATTCCATCATTTTAAGGGTGGGCTGTGTTCTTGTAGGGACTATTGGTGATTGTAAAGCACATAATGCTAACTACAGCGCTGAAGAATAGATATGTGATATTGGAATCATACCCCTTCTTTGTAGGTTCTGGTAGTAAATCATCTACATCTGGAGGTACAAGGTCGGATGATGATACATCCTTTTTCTCAGTGTATTTTTGGCACTTTACTGGGAAATATATAGAAACAAACTTATCAGAAACTACTCTTCCTTTTTTTTTTTTTTGATTGATCCCTGTTCATTAATACTGCAATTTAGTTAGATTTGGGTTTGAGATTGACATTCAGTGGGACTTGGACTGGTGAATTCAGATTGATCAATATCAGGCACGTTGATAGACCAAACGATTTGAGCAGGAGCTGCTTGAATTGGTTTTTTTCTGTTTGTAGCCTCGACATATCGCGGTGCCATATATGATAGTCCAACTGGTTTTGATGTGGCCTTTCCATTCATGGCTGTCGGCCCGCTGGGTTTTTACCTTCTCGAACCAATGTGCCTAACATGGATGGCTGTTCCAGCTGGTTCCGGGGCTTTCAATGCATCAACGTAAGTTAGTGAAACTTGCTTGATGCATACCCTGCACTTTGGGGTACTTGAAAACTATGTATTTCGGGAAAGTGGAGGTAATCGTAGAGGATTAGTGCGACAGAATTTGTGTGGGGAGCATCTAAGCAGGTGAATGCGAGTAATGCAGCAATCTGACCTAAAATGTACTGATATAATGGTGGGCAACTGGTGCAAATTTTCAGTTTAAGTTAGCATACTGTTAAAATCTCGACTCCCAAAAGGAGATGCTAGTCGAATTTTCGAAGCATTATATCGGAGCAGTTTAGTGATTTAGATCGTGGTAAAAGCAAAGAAGATGGAATCCACTTGTGGGAAGCACTATTGTTTGACATTACAAAATATGGGATGAAAGACAAGGGTGAAACTGAACTGCAATTTTATTCACAAACTAACAAGGAAGACTGCTTAATAAGTAGGCAAAAGCAGCCAAAAGCTTCGCAAACTTAACCGCATACATGAAATGCATGCGCTCCCCACAAGTTATTCAAACAACTTAATCAACATACATAAGCAGAACACAGCAATGGGTTTTCTTAGGAGTGTCCTGATATAGAATTCCAATCTGAATACCTCACACTGCTAACCGAAAGACGCAAGCACCTCCAACAAGGAAGCAGCAAATTGCATCTGGGTTTCCTCATCTATGGTCAAGAAGAGGGGAACGTGTATGAAAAGCGATTTGTTCCCATACTGCTCTGCAAAGCGAAGTGAATGATAGTAAACATAATTGCACACAAAACGCCCCGCATCAACGGAAGCCATCACCTCAAAGCCCTTTTTTGCCAAGGCTTTGGTAATCTCCTCAACAGGAAGAGAAGTCTGCACACAGCAAAAACAACAAAACAACAAATCCTTTCAGTGCATTGTACCAAAAATATTGACCATGTCCATCAGGTGACACGCTTTGTTCCACTTAGGACAGCCTCTGATGTCCCCTCGCCTGAAAATGTTTACCCTTTACCCGACTCTTAATGCACATTTTCCCCAAAAGCCTAGCCCGAACAGAACCCTTCCAAATACCTTCAAATCTAAAAGTTGCAAACCAAATGGTGGAGAAAATAACAAATTGTGATCCATAAGTTAAAATCTTTTTTCATATTTATTTCAATATTCTTAGTGTCACAGGATTAGAATTTCAGTCCAAATTTACCTGCCGTGTTTTTGAAATTCCACCATCCGAGGGAATAATAGGCACTCTCTGCAAACATTTACACATAGAAAGTTAAAATAAACCAACAACATTACAGAAAATTGGGGCCATATTAAAATTCCTTGTGCACCAGAGAGGTGCCCAAGGGGCTCTATCTACCTGAGGCTTCCATCCTAGCTCATCAGGACAACGAAAAGTCGCCTCATTAATTGCTTGCTGCTCAATAGCAAACCTAGTTGCACCACTGTTAACTCCAAAGTGAAGCTGAAGACATTGCCAAGACGTGCAACAAAATACATGAACAAGGTCAATTAATGGACTTAAATGGCATAAACCGGCTTTTGAACTCAAGCAATAGCAGAAAAAACTAAACTTAGAAATCCTTTAAACCAGATGGCATATTCTACAATGCAAGGGGCATCCACTTTTCATACAAATGGGAAGGCTAGAGGCATGAGCAAAGAGATGAAGCATAGAATATTAAAACCTTAAAACTTCGTTATGAAGGTTTTATGAAAATCATTACCATATAAGGTTAAAATTCAAAATGAATTAAGGTCTCAAGAATCCTTTATTTTATTTTATTTTCACCGTGACGGAAAGTACAACAAAAGTTTCTTTTAGAAGCCATCATGCTCAATCATCTAGAGAAGTCACCTTCCTGATACAATTTCTCGGTAACTCTTTTTAGATACTTGACCGAAGGAATAACGAACTAAGTCTTAAACCCAATAGCTTACGCCGAAGAAAACCAAAAATTACATCAGGTCAATATGGGTTTCCTATGCAGCTCATTCCTATCTCCTCATCTACTTCCCTAGCACTCATTTCCTTTCTTGCGACTAGTATCCAAATTTCTAAAGGTCTACCTCTAGCTTTCCTTACCTCTCCCAAATTAATCACCTCACTCCCCCAATCAGATGCACTCATAAGTCTCCGTCTCAAGTGCCAAACCTTCTTAGGCAACACTCTCTCACCTTATCTTCAATTGAAGTTGCCCTTACCTTTCATGAATCTCCTCATGTCTACTCTTATCTTTCCTACGCTTGCCATACATCAATTTTAGCATACATTTATTGTCTACACTGTGGGTTGTGATACTTCTTATTCGCCCAAGACTCTGTTTCACACAATAAAGTACGCCATGTATAGCAGTTCTATAGAGCTTCCTTTTTAACTTCAAAAATCATATTGTGATCACATAAAAACTCATAAAAAACTTGTACATATCATTCGACCGGCCCAAATCCTATGATTAACATCTCACAACTCCCCCTGGCCCAATAGAGAACAAAACCCCAATGATGCAAAAGATAATGGAGAACGAGCGTGCAATTCTGAAATATGCACATATTGCTGAAAGTAACAGGAGTAAACTGACCCAAATAATTCTCCCCATATCTGATGGTTCTGTATCCTTCTTATTCACACCTGATTGCAGTGTCTGGTATAAAGGAACAACAGCTCCCTGTCCTGCAGTCTCAAGAATACTGCATTTCCCAAGAATTAGACCTTTTGGCAAACCTTTTTTCTGCATGTATTCTTTCAGATTACCAACTATTGTCTCGGTTGGGTTTTCTGAAACTCCATGGAATTTCTTAAATCCCGTCACGTGGATTGTCAATGGAGGAGGCCCTTCAGACCCCATTAATGATTGCTGAAATGATGTTTATGGTATGTTACAGCAGCAAAATTGAAACCAGCATCTCAATGGCTGCATCAAGTACAGAAGACTGCAACTACGTAACTTGAAAGCATGATGAAAAGAAAGCTATTATATTTTAACACATACAACACTCCATCCCATCAGAAAATTATGTTAATTTTGTCTACAGGACAGTTGATTCACACTTAGTCCAACAAAAAAAAGGAGAAAAAAAAACAGATGAATTTTTTGAATATACAACCTTTCCCTTGTTATTCTATTCTACACGCTGTCTCACAGTTTGCAAAAGGAGCAATTCTACTCATACATCCTAAGAACGCCCTTTACATCAAAAAGCCTGCTTCGGTGAATTTTAAATGGATGTTCTAAGGAATATTTTGGTGAAGAAACAGTAAAGGAGCCACTTAAAATTCATCATATCAGCATTTTTCGGTGCAAAAGGTAATTTTAGGACGTACGAGTAAAATTACTCTCCTAAAAGCGAGTGGAAAAGAAAAAAAAATAGAATTAATAGTAGGGGAAATTGAACTTTAAACAGCAACAAGGAAATCGAGAAACCCAATAATACTCACTTGAATGAAGAGCAAAGCATCAGGATGCCAGAAAGGCACCACAAACGAGAATCAGAAACCCCACAAAACAGAAGAAGAAATAATCCAAAAAACAAAGACCATCATATACATAATAATAACAGAGTCAGGTTACATGAAACCAAATCCAAAACTAAAACCCTATTGGGATTAAGCAATTAATCAAACACCCACATGATCATAGATGCTAAAACCCAGAAATCCAGCGAGAAATGGGCACAGGCATCACTAAGCCAGAAATCCACCTAAAAAGTAAAGGCCTAAAATTGACGCACGATGCCAGCAAAATCGACAACAAAGAATAAGAAGGCACTTGAACATAGCTCACCACAGTATAATCGTGAAAAACCAATCTTATCAGCTCAAAGTAATCATGTTAGGACAGCACTAAGTGAGAGGGATTCCGATCAGGGCATGAAAAGGGGGAATTGTGTAGGGGGAGAAAGCAGTAGTGGTGGTGGGTCACTTTCAAAGAGAGAGATCAACGACCCTTAATCCCCTGAGAAAGCATATTACCGGAGAGACCGACCAACAACGAAAATACCCTTAAAAATGCGGCTCTCTTCTCTACCTACGGGAATTGGCTCCTTTCTTCCGTAAATACCCAAAACGGTACATAAGTGGACAGTCTTGTTTTTGCATTTCTCTTCTGGTTCCATAAAAAAATAAAAAAGGTCCTTTTTTATTTTGATCGGGGGATCCACCGCAGAAGGATTCGTGTCGTGACAGACGGTAGGGGGTGGGACCCACAGCTCTCATTGATCCTATCGGGTGCGTTATGCTGCCATTATCATCCTTAACATAATAGACGAATGGAAGAAAATGTAGAGGAGAGTCACAGCCCTGAGGATTGTGTGTAAGATTAACATTTCCTCCGGCCTACGGAACCAATCCAAAAGCTGAGTTTTTTCTCGGAATGCGGGAATAATTTTTCAAACATACCCCGGCATTTTTAAAACTTTCTATATCTAACTCATTTTTGTGATATGGCAGCTCATATATGTGATTTCTTTTTCTTTTTTTTCATTTTTTTCAATTTTCTCAATCTCGTCGACATGCGACAAGAACGAAATGATATGGCAGCTCATTTTTTTCAATTTTTTTGCCTTTATTTTTCTTTGTCGCGCGTTGATACGTGGCGAACTAAAATCCTAGGGCTAAACCTCGATTTTAGATCTATAATCTCCTGGCTGAGCCCCTTCCTTCTCCACTTCTCATTCAATGTTTTGTTCCAATTTTTCTAGCAATTTCTCTATCAATTTCCAGTGGATTTTTTCATCCATCACTCCCCCTTTCTTCTCCGGCCTGTGGGTGTGCAAGGGGATTTGTACTTGCGGTTTAGAGGTGCAATTCTCCTCATTTCCTACCCCCACAAATCCGGCGATCACTAAGCATTCATTGTTCAAAACATTTCGTTTGGATTGTTTTAAAGGTTCGATATAACTGTCTAATTCCTATGTTATTTTATATGTTATAAACCATGTAATGTTTTGTATTTAATTATATGTTTTGTGTTTAATTAAGAGACTAATGTGAATTTCCAACGATTTCTCCTCCTTAGTAACAAAGAATCGGAACTATCAAAGTCCATCAAAGCTTTGAAGGAGGATGAGAAAAGGGTAAAAGTAACGTTTTCCCTTACAAACATCACGGTGAGTTGAAGTCCCGCGGGCGATGCATATATATATAAAATGTAATTGCAGGTATCAAGCTTGATTTTAAAAATCGAATTTCATGTATGTAATTTTCCAAATCTAAAATCATAGTTAACGGGTGCGATTTTAGAATAGTTTAAAACATGTCAGCATGCGGAAGGAGGAAATAAAGGCAAAAAGTGAAACCATGCCCCCAAAAGGATGATTTTATTCCACACCTTACGCATGTCAATGCAATCGGGGAATTTGGGAAAAAAACATCATGGACGTGATCCACGGTTTTAAGATTCCATGTTCTGACATGCTACCGAATGTTTGATTTTTGGGAGGGAAGAGAAAGAAATTACAGACATGAGGCATGATTTCACAAAAATGGGATAGATGCATGGAATGTTTAAAAAATGTAAGGTTTGTTTGAAAAAACATTCCCCTTTTGGTCACTCGGACGAAAAACCCCCAAAAACCATTGAGCCGGAAAGGTTGATTTATTGGGAAACATAAATGGCCAATTGGGGATTAAGGCTTTCTTTTTCAGGTGCCACGTATTCATGTGTCATCATAATTGCGAGTAATCCCAATCATTACTTGTTTTTCTAAGACAAATGGCCGCCGGAGTCCATCATCATGACATTGTTCACCCGTGAAACTCTCATCTCGTTTGTGATGAAGCCTCTTTTTTTTCTTTCTTTTTGTAATTAATAATAAAAGAAAGTAAACATGGTTTTTAAAATAAATAAATTTTAATAAGAAGGGGTCATCTCTGCCGACAGAGAGGCAGCGCGCCATGGGTTCTCTTTTCGCCAAGAAATGGCTCTCCATACCAAGATATATCAGTGAATGTGTTTATTCATTCATTTTGCATTTATTAATTTGGTAATGAAAAAAGACAAGTTCAATCCAGACGGCGAAACGGCTCCACTTTATAAAATTATTTGATCAAAAGCAACATTATTATTTTGGGGTCCAGATTCAGGTTACCCTCGACTCCCTTCTTGTTATCATCTTCGCAGGCTGTAATTTGGCAGCTCTTTGTTGTTTCATCCGACAATACCATTTGAACACCAAATCACCCTCTACCTTTTATTATTCTATGCTAAGGAGCATATATAGATGTTAAATTTGGCAACAAAAGGAAAAAAAAAAAAAAAAAGAAAAAAAAACTGTCTTGTAAGTTCTTAAATGGTGAGGAAAGAGAAGGAAAATAATAGATTTTCTCTTTATTCTCCTCTTTGCGAGTTTTTTTTAATGAAGAGAAAAGGAAGGAAAGATAAGGAAAAAAAAAAACCCTTACTTTCTTAACATGAAGAAAGGAAATTAAATTTTATAATAACAATTATATCCTTAAAAGTAAAAGAATAAAAACAAATAAAAAAAATAAACGAAAAAAGAGTGATGTGAGGGTATAAAGATATTTTCAACTTGTAAATTAAGCTTTTCTTTCCTTCTCAACTTGCAAACATGGGAAAGGAAGTTTGCTTTCAAGGCTCACGAACAAGAGGGAGGAGGAAAGTTCCCACCTTCCCTCCTCTTTCCTTCCCAATCCCTCTCCTTCTTCCTTTCCAAACTCACAAGCATAGTGAAAGTCATTACCTTTGCCATAACAATCATCCATCAACCCAACCATCAGAAGGTAAACGTAATTTCATTTAACGTAGGACATTGTCTATGAAACCCTATGCCATGCATATATGCCGACAGACAGTGCTGAAGAAGATGATCAAAATTAGGGGAGGCTGCTTCCCACTAGCACAACGTGAGTATTCATTCCCCCCCGCATCAATAAAACAAACACGAGCATCCCTTAACATTATAACAAGGCCATCTATCCCCAATCCAGAAGAGGAAGAGGGGGGTATCCACCCTCCGGAGGAGGCTGTAGCGATGGAGGCAAATTACCCTGTGATATTTCCATTCCATCTCTTACCACAACACCTGCTTATCAGAATGAAGATACATGAGCCCTGAGAACCAATTTGAGCAGAGCTCAAAAGCAAATCTAAAAACTGTTTTCACCTCCCAGCACGCACGCACGAACGCGTGTGCGCAAAAAACATACTGGGAAACGCAAGGACGGGATAAAAACTGATGCAACAGCATGGCAGAATCAATTTTAGAGTTCCATGATAGCACAAAAATAAACAATGACAAAACCAGAACTTTATCTTGCCTGGTAAAGAACTTCCTCCAACAGATTGATTCCCAGGAACAAGTGGTGACTCGACATTGCCTGTGAACCCAGTCCCAGAATGCTCAATTACTTCAGATTCAAAAGTGAATCATCTTTCTTCACTCAAGACCACACATAAATATCACGATAAACAATGTATTTTCCCTCCAAGTCACGGACTCTTAAAACATATTGGACATGCATTTAAGTAACCATGGATTATAGGGCAGAAATTTATGCCAAATAGATTGAAATTACAAGCACACTAGTATATACCTGTCATACCTTGAGTTTCTAACTTCTGCCTTGGATGGTAATACTTGCAAGAATCCCCATACTGGCAAAACCCCTTAAAAACACATGCATAGTTAGCGAAGATGAACAAGCCACCGGACCACACTAAAAGCTACTCATTGTCATTCAGGTAAAATCAATAGCATCTTGCGTCACAAGTGTCATAAGAATACCTCAAGACCTAAACCCTCGGTGAAAAGTATATATTAAGCCAAAGAAAAACATGGCTTGCAATGATTCGATTTGCCCGACACGAATGATTGTTAAACTCCTTGCAATTATTAGTGCAGTTCATTTTTTCCCCCAAAATATGACATACGTATATGTGTGTATGTATATATATATATAGAGAGAGAGAGAGAGAGAGAGAGAGAGAATTAAAACTTGGAAGGGAACGATGAGAGACATTAAAGGAAGGTACCGTTCGGACGAAGCGATTGCAAATGCCTTTGTTGAAGCTATCTGGGTGGTAAATATGGTTAGGTTCTGGAATTGAAGAGAAAGCAGGGATGAGAAACAGAGAAATGGGTATTAAATTAGGAGGGAGAGAGGGAGGGAGAGAGGGAGAGAGAGAGAGAGACCTTTGAAGGACTCGTACCAGAGAGCTCTGGATCTCTGGTGTTGGAGACCTTGGAGATGACGCTTTCTAGCAGCTGCGGTGTCTTGGAATTGCTTCTCGCAGTAGTCGCAGTAGTACTTCCCCAATCCCATTCTCCCTCTCCTCTCGTCCCCTTTCCCCACCCACCCACCAACCCTAATAAATTCTACAATCGGGGGCGGTATTGGCCGGTCGTTTCAACGACGCCGTTTCTTAGTTCCTCAACGACGTAGAGCGTAGGTTAAACAACTACCAAACGAGAAGGAAAAGAACCTTTTCGACCAGAATTAACTTAAAAAGTAATTTTATTTGATAAATAAAACGAAAAAACAATTCTACTTTCAACCAAAGACAGGCTTAAGGTGATAAATAGGAGAAATGGGGTTCCTTGAAAAATACAAATTGAGTTGATGTGAGAGACTGGCCATGCGTATTCATTTTTACCCTGGTTTTATACCAATAGCCTCAACAATTACAAATGTTATGAACTCAGGTTGCTGTTGCAGATTTCTTCACAAGATACTTATCGGAAGAACAAGGTAATAGCACGGTACTAGTGCAGAGAGGGAACAAACATGTCACTCCCGGATCAACAAGCATAGCTAATACAGGACTATAACAAGGCTGGCATCTGGATTGAAGTCACTATAAGCCCTACAATATTGGAAACACCCCCCCCCCCCCCCCAACAAAACAAATAAATAATTAAGAACTAGGCTGATCGGTCTCTCTTCTAAGTAAAGGTTACAACGTGTTATGATACAGAGATAACGGTTACTTTCTCCTATATCTGCTTCTATATAGTAAGGTCATACGATAGATGATCATAGCCCAGGGAGTAGCATGGGCATCTACACGAGGAAGCTCACATCGACCTCAACCTTCCTGTTGAATCATAACCCAACAACGTGGCATTGTTTTCTCGCATGCTCAGGAATCAGTCGCGCCAATATCTCCTTGGGAACACCCTTTAACTCTGACCACCAACACCAGCAGCAGCAATAGTAAGTTAAGAATTTCAGATAGCACCCCAAAAAAAAAAAAAAACACTAAAATTAGGTAAATATCATTCGAATAGTTTCATACCATGAGATTTAAAGTTGAATAGTGGTGGGAGGAAACGGCCATTTGGCAGCCGAGTGTTTGGCTCACGTAGCTCGTCAAAGAAAGGATGGACCAAGGCATCCATCTGGACAGGAAATAAACATATTAAATCTTAAAGCGATACTCTGCCAAATTTAAAGCCAAACTATGGGGATAATTTTTCTGAAAAAATGATGTACAACTCGGACACAATTACGGCCCAAGTCCACAGTTGATGAGCAACTTTGCATCTGAATAAGTTGTGAATCCAGTTTCAAATGAGAAAAAAATCTTACTAACAGTTGAAGCAGTAATGCACTTCAAACCCCTGACCTTCTCAACAGGAGTGATGACTACTTGGGCAAACCCTGGGACCCCTTACCCTCATCATATGCTAGACTAGTAAAAGGCTACTCCAAATGAAGTAACAAGAGCAAACAGGAGAAGGCAGGCTCCTGCAGCCAAAACCAGAGATTTTCCATAAAGTACTCACAGCTGTGCACCGTAGATTAGGCGAGTATTGGAGCACTCTTGAAACCAGGTCAACAGCTTCTGGAGGCATGCGTTTGTGGAATATCTGATGAAGAGTGGAAAAAGGAACAGGAAAAAGGTATAAGAAGAGATTACGATGACAGAAGACATGATGCATATGTATTCCATGGTTCCAGTACCTTATGCCATGGATGTGCTTTAATCTGTGGGAATTTGAATTCCGTATAGTTAGGATTCATACATTTGATTTCCTCCCTTGTTGGAGTACCCAACACCTGCAAAAACATTTAAGAAAATTTAGCAAAAGAAATTTGAATGAGCACTCTATGACTGACATTGCACCAACACTTTTGGGAGGGCCAACCATTATCCATTCATGTAGCAACAGGGCATTAAATAGGTCAACATCAAACAAGATATTAAAGCATCTTTTCATGTCATTGATAGGATTCTAAAGTGGCACCTGTTCAGAAATATTCCAATCAGAGTGCACAAATTTTTATCGTCTTTCTGCCCCAATTTAAAACCTCAATAGTAAATTTATGCAAACTATAACTATAATGCAATCAAATCAAATGTAAATGACATTGTAAATACCTTGATAATCTCCACAAGCTGGTCAACCCCACTCTCACCAGGAAACAGAGGCTGAAAGGAAAACACAACGCAATTTCAAATTTTGTTGCATTCAGATTAAAGAAGCACAACGGACATAGGAGTATGAGCTACCTACATGCCCAAGTAGTAACTCAGCAAAAACACAGCCAGTGGACCAGACATCAATAGCTGTTGTATACTCAGTTGCACCAAATATAAGCTCCGGTGCTCTGTAATACCTCGAGCAGATATAAGAAATATTGGGCTCTCCTTTTACCTGTTAAAACTCAGAAAAAATAAATCACAATATGTTTAAAAAAATGCAGGACTAATAATTTTAGGAAGAGGGGGAAGGGGTAACCACATACCAAGACTTTTGCACTTCCAAAATCACATAGCTTAAGCTGGTGAGTATGTGGATTCACCTGCAGAGGCAAATCAAGAAAGAATATTTATTCCCTAATAGATGAGAGGCATCCAATAACAACCCACTGCAGTTCATAATTCAGAATTTCATACCCTTTTTGGAGATGACAATGCACATTGTAATGCATTGCATTTAAAAGAGAAACATTCCTGAACTTAAATGTGCCTTTCCAGAGGAAAACTTATAGAGGAATGGAAACAATAAAATGCTTTACCAATGCTGGCAAATTTTCCAATGCCGGGAACACCAAGCATCTGCTCGAAACATTGCTATTTTTAACTGGTTATCTTTCCTTCTTTTTTTTGATTGGTAAAAAGTTTATTCAAAGAAAGGCATAAAAAGCAAGGTTTACAATGAGATTGAAGCAATCAAAGAAAGTTCGTAATTACAAGAGACAGCCCGATCTTTAAAATTAAAAGGCCAGATTTCTTTCAAATGCTGGGTCAGGCTTTCTTCACTGGTTTTCAAAATGTATAAATTTGTTTAAAACGGCTCAACAAAGAATATTAAAGAATACAGTAATGTCTTGAGCTAGTGCCCATATAAGAACTACAATAAAAGCCTAACTAGGTGCTCGCGGAAATATAGATTCCACAACACCTCATTGAAAGTAAAGCGCAAGTACACACATTTTTAAAAGGACTACACAATGTGATTGAGCAAGTCAAAGACATACCAATACATTTTGAGGCTTGATGTCACGATGGCACACTCCAATACTGCGATGAATATAGAATAATGCTCTAAAAATCTGCAAACATATCATGTCAAAGTTAGAAGCTCTATATGAATAACTTTTCAGAGGAAAAAACTATCTGTAGAGAAGAGATCTAGTGTAACAATAGCATCACATTAACAGGAAATTTTTTAATAGCCACCCCCCCTCTCTTCCCTCCCAGGGAAAATATTTCCAATATCGTTTTAGGAAACAAGGAAATGGGGTAAGCTAGAGCCCAAAAGCGAGTACCAACATTAAGATTAGGAATAACTTGCATTCTTCTTTCTCATTGCAAAGAAGAGATCAGAGTCACTTTAACATCAGTGGAGAAACGAAAATTTGCAACTACCATGCAAAAAGAGTTCACAACTGGGACAAACTACTATACTTGATGCAACCTATCCTCATGATCTTAATGCGATCTATATTCAAGCACTTAATGAAATCTACCCTCATGCTATAATCACAGCACCACCATATGCTACTAAATGCCATGCCAATCCAGAATACAATATTAGTTGAACTGCCTTCAGGTGCTACTATTGATGTTGCATCTTTAAAAAATATGAATATTTTATATAACATAGGAGACACGAAAAAAAGATAAAATAATGGATACAGAAATATCATAATGGCTACTAAAACACATATACCTGGTATGTATATAGCTTCACATATATCAGCGGCATTCTCTGGTTCAACTTATTGTAATGTTTAATCACACGATGAACAGTTTCAGGAACATACTCAAGTATGAGATTAAGATAAAGTTCATCCTTCTCAGTTGTTGAGAAGAAACAATGCTTCAAAGACACAACGTTTGGGTGGTCAAGAAGGCGCATTGTTTGCAACTCACGATTTTTATATCTCCTGTCTTGAAGGACCTTTTTTATAGCCACAGTTTCGCCTGTCTCTAAGCACTTTGCCTAAATAAACAAAGAAAAGCCACCATAGAGATCTCGTGAAAATCTTACAAACACCCATAATTACAAAAATAATGACGTAGAATGGCCGAATATCACTGCAGAGATGCTTACTTGGAATACAACTCCAAATGATCCATGTCCGATAACACGCTCAGCCATGTAGCTTATTGTCTATTAAAAATAAACCACAAAATGATAACATTAGATATTGATGCATAGACACAATCTATGATGGGCACAATGGCCACATCACAGTTCGTGGAACTTCAAGCTTGCGCCATCATCAAACCCATTCAATGACAATAATTAACACGTCTGTTAGGCAGCATGCCAATATTCACGATAATAACAGTTTAAAATTGAAAAAAAGAAAAAGAAATACATTGCATGAAAAATGTGTAAACAAAACTCCCAAGTAAAAGCTAGCAAGATGATGGCTGTCAATCAATTCAGACTTTCTCTCAGAACATATGCGTGGGTGTGTGTAACCTTCTTTATTAATCGGGAAAAATTAAACAAAAACAGGATAATTTTTGTCGGAGAAAGAAGTGGATTCTCCGTACATTGTACATGTAAGGAGGCAGCAGTGCCCCAATGCTTTAACAATAATATAAGCCAATGCAGTAAACAGGTGAAAGTATTGCCAGAATGTTTTGTTAACTAACATATATCAATAACAGCCAAAAGATGAAAGTACTGCCAAAAAGCCATGAAAAGGACAAGGTAGAAGCAAAAAAAAAAAACCAGCATGTTTACCTGCTTGGGTTGGCCATTTCTACCACCAATGGTTGTCACTATAATATGACCCGTCTCTGTTCCATTACCATCAGCAATTGTAGCTTCCATGTCCTACAAAAAGAAGACAGCCTATAAGTAAGTAGAAAACAACAAAAGTAAAAAGGGAAAAAAAAATTCCAAAAAAGACTTCTATATGTACCTTATCATCCCTAATTTTCAAGTCATTAATGTCTTCCGGCAGCCTATCAACTCCAATGTTACGGCCACTAGATTCCCTCATGCCAGATGTAGGGGCTCTGCCCACTGAAGCCATTTTAAGAGAGGAATCCTGCTTACTTGTTTCGCCTCAAAAAAACTGATCGTTAACCTGCTAAAGCAACTATAGAGTAAAATAATAAATAAATACAGTTCCCTCAATGCTCACCAAGAAAACACAGAATTCCACACATCTTGTCAAACAACTAGAAGTCTACAATAAAGATGCATCAGAAAATGAAGTCCAAGGAACAGAAACATGAAACACTACTAGTAGTAAGCATGATTTGGAAGAACTAGAGGGCATGCCATACAAAATTTTTGAAGGGGGGGAATGAAATGAATGTAATAATCACGATTCCATTGGTCCAATATGTTCATATTTCTCAGTACTTCCCGTTGGTCCAAACGTGTTCGTATATCTCTGCTGCGTTGCAACTTAAAAAAGCGACTGGACAAGAATCTTATAAAACTGGAAACTTATTAGAGTCCACGCAAGACCAGAAAGTTCCATCTCATTAGCAGCACAGTAAGTGTCTTCAAGAACACCAAAACATGAAGAAGAGGAAGCCATCGTCAAGTTGAAAGAAAGGAAGACATCTCACTTTTCATCTCCCAAAAGCAGAAAAAACACCGAGCGATCCAGAGATAAAAACCAGCAAAGACAGAAAATACAAGCACCACCAAAAGCACATAAATTTGGAAAAGCGAAACTAAAATATGTAACCCTAATAAAAGAAGAAGAGAATGAGTAGTGGAATATGGAAGAGGCTTCGGACGAGGAGTGTAGTGGCTGAGGGGAAGAATCCAGTAGACAGCTCACCTGAGTTCTGCACCGGTAGCTCCTTGCTCTGTATTTTTTGCGGTGGTGGCAGTTGGAGAAGGAAGAAAGAATCCTCGAAGGATCCTGAAAAATACTATTTTTGTGGGTGCGTTTTCCTTCTTTTTCCGTCGTGAGGTGGGGGTGGGGGCGGCGACGGGGGTTTTTGTCTTCTCCCTGAGTTTTGACCATTGAAGCAGAAAATTAGGACTGCTTTAGGGCCACAAGAACCACCCTCACCTTGTGCGAGGGTCATTGCGGTCATTTGATGATCCCAAAAATCCAGGGGTATTTCTGACATTCGAGGGGGGCCGTCCCGGTGGTAAAAAGTTAATGATAAATGAGCAAATCCCACCAACAAGTGATACACTCAACCATGCATTGGAGGTCCACCTTCACGTTTGAAATTCACCGCTTCTTAAGGAGAGAGAGTGTCATTCAAAATTAATTACGAATATTTGGATAGTCCTGCGGCGGCTGCCGAGTGAAGCCATAGAAATTGGAATTACGCTGTTGCCCTCCCGAAGGAGCCTGTGGGTGGTGGTAGTAGTAACAGGCTGTGGGACACAGCACCTGGTTTTTGACCGTTCGACTAGGGTCCGCTGAGTAAGACGTGGGCACACAACGACTCCTTTGACCGACTGCATACCCACTCCAAACCCCACCCCCTTTGTTTCCCTACCATCCGATCATCCTCTTATCATCAAGGTGAGGTTAAAAAAAAATTAAATAAAATTGCCACTAGAACTCATAAGGACCTAACTGGCCCCAAATTCAGAAAAAGTTGCCATTGATTGGAGATAGTTCTTATACGATACAGTTCAAACCCACATCTTTGGGTTTCTCCTATTTGAGAATATATATATATATATATACTGAGCTGTCCCCATGCCCCAAGAGAGTCAGAACCCAGCTCTACTTCTTAGGGTTTCTAAGTTTTGTTGAGGCAAGCAATTGATAAGAGAAGCATACATGTGGAGAAATGCAAGCCGCCTAATGCACCTATTAATAATGAATCCCAAAGTACTGCTTTGATGCCTACATCTACCATTTCAGAACGCAAAATTAAGGGCATGTATACCAACCAGCTGGGTAATTTTGTTGGAAACAAAAGTAACTCACATTCCCAGTGGGTTTCTTCAAACAAGTGAATTCTGTATACATCTTGTGCACCAATAAACCGAGTGAATGCTCTCTGGACACAAAGTCACTCCTTCCTCCCAGCTCCTCCCACTTATTCCTATAAGGGAAACACAGAAACCCTAAACTGCCAACAACGATGCTGGGAAGCATCACAATATCATTTTTCTTTTCCCCTTGGGGTTGGCAAGAACCAATTTATACAGGAACCGCAAACACGTCTCTGGCAAATTTTTGTATCTGTTTCATCAACCTCCACTCTGTGAAGAGAAATGAGGGACTCGGCCGAGAGGGATTACTACGTCCTTCATAGACTCGTACTCCTCCACGCTTATTTGGGCACCATCAAGCACCTGCTCATCCAAAATTACAGACGGGTAACTACAAATTGGACAAAAAATATATATAGAGAGAGAGAGAGAGCAAGGGCAGTACAGTGTAGACTCCACGATAAAAAATAAAAAATAAAAAAGTTTATTCATTTGTTTATAGAAGTTCTATATAATAATGTTTCAACTCAAACGTCCACATATATGGATTGCATAATCCCAAAATTCAGAAGGCCACATTAAAGTAGTCATATTGGAGGCTACTGGGTTCTCCAAGCTGATTCAAATCCTTTGGAAACGTCCACTAATGCAAAACTAATAATTTAGTTTCAATTAATTTCAACCAGCTTTATATCGATATGCAATGCACTCCATGACATGGATACTTTGCTAATAATCCCAATCTATCGGGAGCGGAACAAGGCAGTATTTGGAACCATTTTAGACACAAACACCAGTCTACAAAATGTTCAGATTTCATTATCAATGGCTGCCATCACAATGCCTCCTACAAAAAGCATCACGTTTTAATATATCCACTAAGAAATATTTTGAAAAATATACAAGCCAAACTCCAATGATTATCGCATCTTACCTTGTGAAGTATTAATCTCCTACTTGTCATGTGTGAAGCCAACGGAGGGAGTCTACAAACAGAAAGGGCTTCAATAAATAGAAGCCCAAGCACTTGCCACTGTTTCATTCTGAAGGACGGAAGTGCATCCATAAAAGACATTGTATCCAGTAAATGCCCCTGCATTCAAATTTCTTACTTAACAATCCACTAACAAAGATCAACATATCTTCATCCAAGACAGTAAGATACAGAAACAGGCCAATAAACAACCGGAATTTAGCATTCATTCAAATAATAAAATATTGAAATACCAAGAGATGATGCTTCTAACCCACTATTGAACTGCATAAGTTACATAAACATGACACTATCAGAGTAAATACCAGTCCTTGCTCCAGACTAGACAAAGGTGTAGGCAGCCTGAGATCAGAAACAAGTCCAGGTAAAGCTCGCGCCAGACAACCGGAAAGAGTTTGCTTGATTTCAGACGAACGACCGTCAGGCAAGACAATCTTCCGAGGGTACTCCCTCCCATTAACCAACAAAAAATGTTCATGAGTGCTTTCATCCCGACCATATATGTAAGCAAGTGAAGATGAAGTCAACCATACAAAGAGTGCATTCCACATTGTTGCAAATGTTGAAAGCTGAGAAGCATCAAATGCCAAATGTAACCTAGTTAAATTTGAAAAGATGAAGTAAAAGAATAATACATTTGCTTGAATCTAGAAACTTACTGTCAAGCTAAACCCATCTGGAGGGGTGTCATACCAAGAATCCTCAGAGTCAAAAAAATCAGTGTTCAACATCCCTGGCTTTCTAGGCCATTTTGGAGGAGCTGTTTCTGGTTCATAAAAATCAGTTTCCCCCAGGTGTTCAACCTCCACTTTACGGGGATGCGGTGATATAACAATTCCAGCTTCCAACACTGAAAATCATATGTAAAGAGCAAATGGAGAATGAAAATCTAAGCAAACGAAACTTAACTGAGCTAACTACACCAATTAAGGACTGCATGTGGTATGAGAGCTGGGGAAGAAATTTTTCCTGAAATATTTTGTAAACCAAAATATTAAATGTGTAGGCACTTGAAGGATGCAATGACGTACCTGCATCAGTGGCATCAGACTCTCCAGATGCAACAGCTTCTGCAGCGTAGCTTAATGCCATCGCACAGGCTTCTGCTGAAGCATATCTAGACGAGTTGTCATCATCTACTGCATCAGTTCTGTTTAATCCTTCAGCGCCTTCTTCAGTACCTTCTATTTCCTGGACCTCACAAAGATTTCTATTGTCCACACTATCAGCCTTGGCATCAGCCCAAGAGACAGAGCGAGCAGGCTTCTTCACGCCCGTAGATTTTAAAGAGGATTTTGGCATTGATTTTGTTGTTTTGTATGCTGTTTTGCCATGAGCTTCCTCTTTTGCTTCCATTCTTTCACAAGATCTTGAAGATACTTTTGGAATGCTAAGCTCCTCCTTTCCAGCAGTTCTAGTCTTTTCAACTATAAACTCTCTTGGTTTTGCGTCAGAACGTTTTTCCAGGGGAACAGAAGCTGTTTCCAATATTTCAAATTGAGCTTCCAAGTCCTTTTCATGTGCAATTCCTTTCAATTCGTTTAAATTTGTCTTGGGAACGACCTTCATTGGACCCGGAGTTTTCGAAATGTTGTATTCATCTTCAGTAATTATAGTACTCATGAAGTCCATCTCATTGATGAACGAGTCTCCATCCTTCTTAACACTGGTTTTAGAGCCTGTAATACATACTCAAGGACAAACGACAAACGTGACCATTTTGTGCTTATACTAGGAGCAAATAATGTAACTTAAAATGAGAGAGCTAACAATTATACAATTCCAGTAGTTGAACATGTGATTGAGCAGTTATACGATCATGCGGATACAAGTTAATACAACAAAGGTGCAGTAGCAAAGATGAAGGTTGCATGTATTCACCATTTTTGTGAGCTTTGGATCGTGAAGGCTTCGACGTACGATCAATTTGGGGCACATAGCCTTCGATTGCATTTGAAGGACCAATCCAATCCTGCACGGACACTTCCCCGACTTTTGCTTCTGCTTTTTCCTGAATCTTCAGCTTGGAAATCCCCAAGTCCAAATTTTCCCTCAAACCCTCCTCAGATTTCAAGCTCAGATCCCCAAATAGACTCAAAATCTCATCAATTTTGGCCGTACTCGCAGCCGCGCACCTCTCTTCCTGCAAACTCGCCGCAAATGCCCGACTGCTGACGACGCACGAAGAAGAACAGTACATGTAGGTCTCATGGAGATCATAAACCTTGTGCTCTTTCAGCGAAATCCGGTACCGACCCTTTCGAGGCCTCTCGGAAGGCAATGAATTGGTGCAAAGAGGATACCCGCAAAGGTTGGCGATGGTTCGTTCGGTGACAATATCATCATAATCGCCCCGAGACATCAGGGAACCGGCAGCGAAGAGCTGGTCCTCATTGAGGATGCCGTCGAGGAGGGAGAGCTGTAGCTTGTGAACAGCGTCTTTGACGGACACCAAATGGTCCTTTTGCCCCCATTTGAGAGGAGCTCCACAACAGAGGTTTAGATCTAGATTGAACTGTCACCCGCCCATTCCATGGATTTTCTAGGACTTAGAAGAAAGAGGACATTGAAGTGTGATTTGAACTTGCAGTTTGACAGGGTTTTCTTCCCCGTGACCCGATGGAAAGCAAATAGACGGAGAGTGAACGAAAAACAAATGGCTTACTCTGTCGGGAGAGAGAGAGAGAGAGAGGAGACGGATATAAACCCTAGCTTTGCTCATTCTTGCGGGAAAGCGCTGAGAAAAAGCTTCGGGATTTCCTTGTTGACCAATCTGCACCGTCGGAATTGGCGTAAAGAATAGATTCGTACATCCAACGGCCATTGTCTATTGAACGTCCTCTAAATTTGAAGTTAAGCAATTTCGTCTCGAAGCTTTTAACTTCTAATTAATTAGGGATGAACTTTTCATGCGGGAGAGCACTGAGAAAGTAGCTTCCGGATTTCCATGTGGACCAATTTGAGTCATCCGATTTGGCATGGAGGATAGATTCATAAATCTAACGGTGATTGTCTATTGAATGGCTACTTAACCTTTGATCTAATGTTGGATTTGGCGTGAATAATATAATCGTAGATTCGTCGGTGATTGTCTATTGAATGACTAGTTGAACTTTGATCTAATACTCAATTGCGGTCCTCTAAATTTGAAGTTTAGCAATTTGCTCTCTTACATTTTAACTTCTAACTAATTATAGATGAACTTTTCTTGTGGGAGAGCTCTAAGAAGCAGCTTTGGGGTTTTCATGCAACCCAATTTGCACAGTTAGATTTGGCATGAAGAATAGATTTGTAAATCCAATAGTGATCATCTATTGAATTACTAATTGAACTTTGATCTAATACTCAATTTTGGTCCTCTAAATTTGCTCTCTAACCTTTTAACACCTAACTAATTACAGTTGAACTTTTCTCTAAGCTATGAAAAATGATGTGGCATCCTATATGAATACCACTTAATTGACGAAATGGCAGAATCAGTCAACCTTAACCCTCTTGCACCATTTGTCTCATAATATTTATATCCACTAAAGCACTACGCTGGAATAATTTGGCATAGAGTCGAAAAAATTGACCTTAAAAGTTCCGAATGATCATAATGTAGGCTAACATAGTGCCCTCATTAGCTATTTGCACATCCAAAACTCTGATTCGTCCATAATTGGTAAGATATGGAAAGTTCATAAAGTAAATTGCTTGTATTGAAAGTTGGGGGACCATGGAAACTATGTCAAAGTTTGAGGGCTTTTCATGTTTTAACCTCTGTTAAACCCTTTTATTTGGTTCAACGAAAAATGAAAAGGCCAAAACATGAAATCGGCTCCACTCCTTTGACCTAATTCTGAATTTACTTCTTCAACTTTTAATTTGAGTAATTTATTTTCTGAAATTTTGATTTCTTAACAATTATTGATGAAGGTCTTTCATCGTTGTAATAAATGATATAACATCTCAAAAAATTGTCTACATGGTAGATGCAACGTTGCCAGTGCCTTCAGGACACCAACCATTCCATAGAATCCTTCTCTTCGATACACTTTCTTCCTCAAATCTCTCACCCTACTAGAGCTTCAATGCGCATATTCTAGGGCATAAACTTTATCATCTCAACCCTGTTACCATACATTTCGACCAAAGGAATATTAGAAACATCTCTCATCTCATCGTTGCTCAATCATCACGTTCTCGTTCTTTCAATTCTTAGGGGAAACCAGAAATGGTACGAGAAGAAGACTAGCATTTTAAGACAAGAGAAATCAAAGGATTCTTTAATAAAGGCTAGAGATGACTAATTAATCTGCCTTATTTACGACGTAGGCATTCATGTGGGATGCCATGTCATTTGCCGTAATGGGGAAACCTCAATTAATAATTGCTAAGAAATCATAAAGTTAAAGGAGTAAAATGCCCAAATTTAAAAGTTGGAGGGCTAAATTGGATACTAGGTTAAAGTTTGAGGGGGCGATTTTAAGTTTTGCCTAGAGGAAGACTAAACTAGAATAATAATTTAAAAAAGCAAAAATAAGAGAAGTAAGAATCATTAGCACCAAAACAATGAGATGTACCTACTGCAGCTCCGCTGGTGGCTCACCCACAACCTACCCATTCTTTCATCGTCATGCATTCATGTTGTCTAATCTTTCATTATTCTTATCTCACGCTCTTCGTTGAATTGAGTCATCATCATCAGCATCAATAATTGTCCCTCCTCCTATTCTCTCCTGTTTCGCTCCGACCTGCTACGAATTCCATCCCATGGCGCGGAAGAAAATCAGAGAGTACGACTCCAAGAGACTTCTCAAGGAGCATTTGAAGAGACTCGCTGGGATCGACCTCCCCATCTTCTCTGCTCAGGTCACTCTTTCTTTCTCTAAAAGCATAGATTTGATAGTTGCTGCTTTAACTATATGGCTGCTGTAACAACTCTAGTGAATTTATAAAAAAAACAAGAAAGAAAAATCCGAAATTTGAGTTTCATGCTGGGTGTTGTTTTGGATGCTGTAATGCTGACAACCACAGTCAGAAACTGTATAGATAACTGAATTCTGCGTTTATAACCTTAAATTTGGTGCATTAGGCTTAGATTGTGTTCCCAAAGTGAAACTGCGGTTTAGTTCCATTCCCTAACTTTCTCTGCTGAGGACTCTCAAACTGTTTGTCGTATCGAAGTCCTTGGTCTGATCTGGGAAAATATATATGCTGATTGCTTAGGTGACCGAGTCTACGGACTTCACGGAGTTAACTAACCAGGAACCTTGGCTTTCATCTACAAAATTGGTCGTGAAGCCTGATATGTTGTTTGGGAAGCGTGGGAAGAGTGGTTTGGTTGCCTTGGATTTGGATCTAGCTCAAGTTTCCGAATTTGTGAAAGCCCGGATTGGCTTAGAGGTAACTAGCCCTATCTAATCGGGTGGGAACATTGATATTTCCCTTGATGTGTTGCATTGACTTCACAGATAATCTGGACCTTTCCATAGGTAGAGATGGGCGCTTGCAAAGCACCAATAACCACATTCGTCGTGGAGCCATTTATTCCCCATGACCAGGAATATTATCTTTCTATTGTGTCTGATAGGCTTGGCAACACTATTAGCTTCTCAGAGTGTGGTGGTATTGAAATTGAAGAAAACTGGGACAAGGTATGTTAATAAACCAAAAACAAGTGTGGTTTTTTCCCGGATTTGAAGTTGTGGTTCTGTTCTTAAGCTTTTCTGTTGCCACTACTGGCATATTGGTGGCATAAATAGTGAAAATTTACTTTATGTATTGCTCTCTCAGGTTAGAACTGTATTCCTTCCAACAGAGAAACCTTTGACACGAGAATCATCCGCTCCATTGATTGCTACGCTTCCATTAGAGGTGAATTGTAGTTTTCTTTACTGATTTCTGATTAGTTTTCTTTTTTTCTACCTGCTACAACATCTCTGTCGGAGCATATTTTGATGCCTCCAAGCAGGGGACATATAATGTGGGCCACCTTATAATGGCCATAATTATTCATATTTGAAGTTGAGTTGCCACGATTCAAGTTAAAAATGAGATCCTTCCCTTTGCCCCTCTCCCCAACCCCACATCAGAAAGTGGTAGATAAGTTAAACACTTTGATGAATTTGTGCTGCTGCTGAAGAGATTGATGCCTAATGCCCTATGTGTACTCCATATCATGAACATAACTGTGCGTTCTCATACTTGTCTTATTTATGCATGGTCTGATCTTATTCTAAGTGCTTTGAGTATCTGCATATTATGATTAGCTTTATCTTCATTTGCTGTACTGTTGTGTAATTTGGTTTCTGTATCATTTTCTGGTACATAATCTAACTTCCTTTTTCATTCAGGTTCGAGGGAAAATTGGTGATTTCATAAGGAGTGTCTTTGCTGTATTCCAAGGTACACTATCTTTCTGAATGGCAAACTCTTTGTTTTTGCTACACCTAAAAGAAATAAGCAGGCAATTTACTTATGGAAATCTCTTAGTTTCCAGAAACTAATTTGAAGTTTCTGAGAACAATGAGGATCTCTTGGTCATTATTTTGGGGAGCATGCAATTGAATTTTCAGTTGGAAATGAAGTAGTTCTTCCACCCTCTAAGCAGCATCATGACACACAGTGATAAGACTGACCCTACCCCAGAACCCTCACTTGGGTGGGTTGTTGGCAGCTTGTTATTGGATTGCCTTCTTAATTCTTATTCTTTTCTTTCTCTATTTTTTTCTGCATTGAATATTTTGATTTTGCGCTGTCATTTTCACAAGCATCTTATAAGTTTACTCATCTTCACAGATCTTGACTTCAGTTTCCTGGAGATGAATCCATTTACGCTGGTTAATGGGGAACCATATCCATTAGATATGAGGGGAGAATTGGATGATACAGCTGCCTTCAAGAACTTTAAGAAGTATGCCCTTGCTCAATAGATTCTTAAACGTTCCAGATCCTTTCAGTTAAGCACCGCCATTAATTTGTTATTTCATAAGTTTTTTTTTCGTTCAGGTGGGGCAATATCGAGTTTCCGCTGCCTTTTGGAAGAGTTATGAGCCCAGTTGAAAGCTTCATTCACTCATTGGATGAGAAGGTAACTTGTGTTGTGACATGTTGTATTTTTCCTTCTCTCTTCATTGGATATTACCTGTGATGGGTGATGTTTGTTGATCATCGTTCAGACAATGTGATCTCTGATCCTGCTTAGGTAATGTAAAGAGATGATGTTCTCTTGTGTGATATATAAACGTATTTACACTGAAACAGAGGGTACTTGGACAGAGCACTCTCCATGGTCATGGCTGCTTTGATAAATGAATTCATTTCTGAAATGGATGCTATACCAACTGCCATGCTTCCTCCTTTCTTTCCTTTAGACTTTTTGGTGAGTTTTTCATTTAGTTGACGGGGATGAAGTCTTACTTGTTTATGCTGCCTTTAGTGTCAAGTTTCTAGGAGTTCATTAAATTGGCTTGCAAAACATAATAACGTGTATATACCCCCTGTTCCTCGCTATAACAATTTGAAAAGTTATAGACGATATTTATGCTTATACTGCAAATCAAAACTCTTCTATTCCTTTTGTAAGATAATGCCAGGCTGACCTCGAGAGCTTACATGCAATGTACTGAATTTCCTGCAAATGTGTTTTGATTGCTTAGCGTGTCTTCGGAAGAGTAACTTGTGTTTTCTATGCTCAAGTTTAGTCTTTGGATTTGGGGCCTTTTCATTCACAATAGAAGGCAGCAGCTCTTATCATATTACTGTTCATTTTGCAGACGAGTGCATCCTTGAAATTCACTGTTTTGAACCCTAAAGGACGTATCTGGACAATGGTGGCTGGAGGTGGTGCTAGTGTTATATATGCTGATACAGTAAGATTGCAAACGTATATCATTTTAACAAATGGGAACAATCCTGTATTTCTTACTAACAATATGCTTAGTAAGATGGCAAACATTGTTTTTCTGTTCAGGTTGGGGATTTGGGATATGCATCAGAACTTGGAAATTATGCAGAATATAGTGGAGCTCCAAATGAGGAAGAGGTGCTGCAGTATGCCAGGGTTGTTTTTGATGTGAGCATTGGAAATTTTACTTTGCCTCTTTGAGCCCTTCTTTTATAGAGTTCACACATAATATAACTCGAATCTGTTACGGGAACCTGCCTTTCAGTGCGCTAGTTCAGACCCTGATGGCCGTAAGAGAGCCCTTCTTATTGGAGGTGGCATTGCGAATTTCACCGATGTTGCTGCTACTTTCAATGGGATAATACGGGCTTTGAGGGAGAAGGTATAGTGGAGTTGAAGCTTTTCTATTTGGACTTTGATAATTTAGTTTGTCGCCCTGCAGTTGAGCGCACCTCTCGTGCAACAGGAATCCAAGCTGAAAGCATCAAGAATGCACATCTATGTTAGAAGAGGAGGTCCTAACTATCAGATTGGCTTGGCAAAGATGCGTGCCTTGGGAGAGGAATTGGGAATTCCCCTCGAGGTACGAGAACACCCTATCCTTTGTGTTTGAAACCACATCTTTTGGCTTAAAACACCAAATTCTATAGGCCATGCTCCGTGGCACGGCTTTATTAAGTGGCTGGGGAAATGTCGGTTCAGATTTTGAACTTTGTGTCATCCAGTTCCACGTTAATTCAAAATCTGTCGCCGAATTCCGTGCTACCAGGTGCCATTACAACCTTTATAGGTGACTCTTACTAGGTGGCATTAAAAGGCTGAATGCTACATGTCTACTCATACTAGCTAAGAGGCTGATGGCATTTGGAGTTGGGTTAAGGAAATCTGGACCTTCATTAAATATAGATAATACAGCATTATGCTCACCCGCGCATCTTCAATAACTGCTGGCTGACTAGGTGAACCTCTGTTGCAGGTTTATGGGCCAGAGGCCACAATGACTGGCATTTGCAAGCAAGCAATTGATTGCATCATGTCTGCAGCATAAAATGTCACAAAATCTGTTCTTCTGCGTTGCTGAGAAAAATCAAAAGTCAAAGAACTTTTGCGACGTGTGCTATGAAAACGTCACGTTCTAATATTTATATGATTTTCAATTCAAACAAGTGCAACAAACATGTCATGCCTGTAATGTGGTCTTTCTGATGGTATTCATGTTTTAACGTTGTCTTGAAGTTCTAGTAGATCCAGGCAATCAAAAGTAGCCTAGGGTTTGAAGCTTGGTAGGCGGCCGCTGATCTTAATTTATTATTGTTTCATTTCATAATAGAACATAGCAAGCAATGAATTTTGGGAGAAAACAAAAGAAAAGCCAACACAGATGAACTAAACCTCTAAGAAATAAAGATTAACCCGAAAGAAAAAAATGAAAAGGAAACTTGATTATTCCTAAGCAGTTTGATTAATAATTTTTTGAAGATTAGTGAGGCTTCAACTAGTAGAAAAAAAAAATGTAACTGAGGGAAAACAGTGGCTTGGGCTTGGGCTTAAAATTTACTGCATTTCCATACAAATTGATTCATATTTTAAAATATATAGTAATTGAGGGAAACAATGGGTAAAAGATTTTCACCTTGAATAAACCCTTGTCCCTAATTGTTAACTAGTCGTATCGCACGTGCTCAATGACTTTTTTTATTAAAATATAAAAGATTAAATATAAGATTGTAAAAAAAATGAGAATGAGTATGTACTTAAAAAAAGATAAAAGTGAAACGAGTAGGAGGAAAAGCTGGGGGATGAATGGTTGAGAGAATAGCTTTCATAAATGTAAAAAATTTAAATTTTGAATTTAAAATTATTAATTTTAAATTCATTTTGATTAATGAAACTAAAAGATTATTTACCTTTATAATAATATAGATAGATATATGTGCTTAAAACCTATATTATTTTAATGAAATCAAGGCCTAAAATTAATTAACATTTTTAAACTGCATGATAAAGTTGGAAGATACTTTGACGTAGCATTGTATTAAGCGAGCGGCAGTCTCCGTAAAAGAAATTCGGAGTAATTCCAAAAGCGACGTCGTTCCCATCTTTCGTGGCCCAATCACGTGGACACGGCCCAATTAAAAGCCACCGTGCGCGTACGTGTCCCTTCACGACATAACTGTATTGTGTGCGTCGTTGCCCTTTTTTCTTTTTCTTTTTTCTCTCTTTTAAATAATAAATCTATTTAACTTTCCTCTCTGATTTCCATTTGCCTGCTTTTACCTCGCAAAGCCCTAACCCCACGATCCGGAACCCTGATAGCTCCATTTTCCTCCTCCCTCTTCCAAGAAGAAAGAAAAGGGAAGAAGAAGAAGAAGAGGGCCAGAGAGGAGGAAAATATCGGGTTCTGATTACATTTTTCTGTCTGCTCGCAGATTGATCGAAACGAAAGCATATAATCGTAAGATCATAAAAACTGCTCTCGTTTTACGAATATTATTTTAACTTTCGCGAGCTTTCCCTTTTAATTTCTCTCTTTCTGAGATATAGTTTTATGTGGTAAATGAAACCCTCTCTAATCGAGGAGCCATCGGCCAATCTGTCAGGTCGCGAACGAGCACTGCAGATCTGTGAATTTAGCTTTGATGCGTTTGAAAACCTGTCCTTTTTTATAATGTTAAGTGGCATACAAGAGTGGTGATCTGGGACATGTTTCCTCTACATATTTGCTCGCGATCGCGCGCGCGCACACATTCATATGCACGCATACATTTTTCTTTTGCCACATTGAAGATTTTAACTGGTTCTTAAGATGACACAAATTAGATATAATTCTTTTTCCTAGAAATCAACGCTTGATATGATAACTGTGGTCAGGATACAGTTATTTGACATCTAAAGTTATTTGGGTTTTCTGTTTTAATTAAATAAACAATAGAAATCCATGTTATTTTTGTTATTAAATAATTTTTCTGTATCTGAAGGATGCAATAAATAGCGCAAAATGTTCTTCCAATTTATGTTTATACCTTCTCTAATTTTGTCAGTAAGTATTCACTGTTAAAACTCCGAAGGATACGTAATGGATGATACCTGTGCTGTTTGTGCTGAGACACTCGGGTGGGTCGCATATGGGCCATGCGGCCATCGTGAGGTTTGCTCCACCTGTGTTGCTCGTCTCAGATGTATATGCGAGGACAGCCGCTGCTGTATCTGTAAATCCAAATCCAGTGTCATATTTGTTACTAAGGTTAGGGCTTTCCAACTTTTATTATATGTGTGTGTGTGTGTGTGTGTGTGTGTGCGCATTTGTTATGTCTTGGTTTCATTGGATTCTGAATTTTTTTTATTTTATTTTTTATGCGAGCATATTTTTATAGTTGCTAAATGTTGTTTTATTGTGGAAGCTATCTTTGAGTGACGTGTATACTCAGATCTTCTTTGAATGAGGCATAGCTACACTGGTTGCTGAGAATTTTTTGGATAGTCAAGGCCAAACAAATTCTATTATCTTGTTTCCTAGAAATCCTTTTGATAGAGTGAAATCAAGTTTCATCTTTTATACGTTATTAAAACAGTAAAACATCTAGGGGAAGAAGTTTTGCAATGTTCCTTTTTTTTTTCTTTTTCTTTTTCTTCTTCTTTTTTAACAAAGAGGTTGTTCCCCAACTCCAACGTGACTTTCTGGTCAGAAAGGAACAAATTTATGTTATGAATTTCATTTTATTTTTTGTCCCTCCAATTACCAAGCAATCAAATGCACATAGCAGATGAGGGGAACATTCACTCGTCTAGTTAATTATTTGTCTTCTTGAAAAAAAAGTAGTAAATGTCCTCTAGTTGCTTTTATTGAGTTTACTGGGTTAATGCTGCATATAAGTCAAATATGGTATATGCCTTTTGTTCCTACTGTTCTCCCTACAGGCTTTAGGAGATTTCACGAGGATGATAAATGACTTCTCAGTTCTCCCAGCTGGTCCAACAGAGGGTCAAGTTGGATCCTACTGGTATCATGAAGACACACAAGCATATTTTGATGATTTGGATCAATACAAGATGATCAAGGCAATGTGTAAGCTTTCATGCAGCATTTGTGACAAGTCGAATGACCAAGGAAAGGAATTGTCAAAGCGGAAAGGAAAGTTTAGAAACATTGAGCAGCTGAAGGGGCATTTGTTTCATCAACATAAGCTGTTCATGTGCAGTCTGTGTTTGGAAGGCAGGAAGGTAATATTCAGTCATACACTATCAGTTATGATGGGCATGAATTCACGTCATTTATTTTCCTTCAATTTAATCTCATCGTAGAATGTCCAATTATAATTTGAAAGCTGATCCCATTTTTTCCTATTTGTCATTCACAAAAACCCTAGAGTGTTATATCTTTCGAGGACACTGTCATTAAATATGTTAGATATTTTACTGGAACTTCTTTGTTATTTTTTGGTTGATTTCCTGACCTTCAAATGAACTGTGAACCAGATATTTATTTGTGAGCAAAAGTTATATACCAGAGCTCAGTTGAATCAACACATAAAAGCAGGTGACTCAGAGGTTGATGGCAGTGAAAGTGAAAGAGGTGGTTTTAATGGGCACCCTTTGTGTGAATTCTGTCGGAACCCATTCTATGGGGAGAATGAGTTGTATCTGCATATGTCTACTGAACATTATACTTGCCATATATGTCAAAGGTACAGTGCAATAAACTGTTCTGAAGTTCAAGCAAACTTATACATTCTTACATTGTATACTATTTATCAGTCAAAATGTTTAATGCAGGCGGAATCCTGGACAATACGAATATTATAAGAATTATGATGACTTGGAGGCCAGTTATCTCCCTTCAATATAATTTAATCATTCATGTGTTTTGGTGTTTGCCCAAATTTTTTATTTGTTGACGTTTTGAAGTCTAATTTACAGATCCATTTCCGGCAAGAGCATTTCTTGTGCGAGGATGAGTCCTGCCTTGCCAAAAAATTTGTTGTTTTTACTAGTGAATCTGAAATGAAGGTAATTTTTGTCTTGCGGCATGCATTATAATTTTCGCTTTTCATTCACATGGTGGATTCGTGAATTCTGTCATTCCATCATTTGTTTGATTATCTTTCATCTTAGTCTGGGGCTTATACACTGAACTTTTTTCCTTTTGTTAAATATTTGTAGAGGCATAATGCTAAGGAACATGGAGGGCATATGTCTCGCTCTAAGCGTAATGCTGCTCTTCAGGTTTTTATTCTTCTTTCTAATATTTTTCCATGTCGAATGGGTTTCATTTATTTCCATGACACTATATGTCTGCGTTGAAGGCATTTGTCTCGATGTTGTACTGAGAATATTGCACTACATTTCATAAATCCATTATGTTTTCTTTTACCATAATAGTTTACTAGTTTATACATTTCTTCATCCAGATACCAACGAGCTTCCGCTATAGACGAAACAACGATCAAGATCGCCGTGGAAGAGGGTGCGATTCTCGCCGGGATTCATCTGATGATCAACTTTCTTTGGCCATTCAAGCGAGTCTTGAAACTGCTAATGCTAATACATTCCATGATACTGCATCTAGAACTCATTTAGTTTCTGATGACAGAGAGACAAACGAAGTTGATTCAATCCTCCGTTCGTTTGAATCACTAGCTAGGACAGGCTCTGAGACATCGGCTTCCCAGTATCGCGAGGCTGTAGGACAAAACTCTTATAACATGCCTCTCGAAGTTGCTTCTTTCCCTCCACTTCCTGCGCCTCCAAGCAGAAGCAAAAAGAAGTCCGGAAACAACTCAGAGAAGTTGGGTGGTAACACCATAGCTGCCCGCCTTCGTCGCAAAAATATTGGAACCGTAAAAGTTCTTAATTCATCTAATGCTTGGCCAGCAGTGAGTCATCAACCTACATCATCAGCTAGTAGTTCTTCCCATTCCAGGCTTGTATCGAATGCTGGACCATCATCATCAACATCTAGTTTTGCCAGTTCTTCAATGAGTAAGCCATCTATGGATGAAAATGTACAATCTAGTTATGCAAGTTTTGCACAAGCTAGAGCAGCATCAGCTAGGTGTGCAAGTTCATCTGGGAAACTAAGTAGCACGATTAAGGTTAGCCACTCCTCTTCTGCTCCAAATGTTGTCGGTAAAGGACCCTTTGACCCATCTGCTACTGATTTTCCTCCTGTTTCTGCTTCACAAGCAAATGAGCAGCAAAATGATACCCAGCCTTCGATGAAGGTAAAAGATGTCCACGCTGCTAACAAGTCCCTGGTGGAAAGAATTCGTGCTGCCTTGGAATTCGACGAGGACAAGTACTCTGCTTTCAAAATAATATCTTCAGAATATCGCCAACATATAATTGATACAGGGGAATATCTTGCATATGTGCATCAGTTTGGTCTGTCACATCTTATTCTTGAGCTTGCTAGGTTGTGCCCTGATGCTCACCGGCAAAAAGAGCTTGTTGAAATTTACAATAACAGTTTAAGGAGCAATGGTACTTGTGAAAATAGGGTGACCGGTGACAGTACTAAGTTAGAAAACCAAACAAGTGTGAAGAAAGGCAAGGAGAAGTGTGACAGTAATGGGACTAGTAATTCAAAGGATCTTTCATCGGATGGCATTATGGACAGACTAAAGATGTTTCAGTCAAATTATAGGCCTTCTGAAGAAGTAGAGATCTTATCGAAGGATGGTTACCGTTCTGCCAAAGGGAAATCTAAGATACTGGCTCTAGATGAACAGACTGTCCTAGATTCTTCTGGCAGTTGGTCCACAAAAGAGTCTAGCAAAGAAAATGATTTGGAGCTGAAAGGTGGTGGTTCAAAGAAAAACTCGGGGACTGAGGTAGCAGAGCATAAGCAACAAAAGAAGGCCTCTAAATTTCTCAGGGTCCGTCTGGGCAATAGTTCAGCAGCTAATCTAGATGTTAGCAATGCTAATCATGGTCCGACTCTGACTGAAGAAAAAACAATCGAAAACGTAGATTCTTCTTCTGATAGGCTGCCGCTATCTTCTGATGGGCTTCCTGTTCGCGGGGTCTGGAAAAATGGGGGAGGCCAGAGACTTGTGGCAATGAAGATGAGAAGCTCCAGGAAATGATACGTCGTACGGATTGTAGGGAGAGGTGCTAGCAGTGTAAGTATAAGAGCTGCATATGCTCGTGAACTGCCTGTCCATTACTCATGTCCTGAGTCCTGTATAATTTCTGCAACTACCTCTCTCCCGATACCTGTATAATTTTTTCTGCAAATTTGGTATATGATACAGAAAGGAAGCGGCACTTTTTTGTGATTGATGGGTGCAGTACACCCATGCGGGTGGTTACAGTCAGGTATTTTGACTGGGTTACTAGAAAAGATTAAGTGTACTTGGAATTCTAATGAGTGGGGATTCTCTTTTGTTGAATATCATTGTGTCTCCAGTTTTCCCCATAAATAGCATTTGGTTCTTTCCTCTCTTCTTTTTCTTTCGGTTCCACCTTTAGTGCAACGTATAGTTATTACTAGATAGACTGGTAGTGCTACGTGAACACGAGTACAGTTCTTATAGTTTGCTCCACATGTTAATTTTCTAGAGCTTGATCCTTGGAAAGAGTACCGCTTGGGAAGCCCCCCCCCCCCCCCCCCCCCCCCCCCCACCTCTTCTGTCATCTATATATAATGTATTACGTGTCTTTATTTGAAGTACAGAGCCATCCTGGCGTTGGCATTGGTTGGTGGGGTTGGTGAAATTTCAAACCATCCCCTGATTTGTAAGCAACGTGGATTCAACGTCGTCCATTAGCATAAAGCCAGGGGACCACGAGGTTTTTCGTAATTTCATAAGTAGTGGGTAGAAATTTAAAATGTAAAGACTGTGATTCATGCATCATAACTTAGATATGAATATTCTCATAGACATGGGAGTTTTCTCTCGCATGCTCTTGTCATGATTCGTTAAATAACTATCCCGTTTCAATTCTATTTCATCCTACAAATCCCTCGTGCTTTCTAGTTTTTCTTCTGTTATTAGTAAGCAATTTGAAATTATGAGAGCGAGTGAGTTGAAAAATAATTAATTTCATGGAAACTGATGCGCGCTAACCTTCTGATATTATAGTTCCACTGGGATTCTGGTGACTAGTACCAATGGACAAGACCTAGGCTCAAATTATATACAGATTCTTCCAGCCCAGCAGCAGCAAATTTTTTTTACAAAAGATCATGATCAATATTCTTTTGCAGTGGGTACGATTAAAGTGATGGACCACTTTCTCTGTGTGTTCTTTCGTTAATTTTTGTTTTTATTTTTAATTTTTGGGGTCTTTTGAACCTATAAAGAGGTGTTGAGCCCCACTGTGTGTGTGATTGGCTGATAGCTTGCTTTAAAAACATGGCAACGGAGTTGTTAAAAATAAAATATATAGTAAGCGCTGGAAATTAACAAATAGATATATCCACGTACTTTAAGGACCCTTAAGACTTCGACATCTCATCAGTACAAGTTCGTAAAATTAACAGTGATTAGTTCAAAGATGGTGCCATGAATGAGATGAAAATCAGACTCATCGTCACTTTTATTACGTCAATCACTTGTATTCTGAGGAGGAGAAGCCAAAGGAAAAAAATAAGAAAAATAAAAGGTGGGGAGGAAACATGTGGGGAAAAAAAAAAAAAAAAAGACATGATGTGACCCCAAAAACCTCTCACGTGCATGCATACCCACAGAAAATGGCACAGAGAGAAGAAGCGTCGGTGGGCAATCCGACGGAGAATTTGCTTTATTAAAGACAGGAACACAACACGAACCATCATTACTTGAGGATGGATCTACTGGTTTTTGCTCTTCTCAACCTTCAACTGTTCTTCCTTTTTAAAACTTCACTTGACTGACATCGTCGTAATTTTAACGTCGTGCCATTTCTTTGATCCTTTGGCCCATGCATGCATGAGATGTATGAGCGGTGGTTCCTATTTTGTTTCTTCTTCTTCTTCCGGCCGAGCCATGGAAACTACGGAGTGGCGGTGGCGGGGTTGGGTGAAAGCCCACTGGATGTGCTCTAAAACTGGCAAAACTCAAATTAAACGCCCTGAAATTAGAGGCATCCCATTTTCTCATGACTTTGGCTTCACACGGACACGCTAATTACGCGTTTCTTTAATTTTAATTATAGACTATCTCACACGTGTATCAAGATGTTAGTTTATTCAATAATCACGGAAGTTGAGACTGACCATCTCAGTCTGATAGGTCCATTCACAGCCCTCAGGAAAAAGGAAAAAAAAAAAGAAGAAGAAAAAGTCGTTCAACTATGCTATTTATATAGAAATGATGCATCTAAAATTAATTAAATAGAACAACTAATATATAATAGTTGAGTTTAAGTTAAGTGCTATAATATTTTCAAATATATATATATATAAAATTATAAATGATATTGTTTTAAATTTTATTTTATTTTTTCCCACTTTTTCCGGCGCGTGTGCTGCACCTAACGGCAAATGCACGCCTTCGATTTGATAAGGAAGGTGGTAAGAAAGAAGCTGATGGTAATTACACCAAGATTTTCCATGGGAATAAAATAAAAATATTATCGATACTAAAACTTATAATTTGGTGAGAGGTGGTGGCTCACCACCACCAACCCCATCTCACCGACCCCGCGAGCTCCTAGCCGTGGATCTAGCATCATCCAAGGGTCGAGATTGGCTGTAGGAGACAACTGTCCTTAGGTGGGCCCCACCTCCTACCAATCCAGCATATCATTGGCCTCCACCTCCGCGATTTTACCATTAAGATCCAGCTTTACCTACTACTACATCTCCTCTATAAAGGCATTCCCCATCCCCCCTCGAGTGCCATACTCGCAACTGCTTGGCCAAAGCACGTTCGCCTCTCTTCCTGCTTGTAGGGTTTATCTTCCTCGCACAGGTATGCCCTGGTTCTTTCTACTTACTTTTTCTCTGCATTGTATTGGCTGGATTTACTGGATCTGGTCTTCTTTGTCTGCAATCCGCTCTTCCGGGTTGCAGATCTGAGTGTTTCGAGTCATGTCCTTCTTAGAAATGCTTGGTAGTTATGTTGGTGCTCTCAGGTTTCTTAGTTATGTTGAATTTTGGCCTTGAATAGACTTTCTCCTTGCGGCTGTAATAACTACGGTCTTCACACGCTTAGGTTTTGGCGTCTATATTCGTCATTTCTGTAGATCAACTCATTCTAGCTCTTATTTATTTAAAAGAATTTACCTTTTGTTACGTTTCGTCGTTCATGGAAGAGCTAGCCTCTTTTTCTTTTTGTTTTTATTCTTCCGAAATATGGAGCTTACAGATCTGATGTTGTTTGTGGTTTCAGTATGTAGCATGATAGCTTGCGTAGTAGATCTATATTGTTGTTGACCTTTGAGGAATCTGTTCCCTATTTCTCTAATTTGTGTCGCTGAGATCCACTGTGTGACTTCAGAGCATCAAAGATTAGGCAAGCCTATCATGATGTGCAAACTGGATTTAGGACATTGATTTCTCTTACTATCAATCAATGACTCACCCCTTCTTATTTCATCCCAATGAGTGGAGGGGGAAACTGAACTGATCCAACTGAAGAGCTTGATGGGTTTATAAATCTGTTCTGTTTTTGTTTGGTTGATTTTTTTTTCCTCGTGGTTGAAACCATCCAAAACCCAGCCAGTTCCTTGCATCTTGATATTGTTTGTCTAGGCGAGCACCTGGTGTTGGACGGTTATTTATTCTGCCTGAATTTCTCGCTGCTTTATGCGGAAGGAAGGGTCTCTGTGCTCTGTTCATAGACTAAGCATCAACTTTTCCCCAAGCAGCGTTTTCTTCAGTTTTCTTTGGTTTCTCTTATTTCAACCGATCTCTTCTAGAAATTTATTTAAACCCTTTTATAACGGATTGATAAGGAATAATTTCTAAGAACCTAAAAGATTATTTGTTTGTATTAATCAGCCTATAGTCACTCCTGTGCTTTCCTTACTCTGTGCTGCTGTTCAAGATGCACCTCGTTCATATGTTGGAAGTTTTACATGTAATTCTTTGTTTTGTAGCTTGAAAGGATGGATTCCTTCCTTTTCACCTCTGAATCTGTGAATGAGGGCCACCCCGACAAGCTGTGCGACCAGATATCTGATGCAGTGCTCGATGCGTGCCTCGAGCAAGATCCTGACAGCAAGGTCGCCTGCGAGACTTGCAGCAAGACCAACCTTGTGATGGTCTTCGGGGAGATAACAACCAAAGCTAATGTAGATTATGAGAAGATTGTGCGAGATACTTGCCGCAATATTGGATTTGTTTCTGCTGACGTGGGTCTTGACGCCGACCACTGCAAGGTCTTGGTTAACATTGAACAGCAGAGCCCTGACATTGCTCAGGGTGTTCATGGACATCTTACAAAGCGCCCAGAGGAGATTGGTGCAGGTGATCAGGGTCACATGTTCGGCTATGCCACTGATGAAACCCCTGAGCTGATGCCTCTAAGCCACGTCCTTGCAACCAAGCTTGGTGCCCGCCTCACTGAAGCACGCAAGAATGGGACCTGCCCCTGGTTGAGGCCTGACGGCAAAACCCAGGTTACTGTTGAGTACCAGAACGAGCATGGTGCCATGGTCCCTATCCGGGTCCACACTGTTCTAATCTCCACTCAGCATGATGAAACTGTTACTAACGATGAGATTGCTGCTGACCTCAAAGAGCATGTCATCAAGCCTGTCATCCCTGAGAAGTATCTGGACGAGAAGACCATCTTCCACCTCAACCCATCAGGCCGTTTTGTGATTGGTGGGCCTCATGGTGATGCTGGTCTCACGGGGCGTAAGATCATCATTGATACTTACGGTGGTTGGGGGGCCCATGGTGGCGGCGCCTTCTCTGGTAAGGATCCTACCAAGGTGGACAGGAGCGGAGCTTACATTGTTAGGCAGGCTGCCAAGAGCATCGTTGCCAATGGGTTAGCCCGCAGGTGCATTGTCCAGGTCTCGTATGCCATTGGTGTGCCTGAACCATTGTCCGTGTTTGTTGACACATACGGTACCGGAAAGATCCCTGACAAGGAAATTCTAAAGATTGTCAAGGAGAACTTCGATTTCAGGCCTGGAATGATTTCAATAAACTTGGATCTGAAGAGGGGTGGCAATGGAAGATTCTTGAAGACAGCTGCATATGGGCATTTCGGAAGGGATGACCCTGACTTCACGTGGGAGATTGTGAAGCCCCTCAAGTGGGAGAAGCCCCAAGACTAGAACAATCCTGCCATACCCAGACTCTGAGTAATAATTTGCTTCTCTGCAGCTGTGTTCTGAAATTCAAAGGTATCTAATTGTGTTTTTAGTGGGGCATGTTTCCTTTTTTTTTCCTTTTAAAATTTTTCTGTCTTGGCCATATGCGAAGTTATGTGGACAGTTATCATTGTTGTTGTCGATGGCAAATACACATTCAAAGGAACAACCTGTATTAGAATGGCCCAGCGGCAGGCAGAGCGGTTTAAAATGTATTATTGCATTTGTTTGTTAACATTAAGATTTTGAGTCGATGATTCTTCGTTTTCCCGTGTTTTGAAGTTGTATTCACGCATTTGTAGTTCTATCGTAGGGTGCTCCTCGATCGATCAGTTTGTTCATTGCTGCAGCGAGCAACGCATTAGAGATATTAATATTTCAAAAATGGCATTCTTATTGTGCCTCCTTTGGGCATAGGTTAGAAAATCTCCTACTTACACACGTAAGCTTTCATGCTAGACCTAATTATGCAGTTGTATGTTCATTTCTTGACAGCAAGGGTGGCGCGTGTTAAATGTCTACAAATCTAAGACCACCCAAAACACATTTAATATGTACATAGAAGCAAAATCTATCCTCATGTGATGCTCCGAAGGTACAGGCGTACAGGCAAACACGACTTTGTCAGTAAAATATATCTTCATATTATATCCTTATCTAATATGTACCGACCCTTTATCAGTTGAAAAGGTGTAACGTCCACTGCAACAAGTGTACAGGACTTCTCAATACTCATATTATCAGGGAAACCGACTCTATGGAGAAAAAAAACAAACCAACAAAAAGACACTGCCGGCAGATTCTCTACCACCAACAATTTCCAGTTATATTACGTTGAAGATGCTTCTCATATGCTGAAACCAATCAATATATATATATATATATATGGTGTGGTGTCAGACTCTAGGAAAGTCGATGCTTAGGCAAGACACAACAGAATGTTTTTGTTCTTACTTTTAAACGCCTGAGAAACATGACCACGATTACAACATTTTACCTCTTTTGGAAGCTGAGCCTTCCTAAGCAAAATGCAAATAGAAAGGCAAAGACAAGGGGGAAGACAAGAAGGACGACTGCTGTGATTGGTAGGCGGTCATGACGATACCCAAAGTAATCTTTTAGGAAGGCGGACAGCGTCTTGCTCTCCCCAAATGCCATAATCTCAGTCATCTCTGTCTCCGTATTGTGAACAAAGCAAACCATCTAGTGTCCAAGATGTAGGCATCACATAGTAAAACCAACGCCACCACTTTGGTATTTGCTGCATGAAGTAAAACAATATCGCAACCACATCATTCCCTTGTTTCTCACTTATAACCCTAGTAACAATGACTACACTATGAAATCTAGCCACTCGAAACTCCGGTCAGATTACAAATCGATTATATCATTTGTTTTTGTTGATCACTAGTTCTTTTGCACCCCTGCCTTTTTACAGATACACCACCTTCACTAATCCTTTTATTCTAACAAAACATAAAGATATATACGTTCTAATCAAATCACTGCAGGAAGTATTAATGACTTGATTTTGTTCTGTTTGTGATCCAATATCTGCTAAAAGGGGGCAGAGGGAGAGATCAATGGTGCAAACCCAAAAGAAAACTGTCATTTCATTAAGAATATAATCAATTTGGGTTCATTTATTTGTGAACTTCTACAAGTTCAATTCGACAGAGATGTTTACGATGGACTAAAGTTATCAGTAATAACATTTTACCTGCAATAAAGGATAGAAATTAGGGGAAGGGGTTTAAAGTCAGTTTTGAGTATCCTAAGGTACCTTAAATTGAGAAACTCCATTCTTTGTCAATGCTTTCATCTATTTCTGTTTGTTTTTGTATGAGAACAATATGGATTAGTAGCTTACCGGTTCAGGAATGAGAAACCCAGCAAACAGATTTAGCATTGTGTAGAAGGCTGACGACAGGATTGTAGCTATCAGAAAATTTGGGGTGAATGACATGAGCAGCATTCCCAGATATGTGAAGTAGAGCAATGTACAGAACATGGCATAGAGGTACCATAAAGCCTTAGAGGCTGACCAGTAATACCCAATCATTGGGTATGTGATGATCACATATATAAGTGCCTCAACAAATATATATGGAACTTCAATAATCACCTGCAAAAAAAATCATGGGAGGGGTGTGTTAGCCATACTCAACTTAGCACATGCATATACGATGAAAGGCGAGTGACTTCTTGTGGGCTATTTTAGGCAAAAGTTCTATTTCTCAATCTTTTTGACCTTGGTTTAAAAAAGAAAACAAGTAGAGAGACGCATAGTTCATCATATACTACAGAACAGTATTAATCAGAAAAACAAATCAAACTTTTGTAAGTTCAAAAGATCCCCTCAAGCAAAATTTTACCTTTTGCTGGGAAAATGGTGTTCTAAAAATTACTCAGGCAAAGCTTTTGAAGCCAAAATGTTGTCCAGTTTTGGGTATATCACATTTTGCAATAAACTTGAGAGGAGATAGTTCCTAAGAGACTTGTACCTGCGCAACTGAATAAAACCATGTAGAGTACATTCCTGCAAATCTTTCACGATACATTACCATTCGCTCTGTCTCAATATATGGTAACACTGACGAGCAATTATTTATGCCAAAGAAGATCACGGCAGAAAAAATAGCACCAACTATGTTGAACAAATCCTGCTGGTTGTTTCTACCATACAGAGCAAAAAAATGTTAGATATGAGCAGAATTTATGTCAGTGGCAGAATATTAAGACTCAGTGCCTGCAGATGCAGCGATTATTTCTTGTAGCGGACCCCAAACTCACTGGATTTAGGCCTAATTTGTTGTCATTTTAATCATGAACCAAAACACTGCTCTGCCTGACCTTTTGGAATTGGAAATTGCTGCGTCAGCAATGCAAATGACATAAAGCAGCTCTTTGTGCTTTAATACATGCCACACACAGACACTTGTATCAGCAGTACATGTTGCACTATAGTTTAGTTAGGCACTAAAATGATAGAACCCCTGATGGAAAATTCATTCAGCAAAAGGAGATTGCAAATAATAGCCAGCTGAAACTCTGGCAAGGAGCCACTATATTGTACCATCTAATGAATTTGAGGGACTTACATTTTCTTCCCTTGCTGCCAAAACAGTACCCCAAAAATTAGAGATGAGATAAATGTATGCAGAAAGCGTGTCAGGTTGTATGAAGGACTTCTCCAATAAGACAAATGCTGTTTCCATAGGCAGGATTTGAATTGTCCCCAACCATTTTGTGCATAGTGGGTTGCAAAATGCAGGTCTCTCGAACCTGGAGGTGGGATACTCAACTGCTTCACAAGCTCTTTGTTCTTCCTAGTGGTGGGCCATCAGCATAAAAGTCATCCTTTAGCTAAATTAAGCAGAAGTTCAGAATACTTACACAAAGCAATCTAAGATCCTACCAGAGCTTTATATTATTTCAACAGAGAACATGAACAGCATTATCGATATTAGAAGTAGCCACTATAAGAGTCATCCATAAATTATAAATGGACCACAAATATCTTATTACAATTAGCAATAAATACAACTTTCCATATGAAAGTCTCCAACTACAACCAAACTGCAAGCAAATATTGATGTTTTGACTCAGTGGGAATTTGAGCTGCTTGGAGGTATCAATATTAAATCAATTGCTGATTCTTTTTTCAGACTGCATGCATAAATTGATTTAGGTAAGCTGCATCAACTAGGAGTGGATTTGTACCTTTCTCAAGAATATTCAATATAATATCAACTTGCAATCTAGCGCTTCCTCTATCATAGCATAAAACGTGTGCACATACAATCAAAGCTGACATAGAAAATTCTTTATGAAACACAGAAACAGTATTTTCACTGTAGCAAATAAGAGATTGGACAACTACAGCTTCTGGGAAAAAATAAAATATTTTTGTTAAAGTCTAGGGGTTTCCATCCTACTACCAATTAGTAATAGGGGGGGTAGCCCTAAGATCTTATTAATTAAAATAGCTAGGGCTTATTTCCCCATGTGGGATAATGTTCTCAACACGCCCCCTCGCGCGTGGCAACGATAGCACCAGAGGTGTGGAATTAGGTTGGGGGTAATGTGGAGCACACGTAGCAACGATAGCAGCATGAACATTGCCTAGCTCTAATACCATGTTAAAGTCCGGGGGTTTCTTTCCTACAACCAATTGGCAATAGGTGGGATGGCCCCAAGATCTTATTAATTAAGCAGCTAGGGCTTATTTTCCTAATGTGGGATAATGTTCTCAACAATTTTAATTGAAAGAAAACATTTGTCACCTGACCTCTCCTTTGTTTAATACAATAAAGTGAAGAAGAAATTAATTTTCTCATTCCCTTGTAGTAAAGGCCTTCTCAGCTGAGCTCAATTTTGTAGTTTTAAATCCCAATCATTTGGCTGAGTTGCTTTAAACTCTAACATGCAGATAAGCAACTCGTGTTGTATTTTTGTTTGTCATCACTATATTATTATCTAGATGACTCAGCAAGCACGGGCACCGAACAATTCGAAAGGACAACATACCCCAAGATCAATTTTAGAATTATCCCAAAACCAATTAGCTATGAAGGGAATAGCCCAACAGGGCACTTCAAGCATCACAATACAATGTCAAGTTTTTATCCTAAAACCAATTGGCAATGAGGGGGGCAGCCTAAGAGGGTACTTCAAGCACCACAGTTCTTCGTCCCAACCTTACAACTCCTAACAAAGGATAAGAGTAAGAGGAATAGTGTTCTTTGGTGACACTGATTTCTTGTACTGCATTCAAAATGCTCAAAGTGTGGTTATGCAAGAGCAGGTAGTAGCAAATCATCAAGCATAGCACAATAATGGAACTTACTGATACAAATCAGACTCTTCATAAACTTGGGCAAAATCAACACCAATTTCAGCTTCTGCAGATGTCGATGTGACTTCTAACATCCATGTTGCTGGATTGTAATTATCTCTAATCTTTGGAACCCCAGAGATAGCCTGCCATCAATTTATTGGATTAACATTGCAAATTTCATTATTGACCAAAGTGGGAAAAATATCTAGAATGTGTTATGCATTACTATATGAATCAAACTAACCTCAAAATATTCAATGATATTACTAGAGTGCTGGCCCAGGGGTCCAGAGTAAATAATACGGCCACCAGTTTTCAGTAGAATCAACTGCAGAGGAAGCAAAAGAACAATGCACTACAATTCTTCACACCATAACAACTACTAAATGCAACTCCTATACCGAAAAGGAAGAATTTCATGCTTTATTCTAATTTAATATCTTCAAGTGGAAGGCCACACTGCTGCACAAACTAATCATAGGGATTCTCAAAAAATATATATTGCTGTAAAATCTGGTTTTCCTCATTTGCATTCCAAGATAATGATGTTGTCACTTCAACCCAACAACCAAACAGCTTAAACAATTTGAGCTTTCCCATTCATATGCAGAGAGATGCTGGATTTTTTTTGATTTAGTAGATAATACCAGGAGAACTAACTTAATGTGTCAACAAGCCTAGATGGAGCCAAGGTTGGCTTGTAGGTTCTCTTCAATTTTGCCTCTGTTAATGAGGAAACCCTGTACAAGATATGATGCCTCTCCATCACAAAATATGACCTTTTAGGGGCTCATCAGTAGAAAGACAAATCAGCAGTTTGAAGCAAGTGTTCCAAGGGAATTCAAACAGCATTACTAAACTAAATTTCATTTCAATAAGTTTGTTTTATTCACATTTTTACTCTATTTTTCACCTCATCAAATGCTTCAAATATGTCGATACTTGGTTGGTGAATTGTGCAAACAATTGTTCTTCCAGTGTCAACCACATTTTTCACTGCTCTCATGACAATTGCAGCTGCTCTTGCATCCAAACCTGACGTAGGTTCATCCATGAAAATAATAGAGGGATTAGCCACAAGCTCCACAGCAATAGTGAGCCGCTTACGCTGCTCATTTGAGAGGCCATTGGTGCCATGGACACCAACTATGGTGTCTTTGATTCCATCAAGCTCAATGGTCTCCAGGACTTCATTGACAAATTCCTGCAGGTTATGGCAAAGCAAGTTTAATTACAATGTATAACTCAAGAAAACAATAAATCTGAAATCTGTACATGTAAACCATACGGCTTTAATTTTGGAATCAATTTGAGGAGATAGACGCAGCCAAGCAGAATAAATCACTGATTCTTCCACAGTAATTTGTGGAGAGTGTATGTCAGTTTGCTCACAGTAACCTGAAATTCTTGTGAAAGTCTCTTGAACCTTAGTATAGCCTCCAATTTTAATTGATCCACCAACAGTACCACTGGTTTTTCTTCCAGAGAGAACATCCAGAAGAGTTGTTTTCCCAGCTCCACTAACTCCCATCAACGCTGTAAGAATGCCAGGCCTGAAAGCACCTGCAATGTCACAAAGCAGTTGGAGCTTTCTCTGAGTGAAACCCTGCTCTTTCATTTCCTGAATTTCAAAGACAAAAATGGACCAAGCATTATTGCCTACTCGAGTGATGACAGATAGTAGATAGGTCCTTCATTTAAACAAGAAAATAATATATGATTACCGAAGGGATGCCAACATAGTATTGTACATCTTGAAATGCCATTGTAAGCGGTTGAAAAGGTAAAACCTTCCTTCCTGTTCGAATGAAGTAACACATCCTCAATAATGCTGGAAAAGAAAATTTAAACAGACCAAAGATGACATTAAATCCAGGAAATCCAACCATTATCAGGATATTCAATAGATTTAGGAGGAGCAACTCTGGACATGTCATCAACATGTTCAGCATTTTTGGAATCTTCAGTTCCCTGTAATTCTGCGAGCCTTTCACGCGATATAACAGTGCGGGACACACCAGGAGCTGGACCCCAAGTAAAACATGGTGATTAATCTTTTGCATTTGTATTTCTTCTTCAGTTCCTAGAACATAAGAAAAATATTGGGCATCGGGCTTACCTTTTAAGAATGTTAAGGCCAAGGTATACCCGACATTAAAAACTATAGCAAATCCAAACAAGGCACCAAGTGAGATCCAGAAAATGTATCCATCATAGTCCAGTCCACGGCTTTTAAGTGTTTCTTTTCCAATAGTAGTGTTTGTGGACAGCATCTACACGTGAAATCGATTCTGACAACTTAAATCACCATAAAGCAAGCTAAATAAAATTAACTAGAAAGGATTGTTCTAATAATCCTATGTAGTAAATTCACAAATATAATTTTGTTCCAGGAATTGTAAAGCCAGCAAATTCTCACCCATGTGCAACAGCTGCATGAAGCAGGAAATTGTGGAGCTTATCCCTACAGTTTCATGTGACCATAATTTCTAAGGCAGTTTACTCACCTTCCGCCATCGTGGGGCAAGAAACTCATTTAGTGAAAGGCCTATTTCTCCATATGTAATTGGAGAAACCCAAAATCCCCACTTCAACCAAACTGGCATAGAAGCTGCACCCAAACAATAGAGGTAAAGTCACCCTTTTAATTCATTCTTCCAAAATACTGTTAAATTTGAGATAGATGGCCTTACACTGTGGGATAACAAAGCCTCCAAATAGTAAGATAAATAATAGTGACAAGCTACCAGCCATTGTAGAAGCAACTATTGTCTGGAAAACTGAGGCCAGAAAACGGAACATAGACATCGATGCTAAGTGAATGGAAAAAAGTAGAATGAACTGACGGAAAAACCTATATGGCACAGAAAATGACAACAGTTAAAGCTGAGGCCAACAGAAAACAAGATTTATTGTGACTCCAATACAGAAAAACATTGGTATATCAAGCATGCAAGCTTCTAGTTCATCAGATTGCTACTGGGATCAATTATTGATCCCTCTATCACTACCAATTTTTATTTAATCCCATGTATTAGCAATATAAACGTAGTGGGGACTCTTATACAACAGCTCACCTGCCAACCTCAGGAGTGTATCCGATGACATAATAAGTAAGAGATGTCCAAGCTAATGATTCCAACAATGAAAGTGGGACCTTCAGAATAGCTGCTGGAATTGCGTAAGCCCAAGCTGGGTAAAAATATAAGTCTCTCTGTTTGTAAAACACAGGAAGTCTTGAAACAGTCATGGACAATTCTGGAAATCCATCAACAAGAAGTATGATAAGTGCATAAAAGAGGGAACCCATATAGTAATTTGCATGAAGTACATCAATTTCCATCTCAGTTCGCAGGAAAACAGTCATTGTGATACATGCGATGATGACAAGCTGCAAGACAAAGGAACAAAGCATACTTCAAAGTTCAAAATTAGAGTTCACTAGAATTAGAAAATAAAGCTCTGACAAGCAGAAAAAATAGATAAAAAGTGGGAAAAGGGGCAGAAAATGAAAGCAACAGAAAGTATTAATTATAACCTGGGTTGTTTTGAACACATAGACAAAAGAATTCCTTCTCATGAGAAGAAACTCCCTTGACATACAAGCTCTAAAGAGTGTCCATTTTGGAAGGGAGTACGCACTAAAGGAAAGAGCAGTCTTATGGCTCTCGGAATTATTAGCTTCCTTTGAGAGTTCCTCATCAAGCTTCTTTCCAAAAGAAGATTCCTTAAACTTGACTGAGAATGTATCAACAGAAATACAACTGTGACACTGGTCTGTGCGAATCCAGTACTGTGCTTGATCTTTTCTAGAGATCACCTGAAGTAATCACAAGTAAAATATTTTCACCTCATAGATCTACGAACAACAAATGCAAATACTTTAAGCTGCATTACGGTTACCTCCTGGAGAAAGTCAGCGACGCCTTTCCTTTCGGGACACCTAAACCCACAGGCCTCAAAAAATTCTAGAACATGATTGCAGGGTCCATGATAGACAATCTTCCCTTCTGACATCAAAATAATGTCATCAAAAAGATCAAATGTTTCTGGTGAAGGCTGAAGAAGTGAAACCAGTACAGTAGCATCTGTGATATGCACCAACTGCTGAAGATAAGCAATGATTTGAAATGTAGTAGAACTGTCTAAGCCGTTAGATATCTCATCCATAAACAATGCTTTTGTGGGACCTACAATCATCTCCCCTGAAAAATTTAACCACGAAAAGGTGACTCTTCAAATATGTATATATATATATATATATATATTCATATTCTGTATTAAGTTCCTTTGGTTGAGATACTTTAGAAATCTTTACTATTATTCACTGATAATATTTTTGTGAAAAACTACTTGTAAAACAAGTGCATAGTAAGTTGCATAATTTAATGAAGCTGTCAACCTTGCCTTCACCTTACCTGCAGTCAACCTCTTTTTTTGACCACCGGATATGCCTCTTCTCATGGCATCTCCAACCATAGTGTCAGCACAGAATTCAAGCCCGAGGATCTGAGAACCCATAGAAATGACCAAAAATTTAATTGATAAAGCATTTATAAGGAGATGACTTAAAACCAGCAAGAACTACAGAAATTTGGAGAAAAATACTTTTAAAAGGTAGTCTGTTTGAAGCGTTTCTTTTAGCCCTTCAATGGAAATTGCCTGAAAAAATTAATTACAGTTATCAACATTATGACACATAATTCAGCTACTGCACAATGAAAAAGGAAAGAAAAGATTGGAACTACAGAACAATAAAATCTATGTCCATGTTGCTGATTTACCAATCCTCATGCTGGTTTAAGCTAGAAAGTTTTGTGATGCCTTAATCTTATTTTTTAGCACAGTTCATAAGAATTCCAGGTGCATCATAGTTTAAATATTACAACGTGTTCGTCTCCATCAAACGATACCAATCAATCATAATGCTATTGTAAAAAAACAAGAATACTCTGTTGACCCCAACTATAAAATAGTGAGATTTCTCAATGTGATCTCATGGTGTATCACAGGACCACACACATTCTTGCAACGAATATATTGATTTTAACCATAGTCAATCCTAAAGTTAAATCTGATACTTTCATTGAACATATGTACAGGTTGACGCTTAAGGTTCACGCCAAATGCCCTTGCCAGTGAGTTGGAATCTAAATGTTTTGAAGGAATTTTTTTACTGCATACGGGTTGGAAGATTTGGTTAAAACTTTCCCCATTATTATGGACATACAAAACCTCTGGAAATTATTTAAAAACAATGAGCAATCTTTGTGCAAAACACGAAGAAGCAAGTCTGCAATAACAAGTGTAACTCTATGTAGCCAAGTTCCCATCACAGGTACAACATACTGTCAATTTCACAAGGAGCGAGAGAAGATCAAAGATGCTTAATGTACCTTCATGTAAGTATCCACGTCTGGATCAGGTATAATTCCAGCTACCTTCTCCCTTCTGCTGACCTCGTTTATAATCTCTTTGCAGGCAGTTAGCAAAAACTTATTTCGTTATTATTACTGGTGTGTTACTTGAACAGAATGTCGACAAATAAATTATCATTGATAAGCAGTGAAGAAAAGCCTACCTGCTCGGGTTCCAACACCCTGAAATCGAGCTGAAAAATCAAGCGTCTCCCTTGCAGTCATCTCCGGAATGTGTAGGTCATGCTGGCTTATATAGGCAGAAGTTTTCTGAGGGACAAACTCTTCTAATTTGTATCCATTGTAAGAAATTTCACCTGTAACCTATGGACGAAAATTGGAAACCCCAAAACTAATAAAATATAGGTAGAACTCAAAATTTCAGCGATACTGATTATAATACTCACTTCAGCAGGATGTTTGTATCAAACTAGATCAGACATATGCAAGGCACAGTATAGAAATTCAAGTACAACACAGATGCAAAAGTCCAAAACCTTCAGAGAGTGGTCCAGATTTCCTGAGAGCGCCAATAAAAGGGAAGTCTTTCCACAACCTGGGGGCCCAAGCAGAAGAGTGATCCTACAACAAACATGAGCTTAGTTCACCAAAGGCAAGCTCACACTAATGAGTAACACTTTCACTTTGAAATCTTGGCTTAGAAAAGCTTGTGTGCATGTATGTGTGTGGGTTCTATACACAGCAACAACAATGGCACAAATAGTTTGCTCAATGGCAGAAATGTGAATGCATTTTGAATGCAAAATGGGGAAAACTTTTGTCACATAAAAGTCTCAAGACATCTAGTGTGTTTTGGATTTAAATTAAGACTACCAAATTCAATAACAAAGACAATAAGCTTATAGTTGCTTCCTAAAACAAACTTAGGGCAGTCAAGAACCTCATATGTCGCAACAAATAGAGGATTTTGTGATGTTGACAGCTAATACAAGAAAAAGGAAAAAAATGACAAATAGCAGAAAGCTATAACCTACTATTTGACAAGGGAAACAACGTTTGATAGAATTTTATATTAAATAAATAAAGACAAAAACTCCATGTATCTGATCCTGCACGCATGATTGCTTTTGAGATAATTTGACAGGAAAAGTCATTAGCCTACCTGCCAGGCTTGATAACACCGCTAACATCCTTAACAATGCTGAGCCTGGCTTCACGTGATTTCAACCCCGGGAGCTGGGCAAATTCCTGTTAACAAAAAGCTCCAATGAACTTATCAGAGCCTTGATTAGAACAATTAATTTTAAAAAAGAAAAGAAAAAAATCAAGATACACGAACTGAGAGAATGCAGACCTAAACCTTGAGTGTCTTTGCAACCCAACATTTGATCTAGAAGTATTGAAAATATATACCCACAAGCTGCAGCTTCCAATAGACCAATAAGAAATTGTAATGAGAAATGTAGTAGTGCATTTACCTTCCCTCCAGTGGTGTAGCATTTTCTTTTATCTTAATAAATTGTTATTTATTTATCAAAATATATATATATAACTAGCTTTATACTAGCTTCCTTGCTAGTAAATACACCCACACTTTGAGCTTGAATTGTAACGACAGCAGTTGTAGTAGTGCAATAATTGAAACAGAGGTTTAACAGAAATCCCTAATAACATAGAAAGAATGGATGGAATAAGAAATGAATGAATGAAGACTTACGGAAAGGGTGGTTCGAAGAGAATTCCATAGAGTCGGGAGGGGCTTGCCGGGAACGACTTGACACAGTGCTTCAACCCCAACATTTTTATATCGGACTTCAACTGTGGGTAGTTCCACTTCCACCCTGAAAAACCCAAACCTTCATCATCATCTTCTCTCCTCATCGATGACAATCTACCCAAACAAACTTCTAAGAAACCCATCACCCAATTTTGGTGTCCATGTTGTTTATTATTGGGGAAACGCCTTACAGTGTGGCACAACTGCACACACGGCATCATTTTCACCATATTTCTCGCCGGAAATTGCAGGGCCGGCCATTCCTTCTCCGGGAACGTTTTGGGGGAGAAGCTTCTTTTTTTTTTTTCAGAAGGAATGAAGTCCGTCTCTTCTCCTCCCACTACTAAAACGACTCCGTTTTGACGCTGTGGCCTTTTCCTATAATAGGCCCACCATAAAAAGCCTTCGTTTCCCTTGATTAAAAAAGTACATGAACATATATATATATATAATATTCGAACATTGTATGCACCAGCACTAATTAGGTGTTTCTGTGGCCCCAATGATGTCGTTTTGGGATTTTCTTGAAGAGAAAACTAAAATTTCCCCTTTGTTATGGAGAAAAAGGTATTAAGTAATGTTGTTTTGGCTCTGACATAAGTGTGAGTGTATACATCATATTTAAATTCCATAATGTACAGTCTTTTTTGTATATACTCACTCGCCCTACTTTTTCTTTTTTCCTTTTCTTTTATTTTTCTAAGTGAATACTCTGACTATACCCGAACAACTTCAACCTGAAGTTGAATATACGTTTTGCATGGGAAACACTAGAAATTTACACATCGTAACACCTCAAAACAACTTTGATTTGTTTAAAAGAAATTCTAGTGTTTTACGAAAGGATGTCATTTTGTCACACAAAAAAGAAAGTTCCGTCTTTTGATAAAGCAATGTCATTTTACTCCATTGCTCCAAGAAAACTCCAAATGCTGCATGTTGTACCTCAAATCATAATTAAGCAATTGGCCTAGTTGACTTTTGATAAAATTTAGTGTTTAAACTTGAACATTGAAAACCAATCTGAATCTAAATAATTTTCTCCGTTTGATAACCAATTTGCTAAAACATCTTAGTAAACTATATTTTCCTATTTTACCCCTATTGTTATTCATGTTTTCAATAATTTGTTTTGAGTAATTGTAACTTTTTTCATTGAATAAATTATTTTTTATTATTTATATGTCCAAGATGTTTAAAAAAATTGACAAAGACAAGATGGGAATAATGACAAAGAAAAGAGGCATTTTTATCTTTTGAATCTGAATGGGTCATTTGATCGAATCATATCCAAAATCATGTCCGATTGGATCAAACCCATTTAGAGGTAATTCAAACCTTTAAACAAATGCTCTAGATTGTCCTCTCTTTTGAATGATTGAGATTCAAAGCCCATTAACTGCAAACAAATATTACCTTAGTCTAGCTAAGTATTCCATCCATCCATACTATGACATTGATTGTTCCTATATTTGAAATTTGAGCTATCAAAGTGATCGGAAAAGTAGGAGAATCGACTTGCTTCTGAAACGGAAAGCATTTTATCAAAAATCACATGATGAAAGATGTACAGTCGACTTGTAGGAGGGCCGAAACATCCACAACCTTTCTTTGTAGTACTGTAAACAATAAAAACAGAGTCTAAAAATAATTTTAAAAAGGACCCGCATCAGCAGTGAATACCTGTGCCCGTCGAACAAATTGCAAAGGCTCAATGTTTGAAATGCCTTTAACTCGAAAGAGCGAACCGTGAGCGGCAAGCACGGAGTTTTATGGATGGGAGGGAGGATTAACCCACATCCGTATAACAAATAAAAAAAAAAAAAAGAAAGACAAATTATGAGAAAAAGAAAAAGAAAAAGGAAAGGCTTACAGGTTTATTCTGCTTCTGATATTCCGAAGCAGTCGAAGGTTGTCGTTCTCAATGTGTTTGATGAGTTTGTGAATGAACATGCGCCTCTCCCCAGCTCTCAGCTTTGTGACATCAACCACCCTCTTTCCCTTACTACTGACCTCATCATCATCATCGTTACTAAACAGGGACCGCCTCAACCGATCAAAAGTGGGCAATCTCTCAATCTCTGCCCACTTTAGATTGTTAACGTTTTCATCACCACCCGAATCCTCCTCCTCATCAGCAGCATCCGCAGCAATAGCGGCAGCATCAGTGTTGTTGTCGTTCGCCGAGGAGGTCCCGCTTCGGAACGATGACCGGAAGCTTCTTCCTATGTCTGCCAACTCAATCCTCAGCGACTCTATTTCATCTGCGCCCACATATTGTGCCATCTTCCGCAACTGGAAAGGCGGGGAACACAAGGTATGAGGAGGAAGAGCTTTGTGTACTTCTATATATACAGTGCAGTTTTTGCTCTAATTATTATTATTATTTTTTTATCCTACTCATCTTAGACCATTCAAGTCAGATTTAACAAAAAAAAAAAAAAAAACTGTTTCGTATCAAAGAAAGGGTACCCAAAAATGCTCTTTCTGCTACTGCTGCATGCAGGCAAAAGATCCTCTTGAGAGATCACTGTTTTTTGTGCTCTGATCTGATCTGAGGTAATATTTTGACAAGTCAACTGGGAGGGAAGGTCGACATGCTATAGTTACTCGTACTACACTCTCTCTCCTCCTTGTGTAATTATAATACCATGGCATGAACCATCCCCTGTTGTTTATTTTACAGGATGATGTTTGAATATGTTTAACGGCTCTTCTTTTTTTTTTTTTTTTTCTTTTTATCAGTTTATGACGGTGTTCTGATCTCATTGTACATGCTATGCTGCCACTCTTCTTTTTCTTGGATTTTAAAAATATTTATTCATTTAGTAATTCTTTTATTATTTTTATTTATTTATTTTTGCAATGTTTTCTCCCCTTTCTTCTTCTTTTTCCTCCTCCAAAGAAATCGATTCTTTGGGAGAAAGCATGAGCTAGGCACGTCTAACATATGCTTAGGCATGAATAGGCATGAAGCAAATGATTCTGGCAGACGGAGACCAACCCGATTAAAATAAAATTATCGAATGAAGAGACCCAAGCATGGGAATACCTACCTACCACTTGATGGGGTCATAGATTACTATATTAAAAAACAAATTGGTCAGCCATTTACCCAGAAATTTAAAAGCATATAAGCATCGGTTGGTTGAATAACTGCCTCTCTACGAAAAGCATCACAACACCCACCTCCAAAATGAGTCCCGCATGGTCTTGAATTTAAAACAATTAAATTAAAATATCAGGTGAAAATAAAAATATAAAGAAAAGGAAATTGAGGTCCCCTCAGAGGCTACATGCAAACAAGGTCAAAATCTACGGTAAGAAGTTATCACAAATAATCATGGGGATGCTTTGGACTGTCGGCCGCGCATATGTTATTGTTTCAATTCAGCTAAGATTTGAGAATTGTCAACCATACACCTGATTCCTCTTGACGTTAACACCCGCCCCTCCCCTCCTCTCTCTCTCTCTCTCTCTCTCTCTCTCTCTCTGATTTTTCATTGCACCCATATGAGAACAGGCCATTCAACGCATTGAAGGGACAGGTTTCTTCGATTACAACTAATGAACCCAGTGACACATGAAAACACTAGGAGGCATCAATCTGCGATACCTTAGGATGTGACTGACAAACAGCATGCATCACATTAACAAACAGCACTGCATTCAACTTTGCCACATCTACCAATCTGCTGTACACACGATCCTAATGTCTTGGCTTCTTCACATACCATCGCTGCTACTACTTCCATACACAAGCAATCATCCTTACATCCCTACTCATAACAAACACGAAGGGAAATTCGAAAGAGGATAATAACAAAGAAAGAAAAACCTTTCGAAAGGACAAAAGAACAAAGATATGTTTCTCCCCTCGTCAATCCCTCATTCTACGTGTCTGCTTAAACAGCAAACCAAGAATTCAGTAAATCAGGAAAATATCTATATATATATTGAAAAGAACCGCCCGCCCCCCCTTCACTTCTTATATTGCTCCAATGCTCTACGCGAATCAGTCTTTTGGTTATGGCTCGCTGTTCCTTCCCCTCCCAGACTTGGTCTTGGGATTGGATTCTCGCTCCTATCCGTGTCTGAACTCTCCCTTTGTGATTCTGTCTCCACGCTACCTGCCTGAGTTCTTCGATGCCTACGATCCTTAATGATTCAAGAGAGAAAAGAAAACACAGTTCAAAATTTTGAATTGAAAAATAATCTCAGAGGGTTGATAATCAAACAACTAGGCAGTATAACAAACCCCCATCCATAAAAGGCATAAATTTAGGTCCAACGAATACAAAAGTGCATGGAACGAGGTTCTTGGGTAGTTCCAAATTCCAATGCATCCAATAACCTAAGACTCAACAACTACAAGCTACTCTACTCGGGTGGTGAGAGAAACTCACTCCAACTTAGCCTCATGCAATTCCTACTTATTACCCCAAATTATATCTGATTTCAGCAGTTTCTTACTCCTTGTACGCATGTTTTGCATGTCAAAGTTTATCCAATCAAGAGAATTGAATGAACCAGTAGATTCCTACCAAATCAAAGGTCAACTGTGGACAATTTACATGTTCAACCAGTTCTCGTCCCACGAACCAGACCGTCAATCTAGCATGAGCAATGCAGGAATGGACCTCAGAATGACCACATTTATGTGCACAAAATCCTACTAAAGAGAAGGCAAAGTTTAACTCGTAATTCCACATTTAAGTTTTTCCCTTTCTTTTTTCTTTTTTTTTTTTTGCCACACAAACGCCACTGACCTGCCCCCCAGCTCCCAACTCCACATTTAAGAACATGTATGGGGCAATAGCGTGAGGATGTGTACGAGACTGTGCATGTGTGGTGCTCGGGTGGGGGTGACTGATGCCCTTCCTAGCAACAAATATGTAAAAATATGTACCAACAGGAGAGCAACTTAAGATTTTCTGATGATCTGGTTTTAGCAGTCTAGATTTGAATCTCAACCATGCATTAGAACTCAAGTGAATTAGGGGAGAATGTGCTAGTCCCTAGGCTTTCTGACAACCAAATTTAAGATGGGAAAAATATATGGAATGCACATAAACATCAGGACATAAATTTAATAGAACACATATAACCAATAGATCTTGAATAATATCAACGGATGCTAACAAGGCAAAGTAAAAAATTCTTAGCACTCCATGCAAGTAACCATAAAATTGGAGTCCCAAGGGTTTAAAAAACCATGATTTATCGGAAGCCAGGATACCACCTAAACGCCATTTCAGAAAATAAGCACAAACAAACAGAAACAAGCTTGTGCTCAAAAGACCAAGAAATTTATAATAATAATAAAAAAAACAAACAAACTATATAAATGGACTCACAAAAAGCTAGAGGCAGAAAAATACTTGCCAAAAGGAGAAAAGGGTTCGATGGTGAGCAACATTAAAAAGATGGAGAAGTACACGGAACTAGCAGCAAGGATTAGCATGATCAGAAACTGAAGCAAAGTCAACATATGAAGCATATGTGAAGAAATCCCCAAATTGCAAATATATATATAACTTTATTTGGCTTGCACATGTTCTACTTGCAATCCAGTATAAGCAATAGAGAACAATTATAGATTTAGATGCTAACCTCTCTGGGTATGGGATATTCTTCGGACTCTAGCATCCTAACAACTTGGCCCATCTTAGGTCTCTTGTCAGAATCTGGGTCAACACATCTTAAAGCAGTCAGAAGGGCTCGTTTTAGGGCTCTAGTTGACGGTCTTGTCTCAATGTTTGGATCCACCACTTCTTCTGACCGCCTGCTTCCGACCATCATTTTAAGCCAATCAACCAGATTCACCTGCAAAATGACAAAGCAATGCTGAATGAGACTCCATAAGATGCAATTGTGGAAGCACCTTAGCGCATATGAGGGTTTAAAACCACATAAAAAAGGTTGAGAGTTTGTGAGGATATTGAAACATTTAGCTTAAGAAGAACATAGAACCTTTAAACTGTTAAAAAGCATCACAATGTGAAAGACAGTTTTTAACACCATCACAATATCGAAGATGAGTTTTCCAATAAAATAATTAAAGCAAAATACCAGTACCCCAAGTAAGTTAAAAGGGAAGATGATACAAAATTTTCCTTTCTTGCCAAATACAGAAGAGATCCAATATGGGGCACCAAACTGAAGGAAAGGAAAACAGATCCATGCATGGCAAGTGCTGAAAAACAGAATGACCTTAGGGGTCAAGATATAAGGTGTCAAAGCATTGCACAGTAATTAATGCCAATCCTAACAATCAGACTATTCAGCAGCTTAAAAGGCTCCATAATCCTAGTATAATAATGTGTATACCTCATGTGTTGGGCGGCCATAGTCCACAGGGTCTCTTCCAGTAATTGCTTCCAAAAGTACAACCCCAAAGCTATAAACATCACTCTTTTCATTCAACAGGCCTGTATTAGCATATTCAGGAGCCACATACCTGTTGCATTAGAGGAAATGATCACTCCTTTAAGTCACAAGAAATCATTCTAAAAGTGAACCAATCATAACAAAAGAAGCAATGTGGAGTGAAGCGGAAGGAGAGGAGAATGGAACTGAAGATTGGCTCACTTGGACTCTCATAAATAAGAGGAAGAGGCCTCACCCGAAAGTTCCCATTACTCGTGTTGTGATGTGACTTTTCCCAGCACCTAGCAACTTGGCTAGCCCGAAATCGGACACCTTGGCATTAAAGTCATCATCAATCAATATATTGCTCGACTTGATGTCACGATGCACCACCTTTGGCTCAATAGCCTCGTGCAAGTAAGCAAGACTGCAACAAACTGTATCATGTTAAATGGGTCTAAAATGACAACGAAGAAATGAAAAGAGCAAACTTACGCCTTAGCAGTGCCAAGGAGAACCTTCATACGAGCCTCCCAAGTAAGATATCCATGATGACGCATAGCCCCATGAAGCCATTGCTCTAAATTTCCATTGTTCACATACTCATAGACCAACATCCTGAAATACAACATAATGAGACCAAAAGAAGATTATGACTAAAATCATATCCCAGTGTTCAAGTGACGTTATAACGTGTAGAGGACATAAACAATTATGTTAAGAACAAACTGAGAACTAACAATTAGCATGTTTTGTTTTGTAGATGGTGCAGTTACATTGTCATTCTGGATAATTAAACAACTCACAAAATGCTGACAAAGAAAATAGCACCTGTGCGTCCCTTCAATGCAGTATCCCAGAAGACGAACCAAATTTTTATGGCGTACATGACCAATAGCATCGACTTCCACTCTAAATTCTTTCTCTGCTTGGCCCCTGAAGACAAGAATTTAAAGAGTTCATTTCAGGGGAACCAAAAAGAAGAGAGACTACAACATATACAAGTCATTGGGAAATCAATAACTGAATCTATCAACTCACAGATTGTTGAGGAGCTTTTTAACTGCCACAGGATTACCATTCACCAGTTGTCCCCGATAGACTACTCCATAACCACCCTCTCCAATGACAAAGTCCTTGGAAAATCGGTTCGTTGCAAGTTCAAGGTCCCTCAGCGTGAACCAGTGACCCCAACCCAAGTGAGAGAATTCAGGCAGACCAACAAGAGGAGATGGGGCAGTTATTGGATATGAAGAAGATGGTTTGTGAATGGCAACCATGCCGGAACTTCCTTCTTCTCCTGATTGGGACCCATAGCCATCCTTCTCCAAGTGATGAAATGAACCAGACTGACTACTATCTCCATTCTTCACTTTCTCTGTGCCCAGATGGAGCATAACCTTATCTGATTCTTTATCACTTGATTTGTCATGAATAGTCAGAAGAATTCCATCACGAGGAGCAAACTGATTTGCTGATACCTGCTCCACTCGCACTTCTTTAATTTCCTTTGAGACAGTTGGAATTTGGCTAAGGGGAAGCTTATCTCTAGCTTTTCTTGATTTTTTGCGCAAGGTGAGGCACATTGTTAGCACACAAAGGATGATTATGATAAACAAACCGACAATGATCCCGATTACTTCCCAGACTTTGAGATTAAAAATGGATGTTTTCTTGGATAGCTCCGCCTTAAGGTCACTAGCCATATCTCAGATGACGATATACCTACAGAATTAACATAAAGGTCGAAAAGTTTAATGGTGTTCAAGTATAATGCTGAAGTACCAAATTATGTCAATATGATTTCATCTAAGAATCATTTCCCATCCTCCACTCTTCCTAGTTCCTAGATTTAGACTATCCAGAAGGGGTCAATTTCCTTAAGCTAAAACCCAATAAAGTGACAGAGCAAAAAACATGTTTTTAAGTGCTACAAGAAATTAAGACGAATGCGGAATTCCAACATCAAAAAAAAGTCACCAAAAGAAAGCATTCAGATCATCCAGCAAACAGATCAGAAGACACTCGAGAGCCTAAGACAACATTTGAGATTGTAGTGGGGATTAATCGCCAACAGGAACAAACATCTTTCCCAGTATACAATCAGTAAAGGGAAATGAAGAAAGTAAGAGCCATAGACCCATATCAAAATTACGCAAGACTGACTGAAACACAAAGCGAACACGCCAAATGCATAACAAGCTTACCATTTACTTACGTCTGATGGGCCTCGCTGGAGTAACTTCTATAACCTAGATTTGTCGAAATTCCATTAGAACACCTTCTCCTGGGCCAAGAAAAGAAACACCAGCTCCAGATCCCTGACCGGATAAACCCAGAAACACATTTTAAGATGAACCCATCCTGCGACACAGAAATTAGTCCTAAAATAGAAATCTTGAGTTACATAAGCAAATTGATTGGATTTGGGTTGTGGGTTTTATCCGTGGGAAATGTCAGTCTAAATCTAAGCTGGAATGTTGCTTTCAGACACCAGCTCAGCCCCTTCTATTGAGAACCCACAACCAGATATGACAACAAAAGTCCCGTGCTTTGAGAAGGATGCAAGAACTTCGCAATTCTGAGCGGTAGGGATAATAAGAGGTGGAGTTATCGGGGGTAGGTGATGGGCTTGATGCCTTAGAAACAGTACAAGGGAAGCATGGATTTTGCAATGTAAGGTACTCCTGGGATTATCCTGGTCTCTAATGAAGACGACTGGCCATCAGTAATTTAATCAGTTAAATCTTATTTTATCAAACAGGTGCGTCTATTATATTAAGTTTTTGCCTTTTGTTTTCCTCTTGTGGGATGTCGACGGTTTTCATTCCGTATTGATTTTTTTATTTTTGTATTTAAGAGAAATTTTTAATTGTCCTATGGGTCAATACTTAAATGTAAATATAATAATTATCCATTTTTTGTTACTCTTATTTGCTTCCTTTTTATCCAATACAGTACATATAGGACAATAATATCATTTCATTCATATGCTTGAAATCAAATCAATAATAAATTAAATTGATTTAATTTCAAGTAATTTTATTTGAATTAATTTATAATTTAGATCCAGATATTTAAAAACTAATTAAAATCAAATCAAATCATTTCAATTCCATTAGAAAGTTATAAAATTATAAGAATTTCTTAAGTTTATAGTACTGGCCCTCTATAACATATAGATGTATAATCATCTCATTTATTAAATAAAAATATTTCATCATTAATAATTTTCTTTTCAAAAATAAAATCATAAAATCATCTAAATGAGAACTAGCGATGACATTAAAAGTAATTAACCCGGACCTTTCCCACTAACAATAACTATTATTATTAGTTACTTTTTTTTTTTATTCAATACAGCAGACATAAGACAATCATACCATTTCGTTCATATGTTGTTTCAAGCGAATTCTGTGTCCAAGTCATGCGGGCAAGAAAGTATTATTTCAAAAATTATTATGATAGCATGAATGAAAAAGAGACTCATGCTTCACAAAAATAAGAATAAAGCTAACTTTTGATTAGTTTGCACTACAAATGATGGATTTAACTTTGAGACAGTTGCTACACTTAAATTAAGTGACGTATACAGCAAAAAGAAAAAAAAAAAAACCCAAAACAATGCTATTTCAAGTCTCAGTGTTTTTTCACATGATACAACTGTACCTAACTTATATACGGTGGTTAGTGTATGTTGGTTTTACTCATAAATGATATGGTACTATTGTATTATATAAATTTCTTTTTTGCCATTCTTAATGCATACAAAATTTGATTGAATCGCAGGCGACGGCGACAGAGATGAATAGAATAATCGAGTGACCACTTAAGGTCCCCCTTCTAGTCCACCCCGTGGAAAACAAGAGAATTATCATTTCAAATTTTACCCGGAGGTGAAAAACACAATCCCCTTTTTAGTCCACCCCATGAAAAACAAAAGAACTATCATTTTAAATTTTTACCGAAAGGGGAAAAACACGATCGAATAAATAAATAATTTTATTTAAAACACTGTGTAGAACTGCAAACCGTAATCAATTTTACCTTTTACCTTCACCTCCAACTCAGAACTGAGGCCAGACACGAAGTTATATAATAGTGGGGCCCAGTACTATTTTTTGGTCCCCAGTTTTTTTTTCCCACAAATTAAAATCAGATGAAGTTTTTTAGCTTACTTCGACACTTACGTGTGATGAAGATGGTTTGTTTGAATCTGAGATTTTCGAATGGTGGCTAAAAGGGAAATATTTATGATGTCTTTATTTATGAGCATATATAAGTTATTTTTACTCGTTTAAATATGAGGTGTATTGAGTAAAACTCTAATAATAATATTGGTAAAGGTTTATCTCTATTGAACATAGCTTTGCACTGGGATGAATCAGGATAAATCTATGTTTCTTTCCTTTTCTATTTTCTTGTGATTGATTCCTCGATAGGTTCCCTTGATCCTGTTGAAAAACAATGTTGTTTTTTAGGCGAATGCATGCAAATTGGGTGCACTCGAGTGCATACTCTCTTTTCCATATTATTTTGGTTGAGTTCATATGGGGGAGGGGCATAATCATATGAAAGAGCCTAGTTTTTTATTTTTTAATATTTTTTTTTAAAAAAAAACCTAAGCTAACTCCACATCCATCTCCAAAGAGGCCTATTGGACCCCATGGACTAACCAAAAAATAAAATATGGGATATCCGAAAAATCAAAACCCAATGATTCAAAGTTGGGGTCATCTACCTCGTCACTGGACTAACCCTTAAAATTACCTTCCATATATTTATTAGCAGGGGTATAAACAAACCGAATTGAGCCGAGCTTTACACCAACGGGGTACAATTTCCATAACATCATCTCCTCTCTTTTATTAACATACAAACATATTTCATTCATTTATGTAGGTGCGACCAAATGCAGGGTGCTGGGAGTCCTTGGGCAAGGACCAGCATTGAATGCCAGAATTGTATGCTTTCATTCATTTATATACAAATTGCAATCTTGTTATTCATAATACTGTCTTAATCCGTTTGGAAATAAATAGCACACAACGTATGCGCTTTGATAGAGATATTTGCTTGTATGCACGTGACTTTTTCTTTTTTTAAAAAAATGTAAATTCCAAGAAATATAATTTTGTGGAATTTTAGAAGAAAAATTTCTCCCATTTGCTGCTTATCCAAACGACAGCCTCAGTTGGTAAAACGAACTTTTACCCATGACGGCAACGGCAAATGAAGGGTCACACCGACTGACCGATCCTAATTACCAACACTCTAAAATATTAAGTATTCCCTGTACGAACCTTAGTTGTCAATATTAGTATCAATAATAGAGAGAGAGAGAGAGAGATAGTTTGGCATTAATTGACAAATAATACACTTAAAAATCAAGTGATTACTATAATTTAAATATAACCCCTCTGCAAGGAACACAAATCTTTTAACACCCAAATTTTGCAGTTTAAGGTCAAACCTTACATCAACAGCTGGCAACTTTGTTTCTAAGTTCTGTAGCAGTCAACAACTTTGTTCCCCCCCTGCATCATTGATTCCTAACCCTGTCAACCAGTTAATTAATTTTTGTGAAAATTCCAGCGTAAACTAATGCAATGCAAGATGCCATGTCAACGTGTTCCATTCAAAATACGTATATTTATGGGTTCAACGGACAATAAAGTTGGGAGTTTATGATTATGTTTAGTTTTGTGTTTATGATTAGTGCAGTGATGATTAGGGCTAATCCCATTAGTGTTGGTGGCCCTTTCTGATTTGAAAAAGAGAGCCTAACCAGTGTGATTTGAAAAGGTACAGCCAAACGGGGATTACGGAGAAAAGAGGGAGAGTGACATCAATTCTTCGTGGATTGAGACTATTTTTTAAAATTTTAATTTAATTCAGCCTTCAAAACCATAAACACCAAGTATTAAGCCCATAGTATCGATCTGGCTTTTTACGGTGGAAGTCAGAAATTTGAGTCTCGACGGGGCATTCATTAAATCATTCATCTATTTTGGTTTTTCCGGCCACTTGTAACAAAAAAATAAAAAAAAAATGTCATTTAGTTTAGCAACTACACAACTTCGTTCCCCATGTTTTTTATTTCTGCTGGTACTATTTCTAAACTAGAGGAGAGGGACCTGTGCAGCTTTAGTCCCCACATGCCACGGATTGCTAATAAATCCTCGTCATTTGCTCTCCCCTAGTCTCACTTTTTCTTCTTGGTTAATCAGTCTCACTCAATCAAATTCCTTTTAAATCCTACACACCATATTCAAATGAATACGTAAAAAATTTCCTAATAAAGTCATAAAAAGCTTATGTGACACAAATTTATAAGAGCATATTTTATCGTTTATTAAAATACTCTCAACAAAATTTAGGCTATGTAAATATTTGTAATTTTATCATGAAATTCTTTATGTACGTAGAATCATTTTATTCAAATTCTTCGGTTCTTGTGCAAGCAAACGGACCCAGTTTATTTCTCAGAAAAGACATCATACTCGACATTTTCAGCTTCAGAAGTGAAATTGTAGGTAAAAAAAAAAAAAAGGTACGAAACTTCCATCTTCCTCCTGAATACATTCTTTTATATATATATATATATATATATATATATATATATATATGTGTATAGAAAATTATTGTATGAAGCTCTGTACATGTCAACAATGGTCAGTGTACCCCTAACCGCTGGCTAAAAAAAACACTGTCCAAATAACATATGTATAGTTCGTTTCATTGGTTGGGGGGATGGAATCTAGATCTCCCATTACAATGAACTGAATTGTGATTTAAAAAATCTTAACAACCATATCAAATAACAAAATACGATGTTGTAGCGGGACTGCGTGTAGGAGACATTATTGGAACAAGGGTCAACGACTCTACATGTAATTATTATTAAAGTTTAAATATATCAATATTTTGCATGATAAGCGTATTGATTTAGGCCAGGTTCAGAAACCCTGGGTTGCTTTCTTCTTTATCGTCAATTACATCACCCGTTCTCTTTCAACGAGCATGCCAAATAAGTAACAGTCAAAAGCATCTTTGGGGCAATGTCATCAGATGAAGTTACATGATAATTTTGTTGAGATTAAAATAAAATGTCATTAACGGCTCTATTGCTCTCTCCATTATTTGTTTGAAAAACGGCTCATTGCTTGTAAAGCATGAGCCCATTTGTTAGGGTAATGCTCCATGTATATCCTTTAAATACTCGAAATTGGCCGCATGATAAAATTTATATGGCCTTCTATTGTTATTTGATCAAAACACCTCTTGAAAAGGATCATGCAAATTTTGTTAGGCCATCCTTCAGGTGTGAAGAAAGTGTGAAGGATGCTGTTGACGTCGGTTTTTGTGTGCCTAAGGGGATATTAACATTCTATTCATTTTTAATATTTATTTGGACTCTCATTGACTAAGTCAACAAAGAGTAGTTAACTTTGCACTCAAATATACATTCTTGTGGGCGTATGGATCCATATTTCTGAGTCTATGGCTCAATCCCTAAAAGGTGTTGTTTCAAGCCTATGGCTTAGCCCCTAAAGAGTATCGTTTTAAGACCATGGCTCATTTCCTAAAGAGTAGCCTTTTTGTGGTTCATCCGCTCAAGCCCATGGTCATTTCCTTCAAGGAATCCCCATCTGGGTCCATGAGGATTTCCTCGTGTTTTCCTCCCAATTGAGAAAAGGCTTATAGCCTTGAGCCTATGGCTCCACTACATTACTTTTGGGGCATGTGGCACTCTTATAAGGATTTCCCATGAATGGGAATGTTTTGGGCCCAAGGACTAAGGAGGATGCGGTGTCGCATCCTCCCCTTTTAGGGTCTCCTCTCAACTATATAAGCAGGACCATAGGGTTTTGAGAAGGGAGAACACTTTTGGGCTAAAAACCATAGCAAAAGAGAATGAGAGGAAAGACCAGAAAAGGCAACTCCATTCTTCCTCATTATCCCTCACCGATTCATTGCCAATAGTAAGGTGAGGAGTGCCCCCTAGTGAACTCCATGGCTCTACGAGGCTGAAGAACTACATAAGTTTGATTCTCCTATGAAGATATGTAGGAAACCCTATGGGTTCGGCCCCTCTTAGCATTATATGAATGTATGGAATTAATTTTTCTATTAAAAAATTATGACTTCTTTTTTATCTTGTTCACTTATCATGTTACGAATCAAATGAGAGATAGAATAACAACTCTATTTGGACAGATAGTTATCTTATTTATGTCCAACCAGATTTTATTTCCACTCCTGTCCTATCTGGGCGGTCAAATATAACATATGGGTCCGGCCTCTGTTAGCATTAAACCCATTGTTTTCCCTTTGTTTTTTTGGGTCTATGGCCATGTTCTTCATCCCACGTATTCTTTATATTCGAACCCACAGTCTTTGTCTCAAATTTACCTCCTGCAAATTTCCTAATCAATCTGGGTTTCTTCCCATTACTACCCAAAATAGGATCTTAATCGAAGGTTTTCATTGCCCAAAGCAACAAATATAAAGAATCATAATCCTTCAGGATAATGTGGACGATGAACCACAAAACCAAAAACTTGCAAACAAATGTAGTGAGTAAAACTTTTCATACTTTTATCTCAAGTAGTAAATGATAGATTAGAAATATTTAACAGTTTCAAGACATTTTAGAATTTTTATGATCGCATCAAGGGATCAGGTCAGGCGCGTGCATGTATATATACAGGAATACTGTTATTAGTATGATTCATCATATTTTAAAGTACCCTGACACTCGAGTCAAATATGGGAGTTTTTTCTCACTGTAGCGTTAAAAAAAAAAAATTCTGAACATACCCTACCTTTTCAGGGGGTTCTATGTCTACCCCAGTTTTTTGAAAATGCGGTTGCCGGCCGCGTTTTCTTCGTTCCCGTTCTGACAACCACCGTTACGGTTGTCAGGGCGCGAAAACGTAAAAAACGCGGCCGGCAACCGCGTTTTTCGTTTTTCTTTTTTTTTTTCCCTTTAAATTGGGAGGCCGGGGACGCGTGGCAAGGCCACATTAAAAACGCGCTTACCATCCTCGTTTTTAGTGCCACGTGTCACACCCCCATTAAAAACGCGGACGGTAAGCGCGTTTCTCGGCCGTTCGTTCTTTTCAACCGCAGAATGTGGACACGTGTCATGATACCATTAAAAACGCGGAGGTCACCCGCGTTTTTAGTGACACGTGTCACACTCCCATTAAAAACGCGGAGGCCACCCGCGTTTCCACTTCGCCTTTTTTATTTTTACCGCAGAATGGGGACATGTGTCGAGTCCCCATTGAAATCGCGGACGGCATCCGCGTTTTCACTTTTCCCGTACTTAAAAACGCGGACTTCACTTTTCGCGGACTGGAAAACGCGGACAGTGGGCTCGTGTTTAGGCCAAAAATCGAGTTTGCTCCCCTCGATTTTATTTCCTAACCCCTTTATATTCACCCAACCATTTGTATATGCCGTTTGTGTGTATGTGAGGTGATTTGAATCAGTATCTCTAAATTTGTCAAAGCTCTAATGGATTCATCAATGATTCCCATGATTTGTTACTGGGGAGGAGAAATTGTTGGCAATTCGCACCAGTCTCTTAGTTATGTAGGAGGGAACTCGCGAATCATGTTCATCCAATCCGGCGGTATCACCCTCGAATCTCTCCTTGACCAGGTTTGCTTACTGTTATCCCTTGAACGCAGCCTACATAGAGTAAGTCTTGTATTTAGGTGCCCTGTGACGCTTGGCTCGGGAGTTTCGCCGATATATTCTCCCTGCCATTTGTATAATAATGAAATTGTTCAGTATATGTTCCTAATGTTTGCGCAGTATCCAGCATTAACGACGTTGGAAGTTTATGTAAATGTTGATCCAATCCAATACCTACCAGGGCCGTCTATAGGTGTGTACAATCAGTTCTTGACAAGCGATGGTGGAGGTGACGATTACCAGACGCGAATGGCATTACCAGACGCGAATGGCAGATGTAGATGCTGCTGGGCCTAGCAGTCTCATGCCAGTTGGGTCGCATGATCCCCTCGAAAGTCATTCGTATGGGAGGTTCGACTTAAATGTCACTGGCGGTGGGCATGAAGATTATGACGATCAATGCTACTACCCGTTGAACGAAGTCACACATAATGCAAATCTGAGTAGCAGCTCAACGCCGCAAAGGGTTCGAACCATGTCATTCGACGATCCTCCAGTTGAGGATCGTAGTGAGGCTTCCGAGGAGGATGACGACATCTCGTTGTCCGACGATAGCGATGCCAGTGATTCGGACCCCGTTCAGGCTGCCTCGAATGTCAACTCCCCTCGTTTGCATCAGCCTCGCGCCGAGTTTTATACTTCAGGGGAGGAATGGCCGTTAACATATGACCAAGACAGTCCGACTGTCTTCAATCCCGATACAGACCACCTGCGTGTTGGGTTGGTTTTCGACTCAAAGAAGACATTGCAACGCGCTGTTTAGTACTATCACATTCGAATTTGCAAAGAGTTCATGGCGGAGCGCTCAGATCCTGAGTTATTGGTTCTCATTTGCAAAAACCGTCGCAGGTCAGGATGCTGCTGGAGGCTTCGAGCGCACTTAGGGAAAAAGTCTGGTGGTTGGATTGTGACTCGATATGGAGTGGATCATACTTGCGAAGTGCCTAGGAGGAACCAGGATCATCGATGCATCTCATCAGCCATGATATCTGACCTCATCAAGGAGAAAGTGCGGTTGCAGCCTACTTACAAGGTCAGTCTTATACAGGAAGATGTCCGACAGAAGTTCAAGTATCAACCAACCTATAAGAAGGCGTGGTATGGGAAACAAAAGGCTCTTGCGGCATTATTTGGGGACTGGACTGAGTCCTTCAATACACTACCCAGGTTTCTTTCTGCCGTCATGCACTATAACCCAGGGTCGGTTGCCTTAATCCGAGCAAGGCCTTGTAGGGTAGTACCTGGCACTGCAACTCTCCACAGCGTCTTCTGGGCGTTCAACGCGTCCATCGAAGGCTGGAAGCACTGTCGGCCAGTAGTGGCTGTTGATGGGACTTTCCTTGTCGGAAAGTACAGAGGTAAGCTCCTCTGTGCAATAGGTACTGATGCAAACAAACAGATATACCCCCAAGCATTTGCTATCGTCAGTGAGAAGACAACTGATAACTGGGGATGGTTCCTCCGACCACTGCGTCGACATGTGGTCTCGACGGAACGAGTTGGTTGTTGTTTGATCAGTGATCGTGCGAACTCCATTATGTCGGCGGTAACTGATCCACGTAATGGATGGTCTGCACCCCACGGGTACCATCGTTTCTGCCTCCGATATGTTCAGAGCAATTTCGCAAAGCACTTTGGTGGTGGGTTACTAAAGAAGTTGTGTTGGGCTGCCGGTTCCACGCCGCAAAAGAAGAAATTTAAAATGTACATGGACAAAATAAAGGACATTAATGCCGAGGCATATAGGTATTTAGACGATATTCCCCTCGATCAATGGACGAGGTCATACGACGGTGGCCGTCGCCTTGGGGAGATGACAACGAACATGGTGGAGTGTTTTAATGGGGTTTTGAAAACTCCCCGTTCATTACCAATCACTGCGTGCGTTGAGTGGACATTCTACAAGCTGAACAAATATTTTACAGATTCTAGGGACCAATCGATGGTTGGACCGAACGGGAACATCGGTCCGTTCACAAGTCGGGTGATGAAAATTTTGTGGCATAGGTCAGCCAGGGCAGGTGCTCATGAGGTTACCATATTTGACCACGAGCAAGGGATCTACGAGGTGAAGACGACAACTTATGTTAGGGGGTCCGCTCGTAAGGGAGGGAATAGACAGCACATTAACCTAATGATGAGACAATGCAGTTGTGGGAAATGGGATTCGGGAATCCCTTGCTCCCATGTCATTGCGGTTTGTCAGCATCGCGGCATTAACCCGGATCAATGTGTGCTTCCATACTTTACGTTGGACACCTATTCGCAATCTTGGGGTCCTAAGTTCAGCCCATTGTTAGACGAAGCGTTCTGGACTTGGCCATACCCTGACGAGTGGCAACATTTTCGTGAGAAGCTTCTACCTGACGACCGATGGAAGAGAACGAAGCGCGGTAGACGTACGTCTAGGCGAATTTGGAACGAAATGGATGCACGTTCATAAAAGCCCGGTTAGGACTTCATTGTCGTGGTTGGGTTGATGTAACAGGATGTACTGCTTCAATATTAAACTTGTATTTCGTGTGCTTGTCAGTAACTACAAAGTACGTCATTTAATTTTTCCAATGAACCGATCATATAAACATTTTACATGTACTGGCTAATACGTCATACAACAACATAACTACATATACTGAAATAACTGGTCGACCGACTCAATCAACACAACGAACCGCCCGTGAAACACCTACGTCGCCGCCGTTCTCGATGTGGTCTCGATGATGTGGGCGATGGTGGCATATCATCCGGCCCGACATCCTCCGGCGACACGATCGCAATGGGCGACGTCTCCAGGACCTCCATGGACTCAATGTACTCATCACCCAGCTCCGAAGAGAATGTCGGTGCATGTACCGGAGATAGGTCAGTGTAACGGCTCGGCCCCGCCTCAGTATAGCACGCGATAGATGGGTCCTGAAGAGTCGTGTATGGCACTGGGGTCACCTGCTCCTCAAAGAACTGTGTAGGAGATGTGGATGGCGGATGGTACGGGAGATACCCTCCCATAAAACTGCTATCATGGCCGGCGTCGGACTCCTGTGCAGTGGACGGCCCTGCTCCTCTATGACTGCCGTGTGAACGGCAGATCTCCGAAATAACTGGAGGAGGCGACATCCGCTGTCGTCGCCTCCGTGACCGTCGAGATGTCTCCGGGTGCAATGGTGTAGGCTGCGTCACGGGGGCGGGCTGCTCGTGATGTGCTAGTCGACAATCCTGCGCTAGCTCCCTAATCGCTCCAAGCATGCGGTCCCGTACCCGGCTCACATGGGGGGAAGGCTGCTCCTCCAACGATAGCTCGTGGAAACCACCTACAATGGTTCCCCACTTCGTGCAAAGAGATATGAATCCGCGTATTAATATCCCAATGGAAGAAAACTAAATATAGGTTAATTATATATTTACCATGATCTCCGAAGCGCGCGTGTTGCCCTGAAAGGCGTGGCCCAAATTCAAAGAAGGGTTATGCACGAGGCGGCGAGTGATGGTGAAGTACCATGTGAAGTACGGATCGTCGCTACGCATTCGGCCATGTAGGGGGACCCCAGCCTGTACGGACTCACGGCGGCGATCCCAAAGTGCAATATAGGCAGACCACTTCCTCGACCAATCGATGTGACCTAATCCCCGTAAACTGAAGTGGTGGAGTGATCTTCCGGTATCGACCTCCGCTACTATGGGCTGCCGGAAACCAAACTGTCGAAGAACGCGTGAAGGAAGGTGCCACTCGACAATGTCAATGCATATCAAAGGAACCTCCGCGGCCCATATGTCAACTCTGGCGAAACAATAATCTGGGAGCGGGGTGTTCTGGTACGGCTGCCACAAAAAATCATCGTCCTCCATGATGTCGAACTGGAAGCGATATACAACGAGAACGTGGGTGGAGGTCGTCTCGAGCGAAAAGGGGCCAGCCCAGCTGTGTACCGTTCAGACGACAAATATTAGTTAACATAGTTATACATGACGCATGACATTAATGGAGTATTTGCACTACGGTTGCACATACCTGGCGCCCAGAGGAGGTGGTGGGAGGTTCTCGAGGACCTCTGGTGAATACGGTCGCCTCGTGGGCCGTACATGAACGAAACGCTCCCACGCCCACAGCTGTAGTTAACAGATCCGCAAAATTAAGAGTCGTACAGTATGATGTGAAATAATGACTTAATATATTCAAATGGAATCGAAAAGATGCGATTACCTGTAGCAGTATCATGGGCCCTGCAATCTGGTGCGCCGAAGCTCGAGAGCAGCGACAAAGCGAGCGATATAAGGTCGCCAAGCATGCGGCACCCCAACTGTAGGTATGGACACAGTCTAAGCCGGCTAACAATGGCAATAAACGAAGGCTCTACCGATATCCAGATGTATCACCAAAAAGAACTCCACCAAAAAGTATGAGGATGTATGCTCTCGTATGGGCCACAACCTGCTCTGCAGTGGCGTCATCTGGGAGGGTGGCACCGAACCACTCAACTAACCAAGCTACCTTCACGGTCGCTCCCTCGTGGATGTCCGCACGAGTCGGACGCACACCCAACAGCTGCTCGCACAGATCAGCCCATTCGTCCTTAGACGATGGGCCACCACCGCTAATCGTGACGGCCTGCCCATCTACTGGGAGACCAAGTAAGATCTCCACATCCTGTAACGTGACTGTTACCTCTCCAATGGGCATATGGAAGGTATGTGTCTCCTGGCGCCATCGCTCGACCAATGTGGTGATCAACGCGTGGTCGAGTTTGATGCCACCTAACCTGTACACACCATAAAAGCCACACTGTCGCAACATGTCCAGGACGCGAAAACTAGGGACCACAGCTCGCCTGAATATCAGATCCCCTCGCCTTACTTCTAACTGTTGATCTATACTTCCATCCCAAACAGCCTCCGATCGATGCACAGGCTGTAATGTAAGAATCGAGGGGTCCAGTGGGTCGGGAGCAATATGTTGTGACATCTGTATCATAACACAGTTTAGTAAATCATATGCACAGTATAATGCAGTTATTATTGAATAACAGTCGAATAAAGTTGTACAGTAAACCATAATTAAGGACAACACATATAATTCACCAATCATATAAGCGTTATAACGAACTACTAATTACGACTAGGTCAACAAAAAGAACTCCATTATTAACCTTCATTTTACATATTTCATCCAATCCAAACAGAAATAAGAACAAACAGGGACAATTGCTCAATAAAATAAAATAAGTCAATGTGTCCACCAAAGGCCTTGTAGGGTAGCATATTATGACAGCATTTCGTGCCGAATTCTATCGCAATAGTTCCGTATGGTGGTTCAGCGCAACCGAATAATAATTGCACACAGGAGATGTAATTAAACACAACACATGCTTTAAAGGACTTATGAAAAATACAATTGCTCAATAAAATAAAATAAGTCAATGTGTCAACTCAAAAATAAGAGGTAGCATACTATGACAATATTTCGTGCCGAATTCTATCGCAATAGTTCCGTATGGTGGTTCAGCGCAACTGAATAATAATTGCACACAAAACATGTAATTAAACACAATATATGCTTTAAAGGACTTATAAAAAATTACAATCGGAGGAAACTCCGAAATCGCACCTCCGAACTACAAGCGAGGAGGCTACTGCAAATCACCGGACGCGTGGATCTAGCACCTTTAAACTGCGAGTCACTGGAGAATTCCGGCGGCGGCGCACGGCGGCGGGCGGTGGGTGGGTTTGCTGGAGATCTAAACTCGCACCTGTCAACCGCGAGTAACCGGCTCCGGGGGCAGCGGGCGGCGGGCGGCGGGCGACGGGGGCGGGGGCGCACGGCGGAGAGGGTTTCGTTCTCGTGGGAGGAAATGGAGAATGAGGGGGGATAGCAACTGAAATCGCGGGCAGCGTCCGCGTTTTCAACTGCGCACCCGGCCACGTGTCGCCGTGCTATTCGCCGGTCAGCGTTTTCACACTGAAAACGCGGATGCCGTCTGCGATTTCAATGGGGACTCGACAAGTGTCCCCATTCTGCGGTAAAAATAAAAAGGCGAAGTGGAAACGCGGGTGGCCTCCGCGTTTTTAATGGGGGTGTGACACGTGTCACTAAAAACGCGGGTGGCCTCCGCGTTTTTAATGGGGGTGTGACACGTGGCACTAAAAACGCGGATGGTAAGCGCGTTTTTAATGTGGCCTCGCCACGCGTCCCCGACCTCCCAATTTAAAGGGGAAAAAAAAAAAGAAAAACGAAAAATGCGGTTGTCGGCCGCGTTTTTTACGTTTTCGCGCCCCGACAACCGTAACGGTGGTTGTCAGAACGGGAACGAAGAAAACGCGGCCGGCAACCGCGTTTTCAAAAAACTGGGGTAGATATAAAATCCCTTGAAAAGGTAGGGTATGTTCAGAATTTTTTTTTTTTTTTAACGCTACAGTGAGAAAAAACTCTAAATATGGTTTGTTTCAACAATTGAGATGCGATGATTAGCAGAATAAAGCTAGGGTGTTTACAGTAGGGGTAGGTTAGAACGCAAAGAGGTTGACAAAAGGACACGGCTATATTTGTTTTGTTTGGGGTCTTGTCCAAGGGATCTTCTCAAGATCTCTCCTCGGTAACCCGCAGAGTAGTTTTTGGTGACGACGTCGTTTCACCCAGGGGGATGACATAAGGGAAATCCCGCCTTCGATTCAAAGTTCCTCTCGAAAGCCAACGGTCTCCTTCCCTTTCCCTGTCACTTGTCAGCCGCTCTCTCCGTTCCCTGTAGCTGTTCCTGCGACCATTATGAGTTCCCCCAAGCAGGTTACAGTGAGAGAGGGGGGAACCCTAATTTTTATTCTTTTATTTTACGGCCTAGCTTTTTAATCTGCACGTGTTAGTTGATGATCGCGTGATATGTTGCAGGAGCCAAGCCAATGGTGTAGATCTGTGGCCAGAAATTGTTGCCTCCGGACAGCAAGATCAAGAGCAACATTGTTCATTGTTACAAGTAAGCATGTGGATTTGTAGGTCTCATTTATTGACCTCGTTTTCTTAATATTTTCTGTGTTTCCCCCTGCTTTAAAGCTAATGTTTGCCAATGAAACCGGTTATATTTGGCTCCCACGCAGCAAGCGGTTCTGTTGGAGCCGCTCCCTTTCTATAGGGTTCCCTGTAAAGAAATCTATTTAGTGCTTCTCTACCTTGGATCAGCATGTATTCTCAATGTCTGCTTCTTTGGTTTTTTTTCTTCTTTTTTCTTTGGTTGGTTGGTTGGTTGGATTTCTAGTTATGTTTTTAGAGGTTTGCTAAAATGAGGAATGCTTTATGTAGCATTAGGTTTTGTCCGAAAGTTCGCATGCAGTAGGAGTTGGCTATGCGGAAAAAACAGACACAGAATCACTTTGGTTCGCTTCATGTGGATCTTCCTCCATTTTGTTCTAATTAACGGTGTTCTAGCAGAAAGACTGAGTTCATATGAAGCAGCAGCTGATAATTTATATGATAGATACATGCTTCAATTACTATCTGGTTGCATGAAATCAAAATGCCTTGCATTGGAAGCAGATCTATCTATGGACTTGGAGCCGTATTTTAATACGAGGTAACTCTATTTCATTATATTCCATCCATATCCCAATTCCATTCATTTAATATCCCTTTGGAATCATTCACATAGGTTTGAGTTTCACTGAAATGCAAATGCTTCTCTGCACATCAGAATATGCCACGTGAAATCGTTTGCCACATAAATGTGTAATCGAGCCATCTGTTTGTTTGTGTGTGGATGGACTGGTTACATTTTTCATTTTGTGGAAGGAACACTTGGCTGCAGTTCAACTTGTTTCTGTCTATGTGTTTGCCAGAGGTAGAACCAGAATTGTGAGTGATGCACGTTTCAATTATCAGCCTCAATAAACAAAGCCGGAAAAAAATAAAAATGAGCCAGCTCTTCCCAAGCCCGAAGTATGGTATGGCTCCCCTATTCATTTCATATCCTTAATGGAGTTCACTGCTTCATAGTACCAAAAATGTTTTCAGTGATTGTTGTAGTCATTATGCCTTACTATTTGTCAATGTTGTGGTTGAAGGTAGCCTAATAAATATTAATCTAGTACCTCCATTTTCCTAATCGTTTCTGATAGTAACAGGATAAATCTATACAGCCCCGGAACTACAAAAAAGAGTGCGCATACTTGGAAGAGGTCGACTCATTTGAGCTGTTGGAGGAGAGCCCCTCAAATAAGCACCTCGTTACACGAACCATGGGCATCAAGAGTACTAGTACAGCTGTATCACCAGTCTTCTGTACTCCACGCACATCTGCACATTTGCATGAGAATCTGGGGCTATGTTTGGTATCTGGAATGGAATGGGTTGGATTTTAAATTATTTCTCATTGACGGCTTCAGGAATGCCCATTGACATGATTTGTTCATTTTTGATTGTGCTAGGAATATAAAGTGGAATGAAACCTTTCGCTGAGGAATTCCTTTACTCTTCAACATTGCCTGAGAGTTCAAGCGAGAGCAGGGGGGAACCTTGGTTCTATGATTGTGACCTTCTCATCTTCACGTGCTTGTGTGCAGTTTAATTGTCTGCAAGGTAGTTATGAGGCTGCTCTATTAGCAGCATGGGAGGGCCAGGATGTAATCCATGGGTCGGAAAATGATCATCCCAAGGAGTTTCTGGAGAAACAGTTACTTTGTTCTTCTTGTAGTTGCTGTTCAAGTAGAAGTATGATTTATGTTTGTTAAATATCCACCCCTTAATACTATAAGATAAAATACTGATGTGATATGGAATAAATATTTTTATTTCCAGCCTTGGAAAGTACAGAGAGATTCTCTGAAAGGATGCCAGGTGGCGCATTCATGAGAGGTACAGGTGCTAGTTTTACTATCTTGTATACAGATCATCTCGACTTTGATGCCATTTTCGCCTTCGATCCTGCACTCAAATTTCTGTTGATTTAAATCTCAAAACATCCAGTAACTACTGAGCCTTCAAGACCATTTTATTCCCAAACCACCAATTGTATATTCTAATGTTACATTTTACGAATTCCAATTGCCTTAATTATGTAGTGAGTTGTCTTCAGTGCTATGTCGTGTTTGTTCTCAAATATGTTGGTCAACATCTTGAGACCTTTGTCTGCTTGAACTTCAATGAAGCAAAAAATTTGTTTCTCCATGTTAGTTATTGATCCTCATCTTTTGTATACCCATGATTTTGCCAAGACTTGATCTGCTGTACCTGCAGTTACTGAACTGTTTCAATATGGAATGCATGCCGCTGCTGCCTTCGCCATGGCTGAAATGTTATTTGAACTTAACACTAGGATCTGTACTGGTGCAATTCTCGTGCAACTTATGGTTAAGAGATTGCTTTGCTCCGCACAATTGTTGATTTTAATATTTGTTACACAGGGACCATCCTTTTAGTGGTAAAGATTCTGAAACATTGCAATTCACTCTTGAGGGAAGGCACCTGCCTGTCAGCACATTTTTACTGTTTATGTTCAATAGTTGATTTCTCTTTTCCAGAATTAACATTGGTAATCTCTTACATAGGAGGTGAATCCCGCTGGGAAGGAAGGTGCTGCTGTTGCCACCTTCACATTCGAACTCTTGATTATAGGATAGAGTCAACCCAATGAACGATTAATTTCATGACTTAATATCCGACTGCCTTGCATGGTTTGTTAGGCATTGGTATCAACACGGCTGTGTTGCTTGCTTGAAATAAAAAACACTTTCAGCAGAAAAAACATAAACATTACTTTTTTCTTAAGGAAAATGCTGGTTATTTTTCTTTTGAAAAGTAGAATAAAAGCCTTGTGGCATTGGAACAATCCAGCATCCATTCCCTAGGTTCTGATAGAAAATCTTGAACAAATTCATAGCGACTACTGAGTAACATAGGATCAAGTCACAGATCACAATTGAACTGCAAAATCACCTCAATAGCTTTTGCCTTACAGTTTGACCTGTCTTCCTTTCAGCAACTCCGTAGTGGCAGTTGAAATTTACAGAAAATGGACCCCCCCAAGTCCCTAAATTTTTAAAACAATAAGGCATTTTTATTGCTAAATATATTGTTGAAGTGACTTGAGGGAAACCTTCTATGAGAAATCGCTGTCTAAAAATTGTCATCCTTTATTTATATCATGGAAATTGGAATTCAGCAGCGCTCACATTTTTGAGTTCGAGATCCCAATTCGTAAGATTTTCTCCTGCTGTATCTTCTTCATTTTGCAATGTGTATCCGACTGCATAGTGCGCAATAGTATCGAAATGGACTTATAGTTTCAGCTATCTCCTTCATCCTGTTGCTCAAAATTATATCTACTCAAAATCTAAACCTTTGATACGGCAGGTTTGTTACTTATAGATCATCTGCATGGTCCGCAATATTATCAACATAGTTTGCTGCCCCCATAGTTTAGGCCTTATGAGTTGACGACCTGCCTGTTTTCATTGTCATGCAGTTTCCCTAAAACAAACATCACTATGATTGGTATACTCGGTGGACAGGCTGCCGTTGAAGAAATCATTTGTAAGTCATTCCTCATTATTTCTTCATTTAGTTTTTGCAAGGTTAAGTTGCCAATGAAATGGTGGTTATGACCTGTTATGAGTAGCTGCGTCATTAAAAGGGTTATGCTTTTCAATAATTCACGCTGACAAGAGGAACATGGCTAAAATTTACATAGGGGGTGATGTGTTCTAGGCAGAAGACAACTTTAAAGGATGAGAGAGAATGAAGAAATGGGTGACCAATATGGGTTACCAATGAAGCAATTTATGATCCTCTTTTTTTCCCAGGATTTATTCACTGATTATGCTTTGTGACGAAGTGTGATCAGGGGAAAATAGTCACCGTTGGATGTTTTCTGATAGGTAGTGGGAAATTTGAATCTGAAGTTGGTTTTTGTTCTCCTACATGAAAAAGAAGAGAAGGAAAGACTGATAGGAGAGGGAGAGAATGAACGTCTAGACACAATAGTTCATTGCTAGTTAGGGAACCACACTTTTCTTCTTCTTAAATCCCCTATCGCATAAGATGATACACTGTGAATCTAGTCAGCCCTGAATTGAAAGCGATCAACTCATCTTATCAATTCTACTTTGCCAAAATCTCTGCACCATCTCTTGCAAAAGTAGTTGTTGCCATACAACTCATGCTGACGCTAGTTTCGCCTTTTTCTCTAAAATCCCAACTTTGTGTGTCCGAAACAAAAGCTTAACACTAGACATGCAAATAAACTATAGTCCCAATAAACAAACGCCCCTGATTTTCGAAGAAAGAAACTGATAGCTCCTCGTGTTGTGTCGGCCTAAGCAACTTTAATACATAATAAAGGGACATTTGAAACCAGAAAGGAAATGACAGGTGCGTCCGTGTCTATCTTAACGTGTTCTCTCTTTCTCTCTCTCTCTCATCTCAACTAATCTTTCTCCCCTCTTAGTTTACCTCGCAAAACTCAGTGCCTTTATGGGACAAATGCAATAAGTCAGCAATGGTGTAGCCATCCATTTGTAGGACGCACCATCATAATATTAAAAAAATAATAATAAAAATCATTGCCTTATCATCTCAGTCTCGTCTCCCTTCCTTCCAGCTTTCGGCCAGAATTTAAGACGTAATCAGACACTCTGCTTTCAATTCAATATGGAAGAAGGGAAGCCAAAGGGGTGAAACTGATAATGTCGGTAAGAAATGTCTTTTCTTTGTCATAAAGTTAGAATGGTAAAAAAAAAAAAAAAGAAGGAAAAATGATGTTGTCTGTGGACACGTATCATATATTGTTCTGTTACTGCTTATGGTTCGTAAAGCTAACCTATCCTTATAGTAGTACTATGCTATTCTCTAATATGAAAGCCAAGATCCATTAACCACTCATTCTCTGATTATATATATACACAAAATATATTTGCATGTGCATACCCAAAATACACATGCATGGCATTTGCAGAGCCACTTGATGAATGAGGGTGCTTTACGCATTTGAGCAATGTTTCTTTGGGAAAGCAAAAGCAGCAAAGAGAGCTTTCATTCCAGATTCTTTGTTATACTGTCGTGATGGACAATAACGCATTCCAAGCCCAGCCTCATCCTTCCTCACAAAGTAACCATTTCTTTGTCAAAAAAATTTCCATCCTTCTCTTTTCCTTTTTGGACCACTTTTCCTTTTTCATCTCACCTTTACCTTCCCCAATCCTTTTTCTTCCCTCCCTGTCCATTTCTTTCTTCAAATCCTCTTTCCGATTCTTTGTTGCTTTTATAAATACAGCCATCGCTTCAGCATCCTCTAGGGTTTCCCCCAGACCTGAGATACTCCTATCAGCAGATGGCTATGGGAGCTTCCAAGTGCCTCTCGTTTTTTCTCTTTGTTTCCGCTCTGTGCTTCTCTGGTTAGATCCCTAACTTTTTTTCTGATGGCTTCATGTATATATGTATTCATAACTACTTTCAGACAATTACAGACTCCATACATTTTCTTACCTTTTTTTTCTCTAAATTCTTCTTCGCAGGAACTCTCTTGGGCTTCTCTCATTATGGAGGACAGAACACTGCTACTTCACCAATAGAGGGGGTAAGGGGCTTATATGCAGAAGTGTCCGCTGTGCGGGAACATGAAGAAAAGGAGCTGAAGAGAGAAGGAGAACAAATGTTCCAACCTTCCCACAGAGAACTGCTCAACATGATTTCGCACGACATAGTGAACCCGCCGACTACACTGCTTCCATTGGCACCAGGGAGCACTCCTCCTAGCAATCCCACACCAACCATTGTGACAGTTCCCTCATCTAACCCCGCCAGCATGAATCCTCCTGCTTCGGTGCCACCTCCCACCCCCAACATACCATCATCCCCGCCCGCAACTCCTCTTCCAGGGGCACAGCCCCTCACAAACCCACCGCCAGTAGGAAACGTTCCAGCCACGACACCGGTCATGAACCCAGTGCCACCTCCGGCTACAACAACTCCTACTACGGTCACAAACCCAGCGTTGCCACCTCCGGCAGCAACGACAACACCAGTCACAAACCCAGTGGTGGCACCCCCAACAACGACGACGCCGGTCACAAACCCAGTGGTGGCACCTCCAACAACAACAACGCCGGTCACAAACCCAGTGGTGTCACCTCCGGCCACAACAACAACTCCTCCAGCTGGGGTGCAAGGCCAGACCTGGTGCGTGGCCAAGAGTGGGGCATCGCAAACTGCCCTCCAAGCAGCATTGGACTATGCGTGTGGGATGGGACATGCTGATTGTTCCCAGATTCAGCAAGGTGGCAACTGTTACAATCCGGTTTCTTTGCAGAACCATGCCTCTTTTGCATTTAACAGCTACTATCAGAAGAATCCTGCGCCAACCAGCTGCAATTTTGGAGGAGCGGCAACCATTGTTAGCACCAACCCAAGTAAGACCAGTAAATCTGAACTTCACTTTTTTGGGCAAACTACTTTTTGGTTTCCCAAAATTTGTGGTCAGTGCAAATTTAGTCCCTAATATTTGAATATTGTTAAGTTTTTTTTTTTTTTGGTGAATTGAATATTGTTAAGTTCATCCTAAAGTCGATGAAATAAACCAATGAACTGTTAGATTTGGAGAGAAAATTCTTTATGCAATGCATGTAAGGCTTTAATTAGAGATGGATTTGAAATTTGATACGTTTTCTACCAATTGAGCTTATATAGTACATTTTCCCTACATATGGTAGTTTTCCCACAAGCTCCAACAGGGGAAAAAATAATGTTAGCCAAATAAAATTTATTTTTAGCAAAATTCAGCAGAAAAAAAGAATAAGTTTTAAGAACAAGAAAAGATCAAATTTAGGTATTTCTTCGAAATCTAAATAGAGAAAATGGAAACTAACGAATAAAATTCTTTTGTTTCTTTTGTTGCTTTTTCTTTTTCTTTTTCTAGAAGCCATCAAATTTTGAATCTACTAGTCCTTTTCATCCAAATCTAAAAATCTAGCAACCATGCTAGTTCTGGAATCAAATTATACATTTTCAATAAACTTAGGGGACCAAATTGGTCATCTTCAAACACAATGGGACTAAGTTGACACTAATCCCAAACTCAAAAAGGTAATTTTTCCTCTCTTTTTTTTTTTTTTTTTCTTTTTGGTTTCTTCTTTCGTTGGTAGGCTGCTATGTGTTATTAGCTTCCAAATTTAAGATCATTGCTCAGAGTGTCTAAATTTTATTTTTTAAAAAGGCACCGGTTCATGCATTTACCAATCATCGGCGTCATCATCTTCAACATCCACACCGGTTACACCATCAACTGGAATACCGGCATCATCGGGAGAACCATTATCGGGGTAGGGTTTCTGCTTCTCTGAGCTATTACTGCTAATTAAAGCTTCACTTGGGTCGAAATGATATCCCATAAACTGCTGTTGTTTTCCTAATCATTTTGTTGTTTGGGACTTGGACATGCACGGCTCTGGCTCTTCTCCTGTGGTGCTAAACAGTAGCAACCCTGCTTCAACTCCCTCCTCGATCTTTGGGGCGGAAAGCCCCCCTCCTTCCTACAACTCAGCCTCCAGACCGACAAACAAGAAACTCTTCCTCGGCTGCATAATCCTGGTAACATCTTTGCTCTCCAGGAAAATCATTCTGAGCATGTAGAGAAATCTATCCATCATTCATGGACTTCTCAGTGGTTGAGGAGGGATTAGATTGCGCGACATGTAGCAGAGTTGCGGCTTTGAGAGGCCGTGTAAATATAACTGCCTGCCTAGTCAAATGGAAGAAAAAAGAGAGAGCACCGGCAGTGAGATACTCAAAGCTCAATGTTGAACCAGCTGTAGTTCATGCTTTAGCGTTCATTGGCCTGCATGAGTTTGCCCAATGTAATACCTCCAGTGCCAACCGGTGCTCTACATGAAAATAGTAATATATGTTTATGCGCTCCATGTTTGCTCACCATACAACGCCACAGTCCACACTGAGTACAGGTTGCTCCTCAATTTTATCAAATTCTTCCTGAGGGAGAACTACTGCTACATAAAAATGATATATCTGGTATCCACACCAAACACATGCATACTGCAATGGTTGCATGCACGGGCAAATGCCAAGGACCGCCCCTTGCCATTTTCCATTTTGAAATAAATGTCGGCCGGCCACTTCAAGAAAAATGAGTATTTCAACCGAATCCAAAATGTAAAACTCGCTTAAAATTACGAGCATGGACTGAATGGGTTAACCGTGCATGGTCCTATCTTTAGATGACAGAAAATACCCCATCATGAAACACTCATACATTGGATGCCGGCTGTCATCACCACCATGAAATTTGATAAAGTGTCTTCCTCTACAAAACCCTTTTTTTTTTTTTTGGACTTTTTAAGCACCTTTGCGTTTGCAAACTTGTGGTCCAGAAGCAGATTAGCATTATCAGTAGCTACAGATTCCCCCCAGTGCCCACATAATACCATAAAACATTTTTGCCCTATGCTGACCAAAAACTCATAAAATTCTGCTCAATTCTATCGAGAAGCATACTTCGACTGCAAATCGATTACTTCTGTAGCCAAAATTTCAATGATGCAGTCCACTAACATAAAAACGGAAAGGAGATGAGTGCTGAACCTAAAATGAAAGAGGAATCTACAACTATCTAATCAGCTTCAAAACATTTTGCAGAATCCAATTTTTTACACAACAAAGGTAAGGAAACATAGTTTTACCGCTTTGAAAACACCACCAATACCAACATGGACATGGAAACAACAATCTTGAACCCAGAACTTTCCCAGAAATTCTGTTTCCCAATGGCGTCGGCTCCACTCTGCTGCTTTGTTGCTAACTGATCTCTGAGTTCTTTCAAAACTTTATCCCGTCGCTCTCCCACCTACCACAGTTAACAGAACGTAGCTCAGAAAACGTGTTCAAAAAAGCAGATAGATAATCACTAGCGTGCAAGCTGAGAACACTAGACCATTACAGTACAAGTTGAGGCACAGCTTGGAGGAATTAATGACATTTAAATTGAATGCGAGTTGGGCCAAATAACACTACCCTTTGGAGCTTGCGCGTCTGAGCACGAGCTTCTTGGAGGCAGAACTCCAACTTCAGCACCCTCTTTTTCAGTTCTTGGTCAGCTCTCCGATGCTTTTCTAACTGTGGTTGAACAGGTGGAAGCTCATAAATAAATTTAAAGCTTCACAAAGTAAGCATTGGATAGGGAAAATGTGAATGAAAATAATCATACCTGCGATTCAAACTCCTTTGTTTTGTGCTTCCAGTGAGCAGACATCATCCTGATTTCATCCCTCAGTTTTGCTATTTCTTCATCCTTGACACTTAAAAGCTTATTTATCTTCTCAAAATTCCTTGGAGAAACCTCATCTAATATTTTCCGAAGTTCACAGTCCTTGCTTGCTCCAGCTCTGGCAACAGCTTGCATGATGTCATGCTCTATTCGCAAAACTTCGTCTTTAAGTTGCTTCTGGGAAGATTCTCTAGCTTGAAGATCCCTCTGCAGCAGACCTAACTGCTCCGCAAGCCTACTAACACGGTCCTCATGCTCTTTTAGCGAACCATTCTTCTCATCTAGCTCCTTTAGAAGTTCCAAACATTGAACCTGTGCTGATTGAGCTGAAGCAGCACTTGCATTTGCAATTGCTTCACTGGCTGATAGTTGTGATCTAAGAGCATCCAACTCTTTCACATACTGTTCACGATGAAGGGCAAAATTAGGAGATAGCAGATCTTGCAACAACTCAAATGAATATAAAATATAAAATATAAAAATTTTATCATTTTTGTATTTTCCAATGTACGAACAGATGTCACATTTGAGTTTTAATTACCAAAAAACAAAAAAAAAAAAAGGATGCCACATTTGATCTACCACACATTGTTCACAATTCAGCCACACAGTGGCAAGATAAGAATTGAAATTCTTGGGAGCAGGTTCATACCGTAAAAGGCAATGTAAACCTTAAGGAAACAACTGGAAGAGAGCAACCCTAGGAATTTATTCTCAATATTCTACAAACATATGCCAAATAAATGATGCAAGTAAAATGAAACAGTTTTACATGTCACAGCCCTTTCCTTTGATAGAAAAAGCTTGAGGCATTGGATTAAAAATATTATATTCATGCAATATAAGTTATTCCTTTGAAGTAAATGTTGCATGCATCGCATGTACTTCATGTTTAATACAGCTACTAAAAACCTTAAATTCCTGATACTACGAGTATGTTACTAAATCTAAACTGTTACACTAATTTTCACTTCTATGATCAATAAGCACACTCAACCTAGCAACTAGAAGGACTACTTTAGTCGAACACTTCATGAAACTGCATTAATAAGAGTATCTTACTAAACGTTTAACTTTACAGGATCATTACAAATCTAGACTATTAGATACAACTGGAACATAAGTGCTAGCTATCACTGTAGAGTTAATTATAATACCAAAAAAGGATTAACTTTGTAGGGTATTTTGAGTTACCTTACTTTATGCACATTTAACATGTTGAGTGAAAACAATTTAGACTGTAACTTCATAGTGTTGACTAAAGGTGGTTTTAATGCATTAGCTGCAGAGAAAAGCAATCCATGCATAGTAAATGATGTAAGATAGCTTTTGAGAGGTAAAAAAATAAAGCTCTGCAGAAATCTTGAGAACATCTCATCTCTGCCATTATCACTATAGCTAATCAGAGGGTCAAGGAGAGTCATGTTGTAAGTTGACATCTTCTGTTTCTCAGGCTGGGCAAGCAAGACAATAATCGGAAAGTCAACCTGTTTAGCACTTAGTTTGAGTTACACCCACAGAATATCAGCGGCAGCTAAGAAATGGAGGTCAATGGGTAAATTCGTTGAAGATGAACTGGATGGAATTTCAATCTGAACGACAGAGTGTTTCCTACTGGAAAACTTAATTTCTAAAGAATTGCATCATCATTAGGGAAAAGAGCTCAAGAAACAAGCCTCAGTAAGTTTTTTTACAGTTCTTTTTTTATTTGGTGAATAGACACGCCCAACCAGTAACAACAATTATATGAACCCTTGATCTTTTCTGGCTAAAGGATTTACTATACGTGTGGTAAAACTATTACATTCCACGTCATCTTTTACACAATTCACAGAGAAGAGGAAAAATATACATATAAACCCAATCATTTAAAGAATGCTTAACACACCTAAAATGATAACTAAATTACAGCTGGAAGTGGTACAATTTGTGTGTTTGTACCACTTTCACCACTCCCAGTAAAACATCAAGCATAGAGACAAATATTTTGAATTATTCAAGCGGAAAGCTAAGGAGAGAAGATAGACAACACCAATTCCAACAAAGATGCGGCCGAAAAGAAAAACAGAGGAAAGGCCAAAAGGGGTATAGCACAACAGATGAGGACGAGATGTGTAGATGATGAGGTGGGCCTAGGAGCAAACCAAAAGCACAAACTACCCTTCCGCAGAACAGATTAAGTTCAAAACTTGGAAATAAGATTGGATCTGCGGATTAAGTATTAACCAAAACTGATGCAAGAGTCATAAAAAATAAAATTAAGAGAGAAAATACAGAATCTGAGACGGCAATTAGTAGGACCTGCTCAGCCGAAGATGCCGAAGCCTGCAATTGCCCATTTCTCTCTTCCAAATGTTTATGTAGCCTGTAAATTTCTTCCTCCATTTTCTTAGCCTTAATCTCTGCTTCCTGCGAAAACACCCACAAAAATCACAATTTTAATAATAATAATAGAAAGAAGAAACCCACCAGATGGACCCACAAGCAAAATAAGACCACCTGATGAGTGAGAGAAGAACCAAAAAGGTTACACCAAAGAATAATAATCAGGATTCATTCAACTGTTGAAAATAGTATCAAAATGGGTCAAGTCATGCCTGTCTGGTTAGGGCTTCTCTCGCAAATGATTGCTCTCTCGAAGCGAGGCGGCGCCGCACCTCCTTCAGCTCCACCGCCAACGACACCACGTTATTCCGTATGCTCTGAGTCTTTTCCGGCAGATCCTTCAACAAAGGATCCAACTCCCTACCCGCCGAAGATGACGATGAGGATGATGGTGAAGCCGTCGAGGGCGTAGCCGGTGATGACGATTCCGACATCGCCGGAAGATTTCAGGGAAAGTTTCAAGCTCTGACCTTTCGTGAACTCAGCGAATCGAAGCGCGTCACCGCTGTAGTTTAGGTGAAAACTATCCTCACATCTGTGCATGTGATGGAGGTGCAGCAGTTGGAATTTAATTTGAATACCCTCCATGAATAAAATTAAATACCACAATTTTTTTTTAAAGAATAAAACTGTAACTTGTGTAGCCTTCCTTCTACAGTAAGTACTGTAATAAAGGGGTTGACTAATTTAAACCTAATATTCAAGCTATTTCTCATATTCATGGTGAATTAAACCCCTATTTATGGAGAGAAAAGCAAACAAAAACCCGTTTATATCCACACCTAATATTTTTTTTTAATCATTAAAAAATAAACAATAATTGCCGGATATACTGGGGGAAAGTGAAAGAGAACAAGGTTTGAAAGATCTGAGCTTCTTGTGAGATACAAGCAAGATCATCATGTTCACAAACTATAGATGCTTACACTTTCGCGGGGGGGAACGAAAAAAGGAAGAACTTGTCCGGGAAAAGGAGTTACCGGTTCAAGTAGTGAGAAGCCCTTCAGCTACAGAGAGTCCTGAGGGCTATGGTGCTGCACAGCTGGAGCAACCTCAGGTGTGCGTGAAAGATTAGGTCGGTTGCCTGTTGAAGAGATTCTGGAAGAAGAGAAGAAGGATTAGGAGGAGGAAATAGTAACCGCCCCTCGAAGAAGCGTCTTCTTAGGCATCAATCAATCAGTCAGTCAGTCAACGTGCGTCGATTGGGCTCTTCTGGGGGTGGTTTCACCTCCCTCGGCCCTCGGATCGATCGAACTTGCTGAAAATGAAGGGGGAGGCCCCGACCCGAAGATCCCCGCCGGTAAATTTGTCGTTTATCTTCTTCTTCCTCATTTAATTCATTTAATTGGGCTCTTCATCCTGTCAAGGCGCGGAGACTGCCGGATGATGAGGCTCGGATGTTACGTCTACCGGGGCTTGGTTCGGAGGGGTCGAAGCCTTAGGCTCGGAGTCTGACAAAGTCCGAAGCTTGTGGCCCTCTTACTAAGCCCAAGCGCGGCAAATCCAAATTTTTCAGCCCGCTCGCGGTGATTCCTCCACGTGGCCTCGTGCGGGTCCTTCATTCTCGCCGTCTGATGGAATCGCTGTCCTTTTCTCTCCTTTAAATTTTTTTTTATTTTTTTATTCTGTATATTTGTATGAGTGGATCGACGATAATCAACGTTAGCTTTATTATCTGGGCCCACCATCACTTCCCCCTCAAATTTCAAAACGGCATTATTGACCCTTAAAAGGGAGTCGTTTCAGACTCTGTACTTGAACACCACCACCTCATCCCCTAATTCTTTGCATGCGTCTCCTAAGAAGGATGATAATATGCTTTTATATATGGTTAGATAAAACTTATAAAAAAAAACTTTATAAAGATTTGTAAATGTCAACTTTAACCAAAGCTTAAGGCAGGCGAGACGAATCTCCCCAACCAAATAAAAAAAAAAAAAGAGTTACATTATATGGAGGAACTATGGAAGCCTAAGCTCTACCACTTTTATTACCTAACAACGCTGAAGCGAAAGTAAAATAAATTCTGCGTGCATAGGGTCCGCACAATAAACAAACAAATCCGTAAAGGCTCGACGAAAATGAGCTTCAAAAGCAACTGCATGGCCTGAATGGACAAGTACAAAATGAGTCTGAATCCCAACACCTGGAGGGAGACCAACAAAGAAACCAGTCTCCAGAGGAGGGTGCAAGCCCAGTAACATTTCCATGCCATCATCTTGCACCTCCCACCATTAGTATCATCCCTACTACTCTTGCGCTTCCACTCTTCAGACATAACCCTGGTTTCATCTCCCAGCTTGGCCATTACTACACTCGCTGTTGCCTTGAAGCTATAATCACCCCTGCAAAACTCATCTAATGATGCATTGCTCATTTCACAATCTCCGCTGCCCTGTCCAGCTCTGCCAATGGCTTGCATTATGCCATCCTCAATTCTCAAGACTTCATCTTTCGGGCATTTTCGAGCAGTAGTTCGGGAGGTGGATGGAAAGCCACCCTCGTGCAAAATATCCATCAGTTTTCTGAGCCTACCTATAAGATTTTCGTACTCCGCCAATAATCTGTTCTTCTCTTCTAGCTCCTTTAACAGTTCTGAACATTGAAGCCGTGCCGATTGGGCAGATGCAGAACTCGCATTTGCAGCTGCTTGAGCTGCCAAAAGCTGTGTTCTGAGATCATACAGTTCCTTCACAAATTGGGTCATGATAAGAAACTTATAATGAGGAGATCAAATGTTGAAAATTTTTATACATTCACAAGCCGTAGAGCTCCCGAATCCAAGGATAATTCCTAAATTTACCACTGGGTCATCACCGCCTGCTTGTTTCATATGTATTTCAAAGAATGAACTTTATTCCGCATCAAAGTTAAGGACTTTTCTATCAAGGGGTGCGATATTCACAATACCTCATTTGGAATGTTCACATTTTCAATGCACTAATTCAAGCAACTTTTGTGAATTTCAATGCATGGGAATGATGGATATTCCACAATTAATTTGTTAACATGTGCCCTGGGGCACAGATTAGAAAAACCCTAAAACTAATGCTCCGTAATTAAAGTATGGCCGGCATAGCTCATGCACTATAAAATTCATAAAGTTCTTTCATATGAGAAAAAACGGGAAACACAATTGCTTGACCAGACCTAAAAATATGATGGACACGAGTTAGTTCATTTCTTGTTAAATGACATGCGGCTGACTAGCTGAAAATGTTTTGATTTTCAATTTCATACTCGTTGACCGCTTCTTCAGCTGTGCAGCATGCATGGTGTGTAGCTCTATAATATTCCTTTTTTTTTTGGCATGGCTGTCAAATGAATAGTAGTATGAGCACAGAATCTCGACAAATTATTCAACCCGAGGTGATCAAAGAAAACCAGAAAAGCTTGCATGCCTTAATCCAGAGTATAAGAACCACAAACTAACAAAACAGTGGGTTGCAAAAGCTATATTATGTTCCAGGGAGAAAAGACCAAACAAGATATATGTACAAATTTAAATTAATAAATAAGTGAATCGAGTGTTTCTTGAAGGCTTTAAGATCTACGAAGAGCATGGTATAAATGGTCAGATAAAGAAGACAGCAGAATTATAATAAAAAAAAAAGAAAAAAAGAAAAGGAGAAACCTTTTCAGCAGAAGACACGGAAGCCTTCAATTGCATATCCCTTTCTTCCAAGCATTCCTGCAATCTACATAATTCTTCTTCCGTCCTCTTCGCCATGGCCTCTGCTTCCTACAGAACCCCAAAAAATTCACTCCACTCTAAGAAAGGATTTAAGAAAATGGGTAAGAGAGGGGGTTAATTTGCTTGCCTGTCTTGCGGAGGCTTCTCTCGCGAAGGATTTCTCGAGAAAAGCGAGGCGGCTTCGAACCTCCTTGAGCTCGGTCAACAACGACGCCAGATTCCGGCGGAAGCTCTGTTTTTCCTCCTTAAGATCCTTCAGAAGAGGGTCCATCTCTCTCCCCGCCGCCCCAGCCGAAGAAGAGGGTTCGTCGGAATTGGACATTGGGACGCGCCGGAGTAAAATAACGGCGGAGGAGGAGAGCGCGCAAGTGGAGATTAGATTGCCACGAAATTAGTGAGATGCTGCTGATGATGAAGGACGACGCAGCGCAGGGAGAGATAAGAATCATGACTTGGTGAGTGCAGGGTGCAGTTGGAGCATTTAATTCGATGGGGGGACAGCGCAGCGCCAGCGGCAGCCACACGTTGCTCCTCTGCCTCGACCCCCCTTTTGTATTTGTTTCCAACCAAGTCTAATGCACCCTTGCTATGAGCCGCATTCGTATTTAATCGTAGTTTTCTTCTTCTTTATTTTTCTCCTTTTTATGCTACCGACCTCCTTTATATTCTATTGTGCTTGGAAAATGTATTTTCTCAGGAGGATATAATTATTTTTTTTAACTCTATATTATTAATTGTTTATCACTTTTCGGTTTACACGAACAGATTTTAAGATTAAATAACATAAAAAAAAAAGATCTTTGGCCTTTTGCATAACTTTTAAATTTAACAATTCCAGGCATAATTTTTATTTATTTATATAAGTTGAGGGAGCGACACGTGCATTCCATCAGCCTTTTGCAAATTCAAATTTCTGCACTTCTTTTTTATGAATTAAACCTAAGGTTCTCCCTCCTTTCTTTTTTTTTTTTTCCCCTGATAACTAGACATGCTTTCAAAGACCATAACAAATTTCAACGAGGGATCAAGCCGCTTGCCGTGGCAAGAAGGCTGTTTTGTTTACATTAAGAACTTGACTACTATCCTCACTCTCGATAACTTTATAACTTCGAGCTCGTCTCTAGTTGGATGTGGGCTTTTATTATGTTGCATAGTAACAGTGATCCTACGTCTCAATCCAAAGCTTTACCCAAATGGACATACATTTTATCCTGGGTCATTTGTTCTCCCCTTGCTCATGTGGCAGACAAAGCTAAGAAATTGGGAAGGCAGGAGAAATAAGTGACAGAGGGGAGAAGAACGCACGTGGCATGTAGAATCCTAGTGATCTCGGATGGCGTTTGTTAAAATTTAGCATTGAGTATCTAGCGTTGAAAGAATTCTATTGAATGGATAAGAGGTAGAGGTGTTGAATATGTAATAATAAAGCCGTTTAATTGCATATCTGAGCGAAAGCTCGAATAACCTATATTTTTAATTTTTCCATTATTATTATTATTATTTATTTTTTATTAAGTCATACATTTAAATTTATCAATTAATTAACACTCTCACACTTTTAATATCAAAATCTCCAAATCAAATAATTCAATCAAAATTGAAATTCTCAAAATTTTAAAATCTCAAATCTTTGCATTAAACTTTTTTATTTTAACTCTCTCTCTCTATACAATTAGAAGTAAAAATAAAACGAGAAAAAGAGTGAAGCAAAAATAAAATGAAAAAATAAGTGAAAGCACGGAAAGGAAGTCAAACTTAACATAAAGAGTAAAAGTGAAGTGGTTTTACCATTAAAAACATTTGAACTTCCATTCTTAAAGGTTTTCTTCGGTCATTTAAGTTATAAAATGTACTGCTAAATCATTTTGTACTAATTTGAATACTAATTCGGTTAGAGGTGTTCAAAACTATTTAAAGGTATTATCAAATGCGCTGAATTAACCTACATTTAATTAAATTAGCATTCAAAAGAAATTAAGAATCGGTGCAAATAAATGTCATCCTAAACGCTATCCGAGCGAAAAGAAAAAAAAAAAAAAAAGAAAGTAAATCAAGTACTTTCACCGACACCGCAATGATATGGCTTAGCCATTCTAATCGCATGCTCAAACGTATTGGCCTAATCACATCCCACTGCTCGCACTTCATTTAGGTATCGTGTGCCTGTGGATGGATTTTGTTTGGATTCTGAAAGTGACAATTTTTTTTTTGTGTTTTTAATTGGTTCCAATCAGGCAACCACACTGACATATGGCACGACCTGGTTTGGCGGCATGGATGACATCGAACCCCAACATCATTTTGACAAAAAGTTCTCTACATGCCCAAGCAGTTTGTTGTTATTGGTCTCTCTGTCTCTCTCTCTCTCTTTCTTTAATGAAAGATTATGACAAAAATAACTTAAAATACCTTCTCATAAGTAGCACCCAACCAAGTGTTATACATTTTGTAATGGTTTACATCTCTTAATAATTTACCATATAAATTTAATAATTTACTATATAAATAAGAACCAAATACACACTTACATCACACAAAAATTAATACGTTCTATCTTTTTTTTCATCCTCATTTAATTTGTAAGATTGAGCTCCCTCGCTTTCGACAAAATGATATCATTTTACAATGACATATGGGATAAGTGGATTCACCGAGCCCTTTTATTTACAAGGCTTTCAGGTTACTACAATTTGGTAAAAGTACACCAACACTCCTGAAGTTTGGCCAAAATCTTGAAGTCCCTCCTGAAATTTTAATTTTGACAAATAGCTCTCTAAATAATGAAATAATGATTGATATATCCACTTCATTAGGATTGTTGGTAACCACTAAAGTTTCATCCTTTCATTCAATTTAAGCATATAATCCCTACAATTCAAAAATAAAATTTATAATAGATTTAGCAAAGTAAACTTGAAATAATAAATTTTCCTGAAAATAAGCATGTGTTACCCGAAATGACTGTAATGTTCGGATTAATTTTACAAATTTCAATAACACGGCTTACCAAATGCAGAAGCACGAATGCGACGTTCTTCGCCTCAAACCTCTGTTTCAAGTCCGCGAAGGCCCAAAAGTTGTCCGGCCCAATTCCAAGCCCAAATCGAAGCCCAAGCCCTCACAACCGTCTCTGTTAACTTGATTGAGGCGAGCCCAAAAGAGAAAAGGTTTCAGACTTTATATCTGCCTCCACGTGTCATGATTACATGGCACTTCTGTAGTTCTCTCTCTCGTAAACCCACCCACAGATTATAGCTCACCGTGAACGCAAGCCGCATAACCCTAATCTCTCTCTCTCCCCCATTGATCTTCTGCTGCTCGGAGTAAAAAGCCTAGGTGTTCGGGTGTAACTGAAGGCGAGATTGGGACTTGCATGGTTGATTTTGGGGTTGGTTGGCGATGGCAGCTCGGAAGCTGTACGAGGCATACTCCAAGGCAATCATAGAGGAGGTGCAGAGATGGGGCACAATGAAACAGACGGGGGTCAGCCTTAGATACATGATGGAATTTGGTTCCACACCCACCCTCCGGAATTTGCTCATTTCCGCTCAGTTCCTCCACAAAGAGCTCCCCATTAGGATCGCTAGGCGCGCCCTTGAGCTGGAGACCTTGCCTTATGGCTTATCTGACAAACCTGCTGTTTTGAAGGTACTATTCGCTGCCCTCTCCCTTTTTGTCCTTTTAATGGGATTTAAGATCATGATTTTGGTTTAGTTCTGGGGTCACGTTTTTGCATGTGTGAAGCGGAGTTTGTTGAGTTTCAGATGTAGAATTTATTATATTTATTTATTTATTTATTTTGTGGCCTTTCATTTTAATTCGCCAACTAGGTTTGTGACATTAGGTTTGAAATTTTCGCTGTATTTACTCTTAAATTTTTTCCTGAAATTGGGAAACAACCCTGCATTTTTGTCACTCGTTCAACTGTTTATCTATCGGTTTGAGATTGTTAATGAGGATGAGGATGCTGAATTGTTTTCTGGGTTCTCTCTGGGTTCTGATGAACTACCGTTTCTTATGCTCTTGTCCTTGTTATAAGTTTATCCATATGATGGCGTGTTGAACCTAGTTGAAAACTGCTAGTATAAAATAAATCTATATCCTGTAAATAATTTTACATTTAACTTATTTTCTTCAAAAATGTCTCTTACTTTTCTATCAGCTCAGTCACATCGTTTCACTCCCATTGAATTGTTTTACCGCCCAAGGCTGTATCTTATGTGAAATTGAGGTTGATGTTTGAGGAGTATAGAGATACCAAAAGAAGAAGATTTTAATTTGCCATGCAGTCGGTTGAGTGTTGCCACTGCGAGCCTTATTTCTCTGGGGTCATAATCATTGCTGTAATCTTCTCTCTCTGTTTCTAGTACAAAGATATTCTTTTTCTGCTCGTTCTATTAGATGTAAAATTGACTTGGTCCTCTCAAACTTGAAAAGGGGATCTTTTTTGTCAATTAATTTCAGGATTTCAGGCATAGTCCTTTCTGTGTGCTACCCTCTCTATTCCCAAGTGGATGTATGTTGAGTTTGACTTCTTTATGCTTAGGTGCGAGATTGGTATTTGGACTCATTTCGTGATCTTCGATCCTTTCCGGACATCAAGGATACTAGTGATGAGTTGGAATTCACAAAAATGATCAAGATGATCAAAGTGAGACACAACAATGTGGTCCCTATGATGGCTTTGGGAGTTCAACAGCTGAAGAAGGATATTGATCCAAAGATTCAAGATCTTGATGAGATTCACCGATTTCTGGACCGATTTTACATGTCAAGAATTGGCATCCGAATGCTTATTGGTTTGCCAGTTTCTTCTTTTGTCGCATGTTACCTTCCTTGTTTTGGATTTATTGTGCATAATTCCCTAATTAAGTTTTTATTTTTCTTTGAAACTCAGGGCAGCATGTGGCACTTCATGATCCCAACCCACCACCTGATTGTGTGGGCTGTATACATACTAAAATGTCCCCGCTGGATGTTGCACGTGGTGCCAGTGAGGATGCCCGCAGTATTTGCTCACGGGAGTATGGGGGTGCTCCTGATGTCACCATATATGGTGATCCAAATTTTACCTTCCCGTAAGCACCATTTCTTTCATTATGTGCGTGTTTTTTTGTTGGAAACTTTGCCTCTCTATCTTAAACTTATGTTGTAAAACACTTCTATAGTTTGATGATGTAACTTTATTTAATAGATTGTTTAGTGCTCTAGCAAATAAAGACAAAAGTAAAATTTGATGAGCCTTCAGCACAATGAAATTTTTTTATCCCTGATTGGTTCTGCAAGTTCTTTATGAATGTTTGGCCTGTTCCGCTTGATCCGTGAAAGTTGACTATATCTGTATATGTTTTTCTTAATGCTTGTTCAAGGTGGTGCATATTAGGATTCTGATAGTTGACCCTGTTTCAACTTTTTGTTGGTGGTTGTGGGATGTCTCTGTGTGAGAATGGCTGTTTATGTGTATAAATGCCATATAAAGCTCCGTCAGTTAACTCAGTTTGATGAGACATCAGATGCTGTTGCACAGTATTACATGCATCCATTTCATTTTACCAGCTTTGTAATTTAATTCCTTTTATCTTGGTCAAACTGGGAGATGAGAGCCAGCCGACTCAGTGCAGGATTCGAGTTCAATATTTATCCACTATTAACTCATCCATGACTTTTAAGTCATGACCTCATGTGAATTAATCCCACTATATTCCACGGCTCTCTATTATTTTGATCCTCGGCTGTGCACTTCATAAATCTTTGTTGCTATTCATGGAGCCTTTTACTGTGGATTAATATGCATAGAATGTATATTGTACCAAATGCTCGTCTATATAGAAATTTCAATTTAGTTTTTTATTTTTATTTTTAATTTTAACATTCTCTCTCTCTTTTGAACAAGTTATGTACCAACACACTTGCACCTTATGGTTTTTGAGTTGGTGAAGAACTCCTTGCGTGCTGTCCAAGAGCGATTTATGGACTCATACAAAATCCCACCCATTCGGATCATTGTTGCTGATGGAATAGAGGATGTCACCATTAAGGTGTGCTGTGAAAATTTTCTGTTTTTCCCCCTGTTGATGCATTATGGTATTGCTTGCTGATTAGTATAATAATAAGAATCAGTTTTCTACAATTTCTAGGCGGGCTAGGCGGTCAGGCTCCGCCTAGTGCCAACTCCACCTTGACATTAGAAGGGCAGAGTATGGTATCAACTTGGGAAATAGGTGTATCATAAGTTTCATTGTCTACTTTGGAACCCAGGAATATGGCAAGCGAAAATTTTTGGTAGCAATTGAAAGAGAATATCTGTGATTTTGTTCAATCTCCCCATTACCTTGATTTGATACGTTTAGGGTACTTCATTTGCAAGTTCCCAACTTGGTCATTTATTGGGTAGATATCAATGCTTCATATTTCTAATTAATCAATCTTGTTTTGGGTTACACAAGGTCTCAGATGAAGGGGGTGGCATACCAAGAAGTGGTCTTTCCAGAATATTCACATACCTGTACAGCACAGGAAGAAGCCCCTTGGAAGAGCACTCAGATATTGAATCGCCTGATATGGTGACAATGGCTGGATATGGATATGGAATTCCGATAAGCCGATTATACGCTCGGTATTTTGGGGGTGATCTGCAAATTATTTCCATGGAAGGATATGGTGAGTCCCAATATTGCACCCTCTTGCGCAAGTAAACTGAATAATGTCTAGATTACGTAAGACCTCTTTAAAAGATGTTTCTAAAAACCTTTAAATTTTGCTGGTAAAAATTAGATTCATGACACATGTTTCTGCATCCCCAAGAGCGCTAGTATGGTTATGTGGGGCCTAACCTTAGCGATAAATTTATTTAGGGACTGATGCATACCTTCATCTATCGCGGTTGGGCGACTCCCAGGAGCCCTTGCATTAGCGTGGCAGTTCAAAGTGGAACATGGAACTCTCTTGGATGGAGGGGAAGAAGTTCGTTCGGCGTGGTCATGAAGGTGTGACTGGAAATTTCTCGTAAATAAATTCTCACTCGGGAGGCATCTGGTAATTGTTGGTATTAATTTTATGATGATCACGGCTGGTACATATTGTTAAACGTGTCAGGAGGATTGCCAAGGTGTTATTATTTTCATTCGGGCTATTGTGTGATGGTGGTCGATTATTACGAATCACCAGATAATAACGGCGCATTTATATGGCATTGTAGGAGGGAAGGAATGTTTAATACGAGATAGGGTAGTTGTTATTTAACTTTCGAGATGATGTTCTTTGATGAAGTTGTTACGAGAGGTGGGCATTTTATATGCTGAGTTGAAGATGCTGCTGCTGAGGGTGGTGTGCGGTGTGGTATTTATTTCATTTTTGCTTTCAGGGTTCAAGGGGGTGGCACCGCCGAGGCTCGCCGACTAGGTGGAGCTGAGTCCAACCCGTAATCTATTGGGCGAGGGAGGGGTCTTTACTGAGGACGGAGTCAACCCTGCTCCTCTTTGTTAGTGTGGCATGATAATGAATATTTAGTTGACCAGACTGCCTTCTCTTGCACTAAATTCGCAATTGGAGAGAAATCTTTCTAAATTCCCCCGGGCGGACTTGTTTGGTTTCTCTCCAAAACTTTCTTCCCAAAAGTGGTGGGGAGATTTGGACATCACGGGAAGCAACTTAAATGTGTTGAAATTCATGATACCAATAAACCCTCAAAATATAAAATTAGAAAAAGGGAAAGAAATAGAACCTATTAAAGAGTAAAGTTGGGGTAAAATGAGAATCTGTTTCTTTTATATATATATATATATGTTATATTTTCTTTTTTGACGTGCAAATAAAAGCAACAAAAAAAAAAAAAGGACACTTTTTTCTTTCCCCTTAACTCACGAATAAGAGAGAGGGAAGTTGTTAAGTTCCTTTTCTTTATTCTGTGTCTTCAAATTTAGAATCTCCGATTTCTTCCCTCTCCAAACGAACAGCGTTACCCTTTCTATTTTTCCTTCATTTTATGTCCTAAAAAGTTAAAAAAAAACAAACATCCGTCACAAACACGACAACAATACAAGTGAAAGCATACACACGAGGGCGTATCATTCATCCTTGTTCTTATTTCTATTGGCTTTCCTCGGTAGTTCTTGTGATCTGAATATGTTTGTAATTGGAGACACAGCGCGTGTTTGCACCAGATTAAAATTTAAAATAGAAAAAGGTTTTTATTATGAGTGCCGAGGGCCATACTCATGGTGCCCGCCAATACACATCAAGGGATGAGTCCTACCAAAATGTGAGAGGTGGTCAGTTCGAGTACCGCTAGTGTAGCGCTTTTCCAAAGAGAAAAGCGTGACATAGTTTCCAGCACGGCACGAAATGCAGCAAAGGAATCGAGCCCCCACCTCCCCGTCAAGGGCGGAAGAGAAGAGTCGTCTTCCTCCCTCCCCGCGCATCTTAGCAGGGAGGCGCACACAATCAGCGGAGGGAAAGACACGGTCAACAATTCCTCGTCTTCCGCGTCCCCTGTTATTTCTTTTTTTCTTTCTTACCACCGTACCCCACGCGGAGCCGAATAATGATGGCGTCGAGGAGGCCCCGCACACTCCCTCTCTCCTCCACTCGTACTTCCCAAGGGTGCAGTTGATTTCTTCTTCTTCTTCTTCTTCTTCTTCCTACTTTTGTGCTCGGCAGTCGTGGACTTGTTATTATTGGATGCAATTACATAGAAAATATTTTAATATTTTGACGGGAGACTTTTATTCTCTCTATATGTTGGTGGAAATTTCTTAGAATCTCCCACGTACTGTCCGTGTGGTTCCCAGCATCGTGAATTTCGTTTTCTCCTCGCCCATTTTTCATCTCGCTTGGATTGGAAGATGAAAGAAATTTCGAAATAGCATATTTAAAAAATAATAAATTAAATTAGGTGTATGGGTTTATTTTTTCATTTCACCAAATTGGTAATTGATGACCAAAATTTAAGATAATTATAAATTCTCTTAATAATTACAATTCTAAAATTCAAGATAATTATAAGTTTATTGATAAATAATTTTTTGAAATAATTATAAGTTTAAAATTTAAGATAAATATTTGTCTTTAGATAAATGATTATTCTAGATACTTACAAGTCTAAGTCTAAAATTTAAGAAAAACTGATCATCTGCCAAAATAAAATAAATGTTATTTTAAAAAAAATAATAATTATCTTAAATTTTAGACTGATAATTATTTAAAAAAATCATTTATTTAGAGTCATGTAATTCTCTTAACTTTTAAACTTGTAATTATCTAAATTGTGATTTATAATTACCTTAAAATTTTGATCACTAATTGCTTTGCGTGATGACTTTTTTCTAATAAAGTATCAGTTACGCTTTAAGTCCACGTCGCGCACGATAGCACGACGACAGTAGCTGCTTGACGCGCGATTTCACACACGCTCGCTGTCCCCACCCATCCGGTCACCCTCCTCCACCTCTCCCCTTCCCCACCATGCCCCCTAATCATCGAGGAATCTGTATGGTGAAGGATTGAATGGAAAGGTTCTTCCCATAATCAGAAGAACTTTACCTTTTCTTTCCCCTCCTCCTCCTCCTGACCGCCCTTTCTTACTTCTTTCTATAGTTAACAATAGTAGTCCTCTTCTCGATCGGATCCAAAAGAAGAATCCCTCCGCCGGGTAGTTTAATATATTGAGAAAAAACACACACGGGTGCACACTCACATGGGTTTCGGGGGCGGTGGCGGAGGAGAGACAGAGTCGGCGGAGGCGCAGTATGTGAGGGCGAAGACGTCGGTGTGGTGGGACATCGAGAACTGTCAGGTCCCTAAAGGCTGCGAGGCTCACTCCATAGCCCAGAACATCAGTTCCGCTTTGGTGAAGATCAACTACTGTGGACCAGTCTCCATCTCCGCCTACGGCGACACCACTCGCATCCCCTCCTCCGTCCAACAGGCCCTCTCCAGTACCGGCATCTCCCTTAACCACGTCCCTGCTGGTATTCTCCTTCCCTCTCCCCCCCTCGTGCCAATTTCCGGTTTCATGTCTTTTAGCTTTATACGTACATACTCGTTAGTTCTGTGATCTGGGTGGTCTCATGTCTTTTAGCTTTATGTACTTGTTAGTTTTGTGATCTGGGCGGTTAGTCCTGCATTAATATCTGCTCCCCCCTTGCTCATCTGTGGCAAATTGTACCATTGAGAGCTAATAGGAGTACTGCTTTTCAGTTTAATTATCTGCCTCCTACCAAATCTGTATTGTGTAGCTTCATTTTGTATTGTTTTCTCTTGCATATTATAGTTACGTCGTTTCTGTTTCTTCACGAATGCGAGCAGGAGTGAAAGATGCAAGTGACAAGAAGATTCTCGTCGATATGTTGTTTTGGGCGGTGGACAATCCTGCTCCTGCTAACTATTTGTTGATTTCTGGGGATCGAGACTTCTCTAATGCCCTCCATCAGTTGCGAATGAGGAGATACAACATTCTTCTAGCACAGCCCCAGAGGGCATCCGCACCCCTCGTCGCTGCTGCAAAGAGCGTGTGGCTCTGGACGAGCCTTTTGGCTGGAGGGCCACCGCTATCAGATGGCGAATCTCAACAATTTGGTTCTACTAGTAATGCTTATTTATCCAACTCAGATACGTTACCTATCCAGGTTTCTGATTCCGTTCAGATCAACCATGCTGCAGTTTCTTGTTCTGAAAGTATTCTAACTGGACATCAGAAGTTCCCAAATACGGGAAGAGGTAGTGATATTAGACATAAACCAAAACAATCCTGGAGAGGCTCTAGTCAACCACTAAATGCGTCGAGATCCTCTAGTGTTCCATTCGGGATTCAAGAAGATCAGAGTGGTATGAGTTCTTATTACCCTGGAAACGCACCTGGGAAACCGTCTTTAGATAGCCATAAAGTGCCTCCTGCTTATAATTTCAACAACCACTTAAGTCGGCCCGTCACCAACTTTGTTCCCGAAAACTTTGACCCTTCGAGGAACAATGGCAATAGCCCACATAGCAGTTATCAAAATCATCATATGCATCCATCGATGCCTGCCAACTTGCCTATGCAACCACCTAATCTGTTAGTGCCGGCAAATCCTCGCAGTCATGCTGCTCACCCTCTGCTTCCAAGGCCTGATGGCCCTAGCTTTACATCTGGTCCTCTTGTAAACGTGCCTGATATTGGTAACCTTAACATTTCCGAGTATCCCAACAGCAGCACTCACAGCTCTCCTATTTTAAAACAACGAAATGGATTGGAGTCCAAACGAAAATCTGTGGTCGCGTCCCAGTATAGTAAAAGTGGTTCGCAGAACATGACATCAAACCACCATGACTCAGTAAATGATAAGTACTCTCATGGTCCGGAATTCTCGTCATCAACTTCCTCAGATACTGTAAACACTAATGCTCCTGACACTAGCATATGGGGGACTCCGGGATGCCCAAAACCTTCAGAATATGTCCAAGGCCTCATAGGGGTTGTTTTACTTGCCTTGAACACCCTTAAAAATGAAAAGATTATGCCAACCGAAGCAAATATAGCTGACTGCATACGCTATGGAGATAAGAAACACCGCAACACTGATGTTAGGAAGGCCCTGGAAAGTTCAATTGAGCAGCAAATGGTAGTGAAACAAAACTTAGGTGCTTTGCAGTTGTATGTTGGGAAGAATGACAAGTTATGGAAGTGTGTGAACCCTATCGGCGGTAATCCCAAGCAGCACAAGAAAGCAATATGGGATAGGATTGAAAAATTCTTTGCATCTACTAGTGGACAATCTGCACTAATGGCTTCTCAGAGCAGGTAAATCACTTTCTTTATTCCAGCCATTCCGACTTCCTGAGATATTTCTCTACTGTAAGAATCCTCTTTCATGTTCCTTATATCTTATTTGTAGGTATGAAGCAGGTCTTATATTAAAGAATTCGTGCTTGAAAGAGCTTGTTTTGGGCGACGTTTTACAGATTCTAAACATGGTTATCAGTCTAAAAAAATGGATCAGGCACCATCAATCAGGATGGCAACCCATTACTATTATTCTTGCTGAGGCGGACACTGATTCGGAGACAATAGCCAGCTCATAAGCCTTGTGTTAACTAGTTACGACAGGGGAGGGAGCTTGTAGTTGGGGTTAGAAACATAAGGATGTTGATGGGAACTGTGACAGGAGAAAGGAGGTGGTCCTTAAGAAATATTTAGCATAAAGATTTCAGGCTGGTACTGTTAAGTTATGAAAGGTATTTTATCGTTCACAATTTCACGTGCAGCTGGAGTTGTTTCCATGCGTTTTCTTAGAAAGAAAATGTGTTTTAAAAATTTAAAAGGACTGTTTGAAGGCTATCTGGGCATCGTATAATATCGTATTCATAGGTTGCGGATTTGCAATGGGTGCATTCTGCATTGCGTGTTCCGCTGGTTGGTTTGCTACTTGTTCGTACAAGTTCTTTGCTGCGAACTACTAAATTATGTCTGACCTCAACAACATGCTTTTGATTACAAGATGCTCGAGTCTGCTGTCCCAAGGGTAGCGTGAGGGTGCGATTGTTTGGGGAGGTGAAGATGACAATTTGGTTTATCTATATGCTTCAGCAAGTTATCTTATTGTGGACTAGTAGGCTATAACGATTCTATTTTGAAAAGGCAAACCGTTTCTCTGTAATCATCCTTGAAATTGCTATTGGAAGTGGGTCTCAATGAGTGGCTAGATTTGGTCTCGGAATTAAAAGAATTAGTCTTTCTTTAGTTATGAGGTTGGAATGGAAAGTATACTTGACCCAGTGTAGAAATGCAATTCTTGACTTGTGAGTTCTGCAGCAGCAGGGGGACTGGAAGCATCTTCAGCGAATGTATAAGCTCGCAGAAAGCGAACTGATCTCCTGATGAAGTGTATGCTTTGTCGTTGAGGCATCATGTGAGACTGAAAGAATCGAAGTTTAAATTGAAATGTTGGGGTTGAACATAAAACCAAGAAGAAGATTAGTTCATTTGATGCTGGAAGTAGTCCACCTCAGAGATCTTTGGTTTAGTATTTACACCTTGCCGCCCTCTTCATCTCCAAGTGTCTGTATTTTATGTGTTCTTTAAATGCAAGTATGTACCAATACGCCATTGGTGTGTTAAAGCAGACTTCAACCTTTCTCATTCTCTTTTATTTACCGTTTTGTGTTTTATCTGCCATGACGATCACACGCATTCTGAATTCAGCCCAGATTGTTAAGGTACGCGTAGCGTTCTAACAGTCACCGTTTGACTTGATCTTGACCTCCCTTGAGCTGCATTCTTCGGCAGTCACCGTTGACTTCATGTTAGAAATTCATAAAACAATGAGAACCTTGTGAGAGTTTTCTTCTTCTTCGCACGTTTAGGCGGTCAATGTTTTTTTGGAATATAGAAGTTAATAATGGGCTCATTTGTTTTTAAACAGGGAATTAAATGCTATGCGATTCCTTAAGTTTCTATCATTGTTAATTTAAATAAATCGCTAGATAATATTCAATCTGTTTATATTTGCACTCTAAATAATTTTAAGGTAAAAAGATATTAACATCTCTTCACTTATTCCAAAAAAAACAATAATATTGTATGTATTTTAAAAAATAGCACCCGCCAAACTCTTAATCTTTCAAATTGGTATTCTCGTTCGTTATAAGTTATTAAACGATAGAAAAAATTCATAATATTATTTTCATCTTTGTACCCTCTTTTCTACGGAAATAAAATTGTTAATTTTTAATTTTCTTCTAAAAACGGGCATAGGGCAAGAGTATGCATGCATTGTGGGCAAAAGAATTGAATTTCTGCACCGTCTGTACATTTTGTTCCTTATTTTACCAAACAAACGGCTGCAAAAGAATTGGATTAGCGAGCTCCGTGCTGGGCGGATGGGAGTCTTTTTGCTGTGCCGCAGCAGAAGACCAAAGCCCCTCTCTCTTCTGAAATCTCGTCCTTATATTTTTTCCGTCGCCTGAAACGCCGTCTCCAAAGGGTGATCGTTTCTCAGGTCAGCCATCAATTTTCTCTTTCCTGTATTTATTTTTTTCTCCTTTACGATTCACAGCCTTCTTTTCCCCCGACAAAGTAGATGTCGATGTAGCTCGTCGATGAGCTACTCCAATGCTCGTCAAACTCTCGTCTTTAGCGGTTTTTAAGAGAATCCCTAAATGGATCCATATAAATGCGCCTTTTTCTTCAGTCTCTTGCGCAAATCTAATCCAAGAAAACGAGCACAACCCACGGAACACCTCAGACGTTGAAGCCAAGATACAATTTTTGAGGAACAAGCTCTGCCCCGAAAACCTAACCCTGGTTTTAGATTCCACTAATGGTTTGAGTTCTGCACTGAAGATATTCAAATGGGCTGCCCTCCAAAAACGATTTCGCCACACCGCCCAAACCTATTACTCCCTCATCTTAAAGCTGGGATTGAACGGATGTGTTGATGAAATGGAGGGTTTCTGTACTGAGATGGTAAGGGAGAAATGCCCTGGTGTAGAAGACACTCTTGTTGCTTTAGTGGATTCACTTGTTAGACATCGTAGACTCCACGAAGCTATGCGGGTTCCTGTGGCCATGAATTTGGCTGGCTATAGGCCTCCTGTAGCTGTGTTCAATTCCTTCTTGAGTGCTATTATGAAGGACGAGAGAGATTTTGGGTCCTTCTTGTTTGTCTACAAGGAGATGGTGAAAGCTGGAGTTGTTCCCACTGTTGACACCTTGAATTATTTGTTAGAGGCTTTGCTCGAGATGGGGCGGGTTGACTCTGCAATGGATCAATTCAGAAGAATGAAGAAGAAAGCGTGCCGTCCTAACAGCAGAACCTTTGAGATAATTGTAAGTGGTCTTATTATGAGAAACCGAGTTGATGAAGCGATCACTATTTTGAATGAGATGGTTGAAGTTGGATGTGAGCCTGATCCAAGTTTCTATGCCGAAATAATACCTTTGCTCTGTTGGGTGGATAAACCAGCAGAAGGTATTAAGTTGTTTAAAATGATGAGATCTTCTAAAATAGGCCCAATTTCATCAGTGTCATGTGAGCTTCTAATTGATTGTTTGTGCAAGAACCTTTGGTTGGATGATGCCGTAGGCATCCTTGAGATAATGATAGAACATGGTGTCGCCATTTCCAGTGATGTGTTAGAGACATTGATACGATGTTTATGTGAATTAGGAAGGCTAAAGGAGGCTAAAGAGCTCTTGGAAGATAAAAGTATTTCTGAAACTTCTCCACACAATGCGTTGCTTGATTGTTATTGCAATGCTGGCGACTATGTCATGGCTCAAGGTATACTTGAAAAAATGCTTGAGAGGAACATAGCTGATAGTGATTCGTGGAATGTTATTATCAGGTGGCTTTGCGAGAATGATAGAATTAGAAAAGCTTCTGAAATTCTTAGTAGAATGGTCGTATCTTCATTTATCCCTGATTCTGCTACTTTCTCAGCTTTTGTCATTGGCTACTGTAAATTGAATGAGTACGATGATGCCATGGAACTATTTTATCAGGTCAGTTCCAAATGCTGGGTTCTGGATTCTACTTCTTATGCTGAGCTAGTTTATGGTCTTTGCCAGGAGAAAAAGCTTCAAGAAGCTGCTGAAGTGTTTTGCTATATGTCAAGAAAAAGATGCAGGCTTCGGTCGTCAGTATTTGATATGTTGATTAAAGGTATCTGTTCTGAAGGGGAGGTGAAGAAAGCGATCCGGTTTCTATCCGTGGCTCATTCTTCTTGCACTCCTTGTACAAGTGCTGCTTACAATGCCATTATGCTTTGTCTGTCTGGAACAAACTGCAGAAACAGTCCATTAGTAGCTCTTTCACAAATGCTAGTACACGGTTGCATGCTTAATGCGGAATCATATTGCATCCTCATACAAAGCATGAGCACACAAGGTCGAGCAAATGATAGTGCTTTATTCTTCAATATGATGGTTGGTGAGGGTTTTGTAACCGATGCAAAAACACTGGCTGATCTGCTGCTGTGTTTAGCTGACCATTCTCAAGTGAGTCTGATTTTGCCTGCAGTTGATAAACTTCTCAGCAACTTTGAAGTTCTTAGTTCTGCAACATGCAATATTCTAATTACTGCTCTCTGGAAAGAGGGTTATGAAAGTAAGGCCCGCCGATTAGCGGACTTGATGTTGGAAAAGGGTTGGGTCCCAGATGCTATTGCACATGGATTGTTGATTGGTTCTGTTGTTAGAGAGGAATATGACAGAGAAAGAGTCTCAAATGACAAACTTGTGGCACAGGATAATGTTAGTAACATACTTGCCGAGGGCTTGGGGGGAATGTAAAAATATCGCTTTCCCAGAACCGCATCTTGATGAGTTATTTCCTTGTCAAGAGTCAAAGCTGGTCGATAGAATATGTTGCCTTGATTCCGTGTAGGACTGACACCAATTTTAGTCCTGGTTTTGAGACTACGGCATGTGAGAAGTCAGCCGTTTCACAGTGGGCGATGGTTCGAATTTGAGGTCAATTTGTCTGTATATATATATATTCTTTTTTTTTTCATACACAAATTTGCATTATACTGAAATTGAGGAGTCTGCTTGTATATCTCAATGGCGAGTTTGTTTTGTCATCCAAATGAAAACTGTAAACTACGATAAGGTTGCTCAGTGGTGGTTTCATTTGTTGAAGACTGAAGCTATTGTCCTATTTAACCTTTACAGGGAGGCGCCTCCGGGTTGACGACTGGAGGGTAAGCCTGTCTGGAATAAGATGATAAGCACACGTATCTAGTGGCCTCTGAGTTCAGATACAGAAGTTAAAAGTCGATCAGTTCCAAGTATGTTGCGGCGGTGTGATGAGTAAATTTGCAATGTAGCATGTCCCACGTGATGATTGCAAGTGGCGAGGGAAAAGCATGATGATGTTTTTCTGTTCGTAGTAGCTTCGCGGGGCTGACCCTCGATCAATGCTATCCGTCAAGCAAATATGGGTTAATTTTAATATTAATATACAGGGCGAGACAGCCATGTGGATTATTCTTAGTCCCATTACCTACCGTAGCAACAAACACCCCCTCCCTCCCTACTTGATTGGACCTGAGCTGGACCCGAAAATATTAATCGGGTCTGGACCCAGACCCAGACCCAACGGACCTGAAGAACATGAGCTTGAACTCAAACCTGTTTAAAATGCTAATATTACGGTCATCTGTATCACCAGAACTAACTCAATTTTGGTGATGATTACATTTTCTCATCAAGGAAACGGGACAAAAACACTCACTGGCCTGTAACATAGCTTACGGGAAAAAAAAAAAAAAAAAAACTAATGATGTAATAAGTAGGGTCCATCCCAACCAAAAACCCCCCCACTCATAACATAATCAATCCTAATCAGATCTATCGTCTGCAGTGAGAATGAATGCTCCACTACTTTTTCTTCCATGAAACAAAAGGAAAGGCACGACATAACCTTTTCACTGCAGCTCTTTTTCAGATAGCATAATGATTAGAAAAATTAACCCAATTTAGGTCTAATCTGGTTGCTGAGGCCCTTCCCGAACTTCATGGCCCCAAATTTTCTCGGGAAAATAGAAGAGTGGGAAAGAAAAAGGGTAGGATTTGGAAGGAGAAAAAATTGGGAGGGATAAAAGCAAAGGAAGGGGAATCTGAGTGAATCCCCTGCCGCCTTCTCGTTTTGCACCCCAACCGGCCCTCTCGGGTAACTAGTTCCTTGTCTAGATTCAACCCAAAAATACTAGACCCAACCTATTTAAAAACATATAACTGGATTTGGGTCTAAATTCAGATTATGAACTCGACCTTGTTAAATGGGTCAGTCCAAGTCTAGACCCTGCCAATTAACAAGCCTACCCCCGGAAAGAAAGGAAAAAAAAAAAAATTACACTTAATCTTCCTATGTTTCACTCCGTTGCTGGAACTTTCATGTGATTTAAAAATCAGCACACAATTCTCCTGTGATTTCAATGGACTTGTAAAAATTAACTTTTCCATCAAATCTAATTGTTTGTTCTTCCAATAAAAATTTTTAGAGTATTTAATAGAAAAAATAGACTTCAATTCTTTAAATTATCAAAAATTAATACCATACCTCAATCACAATAGCTCTCAAAGAACAAGTTTTTTTTTTATAATTCTTAAACCATGAAAAAGATATATTTATCGTACAAAAAAGTGAAAGACATTTGTATGTGAATCCATCTAGTTGAAATTATAAATATATAATCTGTATAAATTTTTTTTTTGAAGGTACAAGAAGTATAAGAGTATCCATTTATTTGAGTACCACTACAATAGGAGTTAAGAAATTAGTTTATGAGTAATTTTGCAATTAAAGTCTTTTTTTTATCATATTAAACACGAAAAAATTTATGAAAAACTATAGGAGAATTATGTGCTCATTTTTAAACCACTAGGAAGTTCTCTACAATTACGTTAAATGATAGGAAAGTTAAGTGCAATTTTTTCAAAAAAAAAAACAGATTTAATATGAATTAAATGAGCATGAAAAACTGGGTGGGTATCATTAGTTTTCATAAAATTTTGTTTATTATTTTTTTTTTCATTTATATTGTGACATACCAAGAAATTTGAATTGTTATAACTGACGTTTACACATGATAAACTTGCATGAAAATGGCATCTTATTTTTTTATACACATTCAAAATGCAAGGTCAAATTTTACGGAGCATGAACCTAAAATAACTTCGATTTGGGATGTTATGATATATTATAATGTAAGCGGCACATCAGGTTCACTCCGCCCTTATTTTAAATGTTACTAGATTATGAAGAAGCCAAGAAGCCTAGGGTGGCATTTTAATTTGAACCAACTCAAATACCGGATAGACTTATACCTTGGGAGGCTGCTAATTATGCCTTAACCATATGCTAGCTGTCTTGTCAAACCCAATAGATCCTTAGTCCTCTCCCTGATGATGATCTTATCCGGCTGCCCAATTTGACCTTAATCCATTACAGACCTAAAAAATGGAATGGACCTAAGAATGCTCCAAACCGTCCCGTCCATCTAGGTTTCTGCAAACGTACAGGGAGTGAAAGTCTCATGCCATCACGCGCTCCTTGCCCAATTCCTTTTCTCAAGGAATTATCTAAATTTCCAATAAGCAAGAGCTGGGGGTAGCTTCTCGATTTATTTATTTTTTTAATAACAAATTCAAACATTATCAAACTTTAAGGATACACAATTAAATATTTTATTCCCTAGCCCGTGAAAATAATAATAAAAAAAGCACGTAAAAAAATAATTTAATATTCAGAAAGAAAACAAATAACTCGTTGGACTGTGATGGTGCAATTAAGGCGCAGTTGAGAACTGGTATCACATCTACGCTAAGCTAGGCAGGGGCACCACCACCCATAGCCCAAAACCATTCTTCGCCCACCGGGGAGAGGAATTAGAAGGAAAAACACCAATAAGACAGAAGACCATGAATGGACAAGTAAAGGCCCCCCCCTCTCTTCCTCCTTAAATCAAAGCCTGAACTAAATCAGTTTATCTCACATTAAATCATACAAGTTTAGAGTTAAAAAAAAAAAAGAAAAAGAAAAAAGAGCAAAGCATTTGATACCTTACACTCTGGTTCCTGCGTTCGCTGAGTCGGCCGGAATTAATGAAGGTGCAAAATAATTCTCCCACCGACCCATTCTACACTCTGAAATCCTACGCCCAGAAGTGCAGTCTGTGAAACAAACCCTATGCTGTCACAAAATTGATGCATAAAACCTGAGTTAGGCGGCTTCCTACAACAATTTCCATTCTCAGCCCAATACCCTTCAGCTCCTCATCAAACAATTACAATCTAGGAACAAAATACCGGCTATAAATAAGTAAAGAAGTGTATCATAACTTAATCATCAGTCGTATGACATAAAATATTGAATTGTCAACATCTATGACATAGATGACCGATTGCACAAATGGCAATTAGTTAACCTGTTTTTTATATACTAGGAAACAGAACAATTAGAATCACAAAATTCAGAGTTCCCAAGTAAGTAGACCTATTATGTCAAACAAAGAAAGAAAAGAAGCCCCAAAAACATACTTATTAACAGATTTATAATATGCTTGTCACATATATCCTGTAATATGCATGCAAACATGTTTATCATATACTTATTAACAGAATTTTCCCTCCATTCGAACTCATTTCTGTCATTTTTTTAGTTGCTTGAACTTTAAGAGATGACGCCATTGCTGTGGCTCGTCAGTTATCACATTATTCGAGGAACCCTAGGCAGGTTCCCTGGAGAAAGAACTCCGGGAAAGTAACTAGAGGCTCGGGAAACAAAGAGAAGATGTGTCTCGATTATTTTTCTTTTACCTTCGGCTTTCCTCAAGTTAACTTCCGCTATTTCTTGCTGAGCATCTTGTGGATCAATATCACTAATAGGTTGTGCAAAAGGATCCCCTATTCTTCCAATAGGCTTACAAAATCGATATGGATCATGATCAAGCGCTTTCTGGGCTTGATGTGGTAGTATCGTCCTTTGTAATGGAATCTTTTGATCAATCCAGAGATCATTTGGATCCGCTTGCCCTGAAATGAAGGAAATAGGATCTTTATTTGAATACCATCTGTTAACCACTTTTCCGGAAAAGGTTTTCTGAGTGGAACAAAAAAGGTTTTCCATGAGATGGGAAATGAAAACGATTAGCCAAGATCTCTTCGTTAGTTGGGGGAAGAATCTGCACGAATCGGATTTTTTGAGGACCAAGTGGCATTGCTTTTTCGGCCACAATCAAGGAATCCCTTAGATATGATGCAAAAGTGCTAATGCTACAACCAATCCATAAATTGTTAAAGCTTAAATAAAAGCCAGACTAAGCAATAAAGTACCTCCCATAGGAGTCTGGTTTCAACCAAAATGTGAATTGGGAAGAATTGGTCAATGAAATATAAATCCTATTGCAAACTGTTGTATTTCTATTCACATTAGTTCTATTCCTTCCATTCATGTATTTATGCATAAAAGCTAGCAAGATTTACGGATACATTTGCACATAATTTTCTTGTCCTTTGTTGATGAGATCAGAAAAACCAAAAAAAAAAAAAAAAGAAATACGCTTGTAATGATCCATCTAGTATCTATGCATTTATGAAAGATCAATAAATGAATCTATCTTATTTATTGGCAAACACAACCCAATAGCTAAATGGACTCAAAACCTTGACCTTGCCCAACACAAAGTTTTAATATAGAATCTAGTAAAATCAATAATAAATCTTTCAAAAAAAAGTGCAAATAGACCAGTACCATCAACATAAGTATATGTTTTACAAAACACAACATGCACGGAAAGCTGTTTCAACCAATATAAACTTAGGGATAGTTTGGCTGAGTTTATCTTTAGCTTTGCTACTAAAAAAGTGCTTTTCAACAAGTAAGCATTTGGCAAATCTCCGGAGATCTCAAAAGAGCTTTTTGAAAAGCCCAAGTATGTCTACGAAAGCTTAAAACAGCTTTTTGGGAAAGTTGTAATAAACAGCTTTTTGGGAAAGTTGTAATAAACAGCTTCTTTGAAAAGTAGTTTTCTTGCTTTCCGAAAAGCCAAAAGTAACTTTTTGTAAGCTCCCCCACCTTGCCCCTTAATCAAAGTGTCCATATATATTTGCATGTGCATGTGGATGTGCACCCATGCATTTTTAATGAAAATTGGAGTATGAAGGGGCAGACCCTGGTGCACAAGACTCCCACTTTGCAAGGGTAGAGCGTTGAGGGATGGAAGTATACTACGCGCAGCCTTCACCTAAGCTTTTTTTTTTTTTTTTTTTTTTTTCATTTTTTTTCCCCGCAAAGATGTTTCCATGACTCAAATGCATGACCTTCCGGCCACAATGAACCAATCTTGCAGTCATGCCATGGATCTCCCTTTGCCATGAAAGCTAGGGTACCGAAAAATGCATGGCAAGAAAGTTCCTGTTGCCCAGTGGCCAATTGATGCACTCACATGTAGATTGAAAACCATCAACAAAAATTTACTTACAGCGTCCAACTTCTACAGTGGTTCTTTGCAAGATGATTTATTGTGCCCCACACCCTTGCACCTACTGCACTGAAGCTGACGTTTGATTACTTCTTGTGATCCAAGTTTCTTACTGGCAGGCCGGCCAGGGGGACGACGGGTGGGAGGAGGGGTAACAATCACTACAGAAGGATCTTTTGCCGAAGGGCTGTCTACATTTGGAACAGGATGTACTGACTCTGAGTATGTCAATCGATAGCTCTCAGTTGTGAAGTATCTCAAACAGTAATCAGAGGGATTCCGGCCAATGCAACTAATGACAGCCATTGCATGACAGCAAGGTAAACCAATAAGCTGCCATCCCTTGCAAGTGCAATCTAAATTATCAATATCCACCACTTCAATAGAATCACCTCGAACCTCAAATGTACTGCCAGCTGAAAGTAACACTTGAAGGGAACCAACTTTTAACCCTTCCTTTTCTAGCTTTGCCTCCATTGATGGAGTTAATATTGACAACCATTGGTTGGATTCAGTTCGTCTCTGATAAATTAACTCCATAATCTTACCCCGTATCACATCAACCATCTGTGTTATTGGTAATTCATGCGCATCAGATGCCCAACTATAAAACAACTCTCCAAAGTTTGATGTCATATGATTATACCTTGCACCCTGAAATAATGCATTTGCCCAATGTGGAGGATCACTGTGTACAACCCACTCGTAAGCTTCCAGTGAAATACTCTTGATGCTGTCAATGCACCTTTGAAAGCCTTCAAGGCTAGGTGCATAAGCAGCAGCATAAAAATTCTCAACAAGGATATGCTTCACTTCATGAGAAAATTGCTCCTTCAAGTCCCTAGAAAGTTGCTCTGTAAGGTAACGTAGACAATAACCATGGTATGGACTCTCACATATCTGTGCAATTGACTGCTTTAACCCTTTCTCCCTATCTGCCACAAAAGTTGTAGCATCACTTTCCGGCAGTGCAGATTTCAGTTGAACTAAGAACCAGCGCCAGTTATCATCAGTTTCTGCATCTACTACAGCAAAGGCAACAGGGAAAACACCATCATCACCATCTGCAGCTGTCGCGGCCAACAATGTTCCCTGATATTTTGATTTCAAGGGAATGCTATCAAGGAAAAGGAGAGGACGACAACCTTGCCGGAAACCATAAAGTGAGGCATGAAATGAAACAAAAAGACGATGGAAGCTCGAGTCCTCCTTAGTGGTGAAGGTAGCAAAGCTGCCTGGATTTGTCTCAATTATCTTCTCACAGAAACAAGGTAATTGCTTATATGCCTCTTTATATGAACCCTGAAGCTGCTCCCTTGCAATCTCTTTCCCTCGCCATGCCTGAAAATAGTTCAGTTGGATGCCATATTCCCGTTTGATGTCATTGACAATATCCTTGGGCTTATAGTTCGGGAAAGCCTTCAATTTCTCCTTAATGATGCTAGCTACCCAACTCCTTGTTGCCTGATACCCCGTTGTTACGGTAGCTCCTTCACATGTGTGGGTTGCATGCATTTTCTTAATACAAATTAATGGAGTTGTTGACAACCTCGAAGCATGGATTCTCCATGGACAACCTTCTGCTTTGCATTTAACAGTTACACGATGACTATCATTTTTCTTATACCTAAAAGCGAACTGGTGCGCAATAGCATATTTACGCAATGCTTCACGGAAGTCATGAACACTATTAAATCTCTGACCAACACCTGAAATAGTGCTCTGCCATTGCTCTGCAACTTTCACATGCTTCTCGTCATACGCAACAGCCAGAGGAATCATGGGGGAAATTTCAGTAGGTATATCAATATGATCATCAGCATTGGTAGTATGATCTACAGTATCAAGAGGAGGAACAATCGTAATATCAGGATGCATCGTATCTTCCATGACATCATCGACAACATCAAGATGGGCATCAACTGGAGCTACAGCTTCGGACAATGTCGTTCTACTTGACCTGCAAAAGTTTAGGGTTTCACTAGCTTCCGACTGGAGAGGTTCACAGACTAAATTTATTATAGCTACACAGAAAGAGAAATACCTACTGGCAGGTGTGTCTGAAGCATCGGAAGCAGCAATTTCTTCTGTTGTGACATAGACATCAGTAGTGATAGAATCTGCATGGAATTGTATCATTCGTCTCAGGTCCTTATCATTAGAAACCGTGATGAGAGTCTTCTTGTTTCCAGGAAGGAAGTACTTGATAGATATGGTATCAATGCTAGAGTCATACATTTCTGCTATTTCCTTCTTGAATTCCTTCAGCTCCATTTGGTCATCGACTTCAATGGCATGAGCATCACCACCCCTATATGATAATGAACCATCTTTGTCTGCCTCAAATTCACCGCCTGTCCGACAGACAGCTATAATTCTCTTCCTACCCATGACCTGCGTCAGAAACTCAAACTGAAAATTCGTAATGAAGAATTTAAAAGAATATAAAACACTAGGTACTTGTATATAGCTGCAAGCAACAAAAAGGTTAACAGCGTCAAACACCAAAGTTCTGTTCGGCGGGTAGGAAAAAGAAAAGTAGAGATGCACGTTCAACACATGACAGGGAATAGCGAAGGGAAAAATCCTTCCAACCATATTCAACGCAAAGACTTGACCAAACTAAATTATAAACTATATGGGGTGACAGTGGAGGATAGTATCCATATATTTCACATCAAAATTTTCCCCCTCAAATTGTCAGCGGCCTAATATAAAGTTTCATGATTGCATCTTAGAGGAAAGAAATCCAAGAAAAACCGTAATTTGAATTACAACACCGAAAAGCATCGACTATAGTCATCAATTAAAAATCACAAAAGAAGAGTAACAAAAATACCCAGAAACCCAAGTGAAACTATTAAAGTTCCGACTTTTCGAATGCCACGAGATAATATCTACTAGGAACCCTAAAATCGCAGGAAAAGCGTTAAATTGATGAAAGCTGTTACCTTGGAGAAGAAGAATCGAGGGACAAGTGTAGGGGCGACCTTCAAATAGTACTGGCCTCCTAACGACAGATTTCCCCGTAATGTATTGACTGCATTCGATTACACGGCACAGAGATTGCAGGAGAGAGAGAGAGAGAGGAGCGGGGGTGCGAGAGAGAAGGTTGGAGTAATCTCGGCGAAATATGACAACGTCACCGGCATACTACGGGGATGAATGCGTCCCCCTCACATGGCTGCCCTGAGCGACGCCGTTTTATAAGGTGCTCCCCGCTACAGAGACCTCATGTATGAAAGGCGCGGGGAGCATTGCAATACATATATATACACACACATCCATTTTAACGCTTTCTTTGTCTGTAAAACGAGGGGTCTCGTTTGTTAAGAAGGGGAGGGAGGAAAAAAAAAAAAAAACCCATTGCTTTAAATATATATATATTTTCTTTGTCTATAGAACGAGGCGTCTCGTTTTGTTAAGGAGGTAAAAAAAAAAAAACACTCATCTCACATTTCGCGCTAACGCCCTTGTATGGTGGTGAGAACTAGCTAAGGCTTCTGGCAACATCCTTGAGCATCGGCTCCCCTCACATGGGGGTAGAACAAAAGTTGGCCCAACGCAAGCGAAGAGATGAACCCAATAATACATTGCAATATTATTGATAAGAGGGATATATTACAAGAGAAGACTCACTCTTTTATATGTGTGGCTTCCCCCTTTTCTCTTATATATGAATTTAACCAAAAAAAAAAAAGTACGAAGAAAATGGACAGCTTATCATCTGAAAAGCAACTTTTGGTATGAGCTGTAATCTGGAGCTTATATAGAAATCCATTTTTGACCTTTCTAAAAAGCCAGATACAGCTTATCATAAGATCCACAAACTAGACTAGTGCCACCAAGCCGTGCCAATTAGCGGCACTAGGCATCTTTGAGCATACATACACCGGAAGAATTAAATTCTCTACCGCTTTAAGAGCAAAGACAACAAATTCAGTAACAAAAAACAATACAAATAAGTTAATGAAGAAAAGGTAACCACCGTATGATAATTACTCGAAAGCACACAGAGAGCTTGACAACCTTGCATCACTTATCATGCAGCCATAATAGACCCTGAAACACCACCATCAGAACAGATTGCCTTTCCCCAGGAAATACCTCATTGCCCCAATTAACAATATAAAGATTACTAGTCAGTCGGGCAGCGCTGACAAATGCCTCCTGACAACAGTTTCACAGATTGAATCAAGCATTTGCATGAGAGCTAGAACTATTACACAAGGTAACAACATCCAGCCGGATATCTAAACACAAAGTCTGCAGCCCTCGAACCTCATGACTTCGCAGAATTCAAACGTCAACATTCTTCCTCGCTATCATCATTGAAAACTGAGGCAACAACTTTGGGCTTTTTTCCAGCAATATTACATGAGTTCTGTAAAATAAATAAGTTTAAGTTTATTTTATCAAACATATAATCATATAGACTAGTAAGTATAATTATCATATTATGTGCCGTTTTAGTTCCACGCCCAAGCACACGATTTAAATATATTGCGCACTCCATCGCATCGGAATGGCACCACCAAACAGAAGAATCAAGGATATAGCAGCAGATTCCCACTCTATCATGTGAACCAAACATTTGTGTCTACATTTTGCAATAATATTAAAAGCTATGTATCATCACAAATTCTCATTGCCATCAAGATAAGTTTAGCCTCTTCCTAACTAGCCTTATATTAATCCAAAAAAACGAAGAAGCTGGCCTTACAATAAGTTCTACCTCACAATATTTCTTTATTGGTAAATACACACCAAATGTAACAACAACAAGGATTTGAACCCTTGACCTACCCCAATACCAAGGACGTGGTATACATGCTCGTACCACTAAACTAGGCAACTAGTGGTCTTCTACCTTAAAATATAAGCACAGATCTTATTGAGCAATCCAAGTGGCTTCAACTAAATTTGCAGTCCAGGTAAGTGATTCAAGACAACATGCTTTCACAAATTGCAAAAGAAACATAATGTTTTATCAGCTTTTTATTGAGGATGGCAACAGAAACCAATTTGAAATACTTGATATCTAATTTTGCAATGGATTTGTTAGTGTATTTGGGTAGGGATTCCCTTGTGCCTCTTTAATATGAACATGCTTTTTTACTGATGAAGGGGAAAAATTGAATAGGCAAAGGTATAGTGACTCAACAATAAAATAAAAATTATACAAGGTAAGATAATTTTAACTATAGAGGTAGCATTCAACCAAGTGAGTGAATAAAGGGGTTCCTTAGAGTTGATTTTCAAAAGTTTGGGGACAAAGACATGTGTACTGTAATTACCATAGAAATTACAATCATCTAATCAAGTCACCCGATGTTGGGATCTGACTTATCTAACGATTAACTTTGAAAAATTTCGAAAGAAAGAATCTTTAAAGTAAACACATTAAAATTTTATGATACCTTATACGTGGTGCCCTTTGATGAAAACCCAAACTTTAACGTATGCCGCTGGTCCTGATCAGCAAGTACAGTAGCAGCTCTCAATGCAGGGGAAACTGAAACGGGTCCAAATCGTCCTTCCTGCTGTTGTTGTTTACGAGCATCCGCACTAATTCTAGTTAAAGAATATGAAAAGAAAATATTGCACAAGAGATTTGCTTCAATGTGAATAGAAAAGAGAAGTTTTCATAGAGTCAGGGTATCACAACATTCAATACCACAAACTATACAAAGATGCACAAAGAAGGAAGTTGAACTGAGATGCAGCCATGGAAATGATGAAAAAAGAGAGGTAGGATTTGACAACAAGGTTACAGAAACTGACAGAATAGTTGACCTTAGCTAAATTACACTGCAGAGTGTGTCTTCCCCGGAAAGGTAGATTAGATCAAGGGAAGATTCAAGAGTCGGATTCATTGATTGAGTGGAATCGGTCATTGAATTGCATGTGTACTAATTACAGTTTCTAGACAAAATATTAGTAGCTCCTCAAGCCTCAACCCAGCCGACAAAAGAAGAGCAAGAAGTTTTCATTAAAAAAATGATCAAATTTCTACATGCTCTCTGAAATCGAAGTTGTGTGAATACAAATCCCTTCATTTCAGACTGAAATTTATTCACATTTCTACTTAGAATTTACGATTCGTATCAATATCCACATATAAGGTTAATTTTTCTCAGTTTTTGGAGTGCCACCATTTACCTTCAAAATCATAATTTTAAAAAGTTCATGCTAATATAAAAGCAATCTGGCATAGTTACAACTAAAAAGCATGGACAACATCATGTTCTCTTTGATCATGACATTGGAATAGCTCTACCAGCGAGCATACCACATAATATATTATAGAAGCAATTGCAGCATGAAGCAAGGTATAAGCATACCAGTATAAAATATGCATAAATCATCTAATGTGAAGTGAAATATGCATAAATCATCAAACGTGAAATGAGTAAACTTGGAAGTCTAGTGAAACCAAAAGGAGCAATATGATGCCACTAAGTTTCCTTTGTCCCAGGAAGGGCTTCCCAAACAATAAGAATAAAAACTTCCCATAATTGCAGCATATTATCAGCTGCAAACACATAAATTGAGGGGTTCAATGCAATTATATACATTTTATGTACGCCAAATAGCCATGGATAGATAAAGAGATCAGATCAATAACGCACGATTGGATACATCAGAGAAAACTTGGCAATTTCTTTCTCTTGACGCTGTAGTTCTCGCTTTTGCCGGTCATCACGAGTGCCAGTACCATGCATTTCCTTCATTTCTTTGAATCGCTGCAAAACTCAAAGTAAATGAATTCTAAATCTACCCAACAAGTGCAATGGTCAAAATGAACACTACGAGCTGATAATAGGAAATGTACCTTTCTATGATTATGATCATATGAGCTCAAGTGGACTTCAAATTCCATAGCCAATTTGTACTGCTTGTTGCAAAGTTCACAAAAGAACACCTTTCGTATTTCTTTCACCTCTGTTTGAATTTTATGCTCGCGCTCTGCAGTCACCTGGATTTTCATAAGGTGCACCATGCAGGCAGTAGAAGCCACCAGATAATAAAAACTGCACGAAATTCTCAAGACCTTCCAAAGTTGATGTTCCCTAATGTTAAACCATTCCCATTCGAAAGACACACATATTTGCTATATGCTGCCTTCTGCTATTGGTTGTGTTTCAGAAAATAAATGCATCAAGCTCCAATTATCTAATGGTTGATACATATTTTAACTACTGACTGCAATGGCATACCTCCCGCTTCTTTGCATGCTCCTCTGACTCTTGGACCTCAACATTAAGCTTCTTTCGCTGAATATTTTCCCCTGCAGTGAAGAAGTCATCCTCCTCTTGTTTCCCAACACCTAACTTCGGATCCCTGATCCCAGATTTTATTGGTTCCGTGATTCCTACATACAATCACCAATACTACTACTTATTTTTGATCTTTAAACTCCCAGTTTAATAAAAATGAAACATAAAACAGCCATTACTAATCTAAACAAGACAAAAAAAGAGAGCACATACAAATTTACATTCTTAACACTTATCACTGGAAAAAAAGGAATGAAGTTAAAAAACATAGTAAATTGCTGTATAAACCAGAAAACTAGGATAAGGTATGAACCAGACATAGAATATGGGAGTTACTTAATATGTTATGTTATCCTCCCCTTTGCAGCAGATATGGCACAGCCAACCAAGATATGTTTTTTAATTAATGTAATCAAGGGAGCTGCTAGTCAAAACTTAGCATGTTGGGGATTCATAACCAAGGGTGTAGGATATTGATCTAATGAATAATCAGCTAACAATTCAGGGTCATAGAGATGGCAATAATAGTACCTGGTTCTCAGAACAATGAACAAAGAGGTGCCAAATAGATCAGAAAACGAAAGTGGCAGCTAAATTTTTTGATCATGTTCAAGAAAAAAAAAAGCACCAGAAAAAGTAAGGGAGAACAGAATATGTCAATTTTTCAGCGGGATCCTGAATGGATATGTCCACAAATAGCATACTGCCCTAGTGGATTTGGGTGCCTTATAGCTAGTTTCAACTTGCAGCATTTGGTCTGCATTGCACATCACCAGATCACCTCACAGGAGCTTTCATTTATCAGTGATGCGTGACCTCAGAGTTTGTATGTGCATTTATAATTTATTTGTTTCTTTTCCTTTCTTGCCCCTGTATGGATCCGTTTCAACAAAATTTCCAGGTTCAATAAAGACACAGAACTTTATGCAGTCATTTGAATCATTCAAGGGAATAATTTTTTTTTAATTCAAAACGATGAAATACTGGCGGCATTTGGTTTTTTTCAACAACGTTGGTACCGGTGTCCCCCACACAATCATCCCCACTGTGGGCCCAGAAACCCACTAATCCACAGGGACGTGACCACTAAGCTCCACCTCCATACAAATGGCCCAAGACTTTTCGCAAGGTGGGAGTCGAATCTGAGACCTTGTTCGTTTTATGGTCCAAACCCACCCACCTTTGTTGATACATTTCATGCTAAAGTCTTAGGAGTTTATATCAGAAAATGAAGCATCAATTGCCTCACATTATGAAGGTTAACTAATCCCATGATGTCCACCATAATATGTACTACAGCAACATCTTCAATCTCACATAATGAAGGTTAACTAATACAGTGACATCCACTATAGCATGTAATACAACCATTAGAACACTTCTTTGTTTCTTTTTTCAAATTATTCAGAACAAAGACTCTAATCTTGATTACAGATTTTTCCAGCTCTTTTTTCTTATCTTTACATTATTTAAGATAGATATGGTTTCAAATAGGAAAATGCAGGGTAAACAGACAGGGCATCATGCTACAAGGTAGGTGAAGGAGAGTGAGTATGAATGAGTAGCTTGATGTGTGCATGCACCGTTTTTCTTTTCTTTTTTTTTTTAAATTTATTTTTTGTGATTTTGACTCAAATGAATATACGTAAATAGGAACAATATCAAAAAAAAAAATAATCTAATAAACAGACATTGCAAGGTACAGGATGTAAACAACATTAGATCATTTGGCCTTGACGACAAACCTACCTTGCTCATGCTTTCCAAGACCCTTCCCTTTCCATCCCATTTTTTGGAGGAGCCTAAACCCAACATTAGATGAGGTCAATTGTGTGTCTAGTGATGCTTGCTCCACATCATCCAGATCAACATTCTCTGTTAGCCTGTGACTGATTGGCAGACGAAATTCCTCAGCCAACTCATCACCAGGAGAACCCTGATGTGCCTATAGCACAGGCCAAAGACAGTAAAACTGAGAGAATTATACATTACGCAGTTCCCGCGCATTCAGAACAACTTGGATAAGTAAATGGTAGAAGTATTGCAGTACATAATAATTGCGTTAGGTAATGCAAGCCAATGAGGATGAAAGATTAGCAGAAAAAGTCACATCAGAGCTTGTATCAAACCACTGCTTACCTCCCCTGTTTCAAGTTTATGATCATCTCCAGGGGTGGATTCTGGTCTGCCACTGTGCCATCCATTGTCCAGTTGCATATCCTAATTCATAAACAAATCCAGAACTCGATGACAAAAGTTTCTAGTAAGAAAGTTATCTAATAAAAACAATAAATAAGACAAAAAATGAGGAGCGCATGCCAATATGATGATAAACAAGGCACAAAGAATCAAAACTTCAGGACAGAAATTTCTGCATATCCGGTGAAAACCCAGTGCTGCAAAAGTCACGAAAAACGACACCCAACACCCTTGCGAATTGTTCAAGAGAAGAGCTCTAAGGAAAAACCCAATTCGGATGATAAGAGCAAATACGTTCTTCAAGTGATTAACAACCCCTATAAGATCGAGTGACATCTTTACAACCAATAAGACGGGGAAAAAAGAAGAAGAGGTGATTCATAAAATATTATTTCATCCACAAATCAGTGCTAACTCATCGAACAACCGAAACTAAATTAGAAAATATATGGGATTCAGAAACCCTAGAATGACCGATGGAAGGACAGCATGTCTTAAGAAACGTAAATATGCATCGGAAATTAACTACCTGGCAGGATGAAGGTGTAGGATCGAACAATTCCTGCGATTTTCCTCGCGCCTTCGCCTCAACTGGATCGACTCCGGGCAAGCTGGAAACAAAGATCATAAAAGCAGGTGCGTTCCCTTGGTTTTATTAAAACAAAAAATAAAGGGGTCCTCGATTCAACCAAAATAAGTTTAATTTTTCTACTATTTTATTTTTCACTTTTTTCTTTTTTTTTCCTTTTCTTTTTTTTGGGGGGGCTCATTTTTCCAACTGTTCATATTTCACATGATTTATCATCTTAGCTTTTAATAAATTTATTCTTCAAAAAATAAAATCAGAAAATAAATTTGAATTCTATATTAAAAAATGAGCAAATGCTTGTTTGGTCTCTAAAATAGAGTCCACCCATTCAATCGTATTTGATAGTAGCCAATTTAATTCTCATACTAACAAAAATATTAGATTTAAATGAAAAAAATTATGTGTAATGCATGTGTAATTTTAGATGGGTTAAATTTAATAGGTTGGTCTAGTGATCATACTGACCAATTTTAAACATAGGACTAAATTGACTAAAGGAATTATAAATATAATTTTTCCTATAGATAATGTAGTACTAACAATAATACCAATACACCAAAAAGAAACAAACAATTGTTTTCGCTATGTGATAAATTTTAGCTGACAGCCACCACTGAATGATGTGAGCGTGCATACAATTTCTTATTTTTTAAATTATTTTAATTTTTAAAATTTTTTGACAATGACATGGCAATACCACAAGGGTTTTTGGAGTTAGCTTACACCCTCTCGAGACCACGACCCTTTTTTCCGATCATTGTAGCAAGTATGTGGATAGGTTTGGCTTAAATTGGCCACTTTTACAAATAGAATGGCCAGTTTGAATCAATTCAAACTTAAGTGTTCAAATCTACTATAACAACTTGTTTAAGTGGCGTACATGAACTTTATCCTTATTTTAATCAAAAGAGAAAAGCAGCAGAAGAAGAAATGAATGTAACATGGAGTTCAGCCTAAAGCTTTGGCCAAAGCCTTGAATGGAGGTTCGAAGACTGCATGAGAAATGAACTCGAGCGTTCGATTGATTCGCGTTGACAAACCAACTCCAAACGAATATTAGTTTCGCATCAATCAGTCTGAAATTCAGAAACTTTCTGTATTCTTCTTTATCTTTCATCTCTTCTTTTTGTAAATTATACATATAAAAACACAGAGATATGGCTTTCATTAATCAACGTGATTACAGCCAGAAGACATTATTATAACCCTGGAGACTACATAAAGGAAGAGGAGATGTTAAGAGACACTCTGGAAGGAATAAGTGTACCCTATTTTATATAACTCGGCCTCTGATCATTGGGGGTTTCTGGAGATGCCTAAAAGCTAGACGGCTCGCTCGCTGCAGGTGGGAGCTAAATTTAGAGTCATTAAGAACTTTCTTTTCCATTGTATTTACACGTCTCACCCAAAAAGAAAAAAAAAAAAGGTTTCTTGATCATTATTTTTGGTGGCTCAGTGATGAAAGAGGCTCTCGAGTATTAGCAATCAAAGGATGGAGCATAATATTCCTTTGTCAACGACTGGACAAGAAATCTTTGCAGGATTAGCCTAGCTCTAACATAGAACAGGATAAGAATGAAGTCCGATCTCACATATATGCAAATAATTCGAAGAGAATCAGAAGATGGGGGCAGTGGTAGCTCTCTAATTGTTTGTAGTTGAAATCTGTACGATCTTTCTGATCAACCTATAATGGCTTGGGGAGGGATCACAATAATTACTATGTATAAGAAGAGCCTTGCTAGATGCCTTCCAACGCATTATGCATGCGAATCCGCCTCTCAACCAGTGAATGTAAATGCATGCATCCTAACATTCCAGGACACCACTTTCTTCTGATATTTTTGATCGCTCACTAATTATAATACACCATGTACCACCCCCACCCCTTTCCTCTCTGTTCCTTTTCCTTTTGCACAAGAGGTTCTTAATTATTATTAAAAAGGGACAATACTCTAAAAAGCATGCTTTGCCTACTAATTATTAAAAAACATGCTTTTTCGGTAGATTCCTAAGTTACTTAGAAGTTAATTAATACTGTGTATAGGCCAGAAGTATGTAGTAAGAAGAAAGGTCAGACCAGAAGTATGGCCGCTGAATTATGAGTGAAGTTAATGCAGTTTACTAGAGGAATCAACGGTGTCAATGATTTTTTCAACAAGAGGAGTGGAGAAGGCTTAAAGTAAGACCAAAAAGTGGGGTATTGGACAACCCACAAACCCACCAGAGAGCTGCTTAATTGGGTCAATTTCCAAAGTAGAGGACCAAAATTTATGTGCTTTGCCCAAGTTTGAGCAACATATACGGTGACCATCTCTCCCTCTCTCTCTCGCCATGTCATTTCATTTGATCTGGACCATCCATACATGCATGCATCTCTAAATTCCCTTTCAACGCTGCATAGATTCCCCACTCAGTCTCCTTACTGCTATAAATTATGGGTAACCTTCCTTACAAATATTGAAAAAACATAGAAGAGCACTACAAGCAATTCCCCCCCCCCCCCTCTCTCTCTCTCAGTGTTGTTGTTCAAGTGTAGTAGATAGGCATGGGGGGAGGCAACAAACAGCACAAGAAATTCTCTGGTTTCTCTATATTCAACATCTTCAGGTCAAGCAGGTCTAGCAGGGGATACAATGATGAAGAAGTAGCAGGGGGTGTGGGCGTGCGAAAGATGTGGGCAAGCGATGAAGACAAAGGTGGATGGGTGGCTGACCCCCGCATTGACACAAAAGCAACCGCTTTCATTGCCAATTTCAAAAGCCGCGTCTCTGAACCTGAACACCAAACTGTAGCCGCCATTTGAACTGCCCCTGCCCGATTCTCCCAAACCATTTAATATCATATGCCTGCCTTGATACATTTTATTATTATTATTATATTTCGCTCCTCAAAGTTTAGAAGACTTCTAGTTATTGAAATAATATTGAAATCAATATTAAATATATAGATTCATTTATGCTCAAGCAATTTCATTAATCTCAGCTAGTTTGTAAGTTTGTAACTTTAAGCCATGGATATATAAACTACTAGATGTTGCTCCACTCAGGAGGCTCAGTTGAATGCTTGGCTCTGTAGAGTCATTGCAAGGCCACGATGCACTTCCACTGTATATTTGTGCTTCAAGTTATAACTGCCATGGATTTCTCTCATATATGCTGATTACATATGGGCAAAAAATGTACATGTAGCACTGTTTATTGTTCAGTATCAAGGATTCTGGCTTGAATGCACTTTTTAGATTGGAGACGCCATTCAAGGATTATGAGTACCCAAATAGGAATTGTTGAACATCTAACTTCGACAGATTTCCACCTAGCAAAAAATATTTAGAAGGATTTTATACTTCTTTAGTTTCCCTTAGAGGCAGGAACATTGAAAAGAAGTTTTGGGGCAAGCAAGGACCGCATGAAACCAAAGGAAAGGACAAGAGAGGGACTATTTGAGCAGTCATCATTTGTTTAAGAATCTTTAGGGTTCCCAGAAAGAAAAGACTGATGTTTCTTCCGTAACCACTAAGTGGTACATGATGCAATGTGTTTTTTTAATTTATTTTTTCCCTTCTCAAGGCCCAAGCCTTTAGTTTTTAGGGATGGTCTGCTCTTTAAAATTAACAACCCCCTTTCTTGTCCTTTAATTTTCTCTTATATTTTGAGGTTAATTAGTCTCTCGTTCCTTTCTAGCTATAACCATTTTTTACTTCACTTTCTGTTCTTTTTTTTTTTTTTCCTCCTCCTTTTCTGTTGCCGTGGTACATATTTTATAACGGGAGAGAGAGGCAAGCAAACACCTTTGTACCAAAAGAAATGAGTAAGGAGGATAAATGTCTAAAGAGCATGAAGGGCATATTGCATAAAAGTTTCTTATAGAAACAGAGTTGTCTCCCCAAGCCAAGAAGTAGAGTTTGGCAGATTGGATAAACAAACAGATTACTGCAAGGGATATGACAGGGTTTTTGGCCGAAAACCTTCTGTTTTATTGCATTAAATTTGTGAGCCACATTTGGAGGCAATTCCTGTAGCATGTCTAATTTGGGCAGAACTCATGCTGTTCTCTGAAAGCAATTGGCAAGGACTATTTTTAAGAATCACCATGAAGAGATATTACAAGGTACAAATACGTGCAGTTGATGTCCTCATCGAATTAAGTGAATCTGAATCCCAGCCTTTGGCTAGGGCCTTAAGTGAATCATGCGAAAAGTGTAATTTAAGAATCTGTAGATCATGTTGTTGGACGAAGCATCAAAATCTAAATTACTTTAATTTTCTTTTCACAGACTCAGCTGTTAAACTCCAACCTTCCCTCAAGAAGTAAAAGGTTTACAGTACAAAAAAATATTTACTTGGCAGCCACTTTATAATGCTGTCAGGATTCATTATAAGTCTTGGATGAAGGTTAATCTACATGTGGGGACTGAGAAGGCCTGCAGCATTGCAAATAATTTGAACGAACAATTATAAATAATTCTTACGTTAAAGAGGACAGCGGTGGGAGGATTCTGTCTTGTCTTTCACTCCTCTCCCCCTTTAGAACCCTTCTCTCTCCCAGAAGGGTCTCTAGCCATGCCTGGCTTAAAGTCGATGGTACGTTTGGTTATGTTTACCCTTTTTTTTGGCGTAGCTGTATGCCTGTATCCCCGTATAGAAGGACGACCATCCAAAATAGTAAAGGGTTCTCCTTAGATACCTTTTCAGCCCCTTTTGAGGGTTCTTCCAGGTGCTGCTGGTGAAACCACTGATGGTTTTAAGCCCATGAAGCTCACTCTGTCTACTCCACTATGTGAATTACTACTTCTGCTTCTTCCTGGAGGATTATTGATTTACTAATTTTGAACTATCTTCTTAAGGTAAAGCCTTGAAGAATAATTTTATATAGTTTGGAATAATTTTGAAGTCTCGGGCAATTAAGAAATACCTACTCCTCGTCCTTTAGTAAATATCCTAAAATGTGCACGAAACTTCTAATATCTTGCTTGACTTCTAATAACTTCAGATCCAACGATTCTTATACAATAAGGGGTTCAATAATCCTTCTTAAATTAATATCGCACTAACAAATCTGATGCAGAAGTGGGGTACACATCCATTGCAGGTTTTAGAAGACTATGTAAGGCCTCTTTTCTTCTCCCTCCTTTCTAAAATAATTAAGATTGCTCCCATTGTTAAGAAGGATATGACAGTGTTATGCTGCAAAAGTGACTGGGCATTGGAGGAAGAATAAAACTAATGATCTCTTTAAATCTAAGCCAATCATAATGGTGTGGTACAGCGAAGCATATAAAACATAAAGAGTGAGTGCCATCGAATCTTGAATTCTTATCCAAACATGGCAATGGGTGAAAAACGCTTATGGCTTTAAAATGAGGTAATCAACTGAACATGTGGGGTGAGGGGGTTCTTTTCCAGTCATCTTTATTGTCTTCAGCAGTAATATATGCAACGGTATTTGTTAGTTCCACACAATTCATTTGATATTAGGGAAACAGTCAATTCATCTAGGCAAGGGGCATCATCCCCCAATTCTTCCAGGAAATGGTAAGTTCATAATTGATACTAATGCAGTAAATATCTGGTAATTGACGAATGAATACATTGAAATTGTTGGTCATACTAATACATTGTCAGGTAGGGGAGCGGTTCAGTCCATGGATTGTTTGCTTGAGAATCATAGTCATAGGCACTGGGAGATTCTGCAACAATAATCATCTTTCTATGTGATGATTATTATTGGTATATATGTCCATATATATATATATATATATATATATATATATTGGTGGCATATCTTTAGGTTGATCAATAAGCTAGGGTTGTCTTGTAATAAAAGGTGTATATTATTAAAGAAAGTGCATTTAGGGTGCCAAATTTAACCGAGTCCCTTCTCTTATTACAAGACAACTAATTGCATACCAAATGAAATTTTGACAGCCACCCTTCAGAACAATTATCTTGTCATAAGTTGACATATGGGGCAGGGCTCTGCGTGAAACAATGCAGAAAGATGAAGGTCACGTATATGAAATGAACAATTAATTTATAGATCTGCAATGCTTTTAGTCATGAGAATATAATGGATTTATTCCCTGTATTAATATGCATATATATATATATATATAATATTACTATTATCATTATTAAAACATTTAAAGGTGCAGTAAATAGGATTTAGTTACCATCCAATGTGAATCCCTTTGGGTTAAAGGAGGGGAAGACAGGGTCGTGAAAATGAAGCAGGACAGATTGAAGATCAATATTTAAACATGAAACATGAATTAAGATCAATATTAATACGTGCGGTTTTTAATCTTTTGGGTTCTTTTTTTTTTGTTTTTTGGGTGGGGATGGCGCGGGGGGAATAAAATTTAAGGGAAGTAAGACGCAGACCAGAGAGAATTGAGGGGATAGGGATTGGCAAAAGGGAGAATGCTGTCGTCGTGGTCGGGGCCCCCAAAGTTGAGCAGGTTCATGAACCACTGGTGATTATTCTGCATGAATGGGGTCTCTACCACCCCACCGTTACTGCCACTGACACTGCTACAACTCCCCCTGCTGCTCTCAACACCATCCCCTATCAACTCCACCACCCGCTTCATCTCCTCCTCCTCCACCTGAAGGGGCAACGGCTGAAGGATCGGAAAGTTACCCTCCGCAGGCACAGAAGTAATACTCTGTGGTCCTCCTCCTCCTCCTCCTCCTCTGCTGGCACCCATTGCGGGTTGCAGCTGGTGGGGTACTGATGGATGACGCAGTGACAGCCGCTGATGATGATAATGATCATCAGGAGCAGCAGCAGTAGTAGTAGAATTGTTGGAGGACGTGATCAGATCTTTCTTGAGGTCATTAATCCTGTTGTGGATGTCCTTTAAGTTCTGATCAATGATCCAACCCAGATCATTGAGATCAACCATGCTGAGGCCCTGCAACAATAGTAAGTTGCCAGCTTTGGCATTGTCAGACGAGGCAGCACTGGTGAGGGTGAGGGTGCGGTACATGAGACAGGTGATCTCCTTCTCACGGTTGTCCTTGTGCTGTTTCTTCAACTGCTCCTTGGCCTTTGCGAGACGCTGCTTGAGGAAGCTCTCCTGGTTCACCATCTTCTTGCTCTGCTCCATCTCCGGCATCTCCTTGAAATTCGACAGCACCATCTCTGCCCCTCCAGCCGGCCACACCTCCGGCTGCGTCTCGTATGGGCTGTAGATGATTGCGCATGCACGCACCCCGCACAGCGTGCTCAACTCGCTCACCTTCTTCACCAGCCCTTTCTTCCTTTTCTTGAACGTTGCTTTCCTTGCCGAATCATTCGCAATGTACGCCAGCTTCACCTTCTTCCTCGTCATTCTCTTTGTCTTCTCTCCCCCTCTATTTTTGTGGCTTACTCTTTTGATCCCTTCATCTGAGATGGAACAATATGGAATAAGTTTCCGCCAGTAGCTATATATAGTGATGGGACGGAAATGGGCAGGATTTTCATGATTTTTCTTTATGGAGCAGTGCCGATACGCAATCAACCCCCCATTTATTACTAATTGCCAAATACGTAATAACATTGAAATCGTCAGATTCTCCCTCTCCTCTATCTCTCTCTTCACAACGAATACCAGGTGTATGCAGTAAATGACTATATTTGGATCCACTCAGCCCATTATTGCGGTGAATTTTACGATTTTAATTAAGGCTAAAGGGTGCAGAAAAAACCTTACCTTTGCCCCTATTGTGATTTAAATTCTAATCTTTTATTGTTTTGCAAATCAATCCTCGAATATATCAAGTATTGCAATCTTTGGCATCGGTATTCAACAGTGAAACTTTAACACCATTTCACACGTTATCAGCACTGTTGATTCACCTGCTAAGTTGAATATATATATATATATATATATGGAGAAAACTCGGATCTTTAATCTATTTGTGTTTTAAATCTTGATCTTTTTATTCGTGATTTAAATTACAATGTTTAGTGAAGGTGTGGATAAGTGAATAAATCTATGGACACATAATTTTGCAACAAAATCACAAAAAATTTATAGAACACAAATACAAATGAAGATTGTTCTTGTAAATTGGCATTTGATGCGGACTAGTATTGACTCAAGTCCATTGTTATGCTGTTTGGGGGGAAAATGACAAACACAAGCTCCTCTATTATTTGATTTGGGGGGTTCATGTTTACAACATCCTACGAATGATAATTCTTTACATTCAATGCCTTAGCAAGGAACACCTTCAGGGATGCACATTAAAACAAATAACCCCTTGGAAGGAGAGAACCAAAGGTCCGGAAAGAAGGAAAAAAGAGAGGATGAAGATATAGTTTGGGGACAAGGAGCCTTTTGGCTTGGAAGGGGTCGAACCCATATAATTTCCTACATATCTTCATGTGAGAATTAGAACCATGTAGTTCTATGACTCATGGATTCGTGGGGATCATTAAAGCATAGCCCACCTTGCCATTAATGACTTCTGTTGGTAGTGTGGTGAAGGAAAAAGAGAAGAATTTGGCCTCTCTTTCTATTTTCTTTCTCCGTGCGCAATACTTTCTTCTTCGAAGAATTCCCCCTTGGAAAACTCTAGAGTTTCGCTCATAAAAAGGGAGGGGAAAGGGAGAAGAATGCAGCTGCACTCCCTTTAGCCCTAGGCCCCAAAAAATCCTCCCTTGGAAAGGAGGGGAAATAAAAAGGAATCCCTAAAATGGAATCTTGTGTTGCTATGACAGCGTAGGGAGTCCCAAGGCTCAACAACTAAAGAGATGAGTAAAAACCTATGAACCAAAAAAAAGGTATCCCATTAAGGGATTGAGCCAACGACCCAGAAGATTGCGAGCCAAAAGGCCCAGAGAGAAAATCCTTTAAGGATCAGGCTAAGAGTTCAAAAGAGTAAGCTAAGAGACCTCAAAATGAAAAAGGTATCCCTTTAGGGATTGATCAATAGGCTTAAAAAAGAAACAACTCTTTGTTAACTTTGTCAACTGGAGTCCGAAGAGAAATTTGCAAGTATGTTTTATATATAAACTTGATTAAGATGATTAATTTACCTTGGAGGGAAGAAAAGCGATGCTAAAAAATGCTCCCTCTTAGCTCGGAGCAACAATAGAGCTAGGGGTTCGGGCTACTACCCCCGTATTGTCGGGACTTATTCATGTTGATAGGTTAATGGGGACTATTGAGGACCAATGGTTTGAAATAGGATGGATAGGATGGGGTGAACCTTATATGGCTCGAATTAGATAGGGCATACTTTATTGTTCTAATTAGGATGAAGAGAACCTTATAGTTTCATTTAGGATGAGAAGAACCTTATGATTCAAATTAGGACGAGGAGAGTGCTAGGGTTCAAATCAAAAGTTGGGCGAACAGTGAGTTGGATTAGGTAACAGAACCATATGGTTTGAATTAGGGTGCATGAGAACCATGGTTCGAATTAGAATGAATTTCTTTTACGGCTTTGTTTGATGAAGGACATCCTATGTATCACTTCAAGGGGAATCAAGTTATTAGAGTTCTAATATGGCATTATAGACAATGGGCCAAAGACTGGTTGCAATGTCCTTTGACATAAGTGATGTCCTTGGACAAGGGGAAAAATATATAAGTATTTCTTTGTTGTGGCTGGGTTCGGTAAAGAATGTCCTACGTATCCCACAAAGAAAAATCAAGCCAACATAGTTCTAACAAGGTAGTTTAGGCTCATTTCGGAATAGTGGACTGTTTAAGCTTGTGCTTAGGGGCATAACATAGTTTAAGCTCATGTTTGGGAGTGTTGCACAGTTTAAGCTCATGCTTGGGAGTAGTGTGACTGTGTGTGATACTTATTTAAGTGGCTAGCGCCTAAAGCCATGGGTTAAGGGATGGTAAGCGGATACCATAAAGTGTGGATGTACATTGAGTATGGTTGCACATTAAGTGTTGGTGGCTTAGCCCATAGGCTACCTACATATCCCATAAAAAATAAAGTTTCTGTAATTATGACAAAGTAGTTTAGGCTTATTTCGAAATAATTTGTAGTTTAAGCTCTTGTTTCAGAGCATTTTAGTTTAGGCTCATCTCGGAGCGATGGCAATTTAGTCTCATATCGAAGCCCCAAAGTGCCACGCATGATACTTTTTTAGGAAGTGAGCATTGGTCGGACCAGCTGCTATCCTGCCTTCTTGTGTGATCAGCAGGCATGATCCAATTGAATAAACCTTATGCATAACATAAGGCCCCTCCCATTTGGGTGCCATTTTAGCAGTTTTCTTTGCTTGAATAATTGGTGGGGCAAGGACTAGCACCAATTCCCTTTCAATAAACAACTATCATTGGACCTTCTTGTTGAAAGCGGCTATCATTTATTTATGATAGATCTCGAATCTTTGCAGCGTAGCTAAGGGCTTTTCGTACATGGACTCTAGTTTAGTGAGGCACACTTTTGCATGTTCGTTATTAGTGATCATGTTGTGGATCATCACTTATAGAGTGATTAGTTGTGTAATACTCTTGAATTTTTATTTAATTTAATATAAAATTACGATAAATATAGGATTGAAAGTGAATTTAAGGGTCTGATGTTGTGTCAAATGAAGAATTGGGGTGATAAAATGACATAATTAGAAATCCAATAATAATTTAATAGTGGAAAGTATAGTAAAAAATGAAAGTAAGATGGGATAAGTGGAATATATACATGAAATGATATAAGCCTATATCTATAGATATATATTTATGGATATAATTAAATATATTATAATATAGAGGAGAACTTAGGTGTTAAGATAGGTACGGGCACGTGAATTTGTGTGACTAGTTGCTAGATAACAAATAATAGTATGTTATATTATATTATATTATAATATATTATATTATAATATATTAAATTAGGAGATATGAGATGTTGGAGAAGCTGCGGGAGGGTTGTGGCATTCGGTCTCATTCGGTATCGGCTAACTAAAGTTATATATATATATAAGGTTAACAAAAAGAGGGAAAGAGACAGAGGCGCACCGAAACAGAGGAAAGAAGAGAGAAGAGGAAGAAAAAGAAAGAAGAAAGAAGAAGTGAAGAGAGCAAAAAAACGAGGGCCGCGTAACACGAGGGAAAAAAATGAAAAGAGAATAGAGGAGGAGAAAGAAAAGAGAGAAAACATACAGATGAATAGAAGAAGAAGAAGAAAGAAATAGAAGAAGAGAAGAGTAAGGGAAAAAGTGGGGATTAGTTCCTTGAGTCAACATACAACTTACTAATTCAAGGTAAGAGAGTACTACTTTTGTAATTACTAGTCATTTAGTTGAATTGAATAGTTATTCTCGCCAATCAAATATTTTATCACATGTCAATTCGATTTCTTGGCATGTGCAATTATTCATTGATTAGTTGTAAGATTATTCTTGATTATTTGCATTTTTTTTATCTTGGAATATTGTTTGGCTGAATTTTATAATTGTTGTACTACTTGTGTTCGAGCCATATCATAAAATGACTATTAGGAACTGTATAACCTCAGACAAATATGGATTGTATACCCAAAGGAGACTGTGTGACCCTAAACATATGATGTGTGTTAAATAGGGACTGTGTGATCCTGAACACGTGACGTGTGCCAACGAGAACTATGTGACCTCGGATGAGTGGATTGACCATGGCTAATTTTGTTGCTTTCATTAATTAAAGTGTGCATTGGTTGGTTGCGCGTGAGTTCATTTAACCATTTATTGTTGGTGATACACCTTTACTGGGCATTGTTCGCTCATCCTTCCATTTCAGGTGATAACACATGGACAATCATAGATTTTGGAAAAGCCTGATATGTGTGATGGAGCTAGTAGTGTATAGGTTTTTGTTTTTGTTTTTTTTTTTTTGAGTATTTGGGAGGAACTGGTGATATTTAAGCCTTTTGTAAAATCTTTGTAACCAAACTTTGGATAGTCGGTGTATATATATATGGTATGTTGGAGTTTTGGGTTTGCGATTCCTAATGCCCCGGGACTCAGTTAAACTGGAGAAGTGGGGTCATTACAAGTTAGACTTCAATTGGAAGTATGGCCTTCGTCCCAAACACTAAGGTGTATGGAATAACCTGGTTTCGTTTTCGATATGTGGCTTGATATGCCCATGGTCATTGAGTACTGTGTTCTCCTTTGATTTGCTTTATGATCATCTTCGAGTCTCTTTTAATGAACAAATTAACTTATGGCCTATGATTAAGGCCCGGTAATCCGCCTCATTATTAGTGCAACCTTTGGCTAGTAGGAAAAAGAACAGGATGAGGATGTCACTTGGCATGATGAACATAATTCCCACCCTCGCTTGATTCAGTTTCGGGTTGTCTTGTCTTTTTTCCATTGGGACTTCGTGGAGCACCATCAAAATACAAAACCTAGAGTCCCTGTTCCTTAGTAACCATGACATTTTCATCGGGGAGAACAAAATTCGCGGGGCACTCCTTAGATATGGGATGCATAGCTAGAAAGTCTATAATGGCTTGCCCTTTCACTACCTTTTGTGGCCATGTATGTGGTTGGGAACTGTTGCAATAGAAAGGCCTACTACAGCCTGGCCAACATTGGGTTACTCAAGATATATTTAAGAGAGTTAGCCCTCGATATCAAAGTCATCTGATGTTGCAACATGTAATGCTGAAGCTTCTGTATAGAGAATAGCAATGCCAAGCATAGCTTTTCAATCAGAGTGTATCTCTCTTCGGCCAGCAACAAGGTAAATAGAGTGCGCTCTCATTACCTTCTTTATTTTTTTTACCAAGAGTGACCCAAGTGACCTTTTTAGAGTCGTTATGCAGAAAATCAATGCTTAGCCCTAGATTAGATTTGTGAGTACTAGTGGATTCATCAAATACTTCTTCAAGCTATCAAACGCTTTTTGGGAGCTGGGCATCCATTTGAATGGAACCCCCTTCTTCATTAATTTGGATAAAAGTTGGCATAGTTGGGAAATGTTCAATATAGACTATCGGATGAGATCAACTGCCCTTTAAAACTCTTGAACTCCTTTTAGTTTGAAGGTGGCGGCATTTTTAAAATAGCCTTTTTGGTGTTTATGGATAGTCATGTCGCAAGCTTATGCATCTCAAAAGTATGTGAAAATGTAAGCCTTTATGCACTTGTTCTGAGCAAAAATTTAGAATTATTTCTAAGTCTATCCTATTTACAAAGAACTTTCTCAATATATCCCACGTTTTTAGAACTTTTTTCAAATGCCCCATTTTATTAAACTTGGGGTTTCGGAGCTCGAAATCATCATCTTCTTTTCTTTTCTTTTTTTCCCCTACCACCTTACCGTGGTGCTCACTGACACAGGCATCGCATCATACCAGTGCGGTGAACAATGGAAATTGGTCTCGAGCTTTCAAAGCCGGAGACCAAATTTTACCCACTGCATTGAAAGAGGGGGAGAAGAGAACCTAAACCAACCCCCCAGCAATCCTCAAAGCAGCACATTGAAAACCAAAATTGGGAAAATCACCAGAAGCCATCATCAAGGCTCGGTGGTTTGAGGGGTGGAGGAAGCGACAGCGGGAGGATAATGGAACTTCAGGGCGGCCTTTTCGTGCAGTCCACGGGGAGAAAGGATTGGCACAGCAAGGTGTGCACCACCAAAGGCCCCCAGGACCACGTGTGCAGCCGTCAGTGCACAGATCAACTGAGCTACGACCGCCTGAGCAAGGCTGTCGATTGGCTCATCAAAAAGGCCAAGATCTCCACTGCCAAGCTCTCCCCTTGGAACCCACATCAGAAATGGCGAGAGCAAAGCCCACATCGGTTAGTTGATCTCGACCTTTCAATTTTTGTGGTTCACCGCACTGATCTGGTCTGATGTGTTTAAAAAAAATGGGGGCATTTGAAGAAAGTTATAAGAATGTTGGGAATGTTGAGAAAGTTGTATTGAAAATAGGGTAGATTGAGGAAAATTTCCAAAAACGTACATGTGATTTGGTGGCCGTTGTTTCGGGTCAAAGCTGATACTTTAGAAAATATACAACCTCATTGATAGTAGTAAAATATCATGATTGGGACTGGCCGCCCAAAATTTCACCTTCTGTATTTGCAGTTTGGGGAGGCATGCAACCATGCGTTCCATCTTCATTGCATACTGAAACGGATGAATTCACGGACACCTCAAGCGCATTGCCCCATGTGCCGTAGAGAATGGCAGTTCAAAATTAGGCAATCTGATTACAGGTATATGACACTCATCTCTCCCCTGATTAGCATGTTTTCATTTGCTCGGTGGGGTTCTCTTAAATAATATATTCCATTTTAAATTTCAGGCAAACACCTGTTGTTGTCTGAGGCCCATGGGGAAGTTGTTGAACGTTGGTTTGAACAAATCAGAAAACGAGGCTCTTGGAGAGCTCTCGGCTTCCAGTGGGGTAGGAGACGGACAAAGGGGCGACGTTTACCTCTTTTTTTTCCTCTCCATTTTTCTCCTTTTCTGACTCAAGACACACTCTTCTGCCTCAATTATGCGCGACGGGAGGCTCCAAATCCAACTAACTTCCTTGTAAAAACAGGATTTTAATCCCTTTTTTTCAATTTCATTCGAGGATTGTGTCGATGGGCGAAAGACTCGGGTATTTTGTACTGTTTAGGGTTCACATCGATCCCCTAATCAGCATTAGTCATTTGAAGATTTCTTTTGAATTATTATTATTTAGAAATGATCAATCTGAATAGCATAGTTTTATGAACACAAGAAGGTTCAGGAGCCAAATTACACAAGGCTCGCTACCTGGTGGCTCTATAAATTATTCATCTAGATAATAGTTACGTGTCGACGCCCCATCATTACTCCACGGCCGATGATACCTGGTGCCGACACTTTCAATTAGAGAGACAGATGGGATGACATGAGCACCTAACCCCAAGGAAAATATATAAAACGCAGCATTAGGCTGTACGAGGAACTCGACACGTTAATGATTTTCCATTAAGATCTTAGTTTAGGAAGTATGGGTGAAAAGCCAATTCCCTTGTATGGATAGAATCATGTAATCATAAACATACCATACAATAACCACAAGGGACCACAAATCTAAGGAACATATCATCACAATTCACATCGCATGCCCAACCAAAGATTAATACACTGTCCCTACTAGTCATAATAATAAAACGCTAGCTGCAACATCTCCCACAGAATACACGAAGAAGGCTAACATAAGCCCTCACTTCTACATCGCCACCACCTGTCCAAAGCATTAAGACCGCAGAAAAAGTAAGATAGTGTAATTTAAAATATAAAACAGAAAAAAGAAGAAGAACAGAGGTGAAATTTAAATGATAATAATTTACTTCTGAAGAAAATAAAGAGAAGAAGAGTGTGAGAGGCAGGGAAAATGAATTCTTCTGGGCCTTGTGACGCTCCCAGATTAAATTAAGCCATCCATCAAGTAGGTAAGGCGGGATAGATAAAAGAAAAGCAAAGGAAGATTATTGATCCCCGATCTCTTTCTTTTTCCTTTTTTTTTTCCTCCAGAAATGAAACAGAAAAAGGAAACCAGTGAGCGCGAGAGAGGGGGGCTTACACTCAGCGAATAGCTAATTATACGGAGTAATAGTCACTTGGTGATGGCATAAACAGCATAGATGATTCCAGGGATGTAACCCAGAATTGTCAGCAACAGACAGATCCAGAACTCCGCCTGCACATATAGAGACACTAATATTCATCAATCTAGATCTAAACGATTATTTCATTCGATATGTTCAGCACAATTAGCAACAAAAGCACTCATCCCGCGAACATTAAAAAAAATAAATGAAAAAAGATGAAATTGATGTGTTTCTTTTTCTTTTTCTTTTTTTTTTAATAAAAGATGAAATTCCAGGGTCGAATTGAAAAAGGACTACCACTTTAGTAATAAAAACGAAAACAATGATTAAACAGACAGGTAGAAGAAGGAGAAGAAATTAGTAGTCACCCCGCAGCCGAACTTGAGAAAGACACCGAGGGGAGGGAGGAGGACGGCGATGAGGATGTCGATGCAGTTGGCAGCTCCCATTTCTTCAATCTTAAATTCAATTCAGCTGTTGCTGTTGCTAGTCGGCGGATCAAAACAAGATTTTCTTTAGCGTCTGTGTCGTCGGAGCAAACATCCAGAGCGCTTGATTTATTTATGGAGAGGGGAGAGAGAAACAGAGAGAGAGTGCGCAACGCAACGCAACGCAACGCGAAAACGCAACGCACGCAGAGACATGACACGGCGCCGGGAGGGAAGACCCCTCCCCCCTTCCTTCCTTGACTTAACGCGCCTTCCTTTTGTCAATAAATTAACGCCGCGTGTGCATCACAGCTTATCTTGTCTTGTGGAGAATATCAATGCCAATGCTTATCATGACACGTTTTACCAATGGTTAAAAGGGGACTTGGATCACTTCTACGAGGGCACAGTTATCTATCAGGCTCGCCCCGTCCATTCACTCTCTCCGTCAATGGGTCGGATCAGCGGACCATTGTTTCAATCGTGGCGTCAATAATATTTATAATATAATTTATAATAATAATAATTATTATTATATTTTTAAAAAATATTTATAAAATAATCGAAACAATAATAAAATTTATTAAAATAAATTTTCCGCCTAATAAATAGCAATACTTTTTAATTTTATTAAGTTCAAATTATTTTGAAAAAATAATAATAGTAATGATCGTATAAAGATAAAATATTTTGTTATTATATTTTTAAATACATTAGATTATGAGTAAGCTTGTTTTTAATAAATTTTCATAAAAATCTATTGATTTCATTGGTTATAGACATTGGATTTTTAACCCTTTTTATAAGGACGAGATTTTCTCCAAATCCGTGCTTGAATTACAGGGTTACAAATCGACCTGCCGAGTCAAGCAAGTTTGACCAAATTAATGTACAAGTAGGATTGATGGACGACCTGAATTGAGTTAGGACCTAGGTTGACGGGTCACTAGTTTGATTGGCCGGATTGGACCGAGTTTGATAACAAGGAATGAGAGGTCATGCAAGTCTCAAACGTGACACACACACACATATATATATATATTTGATAATCAGAATTCCATATCTTGATATATATCGACTATGTTAGAGATATATTGTAATTAAGGCGGGGATTTTTTTGACATATTTTGCCTTGTTGATAATGCCTAAAATCATAAAACATTCTGCTTATTTGATAAATAAAATAGTTAGGGTTGAATTTTTTTCTCATAAACTGTGTTTTCTCAAAATGTGTGTAGATTTTATGTGATGGAGACGTTGAAGAATGGAGAACATGAAGCACTATAAATGCCTGAGGTTTCGCCTTTAATCCAAATATTCAATTAACTTTCTAAATTAATTTATTATCTAATTTAGGTGGTCTTTATATTATTAGATTTCGTCATGCTCTTAGATTTAAGACTGATATTGGGTATGGTAGTTTCTTAATCTTACTTATATAGATTTATAACTCGAACCATTTATTAATTATTACTAAAGTTAATTTGAGTTAATAAACTATAATAATTTGTTACATATGAAATTATTAAAGAATTTATTAATGCAGCATTTAATTTTTATTATGTACATTAAAAAATTCATTACCGGATTATAAGTGCTAAATAGTTAACTATATCGTTTCAGTATCTATAAAGTAATGCTTAGTTTATCAAACAGTCTATAATTAAATTCAGTAAAGTAGTTTTTGATAACATTTATCAAATAAAAAATTCTACAAATTTGGTACTCATATTTTTCAGAACTAAGATTCAGTATTTAAAAATCTCGATGCAGAAAATTTTCTATTTTATGTAAAAAAAAACTTTGCTAAAATAAACGAAGAATCATAAATTACTGAATAGTTTTAGGAATTATTCTGTTCGAAGAAAAAGGATACCTCTTTTTATTTTATAAGAGTTCAATCCTTTCATCAATTGTTTTCAATTTACCTCATTCAAAGGCCCATTAAATAAGATTTTAAGATCAGAAAATAACTATATGCAAGAGGCAACCTTCGCAAAGGAAGAAATTGGGGGAAGGCCCACGAGGAAGAAAGTGGGTCTAGCCAAGATGTCGATGCCCACATGCCCCTTTCCCCATTCCACGTGCGCCAGATGGATGCGTACGGGTCCATTGCACTGCACGTCACGTGCGACAGATGGATGCGTATGCGTCCATCACACTGTCCGTTACGGGTCCTTCCATGTTTGAGAGTATCGTACCGCCGAAAGAATCATCGAATAGTCTAAAGAAGAGAATAAGTGAATAATTTGCCACCACTAGTTTATAGTTGATTTTCTTTTTATTTTTGAACTTTCGCAGCACTTCTTTTGACAAAAAAGAAAAAAATTCGGTTGCACCCCACTAGTTTTATGGCATCAGTGAACTTTTATACATATTTCTAAATTAGTTTTTGTGGGCCTACAAACTGTCAAATTTCCTCGACTTTATAATTCGAGAAAACGAATTGCATTGCGTGTTTGAATATTGAAATGTATAAAATTCTTATATTCAAAATGAAAATGTCTACCAAAGAAATGAAGGGGAAAGTTGGCTTGCAATTTTGGGCTAGTTCTGGGATTTGGGGAAAGGCAGCTTGGAGTTGCTAAAATGGGGCCAGCTAAAGAAAGGCCCAGAGGCCCATGACCGAGTGAGCTTTTCAGGGCTCGTCCACATCGGATTATAATCCCCCCTCTTTATACCATTTTATCCCTTTTACCATTTCTCTTGGACATTCAACATGGAAAACGATGTCGTTCTTAAATGTTTTTATCCCATTATTAACCCCGAATCAACCCATCCACTTGCTTCTTTCTCCTCCTCTTCATCTACCCTAAAGCCATTGAATCCATCCGCGCCGCCGATGTCGTTCTTAAATTTATTCAGGCCCATGTCTGCGGTTTTCTTTTATGATGCTTAGATCAAATAAAGTCTAGAATTTATGGATAACTCATGTAACTACTTTTCCAGTGCGAAAGCTCTGTTCGACGCACAGCAGTCCTCAAGGCCGGCTGCATATATTGAAGTCGTGAGTTTCCGCTCAATTTGCGTCCTACTTGACATCTTCTCTCCCTACTTGACATTGTTCTTGTGACTTTGTAGCTAGTTTGTGCCGCAACGCCAAAGTTTATGTTATTTGGGTTGATTATGTTTAGTAATCACATCTCTTCCCAGAACTCTTTTAAGGTTGAATGTTTGTTAGATATTGTTTCCTTAGGGTTAGGTGACTTCTCAGTGAGATTTCCACGCAGGAAGAACCATGAACCAGTGGATCTCAAGAGCAGGCTACAAAACTATAGGGATGCCGTCATTGGCTCTTATGCTGGTATCACACTTACATTCTGTTCTCATGAATCATTCCTTGCTCTGCTACTGTTGCAAACTGAGAGGATCTGTCTTTTTTTGGCCCCCGAAATGTTTTGGTTTATTTATGTTAACTATTTGGCTAATATAGTTGTCGCGTGGGATAAGATTATGGCACTTGATCCAAATATTCGTGTTACAGAAACTCTGGATGGAGAAAGGGAAGGGACAGGTATATAGTTACTTGAGAGTGATGCCTCTTGGGCTATATATGGCAGCAATTATTCAGGGCGGAGGTATACGATTGGTCAAGTCACGGTGGAATTTTGGGCTCTCGTATGCGCTTGAATGTCTAGCAAGGGCAGGGTTCGGATATTTTCTAACAGCAATTACTTTTACGAGAAGTCGTAACACTTAGTTTTATAAGCGATATAAGAGCAGATGTCACGAGTTTGATTTTCAAGGGGTTCAAATGTCAGGGGAGATTGTTAGACTATATATAGCAGCAATCGAACTATACATGCTAGTGTGTGCTTGAATGCATGATAGGAATAGGATTTGTATGATTACTTTTAGGAGAATTGCTGGCACTTGAGATCCTAAAATAACAGTATTTGTATTTAATTGTGCAAGTTGTATCTACAAAAGCTACGTATCGTGAAGATAGAGACTTTAACGTAAAGCTTGCGCTCTCCTTCGAAGCAATGCTCAAGCTAAATGTTTCCCGTCAAAGCCTGAGGCACAAGTCATTTGAAAATCATGCCGATATGGCCTGACAGCAAAACAGCTTCTCACGGACAAAGGGAAAAAAAAAGAAAAGAAAAGAATAGGAGTTTATGGAGAATAAATATGGCGTCTGGAGTGACTGATTTGGCACTGACACAAAAGAAACCCAGATTCTATTCCCTCCCTGTGAATTTCTTTCTTGCTCCTAACCATATCAGTGGACGTTTTCTGTGACTTGTTGACTGTATTTGAGTAACTAATGAAACTATTGTGGAAGCTGCGGTATTAGACTTTTGCGACGAAAACCAATTGAGAAAGAATGGCCCAAATGGCAAAGACAACGCATTTGCATTCCTGGCAAGGTGCATGTGCCATGTATTATTTTATTAGTCAAATTAGGACCAGAGCCTCCCCATCCCTCCTGCTGAATTAATTATGCCCAGGTGACTATCCTTTTCACATCATATACTAATAGTCATGGGCGGCCCGCAGAGGGTTCATGTGCATTTATACCATACCTCAGCTGGGCTTTGATTATTTCTCAAATCTTTTGCTCCATTTATAGCAGGGGGATTTCTAAATAGATTCGATGAACCTACAGTCATGAGGCTATTGACATAATCCAAAACTAGGAGTCTTGCATGATATGGAAGAACACCCACCCCTGGTTCCTCCTCCGGACATGGTACAGACATTTATTAGTTCTATCATCATAATCGTTTGTTAATTGGGCATGTGAATGTTGCGGCCAAGCAGGGATGAGGGTTTGCAGAAACCGTTAGCAATGAGGAATGGGAGGAGCAGTCATATATTTTGTAGTGTATGGGGTCACTCACACTTTCGCTACTTTACAATATCCTGAGTTCTTCCCACATATCTATACTGCACCAGCCACAGCCAGAGCCACACACTTTTATTTCTTTATTATTATCCCCCATTTTCCTCCCTCTGCCAGTGTCAGATCAATTTCTAAGTTAAGCTCAGCATCAACTAATGTTGTTCCGTAGTGTGCTGGCCTGGGTAGGAGTGGTAAATATGGACTCCAGTAGAACATATTCTAATTACAGAGAGTTTTGTCAGCATATGGGTGGCAGTGGCGGATTGCTTGCTGGGTGGGGATCATAATTCACAGATAGTCATCCAACTCACATATCGCAATCAAGGACAGCCCCAGTGGGTTGTGTCTGGAGGCGGGGCAAGAAAAATGAATTAAGGATTGAAGGGTGTTTTTTTTTTCCCTTCCTCTTTTTATGTGTGGCGTTGGGGTATCTAATCTTCCAGGGAGGGACAGATTCACGTGAACCCCACTCCTCCCCTATCCGACCAAATCCAAAAATCACCCAGAGCTAATCCTATTCCTCCCAGAAGACACCCGAGTGAGGCCCTTCAATTCCAATTTCATATCCAAAATGGGTGCATGCACCCACCCAAGAAGAGAAAAAGATTGGGTAAGTTGTGGTCCCAAGTGACAAGCAATAAGTAACAGGTGGAGGTAGGTGAGAGAGGGTTGCTTCTTTCCAGCTTTCCCATTGGATGGATACTGTTGGATTTAAGATGGGTGTCTTTACTACTGTCTACACCAAGGGCAGAGCATCACTTCCAACATCAATTACCTTTCCCCCCACCTCTTTATTAAAGAGCACATACCCCACTCACCCATCTATTGCAATCCCTTGTTATCTCTCTCATTCATCCCCTAACAAAATTCCACCAGGCTCTAATTGAATTGCTTGATCTCCTAACCCTATATTCACTAATACTTTCCTAATCTCCCTTTATCCCTTTCTTTTCTCTCTTGTTATTGTCACTGTTATATGTATATTACCAAGAACATGTCTTTTTCTTCACAACACCAATGGGGCCTACTGTATCTTATAAGATAAAAGGATGTGATTTGGGTGTCCCCTGTTTCTCCGTCTAAAAAATCAGATGTTGACCTTATCCCTAAAATGCCATGTCGTTAAGACGTTGGGGCATCGTACTGAAGATGGGGCATTAAGGAAAAAAAAAAAAAAAAACCCGCTGATCTGCACAAAATGAGATCAACTCCTTCCCTGTATTGATGCCCTCCATCTCAAGGCCCACGATGAGCACGTCAATCCCTTCATTAATATGGCATATCCAATCCAACCTCTTTCAAAGGCTCTATGTAAAACAATAATTATTGACAGGCTCCCTCACATGAAAACACTGCAGTCGGTGCAAAGTCTTGGTACGGTTTTTGTTGATTGCACTATATACCTCTTAGTAGCTCTTCTCAAACACGTTCAAGTCATAAACATTAGAGATGAAACGCACACAAATGTTTCAAACTTTGAGATTTGATTTTGTGGTGGCAGAGGAGAAAAAAAAATATCTTCTAAAGGTAAAGTTTGAAGTTTGACCCTAAAAGGGATAAAAACATAAAACCCGTCCAGAAACTGAACCATACAAGAATGTCAATATTATTGACCCGTGACGGTAAAATCTCTCTCTAACTCAAAGTTACAAGCAAAGAGAACATGCGGTGCTGCTCTATCCCCTTACCTTACAATTAGTTTCCATGGCTGACTCTCCAACAGAGCGCGTGGAGGTGTGGAGCATTGGGAACGGCATAATTTCCTATGATGCAGAAAGTGGCACTTCCCCTGCTTTGGTAGGAGAGAGATTGTGTCCCCTTTAAATTAATGAACTTGGATGTTACAGGCTAGCTGCAGTTCCTAACACAGGTTAAGCAAATCATATGTGTGAGAGTTTTTGTGTGTGTGATTTGAGAGCCGATAAAAGGCGAAAGAGGTCAAAGGCCACGGGCACTAACCCTGGTTAAGCTAACCCAGGTTGGGGGTGAGAGCTAAACCAGCAGCATTAAATCATATTATGTTGGCCTGCTGATGGTGGCTGCATCTTGGTTAGCATCATGCCATCGTGCCATACCTCGGTCCCGGCCAGCTTTGCAGCCCTTTCCCCGTCTTTTACTACGAGGAGGAGCACTTGCCTCTTTCTTTCTTTCTTTCCTTCTTCGTCTCTCTTCTCCCTCGGCAACTTCAGTCCTCCTTCAGTATCATGGAGCTCGTTTACAGATGTTTAGAATTTTGAGGGGGCGGTTGGAGCTTGAGCCTGATTTCTTATTGACCAAGTCTGTCTACCCTTTCAATGCAAATGTATTGATTTGGGAATTTCGGGTGCCTCGAGGAGCTGTTTTGTGCATTCTGGTCAAAGTTTTAGACTCCTACCGATTTTATGGGAATCCTCTGGTTGAGCAAGGTACTGTTTATGTGTGGGAATTGAAATTTGACAGTGACTGGGTTCTAAGACGGGGTTTTGTTTTCTTCGCTATCTTCTGTTTAATTTAATTGAAAATCCCTCGAGGTTTGATTAATTTAAGAAATTTGACCTGGGTTTATCCCGGTTTAATGATTAGAAGTGCTTAAAAGATTATAAAGAAGAACGGAAAGTGCGTTAAAGAACCCATTTTTAAATTCAAAGAGCTCAACTTACGGATCTTAGGGAGCATTAAAGTAATGCTTTTGACCCTTTTTATATTCCTAATATATAGGTTTGTGTATATATTATCTTATGATTAGGACGTTAACAGAAAGTAAGATTTTATACTGCAAATCTAAACTAAATAAGGAGTCCATTTATCCTTTTCTTTTAATTTTCTCTGTAACTTTGAGGGTATCTTGTGGCAGTAATTGGTCCGCCCTTTGGAAGTGTATGTATTGATTCCTTGGGCTTAAGATTTAGAGAGCTGCGTCTTCAGAGTCGAAATTTTCTTTTGGCGGCTGCTGATGATGCTTGGGATTCCATTCCCATGCTCTAGCTTGGATTCTTTGGCTAGTGGACAAGACAATCATAGGAGTGCAATGTAAAGATGGGCACCAATCATGACTGAATGTTGAGTTGAACTCTTTCAGCTCTTCATCATCATGCCTTTATCCGAGCTTCATCCGATGGCCAAAGGGAAGCTTCGGTCAAGCCAGCAGATAGCTACTCCCTGCTCAACCGATCTAACTTTTGCGTAAGTACAAAACCTCTAATTTTTCTACTACTGCGTTTTCATACGTCAAGCTCCTGTTGTCGGCTCCCTTCCTACAATTTCCATTTGTTTTTTTCTCTTTTTTATCAAGTTTTATGGGTTTTTTTTGTTTTACCATCTCAACAATGGTCTTTCATGCAGACCTGACAATGATTTTGCTGAGCTAGTGTGGGAAAATGGTCAGATTATGATGCAAAACCAGTCCAATAAAGCTAGAAAGGATCCCACTTGTAAGATTTTACCATCTCATAACGTCAAGCCTCGGGATAAAGAGGCTGGAAATGTAACTAACTCAAAGATGGGGAAGCTTGGGATGGGGAATTCTATGTTGGATGATTTTCCACTGTTGGTACCATCAGGCAAAATGGGATTGAATCAAGATGATGACATGGTACCTTGGTTTAGTTATCCCATTAACGATTCGTTACAACCTGAATTTTGTCCTGATTTACTGCCTGAGGTATCAGGGGTCATTGTAAATGAGCACCCTACCCCTAATAATTTTTCATCGCCGGAGAAGAGTAGCAGTTATAATCCTGTGAGTAGGGATGCTTATAATGTATGTGTACATAACAGCGCAATTTTGGAACAAGGAGGTGCATCAAAGTTCTGCTGTGGAGCTGGTGAGTCCGCTACACTAGGTAGTCATTTGTATCCCTCAGTGTCACGGCAGCATGAGACATCATTACCATCTCTTAGGCCAAGAGCATCTGTGGATCCAATTCCAGTAGCAGCCACAGCTGGCAATTTTCCCAGCTCGAATATGAAAATGCAAGCTGCACCACCAAATAGTGTAAGCTCTGGAGTTATAAACTTCTCCCATTTTGCCCGACCTGCTACTCTTGCCAAGGCTAATTTTCATGGAATCGGTGCTAGGGCTGCGTCGGCTATACTGAGCATAGATAGGAATGGGAATAGAGATAAGACTTTTGCTGCAAGCAGTAGCACTTGTTCAACCTCCATGCCTAACAATGACAGTAGTGCAATACAGAATGAAATAGCACTCCATAGCCAACCCATTTTGGTGCTACCGAAGGTTGATTCAAACCTATTGGCAAGTAAGTCACTGGACGAGCTAACTCCTGCTGAGAAATCAGATGCTATTTGCCAAGAAAATGCCATCACCAGTGATAAATCCCCAAGTCGAATTTGTGCTGTAAGTTCAGCTGTAGAAATGTCTGATAGAGCAAAGGCTATAGAGCCAGTCATTGCTTCTTCATCTGTATGCTCGGGCAACAGCTTGGAGGAAGCTTCAAATGGTCCAAAACACAATATAAAGAGAAAATGCTATGAGAATGAGGAGTCTGAAGGTCCAAGTGATGTAAGTTAATATAGCATTTTAATTCTTTCAAAATTTTCTTTGTCGGTTCCCCCTGCATCTTCCATATTTAAAGAAATTAATTATTTGCAGGATGTTGAAGAAGAATCATTGGGTGTGAGAAAAGCAGCTCCTGCTCAAGGAGGTTCTAGTTCTAAGAGAAGCCGAGCTGCTGAAGTGCACAATTTATCTGAAAGGGTGAGCAAAAACCTGTGGAATAGATACTAATAGCTGTTATCTTGTAATATTTGGTCTCATATCGATTTGGTTATGAATTAAGAGAAATGTGATATTTGTTTTGCACATCTGCAGAGGCGAAGAGATAGGATCAATGAGAAAATGCGTGCGCTGCAAGAACTTATACCTAACTGCAATAAGGTTAGTTTTCCCCTGATGATCTTTGAAAATGAGTTGACGCGGCATGGAAAGCGTGATATTACTTGAATCCACGAGTAACCTTGAATCCAAATGGGTTCTTCTGAATCCATGGAAGAGGGATCTGGAATCCACAGCAAATAGAGAAAATGTCAATTTTCATATATTGTTCATTGAGTTTCGTTCAAATACAATTGGCATTATTTAAGGTCTTAGGAAACCCTAATTACTAGAAAAAAATATTCATAAAAGGACTCTACCATATATGATATCATATTAGGACTCTATTTAGGCCAACATATCTCTTAAAAGACTTGAGAACAAGGAAATAAAACCATTACAAATGAAAATCTTAAAATTGCATAAATAATAAAATTCTACTGATTGGTCCCATATTGTCCTGCATCATGAGTAGTTAATGAAAATGTTTTATCTTTTTAAAGTCATTTTTCAACTTTTCTTAAGAACCTACTTGGAGAAATTCGGCAGATTATTGGAAATTCAAAACTCAGTCCAAACAAGAAACAGTGTTTTAAGCTTCACCTTTACGATAAGCTTTCATAGCTTAAGTGTAGAAGTGGAACTGTTTTCTGAAATACTTCTTCAAATTTCATAAATTAAAGCTAGAGCTACAGTTACTAGCTATTCATTATGATGCCTTTCTCTCATTGGAATTGCAAGGTTGATAAAGCTTCAATGCTTGATGAGGCCATTGAGTACTTAAAAACACTTCAACTCCAAGTTCAGGTAAAGGCGGCCTGGGGGAAATCTATTCCCCTCCCCTTATACTTTATAACTTGGAAATCGTGGATTACTTTATGGCTTTTGTGTTATCTCATGCAGATTATGTCGATGGGAACCGGATTGTGCATGCCCCCTGTGATGTTCCCACCAGGATTGCAACACATGCACACAGCCCAAATGGGTCCATTTCCACATATGGGTGTTGGATTGGGAATGGGAATGGGCGTGGGAATGGGCATGGGTGTGGGTTTTGGGATGGGGATGGTCGATATGAATGGTGGTTCTCCTGGTTGCCCCATGTATCAGGCATCCCCCATGCAAGGTGCACATTTCTCTGGTCCAACTATCTCAGCACCTACTAGGTTCCAAAGAATGGCAGGACCTAATTTTCAATTGTTTGGAGTTCCTGGTCAAGGACTTCCCATGTCAATGCCCCGGCCACCCTCTGTTCCTATGTCAGGTGGGCTTCCAATAAAGTCCACCATGGAACTGAATGCTCCTGGAATTGCATGCAGTGTGCAGGTTTCAGATTCCGTTCCTGCCTCCAATTCAAAGGATGTGCCTCTGAACATCAACTCAGAGGCAATTCAGAAGACTGATGCCAGTTGGTCAGTAAATCAGATATCTTGTCAGGTTTGTGTATACTTCATAGTATCGCTTGTTGAAGAAAAAGAGTGATTTACTAATACTATGAAAAAAATGCACAAGTATAATTACCGAAAGTGTGTGGTTTATCCTCTCTCTCTCTCTCTCTCTCTCTCTCTCTCTCTCTCTCTCCCCCCCCCTATATATATATATATATATATATGTATGTATGTATGTGTGCATTCTTGTAAGTGTGGCACCGAAGGAAGGTCTTGAGGGTGAGCAGTTAGAAACTACCTACTGCCATTATCACATTGATAAACCCACCCCTGCAGATTAACTTCATTTTGGGGCCAAATATTAAGTGGGTTTATCATGTTTCTCGGTCATTCGTTTATTTGGTGGGTTGTGTTGTTTCTATGGTTCCTCCTAGTTTTCTGACTAGTCGACCAACAAAGGGGTACAAATGAGCATTCCTGTTCTTCATTTAAATTGCCACGTTCAATAATATTTTTTTCTTCATAATGATTATGTCAGGCAACAAATGAAGAACCTGGCCTTGTACAAGAACACGATCAAGGCCTGGATGTTTATCCTACCAGTGGAAATGAAAATGTACCTGGTAAAGCAGCTTGTGAGTTCACATTGGAAACTGTCAGTTCTGTTGTTGAAACTTGTGACTGGTGTCTATATGTTTAAAAAACTTTTTCCTTTGGATGTGCAGGTTATAACAGACAGCCAATGCAATAACATTGTGAAATAGGGGTAACCCACATGTATTGGAGCCTACCCTTCTGCTTGCTCGTCAGAGGCTGTGAATTTACTTGATTGAGAGATAGGAAGAAGAAGTTTTTTGAAGTTTCAGTGTGAAGTTGAAGCTCGAAGTGAATTCTAATTTAAAGGCAGTACATCTGCATATTGCCCAGAGTGTACATGGGAGAGACTCGGAATCCCTTTTTGTTTTCCCTTTATAGCATATAGCATATGTACATTTACTAATGTGGCCCATGCATTTGCATGATGTTCAAATCGTTGACAGGATGTATTTAAATTTGTATTGCAGCGATATTAACTATTCTTTAAATTAATGAGATTCTCATCCATCTTCCAACACCAAGCCCCGTCTATTCACCTCAATTCTCTCTTCTTCATGCATACATCAATGTGACTGCTGAATAAAGGGGGGAATCATTGAATAGGGATTTTTAGCAAGGATGATTTGTTTATGCAGAGGCAGTCGCATTTAATGTGATATTCATTAGGTCTCTATCTATTTCCGGACTTATCAGCATTTGTGCAATTCTGTTTGCTTTCTGGTGCTTTGATACTGGGGCAGCGCAATATTTGGGTGACAGCTACAGGAGATATTTTATGAAGATCTCTCTTGTATATACTTACTTATGGTTTCATTATGTCCTTGGGAGGAATTCTCAATCTCATGACAGAGCTAAGAATCGAATTCTATGTATTAGAAATTTAACAGCTCTAGGAATTGATTTCTGTGTTGGAGACCAGCAATCATTAGCTCGAAGCTTCTTGAGAATTTGCGCATATTATGGCTGCGGGCAGCATATCATGAAGTTAACCTGATGCAGTTTGAGGTAACAGGAAAGTCCTAAAAAATCTCATGACAGAACTAAATTTCATAATGGATGGGCTCTCTGAGAATAATCATGGCAATAACTAGCACAAGTAGAATAGTAATCAATTCATTATAGTATTAACTGAAAAGCTATTGTACTATAATCATTACTGACAAATAATTTAGCAATCATAACCGAGACAATAAATACAAGATTAATCAACAGTGTGCGAAGCTAAAGAGGAAAAGAAGAAAACTACCGGCTTTCGCGAGTAGCACACAACACCCAACACCTTGTGCGAACGCTCAAATCTAACTATGATCAAACAGAAAGCAGACGGTTGACACATGATTGAAGCAAAGCTGGACCAACCACTACTTGCATGAAACAACAATGGTAGAAGACGCCTTGGTTGTTCACACTTATGGCATCTTCCGAGTTCACAAATTATTTGACCTTAATGTTACCCTTAGCATCAGAAGAGACAGCTTTAGAGCTTGGAGATTTCCCAATGATAGCTCTCATTACCTTTACAAACGACTGTTTTACCTTGGATATAATGTTATTCAATTGATTTTGGGAAAGTCTGGGTGGAGCTAGAACTTTAGGCGGGTCTTGGGATGTTTGTCTGTCATCCCCATCCTTAGTGGAGAAGGGCTGCCGGGACTGAACATCAGACTCTGCAACCTTTTTTGATTCTTGCTCCTTGTCCGGTTCCTCTCGAAAGGTTTTTATGCTAGCCCCCATTTTCGCTTCCAGCTCCGGGTCCCGGCCTTCTCCAACTGCTTTATCGACAGTAGAGATTGTGACTTACATTTAGCATTCCCCCTTCTTTTCCATCCTTGCTTGTTTCAATTGAAGCTGCCGTGTCACCAATCATGCAATCTCCTTTGTTGTTTTCAGCGAATGACTCGATAAGTCAGTTTGGGTCGTCTTCCTCACATGTTCCAGAAGCATCTTTAATAGATATGGAACAAATTACATTCTCAACTTTGTCCAATGCAGGCTAAGCCAATTCCTTAGTTACAACAACGGTCTGTCCACCATCTTCCAATTTCACCTCCTTCACCTCATGCTGCACGTATACTTCTTCCAACTCCTGGGCTGCCTCCTCTGGCAACACGACAGCTACGTATACCTCCCTCAGCCTCTTCTGTTCGTCCTTTGAACAAATCCCTATTTATTGTTTGGAAGATATTTTTCTCCATCTTTACACTGGTCTCTCCACATTTGAGACCACAGTATCCTCTGCAATTATAGTCCCTATCCCTTTCGCTGTTTCATCCTCCGCTGATTCGTTTAGATCGACCCTCTCACTTTGTTTCTCAGCTTGCTCAGTAACTACAGATTGTTCTTTCTTTTCTGCTTCTGGAACTTGTGGATTTGGCTCTTCATCTTTGCGGGTCTGCTCCTCATTTGAGAGCACGATACCATTAACTGACTCTGATTTTGCAGTCTCTGCTTCTAAACTCTCTATTTCACTTAATGCAGCCTCTTGTTTGTCACTGACAGATGTACTGATCAACTGCTCCTCCGCTTCATCAGAAGGTTCAGTTGATGAATCAGGAACACCAGCTACCTCTGGTTTCTCCCCTGCCTCTTTCTCAGCAGATTCTAGTGCTGGTTCCTCCCGTGGTCGTTCTCCGCCAACGTGGTCAATTGTTGGCTGCTCCTCCGGATGGCCTTTATAGGTGTCAGCTCGCTGTTCGGTAACCTAAGACGTGACGGGTATAGAAATAGGGTATTGTCCCACTTTGTCATTGTCTTGGGCCGCAACATTTGAAAGGGGTGCATCATCTTCAACCTTTGGGACAGGAGGCCCATTCAGTATATTGTCCTTTCTGAGTCGGATAAAGACGCCGAGTCAGCTGCAAATTCCTGAGATTTGGGGCTTTCTTGTTCTGCAGTTTCATTTGGAAGGACAAGTAGCAATCTTCTCTTCAACTGCTTTCACTTTCTCATTCACATTCTTCTCAACTTGCTGCAACAATTTGAGCTAATAAGAACATCTCCAAGAGCAGCATCTGCCTATACCAAAGCATGAACAACTTTCATTGCCTTCTTGGGTGAAAGAGTGCAATGTAATATAATATTAATTGATATTAGATAAGTTGATAATACAAACAATTCTCGAGTTTTTCCCAAGGTAAGGGTCGCTATTAAGCTTCTCAAATGAAGTTCATTCGTTAATCTAACCGAACAATTAAATTACAAGTTCCGATGGATTTGAGTAGCCCCCTCACGCAAAACATACTAAAAAGAGAGCCAGAGAGGCTATTGCATTCTAGCTCTGCTACACTCCCAAATTTATGGAGATGGTTCGTGCTGATACATTTTACCAATATTCTTGAAGGGAAGAAGCCATCGATACCACTTTTAATTACTATAAGAAGCTTTAATTAGATATGGCAATTTATTGCAACTTAATGACCTCAGTGTTTTCGTCTCTGCCATCATATCGTTCCACACTTTGAGCTAAATTTTCGCTGTAGTGATCAACCCAACCCCAACCACCCCCAAAAGGGTGTATAGCGTTCAAATCTTGGCATACATGTCTCTTTTTTAGAAAAGAAGAGAGAGAGAGAGAGAGAGAGAGAGAGAGAGAGAGAGGGGGAGGCAGCATTACATGACTGAAAAGGAAGAAAGGTCTAAATTGAGGATTAAACCAGCATGCAATCTGGAATTCTTATTCCCCCCAGGCGGAAAGGTTCCAACTAACTTTTTGATTAGGGGGAAATAATATTTTAATTGGGTCTTTCACTAGAATTCATATTGTTGGACTATATATATATATATAGTCGTAATTATTCCATAATAGAAGTACAAGATTGGTCAAGTTAGGTCAAGTTATAATTGAACTATGTGCATTTGTGTATACTTGAATATACTATAAGATTAGGATTTGTGCCTTTCCTAATAGCAATTATTTTTAAGATAAGGGTAGTACTTGAGATTCCACACGTATCAATTATGATCCCTTCCATTTTTATCTTATACTCCAAAGATTAAGGCCGAGAAAGTTAAAATCATAAAAAATCCCTCATTATATCTGAATTTGAGCAGCACTTGAAAGAGAGAGAGAGAGAAAAAAAGACAGGAAGACGCTTACCTCATCGGTAGCAGTTGGAGGAATGATCTCGCTGGTCATTGGGGTTGAGAAGCCCTGAGACAGTGGCGGAAGGGGAGCGAGACTAGTTGGGATGACAAACAAGTAGAAAATCCGACACGATGAACAAAAGGTAGCAGAAGGCCAAGATGATCTGGATCGAGTCCATTCAAAAATAAATAATGAACAAAAAAGGAGAAAGAAACGGATGATAAGAAAGGAGATGATTCATCCAAACCAAAGCAAAGAAATAAATAGGAACCCTACGTTGCCGGGACGGGCTCCTCAAAATGTCTAAATGGTGTCGTGCCTCAATTGTACCGTAAATAACTTAAAATTTTTAATCGTATAGATCAATAAAGGCTAAATATTCTATATATTTACTAATTTTTATATAATTTTAAGATATTTTAGGTCTTCGAGATTGTTGACGTTGCCTTTTGTGCCATTAGGGGGAAATTAACTTAATAATTGCCATTTTACATACTTAGACTCTCATTAACCAAGTCAACAAATAGTAACGCATATCCGATCCTATGACTTCTTTCCTAAGAGGGATATACTTTCTCAGGTGGAGCCTATGGACCCACATTTCTGAGCCTATGGCTTAACCTGTGAGGAGCATCATTGTTGAAGCTGTCGTTGACCAAGTCAATGAAGAACGCTTTCCAGAGCATTAAAAAGACTATTTAAAAACAATAAAGCCTACCAGCTTCTTAAACAAGATCGGATTGGTGAACGGGATGCTTCCTCTCCTTGGCTCCGCCTTCCTTGTACTGTTGTAAGTTGGGAAAAGATGCCCAATTCGTCGGAGATTTCCTTAAAGAACTCAATTCAATAAGGGCTATCTCCGGATTAGCTTCTAGAGACTCGGCCTCTGTTCTCGTGAGCTAGGTTTAAAGTCATAATATTTTCGAGTCCATGGCTCAATCCATAAGAGGTATTGTATTAGGTGGAGCCTATGCATCCATGTTTCTGAGCCTACGGCTCAATTCTTAAAGGAATATCATTTTCTGGCACTCATCGACCAAGTCAACTAAGACCAATTATTTTTAAGCCTATGGCTTAGTCCCTATGGGGATAGCCCGCTTCCTTGAGCCCATGACTCATTTTTTAAGGGATGGCCCTTACTTGGTCGTCCACCTGAGCCTTTGACTCCATTCCTTAAAGGAATACCATTTTTTGGGTCCATGAACATTAAACCTTTACCCACATGTTCATCTTTGTGGAGGAAAGGCTTACAGCCTTTGTGCATATGACTTCACCACTCTACTTAGGGGCAGTTGGCTATCTTATAGGAATTTCCCATGATTGAGACTCTTTTGGGCCCAAGGCACTGCATCCTCCTCTCCTCCTCTTTTTGGAGTTCTCCCCTACTATATAAGCAAAACCTAGGGTTTTGAGTGAGGGAGGACAATTGGTGGCTATTGTAAAGGGAGAGAGAGAGAGCAGCAAACTACTTCACTCTTCTTCATTAAAAAGTTTCACCAAATCATTGCTAATGGCAAGGTGAGGATAGCCTCGGTGAACTCCATGGTTCTATAAGCCTAATAACTATACGAGTCTGATTCTCCTATGTAAATATGTAGGAAACCCTATAGCTCCAACCCCCTTAACAGCAATAAACCCATTGTCATTCCTGTTTCACTTCATTTTCCTTCCATTTTCATCTAATAACAGCCCCTGTTTCTTTTGTTTTCTGGGCTTACAACCCCCGTTCTTCACTCTGTTCATCCACCCAGCATGCTCTGGACCTATGGCCCTCGTTGCTAAACTATTCTTCAAATATGCTTCTATAGGCCCTTAACATTATGAGTTTTAACTCTCCACAGGCCCTAACACAAGATCCTAATCGGAGGTTTTCCTTCCTTAAGACATTGGATGTAAACAATCATCATCCTTTAAGATGTTATAGACAATGAACTCCCAAAATAAAAAATTGATGAGTTTGCAACAAGCATTTTTCTGCGAACAGTAATATTATTATGCTTATATATATACACATATATTTCATTTTAGGGTGAGAATCCTAAATATTTTGAAATTACGTAAATATTAATAAGTTTAGGGATCATCTCATGTTGTTTCAATATGGTTAAAATCTACAAGCTGGTTTGTGCACAAATAAAAAACAAGTAGCATTTGGATAAGCTAATGAGCCATACCACCGCGTTGCCATGGCAATGCGACAAACTCAAACACGGACCAACAGCAACAATGGCCTTTTCAGTCGGCGAACAAAGCCCATGTCCCTTATTCCCTACCAGTCCCATTTTATCCCTTTCTTTCTACCTGTTCAATAATAATAATAATAATAATAATAATAATAATAATAATAATAATAATAGTAGTAGTAGTAGTAGTAGTAGTAGTAGTAGTAGTAGTAGTAGTAGTGATGATGATGATGATGATGATGATGATGATGATGATGATGATGATGATGATGATGATGATGATGATGATGATGTAGTATAGCAATTTCTCATTCATTTCTATAACTTTTATTTTTATATTTAATATTTGATTTACAATAGTGATAGAAATGGAGAATTAAGGGATCTAGGGACGGATAAAATTTGAGAAAAAAGTAAACATAAGTTGTAAAAATTAGTAAAAATCATCAACATTTGACGATAAAGGGTACTTAAATTTTAATTTGTAAATTCAAGAGGAAAAATGTAACAATTAAAACTCTAGGGAGAATATTGGAATTTTATTAAAGCTTCAAGGAGCATAGATTTAATTTTCTCTAGAAAAAATCCATCCTTGAAGCTGGCAAGCTTAACTCCATCGGCATTCAGAGGCTTTTCTTTGAGAAGATCCCAAGTTTGATTCTCTTTTTGGAATTTTTGGGCGATGGTCGCAGCCCTATACTGACAAGTGTGAACCCCATAAGATAACTCGACATGTTATGTACATATGAGTCCCGATTTACCTAAAAACTATTGTTATGGGCAAGTGCAATTCTCTTAAGGAATTAGTAAGCATAATTGATAGGTCTGACAGCCTTATCCTCTGAAAAAGGAAAAAAAAAAAAAATCCATCTTTGAAGAATTCAAATGCAAAACTAGCACTACTTTATAGCTAAATTTAATTATTTTTTCATTTTTATTTTTTCGTCATTACAAAGTAAGCTAATGAAATGGGAAAGGTGGATTGAGAAATTGTATTAACGTCCAGCGTATTGAAGGCTTGAGCCCCTACACTTCCATTTGTTATGTTATGAACCGAGCTGGAGGAATTTGAAGAAGGAACGTACCTAAACCATGAAGTCAATAGGCATAAGCTTAGTTGGTAAAATAGATTTAGGAATCAAATGAAAACAATATGGCTCAAAATGAAAAATGCGGTAATGAGAAAAAACTGCTAAAAATAACTGATACTACAAAAGTATAGTATGTGCTAGTACAAGAGTAAAAGTTAAAGCCATATTAATCATTGTAAATCACAACAAGGCCTCGTTTCATTGCACTGAATGGGCTCTTAATGAGCCAATTCTCTAATTCATTTAGAGGTACACTTATTCAAAGCGTCTGGTGCACACTCTGAATGAGCTTTAAATGCGAATTGGACAAATTTTGAAGTCCAATTTGCTTAGAGCCTAAAATTCAGAGGTAAGGACAAAATTACCCTCAACTTTTTCAAAAACTTACAGCATGCCCCTCCCACTTTTCTATCGTAGCCATCTCTCTTTCTCTCTCTTGACTCTCACCTCTCCCTTTCTTAGGCAACTCTCTCTCAGCAACCAACAAGGGCGACCATAATGGTGATTTCCTCTTTCGTTGCTACTACCGGTCTCTCTTCCTCTCACCTCTCACATTTCCCTATTCGATTTTTTTTGACTTGGGGTTTTTGGGGTTCGGATTTGGGGTTTCTTTTGTTCTTACTTCTTGTTATTTTTTCTCCCAGATTCGGAGGGTTTGAACTCGGATTTAGGGGTTTCCTTGTTCCATTTTTTAAGATTTGAGGGCTTTGGGGGCTTTGGGGTTTGAATTTAGGGTTTCTTTTGTTTTATTTTTCTAGATTTAGGGGATTTATGGTTCGAATTTGGGGCTTTCTTGTTCTATTTTTTCAGATTTGTTTTTTTTAGGGTTTAGATTATGGTAATTTTCTTGTTTTATTTTCTCAGATTTGGGGATTTCGGATACAAATTTTGGGGGTTTTTTTGTTTAGTTTTTGCAGATTTTGGGATTTGTGGGTTCAAATCCAATTTTCGCAAATTTGGAGACCTGGGGTTTGGATTTAAGGGTTTTGAATTGGAATTATAATTAGGTGATTTTGATTTGGGGATTAATTAGGGTTTTATATTTGAAATATTATAGAAAATAAAAGGAAGAATTGTATTAATCAGAAAAAGAAATTAAAAGATAATGATTGGATAACATTGAAAATACACTTATTTCATAAGTTCATTCAGCTATGTAATCGAACACACTTAATATTACGTATTTAGAACTTCTTATTACACCACCAGACTATCTACCACTAATTCAATATCTAAAACTTAATACCTAAGTTTATCAAATGGGATCTAAGTCATTTTATTTCACCTAAATTAATAATAGGTAGAACCAGCAAGTATTGCAAAAATAACCATTTTAAAAGAAATGTAAAAATATTGAAAAGTAAAAAAAAATTAGAGTTATGTGGATGAGTTTTATTCGCCCAACTACAAAAATGAGTTTTTTGTTATGCTTTTCAAAAGTTCGTTAATATATTTTTTCTTTTTTTTCCAATAAAAGATACATGGCAAATGTTATATGGGTAGAGTAATTCTATGGACGACCTAACAACAGAAAAAAGAATAATTCTATGAGCTTCACAATTTAATAATAAAATCACAAAGGCATATAGTGTAATTCTATGAACTTTAATGATTTAATAATAAAATCATAAAAGACATAAAGTGTCTTAATAAATGATAATACATTCTCTCATAAATTTGTATTATGTAGACTTTTTTTAATTTTATTATAAAATTCTTGATTCATAAAATTGCTCATGCCGCTATAGTATAGTATTTCCTAACTATGGGTTTAAATAACAATAATATATAATATATGGGTCTATAAGCACCCAGTCCAAACTAGGCTAGTCTAATTACCAATATGAGTATTAATAAAGAAATTTGGTACTTTATAGAATTTCAGGGAGGGTTAAAGTGATGAAGACTCCTAAACTTCTGCAGAAAATTCGGAAAATTTGGGGTCCCTTGGGCCCTCCTCGGGTCAACATAGCTCCGTCAGCATCACTCCTCGGGAAAAGTATCAGTTTCATGTGCCGTGGCCTCCGTCACATTTAGGCCCCTTAATTTGCTCCCACATTTTCAATTAACATGATATTTTGTCATTCCTAGAAATATGATGTTCAAAATGTGACTATTGTATTTGGTGCATTCAATTTAATTTTTTGGAATCTAATATTATTATCTTTGGTATAAGTAATTAGATTTAAGGAGTGTCATGTCATTATTACAACTTTTTTATTAATACCCTTTTATTAAAAAAATAATATTCATAAATTAGAATATAACAAATTATTTACATGATAAGAAATATTTATTTTAAGTTAACACTAAATATAAAAGTTTTGCCTATTTTTTATTTTTTATTTTTAAAGAATAAATAATTTATTTATCTTGGGTTTTGCCTTCAAATTTTTGATGGAATCAGGAATGGTTGCCACGAACAATCTTTCGATTTGTCGAAATTGATGAACTTATACAAGTTGAATAGAATTTGTAATTGAGAGATGGAATGGAAATTGAAAAATTAATTAGACAACCTAGCCGCGGACCAGGTCTCTCTCTTTAAATGATTTACACCTGCCGTGGATAATCCGAGGCAACAATATCTCTGACACATCACCCCAAGATACAAAGGATGAAAGCGTGAATGATTATTTGAATACTCAACAAAGAATTGAACTGAACTCATTACACATATACACTATGCCCAAGAAATTTAAGAACACAAGAGCATGAAGAATTGTCTTTACAAGTGAGAGAGCGAATATGAGAAGGAGAGAGGAAGCAAGAGAGATGTGTCTTATTCCCTCAAAGGTGTGGCCTTATATAGGCTTGGGAAAGGCCCTTTATAATGAATGCCATAAGGCAAAATTAATATTGAAATAAATTTGAAAATAAATGAAAAATAAAATCCTAATGAAAATAAATTTTGCAATTAAAAATCAAAAATAAAACATGTGTAACGGAAATCTATTATAACCGTTATAAATTTTAAATGTCTATAACCGTTACAAATTCTTATTCACTAAGAATTTAAGACAAATAATTCCTACAATCCCCCACTTATTAATTAAAAATTCTTTAAATGAACATGAAAAAGTAACACAAAATAAAACTCTGGACATAGAGAAATACTATGCATAACAAAGATGTCAATAACTTGAACCATTGTTCAGCGTATAAGATTCACTATATTAGTGCCAGTGTAGCAAATGTAATACCCCTAAAATCTCACTTAATTTTAAATGGGAGTTGTGGTAAGTTAGGACTAAGAACAGATAGATGAGTGCGATGTTTATGTTGAATGAAGGATTGTAATAATAGAATGATGTAATCGAAACCTAATAGTAATGCAGGGTTGCGAAGTAAGGTAAAAAGTGGGATGAGTAGATGTATAACTTGTGAATACATAAATATGTACGTAGCTAATATAAAAACAGTTAATATACAAACGTAAATGTTGTACTAACTAATATAATATAAGTTATACTAACATAATGTAATACATGTTTTATTGTATATATTATAATAATGTTTATATAAAGTTAAAGAATAAGAAACTTAGTCGGTAAGTCTTTGGGGAGTCGGCGGGTTTTTGTTAGATTAGTATTCGTATAATATATATATATATATACACTCCAGTGTATTGTGCACGTGCATTGCACGCATATTATTATTCATATATGTATGAAAATTGGGATATAAAGCTAAAGTTTTAATTGAATAACAATTATAAGATGCATGACTGATATTATTTGGATTATCTTAAAATGTATGAGTCGATATTGCATAAGGAAAAAAATAATTAGTAGAGATTCAAAGTCGTAAATGGCAATATTTGGAACGGGAATATGTTGTCAGAAGAATTTTAGTTTTCCCCATATGTTAAAAAGTAAGTCTCGGGAAAAGTGAAAATATATTCAATTTTAATATTGTTTCAATGTTTTTAGAAGTAGATATCCATAAATGTACTATATGATGGTGGTGTCATAGAAAAGATTAACTGTATAGGTTATAGATTTTTTCCTAGGTCCCATTTTTTCACAATTTTCAATTTAACTAGGGATAGAAATTAAAACAGAGCAAGCTAAAGTTCCTATCAGAAACACAATAATAGTGAATGGGTGGTATTGCTTAAGGAAACATAATATTCTTTTTTGAAACTTGAGCATTGCTTTTGCTTTAGATATAATCATTATATCAATATGCACAACATCATGTAAAGCACCACAGAGGAATTCTGCTGGAAAAATGCTACAAGAATGGGGGAAAAAAAAGTTACAATAAAAACTTAAAAGTGATGTATTTTATTTATATACACTTTAAAGAAGTGGATTATATCTATTCAGGTACTAATGCAAAGTACAAAACATAGAATGCAAACCGCTGCTTTTAAATCCCATAAGAAGTTGATCCCTTAGTAGCAAGGATTATCTGGGAATGCTGGATGGTTTATGTTTGTTTAGAGCTAGGCTAGTATTGCAACTCTTCAAAAAAAAATGAAATATAATCAACTAATAGTAAAGATTGTGTTAGATCCATAACTTTGGTCAAAGTTGGGACTAAAAAATATAATTTTTCCTTATTTTTATTAGGGTAAGGTTGGGTCAATGGGTTAGGGGCAACCAGAGTCGCAAGCTCTTGCGAATATTTTTGAAGGCTGATCAGGGAAAAAGCCAGGGCATAGGTAAGGCTACAGCCTCTTCCTTCACACGTGAAGGAGAGTGGAAGGATAAGAGGTGTGGAAGGCATACCTACTGGAGGGGGGGGGGGGGGGGGGCGCTTCTATCTTTTACTTTCCTTACCTTAAAATCCATAATTACTAATGGCAACCCAAGCTTAATTTACTCTGGCTAAGTTGTTTGGGCTTCCTATCAATTGAAAAGCGCCTTTTCTAAATTTCATGATACATGCTGGAATGGCTAGCCTAGATCACACGTTTAATATTTATAAATTTTAAACCTACCGATGAAAAGGAAATGGACGAATAACATGACTTTCAATTTTTTACATAATTCCGTGATATATAAAACTTCCATTTGAAAAATGCAATGAAAGTTTGATCAATGGTTCAAAATGAACAGGCCAAATAATGCCCAAATCAATAATTAGGACTCAAATATTAATAGGCTCGAATAAATTCAAGGGAAATGAAGATATTTTAACAAAATGATTGAAATACATTGCAAAAGAATAAATTCCATTGTGGAAGAATAAATTTCCCTTAGAGAAGGTCTTGGATTCTTCTAGTATCAACAACAATAATGGGATACAATTAATGGTCCCTCCGGGTAAACTAAAGATTCAACACGTTAAAAATACATTTTAGGATCACAATGATAGTTTCATCACCAAAAGGTGGATTACAACCATCAACATAAATCAAATAAAGAAGCTCTCACCAAAGTGGCTACTGGAAGTGCCCAAAAGAAGGGTGTAATTGAAGACCTGAAATTTGTAAATTGAAGTTCAAGATGCCATAAACAACATACTGAAATTTCATCAAGATCGCATTTGAATTGCTAGACCAATCTTGGCTGAGACTCTTCCTCTTTTCAATTCTTTCACGCACAGTTGCCCTCTAGTTTATGCAATGGTGTCTATCTCACTGAATTTCTGTTTTCCTCATATATATATATATATATATATATATATGTGTGTGTGTGTGTTTGTGTGTGTTGCCAGCTTGCACACATGCCCCTTCACATTCCATTTTCCCTTTTATTTTATTTATAGAAATTATAATGGGCTGGTCCACCACATAAGGTGGATCACCCAACATGATCATTACAGGGAAATTCTATAATCTTCTGATGAATCTAGGAGGGAATTTGTGACTCAGAGTAACTCTAAAAAAAAAAAAATTGGATGTCGGGTCAGGAACGATTTTAAATGATAATGGCTGGGGAGAACCTTTTTAATATTGTACATCGTGATGGAGCTCATGTCCATTTAAGGTTAAGTTAGGATCGAAACTCTTTAAGAAAAATAAGAATACAATCGCATAATAATAAAAGGCCGGCTTAAATTCGCCACTTTTGTGAAAGTTCATACTTTAAACTGTAAATCGGCCTAAAAATAAAGGCTTTAATAACTCTAACACAGTCCTCGCGGCACGGGAGGCCCAGAGTTGGTGGGGCAAGTCAGTCTACAGAAGAGAATTCCTCTCATTCATATTAGGGACCAGGCCCAACAACATTGTGGTGCATTTATGACACAAAACTGGCCTTTGTACAGTCCACAGACCATGGCCTGAAAGAGTTGGGCTTGCTGAAAAATGCCTGTGTTTTATTGTGGGGGAGGAAGAATAAGAAAATGTTCCATCGTAGCTTGGATGAATGGTTCTTGAGCGAGCCCCTCTTAATTCCTTGAGGGGTGTCCGTATTTCACACCGACATTCCTTATCAATACATTTTACATCAAATTAATCATGAATTAAATTATTTTTATTTCAATTGATTTAAAATCCAAATTCAATGTTTGAAAAATAATTCAAATCAAATCAAATATTTAAATTTCATTATTTAGAAAGTTATAAAAAATATAAAAAATTCATAAGTTAACAATACTACCCTTTTATGCTATAAAAATATATAACAGACTCGTCTATTAAATAATAATACCTCATCATTAATAAAAAAATCCTACAAAGTAATCATAAAGTCATATAGGTGTCAACCGGTGATAATATTAAAAAGAATAAATATGACAATATATTTAATGTGATATCAATAATAAAGTAAATTTTTATTGTTTGAAGAGAGAGAGAGAGAGAGAGGGAGGTAGGGTAGAGAGAAATGAAAAGGGAGAAAATAGATAAGAGAGAGATGAGATAAATAGGGGAGAGATAGAGAAGAGAGGAGGGAGAGGGAAAAGAAAGGAAATATAGAGAATATAAGGGTATTTTTGAACTAACGTAATTGGAAGAAGTAAATCAAATCAAGTCGATAGAAATCAATTCTTTTTGGTCTGATTTGTAATAAGGAGTAAATCATTACGAATCCATCTTTAAATCAATTTGTATTATGAACTTTTCAAACAAAAAATTTATTAAGTGAATCTAATTCTAATCAAATGGATTCTTGTTTTAAAAATTTTAAATGCACCGTATGTGTCGCAAATGGTCAAATATCCAACAAAGAATAAAAAATAAAAATAAAATGACTCAAATATCTCAACACCTATAATGACAGGAATACCCATGAGAAGTTCAAAATGCTAGAGGAACGTCCCAAATGGTGTTATATATATATATATATATTATAAATTATTGATCAACAGATCACAAATAAATCTAGACAATAATAAATCCTCTCCTTTTATTTCTCTCTCTCTCTTTCTTCTTCCTCTCTTCCTTTTCTTTTCTTCTTTTTTGTAATGCACATTTCCATATTAAAAGTGGTTATATATAGGCATAGGGTCCATTATGAATGGGAGCCCATCTAACCATTAACCATTAACCGCTAATTACTTCACACATCTAACCACTAACCACTAATCACTTTACAACACTTCCCCTTGGGCGACCATCATATATATAACCCTTCGTATAAGATCCCCATTAGACTGGCTCATTGAAACCTTGCCAAAAAAAACTCAGTGGGATAAAAATCATGGCAAAGGAAAAAGAGTACAGTCTCCCCCTCAAAACAAACTCCTTTGGATGCATCAAGTAGGGACATCTTTAAGTCGTCGCATTCCAATCTTGTAAACTAGCTTCTCAAAAAATTCCCCTAAGAAGTGCTTTAGTGCGTAAATCAGCTAGATTATCTATAGAGCGTATTGGTTGAACGTCTATTTCACCATTCTTTTGGGGCTCATGGGTGTAAAAGAATTTGGGTGAAATATGCTTCGTTCTGTCGCCTTTTATGTAGCCTTCTTTAAGTTGGGTGGTATATGCGGCATTGTCCTTATAAATTATAGTTGGGTTATCTTGGGTTAATTGTATATCGCAAGAGTCTTGGATGTGATGAATCATCCATCGTAACCAGATACATTCATGACTTGCCTCGTGAATTGGTAATAGTTCTGAATGGTTTGAATAAGTTGCAGTTAGTGTTTGTTTCGTCGAACGCCATGAGATAGTCGTGCCACAATAAGTAACCACATAACCAGTCTGTGATTGCACTTTATGAGGATCAGATAAATACTTTGCATCTGCAAAACCACTTAATTTTGGTATTGATTCTTTTAGGTAGAACAAATCCATTTCAATAGCTCCACGAAGGTAGCATAGGACGTGCTTGATTCCGTTCCAATGTCTTTTGGTTGGTGTAGAACTATATTGTGCTAGGCAATTGACTGAAAATGCAATATCTGGGCTCGTACAATTTACAAGATACATAAGAGCACTGATTGCACTAAGGTATGATGTTTTTGGCCCGAAAAGTTCCTCACCTTCTTTATGAGGACGAAACGGGTCCTTTTTGACATCAAAGAATCGTACCACCATTGGTGTGCTTAATGGATAAGCTTTGTCCATATAAAAACGCTTAAGGACCTTCTCTACATAAGTTGACTGGTGAACAAATATTCCTGTGGATAAATGCTCTACTTGAATACCGAGACAATATTTGGTTTTGCCTGGGTCTTTCATTTCAAATTCTTTCTTCAAATAATCGGTTGTACTTGTAATGCCTTCTAGAGTCCCTACAAGATTCAAATCATCCACATATATAGCAATAATAACAAATCCAGTATTAGATTTCTTGATAAATATACATGGACATATTATATTGTTCGTATATCCTTCATTTAGCAAGTATCCACTTAAGTGATTATACCACATTCTTTTTGATTGTTTCAGGCTATACAACGATCGTAGCAATTTAATTGAAAATAGACTTCGAGGTTTTGGATTATATTGTTCATACATTGTGAATCATTTAGGAATTCTTATGTATATGTCACCATCAAGTGATCCATGTAAGTATGTTGTAGCAACATGCATTAAACACATATGTAAGCCCTTACTAGCAACCATGACAATTAAAAACTTGAAAGTAATTTCATCCATTATAAGAGAATATGTCTCCTTGTAATCAACACCAGACATCTGTGAGAATCTTTAGGCAACTACTCGTGCTTTATGTCTCACGATTTCGCCCTTCTCATTTCGTTTGCGAACGAATACCCATTTGTATCTTACAGGCTTTATAGTTGCTGATGTTGCAACGATGGGTCCGAATACCTCACGTTTTTTAACGAATACCTCACGTTACATCTTTCCATTTTACCCAATCTTTTCGATGTCAACATCAATTGATTGTGGTTTAGGATCTTCATCAGGATTTGCTTCAATATCCAAAGCTACATTATACGCAAATATATCATCAACCACAATTTTGGATCGATCTAATTCTTCATTATGTATATAATTAATCGAAATTTCTTTGTTTTCACATATGGCCTTCTCAGAGGTCATATTCACGTTTACCGTATCCGTCGTGTTTTGTGCTATTTCTTGTTGGAGCATAACATTTTTCTGTGCCTTTTCTTGGACTTTCCGTTTTCAAGGTACAATATCCTTAGCACTAATAGGTCTACCTCACTTTAAGCATTGCTTTGCTCCTTCTGCTGTTTCTGGAATATGTTTATTAGGTAAATCAATTCTTATCGGTTTTGTAGACGTTGGGAATAAAACCATGTTATGAAATAGTGTTTTTGACCTGGTTACGGATTATTGGGCGAGAAATATCTAACGAGTAATTGATGCGACATGTGGGGCCCACACGTAAAATATGTGGTGGAGAAGAGTTGACTTTAGGATATTTTTCAAAGTGAAATGACCAAAATATCCTTGGTGTTTTCAAGGGGTTGCATTTTGGTGTAGGGAAAAATTGGAAAAAATGGAAAAGTGGCCAAATTTCCTCCTTAAGCAAAAAAAGAGAAAAAGAAAGGAAAGAAAAATGAGAGAAAAAGTGGGTTGTCTTAGTGGATCTTTGAAGGAACTTGGATTTTCTTTCAAAGACCTCAATTTCCTCCTTAAGCAAAGTTATTAAGGTAGATTATTATCCACAAATCTCAATTTTTAAGGCTTGATTCCATGATTTGATATACTTTTCTTGGTAAGAAAGTATATGTTGAATTGGGCCATAATCATGATTATTGTAGTTTTCATGATAAATTTTGTGTTGCATGACATGATGATTATTCATGGAAGTGTTTATTATTAATCATCTCAATTAGGTATGTGTTCAACCTCCAAAAAAAAAAAAAGGTTTAATGAGTGTTGGTTAAACTTTCCTTTAGGTGAAATTTTTGTGAATAATGACTTATGTGTAAGTTTAGAGCAGTAAGGTTTTAGGTATTTTTCACCTATAAATGTTTGAATTTGAGAATGTTTTCTTCTAAAGAGTTGAAGTTCTGATTAATATCTACAAGTTTGGTTTTGAAATTATCTCAATCCTAGGTGTGTGGAAGGAGTTTAGAATTTTAAAGTTTGCTGCAGAGAATCGAGTGGACTATATTTCCAGCCTAGATTTCTCCTATTCATGTGGCTTTTTAACCATTTAAATGGATTATTTTGTAAAAGTTTCCGAAGTACGAATTTTTCTTCTTCAAGTTATTTAAAAGTTCTATTTTGGGAGAAAAACGTTTTGAAGCTGCAGACAGCCAGTGTTTTCTATTTTTAACATATTTAGATTGTGAATCACTATTTGAGGTTGAAAAGGAAGTTATAACTCTATTTCATATCTAGGTATTTTGTTTTGGCTGAAACCTAAGAATGTGTGTGTATCAGAAGTTGTCTCTGTATTTTTGAAACTGGTCAAAACTAGGCTTTAGTGACCAGACTTGTGCACCTATGGTTTTGGCCCGATTTGGCCTTTCTAGAGATCAAATCTTATGAAGTGTTCAACATAAAAGTTTTAGATAATAAGGTTATCTAATTTTTATCTTTAAAGAGTAATACATTTGAATACTGTGGAAGGAGTTGTAGTATTTCTACTTGAGGTCATTATTTTTTGTAAAGTGTTAGCTAGTTAAATGTTTTGTGAGATGATTAAGAATAAATTGATTCCCATGAATGATTGATTGTTTTGTGTCCTGTTGAACCTTGTTAGTGTTTTGTTGAGAGGTTTTGATGGCTGCCATGTAAGTTGTCGCTCCGATAGTCCTTGTTGCAATCGTATGCGAGGCTTGTGTTGTTTTCAAGTCTTGTTCATGTTGCTGGGTGTTCATTTCTATTTTTCTAAATGCCTAAAGCTTTGTGTTGATTTGCGTTGAATTGAGATGGATGGAACTATTGGACCCCGTACTTGGGTTAAATAATGTATACCTTTTGCTTACGTTGGTGGTCAGTGGATCCATTAGACAAAACTATTGGGGATTGCATGCTCTAGTCCTAAAGTTAGAGCATAACTAGCTATGTTCAGCTAAAACGATCATGACCTTGCAGTCTCTCAGTGTTTGTAGTTGAGTTGAATTGTTAGAGTTGTTGAATGGTTGTGTTGCTAAATGTTTGTTGGAATGATGCATACAACTTTTCACTCACGAGTCATTTGTGTTGATTTATCTATTTGAAGCTGTTATATCATTTGCACATGATATAACCTGACAGACGTTCTTCGTTATAAGTTTTCAACTGAGTGTTTGTCACTCATGTTTGCTATTTTTACTTATCAAGTGACACTGAATTAGCTTAGCAAGTCAAAGTGAGTAAGAGGAAGGGCAGGGGTATTACTTTTAGTTAAGTTTGGTCTAAGTTGTTTCTTTTGTTAAAACCATAAGGATGTTATGTAATAAGATTAGACAAAGGTTGAAACCACAGGTTTACTATAGCATAATCTATTAAACATAGTATTATCTTATTGTTCCGTTTGCTGGTTTAGATGAACTTGACGCATCCGCGATCTTGCCGAAAGGCATGAGAGGCAGGGGGTGTCACACTATTAGAACATATACAGCACACCCAAAAACTCTTGGATGAGAAATATTCGATTCTTAACCAACTGCGAGTTGCATTGGTGAATATATTTATGATAAGCAGTTGGTTTTACACAAATGAGAGTAGCAGTATATAATATTGTATGCCCCTAGGTCGAAGTAGGCAATTTAGATTTCAATGGTATTGGTCGAGCAATTAACTGAAACCTTTTAATTAGAGATTCAGCTAACTTATTTTGAGTGTGTACATGGGCAACATGATGCTCGACTGTAATACCAACTATCATACAGTAATCATCAAATGCTTTAGATGTGAACTCACCAGCATTATCAAGCCGAATCGACTTAATAAGATAATCCATAAATTTATTTTTGAGCTTTATTGTTTGAGCAGGAAGCCTTGCAAAAGTAACATTTCGAGTTGAAAGTAAACAGACGTGAGACCATCTTGTAGATGTATTTATTAAGACCATGAAGAAACGAAATGGTCCTGATGGTGGGTGGATTGGCCCACATATATCCCCTTGAATTCTCTCCAGAAAAGATAGAGATTCAAAAGCAATTTTCATATGGGAAGGTTTTACTATTAATTTCCCCATTGAGCATGCTATGCATGCATAGTCATTGCTTGATAGGAGCTTCTAGTTCCTCAAGGGATAACCATTTGAATTCTCAATTATCTGATGCATCATTATTATTCTCGGATGCCCAAGTGGCTCATGCCAAAAGACAAAAGTTTATGGATCAGTGCATTTTTGCTTCATCAGTACATGCGACTCTATAGCTCTTATGGTCGTATAATTAAATCCAGAAGGTAAAATAATAAGTTTTTCTAGGACTTGCTTCCGACCAGATATAATAGTCGTAATATATAGATATTCGTTATTGTATTCGTTTATAATTTCAATATGATAGCCATTAAGACGAATGTCTTTGAAACTAAGCAAATTTCTTCCGGATTTAAAAGAATATAATAAATATTTAATATGAATTTTAATTCCATTTGGTAGTATGAACTTGGCTTTTCGAAAACCTTCAATTAGGCTTGTTGTACCTGATATTGTACTAACATTTGCTCCCTTCAATGTCAGATAAGAGAAATATTTTCTATGTCGGAGAATTGTGAGTGTGGTTATACTATCAGCAATGCATTTTTTTCCTTCATTCATGTTATTTGAATCTATAGATAAGAACAGATGTTAGAAAAACAAGAATACTTTATTTAGATAGTGAACAGAAAAATAAATGAAATAGAGAGATTACAACATCGACTAAGATGGGTATTTCCATCACTCATAGAATTTGTATGTTCATTTGGATTTTCAAGAAAATCTATAACATCAAAGTGAGTTATATCTAGAGAATTGCTTAGACCCACAAAATTTGTTTCAACCTGCTTCCCTTTATCCTTTTGATATTCTTGGTAGAGATTAACTCAATGTTTGGGTGTATGACAAGTACGGGCTCAATGGCCTTCTCTTCCATGTCGATTATATGTGCCCCTCCTCTCATTTCTTGAAGGATTATTATACCAACTTCGACAGGGTATGAAATTCCTGTTATTATTTCAGGGACCCAAATTGTATTGAAAATTTCATCTATCACGGTGTCCACATAAATTTTGGCCACGGCTGTGGCATCGTCCTCTGCCATAATTAAAGCCTCGCCCTCGCCCGCATCCTCTAGTAAAGAACGATACAACATTTGCTTCTTGTAGTGGGGCATAGCCTCCTGTAAAAGGTGGCACAGTATTTGTTTCCGGAATTAAAATAGAGTTTCCGGTGAAGAATGATACCGTGTTAGCCTTTGGCAGTGGGGCTGAACCAGTAGGACGAGCTTGATGGTCTACCAGGAGGAGCTTATTATGTTGCTTCGTCACTAGCATGCAAGTTATCGATTAGGAATACATGGGACATTTTTGTGTCCTATACTGTTGCATTAGAAAAAGCATGGAATGTACCATATGTCTTTTCAAGCATCTTATTTTCTGTGATGTTTTCTCCACATACTTTCAACACAAATACAATTTTGAAGAGAGTGGAATTGTATTCTCTTGAAATCTTGTAGTCTCAACTGTGCCCATATAGTCTGTGCTTTGGAGTACGTTACCGCCCTTAGATGATCGTATCTTTCTTTTAGATGTTCCACAATTTTAAGGAATCATCCATCATTAAATATTCATCTCGCAAGCTCTCATGAATATGATGTCTGATAAAATATAAAGCTTTAAGACATTGCTTGGGAGTAGTTAGGCTCCCTTTATCAATTGTGTGCCCAAGGCTCATGGCCTTTAAATGGAACATTACATTGATAGTCCATGAATGTAATTTACTCCTGACACTTCTATGATTGCGAATTTGCGTGGTTTCATTGTAATTGAGCTACTTGACAGTATAGATAAAAATAATTATTGAAATATCAGTTATATATGAATGGTAAAAATTAGTGATTAAAATAAAACCCCATAGATGGATACTCATCGGTTATAACCTCAATTTCCTCCGAATTAATTAGGGCATGAAATCACTTGGGCGTAATGGGGTTACTGAGATTCTAACCCACCACGTTAGGTGTATCCAACCGGCTCCTTACCATTACGCTATCATGCTAAGTGATACTCAAAATATGGGTTCAATGATTTATAAATGATATTATCAGATTTAAGTGTATTAAATATATAATTATTGGTGTAGGATTAGGCCCTCAATTTTTTAATATTAATCATCTTATATGATAAATAATTTAAAAGATGCTTGGATAAATATAATAAGAGGATAAATTGGTTCCCATTAGACATGTGACAAATCGCACGGAAAAATATGACATGGAAAAATTAAATAAAATGAAAGATAATTCATGTTTTGCAAAAATAAAATTATGTTCTCAAAATACAGGGGGTAGTCTGCATAGGTAAATGAGACTGTAATAAAGATGAATAAAAATAAAATTGTGTTCCCAAAATATGGGCGGTAGTCCGCACATGTAAATGAGACTGCAACAAAGAGCAATTCATATATTGTGGAAATAAAATTGTGTTCTTAAATATAGGCAGTAGTCCGCACTTGCAAATGAGACCACAACAAACATAATTGAAAATATAAACATAAGGAAAAAAGTAAATAGAGAGAGATATTGACTTGTTATTTGATTACCTGACTTCCCGAACAAAGTTTGAGCAAACTCGTGTTGATAATGTATTATAAATTATTGATCAAACGGATCACAAATAAATCAAGGCAATAATAAATCCTCTCCTTTTATTTTCTCTCTCTTTCTTCTTTCTTTCTTTCTTTCCACTTTTCCTTTTCTCTTCTTCTTTTTTGTAATACACATTTCCATACTAAAAGTGATTATATATAGGCATAGGGTCCATTATGAATGGGAGCCCATCTAACCACTAGCCATTAACCACTAATTACTTCACACATCTAACCACTATTCACTAATCACTTTACAACAATATATATATATATATATATAAAAGAAGATTGACCTGAAAATCTCAATACCTATAATGACAAGGATGTTGAGAATATTATCACATATGGGGAAACTAAAGTATTAGCAGTTTGATTAATAAGATCTCAGCTCTGTTCTACCTATTGTCAATTGGTTTTAAAATGAAAACCTCCGAACTTTATCATGGTATGTGAGCCTGGTTTTGTTTGGTTCAAGAGTACCTCAAATTATATTCGGCCTGCTAGTGGCCAATCAGTATTTACTTCCCTTCGTGTTGTGTACTTGCAAGCCTAAGTTGAGACTGCACGTGAGGGGCACTCTTAAAAATCCCACATTGATTTGGGACCTGTAATTGTGGAACTTGGAGTAGTTGTTAAATTAGGTATTAAGGGCCGTGTGGAGAATATTGTTCCACATCGTGAAAACTAAAGCCTAGCAATGTGATTAATAAGATCTTGGGGCCACTCCAAATATTGCCAATTGGTTTTAGGATGGAAACCGCTTAACTTTATCAAAGAATACCCCTTAGAAGTTCAAAATGCCAATAAATCCTCTAAAAATTTAAATTCTACAAATGTTTAAAATATATAAATACCAAAAAGAGAAAAAAAAAAAACCCAAAATATTCAAATGCGGTGGAGCGCATGCGGCTTGCATAGATTAATCAATTGGTCTAACTTATGGGGAAAATTAATTTTCGATTTCTTAATCATAAGTTGATCACCTTAGCTCTATTAGCCAATTTTTTTCCCTTTTCCTAAAAACAATTGAAGTTATGGGTTTGGAACTAGGCAGTGGCTTCATTCATAAGACTCAAAGTCAAAATTTTTTTCTTAAAATATCCTATTTCAAAAACCAAATGACAGACCTACTTCACCATTTCAAGGTTTTCTCAAAATGCTTCAATTTTTTAAAATCGTGCTTTAGAACCACGATTCTGGGGTTTTTTTTTTTTTTTTGTTTACTTTCACCCCATTGACACACATGCAATACGCTGACATAGCATGAAAACTTTGAACCCATGGTTTCAAACCGCGAGTTTACTTCTTTTATTTTCCTTGCACAATGGCTGGCACGCGTAGCAGGGTGGAGAAGAAAATAAACTTACGCTTTAGAACCATGAGTTTAAATTATGACTCCCTATTGCACGTTGACACACGGAGAGCATGCGGAGATTAATTAACCTAAACTCGTGGTTTGAAACTGCAAGTTTAGATTTACTCTTCCTCCCGCTCCCCTTTATTCCTTATCTTCCTCCAACCTGATTCTCCTCATCTCTAACAACGTCGCTTTTTGTTCCATTTTTTTTCCCAATTGTCGTGATTTATGCTTGAGTTTTGTAAATGCATTTTTTTTGCTCATTCCTGCCACTTGTCCGACTTCCCAAATCTAGTTACTGCAACCATTCATTCCTTCAAGCATCTTTTTATATACCAATTTGAAGGTTCAACATCCCAATTTCATTTCCATTTTGTTTTACCCGTCATAAAGCATGTAAGATTCTACCTTTATAATAAGGTGTATTGAGCATGAAAGATTAGTTGAGTTAATCCTTTGGTTGTTTTTGAGCTACAAGATAGCTTGGCTAGTCGACCGATTTCACATCACCCTCCCAGTTGACTGCACTAGTTAGGATCCAGACGCCTGCTTACGTGCTAATGCTCTTTAGAGGAGATCTTTTCAGCAAAACTTCAGGACATTGTGCAAGCCTATTATTGGGTTAGACCAAGTCTATAATTTGTATCAGTTTTGATGCTGCCAAACTTTGTTGCGTACTTTTTGTACTTTATACTATTTGCATGCTAGCAATCCTTCCTGCATACTATTAATTGGTTTTTGGAAATCTTTTTTTATAGGATATATCTACACAATATTGCTACAGCTGTATCACAGATAAAGGACTGATATTTAGAAAGAGTAGTTGACGAGATTCTTAGAATCTTTGGAGATTTTCATGAAGAGTAGATTAAGGAACCGTTGGAGATTTTCAAGGAAAGAAAGTTTTCCTATTTTTGTTATGTAAAATCTGTGAGCCTTGTATTTAATTATATATCAGGGGCAGCTTTTAAAACTAATTTCAGAGCTCAAAATCTTTCCCAAACTTCCAGCTCATTCCTTCTAATTAAGAGATCGAGTTTTTCATATAAGAAATATTCTCTCAGTATTTTTGGCAAATTTTCCTGGCAGTAGCCGTTGTATGATCCCCTGTGGAAAATATTTCCTCAATATATTCTCTTGACAATTTACCGTTGGAAAAAGAGATTGATATATATATATATATATATATATTTGTCCAGCCGTTAAGAAATTCAACAACTCTTTTTTGATTGCACGGATTGGAAGTTTTTCTGTGACAAATCTCTCTGTTGACTGAGTGCATATCTGAGAAATTGTCAAGGAAACTTGTTTGTTTTTTGCTACGAAAAATAATCACACTGTTGTGTTGGTGACATTATTCTTTTGTTGAGCCAAATCATTTTGATCTTATTCTTTGAATTTCACTAAAATCTTTTCATCAAAACAGTGCTCCATTGCTTGATATATAATTAACACTTGGATGTAGTTTCCGGTGTATCTATTTTTAAGTTTTTCTTTATAGGCTTTCATAACCTTTGGCCTTGGAGATAAGAGGGGATCGACTTGCGAGTTGGATCAGTTGTAAATGCTTTCATGACCTCTTGGCCTTTAAAATAAGAAGGTTAGCTTGCGAGCTAAGTTGTGAATGAGGTTATTGCTGCCCTAAAGTGATCTATAGTGGATGACTCTATAGTGGATGACTCAATAGTAGCAGGAGGTTACTATTGGAAAAGAGATGTAGCCAATGGTTGGGTGAACTATATAAATCTCTATCTCATTTATTTTCTATTTTGTTAATAGTTTGCACATCAATTAAACTATTTTGCAAACTTTTCTGAACCTTACTGATCATAATTTTTATTAGCGAAATAGTTTTGTACAGATAGACCTATTCACCCCCCCTAGGTGTCTGTCACCTATGTATATTGCCCCTATTAATGTCAAGCTATATGGGCTGCGTACAAGAGACAGTAACAAGCAAACCTAGTCAAGCAAAGATTCAAGGGTTGCACCATTAGACTGCATAATTATCATAAGCGAGTTACCGCCCACATAAGTGAGAGAGTAGTGTGAATTCTCCATGATTTTCCCTCCCCACTAACAAAGTATTAGAACCATTGATGAGTCCATCACAAATTTGAAGGAGCAAGAGAAAATCTGAAAAGGTTGGTATGAAAATGTTAGAGTGAATTCAAGGTATGTGGTGGTAAACATAGTGGATTCAAACTCGAGTTTTGGAAAGTTGAGTTTAAGATTGCGCTTCAGAAGCTCAATTCCTAAGGAACTGGCAAAAGCCTATGTCGAGTGCTCACAGATATTGAACTCGCACTTCTAAAGCGCCAGTAAAGACATCTGGAATCTAGGTTTCAAAGCGCAATTCTAAAAAGTTGGGGTATTTAGAAAAACTTGCAAAAGGTGGGGTAGATTTATTATTTGGTTTTTGAAATAGGGTATTTTAAAAAATGATTCACCTAAAGTCGGTGGTGAGGTAGGCTGAAGCAGGGGAAACGTCACCATGGGATTAGATTAACTGAGAAATTTTTAGTGTGTATAAGAGAGAAGAAGGGGGGGGGGGGGGGGGGTGGTTGTCTTAGGATGAAGTAATTATAGAAGTGAACACGCAGCTGACCCAAGACATTGATTAGACATTAAAGTATATGTACTAATATCCATGAATTTTCCCTCTTTTTTTCTTGTAATTTGATTAGACATTTTTAACAAGAACTTGTCGAAAACATGCTCCGAGGAGTTCTTGAGCCCCAGAGATGGAGAGCACTCTACTCTAGCAAAGTCCCTCCACTATAATCTCAAAAACAGCTCATTAGGGGGCCTAATCACCCCTCCCCCACCCGGAATTGAAGGCAATTTACGAATGATGCAAATGCAGGAAGAAAGTTGACTATCATTTCCCACTATACAAATCAAAAAAGCATGATTGTAATTATTCAAGGATGGGAGACAAGTAGAGCAATTCAACTAGACAAAGCTTTTGATAATTGACATTGGGTTTACTTTAAAGACCTTTTAAACCTTCTTATTTAATGTTGCCTTCTTTTTAAAGTTTAAATCCTACTGTTGTTCTGGGACCTTCACCCATCTTTTCAACATGTTTTCAACTTTGAAGTATATATCATGCAACTTCCTCATCTAAAAGCCAGACCCCTTTTCTTTCCACTAGATTTGACATTGTGAAGCCCATTTTAAATTACTAATCAATGACACTAATGGTGAAACCAGCAGTAAGGTTTAACTGCTAATCATTGTTAATGAGAATTTTAGTTTCCAAATATGGACTAGAAAACAGTCAAGTGGGTGAAGTTCAGGCTCTCTCTTATGTTTCTGTCAACATCATCCACAGGAACCAATAGTAAACAAGTTTAGTCACGATTTAACTAAAACAGTTAATGAGATATCCATGTGGTCTGTTTCCTACTAATATTAATGGAGCAATAAAGTAGGATTCCTCAAGGGCATCTCCAGATGGACCAGTCCTAAAACATCGTCTAACACTGTGTAATCCTTCCGGGCAAAACAATGTGGTGTGTTTCCTGCACCATTCACCAAATGTCATTGTCATATTTAGTGGCACCCCTGGGTGGCTCCTCCCGATTTCACAATTGAGAGCCTGAATAATGCGAGAAAGAGATTTAATTAGCACCACAAGTCAGCTCCACTACTATATATATATATATATATATATAACAAAAGAGGATGGTTTTTCTGTATAATATAATCCTAGTCCAAAATTCTTAAGAATAAAATTCCAGAAAACAAAGCCACTAAAGCACAAAAACAGTGGTTAAGAATGGAAACTGGTGGTGCATGCTTATGATATAATAGTACTATTGTGAAATTGGTAAATGATTGATCATTTTTTGTGGGATATTTTGGGGTTCGGAATCGATTAGAGGATAAACCATGGGATATGGTATTTAAAACCACAAAAAGACAGTCCAGATGGACAAATACTAAGGAGAAAAAGTGTTGCTTGGTGCCCACAACCTCGTCTATATGTCTTCCTGGATTGAGGTAATTCTCATTGACTAGTACTCAACGTGGATTATTTGTATGATTTATATGAGCACGTAGAACTGACAGGCCAAGTGCCCAAGCAAAAAGTGAGCGATCTCATGTGAAGCTGTCATTGAGGATAATGAAAAGGGGGGCTCCCATTTGTTCAAGGACACATGGATTATGTCTCCCTTCATTTCAAATAAACCATTCGATTGCTCTCTTAAAAACCTTCTTTTCATCATTCATTTTAGATCACAAATTTATCTTGATAAGAGTTTTAAGCTTGCATATTATGATGGTTTTCATATTGTTGTATTCCTCCACAACAGTTGGAATTTATCCGTATAGAAGAGCTTGCTCCACCCGTGAGTCAATATTTTATAATAGTCTCATTAGACCACACATCTTTCTTGGTATATCCAGATAAGAGGCAGGAGCATAAATTGAAACATTCTAGAGTTACAAAGATAGTTATTAAACTGTTTGCACAGTATAAAAACACGTCTCCTAATTCGATGCAAAGCGAAGAACCTTACTGGGGCTTGGCATGCCGCGAATCATGCATGATTTTGGAACAGAGATTTCTTTTAATTAAACGACAACTAGAATGGATGTCAGTTGAATGCGAAGGAAATTAGTTCTTTTCTTTCTCAGTGGGGAGAGAATTTTAGAAAGTGGAACACCAATTGAGACCACGGCCACGTTTAGAAAAGATGTGTTCGACATATCCTCTCCAATTTTTAAACAAACACCCTTGTTCTTTACGCATAGTACGACCTATTTCAAACATTTGGGTAGACTGTACTTGTTTCAAACATATGATCTATTATCAAAAAGCAGGGCAAATACCATCCACTATTCTCATATTTCACATCAGTAATTCGCCGTATCTTTTAATTTCCTCTGTTTATCTTATTTTCCATCTAAACAAATAAAGAATGGTAATGAAGGATGCGTGTTCATCGAATTGGAGGCTTAATCTATTGGAGTAAATCTAAATTTTTTTAATATTTCAAAGCATAATGGTAGCCGGTAATGATAAATTTGTCAAGCTTTAAATATCCATTCAAGTTTCAGAATTAAAAGCCATGTCCTATAGATGGCAAATACATAGTATTCCCATCGTCCTTCGTATCTATCAAACCGAATTATTTGGCTTCTATTATTTTGGCTTTTCCTCGACACACACACACACATTATATAAAACTTGGACGAGCTTGGGGAAAAAATTGGTGGTCATTTATAAAAATTGAGATACATGAATCATTTGGGAGGTTACATGATAGATTTTTAAAGAGACAGAAGATACCCTTGCGTGTATACATATTAAACATGTCCAATCCATTTTTACCCAATAATGAAAGTTTCCAAAGTGATCATGAGCTGGGAAAACCAAATAAAAATGCCAAAGGAAGAGAGACGGTGAGAAAGGTATCTGGCACGAAAGGTAATGGAGAAAAGGAGAGAATCAATGGCGTATTAAGTAAATGTATATATTTTTCTGCACAAAAAACAATTAGCATCACCTTATTGAGGATAACATGGTGGTCAAACTTCACTAATCAAGGGCCTTCTTTGTGTTTAATAAAAATTTCCCTTTTCAATTCATGTGGTTAGAGTCCAGGAATTGCTTAATGCTCATCTTTAACACTGTAAAAAGGTTCATCTTCAGTTGTATTCGGAAGCATGGGCTGATCTCCGTCAGCCCTATAAAAATTAAGATGTCTTTTTTTTTTATTAAAAATAAATAATAATAATAACAACCCACCTGGGCAGTAGGGGGGTTATGGATTTTATTGTCAAGCGCCCTGCTTCTCTCGTGCAACTAAATATCTGTCCGAATGGGCCCCTCCACTGCCGCCAAAATTATTAATTCTCAAAACTCTGATTAGACGTATGCAATTCAGATTATTGGTGCCCCATTTCCTCCTCTCCTCTCTTCTATCTTCTGGGTGTGTCCAGCTGCATCATAACCATCCATCCCTGATGGGACCCTCCATGTGGTAGGCCTGGTGTCTGAAATGGATGGTTTCGATTCAACAAAATGAGCACAACACAAGATAAATCAAGTCACAAACTCAAACTCACAACCTCCAAATCGCAACTCCCCGGACACCGACTTTTCTTTACTAGGCTTTCTTCATATTATTTCAATTCCCTGCCATTTCACGACTTCCCTATAGGGTCTCTTCTTTTTTTCTTTTTTTTTTCCTTTCTTTCATTTCTTTCTCCGTGTTTTGAGTATTGCGGCTCAAACTCCTAAAGTCCAATTGAGAACCAACTGCTTCACAGCTTCTAGACCATTTGCAATAGTTGCAAAGGATCATATTTTCACATTAAGCATTTTCGCAGTGCATTTCAGACCCTAAATGGGGAGGCACTCTTGCTGTTACAAGCAGAAGTTGAGGAAAGGGCTGTGGTCTCCAGAGGAAGATGAGAAACTGTTGAGGCATATTACCAAGTATGGACATGGGTGTTGGAGCTCTGTTCCAAGGCTAGCAGGTACCCTTTCGCTACTGTAACTTGGTTGCCAGAACATTACTCTCCTTGTGGTGGTTGTTGTTGTGGATTCCATTCTCACCGCCCGTGAAAAATACTGATACTTCACATCGGCAGGTCTGCAAAGGTGTGGGAAGAGCTGCAGGCTACGGTGGATTAACTACTTGAGGCCTGATTTGAAGAGAGGGGCATTCTCACAGCAAGAAGAGGACCTCATCATCGAATTCCATGCTGTACTGGGCAACAGGTAGCTAGTTTTAATTTCCGTAAACATGCTCAAAATCCTTATCCCACTCTTGTTTCTTTTAGAGGACTTGTTAAGGTAGGCCTTCTTTTTGCGTGTTCTGAGGTCTTCTTGTTCATTAGATGGTCCCAGATAGCAGCTCAGTTGCCGGGTAGAACTGATAATGAAATTAAGAATTTATGGAACTCTTGCATAAAAAAGAAGTTGAGGCAGAAAGGCATTGACCCCAACACCCACAGGCCGCTCTCGGAGATTGAGAATGACGAAGATAAGCTTTGTTCAAATAATTCGAACAATGAGAGAGCCCGCTCTTCAGCTTCCAATGAAGCAAACCTCATGATCATTGAGGAGGAGAATGACAGGAACTCCATGCCGCCTCCACTGGCAGTTTCTTCTGATGACCCCAATATCCTCAGCAGCAGCAGCAGCAGAGGTGTGATAGTAGTCCCTCCTCCCACCCACCAGGATTCCATCCTAGATAGACCATCTGAATTGGTGGGGCATCTCTCTTTCCAGCACTTGAATTATGGGAACGATTTCGGCCTCTCCTTGAACCCTGTTTCTTCTGTCCTCTGCTATAATCACATGTCAAGGTCGTCTGAGATGATCTCTGAATTCTGTTCCAATATAATGCCAAACCCAATTATCCCCAATTCAACACAATCCCTCACCTGTTCATCCGTAAGTGGATGGGAAGGCAGCACTCTCAATCACAGTAGCAGTAGCAGCAACGAAAACAATCACAGCAACGAACTGCCAGGGAACAGCTCGTCCTTTGAGGAGAACAATGGCCTAATGTGGGTAAAATCTGGTAAGCAAACCCAGTTTCACCACTTACTACAACCTGATCCAGAAACCAATACCAAATGGCCTGAATATCTCCATACCCCATTTCTACTTGGAAGTGCTCTACAAAATCAATTCCCTCAGCCAAGCTTTCACACCAGTGAAAGAAATAAAGCAGAAACAGAATTTACAGTACCAGATGGTTCAAGTACTGGTACTTGGCATCCGAACCAGGAGCAACAACAAGATCTACAATCCTCAGACATATATCATAATAAGGATATTCAGAGACTTGCTGCAGCTTTTGGACACATTTTTTAGCTTTTAGGCGTTACGAGGGAGAGTGTTCATTACTGAAATTTTCAGGTTTGGAAGGCTTGGAAAGAGACGTCTTCAGGTTACTAGTGTGTGCTGAAGATTTTTCATCTATATTATTTATTTTGTAAATAGGAGTAATACGAAGTTCTGAACTGAACCTTCTGTTATTGAATTATTTGTTATGGAAAAACACGCTTATTTGTCCATGTGAAAGTTGATTGACAAAATAGTTAGTAGGATTACAGAATAATGCTCTCTCTGTAGACTATTTCTCTTCCATGCTAGCTAAAATTTTCTTGGTCTCACTGTTCAGCTTGTAAAGACTTTTCTCTTCTACGCTCAATTTGTTCTGGGTTTACAGCTCGTAGTTCTCCCCTAAGAATCATGCTCTCCTTTGTTTGAAACCCCATCACTTCCAAAAATAATTCAATCATATGGCGATGTAACATATCCAAAACCCTTCTGGTCCTGTAGAATTGTTTCATTTCTTAGTAATATCTATCGACGTCCATGAGTCCTTTTCTCTCTGAATATAAAATATTAAAATAAAAAAAAAAAAAACATGGAATTTCCATTTATGCTTCTTTCGTAAGTTTCAAGGAACCAGATTTTTCTTTTTCTTTTCCCCTTAAATATGTTCCTCACCGTCTCTAACTCCATCAGATAGAGATTGGTTCACTTTTTGACCGTCCACAATTCGGGCCTCCTCGCTTCAAGACCATATGAGTTGTACCTGTAGTTGTTCTCCAGTGATTAAAATTTTTTGATCTCCCCTACAAACAGAGAGCAATTCACCTTGTAATCAAGAGAATGAAAATGACGACAGAAGTGATCGAGACTATATATATGAGAATAGTGTTTGTGAATAAGCTACCTACATTAACATTTTAATGATTATTATTTTGTAGATAACTTATCTATTACGGCATAGCACAAATACTTCTATATATATATAAAAGGTTCTTGTATATAGTTTCTAAAGAAAGGCACCGACACTGTGTTTTGAACATGGTGAAGCAATTCAGGCAACAAGAAAATTCCAATCAGGCGGAAGCCAATGAAGCTATTAAATTAGAGTAATTACATGGCGAATGGAAAGGTGACAAAATTCATGCAACTCTGTGTGTGTATGCAGTGAGCCACGTCTCCAGCATGGCACAAAGAGTACCGGCGTCCAGGGAGGAACAGGGATTGAGGGGGTCCCTCTGATGGATTTAAAACTCTTCTCATCATCATAATTCTTTTTTCTTTCTGGAAGTGTTTGATCCTGTATACAAGCAAATGTAGGTTTTGTTGAAACGAGAGCCATTCTCCGTGTTTCCCCTTCCCAAAAAGACCTCATGACGTGAGGGTTAACGGTTTAAGTTAAAGACGGCTGCATTCCATCTCGTCAAGAGGGGGTGGAGAATTTCTACGCAGAAATAAACTTTGGTTTAATAAATTCAGAGCTGTCATACACATGGACAAATTACGCAAGCCATATGCATGTATTTGGTTTACATGAATATTTATATGTAGACACTCACACATGTGAACCAAATCATTGGGGGTACTACAATTCGGGCCCACAACTTTCAGAAGCGTCGGAAAATAAATAAATAGCAATGAGATTATGGGGATGACGAGATGACAACAAAGCATAAGGCAGTATTCTAGTCTCAATCTATTAAAAGAAAAATTAAAGAATCTTCCTGTCAAATTGAACAAAAAATAATGAAAGTAAACGACCAGCCAGGCTGGTTTTTGCGTTCCCATGCTTGAGTTCTTCAGAGCTTGCTCTTCCGCTCGTCCACCCAAGGGAACAATTTTACGAACAAAAAATCATTGTGACATAAATACGGTCAATAGTATTTTAATAAATGATAACGTTACTAAACAAATGAATTTATTTCACATAGCCTTTTAGGATTTAACGTGAAATCTTTTGTATTTCACGAGTTCAACAGTGGCAACAGTGGCAGCATGGTACGAGGAACCCGTTCATGCCAAGTTAACCTTGAGCCACAAAGGTCTGCAACTCCGTTCCTCAGCCAGAGGAAACAGGTAATAAATGAACTTTAAATAATAAATTGCATTTACTGATACAATAATGCAGAAGGCTTGCTGATTATATTTGCGACCTAAACAACCTTCCTTTTTATTGTTTTCTACCCAACCTCATTGAATTGCAAAGTTCCTTAGTGGCAAATGATGCACGTTACAAACCTAAAGAAGACCTATTTGAAAATTAAATTGTGGCAACTCTTGTCGCAAGGATATGCACAGTCGATCGCTTTGACGCTTGCTCGATCAAAATACCAGTCTCCAACAGCTATAGCAATTGGCTGCATATCAACAATCGTACAAAATAGATATTTCAAGAACTTGCTCATCACAAACATCCTTAGAAGTCTTTCCTCACCCTCCAAGAAATAAGAAATAAAAAAAATAACGAAATAAATGAATAAATAAATAAAGAGCTGTACCCACCAACAAGCATTCTGCTCTAACAATAGACTGAGATCGAGTCTTGTGACGATATCAATCTATTTGAACATTTTCAATTTCTTTCTTGTGGTTAATCATTCAGATACTGAATGGCATAATTTACATAGAAACACCAAAGCAGGCGTGTTTACTGAGAAAACTAACACCGGGGAACGTTCCTAGCAACGATGGCACAGGTGATATCGATAATACATAATTTCCAAAGTAAGCAGCAAACAAATTTGTTTCAGCATTCCTGCCAAATTATCACATGGAACGTTATTACTGCAGCGTATTTAAGGGTAGAACTTTTAGCTGCCACCCTCTCGTTGAAAACATCCTAATTTAGTGAACATTATTTTTGTCAAAGCAATTCTTCAGCTTTTAAAAGTTTTTGTTTTCCTAAGATCTCCATTTCTCTGCTCAACAAATTATAATTATGATCGTAGAATACATATATATACACTTGTGAACTGTGTTAATTTATTGCAGGAAACAATCACAAGCTCACAAATAAAAAATAGAAAAAAAAGATCTGGGCCTCTGTGCCAGTGAAAGCCTAAATGCATACTCTTTGAGTTTAGTTGACAATGCACCTCCTATCGAAATATCTAAGTAGTATTAGCCTAGTAGTTCAGCCGAACCATGACTGGAAATTTTTGAATGGTTTTGGATGTTACAGTTATAACTGAAATTCTAAAACCACTTAATTTATTCATTTTAAGTCACTACCTGCACTATTTCTGAACCAGAATTTGGAAGTGGGGTGAAAGTTTGGGGAGGATGGGGGCGGAGGGAAGGTAGAGAGTAGATTGAGGATACAATTAGTTAGATTAAGCATACCTTGTTTCTAATAACTGGAGAATCATCTGCAAACCATGTATCTTGTCTTTCAGTCTGGCAGTGAGCAAAACATGAATTTAAGAATAGTCCATTTTGTTGAGATCTTGAGAAACCTTTTACTGCATTCAGCATCTGGTACCTGAATCCTGTACAAGGGAACCACATAGACTTCTATCAAGTACTCAAACATCATATCGCACATTGAAGCCAGAAAGAAACCCAGGCATGAGCAATTTTCATATACAAGATCACCTTGCAGAAAATTGATTTGAGATGCTGAGCAGGTAGCATGATTCAATCGGCACTCATGCCAATAGCCATGAGGATCAGCTGATGCTGGAGCCAAACTACTCTGGACCTGGTTTTATGAGGGAAATTAATTCAGATAACTTGTGCAGCAATGCATAGCAAGGCGAACCAGTATCAGCATGTTATGGAAAGTAAATATTACCTGCCACGAGTCATAGGCTGCATTGACGAGAAATAGAGGGGTTTTAACATGGGCGATTAAGTTTTGAGGGAAAAAGCACTGAAAGAAAAGAAACAAAAAAGAGAGAAAAAGAGAGAAGCAAAACAATCAGTGCGCATGACACTTAAAAATTGTCCACCTATTCCTCCAAACTGTGCAACCATGTTGAAAATATTTGGAAAAGAAAGAAGGTTTACCAAAGTTGGGTTAAAGCGATTTGTACAAGTACGTGGCAGATTCCATTTTGCCCCCTGTAGCAAATGCATGATTTCCATGAGGACCCAGGAAATGCAAGTCAAATTACAAAGCTCATTTAGAAAATATCAAGGACCAGAAAGCATCAAGGGCAATCCTGCAATGCAACTACCCTTAGAATATCTCGCTCCTAATTCAAGCATACTTCTATAATTGCTTCTTCAATATGAATAGATAAGGTGATTGAAAAGTTATTCATGTGCTGGAAATTGCAAGCTGTAATTACAATTTGGAAATCCCAAGTAAGCTGGAAATCCCAACTGAAATCTACCTGCAAACCAACTACACCGCCGAACATATGCCTAAGAGTGCGCCGACCCGATACATCAACCCTGGGAAGTTAAATGACAGCCAACAAATGAGTACTGAAAGGGAACCAGATGGCGTAAACAGCGGCTCAGCACAAAGAATTTAAAGCTGGAAAGGTAAGTAGAAATTTACGAATCAAGGAAAAGGCCAGCATCACTTAAGCATTTCACTCTGGTAGTTTGTGGAAATAAGTCACGGAATTCATCACAGTGTAATATAGATGCCAGACCCCCAGCAGAGCACCCAGAAAGAAGAGCCTAAAACACAATCAGTGTGTAAAATTGCAAGAAAAAGAAAGTTGGAAAAGGGAAAAAGTGTTGAAAAGAAGAAAGATAAAAACATTGTTGACACCATTCAAACCTGTTTGGCATAGCTCATGCCCTTTATCATTAAATCTTCTATAGCTGCTAACCATATTCGTTGTCCTCGAAACTCGAGCTGTGAAGCCTACAAACAAGACAAACATTTTGGTGCGTGGGCATGCGTGTATACATACAGTCAAAGATTCAAGGAATTCTTTCTTAAATTGAAATGGTGTTATGGCAAAAACGCTTGAGTTGAATAGTTATGGCGCTCATCTTCTCATCATACTAAAAACAAATGTAATATTGCAGATGTCACTAACAGAGCATAAATGCACATCTTATTCTTTCAAAGTTGAGCACTAAGCCACCCAAATATTTTTCCAGACACAAAAGTCACCTAGAGAAATATTGACCTAGAAGTACTCTTATACTTTCTTCAATAAATTCATACCAAGTCATAGGCAATCAGCACCTATTTCATGGGATTAACTTGAATGATTTGAAAGCAAAGATTGGATGTACCGTACCCCATGAAAGAGCTGAACCCATCAGCTCAACAGAGCTACACTGAACTATTACTAATATTCCACCAAGGAATTGACATTTTCAAAAACAATAACAAGGAAGATTATTATAGGATTAAACAGCACAAACACAAGAAATAATGGTAAATGTTTTCTAGTAAATCAGAGATATGTTGGACTTCTCCCCCATCCCTCCAATTCCAGCTACCACTGCCTAGACTTAACCAGTTTCTTACATGAGATAACAAAAGAAAATGCATTTTTTCTATTGAAGTTCTTCCAGATTCTAGAGACCACGGGACTGGACCCAGATTTCCCTTCTCTTCAAGATTGATCATTAATTGCCCACTTTGATGGACAGCTCATAGACGTATATGAGCAATCTCTCCCCCACTCTGGGGAAGTTTTGGATGAAGAATTTCATTAGTCGTTGTGGAATGGGCAGAAGATATTTCTAACAAGTTGAGCTACCAAGTATACCTGATAAATGGTAATTTGATAGTTCTTTCAATTCCTCAGAACCCTTACTAAGATGCATTAGTATGACTTGGGCATCAGCACGGCACAACTAATAAACTGCCTAAATTATTTCCATGTGTAATAAGATCACCCCAAGGAACCTAAATTGGTATAAATGGATGTGGCTTTTTTTTAATTCTACTTTTGACATAATTATCTTTGTAAAGCACTTCTATGAATATATATTTACATTTATTTCAGGTCTGAATGATCAATGTAAAATCCTAATTCAAATATCTTCTCCTGCATCTACTAGGAAACAAGCAAATATTCTTAGTAGCTTTTCATGTAAGAAAAAGCATGAGAACAAATTCCCACCCACCTGATTACTACTGTCACCAGTAAAGGAAGCACCGTCACAATAACGGATCTTTACTCGATTCCAGTTAAAAAAATCTGTACATAAAATCGTATTTAGGATTACAGGAAGCTCATCACTGACTAGCCAAAACAGTACGTGTGTCTGTGTGAGAGAGAGAGAGAGAGAGAGAGTAGAAAGAACCGAAGATAATAAGAGTTGAATTATATCAGTAATTTGATCAACCAGTTTGAGAGGATACCAGGATTTTCTTCAGCTTTGTTACTCAGTATTCCAGTAAATGGTATCTGTTTCTCCATATAATTTGATGATCCACGCCGAGTTTTTTTGCGGTAAACACAAGTTCTAATGCTGTTACACCATCCTCCGCCCTGCGAGGATTTATAGAGAACTCAGATCTTTAATCCAATATTGTATTTGTTGAGTTGGATATACTTTTGACATATTTAGTCAGCCACTGCCCAAAATGCAGCAAAAATGCAATATAATGATAAATAGATAAATAAATAAATAAGATTCCGTTCCTTGTTTTGGAGAACTGAAAAGTATTTTACCCACAGGCATGTTGGAGAAGGGACGAGAAAAAGGGGAGGATGTGGTAATGAAGAACGGGGGAAGCTGAAGAAAGATAGGTCAATCTTCCTGCGTTTCAAGTACCAAAACACTCTTTGTGAATGCACCTAATAGATGCACTAGTTTCAGGTACCAAAAAATATATCAACGTATTTAGACAAAAGTCATAATAATGGTTGAGAGTACCACATCAAATAGGGACCAGTATTACCTCCGCCCATTTCCAATTGGTTTTTGAGTAAGACCGTAACATGGTATCGAAGTCTGTGTTGTGTTTGGTCCAAAGTTGGCTCAGGTTGTTGTGTTTGGCCAAAAGTTGGCATGCTTGTTCTTGTTGGATCCACATGCAGAGCCCCATGCACTGCTATGAGAAAAGAGGGGGGAGGGGGTGAGCGTTGAGAGCCCCACATTTGGTCATGGACTAGTGTTTGTGTAGCACTTAATATATCTGCCGGGCTACTCCTCCCATTGCCAATTGGTTTTGAAAGTAACCTCGTCAATAATGACAGAAAATATTGTCTAATGAGTCCAAAAACAATGATGATGGTGTAAGGTGTTGTTTGGTTCAGATAATTGAATCATACCATTTACCTCACTCTGAAGCATAATTTGTCTGGAATAGCATGCCTAAACATAATAAGGCTATCCTTTTAAAGAAAAAGGAAAATTTTAATTAATGAGAAAGAGAATAGCAACCGCTTGAAAGTAAACACATATTGATAATTACAATATGGCATTGTCTTATATCATTGAAAAGGAAGAATAAAATGTATATATATATATATATATATATATATATGGCATTGTCCCACAAACCTCTAACTGAATGAGCCAACTGTTTGCTCCTAATCCATAACCGCGATGGAGATGATACCCAGGCAGTGTCCCATCTAGACAGACTGCAACAACATAATATTCAAGAAAATAGATAATGGAAAAATTAGGATTCAGAAAGTGAAAAATTAGGGAAACCCTATATACAGAGAAATTATACGGAGAAATCTGGTATGATCATTGGCTACTGGCATAATGGCAAGGATTCAAGTCATGAGAGAGCCAAACTATTCCCAAGTTAGCCCAGAAAATATCGAAGGCCACTGCTGGCGCCCTCTTTAATCAAAGGGGAAAAAAAAAAATGAAAGGTCTGAATATATTCTTAAGTCAAATTTATGTACATAGACGGGGAGAATGTAGATCAACACTTTCACGCACACACCAACCATGTAGCACCACCATAGCAACATGCGCACACAATGTATCGAAGTCATTGTGAACAACTGAACAGCCAGCGGACAAAATGAACGAATAGAATAACAAATGCTAAATAAGACCAACAGATAACTCAAAATAAAGGTCCAGAAAAGAAAGCGAGAAATTGCTAGCCTAAAAAGGCAGGAATATTGAGGTTGGGGGAGGGTAATATGCTTTATTCTGAAAATTATACCATGCCGCCAAAATATATATGTATATATATATATATATATATATATATATATATATAAGGAAACCTCATCTAGCGAAAGTGCATGAATAGGAGGATAGAATGGATGGGAATCTTTATATAAAATAAAAATATAAATAAATAAATAAACTAAACAAACAGATGAGATGCAATGTATATACCAGCTCGTTTTGCAGCAGCTCCGGGAATAAGGGTTAGTCCTACCATCAAAGGAAGAGTAGTTGCTGCGGCAGAGATTCCATAAGACCCCAAATTATAAGAAAGTTCAGTGATATTAAGATCCGCAAAATCCTCGAAACCATCTCCCCGTCCAGTGAAGAAAAACACCATAAGAGCTAAAACAATCAAAAATAACTCCTTCATGGCAGCCATACAGTGATTAGCTTAGATCTCTTCAATCCCCCTCGGCTGCTTTCTTCAATCACTCTCTCTAGAGGTAAAGTATGTAAATATATATATTTTCATTATCTATAATGCGTTAGTAGCTAACAAGCTTAAAAACTAAACTCAATATATAGCTACTTCAACAATGCGAAGCTAGAGACGGTGGATCTATCCATGAAGAAATATCATTGTTGCTTACCCAGTTGTACGTCCGGGATCAAGAGGTGAAGGAACAGAGAGCGGATTGCCGACGGGGCTATTAAGACTTTTCACTTGTAAAACAGGAAACCGTGATGATGGTGGGCCTACGTTTGGAATCTATGGACAGAGTTCCATTGCGTCTTCCAATAGTTAATGACATCCACCACTTATAAAAAGTGGAAAAATGGGTCCCATCCCATTCCAAACCATTAGCGAAGAAAGTAGGCTCGACCTGGCTGTCAAGCACTAATCTTTGGAACAACCCAAAGGATATAACGGATTTTTTGAAAAATCACAAAAACTTGCGTGGCATAAATCAATTCACTATATTTGTGTCGCCTTTTTTTTTTTTAATTATAATTTATGGTAAATTTTGCATATTTATAAAATTATTTTAATCTTTGTTTTATTATCCTTTTTTTGGTATCTAAGTTTGTCATTTGCACAGTTTCTTTTTTTAATGATGAACAAGTGTCTTGCTCAGGCATCTAAGTTTGTCAGTGGCTTAGAACCTATGACCTACTATGTCATAGTTGGGAGATTAAACTATGAACGGAATGAGTTGTAGATGTAATTTTATTCGAATCTGTTCTACTAAGAAGTATATTCCTACATATGGAAAGAAAGCAAAGCACCAACATGACCATCAATTAATAAACTGAAATGAAAGCAAAGCTAATATGGAAGCATAAGCACAATAAACAAACGTAAATGTATTAGTCTTGAAAGCATGCGAATTCCTCCATTCATATGGTTCCCAAAATAAGCTATAAATTAGTAGGAATCTAAACTGAAAAATCTAAAGAACTGCATGAATCATGAAATTACTCAAACAATTGGGTAGAAAATAGCTCCTCACCGTCCAGAAAATGGAGGGAATGAAAGGAATGGAGATAATCTTTAGTTTATGTAGAAGTTTTTTCAAATTAGCAGCCAAAACAACAATGTTTTGGATGACAAAAATGATTATAATTGAAGGGGTCAAGTTTTGACAGGAAGAAGATTGTTGTTGAAGCTTGGTGGCTTTTCATTAAATCAGTATTTGAAAAGGTTAGATCTACAAGGACATAAATTTAATTTGGCATTTGAAAAGTTAGAGTTTAAGAGACATTATGAACTGAATCGATTTAGAGAAAAAGGAAGGATTTCACTCAACTGACTTAAGTTTAGAAGATTTCACCCAAATCACGAGGAAATGCCACTCGTCATAACTGTGTTTTTGGTTTTACATATTATATAATAGATATGTCATGCGAACCTTTATTTTATCTATAAAATCAAGATGATGTAGTGAACTAGTCAAATTGGTCCCTTGAGTTTTTAAAAAGTGGCCAATTTAATAAAGTGACAAAATCATTAGATTCGAATCAGAAAGTGGCATTACAAATAGGGATGTGCAAGAAAAAACCAAAAACCCAACCTTGAACACCCAACCCAACCGAAAACCTCAAAACTGATTTAGGAGAATCGGGCTGATTTTTTGGATTTGAATCAGGGAGGTTTTGCGGAAAAGCAAAATTTTAGCGTGGGGTGAATAAACCGACCATCCTATGATATTTTTATTTTAAATATTTTTGAAGCAATTGAGTTAAAGATTGCTAGAAAGTTCTAATGTTGTAAAACTGTGGTGGAAGCTAAATTTCATGTTGATCTTCTAGGAATCAATTTCGTAGCATGTTTTAATTTCTTGTAATCTAAATTTTGTTGAGCATGTATTTTAAAGTAGCGGTAGGATAATGTTTCAATTCTTTTTTTTTATTTGGTTGAAAGAAGGGTTACAGAAGCCAAAGAATGAAAACAAAACCACCTACAAAAGAATAGAGTTTGGAAAAGTCACTCGATTAAGATCAACAAAAAGATATAGACCCAAATCCCATGGAGGGAGAGTCAAGAAAAGGTGCTTTGCACCATCATTGAGAATTGCTGCAATACCCATAAATTTTCATTTTATTTTAATTTAAATATGTGGTAAATATAGGACTGAAAAATGGATAGGCAGGTGTGGTGTTGCGTTGAATGAAGGATTGGAATGATAAAATGATAAAATGATGTAAGCATAAACCCAATAATAATTTAAGGATGGAAAATATGGTAAAAAGTGGAATAAATGAAAGCATGACGTGTAATTTTCTATATATGCACTTAATTAATGTGGAAGGAAATTACTTTTTATGTGTAGTATATGTCAAAATAATGAGATGTATATTATTCTAAATATAATATAATATATGATATACTAGATATACATTATACTTTAGCAATCATACTTGTGTGAAGGGCAGTGAGGACTTAGTGAGTAAGCTCACTTAAGTCGGCAAGTAAGTTTAGGATATATATAATATTATAGCAAACGCGAGGAACCAAGTTACATTAGCCATTGGGAGGGGAAAAAAAACAATAGAGAAGTTGTGAGTGTGAGGAAGAGAAAAAGAAAAAAAAGGAAAAAAAAGAAGGAAGTGTGAGGAACAGTATGTGAAAAAGGAATAGGCTAATCTCAACTATGTGATCAATTCAGGTAAGAAGAAATCTATTATTTTACATGAGATTTGTTTTTCTACGTGGAATTTCAATCCTTCTGTTGAAATAACTTGATTCCTCTTTAATTTAATTGAATCTATTAATATTCAAGTCCTATTTGTTGTTTTCGGCATTGTGTGGCATGTCTATTTTGACCTATTGACCTCATTTGTGGTTGTTCCTATTATCCGAGCCTGAATTGTTAATTTGATTGTGATAGAGAATATCCATTTGTACCCCCCCTATACCAATTATTGTTGTTATAATTGTTTGAAACCCCAAACATTGTTTTGAGCATTGTTAGATGTATTTGTTTGGACCCACTTGCCACGTGGGATGTGGAATGTACGATTTGAACCCGTTAACTGAGATGAACAACCGTGAAAGGTGGAATGGAGGTTAATGCACATATGAGTTGTAATGGCTGGTTGACGGGTTCCGATACGTCGAGTAGATCCTGTGCTAGGATAATAACACAAATATTGGATCCTTTGTCTAGGTTTGATAAGACACATCATTCATGACCCTTTAAGGCCTCTTAGTGAGGGTTGAATTGTGTTGAATACTACCTAAGCTTATTATATCTATATCTCTTGATTGTATATTTCGTTGTTTGTCCCTTATTGAGTGATCGTTTGCACTCATCCTTCGTTTGACTTAACCATTTTCAAGTAAACACTTTAAAGATATCGGCATGGGTAGGATGAATTGTAATACCCCTAAATTTTCGGTTAATCTTAATTTAAAATAAATGGTAAATATGCACTGATAAGTGAATGCATGGATTAATGACATGAGTACATTATACTAGAAGGATTAATGACATGAGTACAGTATACTAGAAGTATATGTTGTATATAAATTATATATAATATAGCATAAAATATAATATGATAAAATATTATATATGGTGAGTGTGTGAATATATATATATATATCTCTGTGTGTGTGTGTGTGTTTGTGTGTGTGTGGGACGTGGTGTGTGGGTGGGTTTATATAAATATATATATATAAGTGTGGGAGTGTGTGGGAGTGGGTGTGAGTGGGCGTGAGTGGCGGGAGTGAGTGCATTGTTAAATATATAAAAAAAAAAGGAAAAGTAGGGTTGGTTATTTTATTTATGTGTATATATATATGCGGAGGGGAGAGAAGAGGATTAAAAAAAAAAGAAGAAGAAAGATGAGGGAGGGTGAGTGGCGGTTTATTAAAAAAAAAAGAGAAGAATTGTTTATTTTATCTATATATATATATATATATATAGGAAGAGAGAGAGGGAGAGGGGATCAGAATACGGAGGGAGAGTGAACCGGGAGAGAGAGAGAGGGAGAGGAATCAGAGAAGAGAGAGAGGGAGAGAGAAAGAGGAGAGAAGTTTTGACGGTGAGAGAGGGGGTTAAGCGTGCGGAGAAAAGGAAGAAAGAAGAAGGGAAAAAAGAAAGAAAGAAAGAAGAAACCGCGCTAGGAGGAGGAAGAATGAAGAAGAAAATTTTTTTTAAAAAAACTCAATCTTGGAATCAATTCAGGTAAGGGTAATCTAATTCTTGTAAGATATTTTAGTCCTTTTATTGAAATATCTCAATTTTCCTTGATTATCATTGAGCCTATTGGTATTTGGTTCTTATTTGCTGTTGCGAGAATTACTTGGCGTGTCTATTCTGATTCGTTCATCCGGATTGTGATTGTACCTATTATTCGAGCCTGATTCGTTGATTTGACTGCAATTGGGTATAACCATTTGAACCCACTAACCCAATTGTTACCATGGTAATTGTTGAAATTCAAAACGTTGTTTTAAACGTGGTTGAGCCTATTTATTTGGTCCCACCTGTTATGTTGATTGTTGAATGTTGCGTTTGAACCTGTTGGCTGAGATGAACAACCGCGTAAGCGGGTTTGGGAGACCCCGTGCTTGGGTTAATGTACGTATGAGCCGTAATGGCTGGTTGACGGGCCCCGATACGTTGAGTAGACCCCGTGCTTGGGTTAATGCACACGAGTTGGACCTGGTGTCTGGGTTTGAACAGACGCACCGTTCATGACCCTTTGGGTCTCTCAGTGGTTGATGGTTCGAGCCAAACTATGCTGAATTTGTTGTGTTGAACTTTCTTGGACTTCCACTCGATTGATTATCCCTTACTGAGTGTTCATTCACACTCACCCTTATTGGTTGAATCTTTTTCAGGTGGGTTTTGTACGAGCGTACCGCATGAGAGTGGTGGTGGTGATAAGGGTTAAAGAGCCGCTAGCAGTTAAACTTTCGAGCTTTTGTTGCTTTAAGCTGTCGTTTGGGTTGTGATAAATTCTGTAATATAGTGCTAGGTGTGTTCTACCGGTTCCACTTTTGTATTAGTAACAGGGAATCATTTAGTAGAGGATGGATAAGTGCACCTTTGTACACCTTTTTGGAGTAAGAAAGGGTGGGGTGTCACAGATGGTATCAGAGCATAGGTCCAGGATTCTGTAGACATTAGTAACAATTGTGGAAACTAGGTGGGAAGCACTAAATTAGGAAGTTGTTGAGTGGGTTAGCAAAGGTACTATAGTGTAACCATACAGCAGAGCAAGCAACTTTGGAGGTCGAGGATAGCATGAGAGGAGAGCACTCAAAGTTGGTCAAAGACTAGGAACGGTAATTTCGAGAACGAAATTCTTTTAAGGGGGGGAGTATGTAATACCCCTAAATTTTCAGTTAATCTTAATTTAAAATAAATGGTAAATATGTACTGATAAGTGAATGTATGGATTAATGACATGAGTACATTATACTGGAAGTATATGTTGTATATAAATTAAATATAATATAGCATAAAATATAATATAATAAAATATTATATATGGTGAGTGTGTGAATATATGTATATATATATATGTGTGTGTGTGTGTGTGGGACGTGGTGTGTGGTTGGGTTTATATAAATATATATATATAAGTGTGGGAGTGGGTGTGAGTGGGCGTGAGTGGCGGGAGTGAGTGCGTTGTTAAATATAAAAAAAAAAAGAAAAGGAAAAGTAGGGTTGGTTATTTTATTTATGTGTATATATATATGCGGAGGGGAGAGAAGAGGATTAAAAAAAAAGAAGAAGAAAGATGAGGGAGGGTGAGTGGCGGTTTATTAAAAAAAAAAAGAGAAGAATTGTTTATTTTATATATATATATATATATAGGAAGAGAGAGAGGGAGAGGGGATCAGAATACGGAGGGAGAGTGAACCGGGAGAGAGAGAGGGGGAGAGGAATCAGAGAAGAGAGAGAGGGAGAGAGAAAGAAGAGAGAAGTTTTGACGGTGAGAGAGGGGGTTGAGCGTGCGGAGAAAAGGAAGAAAGAAGAAGGGAAAGAAAAAAAAAAGAAAGAAGGAAGAAACCGCGCTGGGAGGAGGAAGAATGAAGAAGAAAAAAATAAAAAGAAAACTCAATCTTGGAATCAATTCAGGTAAGGGTAATCTAATTCTTGTAAGATATTTTAGTTCTTTTATTGAAATATCTCAATTTTCCTAGATCATCATTGAGCCTATTGGTATTTGGTTCTTATTTGCTGTTGCGAGAATTACTTGGCGTGTCTATTCTAATTCGTTCATCCGGATTGTGATTGTACCTATTATTCGAGCCTGATTCGTTGATTTGACTGCAATTGGGTATAACCATTTGAACCCACTAATCCAATTGTTGCCATGGTAATTGTTGAAATTCAAAACGTTGTTTTAAACGTGGTTGAGCCTATTTATTCGGTCCCACCTGTTATGTTGATTGTTGAATGTTGCGTTTGAACCTGTTGGCTGAGATGAACAACCGCGTAAGCGGGTTTGGGAGACCCCGTGCTTGGGTTAATGCACGTATGAGCCTTAATGGCTGGTTGACGGGCCCGATACGTTGAGTAGACCCGTGCTTGGGTTAATGCACACGAGTTGGACCGAGTGTCTGGGTTTGAACAGACGCACCGTTCATGACCCTTTGGGTCTCTCAGTGGTTGATGGTTCGAGCCAAACTATGCTGAATTTGTTGTGTTGAACTTTCTTGGACTTCCACCCGATTGATTATCCCTTACTGAGTGTTCATTCACACTCACCCTTATTGGTTGAATCTTTTTTAGGTGGGTTTCGTACGAGCGTACCGCATGAGAGTGGTGGTGGTGATAAGCGTTAAAGAGCCGCTAGCAGTTAAACTTTCGAGCTTTTATTGCTTTAAGCTGTCGTTTGGGTTGTAATAAATTCTGTAATATAGTACTAGGCGTGTTGTACCGGTTCCACTTTTGTATTAGTAACAGGGAATCATTTAGTAGAGGATGGATAAGTACACCTTTGTACACCTTTTTGGAGTAAGAAAGGGTGGGGTGTCACATGAATGATAAGGAAGAAAGAATTGCTTATATTTGAGAACTGTATTGTGGATTGATTTGGAAGAGTGTACCCTTATACACCTGTTCAGTGTACGAAAGGTGGGGATGCCACACTTGCAAGTCAATCTACACATCTTTTTACTTCTCTGTATGTGTGGCACATCTTTTAAATTCCTTTTAAGAGCCACATTGGTTTCATTTCTTTTATTTAAAAGTCTTAATAGGATAATGTTTGAATTGCTTTTAGGATTATGTTTGTCACACCCTATTTGTGTTTGACAAGCAAAAATAAAAATTATGGAATTGTTCCTTAAAGTAGTAAAGGCTTTATTGTTTTAAAATAGTCTTTTTAATGCTCTGGAAAGCGTAACCCCTTTAGCAAGGCACCAGTTACTGCACACTCAAAGGTAGAACATATGGTTTATTGAACCAAATAATAGGTTCAAAGTTTTTTCCTTTGAGATTTTTTTTTTGATTTTCTCTATTTTTCCATAAAAGTAGAATGACAAGAAGCCTAATTCTGTATAGGAAAGGTTAACAGATGTGGTGCCCCGGTTCTTTGCACACTCAATAAGGCAACAATGGGGCAACTAAGACCAACCATCGCAGTATTCTCAAGCATAACTTACGGCATGAATGGATTATGTTAAGGTAATAACCTGCAATGCTTAAACAAAATTTGCAATTTTCCATCTTAATTTGTTACAATTTCGATGGACCGTAGCAGAAACTGGTTCTACCTTATTACAATAATTTTCAGCAGGTTTAGTTAAAATAATCAAATTAACACCAAACTTAAAACGACTAGAAAATGAAAATCTCATTACTTCTAACTTGCATATTCGTCTAATTCCTTTTTACTCAAACATGCTTATCTGTTAGATAATAATAATAAAGAGTGAGTGATAAAACACTGAGTAGGAAACTTATATAAAAAAGATATTTACCAGGTTATATCACGAACTTTCAACAATTCATTTTGTTCTTTTAACATATGTGAATAAATATTCATAAACAACGACAAACAGCAAAAATAAAAATTGAGCCCTAGTGAAACAAAATTTGAAATTAAAGTATTTTTTAAAACAATAGGGAAACAACTATATATAATTCATACCATTGAGGAGAATTGTTGTTCCCATTGGAATAATGAGGTGTTGTCATTGTTGGCAAGCCTAAATGAGTGTGCATATCATTGGTACACCTTGTATATCGACTTTGCATGACTTTGGGACATCAGAATTATGTGGAAATGAAGAAGACACAACGAGGGAGTGAAGTACCGAAAAGCGCCATAATTGAGCCCGGTTAGACCTAATTTGGAGCGGTTATTGATTTGAGGCACTTCGGATGATCCGATGACCATGGGAAGACACCAGCAGCTATAATATACCATAATAAAGTGGTATGTACACAAACGGAACAATGGAAATCGGTTTTGGTCAAGCGTCATAATTGAGCCCGGTTTGAGCCCGGTTTGGCCTTATTGGAGCATATGCACCGTGTTGAGCTTAAAAGGAGCTTGTTTGGAGTTGTTGGGCTGCATTGAGGTAAATTTGGGCTAAATGGGTTGCAATGAGCTCAAGGAATGGTAATGGGTCAAGAGAAATTCGTGGTGGGCCTTTGGGGAGCCATTTTGGGCTTAATTGTGCAAGGTGACGAATTTGGGCCAACTAATGAGTTTGGCACATATGGGCAGCAACTAAACAAGCCCAATGACACTTGGAGGAGTCCAAATACACTTGGACCAAGTCAAATTCGTGGGCAGCAGCCACTCCACTATTTGGTCCACCATTGGTGACATAATCCCCTAATTTGAGGAATGTTGTTTGAGCATTCAAAGACATCCATGTTTGGAGGCTTCTTTTGGCTAATGGAGACATCACAATGAGTCCCCCACCCCTAAAACATGAAGCATGTTTGGTGGAGGAATTAATGGCATGTTTTTGGCTAGTGGAGACACAATAATGAGTCTCCCACCCCTAAAACATGGAGCATGTTTGGTGGAGGAATTAATGCCATGTTTTTGGCTAAGTGGAGACACCATAATGAGTCTCCCACCCCTAATACATGGACCATGTTTGGAGGAGTATTAAAATCAACCACTATGCCATGTCTTGGAGGCTTTGGAGGGCTATATAAGGAGGGCCTCTCCTTTGGACGAATTTGTGACCTCCCTTGAGTATTGGGAGAGCATTTGAGAGAGAGAATTGAGAGAAATTCTCTTGGAGGGTTTGGGGCTGCCATATGTGTTCTTGAGCGCTCTTGGGGTTCCAAAGGGTTGAGTGTGTGCGAGATTGGGGAAACACTTGTGAGTGTTTTGTGTTGTGGCCACGAGGTGACGTTGAACATCCACACGTGAAGTAATCGGTGTTCGAGGGGCTGTTCCGTGCGGTGGCTACGTTTGGTGCTTGTGCTTGAGTTTCTTCGAGTTCGTTGAGTTCTTGAAGCTACAACAAGGTGCTTGCTGGTCATCAAAGAGTGGTAGGTTGTTCATCACTATTACGTGAATTTTATTCCGTAATCTTGTTTATGTTCGGGTCGGTGAGACTCTTGTAATAAGTTTGTCAAACCTAGTGAAGGGGAGACAACTTAGTGATTAGTCAGTGAGACTTGTGATAAGTTCGTCAAACCTAGTGAAGGGGAGACGACTTAGTAATTGGTCAGTGAGGCCGTTGTATCGCTCTAGTGAAGAGCCAATACAGTTATAGTGAATTCGTTGGTGAGGGTAGTGAACCCGAATCAGCCGTGGACGTAAGTTGCACGCATTGTGTAGCTGAACCACGTATATCTTGTGTTTGCGATTGCTTGGTTGGTTTGCTTGTGTTACTCTTGCAATAACCATCGAATCAGATTGAAGAGCACAAAAAGGAAAGAATTTGAAGGAGCACTGATTCACCCCCCCCCCCCCCCCCTCTCAGTGCTCGTATTGGGACTAACAAGAATAACTAATTAAGCCAAAAGGAAGGAAGGTGAAAAACGTGGGTCGATTTGGGGTCATTAATTAGGTCATGTAAAGGGAGGCCAATAGGCCATTATTAAGTCTAATGATAGGGGATGGAGTGGCAAGCTCCATCACCCCTCATTTGGCAAGATCATGTTGCTTGTAATCTAGTGCTTGGCTTATAAATAAGAAAAAACAAACAAAAGAACAAATAAAAAACAACATAAAATCGTATATAAAGAAGAAGAAGAAAAAAAAAAGAGAAAAGGGAGGGAAATAGGGACCAATATTTAAACATAAGTGGAGATAGGAGACCAAGAAGAAGCAATAAGATTGATGAGCCTTTTTGTCCTAATGAGATTATGCATAGTTTCCTTTTGACTATTCTTCAAAAAGTTGACATCATGGATTATTAAAGCAATTTTAATTTTAAGAACTATTTTGGAATTTTAAATTATTTTCCCTCTTTAAAACCTATAAGCCATTTTAAACTTTTAGCACCCTAGAGAGGTTTTTGGAGTAAAAACTACTAAGAAATTAAAATTTCTTCAATTTCTTCCTTATTTTCATAAATTGAAATTTTTGGCATGAGGGAATGCAATTTAGCCTTAGGGTGTGAAAAAAAATTTGCAGAGAATTAAACTTCCATTAAAATGTGCACAACAATTACGTAAATTTGATTTGTATTAAGAGAATTAAGACCCCTAAAAGTTTTTGTTGAAACTGGACCAAGTTTTAGATCTGGCCGTAGACAGCACCAAATAACCAATTATTTGGTTGTTTCTGTCCAATAAGTACCTTAATTAGGATTTTTTGCACACTTGAACAATGATACACAAATCACGACCACTTGGAAATACATATTTAATAGGGAATGCGTAAATGACAAATGATTGCTTGGTATTAATTGTAATAGTTGGAATTGCTCAAATCCACTATTAGGAAACGAAAGCATTAGAGTTAAGGGGTTTCTTATTAGCTATTTCTTTCTCTAAGGTAATTCTCTTTCTTATAAATAATTTATTGCACACTCATAATTTATATTGGAATCCTTTGATAATGACATTTTCATATTGAACCATGTGGTGTAACATTTTTATTGGAAGATTGATTTTGAGTAAATTTGACTTGTCATATTGTCCAAGGTTGCACAAGTTTATCCTTATGACTTAGAGTATGTCATGATTCCCTTTAGATTAGAGTATATTTTGAAATGAGATTTATGGCATTTTTGGCAAGTGTGTACTATAAGTATAATCATGACCTTACAAAATGAGTGGGAGGTACAGGTGAATGGATGGAAGTGAACTGGACAAGTCAAACTCGAATGAAATTGGTAATATTTGCAATTTGCTTACTTGATTTTCTCAATGGATTGATTATTGCTTGACCACCTATTATCTGAAGATTAATTTATTTTTAATGTCTTACTAATAACTTTATTGAGCTATTCGAGCTCACTCCTGTTCTTTTGTAAAACTCCTCAAGTTGAATGATTGATAGGGACGTCAGTTGAAAGGGACGTTGTTCTAGGGAATGGAGGGAAAAATACGGTAAATAATAATTGAATGAAAGAATGAGAGCAGCGAGAAAATGGATGTCATAAATAATTAAGTACATGTCTTTAGCATGATAAACAATATTATATACTTCTTCCTTATAATAGTAATAGACGAGGAGGTTTTAAATTTTGACAACCCAGTTATAGTATTGGATACAAAATAAAATAAATTAAGAGAAAACTAGGGGGTATCACATTTAACACTGTGCGTTAAACTGCATGAACACACGATTCAAATTCAAATCAAGTAACTCAATCAAATGGTTCGTCATCCCTTAATCAAAAGGTCCATTAACTGTATATAAACAATTTGTAAACCTTCAATCACGACATTTCTCCATTTAGCATTCGATTAGACAACTTTACAACTCGTCTCTATAACTTAACAACTCAAACAAATGTGATTTTGCTTAGGTACTCATTATTTTTTGAAAGTCAACTCAAATTTTTGAGCCAACATAGGCAAAAACAAGTACAGGGTTCAACTATATGCACTATTTAACCCAAGCACAGGTCCAACTTTATGCATTATTTAACGAAAATACGGGGTCCAAAATTGTGCCAACATGGACAAAACATTTTTCGTTCAATTCAATCCCCCATATATGGAGTTGTTTAGCTCAATTCAATCACAAACAACGATTAAAAGATACCTCAGCAAGCAGGTATGCAAATTGGTTCAAATTTCAAAAAATAGTCTACTTTAAACTAATTTATGAAATGAAAAGAAAAACAGTTTTAAGTTCAATAGCAAGATTGTTCATCAAAAAAGTCTATTAATCATACCATAATCCACTATTTCAAACAATAAGAACCCACCATTAACTAAGAACGATTATTCAATCCACTATTTGTCGAAGATGCACTTAATTAATTGTCGCATCTTTAGATCTCGATCAATTCCTTCATCCAACATCAACGATCAACTACTTTCATTGGCAATTTGACTACTATCATATCCAATAACGTCATATAACATTATTATGGGACAACTAGATACCAATGCAACTCTTATAACCTCGCATCGTATAGGCCATGCAAAGATGCTTTTATTTTGATAGGAGTAGGTGACTAATGTAATCACTTTGATCTTTTGTTTTGAAAAAATAAGTGGCTCACGAGGGTGTGAACCACTTTTTGGGATTAAAAAGGAAGTCTTACCCCTATTCCTTACCTAGGTATCTTTTTTAGGCTACAACTTAGAAAGCACAAACCCAGTTGCGTATAGTTTTGGACTTTCAAAAATTTCAATTAAGATGCCTTGTAATAGAAATGCAAAAACATTTAATAGAGGAAATAAAACCTTTTTCTTCCAAATGAAAACTTTTAAAGGAGTAAAAATTCATAAGAAAATGCATGCAAAAATAGATGTATGGACTGGAAACATAGTCCGCCTAGATTCTTTGCAAAAGTTTTAAAGTTTCAAAACTCTTTCCATATACCACAGGTTGAGATGATTGCAAAACCAAAGTTATAGCTGTATGTTAGAACTACACCTTTACAAAAGAATACATTCTCAAATTGATAATCTTTTCAAAAATTATACTGTCTTACACTTTACCTGCAAAACAACTAATTTCAATAATTCACATAAATAAAGCTTAAGAAACAAGACCCATTAAGCCATTTTTGGGTCAGACTAATAGCTACTTGAGAAAACTAATTACATAAGTTTCCTAGTGACAACTTTGCTTTGAAGAGAAATTGAACTTTGCAAGAAAATCCAAGATTCTTTAATGTCCACCTTTAAAACCCATTCTTTTCTCTCAATCCTCTCCCAAACCCAAAGTGTAAGAATGCACGACTAAAGACAATTTGAGGGATACAACCACTTTAAGAGATTTTTTTATTTTTTTTCACTTTTACCCCTATTCCAAAATCCAACCAATTGAAAACACCAAGGGCAATTTGGTTATTTTACCTTCAATAATATCTAAAAGCACTTCTCCTCACATATTTGAGTGGGTCTAACATGTCATATCAATCATCATTAGATATTTCTCGTCTAATAATTTCCACAACCAAGCCAAAAACACTGTTTTAGAACCCGATTTTATTCCTAATTTTTACAAGACTAGTCATTTCCTCCTACCGGGGTGCTTTAGTCATTTCACACAAAATTGAAAAATATTAAATTTGCTCACGAAAACTTTTTCTTCGAGAAAATTTCTCGAAACATTAAACGAGTTAAGCATGCAGAATATTGATTGGTCATTTTTTAATAAAAAAATAATTAAATAAAATTGTTTTGTTATCTAGTAAAGTGACAAGTAGAGCATCATCCCACAAGGAATCCAAGGCTGAGTTGGGTTTATTTTTAAAGCTAGAAAAATTATCAAAGAAGAATTTAAAAGAGATTAAAAGGTTGCACAAAAATCTTAGTGAAGAAACTATGGGTTCACAAGTCCACTTTTTGGGTTCGGATACACTTTAAACCGATTGATTTGAATATGCATGTAATTAATACATTAAAGCTACAAGTCTAATGAGATTCTAAAAGATTGTGTGAATTAACTTAGGTACAACCTATTTTGCCAAACCTTAGTTTAGTCAGTTATGGATTATCATCGGAAGAATTCCCACACAATATCGTATCAATGCTTGAAAAGAATTAACATAATCATATAAACAATAATTCTCACTAAATATAACAACAAAGCTCCGCTAATGTAATCTCAAAGCATTCAATTACACACAAATTCCAAAGATTTATCAATTAAATACAATCAATCGGAATTAAAGTATTATCTACAACCCAAAAGTGAATAGGGAACTTAGCCTCTCATGGTGTTGGGGAATGCCGTTCTTGAATTGAATGGATTTTGAGAAGACGAAATGAGGGTAGCAACATGTCGTACTGGTGTGACAGCGATGTTAGATAGCGGAATGTGATGGTTTAAGAGAGGAGGGAGAAAGAGAGTGAGTTTGGTGGTAGGCGAGGGAATGCTTTGTTTGTCTTTTGAGGGAATGAGAGACCCTCCTTTTATAAGTGAGGCAAGGTTATAAGCTATTACGGAATAAAAGGAATGAAAAATAAAAATAATAGTATTTGTTTAAAGCTTTCATTTTTTTCCTTTTTTTTCTTATTATTTTCCATGTAATTGCTTTCCTTTTCTTCATTTCCTTTTTCTACAAGTAATCCCATTTTCTATTTCTTTCCTTTCTCTTTTATTGATTTGCTTGCTAATCCTACTATTCCATAAAATTGCCAAAAATACACCACTGTGACATATTTACCCTATAATTGCCAAAAAGAATAAATAATATCAATTTAATTAAACAATATTAACTTTAATTACGTAATTAAATATTACTTTTTTCTCAATATTGTGGTTCAATCACACCCCCCAACATGCACTTTTGCTCGTCCCCAAGTAAAAGAAAATAAAAAATAAGAACAAAACTAACTAGTTAGTTATTTTTGTAGGATTCACGACATTTAGCGTATGCAACAAACCTTTATATCACTACGCGATCTGCAAAAGACCAGTTATAGTCCCTTAAGGGTTTACAGCGAGGTTGCCCACAAATATAAAGTCCACAATTGCATTGTTTTTCCCAAGGAACATTCAATCTGACACATTTAAAGACAACAATACCAAGCCAATAACCAACATCATGAATTTGTAGAATGCTATAATTGTTTAAACAAGGTCCAGAATAGAGCAAAAAGGTTAATATTTCAATCCATCTCAAATAGTATTTCGATACTCAGGTGTTATGCAATTCATATGTGATAAGCCCCCTTTATTTTTTTCTTATTTTTTCATCACACTCAACACCCCACCATTTTTTGCGAACCTTGATGAGGGTTTCGCCTAGGTCCGCTACGAAGCAGAAGTAGTTGCGATTTTTTTTTCCACTCAACATCCCACTGTTTTATGCGAACCTTGATGATGGTGTCACAAAGGCCCGGTTACTAAGGGAGATATAGAGATAATTTTTTTTTTCTTTTTTCTCACGCTCTACATCCCACCATGTTACGTGAATCTTGATGATGATGTCACCAAGGCACGGTTACTATGTAGAAGAAGAGGTTTTTTTTTTTTCCCTTTTTTTATAAAATCATCAAAGACTTACATAGTTTTACTTGAGCACCAAAATACCTACTTGATATAGTCAAAATATGAATCAAGCTACTCTAAAGTTAATCTCATTTAATTATGTTATCATGCCCCATAAATCATGGTGTAGCTATCAATTAACATTACTTGCACTAAGTAAGAAAGATTTGAATGTGTACTTAGCGTAAGCTCAGCATGTGAATTCAGTGAAATTTTGGCGGCATAATAGCTATAAAGTGGACTTTTGAAAAATCATCAGGCCAAAATATTGCATTTTTCTTTTATCAATTTTATCAAGGATATACCCTCACCCCCAAACTTAAGTGACATTGTCCTCAATGGCGTATGAAAGAGCGAAAAACTAAAGAGCGAATGAACAATACAACCTGGCAGTGATAGTGCACACGAAAGTTGTGGCACCCTGATTTCTTGCACCCTCGGCAGGTCAACGGGGCGGCAACTAAGACTAATCACCACGGTATCACCAAGCATAACTAACAACATGAGTCGATTATGTTAAAGTAATAACCTGCGATCTTCAAACCGAACTTGCGACCTTCAAACCAATCAATAATCTCCAACATTATCTTTTATCATTTCAGAGGACTATAAGAGAAACAAGGTTCATCTTATTACAACATTGTCCAATAGGTTTAATTACAATCATTTAATTAGCGCTAAACCGGAACAACTAAGTGATGAAAATCTCATTGATTCCATTTTGTACATCCGTCTCATCTCTTTTTGCTCGGGCGTGCTCACCTGGTAGGCAATATCAACAAAGAGTGAGTGATAAAACATTCAGTAGGAAACTCATATCAAAATACCCATACCAAGTTATATCATAAACAAATGATATAACAGCTTCAAGAATTTGTCTCATTCTTTCAATTTGTGTGAATAATGACCCATAGACAATGCCAAACAATAATTTTAAAACTGTGCGTCAAACTACACAAACGCAGCATCCAAACTCTAACCAACTAGCCCCAATCAAGCTTCAATCAGACGATTCATCATCCTTTAACCAAAAGATCCATCAACTTCACATAAATGGCTCTTAAACCTTCAACCACGCCTTTCATCTGCCTAGCGTTCAATCAAACCAATCTACAACTCTACAACTTAAAAAAAAACACTCAATCATTCGAACAAATTGTGATCTTACTGAGTGACCTGTAATGAGATTATGAACGTTTTAGCTAGACTTAGCTAGTTGTGCTCTAACTTTAGGACTAGGGCACGCAATCCTTAACAGTTTTGTCAAACGGTTCCATTTACTGCCAGCATAGGCAAAACATTTTGTGCACTATTTAACCCAAGCACGGGGTCTAACGGTGTGCATTATTTAACCCAAGCACGGGGTCCAACAGTGTACATTATTTAACCCAAGCATGGGGTCCAACTTTGTGCCAACATAGGCAAAACATTTTTTGTCAATTCAATCCCCCATGTATGGGGTTGTTCAACTCAGTTTGATCACAACCAACAATTGAAAGGTATCTCAACAATCGAGTACACAGTCTGAACCAAACTTCGAAAAATACTACCCAACAAATGGCAGTCCAACTCATATCAACCTAAGACATGGAACAATAAATAGTCTTAAGTTCAATAGCAAGATTGTTCACTCCATAATCTCTATTCAACGCGCTGTAATCCACTATGTTGAACTATAGTAGCCTATCATTAACTAACAGCAACCGATTAATCCAATCCGCTGTTTTACTATTTGTTGACGAGACGATCCACCTAACCAACTGTTGCGCTTCCAGAACTTGATTAGTCCCTTCATTCAACGTCAACGATCAACGGTTTCTATCGGCAATTCGACTGCTACACCTCCAACACCCTTACATAACATCAATGCGAGACAACGAGATACTAAAACGACTCTCGTAACCTCACGTCAAATTGTCCACACAAAACAACCATCCATTCTGCTTTAACCCATGTAAAACTATGTATAAGTTTCAGTTCAACTTATTCTCTACCCTATAGCCTTCTCTAGGTTAGGGCTTCACACATCCAACGATTTCATTCACCTCAGCTCAACACAAACCAGTAGGTATTCGGAAACAAATGAACACCCAGCTATACAAATCAAGACTTAACAATAACCGCAAGTCTTGTATAAGACTCCAACAATGGTCATTCACTTGACCACACACAAAGTAGCCATCAAGGACTCTCCAACAAACACCCATAAGGTTCAGCAAGATAGACAATGAAATCAGCCATTCATGGGAAGTATTGCTCTAAATCATCTCCCAAAACATTTAAAATCCTTGCACTTTTGTAAACTAGCCACCTCAAGTTAAAATACAACTTCTTCTAAAGTGCTCAAATGAGATTACTCCCAACACAGAAAAGTTAGATAACCTAGTTATCTAAAACTTTTATGTTGATCACCTTGAATGATTCAAGCTCCAGATAGGCCAATCGGGCCAAAACAGAGGGCACACAGAATTGCCCACTCATAAATTTCAGTTTGGACTACTTTCAGAAATACTAGGATAACTTCTGATACACACCCATTTTTCTGTTGCAGCCAAAAGAATACACCTAGCTAATAAATAGGGCTACAACTTCCTTTTTGACCCCAAAGAGTGAATCACACTCTAGTAATATGAAAAATAGCAAACAGTGGCTGTCTGCAGCTTTAAATCATACAGCAATTTCAGTTTGGACATCTTTCATTTGAAATGTAACAACTTTTGATAGAAAGCTCAAAACGTTTTTCTCCCGAAAGAGAACTTTTGAAGCACTCAAAGAAGAAAAATTTATATTTTGAATACTTTTGCAAAATCAGTCATTTAGAGGTTTGAAAATCTACACGAAAAACAGAAATCTGTGCTGTAACATAGTCCTACCAAGTTTCTCTGCAGAATCTTTAAAATTTCAAAACTCTTTCCACACACCTCAGGTTGAGTTGATTCCAAAACCAAAGCTGTAGGTATTCAATAAAACTACAACTTTACAGAATAACTCATTATCAAATTCGAAATATTTTTAGGTGAAAAAGCCCAAAAATCTTACTGTCTTTTCTGTTGGTGTACAAAGCCACTAATTTCAGAAATCCAACATAAATACAACTTAGCCATCACAACCCAATCAAACCATTTTTTGGGTCCAACACACCACTAATTGAAATGATTAATCACATAATACTTCCATGAACAACTCTCATATCATTCAACACAAAAATTATCATGGGAACTACAAATAATTATGATTATGGCTCAAAATCAACATACAACTTCTTACCAAAAGAAAACATGGTAATAGTTAGAATCAAGACTTGAAAATAGAGATTCAAGAGTAAGTTTCCTACCTTTACAACTTTGCTTTGGGAAGAATTTGAACTCTTTGTTACAAAATCACACTTCCTTCATGGATTTTCCAAAGCACCAAACTTTCTCTCTCATTTTCTTTTTCTTTCTCTCTCTTTCCTTTCTTTCTTCTCTTTTTTTTCTTTCTCCCCGCTAGGAATTCACGTTTCTTAAGGGGGAAGATTACCAAATTTTTTCCTTTTCCAATTTTGCCCCTAGTCTCAAAACAAGCCTTTTGAAAATACCACTTTTGTAAATATCCCAAAGTCAACTCTTCTCAACCACATATTTTATGTGTGGGCCCCATGTATCACATCAATCCCTTGTTAGATATTTATCGCCCAATAATCCGTAACCGGGACAAAAATACTATTCCAAAACTCGGTTTTATTCCCAACTTCTACAAAACCGATAAATTTCTCCTATTAGGATTTGGAAATCATACACCACTATTACTATCATTATTTATAGCTTAATGGCCAAGGGCGTTTTGGTAATTGCACCCAAAACCTGGAAATTTCCTGTTCGCGGGCGAATATATTTTTTTCCCTGAAAATTTCCCAGAATTTTAAACTGGTTAAGCACGCAGAATAACTAAGAGAAATACTGACGTTAAGGCCAGTAAAAGTCGACTTCAGCTTTATGATCAGGGGTATTATAAAAGTCACATGCTACTTTATGTTCACAAACCTGTTATCTTGCAAAATTTGACAATCTCCACAAAACTTGATATAACAGTTAGTGACAAGAAGCAATGTGGATCCAAAATAAAGCATACAAAGGTAACTACTAACTAATAAGCAAAGCAAACAAGAAAAGACACTCAATGGGTTGCCTCCCAAAAAGCGTTAAGTTTAATGTCTTCAAACAAACATAATAGACTTATGGTTGATCACAAGCCAAATCAGACAACTCAATAGATTCTATGAATTGGTTATCAGTAATACCATCCACGTATGATTTCAAACACTAACCATTAACTTTAAATGTATACTCCATTTTTGGGTTTTGAATTTCAATAGCACCATGGGATATCGAGACTTAAGTTTGTCAAGAAAAAGCCGTAACTTGGAGTTAAATAGCCACACACACTGATTTGTTTGAAAGGACTTTGTGGACGATATGTCTATCATGAAATGCTTTAGTCCGAGCCTCATAAATTTGTGAGTTGTCATATGCCTCATTGCGCATCTTCTCTAACTTAGAGAGTTGAAGTTGTCGAGTAGATCCAGCACTAGCCATATCGAAATTGAGTTTTTTAATGGCTCAAAATGCATTTGTGTTCTAACTCGACTAGTAAATGACAAGCTTTCCTAAAACTGGGCATTATGGAGACATGCCAATGAGAATTTTATATGCAGTACGATAGGCCCATAATGCATCATTTAAGTCTCAAATACCAATCTTTTCTATCAAGCCTAATTGTTTTCTGTAAAATGCACTTAATCTCTCTATTGGATACGTCAACTTTCCCGTTGGTCTTTGGATGGTAAGGGGTTGCTACTCCGTGAGTAATAAAATATTTTCCCAATAGCACATCAAATTTTGCATTCACGAAATAGGAGCCACCATTATTAATGATGGCTCATGGGAATCCGAATCGCCTAAAAGTGACCTCCACAAGCAAGAGTGTGACAAAATGTCAAATTGCTATGGTATTCACTCTTATCGACACATCATCGGATGACTTGATCTGGACGGTACTTGAATAGTTCCGGGTCCTTCCAAAATTAGTACTTAACTTGTGCCAGTAAACTGTCTTTTTCTTGCTTAGACCAATGAGTGGGAACTTTTCCAACTACCAAGTAGTTCACTATATTCACAAACCATGGAGTTGTGATGTGAGAGACTATAAGGAGTTGTTCATCTGGGAATAAATATTTTGCGAACTCCATAGCTGTGGGAGACTTAACTAATGTCTTAGAAAGGTGGTCGGTTACTACATTATTAGTTCATTTCTTATCTCAAATTTTTTAAGTCAAACTCTTGTAGCAAAGGGATCCACCAAATCAATCAGGGTTTGGTGTCTTTCTTGTATAGCAAATGGTGAAGTGCGGCATGGTCAGAGTATACGACAACTTTAGACCCTAGGAGATATGAAGAGAACTTATTAAGTGTATAAACTACAACAAACAATTCTTTCTCGGTGGTTGTGTAATTTATTTAAACTACGAAAAAAGATTTGCTTGGGTAGTAAATGACTATAGGCTTTTTATCCATCCTTTGTCCCAACACCGCACTTATGGCATAATTGGAAGCATCACACATGATCTCAAATGGAAGGGACCAATCAGAAGGTTGCACAATGTATATGTTCTAAATTTCCTATCCAATTCTATGTAAACATGAATTATGGTATTCTAATATATGTATTAAGATCAATGACTCATGTTTTTCCTGACCTACAAAATTATCCTACAAAATCTAATCCTTTATTTTTTGAAAATAATGCAAAACTAGCTAGCAACTTGCCATTAGGGGCCATAATCTAATTCCAACTTTAAACTAAGAAATGAAATATTATATATGAAGCATGTGCCAAGTTTGGGAAGTTTATCTAGGATGGGCAATGAGACAGAATGAGCCCCAACTTTGCCCAAAAAGTTAAGCGGTTGCATTTTGGTTTTATCCTTAGTATGCTCCTTTATTTACCGGATATTGTCTTAAAATAGAAGAATTATCATCACATGGTCTTAACAGAAAACAAGGTTTCTGGGAAAAAGGGAAAATGGGAAGGAAAAAAAAGGTCATTTCTCTATCTTTGACTCACTTAACAGATGCAAAAGAAGAGACTTTAGATCTCATAAATTTAAAAAATTACTTTACTAACTTGTTAAAGTTCTTGAAAACTTATAAAATTAGCAATCCTAAAATTTATTCAAAACATAACCATAATGGCACACACGTGGAGCATGCGTGCCTCCGCTAGTTATCACATAAAATTAATTGGTAAATAGTAGTGTAAGATCGTTTAGTATTCTTACTGGTCATTAATCCAAAAAAGTAATTTAGTCCCCTACTATTTATTTCTTTCCACGTTGGAGGAGGCGGGAAAGCGTTTGTGACTGGGCAGAGAGAACCCTAGGCTTCCCCTTTCATAATTCATTTGCTTATCTCGCATTTTTGATCCTCGCGCAGCCTCTCTTTGATGGGAATAAAGGTATTTTATAGATTTTCAGTTCACGGTTTGTGTATTTCGAACTGATTTCCGTAAATGATGGTTTGGGGGTTTCTGGTGCTAGGGTTTAACAAAGCTTTTGGCAGACAATGCCCCAAAGGCTATGAAAGAGCAGAAACTCGAGAATTATTTCGGTCGCAAAATTGCTATCGATGCCAGCATGAGCATCTACCAATTCCTCGTTTGCACTCACTCGCCCCCTCCTTTAATTTCTTCCCCTTTTCGCTCTTTGCTTTTATCGTGATGTTTGCAAACTGAACACAGATTCAAGAGTTGGTTGTTGTTGTTGTTGTTTTTTTTATTTTTTTTGTTTTTTTGTTTTTTTTGGCTTTTTTAACGTTTATAGAAAGTGTTTACTATTCTGAATGGTACAGATTGTTGTGGGAAGGAGCGGAACTGAGATGCTCACAAATGAGGCCGGTGAAGTTACTAGGTATGGTGCCTATGGTGCCCCTTCTGACCATGAGTTTCAGAAGTGACTTTTGGAAATGTAAAATTTGTCTACTTCGTCGTTACCAGATTTTTTCTGTACTCTTCTTCTTCTTCTTCTACTTTCCTCTGCTTGATTTGTTTCTTGTTTCTTTGTTATTGAAGCCATCTGCAAGGAATGTTCTCCCGGACGATTAGGCTTCTGGAATCTGGGGTGAAGCCAGTGTACAGTTTTTCAGCTTCATTTTCCCTCTGTTATATATTAAGTCTCTGTATTTCTTCTAATTGGGAAAAGTTAATTTAATCAGCTATGTTTTTGACGGGAAGCCTCCGGATTTGAAAAAACAGGAGCTTACAAAACGGTATCTTAACACTCATTTCCCTTTCTCTTCTCTTTTCTCTCTCCTCCTGAAGCACAACATTTTACTTTCCTTTTTTTTTTCTTTCCCATATCAAACTCCTGTTACAGTTTCGCAAAGAGAACGGAGGCCACTGAGGACTTGACAGAAGCCATAGAGGTAGATGACTGGATGCCTTCTTATTCTCTCTTACCCGGCAGAGATGTAGCAATGTTAAAACTAGCCCTTTCTAATCTCAGTTATAGTTTTTTCAGTCTGATCTTATTTTCTTTTTCTTATTGGTCCCAATATCATATTAGTGCTTATTATTGTTGTAGACTGGCAACAAGGAAGACATTGAGAAGTTCAGTAAACGAACAGTAAAGGTAGAGTCTTCTTCATTACTCTTTCTTTCTGTTGTATCAGGCTGTTCTTGGTAGGGCCTGCTTCCGGTTTTTGTGTCATGTAATTTCAATTTTTTTGGGTCACTCGGTAACTGACGGTTTTTTGTTCCGTGTTTATTTGTACTTAGTGGTGAATATGGAGGGAAGCACAGAGGCCTTTCGGTATCCCTTCCAGACAAGAATTGGGGCCTTGCGTGTGCTACGCTATCAATATGCTTTTCTCATGTTTTACTTTGTTTATGGTTCAAGATTAGTGTTCAGGCTAGAGGAACCACACCAAGCCATCCCGAACTCGGTGGTTAAATTCTAGTGTGACAATGATACTATCAGGGGAGGTCATCAGGAAAAAAGCTCGACGCCCAGTTTCAAATTTAACAACTCAATATTAGAAAAACCAGAAATATAGATTCTTTTTTCCGGAATCCGTGAAATTAAATGAGATAGTAACACAGAGAAAAAAGGGTAGGCAAATGCCACAGATTTTTACTTGAAACCTTTTGAGGCAACACTAAGTCAAGCTCAAAAAAATAGTGCTATGTCTTTCCACCTTACTCCTCATTTCTACTAGACTGTTTTTCTTGAAGCTATTCTCTAGAGTTGTTTCCTGTCCTAGAGAAAAGTCTAGGGAAAAAGATGAAAGATAATTCCACCCAAAGTGATGTCACCAAAGATAAAAAATAAAAAAATAAAAAATAATATTAACAATACAACTTAGTTTTAGGGTATTACACTCATTAACTCTCATTCTCACTTCTTCACACTTTAACCATTCACTTGCACACACGATCGCTTGCACACATATTGCACAAATTTTTCGACTATGCAAATGCACTGCTTTCTCCCACACTTTTCATGGTTTTTCTTTTCTTCTGTTTCAATAAATGAAACACCCACCCAATGTGGTGTCCTCTCCTAAATAGGGAGGGGCCTGCCGAACACAAAATTAGGAAGAGATGTTAATGAGATTCAAACCCTGCACTTAGGCAAGTAAATGACGAGCCCTATTATATGGGCCACCCTTTGACCTTGAAACATGAAACATAGAGCATATTTCTCCAAGAAAAATCTTGCCCCGGGGTTCTAAAAACGATCTTCCCCGAATGCCTGTCAATATCCATGAAGGTTTTTCTTCTTGTTAAATTTAGAGCAGGGTTTAGGTGTGGGGTTTAATTCTAGGAGGGTGTTTAGAGTGGGGATGCTGCTTTTCTGATTAATTTTCCACGTCTTTATTGCATCTCAAGGCTGCACAATGCTCCTATTACATCTTTTTATTCTAATCAAGGGGCTCTCTGTCATGGAATTTCTACTTTTTCTCTAAGCTTCTTGACTTAGAGATTGTGGACTTGGTCTCATTATTGGATATGTTGTGGCTTTCCACCCAGCGGGGTAGGTGGGTTTGGTGTCTTGAGGGATCAGGTGTTTTTCCTTGCATGTCTTATTTCTCTTTTGCTGGCTCTAATCCTTTCCCTCTCCATAATCAAATCTGAATGTCATACCCCCACCTACGATACTTTGACAGATGTACAAGGTTACACTCATTCATTATCTACAACATAGTTCCCTATTATTAACACAAAAGTGGAATCGTGTACAACACACCGCAGATTGTAATCCATAATATATTACAACTCAAAAGGTAGTTTAAAGCATCTAAGAGCTTAAAATTTAATTTTAGGAGACTCCATTCCCCTTATCGTATCCACCACCTCTGTATGGTGCATTTTTAAAGGACCTACCTAAAAAAGGTTCCAATTAACAAGGGTGAATGCCAATAATCACTCAGCGAGGGATAATCAAGAGGGTGTATGTTGAAGAACAATCAGCTCAACAAATTCAACATAGTCTTGCTCAAACCAACAATCACTAAGAGACCTAAAAGGTCACAAACTGTATGTTTGTTTGGACCCAGACTTGAGGTGTAACGGTTTGTGCTATCATCCATGCACTGGGTCAACTCAATGTATCGGGGCCCGTCAACCAATCAACAAGGCTCATGTGTGCACTAATCCAAGTATAGGGCCAATGGTTCTCGCTTTCGTGGTTGTTCATCTTAGTCAATAAGTTCAAATTGTTGCGTGCTGCATCCAATGTGGCAAGTGGGTTCAAACATACATGTCCAACAATGCTTAGAATAACGTTTAGGATTCCAAATAATTACAAATAACAAGTGGTTTTTAAATGGATATTTTCAATCACAGTCAAATCAGAAATTTAGGCCCAAACAATAATAATAACGGCAAATTGGATCAATGGATCAAAATACACATGCCAAAAAAGGCTCACAATACCAATTAGGACTCAAATGTTGTTAGTTTCGATAAAATTCAAGAGAAATGGAGATATTCTGAAAAAAGGATTGAAATGTATTGCAAAAGAATAGAATTTCCTTATGAAAGGATAGATTTTCCTTACAAAGAATAAATTCCCCTTACCTTGATTGATCATGAAATCGAAATTAGTCTCCTCTTTTGCACATTTAGTTTCTCAGGAATCATCCTTTCTTTTTCTCTTTTCTCTTCTTCCTTTTTGCTCTTCTTTTTTTCCCTCCTCTCATTCTTCTCTCGTTGTCTTTCGGCTCTGCTTTCCTTTTTTCCCTCTTTGTTTTAGTTTTATTTTGTATGTTTTACTTACGGATAACTTTATATGTGTGTGTGTCTATATATATATATTAGTTAAATTACTATATATATATATATATCTTAGTTAAATTACTAGTTAAGTCTGCTACATATCATAACATATAGTATATTATATTGTTATAACTACATTACATATATTAATATAGTTAACTTACTAACATATAATATATTATGGTATTATAATTACATAGTTATCCTTTCATATATATTACTTACGTGGTTGTGTATGTGTGTATGTATATATACACACTTACCCGTTGCTCATCCCCTCAGCCATCTTTCACCACATTTTCCATTCTTAAATTATTATTTAGTTTCTGGACTTTGTCATTCATCATTATTACTTTAATCCTTTACTCAACACAGATGCCGCACTAAATTATGCATTCTCAAGCCCAACTTAAACTCCGTTTTTGGGTTATGATTCAACAAAAATTTAGGGGTATTGCACTGGAATCCAAAAGTACCATCAAAATTTACAGCTTTTTCATGGTTAATGGCTCTGAATCGTGTTAACACCAACTATCTGTTGTAGTTGTGGTGGCCTTATAAATATATTTACTCAGACAGGAGTGTAATGTGCTTCTCTAGTGGTGAGATGAACCCCCATCTTTTCCTTCATTGTATTCTTGCTTGGAATTTTTGGAGTTAGTCCTTCGAGTTGGGTGTTGAGAATTGGGCATGTGTGGGTACAAGGGCTGACTTCCTTGCCATTTCTTTCATGAGTTTTTGTATTTGGAAGAAGGCAAAGTGTCTTTCATGGGTTTTGCCATTTCTCTGTTTTATTTGGTTTTGGCTAGTTTTTGCCTTTTGGTTTCATTTTATTTTGGAGGATCTCTTGCCCTCCGTTTTGTTTTGTCTCTTTTTTCTTGTACAAGTATTCTTCTTTTATCCAAAAGAAAAAAATAAAAATAAAAATAGTAGGACATAGTGTGTGTGTTTGTTAGTGTGCTTGGGTGAAGTGTTATTGGTGAGAAAAATGTGAGTGCAAGAGAACAAAGAAGGGCATGGTGGGGTGGGATCTATCCATCGCACATCAAAGTTAGGTGTTAACTCACTCAAGAAAGGGGGCTTTAGTTGAATCTTTTCCAACCTAAGACTCTATTTCCTCGGATGAGTTATCAAGCAAAAAAAGATGCTTAGTAAAGTATAAGCTGAGGGTCAAAAATCAAAATAGGCCACTCTTTTAGGGTGACATTGTTGAGCAGTTAATATGCATTTCCAGGTCTCCTCTCTAGGTCATCACATCTTACTTTAACAATATTGTAAAAAAAGTCAGTATCAAAGTTGGAAATGAGTTCTGGTGCAATACTTTCTGTTCTCTCAATAGAAAATACTGTTTACCATGATTTCAACATGTTCATTTGGATTAGCATTATGTAGTTATGAACTTGTCATTCTCTATGCTGAATTGGGTTTTGCAGGTGACAAAGCAACATAATGAAGACTGCAAAAAACTTCTAAGGCTAATGGGAGTGCCTGTAATTGAGGTGTAATTTTAGATTAGCCAATTTCTTGTGACTATAGAATTTAGTATTCTCTATTTGTGCCTATCTTCGTGGATAAGTGTCTCTTGGACCTAATAAAATGATTCAAATACTAGTTGACTTGCTTTTGTTGTTTTCATAGGCTCCTTCAGAAGCAGAGGCACAGTGCGCCACACTCTGCAAATCAGGAAAGGCATGCACCTTACCCGTTCTTGATATATCTGGGTTTAGCAGTATGTTGCATAAGAAGAAAAAGTATTCTTCTTTCTTTTATTGGGCATTCAGAACAACTCAGTGTACTTCCATACCATTTATAGATGAATTTATCCAGGGTTATTTGAAGTTCTTGGGGATGCTAGTCTCCTGATTATTTTTTCATTCAGACTTTTGTAAGTTACTGCTATTCTGTAAAGCATTAACTCTGTTCAATGAATATATGTCCTTGAATCCTTGTTTGGAATTTCAACTTTTAAACCCTAGAGTTTCTAAAAGTGGTCAAATTGGTCTTCAAACTAAGGTGCTGTTAAGTTGGATAGAAAGGAGGAGTAAAGCTTGCTGACGTATAGGGCCTTCATTTTAAATGTTGAAATATGAAGTGATCTTGGCCGATCTTTAAATGTAGGCCCTATGCAACACCAAACTATATGAAAATTGGCAGTCCTGTTTTTACTAGCTCCTTCAATATGTATGGGTGGAATTTTTGGAACAGGTTCAAGGTGTGTGTGCTCATTTTATGCTTCCATTAGGTGTGATCATGATTACATGCCTCCTCTCTCTATATATGTATATATGTATATATCCTATATCCTATATCCTGTTGTGCCTTTGAAGCCATTTTAAAGCAATTTCCGTTTCAGGTTTATGCTGTGGCCTCTGAAGATATGGATTCCTTGACATTTGGAGCACCTAAATTTCTTCGGCATTTGATGGATCCCAGCTCAAGAAAAATCCCAGTAATGGAATTTGAAATTGGAAAGGTGCTTGAAACAGTAACATACATATACATGTTATTATTTCTTAATATTAAATTTGATGTCAAAATTTGCTTTTCTTTCAGATTTTGGAAGAACTTAACCTTTCTATGGATCAATTCATTGACCTGTCAATTCTTTCTGGGTGTGACTATTGTGACAGCATTCGGGGTAAACTATATATAATATTCACTTTATTATAATTGAATGTGTTTGTTAGTGATGCTAGACTTAGTAATATCTTCATTTTCACACCTTTTTTTGTAAATGAGGACTTCCTTATTATTGTATTTAGGGTCCATGTAAAACTGCTTTTGGATTATGCTTGCATTATCCGCATGGGTGGAATTTTTGGAATGGGTCCTAGGTGATGTGTCCAGGAGCAGACACACATGCTGCCCAGTGTATGCTAGTGCCTACACAGGGCTGTGGCTTTTTTTTTTTTTTTTTCTCTGATCACGTCTTTAGGCCAAAACTTTTGACGGAAGCTTAAAATGGTAGAAGTTTTGTCCCTAAAGCTTCAAATCTCGTGGTTCCGTTACTCTGGAGACTAATTGATCACGAGGGACTAAATTTGTAACCCCATTATGAGAAGATTGATAAAGTTTATTGTGCCCTTTTGTATTTTCATTAATGGGGATATAAAGAACCCCTTGGGGTTGGACCATTTCAGTATGACCCCTCATTTAGTGATATTCATTTTCTACCTTTCAGTTTGGATATATTGCATCCCTTCCATCACTTATTTGTTTGAATTCCTAGTGGCAATGCCTCCAAAGAGGCACAATTTGTAGCTTATTTTAACCCGAAGGCTTAATTTGGGGATGTGACCCTCTAAGACTCTTAATTTGGAAATTTTAACCCTCTCAGTCTCTCAATTTGGGGATTAGTCTCTCAATTTCAAAGCCTCCATCAACCACAGCCAGCCCCCTTTTGATCTCTACCTATTTTTTTGGGGATACAGCTTCTTCCCCTCAGTGCAGAAGCCCTATCTGCCTCTCCCCTCCCACTGCCTCTTACTCTCATCTCTCTCCCCAATCTCTTCCCCCCAGCATTTGCTAGACTATCATACACTCGTTTATTTGCTATTGCTACTGCCTGTGTCATTTTCGTTTTTCTTTCTTCCTTTAGCGTTGTTTTTGAAATAAATTTAGTCTTATATTGAGATATTATATCTGATCAAGAAAATATTCTTAAGTCATCAGAATTATTCTTAATTTTTCTGTAATGCCACATGGCTTGGAGAAAACTTTTGAATCAATTTAGAGAAAGGATCTAATTTAAAATAGAGAAGGAAAAATGTGCTATTCCATGTTCATGAATGGTACTTTTCCGAGTTCCCTGGTTACGCTTGAGTTGACACCTAAAGTTCTATATCTCCATCAAGTAGAGCCTAATGTCATATAGCAGAGCTATATTATTCTCCTCGACTGGCTGAGAGGGAATGAGAGGGGGTTGTAAAGGAGAAGATTCGCAGGGAGAAACTGCCAGCAGCGGCAGGAGAGAAGAGAGGTGGGAGAGAGTTTCGCGGCATTTGTTTGGTCTGAATGGGATCTTATTGAGCTCTAAATGTTATTCTCTTAGATCTTGGGCCATTAACATCATGTGGTAGCCTATTTGAATAGGCTCTTATTGGGTCTGACTGATTCAGACCAAATTTGGATCTGATTCAGTCATATGGCCCATTTAGTGATGCAGTAAGGAAATGGATTTTACATGAATTTGGCCCAAGCCCAAGCCCAAGCCCAAGCCCAAGCCCAAGCCCAAGCCCAATCTTGCACAGTAGCCCGTATTAATTAAGTTTACATGAGATTATATGTTTTTTAATTTTCTGTGGAGTCAAATAAATTCTAGATGATTTTGTTATAAATCTTATGTGTGTTCTTAAGTTTTCTAAGTTGAAATCATATAAGCATTAAATGCTCTGCATCATTTAGACCCATGGGGAAAAATCCCTCCCCCAAATTTTCCATTATTTCCCCCATCTCATTTATCCTTCTAGTACTCTCATATGTGCACTATGTCCACCATCTCCAGCGGTCACTGCCTCCACACCACCACCAACTGCGGCCACCACCACTACCACATTCACCAGCCATCACCAGCATCACGAATTGGAAATCCTTGGTTTGATTTAATCAACCCAAAATTTGAGTTTGATTTTGTTTCAAACCCCAATTTTTGACAGAGGGAAGAAGAAGAGAGTAAGAAGGAGAAGGACAAGGAGAAGGGGGAGAAGAAGAAGGAAAGGGGAAGAACTGTGTATGCATGTGTTCACCATTTTTGATTTCATTTTTTCCCTTGTTTTTTACAAAACAATAAAATTAATTTATTCATTTTATTGAAAAAATACAACTATTCGAAACGAACTATTGAAAAGTATAATAGCATTATACTAAGGTCAAAATAATTTTTTTTTATTATTATGATGTTTCAGCAAATTGGTTACCAAATAGAAACATTTATTTATATTTAGACTTTAGGGGTCCGTTTGGTTCGCAGAATCTAGTCGGAAATGTCACATTCAAACGTTTGGTGTGCCTCTGGAGTGTGAGATTCCTGAAATGTCTCATTCTTGAAAAAGGTGGGCTTAACATTCTTGAGTTGGGAGGTTTGAATGTGAGAATTCGAGTAGCCCAAAATGTAGACACGAAGTAGAATGCGGAAACTGCCTTTAAAAATGAACAAATTAACAAAATTATCATTTAAGTACATAGCCCATATGGCTTAAAGTAATATTAATAATTATAATAATATTATTAATAATTATAATACTAACAATACAAGTAGTAAATAAATATATTATTCATAATAAAGAGTTGATAATATTATTTCTAGAAACTTATTATTATATTATATAAATTTTATTTTTAGTTAGTAAATATTTGAATTAAATTCTTCATCCTTTAAAATTAAAAAGCAGGCAGACTTTTATTTTAGTCTTAACTTTAAAATAAATATTTTCTTATCATGGAAGTAACTTGCTATATTTTATGTTATGAATATTATATCCTTTATAAAAGGGTAGTAATGGAAAACTTTAACATTCTTTGAATCTACTTGTTTATATCAAACATAATGTCACATTCCAAGGAATTTGACTAAGTATAACAAACAGAAAAATGTGACATTCTGGGCATTACATTCATAGGTATCACATTTTGGAGAATGTGATGGTGTGTGGGAATGTGAGATTCTGCTAACCAAACGAGCCTTAGGTGTATAGTATTCAGATTGTTTTTCAGCATTCTGGTCTGAATACCAAATTTTATTGAGCACCAGCTTAGGGTTATTTGTGTGACATGGTAGAGGAGAGAGTGAGAAGGAAAGACAGCAGAGGTGCTTGGCAAGAGAGGTAGTGATGTAGTTTTGTGCATGGGATATCACAGAAGAGAAGGGGAGAGAGAGGAGGGGGACTCTTTGTTGTTGAAGGAAAGAGAATGGAGGCGCTTGGCAAGAGAGGAAGCAATGGAGTAGCCATCATGAAGAGAAGGGGAGAGAGGAGTGGGCTCTTTGTTATTTTAAATAAATAGGCCTAAAATGATGTCAGCTTAAGCCAGCAGAGCAGACAAGTAGCTCTGTTGCACATACACCGGATTACCAATGCTGTATATTTAATTCATTTAAGAATGCTCACTTAGAAAATTGAGCATTCTGTTCCTCTGCTTCTTGCCTGCATGCACCAGTACTGTGTATTCTGATGAAGAAAAATAGCTTCTTTTCTCTGTAGATTAAAAAAATTGTTAAATTTTTTTTTTTCCCAAAGGCACATCCATATGAAGCAGAAACCTAGATTTGATTTAATTTCAGTTTATCTTGATCGCAATCAGTTCGAGAAGATACAGTATACTGAGTTAGCGCTCTTAATTTATTAAGGAGACCCTCTAAATTATATTACTACCTCTGTTCAAACCTAAACAGGCAAAATTACTCTTTTTTGTTCCAAAATAAATGAGAAAAATGAATCTTGATGAGTAAATTTACATAGAAACACTCTATGCTCTTGAGTAAACAAGGTTTTCTTTAATTTTTTTGTCTAGTGAAAATCTCAATTATTTTGGAACATATGGGGTGCATAATTGTAAACATTACGAGCAGTCATGTGTAAGGTCATGTGTGTTCAGGCATGAGCACGATCACAGATGGCCTTCCTTTGGCCATAGGATTGCACAGAGGGTCGGATCTGGGTCCTTTATTTTATTTTTATTTGTTATTTTTGTAGTGGTAGTGGATGAGAGGTGCTTGTAAATTAACGCTAAGATAAATTTTGGTTGAAGAGGCTGTATCAAGGGGATCGATGCTAGATTAGAGGTATTGAGGCATATGCTAAAATTTCAAGGCTTTGCATTGAGTGGGTGCAAGAGAACTATACCCAAGTGCAATTCTCTGGCTTTACATGGTCTCGTCTAATATGAAAAATTTATTTTTCCTGAAACTTCCATTTGCCAGGCTCTCTTGTTTAGCTCAAAAAGTTGCTGCTGTTGTGGTTGTATATTCCTTTTGAAGAGACAGAGATACATGTAAGTATGACTGAGCGCATTACATGGAGTTCACATGAGACCATGGAAAGGGATTCTATTCATAGATGAGGTTTCATCTTAGCAGTAAAATTTTTGTCAACAAGGCAGTCGACGATAAAGTTTGTAAACTCCATCCCACTTTTGGATGCAACTTGATTAAAAATTCTATTCATATATATTAGTTGTTAACATTTGAGTCACATCCAATCATAAATGAGGCTTCATCCGAAGAGTCAAAGTTTTTTCAACAAGGAAGTCAACGATTAGTTTTGTGTACTTTGACTGCTTGAATGAAACTTCGTTTAGAATTGAATGAGGCTGAAATTTTACCATCTAGTAGAATATGACTAGAGTTTCTAATCTGACAGTCAGAATCCTGTGATTTGATCAAAATGGTGTCATTTACGGGGGTGGGGCATTCTCACGTAGCCGGCCGGGCTGTGCCACAGGGAAGATGGCAAAAAAGGGGCCCCGGGGGGGGGGGGGGGGGTTGGGACGATGCTGATTCATTGAAGTTTTAATTTTTATTATCAAAGTAGTGTCATTTTAGGGGTTCAGTTGTGCCATTCTGCTCCATTATTCTCATATATATATATATATATGTATGTATGTATGTATGTATGTATGAGAATACTGTTCGAGAAAATGACTGTTCAAAAACTATGTGGAAATTTATGTATTTATAAAGCTTATCCTTGCCATGCTTGATAGTGAAGGGCCCACTAAGCACCACTATAAATCTTCGTTTCAGGCATTGGGGGGCAAACTGCTTTGAAGCTCATCCGTCAACATGGTTCTATAGAAACTATACTGGAGAACATAAACAAAGAAAGGTTTTTAAACCAACTTTGGTGAATGCACATTTTTCAGGGATATTGCTTGTGACACTTTGTTTGATTGATGAATGCAGTAGCATAAGTAGTGTATCATGTCAGATTGTATGACTTGAAAGAATTGTATTTGCATGAGACCAGAGCAGCCTGGACGAACCTTTTCCCCTTTTTTTGTTCACAAGGAAATTGTCGAGTAAGTGCCTCAGCCATGATCATCTTGTTTGAGATCAACTTATTACATGCAAAAAAAGAGGCTGGGTGAAGGAAGACTTCCATCTTCTAAATAAACAACATAACTCGCTTCTTTTTGAGTGAGGAAAATGTTGGATTGAGAGGGAACTAAATGCAAACGAGTAGTAGTGGCACAATAATCTGGGTGCAATCCAGCAAGCAAACTCTTCAAATATGAGTGCAACCCTTTTGGCTGGCTTGTTCTGGGATGCAGTCAACAACACAAAATTTGAAATGCAAATGTGACATTGATGAAGTAGCATGCCTCGTGTGGAACACCTGAGATATTCCTAGTGTAGAGAATGTGGCTATTTCTGGAAAAAATTGAACGGAAGATTGATTACAGAACAGCAGAAATGGTCACAACGTTTGGTAGTCTCATTTGAATCATTTGTAATTACTGTATCCCATCTATATATGACTGTGCATTGTCAGGCTGGCATTTTGATAGCAACATATTAAGTTGGCCATCGATATACTACTGTAAGTTGCCAATTGCGGACATGATTTTTATCATAATCACATAAACTTATTTAACATATTGATATTTTATAGGTGTACCCCAATAGGCCTTGCCTTGTTGGTACTGATTGATGAGTAGTCTTGCTGCCTTATTTCAATTATTAGGTGTATATTTCATTATGTGCAGGTATCAAATACCCGAGGACTGGCCATATCAAGAGGCTCGGCGTTTGTTTAAAGAACCATTTGTCTTTGCTGAAGATGAGGAACCTGACATTAAGTGGAGTGCACCAGATGAACAAGTGAAAAGTCTAATTGATATTTCTATAACTTTAAATTTGTTAGTTTATTAATCTGTCCCCTTCTTTTATTGGTTCTCTATTTTGTCATTTCTAGGGGTTGATAGCATTTTTGGTAAATGAAAATGGGTTCAACAATGATAGAGTTACAAAGGCATGCAGTCTAATCGCCACACACACACACACACACACACATACAGATATGTTTCTAAAATTTATGCTGCTTTCTTGAGAGATGTTAATTTCTTCCTTTCTCTGTTTATGTTAGGCAATTGAAAAAATAAAAACTGCCAAAAACAAGTCATCACAGGGCCGGTAAGTTATGCTTGGTGATTTATTTTATGAAACTGAATTCACAGAGTATTTTCTCATGTGTCTATGATATTCTTTACAGGTTAGAATCATTTTTCAAGCCAGTTGTTAGCACGTCTGTACCTGTTAAACGGAAGGTATTTCTTCTGCTATATCTTGCAGCCCTTGCTTCACAAAAGTGATGATATCTCAATAGAGTGTTGATAGAATTTCCCTCCGTTGCTTAAAGAGAGCAGCCCACAGATTTATATAGCACAAAAGGAGGGTAAAGGCCTCATGTTTCAATAACTCAAGCTATGATGTTCCAAGATAAGATGAATCCCCAAAATTGAACACAGTTAAAAACAAAGTAAAGCATTTAATGCTTATTTGACTTCAACCAACCAATCTTAAAGATACACAAGACTCATAACCAAAAGCTTCTGGAGCTTATTTGACTTCATGGGAAATTAGGAGAAAAATAACCACATGTAGACTCAACTAATCTGGGCTGCTGTGCAAGCTTGGGCTTGGCCAAATTCTGGACCAAATTCCTGTGGGATCCATATCCTAAATGCATCATAAGTTTACTATGGTTACATGTTTTAACAACAGCATTAAGTTCTTTTTATACAAAAAAGGAATTGTTAGTAACTTTTGCTTAATTAATACATAATTGCATTATAAGCCCAGCAGGTCATTGATCACCCTTGTAGGCCTTTGTTAGTTGATAATCCTTTTAGCACAGGGAAACTGGTACAATAATTTACAGTAAATTGGCTGACAGGGTAGTAAACGTGTAGTTGGATCTCCTAAACCAACAATCAAGCCTAGAATGTTCTCTTTGCAACTTACTGTTCACTCCAAGCCCAAAGGACTTGGCGGCTTTGGCTTGCCGATCCTTCAGTCCAGTTCCAAGCACTCCATGCTGTTATCCAGAGGTGTCTGCTTTGGCACATGAAGCTGAAAACTCTGGTGAAACATTATAACAAGCCTTCTATAATTCTGTAATACACTTATTCATGTAATACGTGAAATGTATTATAGATTTTCTATGACCAGTGAGGTTTATTTTGGTGATTACCATCATCATATTCTTGTAAATGGACCATATAGTTTTTAAATATATCTATATACAATTCCACTACTTAGGTTCATTATTCTTGGCTTGGGGTTGGCTGGATTAAAATTTTGAGTTTGACACCAACACATGCTAGATTTGCATATGCTTAAACTTTTAAAAGGCGTTAAGCATGGTCCTAATATATCATTGTGCTAATAAATTTCATTAAACACACATTTCTGGTGAGTTAGATTTTTTTGAACTCCTGGTTTAACAAACAGATGGCAACTCTAGAGTCTTTGAAAAGGTTTTAGAAATCTTCACTTATAAATTTTTATTGCATGTTCACCACCATCTCTCGTGCCTTAAACATAACATCTCTTTAGGGTTTTCTCCTCATTGAGAGTTAAGAATCTATATTAGGTAAATGTGCAGTTTAGAATGATTAAAGAAAGAGATCTGAAAGCTGTGAGCTGCAATATGTGTACCAACTGTGATATTAATCTATGTTATTTATAACAATTCTACACTTGCCCTGTCACCAGGAAACATCAGGAAAAACTACAAAGGAAGCAACGAACAAGAAATCAAAAGGTGCTGGTGGTAGGAAGAAATAGTTGATTGAGCCCCATAGTCTAATAGTGCTCACAGGGACGGTCTATTCTAGTCAGGTGAGGTTGTCTATCTGGATAATATTCTGTTTGGTCCAATGGAAAGGGTGGTTAAAAATTTATGGGTTAATCAAACTACATATGTCATTTTGTAGGCTGGAGGGGATACTCAATTCACGGGTGTTCCTGCAGGAGCCATTCTACATGCGACTGTCTGGTTCGCCCGTCTCTCTTGTTTTTGTTTTCCTAGCATGATTTGCTTCGTGAAGATGAAAGCTATAACAGAGAAATGTATGAAAAATGATCCATTCTGCTTTACAACCTTTTGCTTTAACTTTTGTTTGTTCAATTATAGGACGATCGTCATCTTTCTTCATTTAGAATTGCTCGGATATGCAAGTATTCTAGCTTATGCTTTGCCTCCTGAACCAGAGCCAAATGATGCACCAACTTTTGTTGTTGTCGAGTGTGGTGTTGAAGGGGGATAGGTTGGGTTGGGGTAATAGGTGTTGGAGTAATGGTAAACCAATTTTTCTTGTTGTGGAGTGTGGCATGGGGGAGGGGCGGCTAATATTTGCAGGATTGTGGGCTGCCGGCAGCTCCACTTGTAAATTTGCTCCCGTCTGACATGTTACCAAGTTTGAGCTAGCACAAGAGGTTAGAGAGGCGAGTTTCTCTCTTGATATTTGACTTGGGCTTGACTCAAGAGGGAGTAAGGACTTTATGAAGACATTTTTTTTTTTTTTTTTGATTTTGGGTAATTTTGAAAAAAAGTTATTTAGATAACAGAGTCTTTTAATTATTTGAAATGATTAATTTAAAACTGTGCTAATTGGCGAAATCAGCTGATTTGGCAGATCCTCAATTTATAATTTCTGCGAATAAATTGAGGGGCACCAATTATGGTTTTGGATTTCTGGTTTATATATTTGAAAATTCGAGCTCACATTATTAAAATTAAGTTTATTCGAGTTGAGCTCAAGCTTACAAGTTTTAGAGTCCAGTTTGAGTTACATGTATCTCATTGTGCGACTCGAATGCACCTCTTGTTGAATCGATAAGAAAGAAATGGAGTAAAGAGTTTTCTTTTGTTTTAAGTGCTGTGGAAAAGATAACGATCAAATATTTGCTGCCAGTCACCTAGAAATTTTGTACGAGGAAATAGCTTTGACAAGAAAATGACTAGTCCTATCAAACAGAACCAGAAGCCTGGTGGGGACGGTCGAGGTAACTAGTCAAATAAAGCATGTTCCAGGGATTTAGCTGGAGAGCCCAAGGTTGAAGATGAGTGGTTTGAACAGTGACCTGTTTTACAGTGGGAAACTACGTTTTATATATAAGATTAATGGAAATGGGGTGGTGCCACCCCATTCCCGTGCGCGCCCACTATTTAAAGGAAAAAAATCTCACGCGGCACTCCCCTTTAACCCGTCCTTCCCTAACCCATATCTTTCCTGTTCCTCTCCTCCGCTCCACCACATCCTCTTTGTGAACAGACCCGTCAATTTTGAAAAACCTACAATTATCTAGATGGTATCCATTCTGGTGTAGGTGTGAACAACTCAAAATAATCAATTCAAAGCTTTTGCTTGTGGCCTTTTACAGTTAACCTTGCTTTGAACTAGTCCACCTGATCGTTGGGCTTGTATTTCATCTTGTATACCCACTTGACACTGATTGCCTTCTTATAAGATGGTAAAGAAGTCAATTGCCATGTGCCATTTTTCTCAATCAAATTTATCTCATCATCCATCTCTTGAATCCACCATCCATCACTTGCTGCATCTTTGTAGGAAATCGGGTCACAATCTGCGAACAAACAAAAATTGACTAATGGTTTATCAATTATGTCATTGTTTGTCATTGTCTATTGTGCCCACATAATACTGTAAGTGGGCTGGTATTACCCGCATCCATTTTGGATGTTCTGAAGTTTTTGTAATTACTGATTGCATCGGCGAACTGCTTGGTATTGATTCGGGTGTGACCTTGTCTAGTTCATTCTTGATGATGACACCTTTTTCTTTGTCATCTTCTTTGTTCCATGTCCAAGTTTCTTCTTCAACAAATTAGACATGTTTAGTTACGGTCACCTCCTCTCATACATACATATATACATACATACATACATACATATATACATACATATATACATATATATACATACATATATACATACATACATACATACATACATACATATATATATACATACATACATACATACATATATATATATATATACACATACATATATATATACATACATATATGTATGTATAATTCAAAGATCTCATAAGCTATTAGAAAACAAATTAAAAGAATCTGTCAGTAGCTAACTTGAGAATTAGGATCTTCCACGTGGATTTCCCCATTTTCCATATGAATTTTTTGAAAAAGAGGGAAAAAAAAATTGTCTATGATTCCCATAAGTGTAGGTTGGCATTCCTTTGGATGGAAACTTGGGCGTAAAGATAGTATATCATATAATTGCCTCGGTCAAACTCATTTTGGTGTGCAAATTGAAAGATGGTTTGCGTTGGTTGGTAGTTGCTGGTTTTCTATCGACTAAACATTACGCTTCAAACTAACTGGGTATGCTTTGCTGCGAATTGTCTGATGGCATCTTCGTCCGCAAGACACGTAAAAGATTGGGTGAGAGATTAAAACAGAAGCGTAGTCCACGCACTTCTCTACTTAAACGACTCCATAGCCGTCGGTACGTAATATTATAAGGAAAAAAAGGTTATATGAATCGAATGAGTATGGAAAAAAATAAATAATATATTAATTTTCATATAATTTCGTTACATATAAATTTTTTATTTAAATCTTCTTAAATATTTAAAACAATTATAATAGTTTAGACATCACTAATAATCCGCCATATAAATTAGGATTAAATGCATAATTAAATTATATGAAAATTAATAAATGCCATCCTTTTTTTTTTTTTTCATCCAATGCGTATAGTTGAGCTTCTTTATTTTTTTCCTCAATAAAATGATATCATTTTTGGGGAGTTATAATAGGCAATTTACTGATGAAGTATATTCACTAAACCCAGATTATAATTTAAAGTGGAACCCATTCATCAAAGCACTGTAACTTTAATAATTTTAAGGGTTGATAGGCTCATTTGGTTCATGAAATCTTATATTCCCACCTGACATTACATTTCCTAAAATGTGATGCTTAAAATGTGACATTTTTTCGTTTGGTATACTTACTCGAATTTATCGCAATGTGACATTATTATATTTGGTATAAATAATTAGATTCAATGAATGTTAAAGTTTTTCATTAATATCCTTTTATAAAAAAAAAGGTACGTAATATTCATAACATAAATATAGCAAATTATTCACCTAATAAAAAAAATAGTTTAAACTTAGCACTAAAATAAAATTTTTTCCTATTCTTTAATTTTAAACGACGAAGAATTTAATTCAAGCATTTACTAACTAAAAATAGAATTTGTATAACATAATAATAAATTTCTCATATTATGAATAATATATTTATTTACTACTGGTATTATTATTATTATCATTATTATTAATATTATTTTAAGTTATATGAGCTATGTACTTAAATGAGAATTTTGTCAATCTATTAATCTATTATTACTAAATTTGGCTATCCCATATATCTTATCTAATCTTTTATTTCTTTTTGTTGCTCAAATTTACTTGAAAACAAAGTATATATATTTAGATGTTTTTCCCCTACCATATCATAGTGGGAAAATGCTGAGTATTGGGAGGCAATGTGCTTAATTCCCAAACTTACCCGTCTACAGCCCCACCTTTAGTGCTTTCCCTTCAAAATTTGTTGGTTATGGGACCAAATTGATCACTTGCATCCATTTTAAAAAGTACCTAACCTTTGTAGAATGAAAATAGAGTTGAAGTACTCCAACTAAGAGGAGTTAGGACTTTGATATGTGACAAGGTTGATCTTTTTTCTTTTTCGTTAAATTTATGTGGATAAGCCTATTCATCCCTCCAAAAATAATAATAATAATAATAATCTTGAACAAATCCCACACTTCACGTTTGATAAGTGCGATCTACCTATATATGTGGGGCCTGCCTCTTCATGTGAGTTATGAGATTTGTTTTGGATACACTTTTTAATTGTATGCATTATTTGACCCGGGGATTCAACTATGTTCGAGCATAGGATAAAATGTTTTGGATAAAATTTTTTTTAAAGATATCTCTTAGAATGAATTATTTTGATTTTTTTTTTGATTTTTTGATTTTTGATTTTTTGTTATTAGTACGGATGTTTTGTTTTAGAGAATCAATGATTATTAGACGAGGGCTTTAATTATTTTAAAGGAAAAGAAATATTTTTCTTAAATAAGAATCAGTCCAAAAATAGCATTCTCTTTGGATTCAATGGAACAAATCCGAGCCTATTTCTTGAAAACGTTTTGAGGGGTGAAGGCATCGTTCGCGCTGTTTACACCACTGGAATCAAGCTGTCGTTTTCTCGGTCCTCTTTGTCCCCCCTTCTCATCTCCATTTCTCTATTTCCAGCTATAATGCTATTATTATAAATTGGAGACCTACTTTAACTCGCTCCGTATCGCCCCAAAAGGAGAGTGGTTTCAATTCCATTCAACCCCAATCATCTGCTAGCCCCCCCTCTTAGCATCGTTTTGATCAAGCTGCAGCTATGGCGGTTCCATTCCTAGTGATGATGCTAATGGTCGTGTTTGGCATCGCTGCTGCTGATCCCGATTTGCTTCAAGACCTTTGCGTCGCCAATCTCACATCAGGTATGCTACCCCGTCATCTATGATCATCATTAAAACTCATCCTTATACAGTCGAAATTAAGGTATCACATTCATTCGGCCGTCAAAGGAGACCTATCTTCTGATCTATTTATGTAGGCGTACGTAAGAAATCAATCCTGGTGTGGTGATTTTTGATTTTGGAATCCGATTTTATTTTCTCAACACAAATTCTCGAGCTCCCGAAAAATTCGTTAAACAAAAGGCTTCTTCCTTCCCACTTTTCTCCAATCTTGATCATCTCTGTAAAAAATTGACCAAATCTAATTAATGGAACGGATCAATTGGGTATAAAATCATAATAGATTTGCCAATTTTTTCTGTGTCTGAATGTTTATATACGTGTGCGGAATCAAGATTAAAAGGTAGATACATACATATACAGGGGTGAAGGTGAATGGGTATGCTTGCAAGGAGGGGAATAATATAAGCGCGGCTGACTTCTTCTTCGATGGGCTGGCGAAACCCGGGGTAATCAACAGCTCCATGGGGTCTGTGGTGACGGGAGCCAACGTTCAGAAAATCCCGGGTCTAAACACCTTGGGAGTGTCGATGTCACGCATAGACTACGCCCCAGATGGGGTGAACCCACCCCACACCCACCCTCGGGCCTCCGAGATCATCTTCGTCCTTGACGGTGAGCTTGACGTCGGCTTCATCACAACCTCCAATGCCCTCGTGTCCAAGACCCTCAAGAAGGGCGAAATCTTCGTATTCCCCAGGGCTCTCGTCCATTTCCAGAAGAACAACGGGGATAAGCCCGCCTCCACCATCACCGCCTTCAACAGCCAGTTCCCCGGTACCCAGTCCATAGGCGCTACCCTCTTCGCCGCCTCGCCTCCCGTGCCTGACCATGTCCTCACCGCCGCATTTCAGGTCGGCACCAAGGAAGTTGAGAAGATCAAGTCCAAGTTCGCACCCAAAAAGTAATTTTTTCTGTTGTAATCGAAGAGAAGGCGTTGCTAGTAATTGCTTCTCTCCTCTTCTCTTCTTTTGTTTGGGGATTGTTCTTCAACCGAGAGACACTGGCTGAACGCCATGGGGGGCTTGTCTTGACTCCCCATTGCTCCTAACCGACTATTTATGATGGCCAACTGGATGGATGTCAGTGATAATATGCTGGGTGAAATTTCAATAATATGCTGTTTTATATTTCCGTCTGAAATTTCAAATCCTACGGTAGACAATTTAAACCATAGATGGACTGCCAACCATTTAAGTGGATAAAATTGAAAGCATTTTTTATGTGTAGTAAATTTCTTTTTTTTTCCTTAATTTCTTTCATTGATCTTAAATTAAAGAAAAAAACCAAAACTCACCCTTTTGGATTTGCACATATGGAGAGGAGATTCATACATTTAATAATTTAAATCTCATGCAGTCATGATTCAATGGGTCAAGTTCACTTACTTTTTACTATATTGATTTTGAATCTTTATATGAATCTTTGGTTTACCTAGAGAGAACACTAGAATTATCCCTTTATTATTATTGTTAGTGAAGTCTAGAACTTTTAGTTGTGTGGTTTTTACCCTCTTTTTGAGGGATTTTACATGTAAATTTGGCTTGTCACGTAAATATGATAGGTCGGATGATCAGCTTGAGTGGGAATAATTAGCAATTATGGAAGGGAAAAATATAGATCTTCTTTTTAGCAAGAAATTTCATGCTCCGATTGAAGGAGATTCATCCAAGCTATCTGATATGACCAAAGAAGATTGGGAGTTACTAAATCGTCAAGTTGTTGGATATATTCGTCAATGGCTTGATAATAATGTTTATCATCAGGTAGTAAATGAAGCTTCTGCACACACTGTCTGGAAGAAATTAAAGGAGCTTTATGAAAAAAGACATTTGGGAATAAAGCATTTTTGATGAAGAAGCTTGTGACTCTAAAATATAAAGAGGGAACTTCTGAGCACTTGAACAAAATGCAAAGCATTGTGAATCAGCTTACTTCTATAAAAGTGGTGATAGATGATGAGATGCAGGCTTTACTACTTCTTTGTGCTTTATCGGAGACTTAGGAGACACTAGTGGTGCCATTGAGCAATTCAGCCCCGGACGGAAAGGTGACTATGAGTCTTGTCAAGAGCAGTTTATTAAATGAAGAAAGAAAATCCTTGGGTTCTTCTTTAGGAACAAACGCACTTGTTACTGAAAAGCATGGGAAACATGGGAGAAGTCAAACTCTAAACTCTCGTAAAAAGAGTACGGTCAGGAGCGACTAGTCTTGAGGAAGATCGCCATTTAGGAAAAAAATAAAATAAAATTATAGTGTGTTATTATTACACCAAACCTGATCACATCGAAAGTGGGTCTAGAAACCTAAAAAGAGATTAATCAAATGAAAAAGGTGAAGGAACAAAAGAAGAGAGAAACCACGGGAGTTGCATCGGATGATGAGGTAATAGTTGTTTGTGATGAACAGTGTGTTAGCCTTGAACATGAAGGCAGTACTTGGCGATTGATTCAGGTGCTTCCTTTCACGTTACTTCACATCCTGATTTTTTCACATCTATATACCACTAAATGGAGGATAAGGTGAGAAGTGCTTAACTGATTAGCAAAATAACATCATCAAGAGCGTTTAATATCAGCTAAACCTCAAAGTAGGATTTATATTATAGTCATAAAGTATAAGTCAATATTCTACTAAACTATCCAAGTTTATTAAGTACATCTAAAGAGTCATCTTTTGGCTTCCTAGTCACATATAATACCTTTTCCCTTGTTCTTATACCGACTGGTTATATACTCACCTATAGTTTAAACAACAATCATAGCAAACGGTGAGTATAAAAGACACTTAGTAAGGAGTGCACACAAACACTGTGTAGAAATATCAGTAATAAATATATATACAATAAACATATGAAAAAAGCATATACTTTTAATTAGTGACATCACAGTAATCACCAAATATACAACAAATGACACAACAATATTATTGATTGAGTGGCAACAAGCTAATGAACCTATGTTAAACACCCATATTCTTGGATCCAAAATAACTCATCGTACTTATTTTAGTACTAGAGTTCATTCATAACCCGTCTCCAATAGTTGTTTATACTCAGTTTATAATCGGCAATATACATATATAAAACTAATATCATCAACAACATCGTCAATAGCTAAGTCAAAAGAAGAAGTATTTCACATCAAAATGACATAATAAAACCTTTATAAGAAGGTTGTAGATATTACAAGGGAATATAATTTCTTACAAAGGGGTATAAAATCTTACCCAGCTAAGCTTCCTATGGGACAAATCCAAGTGAGCTCAACCTATAATTTGTAATTAACAATACATCAATTGCATATCAGCTATGTTTCACATCTTAAAACTCCCAATATGCTTTCAAGAATAATCCTTCATATATCCTAAGTGCTTCATTTTAAGGACAATCTTCGTAATTAGTTTTAATCAAGCCATTAAAGCTAAATATTATGTCCTTAATACATTATATGGTCATAAATTAGGTTTTTGTTACTTTCACGGCCCATCGGGGCTTAGAAATAGCTCCAAACAAAAAAACTCAATATTTTACTCTCCTATTTTCTTTCCAAATTCTATTTGTCTATTATAATCGAATTTCAACTCTGATTAAACTGATTCCGGTTCCCTATAGCTCCGTTTTTTAGCCCTCCATCAAAATCTCTTTGGTCAAAGTCCAAGTCAGTCCAAGTCAGTCTAAGTCGGCTCAAGTTAGCCTCTAGTGACCATCTTTCTTTTGCTACAGCATTCCCCCAACCATTAAGGTTTTTTCCTCATCTACTATGGGGACTTTGCATCAGCATAATGTACCCAAATCCTTTTCGTGTATGCAGACTTCTCTCCTGCACCATATTTTTTATGCCTCAGTACGGTGCGAACAGATGGTTTCTCAGGACAATCAACTAAGATCGAGAGTACATGATGTTCTTCAATAATAGCAGTACCTTCACAACCTTTAACCTTTAATCTCTGTTGTGAAGGATCTGAGTGAGCTTCACCGAGGCATCTTCAGCTGTAAATTTGTCCTCCTGGCTGATGGGACTCGACAGATTGCTGAATGTATATATACACCCCTTTGGGTTAAGTCCACCAGGCTGCCAGTGGAGAAGCTTCAACAGCACTGTGCCTTCATAACGTTTAACTTCTAACTGTTAAAACAGTCGTTTCAATTTTCTGAGCCAAATGTACCATTAGGTGGCCCTTGTGGGGTTGGCCATGCGAGAGCTCCAATAGCACTCTACCCTCTGTTAAAACAGTAGGTTTAAAATATCATAACGTTGGTGTTTCCATTCTTTTTTCCCTTGCAGTTGGACGAGGGAGAGGAATTCGTGGATCGGCTCATGTACGAAAAGGGCGACTGCAGCACTGGGGGACTCTAATATGCGACTGCAGCATTATTTAACGGACATGTGTCGGCAGGTTGGAGCGGTTCGCGGGCCGTGGGCTCGTAGTACATTTGTTTGATTTGGTATTTCTCAAAACTTTATTTTACCTCTTTTAATAGAACAAATAATAGTCCAGTTACTAATTTTTGATCACGTGTTTTTTTTCCGGGTAAATGAGGAAATAAAAAAATTAAAATTTTGATCATGTGTTCAAATCTCCACCATCCAGTAAATGGATGGCCGTGAGTAAAGTTAATGTTGAGATACACTGATGGCAGAGGATCTGAGTCTGGGGAGGATATGCCCTCAAACTGAAGGCTAATTAATAAATTAATTACTGTTGAGCAGCCTAGAGGAGGGTGAATAGGATGCTTTTCGAAAATTCTTCATTTAAAAGCTCTTGTAATCACCCACAGTTAGATGTGGAACATGAAATAACAGTTTAAACACAAATAGTACAGTTTGAACAATTATGTAGTTTGAACAAACGGTTCAAACACTAGTTTGAACAAAAGTTTGAACGGATAGTTCGAACAATAGTTTGAACAAAATAATTTGAACAACAGTTTGAACAATGTAAGTTGAACAAATCGAATACAGTAGAAAAGATTTGAACAAGTAATATAGAAATAGTTTGAACAGTGCTGAAAAATAAAGAACACACAAGATTTATAGTGGTTCATTTTAACTTGAAGCTATGTCCAATTTGTTTAGCACAGCCTACTGCTGCCTTGAGATCACACTAAAACAAAGTTCCTTTTATGGGTTTAAGAACAAGTAACCTTTACAACTTCAACCTTTCTTTTTCTAAGGTAAGAAAGTCAACAAACAAACCTCAAAACCTTTCTTATTGTAAGGTAAGAAAGCGAATAAACAAACTTCCTAGAATGCTAGCCTTGAACAATTTGTCAAGCTATGTTTAAACCTACCCAAATACAAGTGAAACTATTGTCCACTCTTCAACATATTGGATAGTTACAGAAAATGATAACCGATAATCATAGTTGCTCAAAAAACATTTTTAAAACAACTGTAAAACAGATTTTTCAGAAAACAGAACAGTTCAAACAGTTTAAATGTTTATGAAAATCTAAGTGTGAAAAATTAGATTTAAGAAATTTGTTTCACACAACAATTCCTGTAATATAAGTAGAACTTTCAGCCCTTTCAGAAATCAGATTCAACAGGAATGTCAAATGTAGCACTTCGCAAAAGCCTATTTTCAAATGAGCAGATGTTTGAACGTGAAAAGAGTTGAACACTTGTAGAGAGAAAGCAGTTCTTGTGTACTGTTCTGGTTATCTTTCAAAATAGTGTTGCTGCCTTTTATATAGAAAAGGTATATAGCCATTGAATGAAATCTTCCAAAATAAAATCCGTGCAAAAATATTTCAATTAAATCCATGAATCAAGGAAATTATTTGAATTTAAATTCGCTTAAGACTATATTCCAAAAAATATTCTTTCTCTAAAACTTGCCAAATCTATTTTTTAAGAATAAATGCTTAAAGAAAGTTTTTGAATTTTGAAAAACAAAACCGTCGAAGAGAATAAAATATTTTATTTTGAGCAACATGAAAATCTATCCAATATTGAGAAATAAACTTACGATAATATCCTATCAAATCTTCCACAAATCTTGATCTTCAAATCTTCCACCATATTCCCTTGTAATATATATCTTGAAAAATAAAAATAAACTTCATGAAAATATATTAGTATTACAAGTTTAATATCATCAAAATCAAATCCACGTAACCTTGGGTCAACAATTAGATAATATAAAAATTATCACATTCTCTCAAGTTGACCAAAGCATGACAAGTACCCAAGATGTGTCCCAAATTGGTACAAAATAGATCACAATCAAATCTTACTGAATATACCCGTGTCTGAAAGTTGTTAATGCAAATGTACATGGAAAAAAAACATATACAATAATGTCTCAAATATATCCGAAAATATATATGTACATTAAGAGAAAGAGGCAACACCAAAGTCTTATTCATCTTTGGTTCTACCTAGAAACAAGCAACATGTACCTCTCAAATTTTATTTAGGCCCTGGCTTATGAGCAACAGCAAGTTCGACCGTTATGATGAAAGTTGACTTGCCTACTTCCCTAAGATACTGGACGTCTCCATTCATAAGCTTTACCAGTTTTCTGCAGACTAGCAAACTGATGCCCTCTTCGGATGAATCGCAGTGATTGCTAAACATCTGGTTCAACAGTTCTTCCGGTAACCCACCACCTCCATGTGATAATCTAATTCAAGAAAACGACGACATAAGCAAGAGTTTGACCAGTGCTTCTGCTGAAGCCATGATGATAAAGCTAAAAGCAAATCAAAGTTTCATCCATTTATAACGGCGATACATTATTGTATGCATATCAGGTCCACCTAGTTTTCTTATTTTGTACAATATCTACAAGATTATCATATCTGATTAGGTCAAAAATTGAAACTACAATTGAATTCAGCCATAGTAGAGTTCTAAAAATGCCTACTCTCAAATCACCCAAAGGAAAACTGTTCAATCACCTTGAAGTGAGAAATAATAATGTGTACGCACAGTATCTGGGGTTGTCCGTGCAAATTTTAGAAAATCATGAAAAATATCAGTTCTGCTGCTTATAAGGTCATCAGGATCAAAATACAGTTTTCTCTTAAGTTAACCAACCTGTTTCGATACCATTCCTACATGCTGTCATCTGATTTAAAATAGTCATTATTATCATTTTTTGTTGGTTTCTGTTTTTTTACCAACAAATGGCATCTCATTATAGAAAAGCAAGAGCACCACTCTAATACCTGAGTTCCAAATGTCCAAGATGAACAGATTCTCCTAACTGATCTCTCGTCAACCTGGACGCAATGCTGATCTGGCCACCATTTGGGGTAAAATTCACAGACATCAACAAGAACTCAGCTAGGACCTGTTGAAGCCTCAGATGGTCTCCATAGAACGTTTCAGCCATAATCTCTTCTGCTGAATCATAAACAATTCGAATATGCTTCCCCTGGCTTTTACTCATGACTTGACTAGTGGAAGTGACCAGCATATCGTGTAGGGAAAACTCAACCATTTCTAGATCCAAGTGACTGTTGAGAATTGACGCAGGAGTGAGATTAAAAGAAAAGAGTGAATTGGGCATAAACACAAATAGAACTGCTGCTGCTTTGTGCTTTTTAATCACCATACTTTCTTAATTCTTCACTATTGTGACTTGGGCATCACAAAACATGTCACCAGCAAGCCCAAAGTCTTGTACATATAGGTATATAAATTCTATAACTAATAGCCCCTTACTGTTGTGCAAGTTCCTAGAATGTTTTGATAACCAAATTTAATGCTGCAGCCATCGACATCTTGATCGGTTCTCTTTTAAAAGTTTTAGACCACCTAGTCAGCTTGCCATAGCCAAAAACCACCAATAGCTCAATTTTAAATATTTCTTACCACTAAAAATGTTTTTTCAACCTAGTTGGAGGGTGTTATTTTTTCCCTCTTGAAAGTAAGTTACAAGCATTTGACACAAGACCCTTTCAGGGAGTTGGGGCTTATAAAATTCCAAGTAGCTTTTAGTTGATTTTAGATTTTTGACACGTTCAAAATTTTCTACCAAATAATTTGAGTGGTAACTAAAAGATTTTACTTGATCTCCATTGGTTGTCCATCCCCCAACAGCATTCTCTGCAGTTCTGCCGGCAGATGTAAAAACTAAGCCAGAGTATATATACAAGACAAAATAAAATAAAAATGTCCTCATATAAAAAATTTCAAATTAAATAACCTTTTGAGTGGACCAAAAGAGTCAAATGATCCTACAATTGTTAGCCTAAGTGGCATGAAATACAATACAGCAAACAGAAAGCTATGAGAAGCCACACCTGACCTTTTATAAGTCAGGAGAGAACATTAGACAGAAATTGCTGCAGGAGAAATTAATTTGATTATGCTGCTAAATATAGAAAACACAGGTAATTGACACATCAATATGCGTTTATCTCAACATACCCGTGAATTATGCAATCAAGGTCGATGTCGTCAAGGATTTTGTTGAGTTGGCGCTGGCAGAGGGCACTAGTACCTAGAAACTGTTTCTGTTCCTCTCCCAACTCAGTTTTCTCCAACATCTTCTGAGAAAATATGATCCCAGAAAGAGGATTCCTAATCTGGCTTCTAGTGTAGGATAATGACTTCAGTCTGTTTAAGGCAGTTTGCTCTGACAATTGCTGAACATGAAGTGCTTGTTGCAGCTCTGGACTAGCAAGCTGCAAGAAGCAAAATATTCCAGTGACTGCACCCTCTCTGTCAACTTTCTTACTCACGCGCAGCAGGCATTCTAGGTAATTCCCACTGCGTGCCAAAAACCCAAATGAAACCTTCTCAGATTCTTGGCCAGTCATAGCTTTATTGAGTACAATACCAAGACTAACAAAAGCCTCTTGATTCTTGAGACGGCAGCATGCGATATGTGTTCCAAAAACCTCTCCTAAAAGCATTTTATCAATAACCTCCTCCCGTTTCCATCCAGACAAGTTTGCCATGGCTGGATTCCACTCAGAACACCAACCAAATTCATCCATGCCAAAAATCGGAGGAATCAATGGGTTTGGGTTCTGCACGATTGCCCTGTAATCACCTTCAATTCGGGTGAATTTGTCCATGAATATTTTCTGACCAGTTACATCTTGTGCCACAAAGCAGACCCCAACAACATTTTGGCGAAGGTCCCTACTTGCACAAGCATTCACAACTAAGCTGACAGGACTAGAATCACCTGTAGCCCCATGTGTCCTAATCTCAAATTGGATATTTCTCTCCTCTTCGCCTGATACCAACAATGTTAAAGGCAATAAGCTAATTGATTAAGAAAGGAAAACAGCAGCAAGAATTGAGTAACTTTGCTTTAGTAGCATTTACACTGGTACAAAAGGCTCAGAAGCTGATAACCGTGACAAACTCCTCAACACCTCGGACACTGCTCCATAATTTGTATTTTTATTTTTCTTTTTATTTTTTGATTTGGACAGTCGACAAACATATGTTGGGCCCTCAGTGAAACTTTCAAACACTACAAATGCATGGGCAACACAAGCAGACCATGATTTGCTGCTGAAACTTACTACACATTATATGTGTCATCATTTCTTATATGTATGTGAGCATAAATGCTTCGTAGTTCTCATCATAGGAACATATATATGTGTGTGTGTGTGTGGCACAATTACCCAGAGAGACTCTTTAAACCAGAGACACATAAAAGCTCATTCTTATGCAAATTTTAATCACTAGAAAGACTCGAGTTTTAAAATTTGGCAAGGCATACCCTTCAATGCCGAGTGTAACATCTTCTTGACTACATTGACTGAAGAATCTTCCACCAGGGAGAGCAGATGCTTCCCAATTGCTTTATCAACAGGCAGAGATGTTAACTCAGCAATTTTTGTATTCCATCCATTAACCAAACAGTCAGCATCGACGGCAAAGATTGGCACTAAAGCAGTTTCAATCAAGCGCACCATCTCACTTGTCACTGCTTCAAGTTCCTGAATCCCTTCAATGTTAAGGTCACTGAGCCTTTTATGAATTGTATTAGTATTCAAATCCACAGCTTCCATATCCTTGAAAGCATTCCTCAGGATAAGCTGCAAGGAGTGGATTGCATCCATCTCATAGTCCTTCCAAGGCAAACTCCGGGTTTTAACAACTTCAAGGAAAGCTTTGAATGAAGATCTGGGGTGCATTTTCTTACCATCATCCTTCTCACCAGGTTCGTGCTTTGCACCACCCCATCGAATTTCTGCAGCAGTGTGGGATCGGAACCAGAAAAGCATGTCGTTGGAAGTTATCCTGACAGCTGCCATACCACATACTATATCACCAAGAGCAAGAGCCCCTGGGAACCCTGCATCATACAAGCTATCTGTACTCAGACCTGTGGAATCCAAATGATACTCAGAGAGCCATGAAGCAATATCACGCAAATGGAAGTCACTTGGCATTAATCCCATCCTCCATATCTTATTTTTGTACAAAAGGGCAGCTCCATCACATTTGACAAGATTCATGATGTTTGGGCTCTGGCTTACTATACCAAGGGGTGCATCACGCATCAGCATATCACACAAAAGGGTCTGGGTTCGCAGAATGTTCTTCTCAAGAATCTGATGTTCTATATCTAACTCTTTATTAACATGGATAGCAAACACTTGAGCTAGAAACTCACAGGCATACCTTAGAGGGAATGGGACAAACCTTGGGCCTGTGTTATGGCACACCACTAAGCCCCAAAGCCTCGTTCTCTTTTGTGGTTGAGCAGAACTGGAGCTGTCATCCTCTTCATCCCCCTCATTAATTATGACTGCCATAACCAGAGAGGCGATTGAATTCATGTTCTCCATATACTGTAAATGGCAACTATGGGGAGCCCGCAGGGTCGAACCACACAAGGTAAGATCAACTGGAAGCTTCTCATCTTGAAGAACCTGCACATGTGCTGCACGGCAGTCGCAGATCATGCGGACCTTATTCTTCATAAATAGAAATCTTGCTGCCTGAGGGATGTCAGTGGCTGGATAATGCAGACCCAGATAAGGCTCAAGACCAGATTTTGTGATCTCAGACACAACTTCCCCATGATCATCCTCGTGAAATTTGTACGCCATTACCCTGTCATAACCTGTGAGGTCAAAAACCTCTTGAACCATTGTATCACAAAGCTTTTTCATGTTCCCACTAGGCAAAGACTGCAACTGAGAAATTGCTTTGGCTGCAAGCTTGTATGATTGCAGAGCGCCAGCTGCAGTCATTGGGACTTCATAAGGTTTGACGGGCTCAAAATCAATAATCAAACTACCTGTTACCCTATGAACAATTGCATAGAATGGTTTCCCAGAAGTTCTACAGTGCACCAAGATGGGATTCAAAAGTGATACCTCCCCAAATCCTAATGCCTTGTGCAATGCAACAGCACTAGGAGCAGTGAATATGGTCCTCAGATCTGTTCCAATGCCTAGAACAGGGTGGTCCCCGACACTTGGAACAGCATGACTGACCGATGTCAGCATTTCAGGGGCATTTTCACTGTATGCAATGACTTTTAGAGTTTTCTCATCTATGGCTAACAAACACCCAAATGGCTGGATAAGCTTCCCTTTCTGTATGTGATGGAGGTAAGCTGTAGTCACTATGTCAGACTTAGGTTGTTGATTTCCATCAGCTGTACCACTAAAACGCACTGAAGTAGAGTAGTCAAAGGAATCACCCGACTCCTCAAAATTCGCATGGAGCTTTGCATCGACTGTAGTCTGAGCAATAATCCTCGCACTGTGTCTTGATCGGCCTGAATTGCTGGAAGACTGGCTGGGTCTTGAAGACATATTTTGCGCAAACTGGTTAGGGAGAAATGAAGGCAACCAATTAGTAGTTGAAAAAAATCTGAACGTCGAATATATATAAATGAAATTTTTTGTGAAATTATTTTAATTAAAAAAATGTGAAAATGATTTACCTAGTAATATATGGAAACTCGGAAATAAAGCATTCAACTGATTCTGACTTAGGCAGTCATCTTCTTTCACTTGGAAGATCATGCAAAACTGAAATAATAGAATAGACTACTTTTTTCCTGAATAATACACATCATTTCTGCTTCTATTGCAACTAAATATTCCCTTTATACGTGGGAAAGGTAACCTAAATAGCACAAGCACCTCTTCACAAATAAAAAATACAAAAACATAGGTTCCATTGGTCCAGAAGATGCGATCAAACTTAGAAAGTAATCCATGTTGGTTGGCAACAGTGTGGGAAAGGAATGGAATCAGTATGATTTAGCTGCATCGGGATGCTAGTTTTGACATTATTAATGTTGAAAATAAACCATTGATTTTTTGAATTCTTTTGAATAAGGGGTTCATTGAAAGAATAAACATGTCTCAGCCACATTCTCTAACTTAAACAACCCAAGAGATGGAAGCTTCATTTTGCATTTCTGTAAAACCATGCATCTATCCCAACTTCCATTTCACCCAATATATTGCAAGAAAAATCTAACTGCAAGAAAAAGAATTGCAACTACTTGAGGAGTTTTCGCAGGCTTCATTCCTAGAATACAATGAATGTGAAACAACCGCTAGTACGCATAGAAGCACAAGGCGGCTACAAACAAAAAAGAATTTTGATCTTTCATGGTGGGAGGCAACCAAAGAGGTCATCTTCTCTCTTGACAAGGCTATTACGGTTTGTTTGGTAATAGGATTTGAAGATGAGGAATAAAAATCTTCCTTTTCTTTGGTTTGGTTTATATATAGGCAGGGAAGAAAAAGGAATTAGAAAGAAGTGAAGCAAAAAAATTTCCCAAGGAGCCAACTAAAGTTTTCCGACCAAGTAGGTTGGACTAGAAGAAAAAGACAGATCAGGAAATATTAGTATGAGATAATGAGACGCTTTTGATTCTTTGCTTTAAAAGTAAGTGTATGACATATTCAAAGCATTAAGGGAGTGACACGACAGAACCGAAAAGAGAAACTACACTGGGTCGAAATGGATCTTCCTGTTCCATTAATTCCTCTGTAAGCCTATGTCCTCATCTACCACACCACCCCAACAAACGTCCTCCTTGTAACTAGCATCCAAGTCTTTCTATACTTACCAACCTCTCCCAGATCAGTCACCTCATTTCTCCTAGCCAGCACGCCCACGGATCACCCTCGCATATGCACATACCAGTAACCGTTTGCTACCCCATTTCCAGACATCTTTTATAGCATAGAGTTTCCTTTTAGGCCAATTACAATTCCCAGTCATTAGAGACATCTCTTTTACTTCACAACTCTCCCTTGGAAGCAGCAAACTGAAAACTTCTTCCTGTGATGGAGATGCAGAGATGAAACATTTAAGGGGAAAAGCTTATGAAGAAAACAAACAGAGTTGCGAACCTATTACTGCGGAAGGGCGATTTTCCGGTGAGAAAGGAGAAAGACGACGGGAAAAAGAAGAATCTCTAACCTTTATAAGCTGAAAAGGGGAAAATCTGTTACTTCAGATTTAGCAGCGAGACTAGAACACTTTGAAAATCATGGAAACCGGAAATCGAACTCTGTGTCTGTGGCAGTGTCCTCTAACCCGCAGGCGCACAGGAAAAAAGAGCTTACTAGTTCAAAACCGCGAGTTCCTTTGTTGACGCGGCGGTATATGCAGGGACCGCCGACGCGAACTAAAGCTTAAGCAAAAGAAATTGGGTTTTGAATTAGTTATTGCCATGAGAGCGGGGGGACTGGGTTTATGTTTTACTGTTCCTAGAAGCACCAGATCGAACAATCAATAATTTAGTTTGATTATATATATATGGCATGTAGAAACAATGATATAGAATTCCATAGTGGGATCATCGATTCTGATCTGCTGGGGTGCTTTTCTTTTTATTTATTTTTTAGCTGTTGTCTGTTTGATGGGTCCTCCCCGTCTCGGGAGGATAGACTGGAAAGAGGAGCACATGCAGAGCCCATGCCTCCCGATGCAAATGTCTCAAAGGTGCTAAAACAGGGGTATGAGCGCTATGACATTATTCACGTGCAGGCCCTCATCCTCTTGTCAGGCTCGTCCGATGCCGGTTGCCATTGCCAATTGCCAAGTCCCAAACCATAATGCCGTGGCAAACCATCTTTAATCGTGGCAAACCATAATGCCGTGAAATTAAATCTTAATTCCAGTTTGACACCAAAATATTTTAGTACTGAATTTGCAAAAGCATATATATATATATATATATATTATGAATGTTTGAAAATCTATCACCTGTTTCAGTGTTTCAGTGTTTTTGTGTGTATATGTGATGCGTTAAATGGAAACTCATTTACATTATCTTAATTATTTGAACAAAACTCATCTTTTCCTAACATTATCATCCACAGGCAGAGTGTTATAAACAACTTGCCAAGCAAAAAAGCTTTTTTTTGGGGGGTGGGGGGTAAATTTGCATCGTAAGAGATTCATCCAAGCAATTTTCTCCTTATGATCGTTAATATCAGCATAAACAGAGGAAGGCGAAAACTTATTAGAGTGATGGAGGGAGCACACAAGCCGGTCAGGCTTGTCCTCCAAAGGGATACCGAGAGCTTGGGTGACCAAGTGAATAGGGAGATTATTATTTAAAAAGTCAAGGTCTCTCAAGACATCCGTAACCTGAATCTAGAGCCTAGGACAATTATTTCTCCATAAAGAGTAGGAACCATTACCAATAATCCATTTACACTTATTAAGCATGTATAGAATGCCAGGAATGATAGATTTTGAACGATGGGAAGCATTAGAGTTGAAGCCATGGTCAATGACCTCGACAGGATCACCATATTTAATTCTAAGGAATTTGGCCCAACTAGAATCTCCCTTAATAAGATTCCAAGCAGATTTAGCTTGAAATGCCTTCTTAGTAGTCTTGAAATCACGGATTCCAAGACCACCTTCAGCGATAGACTAAGTTAGAGATTTCTAGCTCACCCAATGCATTCTATGCTGGTCTTGAGAGTGCCAAAGAAAGCTAGCAAGTAATTGGTTAATACAATTCTAAATCATTTTAGGAATTTTGATTATCGACATGATGTGCATAAGTATGGATGAAAGAGCACTTTTAATCAGCAAGGTTTTTCCTCATTGGGACAGCCACCAATTTTTCTAGCTTTGAATTTTAGAGGTGATACTATCCACAAGCTCATCAAAAAAATGAATTTGCACTCTGCCTTTAAAGATAGGGACACCCATGTATTTCATTGGAAAAGGGCTATGATCCAACTTGGTCCAATGCTTCAAGCTAGCCTTTTTCCTTCTAGAAATGATGGTGGAAGTGATAAGAGTGCTTTTACTGAGATTGACTTGTCGCCGACTGCATGCCTTATACTCTTTTAAGAGATCCATAAAGTTAAGCACCGATCTTTTCCTGCCATTAAGGAAAACAATAAGTTCATCAGCAAAAAGAAGATGATAAATAGAAAAGCCACCATTGGTACTCTTATATCTACCAATCTCCTGAATATTCATGAGATGGTTGAGCTTTTGGCTAAAAGCCTCTTCTGCCAGAACAAACAAGCTAAGTGAAGTAAAATCCTTTTGTTTCAAGCCCCTGCATGATTTAGAGAAACCAAACTTTCTTCCTGTGACTTGGACTAAGAACTACTTATTAGAAATACATCGAAAAATTAAATCACACCAAGCATTAGAAAAATTGAATCTATTTACCACTTTAAAAAGAGAAGGCCATTCAAGCCTGTCATAAGCTTTAGCTATGTCAACTTTAATGGCGACGTTATCACCTGTAACTTTCCTATTTATCTCGTTAACCATCTCTTTACTTGGGGCAACATTGTCATGGATATCCCTACACTGAACAAATCCAGATTGTTCATAAGAAATCAAGCTAGGCAGCACAGACGAAAGTCTATCTTTGACACCCCCACCTTTCACACCTTGAACAGGTGTACAAGGGCACATTCTTCCAAGTAAATCCACAACATAGTTCCCTAATATTGATTTAAAAATAGAACCACATCCAATAAAAGAGGTCTCAAACATAATGGTTCAACCAATAAGGGTGAATGCAAACGAACGCTCAATAAGGGATAATTAATAAGGTGTGTGTTCTAGAGTGATCAACACAAAAAATTCAACATAGCTGAGCTCAAACCATCAATCATTGAGAGACCTATAAGGTTATGCATGGTGTGTTTGCTCAAACTTAAACATGGGGTCTAACATTTGTGCATTAACCCAAACACGGAATTTACTCAACATATTGAGCCCCTTCAACATATCGGGCCTTGTCAACCAACCATTACGGCTCATGTATGCATTAACCCAAGCACGGGATCTCCTATTCTCATTTTTGAGGTTATTCATTTCAGTCAATAGGTTCAAACGCAACATTTAACAATCAACATAACGTTTGGGACCAAACAAATAGGTCCAACCACATTCAAATCAACGTTTTGGGGTGCCAAAAAATTATAATAACAATAACTAGAATAATAAGTTCAAACGGTTATTCCTAATTGTAGCCAAATCAACAATTCAATTTCAAATAACATGTGTAACCATAATTTGAAGGAAGAAATCAATGTAGACTTGTCAAATAATGGCCGGAGCAGCAAATAGGAATCAAATATTAATTGGTTTAGATATATTCAGGAAAAATGGAGATCTTCTAACAAAAGCACTAAAATACCTCGCAAAAAAAAGAAAAAAATCCCACATAAAAGAATAGATTTTCCCTTACCTGGATTGTTTGCAAAGTCAAGATTAGCTTCTTTTCTCCTTCCAGAGGCTTCTCACATTTTATTATTATTTTTCCTTTTCTTTTCCTTTCCTCCTTTTCTTTTTTGGTTCTTCACGCTCTTGGCCACTTTTATCTTTTTTATTTCTCTTTCTTTTGCTACCTTGTGACTTCACTTGCCTTCATTTGTTTATAATGACATTATAATATAATATCATATAATAAAAACACGTATATTAGTCTATACTCAACAACCGACTTCTAGACTTGGTGACTATGTCCTCCTCTCTCCGGCCACCCACATGTTTGTCATATAATCATATATTATTATTTTCCACATTAGTTATGTGCATAAATAAATAATCATGTGTTGTACGCCCGCCTATTCCATTTTTCACCATGTTTCCACCTATCCCTTTTTTGTCCTATATTTATCACAACTCCAAATTAAAATTAATGAAAATTTACAAGTATTACACTATCATTCAGAATCTAAACAATAATTTTATAATTGAAATTACATAAACTAATAGGTCGGGTTTCTGAAAGACTTGACGGAGATTTGTTCTTAGGGATAAGTGCAAGGGTGGTGACTGTTATGCTTTTAGGGAGCTGCCCACCTCTACAGAAATCTTGAACGATATTGGTAAGATCATCTCTTCAATTTAGAGAGGGCATGATAAAAAATGGCCAGTAAAACCATTTTGACCAAGGGCACTATCGGGTTCCAGTTGCACCAAAGCACAACTAATCTCTTCCCACTCCAGACATTGAGTTATAGTCAGGTTAGTTAGGTCAGACATGAACTCGGAAATATAATCTAACATATCACTATGACTGTGGCTACAAGCATTATATTGAAAAGGATGAATGATGCTAGATGTGGATGGAGAAGTAAGAATAGAGTTGAAATAATTCGCCACCATGGGACCTAAGATGTCAGGGTCATCAGAGAAAGTGCCATCAGCTAATTTAAAATTAAACTTAGATTGACTTCAACATTCCTTAATGTAGGCATGAAAGTAACTAATATTTTTATCCCCCTCCTCAAGCCATTTAATACGAGCTTTATCTCTCAAAACACCTTCCTTAAGTGAAATGAGGGAAGTAAAGGCCTGCTTAGCAATAGTATAGTTGAGAAAATCAGTTTTAGACCAGCTATTCTAGAGTTTCAAATCCATCTTTTGAATAGTTTGAGAAAATTTCTCCATATCTTGCTTAATATCCTTTTTCCAAGTTTTAGACCAAACAAAGATAGCTTTTCTGTTGAGTGTCCATTTCCTATGCAATTTGAACTCGGGAGATCCATTTGCAGGTTGGGGCCAAATATTATGGACAACTTCCTTGCACTGTTCATTTTTCAACCACTGACGTTGGAATTTAAACATTTTAGGGAGATGCTTATGCTCATGCAAAGATACAAGCATAAGGCAACTGTCAAAATGGAGTCTTTCCATGTAATGTAACTTAAGAAAAGGAAACTCATGGAAGGTTTTTAAGTTAGCTAGAAGCCTATCAAGTCTAAGCCACACTCTCCTATCCCGTTGTTCATTATTACACCAAGATGGAGGGTTACCAACAAAATAAGTCACTTACCCTAGCATTGGCAATAAAGGAGTTAAAATCGTTCATCACTTTTTTAGAATAAGGTTTGCCCCCTTCTTTTCAGAATT